>CM035846.1:139736011-141135177 GCA_020510985.1 Pholidichthys leucotaenia | reverse complement strand
CAAAGCACTTTACAGATCCTGCTATCCACCCATTCACACACTGATGGCGGCATAGCAGCCATACACTGGCGCTAGCCTGACCCACCAGGAGTAACTGGGGGTTCAGTGTCTTGCTCAGGGACACTTTGACATGCAGACTGCAGACAGAGCGGGAATCGAACCCCTGACCCTCTGATCAGTAGTCGGCCACACTACACCTGCGTCACAGCCGCCCCCAATGCTGACTGAAGCTCACCATTGATACAGAGGGGGGATTATGTAGCGTCAACCGCTTTGGTTCCGATTTATAAAATCACTCTTCACTTTAAAGAAATTGTTTCACCCAAAAGTATGGTCAAGAATTGAATCGGTGAATTCAAAAGGGGCCCAAGTCCAAGAAATATGTTTTTGCAGGAAATCAAATAAATTGCATATCTCAAAAGTAGTCTATGCCAGATGGTTCATACTTTACTCAGATATAGCACAAGGCCATAGCTTAGAAATGCTATAATATGAAGCATTTCACTTTTTTAATTTCAGAGGATTGGCAAACTAAAGTCCCTGGACTTGGGCCCTTCTTGAATTAAACAATAAGAACATATGAAAAGAAGCGCATAACATCTATTTCTCACATGTTGAAAACGTTTTTTTAATTATGCCATGTTTTGAACACCTTTTATGATCACTTTATATTCAAACTATTGTTTTGATAACTGCCAGCAAATGAGATTTTCATCTAAAAGTGGGCAGATTAACATAGAGGTCCATCTACTGGTAACTAATCTTCAAAGTCAGACTCATCTTCACGCCTAGCATCACAAACTGTTAAATTACTGAGGAACTGCTGAGCCTCTGGTGAAAGATATTTCTCCAATTTCTGAACATCTTGGATGACTGGTGCTGCCACCTATGACTTTAAGTTTAATCCATGCAGGAAGGGCCCAAGTCCTGGACTTGGGTCTCTCTTGCACTCAATGCATAAACAATGCTGTGAATAGTCAATGCATTAAAGTTGACTTGGGACGTTTTTGCACATAATCAGATAGCTTGTCTCTTAAAGTTCATTAAACATGTAATATCTGGGTTTTGAAAAAGTGTGGACTTGGGCCCTTTTGGAATTCACCGATTCAATTGTTTTCTTCACCCAAGCACCACAGTTTGAAAACACATTCCGTGGTCAAAGGGACGATAAAGGATCCTGTTCATGCCAGGAACGGATTAGTCTGCAATTATAAATCCCAGAACTTCCTCTCCAACCAGGCAGTTTTATGCTTCAAGAATGGTTTGAAACGTTCCAGGCCTATCAACAAAATCCCTCAAAGTCTCCCAGGAATTATCCAAGGCTCAACATTGCCCCTTTAGACAGCTCAGGAATATGTTTGCATTACTTCTGTCAACTGCTGGACTGTTTTTTTGACAGAACATTACTCTCTCTTCAAGTTTTCATTCCTCAGAATAATTCTCAGGACACTATTTGAAGAGATGACCAACTCTGTGATGAACAATCATGGTTTAAAATGTTTCATTAATCATTGATTTGAAATGTGTTGCATGCCTGAAAATATGCTTAAATGAATCTTATTTTAATGCATGCTTAAGGAAGTAGTAATGAAAATTAGTTATGAATCACTGAAGTTAGTTTTGTCATGAGGCTGAGCACGGCGTTTTTATGGTGCTCATGCTCTCTGTTTACTTCTGGTTGTTTTTTTGTACTATTTCTCTGTGTACTGGTTTTGAATTTATTTTGTTCTGTTTGACATGAAGCTCCCCACTTCTTCTTCCAGACACTCCCACCTTGGTATCATTTTGTATTTGTAGTTCAGTTCATGTCCTTCCTTGTAATTGGGTCAACCTGCTCGCTCATGTGATTCCACAGCTGTTGTTATTTGTGTCGATTGATTTCGTGCCCTATATATTGTCTGCCTCATTTTCCACTCCTTGTCGGAGTCTCATCAAGTCAACATCGTGTCTACCTAGATTCATGTTGTATTCCTGTCAGGACCCTATCCCCATTCTGACACCCTTCCTGCTCTCCACTCAGTTTTGCCATTATTGTAAGTTTTGTATTGTACACTGTTTGCACTTATGTTTCCTTATTAAATATCACAAACAGCAGTACAGCGCGTGGGTCTCCCCTTCCTGCCCTCTGGGCCTATTCATGACAAGTTTAGCTTATATATTTAAGGTGATTCTTTGTATTTTTCTTTTAATCAATATGTGTTCTTCATATTCAAAAGCATATGCAAGTCATCTGACTGGCTCAGCCAATCACCAGCCAGTCTCTGTTGGACAAAGCCCCCTTTCATTCTATTGATCGGATACAGGCTATGTTTACATGGACACAAGTAACCGGATTAAAAGCCTGATCGGAATAGAAATGCTTCATGTAAACACGGCAATCTGAATATTCTAACCCGATCACACTCATTCAGATCAAAATTTCATTCCGATTGAGAGGGGTGGATTATGCCGATTGTTAATCGGAATGGTGCGCATGAAAACACTTATTCCGAACGTAGGGCAGAAAATATGCTTACTGCGCATGTCTGTACACCAGCCACATGTCGACGTGACGTATTTCCGCCTTACCAGCAGCTAGCAGAAAACATGGCAGGAGTAAAACAAAACTGGTCTGTATTGTCCTGCTGTCTCCCTCTGTTCGTCATATGCAGAAGTATGTACTTGTAGCTTCATTACGGAGACCAGCAGAAGCAAAAGTACAGTCTGAATAACAATACAGGTCAATTTCGACACAAAGCGGGGCTCGCTAACACTGGAAGTTGCTTCTTCTTCTACTATTTCTGAAATGTAAATGTGCACATGTCAAAATGATTTATTCTGTTCAAACGTGTAACACATGGAAACACAAGTCCTAATCAGATCAGCTTTTTCAGGATCCATGTAAACAGTAAAATTCTGATCTGAATTGTAATCAGATTGAAGAAATTTTGCCCATGTAACTGTGGCCTTAACTGAAGTTTTTCTTGTTGCTTTTTTGGCGTCCTGTTAAGAATAAAGGTCTTAAATCGACAACCTCTTTGTGTTACAATATATTAAATACCTGATATAAGTTTTGTAATCGCCAAACGCTCATGAGCTCGTGCATACCAGGGACGATGCAGTCAAACTTATAAAGCATCATTTTAGTCTATCACAGTGCTACGGTTAGTATTTTACATTTTGTTTTCATGCCTGCAACCTTTCTGTGGTTAATCGGAGGTGATGGTAGAAAATACACACTGATGTTTAATAAATTTACCACAACCATTTTATACGCTGTACTGTTACACACAATTATATTGTTTCTATTGACATGCTTCAGTTTTTTCTGTTTGTTTGGATGCTTACAGAATTGTTTCATGTAAGTATTTATTTAATTCTCCTGCTTGTTGTATTCAACCAAAGTTGTATTCAACCAAAGTTGCTTCAACCCGATTAACGTGAAAAAAAACTTAAGTAGAACAGAAGGGGCGTACACTGATCGCTGTGTACGCCCCTCCCGACGCGGACACGCGCGAAGCTCAGCGCGTGCTCGCGGATCACATTCAACACACAGAGCGGAGTTTTCCAGACTCGCTGATTATTGTGGCTGGCGACTTTAATCAGTGCAATCTGAGCCACGATCTCCCCCGCTACAAACAGTTTATTAAATGCCCCACCAGAGGATTAAACACACTGGATCACTGTTACACCACAGTGAAAGACGCATATCGCGCTGTCCCTCGAGCTGCGCTGGGATTATCTGATCACGTGATGGTTCACCTCATTCCCACATACAGACAGAGATTGAAGCTCACTAAACCTGTTGTGAGCACTACGAAGATACGGACCAGTGATGCTGAGGAGAAGCTGGAAACGTGCATGGAAATATCTGACTGGGGCATGCTTAAAGGAGCCACGCATGATCTGGATGAATACACGGACACTGTGAACTCATATATCCACTTTTGTGAAGAGAACATTCTTCCATCACGCACCAGGGTGAGTTACTCTAATGACAAACCCTGGTTCACAGCTAAGCTCAGACAGATCAGGAAGGAGAAGGAAGCAGCGCTGAAAAGTGGAGACAGGGACTGCTACAGGGAGGTTAAATACCGGTTTAACAGAGAGCTGAAGAGGGCTAAATCTGTGTACTCAGAGAGACTCCAGCAGCAGTTCACTGCTAATGATTCGGCTTCCGTGTGGAGAGGACTGAGGCAGATCACCAACTATCGGCCTCAGGCTCCTAAAGGTCAGGATGACAAAGCCCTTTGTCAAAGACTGTCCCAACACTATGCCCGTTTTGACACCTCGTCATCTGTGTCCAACTCCCCCCCTCCCTCCAGCTCCACAGCCTCCACATTCCCTACTTCATTTAAGGCACCCCCCCCCCCACCTCCCCCCCTCCCCTTATCATCAGTGAGCAGGATGTGCTCAAACAGTTCTCCAGACTGAACCCGTGCAAGGCCCCCGGCCCAGACAGCGTGTCTCCCTCCACCCTGAGACTCTGTGCGAAACAGCTGGCTCCTGTATTCACAGACATTTTTAACACCTCCCTTAAGTTATGCCACGTGCCGTCCTGCCTCAAATCCTCCACCATCATCCCTGTCCCCAAGAAGCCACGGATCACTGGACTTAATGACTACAGACCTGTAGCGCTCACCTCTGTAGTCATGAAGTCCTTTGAGCGCCTGGTCCTGTCCCACCTCAAGTCCATCACCACCCCTCTCCTGGACCCGCTGCAGTTTGCCTACCGAGCCAACAGGTCTGTAGACGATGCAGTCAACCTGGCCCTCCACTCCATCCTGCAGCACCTGGACTCCCCGGGAACCTACGCCAGGATCCTGTTTGTGGACTTCAGCTCCGCATTCAACACCATCCGCCCCGCTCTGCTCCGGGACAAGCTGTCCCTGCTCAACGTGCCTGACTCCCTCTGCAGGTGGATCATCGACTTCCTGACGGACCGGAGGCAGCATGTGCGGCTGGGAAAGACTGTCTCAGACTATACTAGCATCAGCACCGGATCACCCCAGGGCTATGTACTTTCCCCCCTACTCTTCTCCCTTTACACCAACTCCTGCACCTCCAGCCACCAGTCTGTCAAGTTGATCAAGTTTGCGGACGACACCACCCTCATCGGGCTCATCTCCAACGGCGACGAGTCCGCCTACAGGAGAGAGGTGGCCCAGCTGGCGTCCTGGTGCAGCAATAACAACCTGCAGCTGAACGCTCTGAAGACAGTGGAGATGATTGTAGACTTCAGGAAAGTCACTACTCCTCTGCCCCCCCTCACCCTCTCAGGCTCTCCCATCACCACTGCTGATTCCTTCCGCTTCCTAGGCACTACCATCACCAGGGACCTCAAATGGGAGCTGACCATCAGCTCACTCATCAAAAAAGCCCAGCAGAGGATGTTCTTCCTGCGGCAGCTGAGGAAGCTCAAGCTACCCACCAAGATGTTAGTGCAGTTCTACACAGCCATCATCGAGTCCATCCTCACCACCTCCATAACCGTGTGGTACGCAGGAGCCACTGCCAGGGACAGACTAAGGCTGCAGCGCGTCGTGCGCACTGCTGAGAAGGTGATCGGCTGCAAGCTCCCATCTCTCCAGGATCTGTACATCTCCAGGACCCGGAGGCGTGCTGGCCGGATCATAGCTGATCCCTCACACCCTGGTCATGTACTGTTTGCCCCCCTCCCCTCTGGTAGAAGACTTCGGTCCATCCAGACTAAAACCTCCCGTCACATGAACAGCTTCTTCCCCTCTGCCATTAGACTGCTGAACACTAAGTGACTCTCGTGCACCATGTACAGCAGCTCAACCAGACTCATGTCAATCATCACTGTTTTCTTCCTGCATTACCGACTGCACTATATAGTTCTCCACAGTATCTGCTGCTGGCTAATATATATTTTAACTGTTGACCAGTATCACTTAATCTTATCCTACACTTTATTACATGTATAGTTTATTTCTCTTATCTTATCATGTTTAATGTTGCAGCATTGTACCGAGACAAATTCCTAGTTTGTGTACTACATGAACAATGGCAATAAACCTGATTCTGATTCTGATTCTGATTCTGAATCTTACTCGATTAGTATACATTTTCACACAACCTTTTTGTCATAGTAACAGTAAATTATTTCCCGACACATTCAGGCTCGGAGAAGAACACAAACTGGATTCTGAAAATATCGGTTTAACTAGTTTAAGCGTTAAACAACTAAAAATGAACGCTTTAACGGATCAACATCCTGGCTCTCCCCAAAAAGTACTTCTATGTATTTTATCAGCTTAAAATACACCGATTCTATGTGCGCCGTTTAATAATTTTCAAATCTCACACACCACTAACAAAGCCTCCCCTCTCTTCCCTCCCTTCTGCAGCACCATAACAGTGTCTCCAGGGGTCAGAAGGCCACTTGCATTTTTCAGCATTGGTCAGTCATTCAAACAGTTTCGTGCTATTTGAAAGTTGAGGTTTTTTTTCCCGATGATCCAAACAATATGTTTTCTCCGACAACACCACATTTTACAAAGGACTAAGCTTTGCAATGTAGATTTCTTTTTTGATTTTGTACAAAAGCAAAACTTGCAACTTATGTCTATCACAGTACGCGGTTCAATTAAAAGTTGTCCGCACAGACGGCGCAAATTTTTTGGTCAGCCACCAAGCTCCAGAGTAGTTTCTGGTTAATATTTTGAAACAACCTTCATTCTCACAAAAAACAAAACAAAAACACCCAAACAATTTTTGATACAAAACAACAAACTCACAGTATTTTACTGATGGGCATATGCAGTCCAAACCTCGAGTGTACAGAAAAAATGCATCTGCGTGAACCTTATGTAGCGTGAATTGCCTATAAAAATATTTGTCATAAGGTACAGGAATTATTTATTTTATTTAATAGTGGGTGTGAAAGGGGGCGGAGTTAAACCATCACTTCTACACCCGCTAAATTAAATAAAAGCACTCGTAAAAGGGGCACCAGTCCTAACGGACAATAATATTAACTTTAATTTTAATTAATTTTGTACCTTAAATTACTTAATGAATCAGTCTCAAAGTTTCAGTGAGTTCTTGTCCTGCCGTGATTAGGAAGCATGTATATGCAAAAGAAAAACGCTTCAACTTCTCTCATTCACCCTTTTATTAAACTCATTCAGGTTACATGGCATGGCGTTCAAATGATGGATAAACAGATTCAGATGATAACAGCGTAATATATCACATCAACTAACTAACTAACTAACTAACTAACCTGCACTTATATAGCGCTTTTCTAGTCACAAAGACCACTCAAAGCGCTTTCATTAATACTAACTCTCTATTCTAAGGGCCTATAGGAAACAGATATCTAGGGACAATTTAGAACAGCCAATTAACCTAACATGCATGTTTTTGGCATGTGGGAGGAAACCGGAGAAATCCCGGAGTAAACCCACGCAACACGGGGAGAACATGCAAACTCCACACAGATCACTGTTGGTCGGGGGCTGGGATCGAACCCACGATCCCACGATCCCCACAATCCCCCGGCCAAGGGTAAACTGTGCTGCTGCAGTGCTAACCACTGTGCCACCGTGCAGCCCAGTCAACTGGTATCAACTGGTATTGGATTCCTGAACATAACATCCAGCGTTACACCTCTGTAGAACCAAGGAGGAACCAGACTTATGTTTCAATGGTAAATGAGGCTGAAACGTTTTAACAAAACCACACAATTTTATGGGGAAAATTCATAAGCTAATTATCTAAAAATGACTTCTGAATTAATCTACAAAAATTTAAGGGCAGTTACTTAAAAATGACTAAGAGTTTTCCTTCAGTTTATAGTTTTATCCTGTGGCTGAGAGACTAATTGAGCCCTGAAATGCGGGCCATATTCAATTGTAATTTAATTGTTAGGACATCACGTTTTAACCCAGCAGATAGGAGAAATAAGAGTTTCACTCACACGACAGCTGTAGGTCCACGTTTCCGCGGGTCGGTACCGCTGGGTTTTGAAGTTAGGACGTCGGAGGAAGCGGCTGCTGTCCTCAAAGCCGTGGAGGTGATAACTCAGCTGGGGGCCCTTCAAGGAGGCAGTTGCAGCCGTGGATGGTTTGTCTCAGGGCGGCGTGAAAAGTCCTTGGAAAAGAGTCCAAATTTGAGGTCTCTTGTAGTGGGATAGACCAAAAAAACTGAAGGAAAATCTTCTCAGTCTCTGTTCACTTTAACTTAGGCAAATTAAAGGTCCACTTTAATGGCGTAAAAAGTCATAAAAAGAATGAGAAAAACATTTACTAGGATAAGAATGGCTTCTGAGGTGAAGGAAAAAAAGTTTGAGAATTTGATTCTCTAAAAGGATCGAGCTCTAAAGAAAAATGGTTTCTCCTCAGTGACCAGAATATCTTGACAAACTTCACAAAGAACAGAATAAAACTTCACAGGGCCTTGAAACGGTGGAATAAAATCTTCTGAGATCTAGATTACTATTCTGCTTCTTTTAATCTTAATTTAGTTCCTAATCTTTCTCAAAATCTCTTTCTTTCTTCTTTCTGTGTTTCTAATTCTTAATTCTATCACCGTTCTCTATCTTGCTGTTCTTGTTACTAATCTTTACTTCTTGCTAATCTTTCCCTTTTGTCTGATCTTATTCTGCTCTTTGCTTACTCTGCTTACCAAACTCAAATCTAACTTCTCTCTTTTAAAGTTACCTCGCCGGGTCGTAAAACTGATGATGTCGATCGCAAGACTGACCAATCGACTTTTTCAGAAGCAGTTTGAAATGGCTGCTATCCAATGTGAGAACATTTCTTTGTTTGAGAGCAGCCAATCAAACGAAGACACCATCCCATGAAATTGCAGAGGAAAAATCAACACTCAGTTAGTTCTTATGAAATTAAGTGCTCAATATAAAATCTAACTAAATTAATGACTTGGCTAATATTTGGTGATCATGCATTTATACCATTACTCCAATATTACATCTGTTTGAATAACACTCATGAATATAACATTTCTTATACATAATTATAATACATGCATTCACATTTAGACCAAATGCAGCAAACCATGCAGCAAACCATGGTTGGTGATAAAAGAGGGATGATTTTCAGTGTCCTTAGGATCCAGAGGATAAGCTGAAAGAAACTTAATGTTTAGAACAAATTAAAAGTCATCCTACATACTGAAAACACATTCCGTAGGTATCCGCTAGGAGGTACTGTTGAGCTGTAGATGATTTCCTTTAGTATCTGGGCGAAAACCTGGATAGTATTGTGGGCTATAAACCCGTCAGATTAAGTGGTTTATGACTCTTAAGAACATTGGTTTCCTGTGAAAAGGTACGTTATCAAATGCAGTGTTCATGTTGAGAGGTCTGGTCTCCTGAGTTTTATGTTCCTTTGAGCCTTTAAAAGCAAATTCTGATCCTTACAATCTCTGCAAGAGGCAACTGTTTACATTGGGGTCCTGGGAAAGCAAGCATCTTTGGTCAGGCCTGGAAGAGGCCTGCATGAGTCGACATAAAAGCCAGTGATATTCCTGAAAAGGCAGAAAAGTGGTATTCCTGTATAATGAATGAAGTGAAATTCCGGTAAAACTGGAGAGAAGTGATCTTCTGTCTTGGTTTGAGGAGACGATGATGCTACACTTAAGTAGTTTTTGTTTTTTTTTAAAGAAAACAAGATGTGGTAAAGTTAACTTTTAGATTGGGCATCATGCTTATAGTTTGTTGGGGTTTTTGCTACAGAAATAAATATTGCACAACCAACTTTGTCTCTACCTTGGGTTCGACAATTTCTCAGACTGGGGACCTAAGGCCCATTCGATGTTAAGGGTTTTTTCTTATGGCCTAAGTCTCATCCTAATGTTTGTCGTCCTGCAAGGGGGAAAGTATTGTTTGTATCTGTGTTACGCGTAAAAGAAAAATATCAAAAGAAAATAAAGGCCAATTCTTCACCAAATGCTACTACTGTGGCTATTATCATTGTGTACTTGAAATGACACCGAAGACTAAAGGTACTGTGTGGAAGATTTGGAAACTTTGGCTTTTAGCGACATCTTGTTTTTCACTCAGCGGGCTGTAACGCCATTCATTCTACTCACATAGTGCATTCCTTTTGTTGAGGCAAATCTGATTTAGGACTGTATTTCTAGTACTTCCGACCGCCAAGTTGGCATTTTCGGCTCCAGAAGTTGCAAACCTTTTTCTCTGCCAGCAGCTCAAATGTCATGAGATTTGCTTTCAAAGACTTCTCGTTCGTTCGGAGAAATCTGAGGTCAGAACATCGGTGTTTATTCCTTCCTGCTTTTTGGGAGAAAAGTTTAGTGGACCGTGTCTACCAGATCCTAAGATGTCTACCAGATCCTAAGAATCAACACAACTCTACAGTTAAAAAACAACGATAAAGAACTAAAGCTAACATGCAGCATTGTGTCTCAGTTACTACAGACTTTTTAAAAGAATTACCTCGGGTCTTTGGCTGGTTCTTGAAGGCGTCAGACACTTTGCACCGTACTGCATTACCCGCATTAGGGTTACCAGATTCTGAAAAAAAAAAATTAATTTGAAATAACAGCGTACTTACTTCTTTGAATAAGAATAGTTTTTATCTTTTGTAATAACAAATGACACTTTGCACAGTGTTGACAAAAACGCTCCTAGTATATTCACACAAAGTTGCATCGCTATGATTTAATATGGTTAAAAAAACATTCACCAGTTTCAAAAAAGAAACCTTGAAACAAGTATTTGTTTGGGAGAATTAAAAAAAATGTATTTAGTTGTACAGAAGCATTTAAGGATAAACAAATTTGCATTACCTTCCCTTAAACATTTAACGTCGAAAGGCAGTAGTAACTTCACCAGTTGTATACTTGTTTCCCTGCATCACACCATTTTAGAGACCTCTTTTTTTAAATCACACAAGTACACGTGTGAAGTACATTTACATGTCTGCCCAGAATCTTACTCAATGACTAACTTTTGATTTAGTTTATTCTTTTTCCACACAACTTTTTTTTGTCGTAGTAACACTAAAATATTTCACTAACCTGTTTTTTTGGATAACAGATTTGTTGTAGACGAGAGATTTTTCTTTTCCTCTCGGTGGATTTGACAGACAAATATTCACGATTCTCGCTTCGGTTTCATAGTACATAAAAAAATATAAGAAAGGGCATCCGTACAGTAAAACGTCGTACACGATATTTACCAACGGGTAAATTATTTTATTCAATGTATTTCAAAAATTTTATCATATACAAATGTATTTACCGCTGCAAATTCAAATAAAAAAAACCCATTATCTTTAAAAAATAAGGCCATAGCTTTTACTTTCTTTGCCGAGTTTCTAAGTCGGACTTTTAAAAAACTTTTAATAAAGCATTCGACATGCTAGATTGCGCCATTTTACTGTCTACATTAGAAAAATGCGATAAAAGAACCCACCCATCTACTCGACAAACGTGGGGTCGTTCTATCCGATGAACGGAGAGGGAGAGTCCTCCCCCTATAGTGGTCTACAGATGGGCCCCTACCATTGACCAATGAAACCAACCAGCGGTATTCATTACAGGAAGAGTGTTGGCCAGTAGTGTTTGGGAAATGAAGGCGTCCCCGTCCGACAGGTGGTACTTCCGAGCCACACGTCAGGTATCGACGGGTAACGCCCCATCCGAGGACGAATTCATCTTGCAGTATTTCATTTCCGAATGCGGTGTGTTCCAGACAGCGTTACGCTTACCTACAACGGCGTGGGTCAGAATGGTTGATGAGAAAGGCGAAAAGCTCAAGGCCTTTTTTATTTCCAGCTGTACCGCCAGAGATATGATCATGGTGAAAAAAACTCTGGCTTTTCCAGATGACGCCACTCCCACGACCTCCCGCACCTAACCCTGCCCCTCCTAACGATTTTAAAAGAAGACCGCCGACCACCCCATCTAACCCCAAACCAAAATGGAGGCAAACCCACGCGTGACTCTCCAAGGGTGTTTTGAACGAGGCCCTTGGGAAGAGTTATCGTCTCTGAAAATATCAAGCGAGGATGACCACCCGCCTTCACAAACACGCTCCTCGGATACCGATGGTCCTCCTCAACCATCTTCACCCACCCTCCCTTCTGCAATGGAGCGGATCCGTTCTACGGATGCTGAAGAATACGCCGCTGACCCTCCACACGGTTCTCCCTCTACAGGCCTTGACGTGGTAAATACATCATACACGACAACAACAACAACAAAAAAAAACAGCATGGTACAAAGTACCTCAAATACTGTTTAGTAACTTTGTACAAAACTCACAACAATATTGACCATGTACATACTTTTATCAGGTGTTTTATAAGCATTGAGTCTCTCAAATGGTTAGATGCTTCGCTTAAAAAAAAAAGAAGCATTGTTGTGTGTTTTGTACAAAGTTACTAAACAGTATTTGAGGTATTTTGTACCATGCTGTTTTTTGTTGTTGTTGTTGTTGTTGTTGTCGTGTATGATGTATTTACCATAACCGCGCACGTGTTGTGTCACACACCATTATGCTTTCTGTTGACCGGAACTGTTTTAAAAACTGTTTTCCACAGATTGAAATTTACAAATTTCACACGTTTATTCAACCCTCCTACTCGTTATATCGTTGTTTTACCGTGATTACTTTGGTTAAAAACGTTCAGTATTTGGTAACACAGAAAAAAATGTCGAGTTGTACAGAGACATTTTACACAGCATGTGGGACCCTTGATTTATTTGAATCAATGTTATCCTCAAAAAAATGAAAACCAAGTCACGAGGCATTTGCAGAAATTCAACACCGACAAGATCAACCCTATAGGGTGTAAGTACCATGTTGCTGCATAATAAAAACACAAGGCCTGGGGGACGACTAAACTCTCAACTATTTCTTCATTTTTGAATCATTTGGACCAAAAAAGAAGTAATCCACACTCCAGTAAATGGAACAGAATTATTTTGTTCTTACAATCACAGTAAAAGGTTAGATAAAAACAAAAAAAAACTCCAGTATTGTAAAATACATTTTTTTACACACATGTACATTCTCCATGCATTTGAGTGAAAAAAAAAAAACACTACCTAAAAGCAAAATATACAGCGATACACGTTGCGATGATTTCATCCCTGCGGTCAATCAATTGTGGAACAAAGATAGTTTAAGTAAACGCATGCAGATTGGTCTCTGGAGCACCGGAATGAAGCGCCTGTTCCGCAGTCTTTTTGTGCTCTCTTCAAAGTGGGTCAGAAATAAATACTCTGACTCCACCAGGCAATCGTGGTGGTTTTGATCCGAGTGATTGATCTGACAACCGTTGCATATTTCTTCTCCATATTCGCCGATGGCAACGTCCAGAAATTTGATCAGCCCAAATTTTACTATATCCAGAAACATGGGAGGTAGACGATCCGCCATGTACTATATTGGGTCACCTTTCTCGAAAACCACGTCAAGGCCTGTAGAGGGAGAACCGTGTGGAGGGTCAGCGGCGTATTCTTCAGTATCCGTAGAACGGTTCCGCTCTGTTGCAGAAGGGAGGGTGGGTGAAGACGGTTGAGGAGGACCATTGGTATCCGGGGAGCGTGTTTGTGAAGGCGGGTGGTCATCCTCATTCAATATTTTCAGAGACGATAACTCTTCCCAAGGGCCTCGTTCAAAACACCCTTGGAGAGTCACGCATGGGTTTGCCTCCATTTTGGTTTGGGGTTAGATGGGGTGGTCGGCGGTCTTCTTTTAAAATTGTATGGAAGGGCAGGGTTAGGTGTGGGAGGTCGTGGGAGTGGCGTCATCTGGAAAAGCCAGGGTTTTTTTCACCATGACCTTATCATTTGCGGTACGGCTGGAAATGAAAAGGGCCTTGAGCTTTTCGCCTTTCTTGTCGACCATTTTGACCCACGCCGTTGTAGGTAAGCGTAACGCCATCTGGAACACACCTCGTTCAGAACTGAAATACTGCAAGATGAATTCATCCTCAGATGGGGCGTCACCCGTCGATACCTGACGCGTGGCTCGGAAGTACCACCTGCCAGACGGGGACACCTTTGTTTCCCAAACACTACTGGCCAACAGTCTTCCCGTAACGAATACCGCTGGTTGCTCTCATTTCACAGGCACAGGCGAGCTCGTAACAACAAGCCTGATACCCCATACTCCCGAAGCATCCTCCCACAAAAAAAAATTAAAAAAAAATACGAGGGACGCGGTCAAATGCCTTCTCCAAGTCCACAAAACACATGTAAACTGGTTGGGCAAACTCCCACGAACCCTCGAGGATTCTCGAGAGGGTAATGAGCTGGTCCAATGTGCCATGGCGAGGATGAAAACCACATTGCTCCTCCTGAATCTGAGGTTCGACCAACGGCCGGAGTCTCCTCTCCTGTACCTTGGCATAGACCTTCCCAGGGAGGCTGAGGAGTGTGATCCCTCTAAAGTTGGAGCACACCCTCCGGTCCCCTTTTTTGAAGAGACGAACCACCACCCTGGTTTGCCATGCCAAAGGCACTGCCCCCAACCTCCACGCAATGTTGCAGAGGCGTGTCAACCATGACAGCCCTACAACATCCAGGGCCTTGAGGTGCTCAGGGCAAATCTCGTCCACCCCTGGGGCCCGGCCACCAAAGAGATTTTTAACCACCTTGGCGACCTCAGCCCCTGTGATAAGCAAGTCGCCCCCCTCGTCCGCAAGCCCTGCTTCCTCTGTGGAAGGCGTGTCAGTGGGATTGAGGAGATCCTCGAAGTATTCCTTCCACCGTCCAATGATATCCCCAGTCGAAGAGGGCAGTGCCCCATCTGCACCATACACAGTGTGGACAGGGAGCTGCTTCCTCCTCCTGGGCCGCCGGACAGTTTGCCAGAATCTCTTCGAAGCTGACTGAAAGTTTTGTTCCATGGCCTCACCGAACTCCTCCCATACCTGAGTTTTTGCTTCAGCAACCACCCGAGCTGAACGCCACTTGGCCTGCCGATACACCTCAGCTGCTTCGGGAGTCCCACAAGCCAACCAAGCTTGATAGGACTTCTTCTTCAGCTTAATGCCCCCCCTCACCACTGGTGTCCACCGTTTGGTTTGGGGGTTGCCACCATGAGATGCCCCAACGACCTTGCGGCCACAGCTCTGGGCAGCCGCTTCAACAGTGGAGGTGGAGAACATGGCCCATTCAGACTCTGACATGAATGGTTCTCACGAGCCATTAAGGAGACGCTATAGACAACCGATGAGTTTGCGTTTCTTTATTAACAAAAGACTTAAATATACAAATGACAAAGTAAAGAGCCACGAGGGGCAAAATCACACTCATAACTCTAAATAGAACTCCACCTCGGGTGAAAGGCTAAGGAAGGCAGCGAGGACGGAACCCACGCTGAGCAGTAGCACTTACTGGAGGGTGAGGAACAGAGTCACTGAGGGAACTGGAGTTGGGCATAGGAACTCCAGTCACGTACATGGGGAAGCACGATGTACGGGTTTCTTCCTTTAGGTCGCAGCGAGGAGTCATTCTCAGCTGCTCCCTTAAATGGGGAACAGAAACCAATCAGAAGTGGGGAAGGTAATTAATGATGATAACAGACAGCTGTCCCAGAGCAGCTGGGCTTGACAGCCGGAAGTCTGCTGAGACGCTGTCAACACTACGAGCCTCGGAGGAGGCCATAAGACCAGGCCCGGAATGGGGTGGAGCTGGAGAAAAACTGGACAACCTGAGCGCGGATAAAAATCAGCGCTCAGACCATAACAGACTCCATGTCTCCAGATTCCCTCAGAATGTGGTTAAAGTTCTTCCGGAGGTGGGAGTTGAAGACCTCCCGGACAGGGGCCTCAGCCAGATGTTCCCAGCACACCCTCACTATACATTTGGGTCTACCAGATCTGAATGGCATCCTCCCCTGCCATTGGATCCAACTCACCACCAGGTGGTGATCATTTGACAGCGCTGCACCTCTCTTTACCCGAGTGTCCAAGACATATGGTCGCAGGTCTGATGACACGATAACAAAATCAATCATCGACCTGTGACCTAGGGTGTCCTGGTGCCAGGTGTACATATGGACACCCTTATACTTGAACATGGTGCTTGTTATGGACAAACTGTGGTTAGCACAGAAGTCTAATAACTGAACACCACTCGGGTTCAGATCGGGAAGGCCATTCCTCCCAATCACCCCTCTCCAGGTTTCACTGTCGTTGCCCATGTGTGCATTGAAGTCCCCCAGTCGGACAATGGAGTCTCCAAGAGGAGCACTCTCCAGCACCCCAGTCAGAGACTCCAAAAAGGGTGGGTACTCTGAACCATCATTTGGTGCATAGGCACAAATGATGGTCAGGACCCGTTTCCCAACCTGAAGGGCAGGGAAACAACCCTTTCGTCTACCGGGGAAAACTCCAGTATAGAGGCAGCAAGGTGGGGGGCTACAAGTATACCCACCCCTGCTCATCGCCTCTCGCCGGAGGCAACTCCAGAGTAGGTCAAGCTCCAGCCCCTCTCCAGGAGACTGGTTCCGGAACCGGAGCTGTGTTAAGGTGAGGCCGACTATGTCTAGCCGGTGTCTCTCAACCTCATGCACCAGCTCAGGCTCCTTCCCCACCAAAATGGTGACATTCCATGTCCCAAAAGCCAGTTTAGAAAGGTTGGGATCAGACCGCCAAGGTCTCCGCCCTTGACCGCCACTTGATCCACATAGCACCGGACCCCCATGGTCCCTCCTGCAGGTGGTGAGCCCACTGGAGGGCGGACCCATGTAACTCCTTCGGGCTGAGCCCGGCAGGGTCCCATGGGCAGAAAC
This sequence comes from Pholidichthys leucotaenia, assembly GCA_020510985.1. Lineage (NCBI taxonomy): Eukaryota > Metazoa > Chordata > Actinopteri > Cichliformes > Pholidichthyidae > Pholidichthys > Pholidichthys leucotaenia. Next base: position 141,118,439 of record CM035846.1, on the reverse strand, counting down.
CCAGCCACCAGACGCTAGCCATCGAGCCCCTCCCCCAGACCTGGCTCCAGGGTGGGGCCCCGGTAACCCCATACCGGGCGGGGTACACTGAATCCTTGTTCTCGCATTCATCATGCGAGTCTGTTGGATTGTTCTTAGTCTGGCCCTTCACCCAGGACCCGTTTGTCTTGTGTGACCCTACCAGAGGCAAATTGCCCCGGACAACATAGCTCCTGGGATCACTAGGGCACGTAAACACCCAACCACAATAAGGTGACGATCCATGAGGGATCTTTAAAGAACCTTATAACTAATTTTAGTTATTTATTTTTTGACTAAATAAAGGTGTGTGGAAGATGTGTTCAATGACGAGACATGAGTGTATTTCTCAGGTTCGGCTTTATTCCAGAACACATTCATCCAACATTCTCAAAAGCAAGAAGAGGCAGAATAATGTTACAGCTCACTCTTATACCTCTGGGGGATTAAGAACTCAAGTCACATGGTGCTTCTGCAAACATTCAATCACAATGCAAGTCTCTGAAGATTCACCATTGTCTCTTATTCTCCGGTGTCCCGGGAAACCCCCCAGGTCCTCTTCTCCGAGACAGGGCCCGACTTCACACCTCCTCGCCATCTCCTGTCTTGTTCCTCCAGACGTGAAGCCCCAATCCACATAAGCCATACATTTGTGGGAGATATGAACCAGACATATGTGCCACACTCTTGTGGGGAAATATGAACCAAACATATGTGCCACAAGTGTAACATTGTCGAATTGACTATTTTTGGGTTTAATTTAATCTGTGCCATTAAAGTAACGGCCCATCTCGGCTCCACCCCCCCGGCCTCTTGGCCCCGCCCTCTGAGTCGAGCCTTGGTCCATCCAGGAAAAGCAGGTCCATACCCCTGTAACTGTACACGGACACTGACCTGTTCTCCTGCTGCTGTGACTGACCAAGGACACAACTGACAGGTGACTAGATATGCATATTTCAGTACTCTGTTGCATTTCCGTGAGTTTTGACCCTGGATAGCGGCTGTTAGCTTGGTGACAGTTGTTTAGCAAACGGTTTTAACAACTCTCGCGCGAGTCCTGAACATGGGAAATGTCGATCGGTTTTTCGTGCATCTGTCTCTTCGTCGACACGTTTTGCTTCAGTGCTCCAATGGCGAATTCTGAAATAAATCTCTACTGTGTATATTTTCTGAGTGCATTTCTCACTTGACGGTACCGCCCACTACAACAGGTTGACTGTACGAGGCTCTAAAACGATCTCAAACTAACTCGATTTCTTCACTTAAATTTGGTATTATTGATAAATCTCTTACGCCGAATTGTTAGATTTCATTTATTAACTATACTCGCGGTTTGTGTTTTTGTTTCTTATGGAATGCAGGGTGTTGTAATCGCTGAAAAGGCAAACTCGCACTATCGTAAACGGACTCTGGGCTGCAGCCGTAAAATTGTTAGCTTTTGCAGGTTGTTGCTGATAATTCTGTTGTCAGTGGACATTTGTTGGGGTCAATGCAGACTGGTTTGCCAAACGAGCGGGACATTTGTGTTAGTTTTATAAATAGATTGTGTGACATTATCGGCTGAATTCCTGACCTTGTCCCGGTCGGAGCGATGCACTGCGCAGACTCGGGGCTGAGGGTCAGTGGGGTTCAGCGGCTCAGGATGCATTCACCCGCTCCCGAAAGGTGATGTTCAAGATCGAGTGTCCGTCTACATTGTATTTTCATGAAAACAAATATTGAAAAAATACGTCAGCGTGTTTAGAAAGGTGCAAAATTAAAACATTTATATTCTTTATATAAATATGTGTATGTGTGTGTGTATGTATGTATGTATATATATACTGTATATATACTGTATATATATATATATACAGTATATATATATATATATATATATATATATATATATATATACAGTATATATACAGTATATATATATATATTTTATAGTGTGTGTGTGTGTGTGTATTGATGAAAAAAATACTCAAATTTTTTTTACGGGTCCAAAACAATCACATTATTTACATGTGAGCAGCTGGATGATGACAGCTGTGGTGGCTGGAGAGGGTGTCATAGCCAGTAGTAAAACTAGGTTGACATCACGTTTCGTCGCTTCATCTTAAGTTTATACCACAAAAGAGTCCTCGTTTGATATAATATATCTGGCTCGTAATCTCCAAAGTGTGATGGAGTGAGTGTGGTGTGTGCGTGCTGCCGTACCTGCCTCTGGTGTGACGTCAGGCGGGCATGCCCGTTGTGTATAAATAGTCCAGTTCTCTGTAATAAAGAGTGGACTTGTTGCATGACAGACGAGACTTCTGTCCCTCAATTTACATACATAACATTTGACGACAAGGATAAAAATTATTGGAGCATACGGGCTACCGCCACCACTAGCACCGTTTCTAGAGTACACGGGAGAGCCGGTGATCCTGTGGTCGCAGTGGAGGGCCATGTTCGAGGATTACATCAGGGCGCTGGGCTTAAGTAGGCTCGACGGGAGATGACGGCAAGCACTCCTGGCCCACAATCTCGGCACGGAGATTCGAAGAATTCTCGGTACGTTGGGTGAAACGGAGTACTATGAGGATGCTGTTAAGCGGCTGACCGAGTACTTCGACGAGCAGATGAGGACCACGAAGCTGTGGGTAATGGAGCTGTTGGCGCTAGGAACAACTAAGCTAGTTAGCTGGGAGAAGCTAACAACCCGCTCTGTGCCTATGGACAAGTTAGCCGCTAAGCTAACTTCATGCCAAAACCAAGCTACGAGGTACCAGCTAGACTTTGAGGTAGGACCGGAGCCACGAATGGAGGAGTCCCTGGTCACTGAAGACGGCGGGCCGGTCAAGGAGCTCAGCAGAGTACAGGACCATAGCGCTGATGAGTCGGACGGCATGGTGTGCAGCAACAGCGGACAGGGAGAGCAGCAGGAGTCATCCCCACAGCTGGAGGCTAGGCAGCAAGTGAGCGGGACCATGGAAGCTGAGAGCCCCGGGGAAGAACAACGACAGCCAGGCATGGAGACGACGCAGTGGAGCACCTGGAACGAGGGTACTGAGAGCAGCAACGAAACGCCTGGGTCGGAGAGTGATGCCGACGAGAGTGACGCTGAGAGCCCCGAGGGAGAACAACAGCAACCGGACATGGAGGCAGTACAGCGGAGCACCAGGAACGAGGGTGTGGGGAGCAGCGGTGAGGTGCCGGGATTGGGAAACGACGCCGGTGAAAGCGATGCTGTGAGCCCCAGGAGTGAGCAGTAGCAACTGTGCGCCACAGAGGTAGGGCAATGTCTCAGCGCCGGAGCTCAGGCACGAGGGTGCCGGACGTTATGGCGAGGCGCCCAAGGCAGCGAGTGGTGCCGACGTTCAGGTCTCCCTGGAGTTAAGCCACGGGGGGCCGGAGTGTTCGGGACAACGATGGCAGCTGCTGCAGTGTTGAAAGTGGTCAGGAGCGGACCGACGAGCACGGAGAGACGGTGTGCCGGACAGCAGCACGGCGGGTCCTGAGGAGCAAGGCAGTCGGTGGTAAAGAGTAACATTTTTGCAGGAGAGGTTGGTTTTGATCCCGGAGGCAGACAGCGACCAGGGGTGTTCATGCCATGTGGCTTCCTAGGACCTCCGAGCCGGTCTTACAGTGGGGAAAAAAAGTATTTAGTCAGCCACCAATTGTGCAAGTTCTCCCACTTAAAAGATGAGAGAGGTCTCCAATTTTCATCATAGGTATACCTCAACTATGAGAGACAAAATGAGAAAAAAAAATCCAGAAAATCACATTGAAGGATTTTTAATGAATTAATTGGTAAATTCCTTGGTAAAATAAGTATTTGGTCACCTACAAACAAGCAAGATTTCTGGCTCTCACAGACCTGCAACTTCTTCTTTAAGAGGCTCCTCTGTCCTCCACTCGTTACCTGTATTAATGGCACCTGTTTGAACTCATTATCAGTATAAAAGACACCTGTCCACAACCTCAAACAGTCAGACTCCAAACTCCACTATGGCCAAGACCAAAGAGCTGTCAAAGGACACCAGAAACAAAATTGTAGACCTGCACCAGGCTGGGAAGACTGAATCTGCAATAGGTAAGCAGCTTGGTGTGAAGAAATCAACTGTGGGAGCAATTATTATAAAATGGAAGACATACAAGACCACTGATAATCTCCCTCGATCTGGGGCTCCACGCAAGATCTCACCCCGTGAGGTCAAAATGATCATGAGAACGGTGAGCAAAAATCCCAGAACCACACAGGGGGACCTAGTGAATGACCTGCAGAGAGCTGGGACCAAAGTAACAAAGGTTACATCAGTAACACACTACGCCGCCAGGGAATCAAATCCTGCAGTGCCAGACGTGTCCCCCTGCTTAAGCCAGTACATGTCCAGGCTCGTCTGAAGTTTGCTAGAGAGCATTTGGATGATCCAGAAGAGGATTGGGAGAATGTCATATGGTCAGATGAAACCAAAATAGAACTTTTTGGTAAAAACTCAACTTGTTGTGTTTGGAGGAGAAAGAACACCATACCTACTGTGAAGCATGGGGGTGAAAACATACTTTGGGGCTGTTTTTCTGCAAAGGGACCAGGACGACTGATCCGTGTAAAGGAAAGAATGAATGGGGCCATGTATCGTGAGATTTTGAGTGGAAAACCTCCTTCCATCAGCAAGGGCATTGAAGATGAAACGTGGCTGGGTCTTTCAGCATGACAATGATCCCAAACACACTGCCCGGGCAACGAACGAGTGGCTTCGTCAGAAGCATTTCAAGGTCCTGGAGTGGCCTAGCCAGTCTCCAGATCTCAACCCCATAGAAAATCTTTGGAGGGAGTTGAAAGTCTTTGTTGCCCAGCAACAGCCCCAAAACATCACTGCTCTAGAGGAGATCTGCATGGAGGAATGGGCCAAAATACCAGCAACAGTGTGTGAAAACCTTGTGAAGACTTACAGAAAACGTTTGACCTCTGTCATTGCCAACAAAGGGTATATAACAAAGTATTGAGATGAACTTTTGTTATTGACCAAATACTTATTTTACCGAGGAATTTACCAATTAATTCATTAAAAATCCTTCATTGTGATTTTCTGGATTTTTTTTTCTCATTTTGTCTCTCATAGTTGAGGTATACCTATGATGAAAATTGGAGACCTCTCTCATCTTTTAAGTGGGAGAACTTGCACAATTGGTGGATGACTAAATACTTTTTTTCCCCACTGTATCTTCAGCAGCCAGGGGCGTGCATGATTTGGGGCTGCCCTGGTCCCCTGGGCCGGTGTTACCTCTGGCTGCCTGTGGACATGGGTGTGACTTAAATATCATTGATGTAAATATGTAAACATATACTATGCTGGTGTGCATGTGAGTATGTATGTTATGGGATTATTTTACTTAATTTTAGAGACATGGTCCATCCATCCATCCATCCATCCATCTTCTACCGCTTTTCCGGAGGTCCGGGTCGCGGAGGCAGCAGTTCAAGCAGAGAAGCCCAGACTTCCCTCTCCCCAGCCACCTGCTCCAGCTCTTCAGAGAGGATACCAAGGCGTTCCCAGACCAGCTGGGAGACATAGTCTCTCCACCGAGTCCTGGGTCTGCCCCGGGGTCTCCTCCCAGTGGAACGTGCCTGAAACACCTCAAGTGGGAGGCATCCAGGAGGCATCCTAATCAGATGCCCATACCACCTCAACTGACTCCTTTCAATGTGGAGGAGCAGCGGTTCTACTCTGAGCCTCTCCCGGATGACTGAGCTCCTCACCCTATCTCTGAGGGTGAGTCCAGCAATCCTACGGAGAAAGCTCATTTCAGCCGCTTGTATCCGCGATCTCGTTCTTTCGGTCATTACCCAAAGCTCGTGACCATAGGTGAGAGTAGGAACGTAGATTGACTGGTAAATCGACAGCTTTGCCTTAGAACTAAGCTCCCTCTTCACCACAACAGACCGGTACAACGTCCGCATCACTGCAGATGCTGCTCCAATCCGTCTGTCGATCTCTCGCTCCATTTTCCCCTCACTTGTGAACAAGCCCCAAGATACTTAAACTCCTCCACTTGGGGCAGGAGCCTGTCCCCAACCCGGAGAGGACAATCCACCTTTTTCCGGCTGAGGACCATGGACTCGGACTTGGAGGTACTGATTCTCATCCCAGCCGCTTCACACTCAGCGGCAAACCGTCCCAGCAAGAGCTGTAGGTCGTTGCTGGATGAAGCCAACAGGACAACATCATCTGCAAACAACAGAGATGAGATCCTGTGGTCACCAAGCATGACACCCTCCATTCCCTGGCTGCGCCTAGAAATCCTGTCCATAAAAATTATGAACAGGATCGGTGACAAAGGGCAGCCCTGGCGGAGTCCAACTCTCACTGGGAATGACTCCGACCGAGTGTTGGCAATACGAACCAAACTCTCACAACGGTCGTACAGAGACCGAATAGCTCGTAACAACAAGCCCGATACCCCATACTCCCGAAGCACCCCCCACAAAAATCCATGAGGGACGCGGTCAAATGCCTTCTCCAAGTCCACAAAACACATGTAAACTGGTTGGGCAAACTCCCATGAACCCTCAAGAATTCTCGAGAGGGTAAAGAGCTGGTCCGATGTACCACGGCCAGGACGAAAACCACATTGTTCCTCCTGAATCCGAGGTTCGACCAACGGCCGGACTCTCCTCTCCAGTACCTTGGCATAGACCTTCCCAGGGAGGCTGAGGAGTGTGATCCCTCTAAAGTTGGAGCACATCCTCCGGTCCCCTTTTTTGAAGAGAGGAACCACCACCCCGGTTTGCCATGCCATAGGCACTGCCCCCGACTTCCATGCAATGTTGCAGAGGCGTGTCAACCATGACAACCCAACAACATCCAGGGCCTTGAGGTACTCAGGGCGAATCTCGTCCACCCCCGGGGCCCGGCCACCAAGGAGATTTTTAACCACCTTGGCGACCTCAGCCCCTGTGATAGGCGAGTCATCCCCCTTGTCCCCAAACCCTGCTTCCTCTGTGGAAGGCGTATCAGTGGGATTGAGGAGATTCTCGAAGTATTCCTTCCACCGCCCAACGATATCCCCAGTCGAAGTCAACAGTGTCCCATCCACACCATACACAGTGTGGACGGGGAGCTGTTTTCCCCTCCTGAGCCGCCGGACAGTTTGCCAGAATCTCTTTGAGGCCGACCGAAAGTTGGCCATGGAACAAGACTCCTAATCCACATAGCACCGGACCCCCATGATCCCTCCTGCAGGTGGTGAGCCCACTGGAGGGCGGACCCATGTAACTCCTTCGGGCTGAGCCCGGCCGGGTCCCATGGGTGGAAACCCGGCCACCAGACGCTAGCCTTCGAGCCCCTCCCCCAGGCCTGGCTCCAGGGTGGGGCCCCGGTAACCCCATACCGGGCGGGGTACACTGAATCCTTGATATACAATTTATCATGAGAGTCTGTTGGATCGTTCTTAGTCTGGCCCTTCACCCAGGACCAGTTTGTCTTGGGAGACCCTATCAGAGGCAAATTGCCCCGGACAACATAGCTCCTGGGATCACTGGGGCACGCAAACCCCCCCACCACGATAAGGTGACGATCCATGAGGGGGACATGGTCCACTTTAGTTATTTTTGTGTGTGTTTTGGAAAAAAAAAACTCGTTGGTTTTAGTTGTTCTGTGTGAATATGATAGGTCATTCTCCTACAGTTCATGATTCCTTGTTCCCTTAGTGCACGATTCGGGTCCTAAATTGGGGAGTGTCTCGATTGTGTGTGGTTTTGCGTTTTTGTAAGGGGGAGAGGAAGTGTGATGGAGTGAGGGTGGTGTGTGTGTGCTGCCGTACCTGCCTCTGGTGTGACGTCAGGCGGGCACAGCCCTTGTGTATAAATAGTTCATTTTTCTATAATAAAGAGTGGACTTGCTGCATGACAGACGAGACTCCTGTCCCTCATTTTACATACATAACGCAAAGTACTAGCAATTGTGGCATAATCTGCTCTGCGTGTTGAAGATTGTCTGTGCCAACCAGTTAGGGCAACAGTAAATAATAACAGCTAAAACGATTAATCCTACGATTGAAAAAACAACCACAATAAGTTTTCTGGCCATGATAAGTCACCATTTATATGTGCGCGTTTCTTGACATAATCCACCATTTCAGCTAGTCGCACACCAATAAGGGCTTGTTAAGAAAGGACAATGTTTTATTTTTATTTTTTTATTTAACATTTATTTATACAGGGTAGTTCCATTGAGAGGGAACCTCTCTTTTTCATGGACACCCTGTTCACTAGGGCTGCAACAAATGATTATTTTCTAGGCCAAGGTAGAGCATCCGCCCCACAACCGGGAGATCAGTGTTCAAGTCCCGGCTGGGTCATGCCAAAGACCATATAAAAATGGAACTTGCTGACGTCCAACTTGGTGCTCAGCAAAAATGGAATGGAGGAGGGAAATGTGGGTGGCAGTGACTCAGGAGGTAGAGTGGATTGTCTAATAACTGGAGGGTTGGCCGTTGGAATCTCGCCAGTCTTCATAGCATTGTGTCTCTGGCAAGACACTTCACCCACCTTGCCTCCAGTGTCCATGGCACCGGGTATGAATGTGTATAAATGTTCGGTGGTGGCTGGAGAGGCCGTTGGCACTGATTGGCAGCCACATTTCCGTCAGCCTGCCCCAGGGCAGCTGTGGCTGTAGTAGTAGCTTGCCACTACCATTGTCTGTCTGGAGTGAATGAATAATGTATCTGTAAAAAGCGTCTTTGAGTGTCTATGATAAAGTGCTAATATAAATCTGATGCATTATTATTATTATATGCAAAGTTACTGTGTAAGATTAAAAAAAGAAATAAATAGTATAAAATTAACATATTCATACATATGTGTTTTCTGCCCCCCCCCTTCCCCCGGAAAAATATGTTGCCACCGCGCCACGGTTTTTAAGCCAGAGGAAATGGGGGATTCGAACCGCCAGCCATCCAGTTATTGGACGACCCACTCTACCCCCTGAGCCACTGCTGTGCATATAGAACTTACAGTTTGAAGTATTGTACAACCAAGGCTTGAATGTTGGAATATAGGGGCCATTTGGAGTCCCACCCAGACATCCTATATTTAGACTTTTTACTGGTGTCATCCTTCTCTCCTTCCTCTGCTCTCATCTCTCCTGGACCCTCTGCCTGAACACTTTCCTCTCCTTGGCTCCTCTCTTCTGTCTCATCTTGCCCTCTCTGAGCTCTGTCTAATTAAGCTTCTCTCTTTGTCTATGGTGGTATACAAACAGGTTAGAAAATATCAAGTGCCATGGAAATTAAAGGAGACAACCAAAAATTTCTAGTTAAGGGTACAAAGAGCACCCACTTAAAACTTGGGTAATGTCTTCAGTCTTGAAGGTTTGAGGTTTTTCTCCAAAATTTATAATAATTTTCTTATAGTTTTCTCTTTTCTCTGTAAATTTATCTAAATTTGAAACCATTTTCCTCAAATTTGTAATTTCCTCTTGTATAATTGACTTTTTTGTACATTTGAAACTTTATTATAAATTTGTGGATTATTTTATGACTTATTTTTGTCTGTTTTTTTAACATAAAATTACTCTTTTTTTTTAATAAATTTGAAACAGACTGTGGTATTTATTTTTTTTTTTACTTTTTCCTTATAACAATTTATATTTTTGACCATAACTTTGCAGTCAGAACAGAACAATAATTTAACTCTCATTACAAAAAAAAAAAAATTAATAAAATTGAATTTAATGATTTAAATTAACTTAAATGACCAAAGATAAGATAAGCCTTTATTAGTCCCACAATGGGGAAATTCCAGGATTGTGACAGCACAGTGATAGCAACACTCAGAGCAATGATTTAGAAGATAAGAAAATAAGAGCAGTGAATATACATATGTACACATAAATATATATATATATATATATATATATATATATATATATATATATATATACACAGTGCAGAGCATTGTAGCTAGATGGAATAAACAGCATAACCGTCTTTTTAGTTACACTACATGGTATGAATATGTACCCATACATATTGTCACCCTCCATAGCTACTGATATTGACCTAGTTGTATACTGGAGGGGACCATTTGTGTAAGTCTCTTGCGTCTTTTGCATTCAATACTATTAGGTTGTCATGTTTTTTTTGCTATCTCTGCGAGCAGCCCTGCTTAAGTTATACAGTCTGACAGCCGTAGGTAGGAAGGACCTGCGAAACCTCTTGGTCGCACATCTAGGATGATGTAGTCTACTGCTAAATGAGCTCCTCAGTGCGTTCAGTATGTCCTGCATAGGGTGGGACTCGGAATCCAGCAGAGATGACAGTTTAGCCACCATCCGTCTCTCTCCTCTCTCCTCCACTGGGTCAAGGCGCTGCCCCAGGACAGAGCTAGCTTTCTTGATTAGTTTGTTCAATCTCTTTCTATCGGCTGCTGTAATGCCGTTGCCCCAGCAGACCACTCCAAAAGTGATGGCTGATGCCACCACCGTGTCGCAGAATGTCTTCCAGAGCACCCCTTATACACCAAAAGACCTGAGCCTCCTCACTAGGAACAGCCTGCACTGTCCCTTCTTGTAGAGTGCGTCGGTATTGTGTGACCAGTCTAGTTTATTGTTCAGATGAACACCCAGGTACTTGTAGGATGTCACCATCTCATTGTCTGTTCCCTGGATGTTCACTGGTGCTGTGAGGGGTTGTCCTTGCCTGTGGCAGTCCACCACCAGCTCTTTAGTTTTCCTTGCGTTGATCTGGAGGCAGTTCCGATGGCACCAGTCCACGAAGTCCTGGATAAGTCCTCTGTACTCAGCTTCATCTCTGTTGGAGATGAGGCCAACGATCGCAGAGTCGTCAGAGAACTTCTGTAGATGACAGTGTGTTGTGTTGTGTGAGAAGTCCGCAGTATAAATGGTGAACAGGAAGGGAGCCAAAACTGTTCCCTGGGGGCCCCTGTGCTGCTGATGATTGTGTCGGACACGCAATCCCAGGTTCTCACAAACTGTGGCCGATTAGTGAGGTAGTCCAGGATCCATGATGACAGGTGCTGGTCCACCCCTGCGCACAGCAGCTTGTCCTTCAGGATCATCGGTTGGATGGTGTTGAAAGCACTGGAGAAATCAAAGAACATGATCCTCACCGCTTTCCCGGGCTTCTCCAAGTGGGACACGGAATGGTGAAGGAGGAAGATCACTGCATCCTCCACCCATCATTTGTTGTTTCACTCCCGCCCGATAAGTTGCGCCAAGGCGCTGATGCGCCAGGAGAGCACTATTCAGCTCCAGACTCACTCAACACACCGGGCAGACAGAACAGGAGACTCTGGTAAGACGACGGGGGTGTGTGTGTGCATATTTATAAACCACTCGTGATGTGGAGATGTACAGACCATTTTCAAGCACTGCTCGCCCGATGTGGAGTTTTTACTGCTGAAATGCCGTTCCTATTATTTACCAAGGGAATTTACCGCTGTGTTTTTGGCCACTCTATACATCTGTCCACAGAGCAACTACACAGTAGCGCTAAACAAACTCCACAATGTCATTAGCGCAGTAGAGATGAAACATCCCAGTGTTGTTTTTATTGTTGCTGGCGACTTTAACCAGTGCAATTTACGGACCATACTCCCCAAATATTACCAGCATGTGGACATTCCCACCCTTGATTAAAAACACATTGGATCATGTTTATTCCAACATATGTGGTGCCTACAGAGCGGCACCCCGCCCCCACTTCAGACAGTCAGATCACATCTCACTGCTTATGTACCCAGCTTACAGACAAAAGCTGAAACAAACAAACCCAGTTACTAAGCAAATTAAGTGCTGGACTCCAGAGACTGAGAACATCCTGCAAGACTGTTTTGCCAGCACAGACTGGGATGTGTTTAAAGCTGCAGCCACTCAAGAGGGCTCCTCTGTTAACATACAGGACTACGCTGAATACATGACGGCGTACATCAGTACGTGCGTTGATACCATTATACCCACCATACAGGTCAGGAAGTTCCCCAACCAGAAGCCCTGGATCAACAGTTAGGTACGTCAGATGCTGCATGCTTTCTCTCATGCATTTAAATCAGGCTGTGAGGTTGAGTACAAAGCTGCAAAGTATGGACTGAGGAAGGTTATAACAACAGCCAAGAGGCAGTACAGAGAAAGGCTGGACAGCCTCTACTCCTGACCCGGGGCGCATGTGGCAAGGCCTGCAACACATCACAGACTACAGGAAGACCAACAGCAGCACCTCTAGCCCTACAGACAGCCTGCCGGACGATCTCAACATCTTTTACAGCCGCTTCGAGACCATCAGCCACAGCACAGAAAAGAGACACACACACCCACCCCCCCACCCGCTAAGAGTCTCACCAGACCAAGTAAACAAAGCACTGAGAAATATCAACCCCCGCAAGGCAGCAGGACCAGACAACATCCCTGGGCGGGCCCTCAGAGCATGCGCTGCAGAGCTGACTGATGTTCTCACAGCAATCTTCAACCTCTCCCTCAACCAGAACATAGTCCCCTCGTGCTTCAAAACAACAATTATCATCCCCGTCCCCAAAAGGAGCCCGCCAACCTGTCTAAATGATTACAGACCAGTAGCACTCACTCCAATCATCATGAAGTGCTTTGAAAGAGTGGTGCTGCCCCTCATTCAGGACAGCATACCGGGCACCCTGGACCCCCTGCAGTACGCCTACCGGCCCAACAGATCCACCTCAGATGCCATTGCCGTAGCACTCCATTATTCTCTTTCCCACCTGGAAGATAAAGACTCCTACATTAGGATGCTTTTTGTCGACTACAGCTCTGCCTTCAACACGGTCATCCCCCACAAACTCACCGACAGACTGTCTTCACTTGGCTTGCACCCCACCCTCTGTGACTGGCTACTGGACTTTCTAACTGGCAGGCTCCAGTCTGTCAGGATGGGTAACAGGACCTCAGCCAGCATCATCACAAACACAGGTGTCCCCCAGGGTTGTGTTCTCAGCCCCATCCTCTACAGCCTCTTCACCCATGACTGTGTTGCCTCCCACAAAGACAATATCATCCTAAAGTTTGCGGATGACACGGCAGAGATAGGACGCATCACTGGTGATAACGAAGCATCTTACAGGAGGGAGGTGGCCAACCTGGTGTCATGGTGTGAGGACAACAATCTCACCCTCAGCACGGACAATACAAAGGAAATGATAGTGGGCATGAGGAAAGGGAGGAGGAGACCCCATCGGCCACTGTTCATCCAGAAGCTTGAGGTGGAGAGAGTGAGCAGCTTTAAATACCTGGGCATCCACATCAGTGAGGACCTTAAGTGGACACGCAACACCACAGAGCTGGTCAAGAGAGCTCAACAGCGACTGTACTTTCTGAGGAGGCTGAAGAAGTTTGGCATGTCTTCCAGGATCCTCAACAATTTCTACAGCTGCATCATCAAGAGCATCCTGACCAACGGCATCACTGCGTGGTACGGAAACACCACTGCCCTGGAGCGCAAACGCCTGCAGAGAGTGGTGAAGACAGCGGAGAAGATCATCAGGACTCCACTCCCCTCTCTGCAGAGCACCTACCACTGCAGAGTACGAAAGAGAGCTGACGTCATCCTCCGGGACCCTACCCACCCCCAACACAGACTGTTCACACTTCTACCCTCAGGTCGGAGGTACAGAAGTGTGAAATGCCGGACAACCAGACTGAAAAACTCCTTTCCCACTGCCATCAGACTCATGAACAGACAACAACTCCCAAAACTCTGTAACACAGCTTTGCATATAGGAACTCACACACCGGCTGCTAAATTTGCACACTGCTCACCTGTACAGTATATATAGTATCACCTGTCTGATGTCCATATCATCTCTGCTGCTACTTACCAATAATTTGTAATTATACACTGCTTGTTGCACAATGCTCATTTGCACACTGTACATAAGTCTATGCCATCTCAGGTTACATCAGGTTGCACAATGCTCATTTGCACACTGTACATAAGTCTATGCCATCTCAGGTTCACATCAGGTTGCACACTGCTCATTTGCACACTGTACATAGGTTCATGCCATCTCAGGTTCACATCATCTCTGATATCAATATACCACTCTCACTTTGGTCATCCGGTGACTTAATTTTCATTCCTCTACTGCTTAACTGTGTGTTGGTGTATGTGTCTTAGCATCCATCAGTACTAGGATTGAGTTATTGTGTTAGTGTGTCATGACCTATTAGAATTGTTGTTTCTGTACGTTTAACTTGGCATTCATTCGGAGAGCAAAGTAGGGATTTCATTGCTCAGGAAATGTAGCATTTCTTAACTGTGCACATGATAATAAAGCCTTTGAATCTTGAATTTTCATCAACGAGGAAATGGACTTCTTCACGAAGTTTCTCTTCAAATAGAGTCCATTTCTGCTGTTTGACTTCCCGGTTTTCGCTCCTTTTCCACGAAGATGCTGCTGCCGCTCGTGAGACACTGCCTGCTGACTGACTGGAAAGCTCACGTGGGCGGGGCGCTTCTAAACTCCGCGCGGATGATGGCCACGTGTGTTGTTCGTGCGCGCACTTGCAGAAAGTCATTGCTTCATATATTTTTCTTAAGTTCGTATCTCCTTCTTGGCGTGGCGGTAAATTTTCTGGCGAGGCGGGCCACCACCCAAAAATGTTACCAGAGGAAACCCTGAACCTGCAAGTTCTGATAGTGTCAGTGCTTACAATTTTGCAATGACCTTTGTCTACTTATAAACCAATAGGGATGGAGTATGAAACTGACCACTGGCAGCATGAGCAAAAAAACCCCAAAACATTGGATAGTAGCAAAACATCCAAATAAAATGTAACAGTGAAGAAAGTGTAGCTGAGTTGTAGGAGCAGAAGTCTTGTTTGAATGGAAGGCCTGTTTAGATCTCTAGTAGTGCAGATGGATGATGTGCACTGACGACAACATTTTACACTTGTTAAAAAACATTGCCTAGGTAATGTCATATGCCTACATACAGCAAAACTTGAACTATGCAGGTTTTTCAGTTTACAGTGTGGCTGACAAAGAACTTACAAGACTTTAAAACTCCAGTGTGTAAGAGCCTTAAAAGATGCACACATAGTGTATGCTTTCAAATAATCTTATAGATTGCAATAATTTGTGATGAAGCAGTAATCACTAGTCATCTGCTTCTTTTTTGTTGTTTGTTCTGTATAAGGACTTCATGGTGTCAAAAAGAGGAATTTGAATTACTTGAGGGACCAACTCACTAGACGGGGAAACTGTAGCTTTTTATAAGAGGCCGCTTAGTTTTAAAAATAAGGGTAATTGGCTTTTTTTTTTCTTGAAAGTTAAAAAATGTGTGGGGAAACAATTTGTCTTCTAAATGTCCCATAAATGTCTATAAAGATGATATTTCAGATGTCGTGCCTAGTAGGTTGATGTTATACATAACAAACTTATATCAGAGGTGGGGCTGGGCGATAAATCAGTAACAATAATTAGCACGAAATAACGTCCTCGACACAGACATTTGACATGGTCTAGAGAATGTGTTTTGACAGACAACATGAAAAGCCAGTGATCATGAGAATACACCGCACTGAACCAATCATTGAGCTGGAATGCAGTTAGTCACGTTTGATTGACGTTACCAACTCCATGGGCGTAAATATTTCTCCTAGATGGCACTTTCCCCCAGCTGTACACGGAGTGTAGAAAAACAGTTGTTCTCCTCTAACACTTGAAACTTTTGACTGAATTAAGAATCAGAATTAAGATATGAATTTATTATAGTATATGCCTGTTTTATAGTTATTTGAAATAGTTATGTAATGTTTCCACGGTACGTTTATCATGTTCAACTTCTGACAAAAAATAAATATTTAAACCAAAATTAATTGTGATATCTTCACATCTCACTTAGGAGTAAAAAGGAACCTGTAAGATTGACAGAAATAGTGATTTGATTTATACTGCAATATATTTCGATATCAACTGATATGGAAAAAACCTTTATTGTGACTGGATTTTTTTCCCCATATCATCTAGCCCTAATCAGAGGTCACACAATGACCCTGTTTACATGGTCACGAGTAAACTGATTACTGGAGTAAACCGATAAAGGTAATAAACGGCTTATGGTGTTTACATGCACCGAGTAAATGGTTTATTGGGCAAATAAACTAGGTGTGTTAAACTGTTTTCTCATAAACCGATAATTGCCTTTAACTGATAAAGGTAATCAGATTACTCTGTTTACATGACAGTTTGAATAATCAGGTAACTCCAGAAAGCTGATTATAATTGGTTTACTCGTGACCATGTAAACAGGGTCACAGATAAAGTGGTGGCATAGCCATTATAGCAGAAATGTGGATTGCATTTCTCTTTGTAATGCAGTTTTTTTTGCTCTCTTGCTTCACTTCGTCCCATCAAACAATCCAGTGTTGTCTTCATCGCATGTGACTGATGGGTGGGAGAATCGTCACAAAGTACTGATAAATGATAGCTGTTTTAGCCCCTCTACAGCCTCCAACAGGCACACAGACACTGGGCTGCCCCTGACTGGATGACAAGTATACTCGTGCGCTCAGATCTCTGAACTGGTCCAACATAGGTGGCTCAGCAGTAAACTTCCTTTGATACCTTAAAGACAAAGCAGCAAAACCTATTTCTCAAAAAGTAGTAGTAGTTAGTTGTTATTTGACATCCAAAACTGCTAGTTTACAGCTTAGCATGAGTTTGCTGTAGCTGACATAGTGCAGATTCTAGTCTATTTGCTAGTGGCGGCAGAGTCTTAACTTCCTGTGTGCTGTTTTAGAGCAGCAGAGAAGAAATTTTTTTTTTTTTTTGTATGTAATGTTAAACGAGTGCTGTTTTGGGAGTAATAAATTATGTGGTATTGGATCGGTATGCAGACCGATCAGCATTTTTCAGCAGAAAAAGAAGAAAAGAGAATTTTCCGATGCTGGGTTGGCTAGGAATAAACTGCTCCATCAAAATGTTTAATTTTGTTGAAGCTTGTAATGAAAATTTTGCAGTGAAATTAAAATGCCTTTAAGTGCACCACTAAGAGATACTTTTTAGATTGGCAAGTAGCTTGAATTGTAAAGAAATGAAAAAACGTTGTTATACCAAAAGTGTAGCAAACCTTACAATGCTTTCAAAATGTATTATAAAAACATGGCTTATTAAATGTTCATGTAATTGCTCATTATGCTGAACTTAAGAGAGCTTGTTTATTCTAAAGGTGATCAAACTGGGCTGTTTCTCCTGACCAACTCGCTGATCCAGGACTGTTTGAGTTTCAAGTTGCTCTTTATTTGAGGTAAAGTGTTTCCTGCACAGTACGTTATTATGTCAAGCTTCCTTGTATTGCGTTGCAACAGTCTGCACAAAGCTTGCCTCAAACAGTATTGCCTAAAATCCCTGTTTCACTGAACTTTTCTTATCTTCAAGTCCGTTAGCAGCACATATGTACTTTGCGCTATTTGCCAGCCATGTAACTGCTGAATGAAAGAGCTGCTGAATGCTGGGCCTGCTTTGCTCAGTGTTTTTTGTTTTAGTTTGGGAGACTTTGATATGATTTTCTTCCCCTCATATTTTTCTGTTGTATCTGAACTTTATCCACTTCAGAACATCTGATTCTTTTGGGTGTAGTTGACAAAACAGGTACTTGGTCTTTGTGACTTCTTTGATATGGCCCATTTATATTGCAGGTTTAAATGTTAAATCTGCAACATAAGTGTACCATTTCTGATTGACCCGTTTCTCTGCCTCTGGTTTGTATGGCTGTATTCACAGTTTCAACTCACCAGTCCTTGCTCGACACAAAATTAAAAATGTGCTCAGAGGTCAGAGAAGTTAAAGTCCTATTTTCCAGCTCCGGTGCAGATTCATGCTGGAGCATTTATGCTTGGCATTCATGTGCCAGTGTTTTCACAATATTTTTTCTATCCCTCAGCCTCCAAAGGCTGAAGGGTATTGTCGTCACCCTACCGGGTGAATGGGCGGCTTCGGCAATGTTTGTGGCGGCATCAATCGGGTCAACACCTACCTTGAGAATGCGATAAGTTTTCAAACTGATATCATGGGTGTATCTATGAAAAATCTTGGACAAGTTTGAATTTGGGTGATCTCTGACCTTTAGGTCAAGGTCAGAGGTCAGTTTTAACTACACAAAGGAATGATGTAGCCTTTTCAAATCCATATCATCATGTCTAAGACAAGTCTTGGATGGCTTAGACCCTATCCTCTGACTATGGCATTGGGGTCCCAAGGTCAAAGGTCAGTATTAGATAGATATAGATACATAGATAGATGTACTTTATTGATCCCAAACTGGGAAATTACAGTGTAACAGTAGCATGACAGTAGACGACCAAAACGACAGGAACTCACACAGCATAAAAGAAAAAGGGATTACCCATGGTCCTTAGGTATGACTGTGAGAGTGAATGGTTGTCTGTCTCTCTGTGCTGGCCCTGCGATGGACTAGCGATCTGTCCAGGGTGTACACTGCCTCTCGCCCTAAGATGCTGGGATAGGCTCCAGCCCCCCCGCGACCCGAAAAGAATTAAGCGGAAGAAGATGGATGGATGGAAGTAAAACTGCCTAAATAACTTATATACATCATAGATGGATAGGTGATGACCTGTACAGATGCATAAATCATACTCACTGTACAATGCCGTACTATCAGGCGCAGGGTGCAATGTGTGGTACCAATTAGACTGCAAGGTGCAGTATGGCAGCATAGTTATGACCAGAGTTCAACATTAGAGTGAGTTATTGTACAGAGAAATGGCATGTGGCAGGAAAGATTTCCTGTACCTAACTGTTTGGCAGGAAAGCTGCAGCAGTCTGCTGGAGAAAGTGCTCTGCTGTCTGTCCAGTGTGTGGTGGAGGGGATGATCAGGATTGTCCATGATGGATAGCAGTTTGTTCAGTTAACATTCCCTTTGCACTATTACTATAAAACAAGTAAAGCTAGGGTCAAAAAATTTGGTACACATGTTCACCATGAGGCCCTGGCCTCTGACTATGGGTTTGGGGTCAAAAGGTCAAAGATCACGGTTAGCTTTCCCTGTGTCCTATTGCTATAGAATGAATAAAGTTACGGTCACCAAGCTTTACACACAGGTTCACCCTGTCACCCTGACCTCCGGCTATGGTTTGGGATTGCAAGGTCAAAGGTCAATGTCAAAATGCCATGTAAACTTCATTGCAACAACAAACAAAGAGGCTAAGAGGTACCACTGGCAGTCATCAGTATTTTTAGCTCATTCCAGTGAAGCCGAAAGGTGTGGCTTCCATACGTCCATCCCAGAGGTCACCAAACTCTCACACACAGTCATTCTCAGGTTGAGCTTAAGGTCAAAAGTCAGGAGATCCGGGCACTTGTGTGATTTCACAGAAATTGCTGCCCCTCCTGGACAATTGTGCTGATAGTCACCAAACTATCACAAAAGTCTTCCGGTGGGTCTGCATCCAAGTTGTGTTTAAGGTCAAGGTGAGACATGCAGTCAGAGAGAATCTAGCAAATCTTAAAAGCTCCTGGAGGAGCCTACATTCTCCCATTTCTCTTCATGACGTAGAATATCATAAACTGCATCCTCTTTGCTGCTGCTTATGTACTCCTCCTTCTCAGTAAAATTAATGTCAGAACTTTCCTTTGAGAGTTAGACAGATATGTCTTGTAAAAAACTACTGCTTCCTGGATAGCTGCATGCTAAAATGGACAAGATTTGCACATGGGCTCTCTCCTCTGCTGCTCTGCACCCTGCTTCTGTGGCAAGCGCAGTGCACAATGCATCCTATCTGAAATGAGCTCAGGTTAGGTTGTTGTTTGAACAAATAGAACTAGATCTGCTTCTGATGACTGTCTTTATCTTTTGCATTTTTCTGTCATTTTATCTGTAACTTTAACAGTCTCCCTTTATTAGACTGGTGATTAATTATTACTGTAATGTGTAGAGTGCAGTTGCAGATTATAGCCACAGGGTGCTGCTATTACTATCAGATTTTCATCAACTATCACCTGCACTTTGATCCAAAATATACAAAGCTCTGCAGGAAAAGTTTGGAATAGGGTTTATTTTTAACATCTACATCTATCAAAACATAGCAGGGGAGGAGAAGTGAGGAAAGCAGCATGCTTATTGGCAAAAGACTTGTTAGTTATAAAGTTTGAGACAATCAGAAATGCATTGCTCTTTTGTGCTAAAGGGGTCTATGTTTCAAAAACTATTTGATTGCTCCAAGTAAAAATGATTGCCATTATAGGGATAAGGTCATCAGAAAGTGTTTGTCATTTAAAAGATATGTGTGATTATTTGGACTTCTGTGTTCTATAGCCTCACTTGCTGCTACTTTCGGGTTTTCAAACCTGGCCCACACCAAAGGGTTTTCTTTTTAAATGTGAGAGACCCCACACATAATGGTAACGCATTATATCATAGCTTTGACAATTGTGTTCCTTTAGTTTGTGGACTGCAACAGTGTAAACAAGACAGCACACCACATACCCACAGATTCCATTCAGTCCCGACCAGTGCTGCCAAATTTTGCCCAACAAGTGATTAAAATTGCACTTTTTGTCTCTCTCGACTCAATCCAATCTGTCTTATGTGCATTTTGGATCAATTTTTGTCCATTTTGGTGCCTCATAAAACAAACAAACTCTGACAGCTAACATTTACGAACAACTTTTTGAAGAAACAAGCCCAAAAGACATCATGGACAGTGTTTCCATCTGCTCTCTCTCTCTCTGACTATAATTTCTTTCACACAACAATCCAGAAAGTGCATTCTTTACACAGCAGCATATTGCCTTATAAAGATCCAACCTGTTGATTAGATACAATTTGAGATGGAAGTGGCTCCAGTGTTCCTTCTGAGCAGTCTGGATAACCCTTCACACTACAGAGTAATCTGAAATGATGATCAATAGGCCCACCAAAATGTTGAGACTTTTGCTCTGATTTTTCTGAAAAGGAGAATCAGGTCCAAAATCAGCCCAATTATGCTTGGTCTGTGACTGGCTTTAGATAAATTGCAGCTTTAAGCCGTGTGCCAACAGAGAGCATTTTTTTTCTCAAAGGAAATGCTTTGGACACTTTTTTCAGGGTGCTTCACAAATGCTCTTAAAAAATAAATCTCTGTACTATATCCTACCAACTGCTTGACCTATCACTCACAGCTCTGCATTTTGCACTGAAACTTTCCTAACTACACTATACAGCACCAAACTGGTAAGAAAACACACACACTCCACCAAGATTTTGTTGTCATATGTCATGTATCCTTTTTGCCTGATCCTGATTGGCTGGTCAGAGAAGTGTGCTGTTAATGAGCGATTCAGCATTCTAAAAGTTGAATCTTTTTCAACTTTGTCGCACAGCAACAAAAACCATTTTTGCACTGAAGCGTTGAGTGCATTAACTGCTCCACTAGGAAATGAACAGGAAAATACAGGGTGTCCACAAAGTCTCTTTACAGTTTAAAAAAATTATTACAAATGCAATTGATGAGATACATTAATCATATTTGTTCTATGTACTCAGTGGTTATCAATGTTTTTATTGACATTGCATTTGTGTTTTTCAATGTTAGTGGGTTCCTAAATCAAACATTTCCAGACTGGTGGATTGGAAGGGATGACCCAATTCCCTGGCTACCTCGTTCACTAGATATCACTCCCCTGGAGCTCTTTCTATGATGTTATGTTCAAGATATCGTGTATCGAACAAAGATACGGGACATCAATGACCTGAAGCAAACGATCATTGATGCCGTTGCCACCGTTGATGAGGCTATGCTACAGCGAACATGGCAAGAAACTGAATACCGTCTTGATGTGCTTCGTGCAACTAGTGGTGCTCATATAGAGGTGTATTAAATGAGGCAAAAAATGTCAATATCTTCTCATTTTCAGAATCAGAATCAGAATCAGAATCAGGTTTATTGCCATTGTTCATGTAGTACACAAACTAGGAATTTGTCTCGGTACAATGCTGCAACATTAAACATGATAAGATAAGAGAAATAAACTATACATGTAATAAAGTGTAGGATAAGATTAAGTGATACTGGTCAACAGTTAAAATATATATTAGCCAGCAGCAGATACTGTGGAGAACTATATAGTGCAGTCGGTAATGCAGGAAGAAAACAGTGATGATTGACATGAGTCTGGTTGAGCTGCTGTACATGGTGCACGAGAGTCACTTAGTGTTCAGCAGTCTAATGGCAGAGGGGAAGAAGCTGTTCATGTGACGGGAGGTTTTAGTCTGGATGGACCGAAGTCTTCTACCAGAGGGGAGGGGGGCAAACAGTACATGACCAGGGTGTGAGGGATCGGCTATGATCCGGCCAGCACGCCTCCGGGTCCTGGAGATGTACAGATCCTGGAGAGATGGGAGCTTGCAGCCGATCACCTTCTCAGCAGTGCGCACGACGCGCTGCAGCCTTAGTCTGTCCCTGGCAGTGGCTCCTGCGTACCACACGGTTATGGAGGTGGTGAGGATGGACTCGATGATGGCTGTGTAGAACTGCACTAACATCTTGGTGGGTAGCTTGAGCTTCCTCAGCTGCCGCAGGAAGAACATCCTCTGCTGGGCTTTTTTGATGAGTGAGCTGATGGTCAGCTCCCATTTGAGGTCCCTGGTGATGGTAGTGCCTAGGAAGCGGAAGGAATCAGCAGTGGTGATGGGAGAGCCTGAGAGGGTGAGGGGGGGCAGAGGAGTAGTGACTTTCCTGAAGTCTACAATCATCTCCACTGTCTTCAGAGCGTTCAGCTGCAGGTTGTTATTGCTGCACCAGGACGCCAGCTGGGCCACCTCTCTCCTGTAGGCGGACTCGTCGCCGTTGGAGATGAGCCCGATGAGGGTGGTGTCGTCCGCAAACTTGATCAACTTGACAGACTGGTGGCTGGAGGTGCAGGAGTTGGTGTAAAGGGAGAAGAGTAGGGGGGAAAGTACACAGCCCTGGGGTGATCCGGTGCTGATGCTAGTATAGTCTGAGACAGTCTTTCCCAGCCGCACATGCTGCCTCCGGTCCGTCAGGAAGTCGATGATCCACCTGCAGAGGGAGTCAGGCACGTTGAGCAGGGACAGCTTGTCCCGGAGCAGAGCGGGGCGGATGGTGTTGAATGCGGAGCTGAAGTCCACAAACAGGATCCTGGCGTAGGTTCCCGGGGAGTCCAGGTGCTGCAGGATGGAGTGGAGGGCCAGGTTGACTGCATCGTCTACAGACCTGTTGGCTCGGTAGGCAAACTGCAGCGGGTCCAGGA
The DNA here is from genome assembly GCA_020510985.1 of Pholidichthys leucotaenia. Taxonomy (NCBI): domain Eukaryota; kingdom Metazoa; phylum Chordata; class Actinopteri; order Cichliformes; family Pholidichthyidae; genus Pholidichthys; species Pholidichthys leucotaenia. Next base: position 141,095,191 of record CM035846.1, on the reverse strand, counting down.
GAGGGGTGGTGATGGACTTGAGGTGGGACAGGACCAGGCGCTCAAAGGACTTCATGACTACAGAGGTGAGCGCTACAGGTCTGTAGTCATTAAGTCCAGTGATCCGTGGCTTCTTGGGGACAGGGATGATGGTGGAGGATTTGAGGCAGGACGGCACGTGGCATAACTTAAGGGAGGTGTTAAAAATGTCTGTGAATACAGGAGCCAGCTGTTTCGCACAGAGTCTCAGGGTGGATCTCAGGGTGATTTTGTAATAATTTCCACAGATTTGTCTCTTCATTTGCTTTTATAATAAATTTGTTAAATTGTAAAGAGAATTTATGGACACCCTGTAGATGCCCCCCTTCCCCCAAGAAAAAATTAAACACTCTGTGGACACTGTTGTGGATTTTTACTTGTTCATAAATAGTCCCTTATTAATCTGGTGAAGGAATAATGAAAGATGAAAAATAAAACAGCTGGATGCCTTTTCTGTATATTTTATTTTGCAAAAGGGAAGATTTCAGCAGAAGTTGTTGTTTGTCTGTTGTTCTCGACGATGACCAAGGACATCACAGGGAAGAGGACTGGGTGTGATGTGTCCGGCTGTGGCTGATCAGTCCGATGCAGGCACAAGTGATCTGCGCAGGCAGAAGATACAGGGGTGGCTCTGAACTTGCGAAGCTCATGTTTTCTCTGGGCCTTGGCAATCCTGTTCAGCTCAAAGGAGGTTGCACCTTTGCTGGTACGGCTACACCAGTCTGGTTGGTCTAGTGCTAGGGTCTCCCAGGTGTCAGGACTGATGTCAAAGCTCTTCGGGGAGGCCTTAAGGGTGTCTTTGTAGCGCTTCTTACCACCTTGTGAGCGCTTGCCCTCTGCTGTTTCACTGTAGAACAGTCTCTTTGGTAGGCATGAGTCAGGCATATGAACAAGGTGGCCAGCCCACCTAATCTGGCCTCTCTTGAGCAGGTTGTGGATGCTAGGCAGCTCAGCTCGGGAGAGGACCTTTATGTCCGGGATTTTGTCCTGCCAGGTGATCTTCAGGAGTTTTCTGAGGCAGTTCGAGGAGAGAAATCCCACGGTGGTTGTCGCAGGACTGCCTGTTTCCTTTTCTCTTGTAGAGATGGACAATGGAGGGGTCCTTGAGCTCCTGGGGGATACTTTCTGCTGCCACATGGTCTGAAAGAGCTCGGTGAGTTTCTGTATTAGAACTGGTCCTCCTGCCTTGTAGATTTCAGCTGGGATGGAGTCAAAGCCTGGTGCTTTGCCATTCAAAAGGAGCTTGATCGCTTTTTGGACTTATGATTCCGTTGGAGGTTCTGCCAGAGACGTGTTCACCTCTACTTGGGGCATGCGAGTGATGGCTTCTGCATTGATGGATGAAGGTCTATTCAGAACGCTGCTGAAATGTTCTGCCCATCTTTCCAGGATTGCTTTCTTGTCGGTGAGGAGAGTGGACCTGTCAGCACTGAGCAGTGGTGATGTTCCAGAAGACTGAGGCCCGTAGATGGTCTTAAGGGCATCATAGAAGTGTTTGGAGTTGTTGCTGTCAGGGTGCTGCTGTATTTTATCTGCCCTTTTGCTGAGCCAGAAGTCCTGCATCTCTCTAAGCTTTGCTTGCACCTTTCCTTTGATGGAGTTGAAGGTTGCCTTCTTAAAGGCAGATCTGCTGTCTTGCTGGTATGCTCCGTGGGCTTCATGCTTCTCGTCAAGCAGCTTTTGGATGTCCTCATCATTTTCATCGAAACAGTCTTGGTGTTTGTGCGTGTTCTGGCCCAGATGAGTGAGTGAGGTGTTGTACACCATGTCTCTGAAAGCTGCCCAGTCTTCTGCTCCGTACGCCCCGAGGCCAAGCTGACTAAGCTTGCTGTCCAGGTCCTCACTGAGGTTCTGTCGCACAGAGTGCTGTTCCAGCTTGCTGACATTGAGTGGCTTGTTTGCCTTTTTCCCCTGTGGACGCAGTTTGGGCTGGATGTGCATGTTGAGCTATGAGAGAATGAGTCTGTGATCCATTCAGCAGTCTGCGCCACATATCGCCTTCGTCACTCTAGCGTCCTGCCTGTCTCTCCTTCTCACAATGATGTAATCGATCAGATGCCAATGCTTGCTGCGTGGATGCATCCAGGAGGTCTTGTTGCGATTTGGCAAGCGGTAGACGGTATTAGTGATCAGAAGGTCATGAGAGGCTCACGTCTTCAACAGGAGAAGACCGTTGCTGTTGCAGTTTACAACTCCATTTCTCCCAGAATCAGAATCAGAATCAGAATAAACTTTATTGCCAAGCATGTAAAAAAACACACGAGGAACTTGACTTGACATTGGTGCGCATGCGCGCGACACAACGACACGGCAGCCATAAAGGCGCCTCATCAAACAGAGATAGATAAGAAAGGGAGGGGAAGGGAGGGAACGACACAAGGGGGGAGGAGAAAAAAAACTTCGTTATCAAAATACAGCTTATTTTTAAGCAGATTGTGATTACAATGAAAAAAAATCTCTCAATAGCACAGAGCAACAACTCAGAATTCACGAGACACAAGAGAGCAGTGTACAGTATATCTTTAATCAGTTCATGAATCAATGTGTGTGCGGTGTTGAGCAGTGTTGATGATAATAAGAGAGACCCAAGGACCCTTGGCAGAAGATGTTTTGTCTGTCTGGCGCCCAGTCTTATCTGGCGCTGCAGCTGGCTGTCCAAGGCCTTGTGCTCATGATTTGAAAAAAAACACAGTCTGCAGACAGCCAGGAGGAATTTTCATGGGGAATAATAATGCCAAATAGGACTGATCACAGAGAAGACTTGTATTTCTTCTGTAGATTCAGTACATTAATCCTTCATTGCGCAGCTTTGAACTCGTCGTGGAAAGACCTGAGCGAACCCATGATGTAATCCACCTTACGAGACAGTTCTCCAGTAGTCGCTATCAGGGTCTTCTCCAGTTTCTCAATTTGTTGGATGCACCTCGCCTGGCCAGCATTTTGATAGGTTGAATCCATCTTCAGCAATTTGCGGTAAACCAAGACAATTCCCGTCCCAATCAGAATTATCCCAATCACCAAGATTACGAAGATAAACAAATCTTCAATATCTTCGATAGAGAGATTAGAGAGACACAGCATTTTCCAAATACCTGTGTCACATAGATAGCCCACTGGAGCCGTTCCAGCGGGGCAAACAGCTTCCCCCGGAGCACTTTTCCTTGTTGAAAAAATAGTGTCAATTGTGTTCAAAGCCCAGCTTATTAACTCCATAATTTCTTTTCGGCGGTCGCAGTCAGACGCAGACAGACAACAGCAAGCTGGGATCCAGTAGGAGGGGAGGAAAAAATCAGCAGGAGAGAAGAAAAAAGCGTCTGCTCTCTTGGGAGGGCGGAAGCAAAAAAAAAAAAAAAAAAAAAAAAAAAGGACTCCCTCCTATGTCTGGTAGTCTGTACCAACTCTGGCGTTAAAGTCTCCAAGAACAATGAGTTTGCCCTCCTTCGGTACGCCTTCAATGAGAGTCTCTAAGTCCTCATAAAACTTGTCTTTGATCTCATCTGGGTTCGTCATGGTGGGGGCATATGCACTGAGAATGTGGCATGGCGTTTTCCTTGGATGGGGAGCCGCAGGGTCATGAGATGGTCGTTGGTTCCTTTGGGGAGGCTGGTAAGCTTGCTGATCAGATTGGATCTGATCGCGAAAACCACTCCTGCTTCATGGTGTTCTTCGCTGCCTCGGCCGCTCCAGAAAAAAGTGTAGCCAGCTTTGACTTCTGTCAGCTGACCTTTGTCTGCAAACCTGGTCTCGCTCAGAGCTGCGGTGTGGATGCTGCACCTGCTGAGTTCTCTTGCGATAAGTGCTGTCCATCTCTCAGGTCTCTCCACTTTGGAGCTGTCCATGAGCGTTCGCACATTCCAAGTGCCAATGGTGAATGATGTCACCTTACTTGATTTCTTCTGAGAATTTCAACCACTAGGGTGGGATCCCCGCCAGTCGCGGCTTGCTGGCCAGGGTGTAGCGAAGCAGGCTATATTTCGAGCACCTTTTCTACCCCCTTCTTCAGGCCATGGAGGTGAGCAGAGCGAATCCTAAAGAGGTCTGCTCAGACACCCAGGGGGCTGCCGAACTCCACTGCTGCTTTGGTCCAGTAGAGAGCAACCCTATGCCCTGGGCCGCCTGTGTGTGGGATTGTGGCTACAACTTCCAGTGTATCCGCACCTGCTGCTTCGTCACTTGCCCATCGCCACAGGACTTGGAGGGAGAGGGGGGAGAATGAGAAGGAAATTGAGGAGGGTGATGTCTTGACTTGTGCATGAATTTGATTCAAGTGAGGGAGAGTTGTGCAGGGTTGTCAGCCTCACTCTCTCATCCCAGCCTATCTGGATCCAGTGGCAAGACGTAGTCAAGACGGCTGGAGATAGGTTAGGATGCAGTGGATGGCCAGCAGTGTCCTACGTGTCTCACTGTGCCCTAGTTGCGCTCCACAATGCTTTGCTGGGTCTGCCTTCCTGCCCGTTGAGCCAATCTGGTGGTTTCCTCCGCACAGTCCGCCGGGTCCAGTCTATGCATGTGTAGGTAGACAAGCCCTACCTCACTGAGGGTTTCAAACCCGTCAGCTACCCTCACCTGGTTTCGTCCGCCAGTCGAAGTGGTTTACTGGGATGTGGCCACTGTTGCATGCAAACAGCTACTTGCAGCCACAGGTGAGAGTTGAGTGGCAAGTGGGAGCTAAAGCGGACCGACCACCCGGAGGTGCGACTGTTGCCTCGTCAGAGGTACTATCCCTCCCTGACACTCCATACACCCCATACACTCCATACAGTGAGCCTGATTCCACAGAAATGTTCAGAACACAAATAATGAGTGCAGGCTTTTAGAGGTTTGTACAGCTGCCTGATAAGAAAGTTGTGGGAACTGTGAGCCTCTCTGAGGCTCCAACCTTGAGGCTAAGCTCTGTGTCCAGAACAGGAAGGAACTTGATAAGAAGTTGTTTTGAGAACAAAGTATCATAGAATAAAAACATGATATAAAGAATTAAATATGATGAGAAAGAAATCTTTCACAATCCCAACTTTTTATCACATTGTGATAAACGTCTTACTACATTGCACAAACTCAAGAAGGGTCACTCTGCGCTAACCAGCACCAGTTTAGATTGAACAAAATACTGTGAGATCAAAGTGAACATCCATCAGCTTGAGCATCCTGCCTAGCCTTCAAACAGATGCCAAAAACTCTCCCAAGATCGTATCAAGAAATGCAAAGTGACAGAGAGAGACAAAAAGACACCTGCGCTATCTGACTACTCTCAGCTAGAAGGACAGCCTCAATGTCAAGAGGAGAAAGAGCTTCTCTATTCTTCAAAGTTCCCTATCACTACAGAACAACAAAAATAAGAACAAAAAATATATAACAAAAACAAAAATGTGTATATATATACTGTATATACAGTATATATCCTGTATATATACAGTATATATATACAGTATATATATATATATATATATATATATATATATATATATATATATATATATATACTGTATATAAACATCATAATCATAAAAATCAAAGGTTAATATAGAATAATCAAAGAGAAGATACAAATAAAGGAAAGAAAAGATACACAACAAACATCAAACACATTACACTTCATTAGTTTAAAATGTGTCATCACAAACTGTGTGTATGAAATAGCAAGAGCTGTTTTTGTGAGACATAGGCATCTCTGTTTTATACAGCAAGCAAAAAGACATGAAAAGTAAAACAGTTACATGAAATCAACATCTTCATGGTCAGAGAACTCAATATCTGCATCATGATCTGGGTTTGTGTCAGAGGACGAGTCTGTGTAACCAGGATCATCCGTTTGCTTAGGTTCTTGCAGTAATTGATAGTGAATCATTTGGGTGACAATCATTGATGAAATGCATCTTCGAATCAGAGGAACAAGGCAGCATGAGCAAAAGGCTAACAGAATTAGCACTAGTAACATGGGTGTGAAGAGTTTAAGGAGCCATCCTCTCCATCTTCTGGTCAACCATGCCCACCAGTTCCAACATGAAGGAACTGTGCTGTTCAGAGTTTTCATGTGTTTGAGCAAATTATTCATGTGATCATTGGTGTCAGTGATATTGTCGTACATATCCGGTACAAATGTAGAGTATTCTTGACCCCTATGATGTGACAAACACCCCCTTGGGATGCAAGAACATAGTCCAGAGCCATCCTGTTTTGGAGGAACATTGTTCTCAACACATGCAGATATTGTCAGACTTGTTATCCAAATGTTTGCGGGTCAATGAGGAATGACTGTGTTATGTTTCTGTTCTGTGTGTATTCCTTCCACATAAGTAATCGTAAACTGGAATACAGTACTAAATGAAAATCTTAATTTTAACATGAATATGTATATGCTGAAAAAGAATCATTTTGATTAAATGACAATCTATAAAAGAAGACGAAGTTAATGTTGAGCAATACACAAAATAAAAACAATGCAAAAATACAACAGTGTGTATAAGTGATTGCATCAAAAAATGGTCCAGAAGTCTACTTAGCACACTTGTTTCTGTGTCCTGCAGATGAAGAGGAGGAGCTTCCTTCTTTGTCCTCCATTGCTATAATGTCAGTGTAAAATGAAGAATATATGTGTGGTGATCAGGTGCAGTCAGTAAGGTGGCGCTCGGCTCTCACCTGTGACTGAAAGCACATTCAGACGCACTTAAACACTGCAAGGGGATTATTCTGCCTCTTTTCAAAACATTTTTAACAATTCTTTGTCCCACTGCTTCAATCACCTCACCAGGTGACCAGCAAAAGAGTTCAGTAATGGTTGGAGGGCACTGTTGATGAGTCCTGGATTCGGGACCTTTTTGCAATGGTTGAGTCCCTGCTGTAGATCCAGGTGGATCTTTCTGCAACGTTGACAGCTGTGAAGGTCATCAACAGGACCTCTGTGGCATGGTTTCAGGCAGATGATCCTCTATCTATTATATAGTCACGCTTGAATTATTGCTTGTTGAAATGAAGCCCTCAGCATCTTCACAAGATCCCCACGATGGCAATCTGGGCCCCTCCTTATCTGCCTCAGTCTCCTTCTACACTCTGCCTGAGATTTAAGAGAGAGAAGGAAAAAATAGAAGAGGAAGGGGGAAAAAAAGAATATTAAGTCTTGCTTGCAAAGTCAAATGTTTTGTTTTTATTTTTCTTGCAATTATAATATTTCAAATAGCAGATCTTGGACATAAAATGTCATTTTCCTCACCATACTTCCATATACTCGGATGGATCTAAAGTAGATGGCTCAGTCTCTGCTGCAGTTGTCACCGGGCACAATCAGTATGGTTTGCAGATTCCCAAACAATGTTCAATTTTTACAGCAGAGGCTCGTGCTTTGCTTCTAGCATTGGAACACATTGAGAGAACCAAACAACAGAACTCCTTAATTTTTACTGACTCCAGATCCTGTCTTCAGGCACTTGGGTTTTTAAAGACTGATCACCCCATTATTATCCGGATTTTAGAGAAACTAGTTTTTTTTACAGAAACATAATGTTAATATCATCTTCTGTTGGATCCCCAGCCATGTTGGCCTGTCAGGTAACGAGCAGGCAGACAGTGCTGCCAAGAGAGCCCTTACCCAAGAAGTCACTCAATGCCAGATCCCAGCCTCAGACCTCAGGCCTCTAATAACCTCCTATATTTTAAAGAAGTGGCAGACTGAATGGGACACATGCACTGCAGATAAACTGCATGATATTAAACCTACCATAAGCCATAGACGTTTGCATCACTTTCAAAACCGGCATGATGAGGTAGTATACACTAGATGTGTCTACCCACTATGGGTAGACACATCACACATTCCCACACATTACACTACCACATTACATTACATTACATTCCCACACTACCACACATTCCCACTATGTGGGAATGTGTCTTAAATCATGCTGCTTCTTATATGGATGCCGAGAGAAACGCAATTTCATCTTGCCTGCACTACAGTTGTATGTACAGCAATATGACAATAAAGTTTGATTTGATTTGATTTGAGATGCCGTATTGGCCACTCTAGGCTTGTGCACAGCTTTTTATTAAAAGGTGGAGCACCACCGTCTTGTCAGTTTTGCGGAGGTTTTTTATCAATAAAGCACATTTTACTTGACTGTCCTGCTCTCATGACAGCAAGACAACGTTTTTATACTCAAAAGTCACTGAAGGATATTTTTAATATGGCACCACCAAAGAAAATTTTAGGGTTTTTAGCACATGTGCATCTGAAGCATCTTATTTAATTTTTCTATTTTATTGTATGTACATACTGTATGTATCTCACTGTACTTATTTATTTTTTCATTTGTCATACTGTCTCTATATAATTAACTCAATTTTTTTATTAGTTCTAATTTTGCCATGAAATAGCCATAGATGCTGACATGGCACTAAACAAGAACACTCACTCACTCACCCATAATATTTCAAATTGATTAAAGCAGTAGCAGACAGGACCAATTTTATTCTCTTCATTTTAAATAAATTGTGCATCAGTGCAATATATAACAAATTGATCTGCACATTGGTTAGTTCAGTTTCCTCAATGAGTCTCCTGGTCTTTTCAACCTTCAAACAGTGTAGTGTGCTAGGGTCACTCCTCTTGACACACACTCATTCAGCCGATAATCAATGTAATAATCAAATAAATGTAAAATCATATATCAATTAATCACTCAATCAAAGCTTTATTTATATAGCACTTTTCATACAAAAACTGTAACCCAGAGTGCATAATAGATAACAGATCCTAAGGATTAAGACAAGAACATTTAACATTGTTAAATCATATTTCTTTCATTTTCTGTCTGCTTTCACTTTAATCTTGTAGAAATTAAAATTTAACTCGCCAATAGAAGAAGCATCTTCTTAGTTTTATTTTATTTACTGCTTTTACTTAGGGAGAAAGCAAAACCAAAACAACCATATCTCCAAATACTTACCACTTACCTGTATACAATTTAAACCAAATTTATTTAAAATGTGTTATTGTGAAAACAACGTTATGTTTTGACAGTAGATATGAACAAGGTAAGCTTATAGGTTAGTCATCATTCACATGTTAGGTGTGTCTATGAAAGGATGGATTAAAGATGGCAGATGAAGCTCAGGATTTCAGTCAGTGTTCATGCAACCAGTAAGAGTTTATCTCAAAGAAAAATAGACAATTACCTGCTTGATGGCCCCTTGGTCTACGTTTTCCTCAGACATATAATGAATGTTTAAACCAGTAATTTTCTAGATTTCATTTGCCTATAATATACTCATCTTTTATGTCAGTATTTAACTTTCACTTTCTTCAGCTTCGTTTTTTCCTGTGTATACCAAACTGTTCCAAGGTTCCAAGGTTGTCATAGCCAGGAGCGGCACTGGGGTTAAGCTCCCAGTGCTCATAAAATGCTCCTTATGGCGTGCGTCTCGAAAAGCCTCTGACAACTAAGTCCAACTCCTAGCCTGCCCGTGTGGTTTAGTCTCTAAGCCCGGCGGAACTGCTTTTACTAATAGGAGAAGGGATGAGGGCGGATCTCTGGCGCCTTAAAACGAGATGCTTTGGGTAGATGGTGGCTCGTCAACCTGGGAAGGTAGCCCATCTAGGGGAAGGTAAACCCTGATTTCAAACCCCCGCTGCCTTGCGGCACACCCGGTCACGGGAAAGGCTTCGGGAGTCAACCCTGAGGAAAAATCCGGAGTTGGAGCCCCTAAGGCAGTTCTCTGTTGTGCTCAACATCGTTTTGGCAGCTCCTGCGACGGCGCTGGTGCCAAACTATAGCAGCCCTGCTGTTCCTTTGGATTCATCAGTGACGTGGAGAGGGGGGACATGCTGCATGGGTAACATCTTGTCCTCCATATCTTCCTGCCCAGGCTTGAATCCTACCAACGCCCAACGCTGGAAGGTAGAACACCAGTGCGCATCAGCCTGTTCAGCCACAGGTGGTGCTGTTCCACCAGAGTAGACGTTTAGGATTCTCTTCCATGGTCATCATAGACCGACGGAGGCCAACGACGACCAAACTGTTAAAAGGTCATTAAATTCCTCAACTTTGGTTTAAATTGCAAAAATTCTTTTCAAAGATGGGTTATTGTAGTGGAGTCAGCTCCTGTCCTGCTGGACCTCAGTCCCCCACCGACGTCTTCAAACTTCAAAACGTCAATAGTCCAGTTTTTACTTTAGAATCACACTATATTACAGTCAGGTCTTGAACTTTCTCCCACTGACAGTGTGTCATCAGGGGTGCCTGGATTTTGATTAAGCATGCTGATAGAAAGGATCCTTCATCAATATGATCTTTAGTTAACCATGATGTCAAACATCTTGTGAAACACTGAATCTCTGTCACTTAGGGCACAAATTCTAATAAAGCTAAGGTCTCGGTGTCTGAAAAAGAAAAACATTATTGTATCCAAGTATCATAGTTGTTGTTATTGTGACATCATTTTATTTATCTTAAAAAAAATTGAAATAGTCATTTAATAATCTTTTTTTTAGTATTTTATATGTGATCACATAGCTGAGATTAATCTTTGCTTTACAAACCAAATCATAATTTATTTATTTCAATTTATGGACATGTGTGGTGATCTGAGTGCTGAGCTCATCCATGCTTGAGTCACGCAGTGTTTTCTCTTTTTCTCCTTATATGTTTAGTCCTGTTAATATTTGTTTCCCTTGGGCTTTTACTGTGACAGCGCCGCGACCGGACTTCCGGCTGTCAACTCGAGCCGACCCTGTCACAGCTGAGTGGGATTCCTTGATTGTGTTTTCCCTTCACCTGTTTGGTCCTTTGTTTATTGCGAGTAGTATTTAAGGGAGCAACTGAGGCTCACTCGGGGCTGCGACCTCGTCAATACTGACTGGAATCCCCACGTCCGGTTCCAGTCTTCATTCCGCATTAGGTTTCGCCCTTGCTCTTTATGTGTAAGTGTTCTTTGTGACTTTTTATTGCTCTTCTTATTTTAACCTCCTGGGTTGCATGTTTAGTTGTGTGTGTTGTGCCCCTCGTAGCTTATTATTTTGTCACTTTAATAAATATACAAACTCTCTGTTGGCATCTGGCGCCTCATTTATGCCCTGAAAGGGGCAAACACGACATGTAGTCAAAATACTCTAATTGTTTGTTAGACTGTGTAGTTTCTATTTTGTTGATCAACATTTTATGAAATTAATTAATCATACAGTTCATAGGACTGCCTCCTCTGGATGCCAATTTTCAAGATTTTCTCTGTAATCCATGCTCAATTTTGCCCTGTAATGAGAAAAACAGTAATTTATCTAAATGTATTTTGTAGTCATCCTTGAAGGCAGAAATCTGAGAAGGGTATGAGTAAGATTCTTAATTTTCAGGCAATGGAAGAACTCTTCAGTTTCTATTTTTGTCATTTTGATCTCAAAATATGTTTATTCCTTGCATGATTTAGATAAAAACTTTTAGTAATTATCTATCTATTAATTCAAGGGATCTCTGTCTGTTTTTGTGTGTGTGTCTGTGTGTCTGTTCCTCAGATATCTCTCAAACTGTTCGTCACACTGACCTAAGATTTTAAACATGCTTTGCTGAAGCTGCGAGGATGTGTATCCCCGAATATGGAGTCACTCAATCAAAATATGTAATTTTTATCAATAAAACTTTAGCCACTGCTGTGTGACCGCTTCGTGCTCATTGGACAATACGTGGCATCACGACCCGTCAGTGACCACAGTGTTCCCTGGACAAAACAAGGAAGTGGAAAATGACAAATTTGACGCGTGACTGCGTAGATCTAAAGGATAAATTTGGCATATGTGGAGAACACGAGGTGCGCGAGGACACTGTGCAGAGCGTCAGTGGGACTCGGGTCTGACAAAGAATAACGGTGTATCAACACAGAACATGCCGGGAGAAGCATCAGCCTATATTTTATATATCACTGATGAATGCAGTGTGTGGGTGTCTAAGGCAACTATATATTTGAGGGAATTTAAATCCTAGTTTATAGATATACCTCTGCAGCGGTTTATCTAAGGGCCTGTAACCCAACTTTTGAGGCAAAAATATGTTATACAGTAACAAAGAGTGATAATCCCCAATTCCACAATTTGCCTATTCCCTCAAAAAATAGCTTTCTTATCCAACAAATTTGAAATTTGTCATAGAAATATATACTCTCACCAGATTTTCCAGAAATATTGTAAAAGGGATCTTTTCAGCTTGGAGTCCTGGAATCCTCCCTGAATGGATCCAAAGACTCTCCGCTTCTCTCAAAACAGAAATTAAACGAGGTTTGGAGCCACCAGTTCACTGGTGGGGTTATCACCCTGTTGAAGGATTCCAGAATCCAGGGAAGGAGACGCATGATCCAACCATCCTCTGCTACCAAAGAATTGTTGTGGATTTTTACTTGTTAATAAATAGTCCCTTATTAATCTGGTGAAAGAATAATGAAAGATGAAAAATAAAACAGCTGTATGCCTTTTCTGTATATTTTATTATCTTTTGCAAAAGAGAAGATTTCAGCAGAAGGCTTGTACAGCTGCCTGATAAAGTTGTGGGAGCTCTGAGGCGCCAACCTTGAGGCTAAGCTGTGTATCCAGAACAGGAAGGAACTTGATAAGAAGTTGTTTTGAGAACAAAGAATAATAACATGATATAAATAATTAAATATGATGAGAAAGAAATCTTTCACAGCATGCAGCCTTAGACAGTTTCAAGTGGTCTTCATGTCTGAGATGAGGAAAACTTTTTTCATCTTTTATATATAGACTGTCACCAATTTAGGATTGATACAGTATCGGCTAGTATATTGTAGTATAATGTAGTATGTTCAGATTTAGTTACTGTTTGTTTCAAAATGCAGGTGTTAACTTCTTTTAAGCATTTGTGCTGTAGAGCAGCAGCCCCCCCCCCTTTATTCCATAGAAGATATGTGAACGTAGTGTTGTACTTTCCTGCTAAGTCTGTTGATATCATCATCATGTTTCCCTTTTCTGGGGTACATACCCCTTAGTGTGTGTCTGTGGCATCCATCAGGTGCTGAAAGTTTGTCCTGTCCATCATCACTTTCCTTAACTGTTGGGCATCCATTCCATGCAGTCTCTCCCACCTCACCCAACTTGGGGAATGTTCGTCAGACAATGTCTGTTTCCTAATAGCGCCATCATTCAACCTGCAGATATGTGCTAGGTAATTTAGTTGTTGCTTGTGACAGAAGGACTTGATCAATTTTGTCCCAGTAATTTGGTGCAGATCTGTGTTTGATAGTTTAAATATCCATTCATTGTTGTCATCATCCACTCTTTGTTCAGCCCTGTCAGTGTTTCCTCTGGCTTAAAGACCTTGGTGCAGTGGCAACATATTTTTCTGGGGCGGGGGAAGAAAACACATGACACTATTGTAACCGGAATATGGTATTTTTATACTATTTATTTCTTTTTTTATATATTTTGTACAGTAACACTGCATATGGAACTGACCATATAAAGTATTGCACAACCATGGCTTGAATGTTGGAATATTAGGTCAGCTGGGGTCCCACCCAGACATTCTGTGTTTGGACTTTTTAGTGGTGTCATCCTTCTCTCCTTCCTCTGCTCTCACCTCTCCTGGACCCTCTGCCTGAATGCTTTCCTCTCCTTGGCTCCTCTCTTCTGTCTCATCTTGCCCTCTCTGAGCCCTGTCTAATTCAGGTTCTCTCTCTGTCTATGGTGGTATACAAACAGGTTAGAAAATATCAAGTGTCATGTTTTGTCCTGCAGGATTTTTTTGTCATGGTTTTACATAAATCACAAAAAATATATGTATTTTTTTGTATTTTTATTCTAGTGTTTCTTTTTTTTTTCCATTGAGAAAGTAGGGAAGGGAAAAAAACATTCATAATAGTAATTTAAGATTCAAGATTCAAAGATTTTGTCAATACTACTATATGTACAGGACATACAGGAGAATTGAAATGGCATTTCTCTCGCTCTTCAGTGGTGTGGACAATATTCATTTATTCATCATTCATCTTCTACCACTTAATCCTTTTTGGGGCGGGGGGGGGGGGGGGGGCTGGAGCCTATCCCAGCATGTTTGGGCGAGAGGCAGGGTACGACCTGGACAGATCGCCAGTCCATCGCAGGGCCAACACACAGAGACAGACAACCATTCACTCTCACGTTCATACCTAAGGACGATTTAGAATCCCCAGTTGATACCAATTAACCTAACCTGCATGTCTTTGGCCTATGGGAGGAAACCAGAGTACCTGGAGTAAACCCATGCAGACACGGGGAGAACATACACACTCCACACAAAAGGGTCACCGATGGTCAAGGGGTGGGATCAAACCCGCAATGGTCAGGGATGAAATCGATCCCGTGACCTTCTTGCTGTGCTGACACAGTGCTAACCACTGTTCCACCGTGCTGCCCGTGTGTGCACAATATAAAAAAGAAAAAGGAATAAGGCTGGAAAAAAACAGCAGTCTTTGTACAGTAATGCAACTCGTAGTACAAATGGCGACAAAAGATAGACCCAGACTTCCCATAGTGCAAATAGAGATAAATGATTAATGATGATGAAACCCAGCAATCCTATATACAGAAAACTAGAGATGTAATACCCATAGTTGCAGTTCAATGCGGCAGTGTAGGTGCAGATAGTAACAGATAGGACTGTACATGATCAATATTGCAGTGGCAGACAGCAGCAGATATGGCATTTGTGCAAATGGTTGCAGTTAAAGTGTAGCGACATACAGCATCAAATGTTTTACTGTTTGTGTGCCAGTCTTTCTGTGCCAGCAGCTGAGGTACAGTAGTTATTGTGCGGGTGAGTGCATTACGGTTCTTGGGGGAGGGGGGTAGACAGAGTTCAGGGTCCTGATGGCCTGATGAACAAAGCTGTTTAGCAGTCTTGTGGAGCGGGCCCGGAGGCTCCGGTACCTTTTCCCTGAGTGCAGGGGGGCTGAAGAGGGAGGGTGACGGGTGAGAGGTGTTGCCTGCGATGTTGATGGCTCTGTGTGTGAGGTGGATGAGGTAGATGTCTGAGAGGGGGGGCAGAGGGGCACCGGTTATCTTGCTGGCTGCTTTCGCTGTGCGTTATAGTGTCTTCTGGCAGGAGGCGATGCAGCTTCCATACCACACCGTGATGCAGCTGGTGAGGATGCGCTCAGTGGTGCCCCGGTAGAAAGAGCACATGTTGGGGGGTGGGACTCGTGCTCTTCTCAGTTTGCGGAGGAAATGGAGGTGAGTTTGAGCCTTCTTGGCCAGTGATGTGGTGTTGTTGGACCAAGAGAGGTCCTCAGAGATGTGCACCCCCATGAACTTGGTGCTGCTCACCCTCTCCACAGCTGCTCCATTGATGATCAGAGGGGGGTGCTGTGTGTGACCCCTCCTGAAGTCGACCACAATCTCCTTAGTTTTTCCCACATTCAGGAAGAGGTTATTGTCTTTACACCACTGGACCAGTTGGCTCACCTCATTTCTGTAGTTGGCCTCCTCGTTGTTGGTGATGAGGCCCTCCACCGTCGTGTCATCCACAAACTTGATGATGTGGTTGGTGTTGTAGGCTGGTACGCAGTCATGGGTCAGTAGGGTGAAGAGCAGCGGGCTGAGCATGCACCCTTGTGGGGCTCCTGTGCTCAGTGTGATGGCCTGGGAGGTGTTGCTGCCAACCTGCATGTTCTGTGGCCTCCCTGTGAGAAAGTCCAGCACCCAGTTACAGAGAGAGGTTGTGAGTCCCAAGTGTCTGAGTTTTTGTATCAGTTGCTGGGGGATGATTATGTTGAACGCTGAACTGAAGTCCAAGAAGAGCATTTGCACATAAGAGTTCTTTGAGTCCAGGTGGATGAGGGCTGGATGGAAAGCAGCAGCGATGGCATCTTCTGTGGATCTGTTTGACCTGTATGCAAACTGAGATGAGTCATGGGAGGGAGGCAGGATGGACTTGATGTTCTGCATGACCAGCCGCTCGAAACACTTCATTATAATGGGGGTCAGTGCTATGGGCCGGTAATCATTGTAGCTGGATGGAACGGGCTTCTTTGGGACTAGTATTATGGTGGCAGTTTTGAAACATGTGGGGACAACAGCTTGAGTCAGGGAGATGTTGAAGATGTCAGCCAGGACATTCTTGAGCTCCTCTGCACAGTCCTTCAGGTCACAACCCAGTATCTTGTCTGGACCAGCTGCCTTGCGTGGGTTGATCCTGCAGAGGGTCCTCTTCATGCTAGCCGGATCCAGACTCATGGCCTGCTCGTCTGGAGGAGGAGTGGTCTTCTATGCTGATGTGCTTTTTTGTGCTTCAAAGTGGCTAAAGAAGTTGTTTAGGTTGTTAAGCAGTGTGGTGTTACTCGCACAGGTCTGAGGTGGAGGTTTGTAGTTGGTGAGGGTTTGTATGCTGCGCCAGAGGGAACGTGCATCTCTGGTGTTGCTGAAGTGGCTGGATATTTTCTTGCTGTACTGTTGTTTTACCTCCTTGATGCCACGAGACAGGTTGGCCCTAGCTGTTGTTAGTCGTGCATTGTCACCAGCCCTGAAGGCTGTGTCCCGAGCCCTCAGGAGCCTGTGGACCTCTGCTGTCATCCATGGCTTCTGGTTAGCACGAACAGTGACGGTTTTGCAGTGAGTGACATCATCAATGCATTTCACTATGTATGCTACAACAACCTCAGTGTACTCCTCTAGGTTTGTGTGTCCATTGTGAGTCACTGCGTGCTTGAAAGTGTCCCAGTCTTTCAGAGCATCAGAAGCCCCCTCTGGCCACACGTGTACCTGCTTTTTTTTTGGTCTGATTGTTTTCACTCTGGGTTTGTATGCCAGCCTTAACAGGATGGTGGCGTAGTCAGAGAGACCCAAGTGGGGAATGGGGAGGCTCTGTATGCTTTCTTGTGAGTTGTGTACTCTGGATCTAGCAAATTGTCTTCTCTTGTTGGAAAGTCTACATGTTGGTGTAGGTTTGGTAGGAGGGCCTTTAAATCTGCATGGTTGAAGTTGTCAGCTGTGATGAGGAATCCATCAGGATGCGCTGTTTGTGTCTCACTGATGGCCTGAAAGAGTCCTTTTAGTGCTTTGCTGCTTTCGCCGGTGCCAGTGGGCGGGGTGTACAATTTAGCTAGTAGGACAGATGAAAATTCTCTCGGAATGTCAAAGGGTCGGGTTGATGATCATAAACTCCCCCAGTGGAGAAGAGTGTGTGCAACAGTTGCATCTTTGCACCAGGCGTCGCTAATGTAAACACACACGCCTCCACTCTGGGTTTTCCCTCCTTCTGTGAGCACCGTGTTGCTGCGGTAGCATTTTAGCTCAGCTAACTGAATGGCAGAGTCCGGTATATTGTTATTTAACCACGTTTCCTTAAAGATAAAAACACAGCAGTTCTGTGCATCATGTTGCGTAGTTCTCAGAAGCTGCATGTGGTCTATTTTGTTGTATCGTGAGCATACGTGGGCCAGAATTGAGGGAAGGAATCGGCAGTCTGTGTGGGCTAGCAGTTAGCTTTGTTTGGATACCTCCATGTTTACCTCTCTTTTGTCGCTGCTCACATTGTCTACGGCATCTCCATTTGGGATGAGACACGGCAGTCGAGTCCGGGGGTGTGGCGGTTCGGTGGAGAAGACCCTCATGCATACTTTAATTATAGTACTTTGTATACTTATATACTATGTACTTTTAATTATAATTTACTCATGCACACTTAAATTATATGATCAGAGGTGGGTATAGTAGCCAGAAATTCTACTCATGTAAAAGCAGTGCTTTGAAATTAATAATTAAAAGCAGACAACCAAAAATTTCTAGTTGAGCTAAGGGTACAAAGAGCACCCATTTAAAAACTGGAGTAATGACTTCAGTCTTGAAGTCTTGAGGTTTTTCTCCAAAATGTATGACAATTTTCTTATAGTTTTCTACTTTTCTCTGTAAATTTATCTAAATGTGAAACCATTTTCCTCAAATTTGTAATTTCCTCTTGTAAAATTGACTTTTCTTGTACATTTGAGACTTTTTTTTATAATTTGTGGATTATTTTATGGTTTATTTTTGTCTATTTTTTTAAAAAAAATTAGTTTTTTTTTAATCAATTTGAAACAGACTGTGGTCATTTTTTTTTACTTTTTCCTTATAACAATTTAAATTTTTGACTATAATTTTGCAGAGCCAGAACAGAACAATAATTTAACTCTGATTTCAAAGAAAAAAATATTAATAAAATTGTATTTAATGAAATAAATTAACTTAAAGAGCTGATGACACGATTTTGACTGCATCTAATTTTGCAACACATAATTTCAGTATGACGAAATAGGTGGGTCTGTGCAGTTCTAAGTCAAACAGGCTTATTTTCACGCGAATATCCAACGTTTCCAAGAGTGCCACGTCACCAATTGTGTCAGTGGCTGGAAAACCCCCCGGCCATGTTGTGACATCATCGGGAGAACACAGCGCTTGGCTGCCCATTGTACACCACGCAGAATGGAAGCGGTAGAAAACATTGACAATGGTTCCAGCACATGTAGTCTGGAATTGGTTTGTGTTGTCCAATCTTCAGACGATTATAGTTCAGAAGAATTGGATGACAATGAAGAATCTGGGGGCATCAGACCTTATAGGTTTGAGCCGTACCAAGCGGACATCGTGTCTAATGAGTCAGACTCAGAGAGTGACGGTGGTGAGGCACACATGCCCGGTGCAGCAGCAGCGACAAACACATGGCAGGGGAACACCGAGTGGTATGCTTTTGTTACAGATATTGCAACAAATTATTTGTTCATACATATAATTTATTTAAACCTGATTTTTCAATAAAATCATCGCACTGTTATCCTGTAGGCTCGGTTCTGACCGTTCTCTGTGGCTCAGGCATCAGGTTTATTATGCATTATCTTTTGAGTTCTTGTTGTTTTTATGTCTGGGTTCTGGGTCTGGGTTCTGTTGCGCCCCTTGAAGCGATGTTGGCCCTGGGGCACAACTGTGGTTAACACATCTCCTCTCCATGTGTTCGCTGGGCAATGTCGGCCCCGAATGCCAGCTGTAAGTGTTTCTAATTATTTTTGTAAGTCTTCACCTTTTTGGGAACTGTTGTCATCAGTCTTATGTTCAATACATGTGCTGTGGTGAATCCTGCGCGTAAATCCATTCACCCTTCCCCCCCTCCGTGCGCTGCGTAAAAGCCCACGAGGAGTGCACAAAGAGGCTTATGACAGTTGGGAGCTGAAGTGTGTTATGTGGTCTTTCACGGCCTGCTGTGGGACTAATAAAGGCTTATCTTATCTTATCTTATATATTTATAGTTTTTTTTAGAAGTCTCCTCACCACAGGGACAGCAGAAAAAACCTCCCTTATTTTGAAATCCAAATGTTGGCACGTTTCATTTGTCTGAAGGCTGCTGACAGATTAAAGTCACTGGCTTTGTGAATTTCGGTCATCTTAACTTGCCAGGTACATAATAATGAACATAAATTAGTTAATTAGTATTAACTAAGGTAAAGGTTAAAACAGCTCCTTTTTATTCTTGTCTGAAATAAGAAATAAAAAACTAATAATTAAAAAGAAGACAAAATGAATCAACTTGACCTCCTAACCACACCTGTTAGCTAAGTGACTCTTCTTAATTGTTCCCGTTACCAGCAGGTTAAAACCATGATAAGTGCCTTCACTGCTTACATACCTCTTCTGCTTTTTTCCACGTTTAAAGTACTTTAATAAGCTCATGTTTCTCTCAGATAGTGACGCTAGCGAGACACTCGACTGCTAACTGTAGCAGTCACGCAGACGGAGTGCTTCTGAACTCTGCGCAGATGACGGTCACGCGTGTTGTTCGTGTGCATGCTTGTGGGCCATCATTCCTTCATATTTTTTTCTTAAATTTATATTTCCTTGTAGAGTGGCAGAATCATTTCAAGTGTGGCGGGCCACCACCCAGAAATGTTACCGGAGGAAACCCTGCCTGTCATCTCTCTCTGTCTTCTATATCTTCCTTTCATCATCTTCTTCAGGAATCTGTTCCATACGACCTTGATCTTTTCAATTTCTTTCACAGTCATTTGCCAAGTCTGTACACTGTACAGGAGGCGGGATCTCACATATGCAGTGGAGAACTTCATTCTGATAGACAAGTGTATACGCTTATCTGTAAACGCATGTTTAAGTTTGTTCCATTTTTCAAATGCGGATCCAAATTTCAAGCCAAGGGTCTGCATTTCCTGAGTACTGAGTAAATAAACTGGAGTGTTTATATTTACTTTGGGTTGTGCAGACCATTGCTGTGGACTGACATCAGTTGTGAGTAGCACTTTGCAAATATAAATATTCTGTGAGTTCATAACCATGTTTCAACTGCAGGAACACTTTGAGATCCGGAAACTGTTGGAAGTTTTTGATATTATTTTCCACATTCCCGCTGAAGGTGTGTTCAGACAAAATGTGAAAGTGCAAATTTTTCGGGCTACCTGATTACATGTTGACTCAATGTAAACATGCGAATAGATGCCAATTTGAGCAAGTTGCAGAGGGGCGGAGTTGCCTTCATAACTTATGCAGCTGCTTTCTACCTATTATGGAAATTTCCCCAAATGCTGTCATGTTTAAGCTTAGGTTATCTGGCGGGGATCTCACTAGGGCTGCAACTAACGATTATTTTGGTAGTCGACTAATCTAACAGTTTTTTCAATTAGTTGACTAATCACGATTATTTGTTTCATGTCCACCATCTCTGCTTCCTGTTGGGGTTCTAGTGCATATTTTACCTCATCCGCTGTTTAAGTTTGCATACCTGTGAAAATCACCTTGTTGTCTGTCCCTGCTTTAATATAGCATTTCATAAGCAGCTTCCGGAGCTAAATAAAGTTAACCATGAAACACATTTGAAACTGAAGGTTGTATGACTATAATATAGCTGAAGGTTATATATCAGTTTATCATAGGCAGCATAATGCCTAATGTCAATTAAACAATTAATTAAATATCTTACAACTGAATTACTGATCTGCTCCAATCCACAAACTAACATTAGGTGGAAGTTTGATATAAGTGCATTTTTAAAGGCCAAATGTCACGTAACAGGGTACTTCAAATATCTTGAAACTAGATATAAAAGGGAACCGATCCGTTCGGGTCTTGGTGCATATGCTTCAGTAACAACGGAATATTCGTTAATTTAAAACTGCCGCGCTTGGCCTGACACGGCCCCTGGAATCGCCTGGAGAAGAAGGCGGAAGTGACGAAATCGATTGCACCCTAGTTTGATGCTTGGGGTATTTCAATTGATTGTTTATATGGAGACTGGAAGGTTGAAGTGAGCAACAAGAAAGAAAAAATTGGATATTTCACCCATACCTTAAAACGGGACTATCAGGGACAGCTGGGTAATAAGGGACACTTCTCTGGGAAATGTTTTCTTACCTGTCAAGTGAGACATTTTCGCCGTACTTCAACACCGTAAAAAGCGGCTATAAGGAACGGCGGAGCAACAAGGCACACCTCTCTGGGATCTGTCTGTTCCGCAACCGCTGCACAGCTCAACGTGTTAAACCATTGTCCTAATTACTTCTCATGGTAGTGAGAATAGCTGACGCTAAGCGATCAGCCCGCCCAGACAATTAAACTAATGAGTGACTCCACACTTCGAACAGTAGTGAGAAGAGCTCTCGCTGAGCGATCAGCCCGCCCCAGCTGTGAGTGATCACACACAGGAGTGCTCCTCAAGACACTCAGTTTTTTTTCCAGTATATTTTTTCTTTTGGGCGTACAGAAATGGCAATATGCCCGTTTTTGCTAAAATTGCATTTTCCCCGTATTTTCCATAAAATATTTGACAATAACAACACGAACTACATTTAAAACATTTCCCAGAAAAGTGTCCCAAACCACTCTGCCGTCTCCCACAGCCGCGCTTGGCACCAAAATACGGCGAAAACGTCTCCCTTGACAGGTATGCGCCTCCATTTTCATATTGATCTGGTCAATTTCTTGACGGCAGCGGCTCTCCTCCACTGTAATAATAATGGCTTCCGAAAAATCAATATTTATGGGGCGCCCTCGACAGACCCCCTCCGGCTTCGCAATTCTGGAGGCGATTAATGTCTAGTTCAATGACATTTTCCACTGGTTCTGCTCTCTGGTCATCGTTGGAACTGTTGTCATCAGACAAAGCATCTGATTCCGTCTCGGACGGCTCGAACCGGTAAGGTTCAATGCCTCTGTCACTGTCTGAACCACTGACAAAAAAAAAAGACAAAAAAAAAAGACAAAACTAAACTAATTTGTCCACAATCGCTGTCACTTTCCGTCATGATTGTCCAATGTTGATAAGTGTGAATGTGGATAGGCAGGGCAGCCAGGGTACAACTGGTGATGTCAAAAACATGGGCGTGGTCTGGACTGGCTGTCACAAGCCAGCAAGCAAGGTGGGGCCTTCACCTGGTGTATTTTGTGCAATTATGTAAATACAGGTGGGTGATATGGTCTCCGGTATGAATATTTTGTTTAAGCTATGTGTATTTTATCTAAATTCGTTGTCATTTAGAAAAAAAAATTACGTGACATTTGGCCTTTAACTATTAGTGCATACCTGTGCATGCCCGTGCATACCTGTGCATGCCCATAGAAACAAAGTGTAAGCAAGTATTTCTGCATGCCCGTAGAAAGCAGGTGTAAGCAAGCGCATCAGCAGTCTTCTTCTTCTTCTTTTAGATTTGATTGGCGGTTGGCAACCAGCTTACAGGTGCATTACTGCCACTGACTTGACCATCATCACTCTACAGTGGGGCAAAAAAGTATTTAGTCAGCCACCAATTGTGCAAGTTCTCCCACTTAAAAGATGAGAGAGGTCTCTAATTTTCATCATAAGTATACCTCAACTATGAAAGACAAAATGAAAAAAAAAATCCAGAAAATCACATTGAAGGATTTTTAATGAATTAATTGGTAAATTCCTCGGTAAAATAAGTAGTTGTTCACCTACAAACAAGCAAGATTTCTGGCTCTCACAGACCTGTAACTTCTTCTTTAAGAGGCTCCTCTGTCCTTCACTCGTTACCTGTATTAATGGCACCCGTCTGAATTCGTTATCAGTATAAAAGACACCTGTCCACAACCTCAAACAGTCAGACTCCAAACTCCACTATGGCCAAGACCAAAGAGCTGTCAAAGGACACCAGAAACAAAATTGTAGACCTGCACCCGGCTGGGAAGACTGAATCTGCAATAGGTAAGCAGCTTGGTGTGAAGAAATCAACTGTGGGAGCAATTATTAGAAAATGGAAGGCATACAAGACCACTGATAATCTCCCTCGATCTGGGGCTCCACGCAAGATCTCACGCCGTGGGGTCAAAATTATCACGAGAACGGTGAGCAAAAATCCCAGAACCACACGGGAGGACCTAGTGAATGACCTGCAGAGAGCTGGGACCAAAGTAACAAAGGCATCAGTAACACACTACGCCGCCAGGGACTCAAATCCTGCAGTGCCAGACGTGTCCCCCTGCTTAAGCCAGTACATGTCCAGGCCCGTCTGAAGTTTGCTAGAGAGCATTTGGATGATCCAGAAGAGGATTGGGAGAATGTCATATGGTCAGATGAAACCAAAATAGAACTTTTTGGTAAAAACTCAACTTGTCGTGTTTGGAGGAGAAAGAATGCTGAGTTGCATCCAAAGAACACCATACCTACTGTGAAGCATTGGGGTGGAAACATCATGCTTTGGGGCTGTTTTTCTGCAAAGGGACCAGGACGACTGATCCGTGTAAAGGAAAGAATGAATGGGGCCATGTATCGTGAGATTTTGAGTGAAAACCTCCTTCCATCAGCAAGGGCATTGAAGATGAAATGTGGCTGAGTCTTTCACCATGACAATGATCCCAAACACACCGCCCGGGCAACGAAGGAGTGGCTTTGTAAGAAGCATTTCAAGGTCCTGGAGTGGCCTAGCCATTCTCCAGATCTCAACCCCATAGAAAATCTTTAGAGGGAGTTGAAAGTCAACACTCTCAACTACTGCTTTGTCATTGTGTGATCTATTGTCTGCTAATTGTGCATTTGAGAGTTTTTTCTTGTAATCAAAATTTTGGTCACAAAATGAGCTCTATTTTGATCAACAATGCTTTTCTCTCTCTCCTATTGTGTTTTTCCCTATCCTTCCCCCCCCCCCTCTTCACCCCCCCCCATATGACAGGCGCCTTTCATGGCTGCCGCGTCATTGGGATGCGCCTTTTGTGCGCACCCAATGTCAAGTCAAATTCCTCGTATGTTTACTTGTTTACTTGTAAATGTGCTTGGCAATAAATCTGATTCTGAAAGTCCGTGTTGCCCAGCGACAGCCCCAAAACATCACTGCTCTAGAGGAGAGCTGCATGGAGGAATGGGCCAAAATACCAGCAACAGTGTGTGAAAACCTTGTGAAGACTTACAGAAAACGTTTGACCTCTGTCATTGCCAACAAAGGGTATATAACAAAGTATTGAGATGAACTTTTGTTATTGACCAAATATTTATTTTACCGAGGAATTTACCAATTAATTCATTAAAAATCCTTCAATGTGATTTTCTGGATTTTTTTTTTCTTATTTTGTCTCTCATAGTTGAGGTATACCTCTGATGAAAATTGGAGACCTCTCTCATCTTTTAAGTGGGAGAACTTGCACAATTGGTGGCTGACTAAATACTTTTTTGCCCCACTGTATATCTTTGTGTAAGGAGTTCTTATAAGGAGTTCGGAACAGCTCATGTGTGAAAAAATTATCCGTCCTTGGACTGTGTCCCCGGCGGCATCAATAGCTGTGCCAGCCAGCCAGCCAGCCCTTCGCAGGTTCAGTGATGCCTGCCTTTGATCTTTGATTGTGTCATAGTGAGTCCTATGATCTTTGATGATGTCATAGCGAGTCTTATGATTGTGAGTGATGACTGCCTTTGATCTTTGATGATGTCATTGCGAGTCCTATGATGCCTGCATTTGATCTTTGATGATGTCATAGTGAGTCCTATGATCTTTGGCGAGTCCTATGATCGTGATTGATGACTGCCTTTAATCTTTGATGTCATAGCTAGTGCTATGATGCCTGCCTTTGATCTTTGATGTCATAGTGAGTCCTATGATCTTTTAGCGAGTCCTATGATCATGACATTGTAACAGAGATTTCTTGAATTATATATAGAGTGATGAGTGATGATCATGTCATAGCGAGTTCTATGACCTTTGATGATGTCATAGCGAGTCCTATGAACCTGAGTGATGACTGCCTTTGATCTTTGATGATGTCATAGTGAGTCCTATGATCTTTGATGATGTCATAGCGAGTCCTATGATGCCTGCATTTG
Source organism: Pholidichthys leucotaenia (assembly GCA_020510985.1). Classification (NCBI taxonomy): domain Eukaryota; kingdom Metazoa; phylum Chordata; class Actinopteri; order Cichliformes; family Pholidichthyidae; genus Pholidichthys; species Pholidichthys leucotaenia. The sequence continues at coordinate 141,069,908 of CM035846.1, read as the reverse complement.
ATCTTTGATGATATCATAGCGAGTCCTATGATTGTGAGTGATGCCTGCATTTGATCTTTGATGATGTCATAGTGAGTCCTATGATCGTGAGTGATGCCTGCTTTTGTTACATAGGAACATCATAGGACATTTCACACATAAGGAGTCGTTATACATAGGAACATCATAGGACATCATGCAGATATCATAGGAACATCATAGGCGGTCCTATGATCTTTGGACGTGACACATTGATGGGCACACACACTGACAAAGATTTCTTGAATTTATAGTGTGATGATATAATTCAGAAAGGTAAACCTTCATATTCAGTATTCACTGCACATATTTCAAGCCGTTTGATTTAATTTTGATGATTATGGTTGTAGGTTATCACTATAAACTCAAGAAATCTGTGTGTCTGTTACGATCATAGGATGGCCTATGATGTGCCTATGATGTCTGCTTCATAGGACTTTGATGCTGGCCTTGAGATACTCAGCACCCGATGCCTGCCTTCATGTCTTTATGATGTCATGAAGACCGTCACTCACCAAAGAAGAGGACAGTTCACAATGGGATATTGTAATTAACCCAGAGGCACTAATATTCAGAATGATGGCTAATATTAACAAAATTGAAAAAGAGATAGCGACTCCTGTAATTCAGTCATTTACTGCATTCAACACGTTAGCCATGACTTAAATAACTCAGCCCTCAGAAACCAGAGAGCTTATTGTCAAACAGGTAAGCTAACATAAACAGCATGTACTAACAGTATTGTCATTTTTCTAAAGCTTGTAACTGCCGGCCGCTGAAAATAAGCAATGCTAACTTTCTTTACTCGCTAATGTCATATCCGGCAATATGCGTGTGAGCATGTGTTGTCATATTTGCGGTAATACAATGTGTGCGCATGAACACAGCACGTATTACGGCAGCACGTACTGCTGATGCTTCCCCTGAGAGAGCTGTGTGTGCATAGCAATGCTAGCTGACTGCTGTTGTTTCTGTAGTGCAGAGTTTTGATTAAAACGGATTACACGTATGACAAGCCTCCTCCTCATCATTTTACATTTGAGCTTGAAACGGCAGCTCCCGGGTGCTGTTGTTTCAGATGCTCATGCGTCACTATAGTGCTGCCATGATAGGAAAGGTCTGCCTTGCAAAGTCTGCATTTTACTTGTTTGATTTTTTTTTTCTGTGAAATGTTCCCATACTACAGAAAGTTTGTGTCTGCCTTTGTTTTTTTTTTTTTGTTTTTTTAGCTCCGCTTTCTACATGTTTATCCTTCTGCTTCGCCATGCTGTGTTCCTCTTCTTCTTCGCTGGAAACTGTTTACAAATGCTGGACAATAGAGGCGCTACTGCTTGCAGCAGTTCTGGTCATGCATTGTAGTTACAGCTGAACATTTCTGTGGCGTTCTTATAAAATTTATAATTAAAACCTCTTCCACTCTGTTCAGTTTCCCTAAAAATGCCTAAAAATAACATGCCTAAAGTAAATCAAAAGCTGTTTTTCAACCCTTTGCAGCATCTTCATGGGGTTGGTCTCATTTAAAAGAAAACACTGAATTTTTTGGCAAAACAGTCATAATCTCTCTAAGTGCTCCTGCCACTGAGTAACAATCATCTAAACATACTGAATTTGAAGAAAATAAAGTTTGCCTGGGTGTTTTTTTAGATACAAATGCTTGCAAATAACATACAGCTGTCAGATACTTGCTGGAAAACACAACAGAAATGTAGAACCAAGTGTTTTCAAGCTCAGGTCAAAATTTTGTGACAATACCACAAAAAATGAATATATTACACAGCTTTTTTTTCTCAGGTTGTAACAAGGCGTTCTTGAACTGTGCCAAACTGTGCCAAATGGCACAGCTTGGAAAACTGTTCCAGAGTTCACTATCTCAGCAGTTTGCACAGTAAAACCAAGGGGTAATAACCCAGACATACACAGCACAGTTCCGTTTTTTGTTTTTTGTTGTTTTTTTTTGCAGGCAAAAATAGCCTACAGTGTAAGAAAAATTATGCTAAAAAATTAATACATTTCACTAGTATACACAAAAACAACCCTCCCGCCTCCAATTTTTCCAGAGTTCACTATCTCACCAGTTTACACAGATACAGGTCAACTGGACCCTTGACCAAGTGCACATCCCAAGTGGACCACGGAATCTAATCTGTACATGTACAGGTGCATTCTCCATCCAGTGATTTATAAACGCTGCCTTAGATGAAAACCAGTCTGTGGGACTATAATGTTCTGAATGAGGCTTTAGAAAATTATGAATCACTTTGTAAATCACTGGATTGAAAATGTACAGATTGAATACCGGGGTCCACCTGGGGTCCACACATTAGTGTGCTCACTTGGTCAGGGGTCCATTTCACCAGATCCCATTTACACAGTAAAACAAAGGCATAATAACCCAGACATACACGGCACAGTTCCTTTTTTTTTACAGGAAAAAATGGCGTACAGTGAAATAAAAATACTAAAAGCGGAAGAAGATGGATGGATGGATGGACACAGTAACAAATAACCCCTCCCCCCTTACATGGCACACACAAAAACATCGCCATGCAGGACCCTTGTAATTACCGATTGGTCAAAAGTTATTTTTTTTTTCCACAATATTTTTTATTGAACCTTTTTTTTTTAACAAACATAACACAAACAATCAAACACTAACACTAAAGTAATTTAAAAAAAAGTACTAAAAACACCGACAACCACTAACAAGAACAGGTCTTCAACAGTGCTCCTCTGTTTAGTCTCTAGGCAATCCATTACATAAGTATACATATTATACATTCACCAGTTTGGAATTTACAAGGTCCACACACATCATTCACCTTCTTCTTCAAAAGTTATGTTTAAATTCTTTACATAATCAATGAAAGGTCTCCATATATTCTCAAACACAATTTCCTTTGATTTCAGTATGTATGTTATTCTTTCTAGTGGAAGGTTTGTTAACATCTGTCTTAACCACTGAGTCACATCTGGTCTATGAGTCTTTTTCCATGATAGTGCAATACATTTTTTGGCGTTAAGCAAACTGAGGTCTATGAATGCTCTTTCACTTTTATTAAAGTTATGCTTTTCTGGATGCAGACCCAACAAAAACAATTTAGGATTCAATATGATTTGTTTTGAAATTATTTTTTCAATTGTTACCCTCACCTCTTCCCAAAACATTCTAATTTTTCTACATTCCCATAAACAATGAAATAAGGTTCCTTTACTTTCCTTACATTTTGTGCACGTATCTGGTATATTTTTGTTATATCTATTTAACTCCACCGGTGTAACATACATCCGCATTAACCATTTAAAATGTATCAATTTAAGACGTACATTTATTGATTTGGTTTGAGCTTCTGTACAAGCCAGTTCCCATTTTTCCTCTGAAATTTCAGTTTGCAGGTCTTCTTTCCAATAATTCAATCTTTTCTGTGAGTTTTCACTTGAGGATAGTGTCAATGAGTTATAAAACTCTGAAATAATACCCTTTCTCTTACTATCTTTTGTCAAAATTTTTTCCAAGGATGAATAAGTAGGTCGGGTGAGAGCATTATTTTGATTTGATCGAATAAAGTTCCTAAGCTGAAGATATTTAAAAAAATGTGTTCTATTAAGATTAAATTTGATCCTCAGTTCTTCAAAAGACATTGTTATCTGAACATGACAGATATAAATCTTGAATCTTTTGAATCCCTTTTAAATTCCATACTTTAAATACAGCATCCGCTCTCCCTGGTTTAAAATATTGATTACCCCATACTGGGCTAAATTGTGACAATAAGTGTGGTTCTTTTAAATATTTTTTGGTTTCACACCATATTTTGATCAAATGCTTTGCAAATGGATTTTTAACTTGTTTCTGTAATTTTTTTGCCGAGTCTGAGTATATGAATATGGGAAGAGGTAAAGGTAAATTGTATGATTCCATTTCAGTCCAGTGAGGGAGATCATTTGATGAAAAATAATATGTCATAGACCTCAGTTGTGCTGACCAGTAATACAACATAAAGTTTGGACATTTCAGACCTCCACGATGAAATGGTAAATATAGTAAGGACAGACGTAATCTAGCCTTCCTATTGTTTCGTATAAATTCTGCTAACTTTTTTTTAATTCTTGAGAATAGATCTAAAGGTGGTGGTAAAGGAATGTATTGAAATAAATAAAGTATTTTGGGTAAGATATTACTTTTAAGTATATTGATTCTCCCAGTCATCGACATTGGAAGTGACATCCATCTCTGAAGTAACTCATTAATATCTGTCATTAAGGCTTCATGGTTGGCATTGGCGACTAATTCTAGCTTAGGCACAATTTGAATTCCTAAATATTTAAACTGATTTACAACATTGAATTGATTTACCTCAGGAGCTGGGTGATTTCTCTGGGTCTCATTTAGCATTAATATTGAAGATTTAGTTTTATTTATTTTATATCCTGATATTTCCCCAAAATTATGTATTAAATTCAACAAGGTCGGAATTGATTTTTTAAGATTCGACATAAACAAAATTATGTCATCGGCATACAGGGAGATTTTATGTTCTGTTGGTCCTACTTTAATTCCATATAATTGTGGATGTAAATGTACTGCCATCACGAAAGGTTCAATTGCCATAGTAAACAGTAAAGGTGAAATTGGACAGCCTTGTCGACATCCTCTATTGATAGTTATTGATTTTGAAATATTGCTGTTTGTTAGGATTTCTGCTGTAGCATTATTGTATATTATCTGAACCCATTTTATGAAATTATTTCCAAGTCCAAACCTTTGTAAGACTTCAAAAAGGAAGGGCCATTCGACCCTATCAAAGGCCTTTTTGGTGTCCAATGATAGAAGAGCTGTATCCGGTGCTTCTTTATTAGAATAGATAATATTAAATAGTCTTCTTACATTATGGAAGCCTTGTCTTCCCTTTATAAAGCCATTCTGATCTCGGTTAATAATATTTGGTAATATTTCTTGTTGTCGTCTTGCTAAAATTTTACAGATTATCTTAAGATCAGCATTTAATAGACATTTATTAGAGGGTTTACCTGGTTTTGGCAACAGTATAATTAAGGCATTATTCATGTATAGTGGTAAATTACTATTTTGAAATGCTTCTAAAACCATTTCCAAAAATGGTTTTATTAATTTATTCTTAAATTTTTTTATAGAGGTCAACTGGAAGACCATCTGGTCCCGCACTTTTTCCTGATTTCATATTATCAATGGCTAGCCCAACTTCTTCTTGACTAATTTTAGACTCCAATATCTCCCTGTTTTCATTTGGAATACACGGTATAGATAGTTTGTTCAAAAACCCATTTAGTTTTGTTAAATCAGGTTCATTTTTGGTATCATATAATTTTTCATAGTAATCTCTAAAGGCTCTATTAATTTCTAAAGGATCTATAACTACCTGTCCGTTACTTATAATACTGGTTATTGGTGTTTTAATTTCCAATTGTTTAATCTGCCATGCTAATAATTTTCCTGATTTTTCACCTTGTTCATAAAAAGATTGTTTCAATCTTAGAAGACTCGAGGCAGCTCTATTCGCTGATTTTTTGTCGTATTCAGCTCTCAAAATCAGTAATTCATTCTCCAACCTTGGATCTCTTCCTGCATACACTTTTTCCTGAAGACTTTTTATTTTATGTTCCAATTTAGCTCTCTCCTCTCGAGTCTTCTTAGATTTTGATCCTGTATAACTAATAATATGTCCCCTAATAAAAGCTTTGAAAGCCTCCCACTTTACACATGCTGATGTTTGTGTAGTATTGATGTCAAAGAACTCGTCTATCTGTTTTTCTATATACTTGACAAATTCCTCATCCTGAAGCCATTTATGCTGAAATTGCCATCTGCCTGATTCCTTTGTCAATTTTTTATCTACATATATTAGACAACAGGGTGCATGATCAGAGATCACGATGTTATCATAAAAGCAGTTTTGAATCTTGGACCTTAATTCTGTGGAAATCAAAAAATAATCAATACGTGAGAATGTCTTGTAGGTACTGGAATAACAAGAATAGGCTTTAACTTGTGGTTTCATTTCTCTCCATATATCTAACAATCTCAATTCTTTCATAAAATGATTAATAGTCATCCTACATCCAATGTGCGTACAATCCAGTCCTGTTGATCTATCCACACCTGGATTCAATGTACAATTAAAATCCCCTGCTATTATATGTTGCCCTGTAAGTGATGATAAGATGAGAAATAAATTAGCAAAGAACTTCTGATCATCTATATTGGGACCATATAAGTTCACAAGATTTATATTTTCTAATAGCAAAGAACCTTGAATGATTACATATCTTCCAAATTTGTCTCCAATTACATTTTTCACTTGAAAAGGAACTGATTTATGTATGAGAGTCATAACTCCCCTGGCTCGGGATGAAAATGAAGAGGTGAATACACTTCCCTGCCATCTACTCCTAATTCTTTTAACATCCTCCTCTATCAGATGAGTTTCTTGTAAAAACACAATTCTTGAACCCATGTCCTTTATTTTATTCATAACTTGTTTAAGTTTTTTTTAAATTTTGTAGACCTCTGCAATTCCATGAAGTTAAATTAAGATTAACACTTTGGTCCATGATCAGTAGAGAGTTTGGGATTACCTTGCAGTGTAAACATGCTCATACAGAGAAGCAAAAACATGAGTGGTTGAACATTCATCCTACAAACTACACACAAACAAATTTCCCCTTCCCACACTTGTGGCAAACCCCCCAAAATCAAAAGAAAAATTCTGTCTCCCGATATAGCCATCGACCGTTCCACACCCACGGGGAACAGCCTAAGCCACTCCTTCTTCATCCTCCCAATCACCCTAACTCTACTGCTTTTAATGACGTAACATTAACTCTCCTCTGTAGTTTTCCAACTTAACTCCAAAATTTTTAACAACTTTGTACATCATAGTTTTTTTTTGTTTGTTTGTTTTGTTTTTGTTTTGTTTTTTTAATATATAATACAATCTATATTTTGTAAACTTACTATTTACTTCAAGTCAGTCAGATGCCTGTGCAAATGCTTAATTATTCTACCTTATATTTTGTTCATGCTTAGCTCCCACCAGTCTCTTCTTCTTCTTTGATCTTCTTGATGAACTCCTGCGCCTCCTCTGGGGTCTTGAAGATGTGGGTTCTGCCCTCATACGTGGTCAGCAGTCTCGCAGGATAGATTACACCATGACGAATCCCAAGGTTGCGCAGCTCCTTACGTACGGGATCAAACTGCTTCCTCAATTGCTGGATTCCTGTGGCCAAATCTGGGTAGAACCGCACCTGCTGGTCCTGGTGTTTAATCTCTCCTTTAGTACGTGCAGCGTTGAAGATCTTCATCCTGTCTCTGTTGCTAAGAAACTTCATAATTAAGGTCCTTGGCGGTCCCTTATCTCTCCGTGGGCCAATACGATGTGCTTTTTCCAGAACCACTGCTGATTGCAACTCCTCGCTGCCCAGCACCTCCGGAATCCACTTTTCCAGAAAGGAACATACGTCCCGACCTTCTGATTCCTCTGGAAGACCCACCAGCCTCAAATTATTCTGTCTCAACCGAGATTCCAAATCCAAAATATTATCTTCCAGAGATTTATTATTTTTTTCCAAAGTGCGCACCTTTAATTGAAGACGGGTGACGTCATCTTCAGCACTAGCGAGACGGAGCTCCATCTGCGCCGTTCGTTCTACACAGTCACCCAATTCCTTTCTTATTCCTTCCAACGCTGTCATAATCCCATCAAATCTAGAGGAAAAGTCCGCTCTCATTGAACTCATGGCAGCCATCAGCGCATCTGCGCCATTCCCCGCAGATATCGCACCGTTGCCAGCCTCCTCCGCCATATATGGAGTTTTGTTTGCTGCGTCACAGACCTGAAAGTCCGTTAATTTGGACTGTTTCGGCGGCTCGCTTTTTCCTTTTCCTGGTTTTCCAGCCTTAGGCTTCGCCGACATATCCTCGCCCAAATGCTGAGATACGTTCTGTCCCAAATGAGAGAGTTATTTGCCGATTTTTTTTCTCCAGGAGCAGAGCGAGACACGTCCGTCCTACGTGGCAGCCATAACCGGAAGTCAGCAAAGAAATTTTGATCATCTATATTGGGACCGTATAAGTTCACCAGATTTATATTTTCTAATAACAAAGATCCTTGAATGATTAGATATCTTCCAAATTTGTCCCCAATTACATTTTTCACTTAAAATGGGATTGATTTATGTATGAGAGTCATAACTCCCCTGGCTCGGGATGAAAATGATGAGGTGAATACACTTCCATGTCATCTTCTCCTAATTCTTTTTACATCCTCCTCTATTAGATGAGTTTCTTGTAAAAACACAATTTTTGAACCTGTGTCTTTTATTTTATTCATAACTTGTTTAAGTTTTTTAAAATTTTGTAGACCTCTGCAATTCCATGAAGTTAAATTAAGATTAACGCTTTGGTCTATGATCAATGAGGAGTTTGAGATTACCTCGCAATGTAAACATGCTCATACAGAGAAGCAAAAACATGAGTGGTTGAACATTCATCCTACAAACTACACACAAACAAATTCCCCCTTCCCACATTCGTGGTAATCCCCCCCCCCAAAATCAAAAAAAATTCTGTCTCCCGCTATAGCCATTGACTGCTCCACACCCGCGAGGACCAGCCAAAGCCACTCCTTCTTTCTCCTCTCAATCACCCTGACTCTACTGCTTTTAATGGCGTAACATTAACTCTCTTCTGTATTTTTCCAACTTAACTCCAAAATTTTATAGCAACTTTGTACATCATAGGTTGTTTTTTTTAATATATAATACAATCTATATTTTGTAAACTTGCTATATGCTTCAGATCAGTCAGATGCCTGTGCAAATGCTTAAATATTCTACCTTATATTTTGTTCATGCTTCATGCTTAGCTCCCACCAGTCTCTTCTTGGATCTGCTTGATGAGCTCCTGCGCCTCCACAGGGGTCTTGAAGGTGTGGGTTCTGCCCTTATATGTGACCAGCAATCTTGCAGGATGAATCACTCCATGACGAATCCCGAGGCTGCGCAGCACTTTACGGGCGGGGTCAAACTGTTTCCTTAATTGTTGGATTCCTGTGGCCAAATCTGGGTAGAACCGCACCTGTTGATCCTGGTATTTAATTTCTCCTTTGGCTCGCGCCGCGTTGGAGATCGTCATCTTGTCTCTGTAGCTGAGGAACTTCATAATCGGCGTCCTTGGTGGTGCCTTATTATCTCTCGGTGGGCCGATTCGATGGGCGCTCTCTAAAACGACTGATGACTGCAGCTCCGCGTTGTTCAGCGCTTCTGGAATCCACTTTTCCAAAAAGGAACATGGGTCCCGACTAGGGATGGGCATTCGGTGAAATTTTCTTCACCGATCGTCGGGAGAATTAATGATTAATAATCGGTTAATCATTAACATTTTTAGGTACGTAACAAGGCAGGTAGACTACATTAGAACATCAGGAATTAGCACGGAGAGCCCTCTCTCTGTTCTCGTGTTGGCTCGGCTCGGGAATCTCGCAAGCTGATTGGCCGAGACGTTTCACCCCGCAAGCTGATTGGCCGAGACGTTTTACCCAGCTTCTGTCCCTGCCGAGCGGCCACCCAACAAACGAAGACCGCATTCATTGCTCTATCGCTCGTGTTACTTAGTCTAGCCGCGCAGAACTTTTTGCTGTTCTCTTGTGCCATTTTGTGCGAAATAGTCTTCCCGTCGAGCCACTACGTCGCCTCCTGCAGCTTCTCTCGACGTGTGTACACCGAATCTTCATGACCTTCTCAATAAAGTTTCTGAAAAAAAAAAAAAAAATCTTCACGACCGCCATTACTCAGCGCGCAACCACTGTTGGCGGTTTCTTCGCGTAATAAGGGTGTTCCATGGACCCTGTCGATGAGGTATATTTGTATGCTGCATTGCAGTGATTGCAGTACACCTGGTCATTTTTTAAATTGAAATGGTCCCACGCAACACTTCGCCGTAACCGCTTCATGATTTGGCGATTGCCCTACGGAAGCCCGCATGTATCAACTGAGGCACGCCAGGGTACGGCGATGGTGTAATGTTGCCCCCTGGTGCCCAAATTTTGCCATTGCATTGTTTGAGGACGGCCATGCACTAGGCCTAATAACGTCGGATTGTTTAAAAAAAAAAAAACGGTTTGTCGACGAAAATGAACTTCCTCGGTGAAATTCTTAATGATCAATTATCGGTTAATCGGTAAATTATGCCCATCCCTAGTCCCGACCCTCGGTTCCCTCCGGGAGACCCACCAGCCTCAGGTTGTTCTGTCTCGACTGGGATTCTAAGTCCAGGACATTATCTTCCAGACGTTTATTTTTTAATTCCAATGTGCGCGCCTTTAATTGTAAGCTGGTGACGTCATCCTCAGCGCTGGAAATTCGGAGCTCCACCTGCGTTACTCGTTCCATTCAGTCGCTTAATTCCTTTCTCATTCCTTCTATCGCTGCTATAATCCCATCAAATTTAGCGGAAAAGTCTGCTCTCATTGAGCTAATGGCAGCGAGCACCGCACCTGTGCCGTCGCCAGCAGTCACTGCTCCGCCACTAGCTTGCGCCGTCATATCTGAAGATTTTTCTGCTTCGTCACGAACGTGAAAGTCCGTTAACTTGGACTGTTTCGGCGGTTCAGTTTTTCCTCCACCTGATTTCCCAGCCTTAGGCTTTACCGGCATATCCTCGCCCAAACACTGGGATAGGCTTTGTTCCAACTGAGAGAGTTATTTGCCGACTTTTTATCTTTAGGAGCAGAGCAGGGCGAAACACGTCTTCCTACGTGGCCGCCATAACCGGAAGTCTCAAAAGTTATTTTTATTACTATTTTTATTGATAAAGAATAATTTAGATTATCAGACTTACCTGTCCGCTGGCGTCTGACGATCGTCAGCTATTCCGTTGTTGAAACCTCCATTGTTTACTGATTCGTCGTCCAGGTCACCCGACCCGGTCAAGCCATCTACGCTTTCATGCAGACCCTTTCGGTTTAATTTGTGAACCATTTTTCAAAACAAGTAAAATAATGGCTAATGTTACCCTGACCAGAACTTCTGCACAGCATCACAAAGGACTGCACGTCACACAGCGGCGGAATCAAAAGAGATTTTACGCACGGGAACGCATGGCATTTTACCGGAAATATAAACATGGAACAAGTGCATGTAAGGTGTCATTGAAGTCAGAAATTGATTGGCTAAATGACACGTCCATCGTCAGATTACTCAGCTTCAGTTGGCTCGTTGTATTTGCGGTCGTTGATGGGCAGGTCCTTCTTGCTAGGTTTTCGATCATTGGTTATTCAAAAACCCAAATCAAGACTCTTGTTGGTCGAATGAGATGTCAGTCTCATTCTAAACCAATCAAACACTCCTTTGACTTTCTGTTTACCGCTGTGTCTGTACTGGAAGACCGGAAATACAGTTTTTTTTTTTTCATTGCGCACTGAGACGCACTAAGAAGCAGAGACGTGACCGGCCGCGGAATCATAGAGCTTAACCGGTAAACGATTTGTCGACAATAAAAATATTTGTCGACAAATTTTTATTGTCGACATTATTGACATCGACTAATAGATAGATAGATACATACTTTATTTCGAACACAAAAGTAAAAAAACAAAACAAATGACAAGTGCAATAAAAGTGACAGTATACAATGTTCGAAAGGGAGAAGGAAGAAGTGAACGCTTATTTACTCCAACTCCTCTTTTCCCTAAATACAACCCATGTGAAATATATACAAATTACCTCATTTAAGACCCCAAGTAGACAATTAACTAAATTTTGTACATATCAGCATTGATACCCATCCATCCCAACATACATACAGTCCATACATCAAAACCCAGCCCCAAACAACACAGATATACACAGTTCTGTCCCACCTACCATTCCATAGTGTCCCAGAGTGAGCATAGTGAATCGTACATATAAATACTTCCCTCTCTAACATATATTCTTTCAGCAAATAATGTTTATACCTATTTTTGAATTGATTTCTGTTTGTACATAGTTTCAGTTCCAGCTCCAGACTGTTCCACAAATCCACCCCACAGACAGATATGCACATACTTTTCTGAGTTGTTCGTACCTTAGATTTTGTAAAGTTTAAGTCTCCTCTCAAATTATAATCATTGTCTCTTTTTATGAATGTTTTTTGTATATTAGTTGGGAGTTGATTATTAATTGCCCTGTACATTACTTGTGCTGTCTTAAATTTAACTAAATCCATGAACTAATGACATGTGACTTTAAAAACGAGTTGGTATGGTCTCTATATCCAACATTATTTATTATCCTTATAGCTTTTTTTGTAATGTGCATATTGGCTGGAGGTTGGTCCTGTAGGTGTTTCCCCAGACCTCTACACAGTAGTTAAGATATGGTAGAAACAGTGAATTGTACAGTAAGAACAATGATTTATTGTCCAAGATGTGTCTTGTTTTCCCCAGTATCCCTATACATTTTGCCAACTTGGCCCAGATGTGACTGACACGAGGTTTCCAGCAGATTTTATTGTCTAGCGTCACCCCCAGAAACTTATTTTCCTGTACTGTTTCTATTCTGGTATCATCTATCGTTACCATTATTTCATGATTTATTTTATAATTTCCAAGCAACATAATCTTTGTTTTTTTTTTTTTTTTCAGATTTAGAGATAATTTATTTTTGTTGAACCACTGCATTAACCTTTTCATTTCAGTTTTGACCACCTCTAAAACCTGCTGCAAATTCTCACCAATGCAAAGGATATTTGTGTCATCCGCAAACAAAATAAATTTCAGAATTTTTGATACTTGGCATATGTCATTTATATATAAGATAAAGAGTTTGGGTCCCAAAACTGACCCCTGGGGCACACCACAAGAGATGTTCATGAAGGGTGATTTGTGCTCACCAATTTGTACAAATTGTTGTCTGTTACTTAAATAACTTTCCACCCAAGTCAGTCCGACCCCTCTTATCCTATACCTTTCCAATTTCCTCAGTAAAATTCTGTGGTCGATGGTGTCAAAAGCTTTCTTTAAATCTGTAAATACTCCTACAGCAAACTTTTTTTTATCTATAAAACTAGTAATTTCTTCTATAAGTGCGATCAATGCCAAAGATGTAGATTTGTCTGCTCAAAAACCATACTGACTGTCTGTAAGGAGGTTGGTTTTTCAATGAAATCATCCAGTCTCTTAGTGAAGATTTTTTTCAAGTATTTTGGAGAATTGTGAGAGTAAGGAGATCGGCCTGTAATTTGTGAAATAATGACTGTCTCCTGTTTTGTATAGTGGTATTACTTTTGCTATTTTCATTTTGTTTGGAAATTTACCAGTTTGAAATGACAGGTTACAGATGTGGGTGAGTGGTTTAACAATTCAATTACTTTTTTCACTATTGTCATGTCAATTTCATTCCAGTCAGTTGATTTTTTGTTCTTAAATTTACTCACAGTCTCGATAATTTCCTTTTCAGTAACTGCATCCAAAAAGATTGTGTTTGGATTTCTATCTTCTATTTCATTTACAGAACCACTGTTGTTTGTTTCTGGTGTCACTATTGAGTTTGCTAATTCAGGACCAACGTTTACAAAAAATTTATTGAAACCACTGACCACATCGTCCATATTATTTATCAAATTGTCATTTTCAATAAAATATTCTGGATAATTAGTATTCTTTGATCGGCTACTAATAATCCCATTGAGTACTTGCCATATTCCTCTTAAGTTAGTTTTATTATCCTCTAATATTCTATTGTAGTATTCTTTCTTACAAGTCCTCATTATATTAGCTTGTTTTTATATCTTTTATATTTGATCTCAGCCTCTACCATTCTGCACTTAATGAATTGTGTATATAATGTATTCTTCTTTTTACATGCATTTAGTAACCCCTTGGTGACCCAAGGAATATTTTTGTTTTGTTGTCTGTCACTGTATTGTTTTATAGGACAGTTTTTATTGTACAGTGATTGAAATATTTGTAAAAATTTATCATATGCTTTATTTATATCATTTTCATCACAAACTATCTTCCAGTCTTGCATTAATAATTCCTTTGCCAGTAAATATATAGATTCCTCAGTTCTTATTCTTTTATATTTCTTTTATATTTTTTATATTTATATTATATATACGCACTGTGTGTGTGTTTATATATCTACATATTATTCCATCTAGCTACAATGCTCTGCACTGTGTGTGTTTATATATTTACATATTTATTCCATCTAGCTACAATGCTCTGCACTGTGTGTGTTTATATATCAACATATTTATTCCATCTAGCTACAATGCTCCGCACTGTGTGTTTATATATTCACATATTCATTCCATCTAGCTACAATACTCCGCACTGTGTGTTTATATACTCATATATTTATTCCATCCAGCTACAATGCTCCGCACTGTGTTTATATATTTATATACCTATCCCATCTAGCTACAATGCTCCGCACTGTCTGTATATATATATACAGACATACACATATATATATATATATATATATATATATATATATGTATACTCGCTGCTCTTGTTTTTTCTCTTGCCTTCTGATTGTTGCTCTGAGTGTTGCTATCCCTGTGCTGTTGCAGTCCTGGAATTTCCCCATTGTGGGACTAATAAAGGCTTATCTTATCTTATATTTAATATTTTTGGTATACTTTTTCTTCCTATAATCACATTGATAGACAACAAAAATCGGCAGGTGGTCACTGATATCATTCAATAAAAGGCCACTCCTGATATTATTTTCCATAATGTTTGTTAATATGTTATCTATTAGTGTGGCACTGTGTGACGTGATTCTGCTAGGTCTGGTAATTGTTGGATGTAAGCCCATAGTGTACATTGTGTTGATAAATTATTCTGTCAAACTGTGTTGTTTTGAATTCATAAGATCTATATTGAAATCCCCACAGATGAACATAACTTTATGAGTTAGTTTTGCATACATTTTTTCCATCCAGTCCTTATATAAATCAATGTTTGATCCAGGTGTTCTATATACACAGCTCACTACCATATTCTTCACATTGTCCAGACAGATTTCTATTGTAATACATTCAAATAAATCATCCACAGTTACTGACAAATTTTCAACAACTTTGTATTGCAAGCTCTTGTCAACATAAATTGCAACTCCTCCTCCTTTTTTCACTTTACTATTTATATAATTTAATTCATAGCCATCTATGGTAAAATCCACTCCTTTCTCTTCACTGAGCCACGTCTCTGATATTGCCACAATATTGAATGGCTCTTTAAACTGATGTAAATAATCTTTGTTATTAAAGTTGGCATAGAGACTTCTGCTGTTGAAGTGGATCATAGAAATATTGAAATCAGATGTGACCATTGTATTAAACTGTTCATCCGTGTAGTAACTACAGTTATTATTGATGGAGCTAAATAAATTATTATCAGGGTCTATGTTATTCTACATCCTGTGGATTGTGATCCGTATATTCAAAAACTTTCAGTTCCTGTTGTTCCTGTTTGTTGATCTTTCGTTTCATGTTGTTAAATTTCCTGATGCAGATGAGTGTGATCCTTCAATGTCTTACAGTTATCATTTGTTGCTGTCGACTCCAGTTCATAATGTTCATTGATATTTGTCCAGTTCCATAATATTTCGGATGTTAATAACCTTGGCTTCTTCAGGTGATCCATTTAATTTGATGTATATTTTACAATTTGATGTCCAGGTGTTTTGAATCTTTTTTTTGCTTTTTCATGTATCTTGCTTTTCTTGCTATTTCTATTTCTAATCGTTTCAGTTCTAGATCCCACCTGGGAAAATCTCACTGCCTCCTCCAAAACTTCACCTGGATGATGTTTTTTTGCACTGCTATCCTGCTAGCCCTTGTTAGCACATCCGTAGCAGGAGTAGTGGGTAGATAAACAGCAGACACTTCATTTCAGCTGTAGAGCTCCCAGCCCATCTGTCTGTGGCAGTCTCATTTTCAAAAAACTAGTTTATTCTCCATTGTTGATACTTTTACTCCAGTGACAGCAGACTCTCAAGGCTGATCACTTGCTATCACTACCAATTCCCTTGGGCACGAATTTGCAGGTATTCGCATATTTATATTGATTTAACATGTATTCATGCCACATGAAAAATTTGTTTCACATTTGGTGTGAATGCACCTCCGTGTGTCCCTTTTTTGTCTAAAACCAGTTGCTCTGTGTGTCTTTGAAACAGAAGCAAACAAGAAGAAAAACTTGCAAATTTAGAGGGGGAAAAAAAGCACAAATTTAGAAGAGAAATATTAAAAATTGATCAGATCAAAAAGCCAACTCTATTGTCATTCAGTCCATACAGCCAATCATGTACAGTAGAACGAAATTAAGTTTCTCCTATCTACAATGTTAATCACATCTAGAATCAGAGGGGTCGCTGCCATGCAAGGTGCCGCCACAAACAACTTCTCCTTCCCCGATTCTATTATGCTGAGCACCAAGCTAGAAGGTGGGAAGTATCATTTTTATATGGTCTTTGGTATGACCCGGCTGGGACTTGAACCCCCAACCTCTTGGTTGTGAGGCGGATGCTCTATCAACTAGGCCACCACTCTGGTGGTCAAGATTGCAAAGCTATATGAAACAAATATTAGCAATTATGTTCTCAAATTTACAGAACATTGCAAATTTACAAGAAAAATGTTACAGATTTACAAGAATAAAATTGTACACGCTGATCAAATGTGTCTTCATGAAATGCAACAAAAAAGGCCTTCAGAAAGGTAGTTCCTGAAAATGTTTCTCTGCTCATAGTTGTTCTTATGGTAGCTAACACTGTAGTGTTATCTACTTTTCTTTTAATAAGAAGTCCTGCTTATGTGTTATAATGATTTGTACTTGTATTAACGTGATCAGTCAACACACCACATATTTTTCAAGTCTGTCTCAAGGTTCAGTGGCCTATAAGACCATTAAAAACAGGCTTTTCTTGCTGTAATCATTCTGCATGTTCATACTTATCTCTTCCTTAAGCCACAATCATTGTTCCGTGCAAAATCATTATCAAAGTTGATCTGAGGTTAATTTGAGCCTGTTGGTAGTCATACTAAAGAAACATTTGTGAACAGATTACAGCAGCGAGTGGGACACCTGTCATTAGAAACCCCTTCTATTGTACAGTGACATTAAATGTATAATTATATTAAGCAAAACTTGCTCAAGTTGTCAATTATGAACAATGCTATAGAGTACTACAGATGTACTCTTATCTCTGAATGATGGCATAGAAGAAAGTCATGCAGTGTCTTCCCACAAATTTGGTGGAAAGGAGAAAGCAGATGGACTATTGATATAAACAATAATGGGTCATCCTATGTCATGGACAAAAATGTATCCATATGTCTTAAAGTATTGAGATATTGCCCTGCCCTAGGCTGGGCCAGTCGAACCCAGGATTTACACCGACTCCGGATGCAGTCCATTGCAGATGCAGTGTGTATGGCCCCTTGCGTTCATCCCTACCAGTTCTGTTTGTGTTTTGCAGCGGCATGGATAAGAACAGAGTTCATGATACAAGATTGTGCGAGAATTATACAAAATAACAAGATATCTTGAGAAAGACCCGACCGTAGCCGAGGTGAACCGATCACGTGATAACAACAAGGACGTGTGATGTAGCGGCTTTCCGCCTGGACCTTCAGGCTGTAAATAAAATTTAAGTAGCCTGTTTTTTTCCACAATATCTTTATTGAACCTTTTTTTTTTTTAACAAACATGATACAAACAATCAAACACTAACACTAAAGTACTACAAAAAAAAAAAAAAAATGCACTAAAAACACCAACAACCACCAACAAAATCAAGTCTTCAACAATGCTCCTCTGTTTAGTCTAGACAATCCAATACATAAGTATACATATTATGTTCACCAGTTTGGAATTTACAAGGTCCACACACATCATTCACCTTCTTCTTCAAGAGTTATGTTTAAATTTTTTACATAATCAATAAAAGGTCTCCATATATTCTCAAACACAATTTCCTTTGATTTTAGTATATATGTTATTCTTTCTAATGGAAGGTTTGTTAACATCTGTCTTAACCACTGAGTCACATCTGGTCTATGAGTCTTTTTCCATAATAGTGCAATACATTTTTTGGCATTAAGCAAACTGAGGTCTATGAATGTTCTTTCACTTTTATTAAAATTATGCTTTTCTGGGTACAGACCCAACAAAAACAGTTTAGGATTCAATATGATTTGTTTTGAGATTATTTTTTCAATTGTTACCCTCACCTCTTCCCAAAACATTCTTATTAATCTACATTCCCATAAACAATGAAATAGGGTTCCTTTACTTTCCATGCATTTTGTGCATGTATCTGGTATATTTTTGTTATATCTATTTAACTCCTCCGGTGTAACATACATCCGCATTAACCATTTGAAATGTATCAATTTAAGGCGTGCATTTATTGATTTGGTTTGAGCTTCTGTACAAGCCAATTCCCATTGTTCCTCTGAAATTTCAATTTGCAGATCTTCTTTCCAGTAGTTTAATCTTTTCAGTGAATTTTCACTTGAAGATAGTGTCAATGAGTTATAAAACTCTGAAATAATACCCTTTCTTTTACTATCTTTCATCATCATTTTTTCCAAGGATGAATAAATAGGTCGAGTGAGAGCTTTATTTTGATTTGATCGAATAAAGTTTCTAAGTTGAAGATATTTAAAAAAATGTGTTCTATTGAGATTAAATTTGATCCTCAGCTCTTCAAAAGACATTATGTTGTCTGCACCTGGCAAATATAAATCCTGAATCTTTTGTATCCCTTTTAAATTCCATACTTTAAATACAGCGTCCGCTCTCCCTGGTTTAAAATATTGATTACCCCGTATTGGACTAAATTGTGACAATAACTGTGGTTCTTTTAAATAGTTTTTAGCTTCACACCATATTTTGATCATATGCTTTACAAATGGATTTTTAACTTGTTTTTGTAATTTTTTTGCCGAATCTGAGTATATGAATATGGGAAGAGGTAAAGGTAAATTGTATGATTCCATTTCAGTCCAGTGAGGGAGATCATTTGATGAAAAATAATATGTCATAGACCTCAGTTGTGCCGACCAATAATACAACATAAAATTTGGACATTTCAGACCTCCACGATCAAATGGTAAATATAATAAAGACAAACGTAATCTAGCCCTCCTGTTGTTCCATATAAATTCCACTAACTTTTTTTTTATTCTTGAGAATAGATCTAAAGGTGGTGATAAGGGAATGTATTGAAATAAATAAAGTATTTTAGGTAAAATATTACTTTTAAGTATATTGATTCTCCCGATCATCGACATTGGTAGTGACATCCATCTCTGAGTTAACTCACTGATATCTGACATTAAGGCTTCATAGTTGACACTGGCGACTGATTCTAGCTTAGGCATAATTTGGATTCCTAAATATTTAAACTGATTTACAACATTGAATTGATTTACCTCAGGGGCTGAGTAATTTCTCTGTGTCTCATTTAGCATTAATATTGAAGATTTAGTTTTATTTATTTTATATCCTGATATTTCCCCAAAATTCTTTATTAAATTCAACAAGGTTGGAATTGATTTTTTTAGATTCGACATAAACAAAATTATATCATCGGCGTACAGGGAGATTTTATGTTCTGTTGGTCCAACTTTAATTCCATATATTTGTGAATGTAAACGTATCGCTATCGCTAAAGGTTCAATTGCCATAGTAAACAGTAAAGGTGAAAGTGGACAGCCTTGTCGACATCCTCTATTGATTTTTATTGGTTTTGAAATATTGTTATTTGTTAGGATTTCTGCTGTAGCATTATTGTATATTATTTGAACCCATTTTATGAAATTATTTCCAAGTCCAAACCTTTGTAGGACTTCAAAAAGAAAGGGCCATTCAACTCTATCAAAGGCCTTTTCGGCGTCCAATGATAGGAGAGCTGTATCCGGTGCTTCTTTATTAAAATAAATAATATTAAATAGTCTTCTTACATTATGGAAGCCTTGTCTACCCTTTATAAAGCCATTCTGATCTCGATTAATAATATTTGGTAAAATTTCTTGTATTCGTCTTGCTAAAATTTTACAGATTATCTTAAGGTCGGCGTTTAATAGGCTTATTGGTCTCATATTTTCACATTTATTAGAGGGCTTACCTGGTTTTGGCAGCAGTATAATTAAGGCATTATTTATGTATGATGGTAAATTATTATTTTGAAATGCTTCTAAAACCATTTCCAAAAAAGGTTTTATTAATTTATTCTTAAATTTTTTATAAAGGTCAACTGGAAGACCATCTGGTCCTGCACTTTTTCCTGATTTCATATTATCAATGGCTAGCCCAACTTCTTCTTGACTAATTTTAGACTCCAATATCTCCCTGTTTTCATTTGGAATACACGGTATAGATAGTTCGTTCAAAAACCCATTTAGTTTTGTTAAATCAGGTTCATTTTTGGTATCATATAATTTTTCATAGTAATCTCTAAAGGCTCTATTAATTTCTAAAGGATCTATAACTACCTGTCCATTACTTATAATACTGGTAATTGGTGTTTTAATTTCCAATTGTTTAATCTGCCATGCTAATAATTTTCCTGATTTTTCACCTTGTTCATAAAAAGATTGTTTCAATCTTAGAAGACTCGAGGCAGCTCTATTCGCTGATTTTTTGTCGTATTCAGCTCTCAAAATCAGTAATTCATTCTCCAACCTTGGGTCACTTCCTGCATACACTTTTTCCTGAAGATTTTTTATTTTATGTTCCAATTTAGCTCTCTCCTCTCGAGTCTTCTTAGATTTTGATCCTGTATAACTAATAATATGTCCCCTAATAAAAGCTTTGAAAGCCTCCCACTTTACACATGCTGATGTTTGTGTAGTATTGATGTCAAAGAACTCGTCTATCTGTTTTTCTATATACTTGACAAATTCCTCATCCTGAAGCCATTTATGCTGAAATTGCCATCTACCTGATTCCTTTGTCAATTTTTTATCTACATATATTAGACAACAGGGTGCATGATCAGAGATCACGATGTTATCATAAAAGCAGTTTTGAATCTTGGACCTTAATTCTGTGGAAATCAAAAAATAATCAATACGTGAGAATGTCTTGTAGGTACTGGAATAACAAGAATAGGCTTTAACTTGTGGTTTCATTTCTCTCCATATATCTAACAATCTCAATTCTTTCATAAAATGATTAATAGTCATCCTACATCCAATGTGCGTACAATCCAGTCCTGTTGATCTATCCACACCTGGATTCAATGTACAATTAAAATCCCCTGCTATTATATGTTGCCCTGTAAGTGATGATAAGATGAGAAATAAATTAGCAAAGAACTTCTGATCATCTATATTGGGACCATATAAGTTCACAAGATTTATATTTTCTAATAGCAAAGAACCTTGAATGATTACATATCTTCCAAATTTGTCTCCAATTACATTTTTCACTTGAAAAGGAACTGATTTATGTATGAGAGTCATAACTCCCCTGGCTCGGGATGAAAATGAAGAGGTGAATACACTTCCCTGCCATCTACTCCTAATTCTTTTAACATCCTCCTCTATCAGATGAGTTTCTTGTAAAAACACAATTCTTGAACCCATGTCCTTTATTTTATTCATAACTTGTTTAAGTTTTTTTAAATTTTGTAGACCTCTGCAATTCCATGAAGTTAAATTAAGATTAACACTTTGGTCCATGATCAATAGAGAGTTTGGGATTACCTTGCAGTGTAAACATGCTCATACAGAGAAGCAAAAACATGAGTGGTTGAACATTCATCCTACAAACTACACACAAACAAATTTCCCCTTCCCACACTTGTGGCAAACCCCCCAAAATCAAAAGAAAAATTCTGTCTCCCGATATAGCCATCGACCGTTCCACACCCACGGGGAACAGCCTAAGCCACTCCTTCTTCATCCTCCCAATCACCCTAACTCTACTGCTTTTAATGACGTAACATTAACTCTCCTCTGTAGTTTTCCAACTTAACTCCAAAATTTTTAACAACTTTGTACATCATAGTTTTTTTTTTGTTTTGTTTTGTTTTTGTTTTGTTTTTTTAATATATAATACAATCTATATTTTGTAAACTTGCTGTTTACTTCAAGTCAGTCAGATGCCTGTGCAAATGCTTAATTATTCTACCTTATATTTTGTTCATGCTTAGCTCCCACCAGTCTCTTCTTCTTCTTTGATCTTCTTGATGAACTCCTGCGCCTCCTCTGGGGTCTTGAAGATGTGGGTTCTGCCCTCATACGTGGTCAGCAGTCTCGCAGGATAGATTACACCATGACGAATCCCAAGGTTGCGCAGCTCCTTACGTACGGGATCAAACTGCTTCCTCAATTGTTGGATTCCTGTGGCCAAATCTGGGTAGAACCGCACCTGCTGGTCCTGGTGTTTAATCTCTCCTTTAGCACGTGCAGCGTTGAAGATCTTCATCCTGTCTCTGTTGCTAAGAAACTTCATAATTAAGGTCCTCGGCGGTCCCTTATCTCTCCGTGGGCCAATACGATGTGCTTTTTCCAGAACCACTGCTGATTGCAACTCCTCGCTGCCCAGCACCTCCGGAATCCACTTTTCCAGAAAGGAACATACGTCCCGACCTTCTGATTCCTCTGGAAGACCCACCAGCCTCAAATTATTCTGTCTCGACCGAGATTCCAAATCCAAAATATTATCTTCCAGAGATTTATTTTTTTTTTCCAAAGTGCGCACCTTTAATTGAAGACGGGTGACGTCATCTTCAGCACTAGCGAGACGGAGCTCCATCTGCGCCGTTCGTTCTACACAGTCACCCAATTCCTTTCTTATTCCTTCCAACGCTGTCATAATCCCATCAAATCTAGAGGAAAAGTCCGCTCTCATTGAACTCATGGCAGCCATCAGCGCATCTGCGCCATTCCCCGCAGAAATCGCACCGCCGCCAGCCTCCTCCGCCATATATGGAGCCTTGTTTGCTGCGTCACAGACCTGAAAGTCCGTTAATTTGGACTGTTTCGGCGGCTCGCTTTTTCCTTTTCCTGGTTTTCCAGCCTTAGGCTTCGCCGACATATCCTCGCTCAAATGCTGGGATACGTTCTGTCCCAAATGAGAGAGTTATTTGCCGATTTTTTTTTTCCAGGAGCAGAGCAGAGCGAGACACGTCCGTCCTACGTGGCAGCCATAACCGGAAGTCATTTAAGTAGCCTGTTAATTTAAATTCTACGAAGTGTTTGTATGTTGTCAAGTTTTTACCTCCTCTGACACAGTGGTGGAGGAGTAGACATGAGAAAATGACAGATGATCCTTAAATAGTTTTCAATGATCAAATGACTATTAAATACCAAGAGTTACCGCGGCATTTCCTTGTGGATTGTATCCGGCATTCATCAAAAATAGACTCCTTGCGTTTCATTAGCGAACCGAATTTGACGAGCCGGATTCATTCCTCAGTAGTCCGGACCAGGTGGGAATTAGAAAATTGACAAGGATGGGGACTGTTTGCTGTAGAGGCCGGATCGTAGCCGTGACGTACTGCATCTGGAGTCAGTGTAAATCCAGGGTAATACTAATTTTCTTCTGGTAAAGCCATTTTTTGTTGATTTGAATGACTTGCAGGGGGTCATTGTTGTGCTGAAAGATGAAATTCCTCTTCATCTTCAACTTTCTAACAGACACCTGAATGTCTTGGGCCAAAACTCATTAAAATTATGAACTTCACTTGGTGACAGTTGTCCTATTGGTCCTGAACACTTGATAATTATACCTATAAAAAGTGTTAGTCATTGTTAACTTTGTGTGGATTTTACACTCTGGATCTCTGAAATTTGTTTATTCAATTTCCAGCTCTTTAGAGTCTGTTAGTTTTCTTTCATTTTAAACCTCATAGTCCCCCTAAAACTTATTTTTCCCCATGTGTATATCCAATAATTTGAACAAAATGTTACCAACATCAGCACAAATTGCTTAAAAATGTGCCCAAATCCTACTAATAATTCTAAATCCTAAAATAAAGCATAAATGTAATGAAACCCTTGATTTTCAATGTAAATAAATCTAAGAAAATACTGTACTTGTTTCTAGCATATGCACTAGGAGTGGAAATCGCGAGGAATATTGGAGTGGTGACCTAGTTGATAGAGCATCCGCTCCACAACCGGGAGGTTGGGGGTTCAAGTCCCAGCCGGGTCATACCAAAGACCATATAAAAATGGTACTTCCCACCTTCTAGCTTGGTGCTCAGCGTAATAGAATGGGGGAAGGAGAAGTTGTTTGTGGCGGCGCCTTGCATGGCAGCGACCCCTCTGATTCTACATGTGATTAACATTGTAGATAGGAGAAACATAGTTTTCTTCTACTGTACATGATTGGCTGTATGGACTGAATGACAACAGATATGGCTTCTTCTTCTATAGGAACATGATACACTACCGTTCAAAAGTTTGGGGTCACCCAGACAATTTTTGTGTTTTCCATGAAAAGTCACACTTTTATTTACCACCATGAGTTGTAAAATGAATAGAAAATATAGTCAAGACATTGATAAGGTTAGAAATAATGATTTGTATTTGAAATAATAATTTTTTCCTTCAAACTTTACTTTCGTCAAAGAATCCTCCATTTGCAGCAATTACAGCATTGCAGACCTAACATGATTGCACAAGGGTTTTCTAATCATCCATTAGCCTTCTGACGCAATGAGCAAACACATTGTACCATTAGAACACTGGAGTGATAGTTGCTGGAAATGGGCCTCTATACATCTATGTAGATATTGCACCAAAAACAAGACATTTGCAGCTATAATAGTCATTTACCACATTAGCAATGTATAGAGTGTATTTCTGATTAGTTTCAAGTTATCTTCATTGAAAAAAAGCGCTTTTCTTTCAAAAATAAGGAAATTTCTAAGTGACCCCAAACTTTTGAACAGTAGTGTATGTATTGTGATACTCGGATTCACAATGCAATACTATCATGATGCCTACAATATCTATGATTCCTTAAGCATTGCAATATCCATATACTGTATACTGTACATATAAGTAATAAATGATCAGTATCTGCATTTAGGGCTCAGTGCATCAACACGAGTGTCAAGTATTGCAGTACTATGTTGAATCAGTCTTTTGACCCACCTCTAGTACCACCTAATGTACTGAAAAGTTAACTGATTTTTATTACTCTGGTACCTACTCTAAATAGGTGTTTGCATTTGTACAATTTACTCTAAGCTCAATGGCCACTGAGCTTAGAATAAATGGTACAAATTCTAAGCTCAGTGGCCACTTTCCTCTAAAAACATCCTGTTTGATGGCAAGGAACTGTTGATCAATTGTTTGGTGTTGTCTTGGTCTCATGATGTCAAAATGTGAACAGCATGATGAAGAGGACTGTTTAAATACCAATTCCAATTGAACCAGAAAATGTATTGGTCTATTCATGGATCAAGCACCTGCTGTTAAGCACCTTGTTAGAGAGCAGCAAGTTACGCAGACAGTACTGAAATATTAAATAGTTGGACATGTGCATTCAAAAGGTTAGAGTGTGGCGGCATGAAATAATAAGAAGCGAACTGAGAGTTTAAAAGAGAGTTTATTATCATACCGCCATCAAGGAGCTCGCCCCATGAGCGAGCCCGGAGGCTCTCCAGCAAAGAGTGCAGACGAGCAGTAGAAGAGAGAGGATGAGTTACAGAGTAATGCAGCTTATATACCCAACTACAGACAATACATGAAAGGCATTCACAGGTAGTAGGTATGGGCATTTGCATTTGAGAGACACACATAACAATAAGGAGATTGCTGGCCGGGATTCGCCTCTGCTCCGGAGCTGCAGGACAAAAGAGGTTACAAGGCACATCTACATATTGCTATCAGTGTATAGACACAGTAAGGGCAGGAAGCATGAACACAATGCATGAATGGCACATTAACATCACAGTACTGAGCCGGAAAAAGCCACAAGAAGCGGGGCTGCCTGTAGACATTAATACACACATTGCTGTGCCTGTCCCAGTCTGTTGTGGGGGTTATCCCACAAGAGAAGGTCAAATTAGGTTCACCTGTAAAGGTTATAGTGCATTTTAGAGGCATCCTGAAATTTCACCCGAAAGCCGAATATTCCTAACTTTTTGTGAGTAGTGTGTGTGTGTTCAGTAGCTCACAAAAGTGAGTACACCCCTCACATTTTTGTAAATGTTTTATTATATCTTTTCATGGGACAACACTGACGATATGACACTTTGATACAATGTAAAGTAGTCAGTGTACAGCTTGTATAACAGTGTAAATTTGTTGTCTCCTCAAAATAACTCAGCACACAACCATTAATGTCTAAACCGCTGGCAACAAAAGTGAGTACACCCCTAAGTGAAAATGTCCATATTGTGCCCAAAGTGTCAATATTTTGTGTGGCCACCATTATTTTCCAGCACTGCCTTAACTCTCTTGGAGTTCACTAAAGCTTCACAGGTTGCTACTGGAATCCTCTTCCACTCCTCCATGATGACATCATGGAGCTTGTGGATGTTAGACACCTTGCGCTCCTCCACCTTCCGTTTGAGGATGCCCCACAGATGCTCAATAGGGTTTAGGTCTGGAGACATGCTTGGCCAGTCCATCACCTTTACCCTCAGTTTCTTTTGCAAGACATGAAGGTGTGTTTGGGGCCGTTATCATGTTGGAATGCTGCCCTACGGCCCAGTTTCCGAAGGGAGGAGATCATGCTCTGCTTCAGTATGTCACAGTACATGTTAGCATTCATGGTTCCCTCAATGAACTGTAGCTCCCCAGTGCCGGCAGCACTCACGCAGTCCCAAACCATGACACTCCCACCACCATGCTTGACTGTAGGCAAGACACACTTCTCTTTGTACTCCTCACCTGGTTGCCGCCACACACGCTTGACACCATCTGAACCAAATAAATTTATGTAGGTCTCATCAGACCACAGGACATGGTTCCAGTAATCCATGTCTTTAGTCTGCTTGTCTTCAGCAAACTGTTTGCGGGCTTTCTTGTGTGTCATCTTTAAAAGGAGCTTCTTTCAGGGATGATAGCCATGCAGACTAGTTTTGATGCAGTGTGTGACGTATGATCTGAGCACTGACAGGTGACCCCCCCACCCCTTCAACCTCTGCAGCAATGCTGGGAGCATTCATAGGTCTATTTTCAAAATACAACCTCTGGATATGACGCTGAGCACGTGCACTCAACTTCTTTGGTCGACCATGGTGAGGCCTGTTCTGAGTAGAACCTGTCCTGTTAATCCGCTGTATGGTCTTGGCCACTGTGCTACAGCTCAGTTTCAGGGGGTTGGGAATCATCTTATAGCCTAGGCCATCTTTATGTAGAGTAACAATTCTTTTTTTCAGATCCCCAGAGAGTTCTTTGCCATGAGGTGCCATATTGAACTTCCAGTGACAGTATGAGAGAGTGTGAGAGTGATAACACCAAATTTAACACACCTGCTGCCCATTCACACCTGAGACCTTGTAACACTAACGAGTCACATGACAATGGGGAGGGAAAAAGGCTAATTGGGCACAATTTGGAAATTTCCACTTAGGGGTGTACTCACTTTTGTTGCCAGCAGTTTAGACATTAATGGCTGTGTGTTGAGTTATTTTGAGGACACAGCAAATTTACACTGTTATACACTGACTACTTTACATTGGCTATGTTTACATGGACACAGGTAACCGGATTAAAAGCCTGATCGGAATAAAAATGCTTCATGTATACATGGCAATCTGAATAGTCTTACCCGATCACTCTCATTCGGATCAAAATTTCATTCCGATTGAGAGGGGTGGGTTATAAGATAAGATAAGATAAGCCTTTATTAGTCCCACAATGGGGAATTTATCTTTTGTTCTTATTAAATACAAGAATAGAAAGGAGATGTATTTACCTTCTTAACATGTTTCGACTGTACACTGCAGCCTTCGTCAGAAGAGTCAGCTGATTGCAGCCAGGTGACATTTATCAGCTGATTTTCGTAGGCGGGGCCAGCTCAGTAGATCTGTCAGATCCACCAAGCCGGCCCCGCCTTCCGCCGTCAGATGGTCTCTGGAGAATGTGATCCCAGGTGTGGGAAAGCATAAAGGCCCCCTCATCTCGGTTCATGGTGTCTTTTCCCCGCTTCCTGATTCCTATGGCCTCCTTGATCCAGCGTTTGTGTCTGTTGCTCTCTGATCCAATAATTTTTGCATTGTCCCAGTCCATGATGTGATTTATTTCTTTTGCAGTGATCTGATATTGCTGATTTTAATGTTTCTTGTTCTGCCTTTTTTTTTGTGATCTTGTGAGTCGTCCTTGTGTTTCCTTCTCACATTCCTTCTGGTGTTCCTTTTTTCTTGTGGTGAATGATCTTCCAGTTTCTCCAATGTAGGTTTTGTTGCATGACCTGCATGATATTTCATATATTACATTGCATTTTTTGTCTTGTTCTATTCTGTCCTTGGGGTGTACTAATAACTGTCTTAATTTTTTTGTTTATTTTGTATTTTTTCATGATCCTTTGAATTAGTTCCGTGATCCCTCGTATGTATGGTATGGTTATGGTGTCCTTGTTTTTGATTTCAGCTTTTGTTCTGTGTCTTATTTCCTGTTTGTTTTCTTTGTTTTTGAGTTGCTGTTTCCCTTTGTTTATGGCCCATACTGGATATTGGCAGCATATAAGTGCATGTTTTATGTGGTTTTCGTCCTCCTGTCTGTCTTCTTGGTCTGTGATGATGGTGGCCTGTTCATATAACGTCCTGACAACTGATAGCTTGTGTGCTGTGGGGTGTTCCGATGTCTATAGTAGGTATTGATCTGTGTGGGTTGAGGGCCTTTTCCACTAGCACGCTTTAGCGCGACATGGGACGGCTCAGCACGCTTTGTACGCTTTTCCACAAGCCCCAACACGGTTTAACAGCCGTGATTCTCAGCCCCGCTGAAGGGCAGGGTACAGCAGTGCTGAGCTGTGCCGTGTTGTGACGTTAACAGACTGGTCGCCGCTGATTGGTCAGGTCGTAACCGGCGCTGATTGGTCAGGTTGTAACCGCCGCTCTCCTCCTCCTCTTCTACCAAATCTTCACGACCTTCTCAATAAAGTTTTTGAAAAAAAAAAAAAAATCTTCACGACCAACTCAGCACGCAACCACTGTTGGCGGTTCCTTTTCAGTGTATTGCTGTGCTATTTTTCATTTATTCTCTATCAAAAATGGCTTCGCGTAATAAGGGTGTTCCATGGACCAATAAGGAGCTGCAGTGTCTGCTCACTGCATTGTCAGACGAACGTATTCAGCGCGAGTTAGACGGAGACGCCCGGAATGAAAAAATATACCAGGAGGTCTCGACATCGGAGTCCTTTAACGGTGAGTTTTAATTTTTTTTTATTGTGCGTTTTTTCGCAAATATATTCGGTAAGACGCTCAGTTTATTTATGCAATAAAAAAGCTGTTCATTTGTGGATGGATCGCTGCTTTATTGCAGCACAATGCGGACTAAAGCTTTTATTGTAATTATTCATGTGAACAATACGCTGAAATAAGCTTATGTATTCTTGTTAAAAACTATTGTCTTTTCTGTATATATTTCGTGCTGTATTTTATTGTGTGCATTTTCCTTGTAGAATCATCCCACGCGTACGCCGCGACAGCCCGTCCGGATTATTCAACCGAGCCTTCCTGACCCACAGCTGGCAGAGACGGATTCATTCTACCGAGCCTCAGCACTCAGTGATCGGCGTGTATAAAATGTCGATTAACCTTCATGTTGTGTTGCAAAGTTTTTTTTTATTTTAATATTTTGTATATAATAAAATGGAATTGTTTTGGAAAGTGTGGTTTGTCTGTTATAACACTGAATTATAAAACAGTATAATTACATAGAAATTCCATTGCCTAGTCTGATCAAAATGATACTGAGGGTCAACCATTGTAAAGGTAATGTAATTTTTAACTAGACCAAAAAAGAAATCTTTTTGTACGCTTTCTGTTCTTTTTATTGAAATATCATAAAAAATTAGCACCAAGTCAAAGGTATAAGTATATGTAAATTGAATGTTCTATCGGCATTCCAAATTCAGAGATTTACAATACTTTAGAAGGAGTGTAGCATCATCTAAACGGAAAATAATAATACTGTTGTTCCAAACGTTGACCTGAAGGTGAAAAACATGAATTTTTTTAATTCAGTACATCCAAAATGCCCTAGGATGTGGTGTAGTCCAGTGTGCCACCATCTCATTATTTAATACGAATAAAAACAAGTTTCAGCTCATTATTTCTAGGTCATTTGGCAGTTAATTCAAAGCAAAAGTGACTTGTGTTGTTGCAGCTTAATTATGAGATAAAATTAATTGTGAGATAAAACCACAGAGCGTGCAAGGCAATAATCCTTGGATCCTCCATTTTTTGTCTGGTGTAAATAAGGACTCAGTCCGGTGCATAACATCACGGGAGTGTGGCCCCGCCTCGCTGAGAATCTGCTGCTGCCCCGCAACACTGTGCTAATGGAGACAGAAGCGTTCCGAGCTGTACTGAAGTGAATCGAGCCGTACCGAGGTGTGCTGGGCTAGTGGAAAACAGGCTTTGGTTTCCTGTAGACTGTGATTTTTATGCTGCCATCATCGTTGTGGTAGATTTTCATGTCCAGAAAGGCTATGGTGCCATTTTCCTCCTCTTCGTGTGTGAATTTTATATTTCCAGTGCTGTCCGTGCTGTTCAGATGGTCAGTGAGTTCTTGTGTGTGTCCTTTCCTTATTTTCTCCAGAATGTCATCCACGTATCTCTTCCAAAGGGTGGGTTTGCATTGTGTAGGTGCTGTGTTGATGGCTTTGTTTTCCAGATCCTCCATGAAAAAGCTGCTCATGATGGCTGATAGTGGGTCTCCCATTGCAAATCCTTCTTTTTGTAGATTTTTCCTCTGTATTGAAAATAGGTGGATTTTGCAACAAATTGTAATAGTTCGGATATGTCATGAACTGTGAGATTGGTGCATCTTTTAAGGGTACGGTCATTATTGAGGCGTTCTTGCACTATATGTAGTGTGACATCAACAGGTGTCTTTGTGAATAATGAAATGACGTCATGTGAAATGAGGATCTCGTCCGATTCTATTTTCATATTTTTGAGTTCTTGTGCCAGTTCTTTTTAGTTTTTGCAGTGGAAATCTGATAGTCCAAGGAGGTGTTTGATGATTTCAACCAGGGCTTTTGATAAATTGTACATGACTGATCCAATACTGTCTATTATTGACCGCAGTGGGATATCCTTTTTGTGTATTTTTGGGGTTCCATAGATCCGGGGGGTGATGCTGGCTGTGAGTATCAGGTAATCATATGAGTCCTTTGTGATTTTTTTTTACTTTCTAATAGGGGTTTGAGAAGGGCTTTTAGCATTTTTTTCTTTTCTTCTGTGGGGTTTGTTTTAATGATTTCGTATGTGCTTTCATCTGCCAACATGGTTTCCATCTGTTTTTCATATGTTTCCGTGTCCAATATTACTGTCGTTCTGCCTTTATCTGATGGGAGGATTGTGATTGTTTTATCTGTTTTGAGTGAGTTTAATGCTTTTTCTTCTTCTCTTGTAACGTTGCTTTGTGGTAATTTGGCCGTTTTGAGGATTCCTGCAACTGCATTCCGGAGTGATGCTTTTTCTCCTTGGTTCTGGATTTTTTCACATGCAAGTTCTGTTGCAAGAATGTATTCTTCATGAGATATTCTGGCTGGTGTGATGGCGAAGTTCAGTCCTCTGCTCAGCACTGTTTTCTCCGTGTCCGTGAGTGTGCGTTTTGACAAGTTTTTGACCCACTTAGCGTTCGTTTCCGTGTGTGTTTGTCTTCGTCCGTTCTTCCTTTCTGTAAATTTTTTTAGTTTTTTTAAATGGCTGTTTTTTGTTTTAATGAATTCTTGTTCGTGTGCGTGTTTTAATTGTGCTTCTATCTGCTCCTGTATTTCCTGGTCGGTTGGGTAGTGTTTCTTGAAAATGTCCATTTTCTCCTTGATCTGGTTGTTAATTCTGTCCACGTTGATTGCCGTCATTCTTATCCGTTCTTTGATCAGGTCTTTCCGTGCTTTACTGATAATTTTCTCTGCGTTTTTGGTCGGAATTGGATTTCTTATGTTGAGGCTTGCTGGTGTGACATCCTCATCTCTGCAACAGAGGTTAAATCTCAGGTGGTTTCTGAAGCGTGCCCGTGTTTTCTCCAATTTCTCCAGCCGGCGGAAGTCTTTGATACAGTTTTGTCCATAACTTCCACGTAATAGCTCAAGTAGGTTCATTTTGTCTTCTTTTAATTATTTATCTTTTGTTCTTTTTAAAGACAAGAATAGAAAGGAGATGTATTTACCCTCTTAACATGTTTCGACTGAGTGTACAGTCGAAACATGTTAAGAAGGTAACTTCTGAACTTGTAGCTTCATTACGGAGACCAGCAGAAGCAAAAGTACAGTCTGAATAACACAATACATGTCAATTTCGACATGAAGCGGGGCTTGCTAACACCGGAAGTTGTCGAAATGTCAACGTGCGCATGTCAAAATGATTTATTCCATTCAAACGTGTGACACATGGAAATGCACGTCCTAATCAGATCAGCTTTTTCAGGATCCATGTAAACAATAAAATTCTGATCTGAATTGTAATCAGATTGAAGAAATTTTGCCCATGTAACCGTGGCCATTGTATCAAAGTGTCATATCTTCAGTGTTGTCCCATGAAAAGATATAATAAAATATTTACAAAAATGTGAGAGGTGTACTCACTTTTGTTAGATCATCATCATCATCATAGCAGTCTGTCGCGGGTGACAATGACTGTTTTATTTAGGTCTGATCAGATTCCTCTACGCAGCTCCGTCCCTCGCCCTCCGCTGCCAGGAACTCCCGACCCTGCAAACCCAGGCAACGTCCGAGCTGGCATGAGCTCCCCTCTGATCGACAATTTCATGAAACTGCTTTCAAAGTATTTGAGTATCACTAGCTTTTGCTGGACTAGCGGCACATTCTTGGCAGATAGAGGTATTATCAGTAGCAAGGACAGGCCAAGACAAACTGACTCCAGTATCTGTTGCAGTGACTGACCAGATGATAGGTTTGTTTATCTCTGCTCTTTGTGTAGTGCATGTCACGATGCACCGACTGGCAAAAGTCCAACCACAGACCTTGCGACAGATGTGCTTATTCTGCCAGGATGTCCAGTCTCACCCCGTGTAACTGGGAGTGATCCACCACAGACCTGTGACAGATATTGTTTTTAGTTCTGCCAGGATGCCCAGTTTCACCCTCCACGCCCTCGGAAGGGCGGGGTTGCTAGTTGAATCGCCAACGGCCCGCCCATGAGATAGGTAGTACCGGTTTTCAATACTGTATACATATATTTTTTTTCTGTAAATTCTACAATTTAGATATAATAACCACATAGAAAGGACCATCTCTTTATCAACATTTTAAATTATATACTGAAAAGAATTTCTCCTTTTATTTAAAGCTGTAATAATATCCAATTAATATTCCTCTATTCCCCCCATTCTAATGCCAGATTAGAAAACATTAAATATGATAACAAGGTTTACTTTAACTACACACAAACATTCATCTAAACATTTCATGTTTGTTTAATTAGTACATTAAATCCAGGTGCCCTACTATGATTTATTATTAGTAAATTGCATTTATATGCATTAAGAAACTCACCGATGCCTAGATGATGGTTGAAATGGCCACGGTTATCTTTTCCATCTTTGCAAGTCTTTATTATATGGCATTCCGTGGGAAAAAGCCCATTTTATTGTTTTATGCTGATGCTTAGTTTTAATAGCTGATGACTCTTTAGTGCATGTAATTTGTAAATGTTCTCTGTAATCTTTCACATACTTGCTTCTTGCAGAGGTTGCCATGTTGGATCATGTTGGGTACACTCCATCTAGACTGCGCGTGTGCAGACCGTAAACAGTCACCAAAATGACAAAGATACTACCATAAACAGTGTATTTTGTGACTCCGCTATAAACAATAGTACTTTATATGAAACAATAGATGTTTTTATCTCGTCATCCGATATCGTCATATCGCACATCCCTACAGGAATGGAATTAACCTGTCAATCTGTAATTTGAAGCATCATTATAATAAGCATGTTGGAAGCAACTTGTGATTTTGTTGGACTGGCTTGAAATGGTACATAATGATGCCACTTTCTGTTATTGTGGGTGAGGCTGTGGCAATGAATATTGACATACAGATGTGTTCAGAAAGGGGAATGTCATGAAACACGTAAAGTTCACAGTGTATCTCGTATGCATGAGTTATAAAAACTTCCAGTTTCATGGCAAGCAATTGACATCTTACAGGAAGTCAATGTGTAAAATTAGGCCTCATCCAATTCTTAACCAATGTTCTGACCAAGTGTGAAGTAGTTATGATGAACAAGCTCTGAGGAAGGAGTACAAAATCACAACATGTCACTTCCTGTTCTCACTGGACAGGGTTATGGCAATGATACAATTTTGTCATGTGTTGAGGAGGGTGCTGTCATCATATGTGAAGTGTGGTGCAGACTGGGAACATGTGAGTTACTTGCAAAACCCTTTTTTAATAAAAGCCATAGCACACAATGTGAAAGTAAGTGAAATTGTGTTCCAGATCTTCCCCCACATTTACTGGATTTATCCTTGACCAAAGGCTTGCCTCTGATGAAAATGTAGTCAAAATCTGTGCTGCAGTTTTTGCATAATCCTGCTAATACAACAAAAATAGACAATGACCACATTACCTCCGATAAATATTGGACACAGTAAAGTTATTGTAGGGTGTAAAACTTTTGAAGTTACAGGTCTGGATTTTTCCATTGGAGCTACTAGGACCTCAGGACAGTTGGAAGTCAGGGCTGGTGTGGTGCAAACACATTTTTACAAATGCATCGCTTCACTTCACAGTTTTCACTGATGAGACATGACCTGTCTGTTCTGTGGTTTATTTAAAATGTGATCTGTAGTCAATCATGTAGTAACCTGCCCCTTTTTCTCTGCTGACAGGAGACCTGGTATCAGCTCAGTCTGAGCAGACTTTCAGATTATGTTACCTCAGCACCTGAAGCAGATCAGAGTCCTCATGCTCAACAACAAGGACAACTTAGAACGGACTCTGTTCAGACTCGAACAAGGTAATGCTCATTTATGCACATTTAACTCAGTTTCTTTTGGTGTGCTTGTTTAAACAGCAATAATCTATCTATAAATGCAAGAAATCTGTCTGTTTGTGTGTGTGTGTGTGTGTGTGTGTGTGTGTGTGTTTGTTCCTCGGAAATCTCCCAAACCGTTCATCAGACTGACCTCAGATTTTATAAGTGCTTTGCTGAGGTTACGAGGGTGTGCATCCCCGAGTATGGAGTTGCTCCATGAAAATATGTAATTTTTATCAATAAAAGTTTTAGCCATCCCTCCGTTTCTTCATGCCCTGACTTCTAGAAGTGTGGGCAGGGTTTTGGATTGACTCTGTACTGATTGGATAATACGCGACATCATGACCAGTCATCAGAACACTCCGCAAACAAAACAAGGAAGTGAAAAGTGACAAATTTGACAAGAAAAAGAGAATACTGACGAGTTAATGCTTAAAAAAATTATACTATAATGTTGCTGTGATTGCGTAGCTCTAAAGGATAATTCGGCATATCGATGGCTAAAATGCAAAACCTCCTATCTGCAGGATTTTCTAATTTGCGGATTTTACTTTGGATGATGAGAACAAGGAAGGCTGCTCATATCTGTCTGCAAGACAGTCCCACCCTTTATTGTGACAGAAAATTATTCTGATGAAAAAAGTAGCATAGTATTCTGCAAGAAAACAAAAAGTTTTTTTGTTTTCCCAAAAAAGTGCATTTTTCAGATGGGATGTTTTGCGTTTCGGCTATCGATATGTGGAGAACACGAGGTGCATGGGGGGGAGGCTTATCGCAGTACTTCCCAGGAAGCCGAGCCCAGCCTGCCTGATTAACGGGACGGAATCTTGGTGGCTGCTTCAACCGTGTGCCACCGCTGTCCTTTGCCGCACCGCAGGTTCAGCATGGCACTCCTCCCAGTGCACAACTATCTAAAAATTAAAAGTTAATAATAATACCACCATGACTGTGGAGCGGAATGGCCAGATCAATTGCATGTCATATGCAGACACATGTGCATGCTTTGACTAAACAACAACCGCGATAAAAACCACCCAAATAACAAAATAAATCATTTTTTCTTTACTGACAAATGGGCAACACTGATGCAACAGTTGTAACCAAATGGGTCATTCTGCTTAGTACAATAATGTTCTGTTTTTTGTATTCATAATATTGCTAAAATATAAAAGGATGCACTAGAATGGGTCTCAAATATTTGTAAACGTGTCCTGTTATAGTACTGCATGAGTTTATTGACGATATACTATAAACTGCACATATAAACTAAAACAATTATAATGATGATTGAACAAATCCCATTCCCCAAAGTGCAAGATACAACACTTATGAATATAACTCATAAAAGATCACACAAATAAGTCTGACAAACAAATAAACAAGGGTTCTTAAACAGTCACTAATATTAGATGTCCAGGGTTTCCTCCAGTAACATTTTTATGTGGTGGGTCGCCACCCTTGGAATTATGCCACCATTGACTGATGAATTGCTGAGGATTTACAGTATCTCACAAAAGTGAGTACACCCCTCACATTTTTGTAAATATTTTATTATATCTTTTCATGGGACAACACTGAAGATATGACACTTTGATACAATGTAATGTAGTCAGTGTACAGCTTGTATAACAGTGTAAAGGTGGATTCACACTGCAATGTTTGGACCGACTTTTACTGACATTTTGGCAAACGTGTGGCTCTGCTGGCAAAAGTTAATGATTGCTAGTGTTTGTTGGCAAACGCTGGCGAAAGTTGTGTTCTTTGAAAACTTTCAGCCTGCTGAAAATTTATCGATATTTGGAAATGCACGTTGGTGAAAGTTGTGCTCGTTTTGTAAAAGTTCCTGAGCGCTGAGCTAAGTTATGCAGAGTTTACCTAAGTCAGCCTAAGTTAAAGCTGGGTTCACTCTATAGTGTTTGGACCGACTTTTACAGACATTTTGAAAAATCAGAGAAATACTTAGTGCAGTTCAACTGACATCAGCGTGAGGTGACGCTCGTATAAAGATCAGTGTTTGTGGAGGCTTCCTGCCGTTGTGGACCTGCTTGTGGAGTAAACACATCTCCCTTGGGCATATGTTTCAGTATTTATTTTCGTTTTATATTCCTATGTAGTTACTTCTGCATACCCCTTTCCCCTGTTTATTCATTTATTCATTCATTCATTCATCTAAAAAAATAAAATAATGCTATAGACTCCAACACTAAGTCTGCAATTAAAATGTGAATGTGGATGGAATTAAAAAAAACTATTAATGAATCATATAAATTAAATGACGGGTGATTATATTTTAACTGTTACACTTCTCTCCATTAAAATAAGATAAAATCCCATTAAATGTCATTTACTTTTTGACACCACATCAGCGTTGTTTGATTCCCACAATGGAAGTGAACCAATAAATCCTGGAGAATAATTACGCACGGAGCAGAAAATTAAGAACAGTAAATTTCTCAGTGAGATTTTTTTTTCTTTTGGCTTGTCACATTTTTGGGAGATCATATATATATAGCAGGCAGAGAGTAGACAGACTCTGACTGAAAATTTCACGAAAAACCTTTATTCCACGGACCAAGAAAAGGTTTTTTCAAACAGCCAAAAACAAAAAAATGGCTGTTGTTTCCAAGGCAACCAGTAATCGTACTGGCAAAAGACACGTTTGTGCAACAGCACAGCCTAGTGGTAGACAAATAACACTGCAAAGACATGGCACCACCCACCAAACCACACCCATCACCTGCAAACAAGCCCACAAATCCACAAATGTCCGTTATATACAGTATACCATCACTCTATTAAAGCAAGAAATCTGTGTGTGTGTGTCTGTCACATTTATAGGACATCATAGGACCGCCTATGATCTCTGCCTGATCATCATAGCACGTCCTATGAACTCAGGCATCATAGGACTCGTGATGCGTCATGAAGATATTCGCGATGCAGTCATAAAGATATGATGTCTATATGACGGAACATAGACAAATGTGTCTTTATGATGTCATATAGACTATCACTCATGATGCCTAGACTAATGTGTCTTTATGATGTCATATGGCTAAAAATTGGCAAGGTGAATAAGTCACAGGGCCAGTCTTTAAAGCAAGCCTAGGACAGCCTATGCTCTCTGTCTGATCATCATAGGACGTCCTATGAACTCAGGCATCATAGGACTCGCGATGACGGCACATAGACAAATGTGTCTTTATGATGTCATATAGACATCACTCACAATGCCTAGACTAATGTGTCTTTATGATGTCATATGGCTCAAAATTAGCAAGGTGAATAAGTCACAGGGCCAGTTACAATGCATTCGTGTTTTCTGCACAACATATTAATGCAGCCATGGCCAATTTTACGTTGCCGCGAGCAGAGTTTCCAGATCAAGCAGTCTTCGTATTGTTGCTCAAGATGAAGAAACTAAGAAAAAGTGTCGCTTTCTCAGCAGTGTCCTTTTTAACGAGGTGCTGACACAGTAAAAATGTGTAACCTTGAAGAATGCCAGTCTACACTACAAATGTGTAAAATGCCAAACAAAGCACTGATTTTCTCCGGGTGCTCCAGTTTCTTGGTTTCTACAGGCATGCACAGGCCTTCCTGAACAGGGTCGAAAGCCACTTTTTGCTCAGATCTGTTTTTATGATCCTGCCCATGAACTGGAATTACGACACGCCTATCCCTCAACCAGTGGTCTGAATGAAGAAGAAGAAGACCCACCAGATGGAGAGCAATAGAAAGAGCAGAACTGCTGCACATCAGAAAAGATGCCATAAACATGAAACACCTCAGGTTCCAGCAGTACGCCGCAGGCATGACTGTGAACAACACAGCTGTCTGAGACAGGAGGGGACCCTTCAGCAACGGGCATGCTTATACTTGGTTTCTACGGGCATGGACAGGTATGCACAGGTATGTACTAGTATATATAGACACAGGTCAGCAACATAACACAGAACAGTGACAGGCAGGAGAAGAAGTAGAGCACATGACATCATAGGATATCAGGCAGACATCATAGGCCATCCTATGATGTGGACCCATTCCCTGGAGACAAGGAATATCACCCTGTATATAATTCAATAAATCTCTGTCAACGATGTCAGGATGTCACGATCATAGGACTCAAGGCAGGCATCAACGAACAAGTGTATGGGCATACAGAAATACTTGCTTAGACTTAATTTCTACGGGCATGCACGGGTATGAACGGGCATGCACAGGTATGCACTAGTACATTAAAAAAATTTTAAAAAAAACATGTCATACACACCATGTTATCGCCAAATACTCTACTTTGTCCTCTTACATATATATTTTCTTTTTTTAAACTCCCCCTTCTCTCTATTTCTTTCATTCCTGCATGTCTAAACTGAGTTTTGATTTAAAAACTTTCTTTTTCACCAGCATTTCAGTCAACGTTTGCCAATTGAGCTTAACTTAGGCTGACTTAGGCAAACTCTGCATAACTTACCCCAGCGCTCAGGAACTATTACAAATTGAGCACAACTTTCACCAACGTTTATTTCCAAACGTCAGCAAATTTTCAGCATGCTGAAAATTCCCAGCAAATACAACTTTCACCAGCATTTGCCAAAAAACACCAATTTTTATCAACTTTTGCCAGCAGAGCCAGACGTTTGCCAGAACGTTATTAAAAGTTGGTCCAAACGTTGTAGTGTGAATCCACCCAAAAAAAGCAGGTCCAGAATGGCAGGAAGCCTCCACAAATGCTGATCTTTATATGAGCATCACCTGACGCTGATGTCAGCTGAACTGCGCTGAGTATTCCTTTGCTTAAGTTAACCTAAGTTGGGAACTGCTACACTTACGCTAGCCTAAGTTGGCAGCAGTTTGACAACACTGAATGCAACACTGGCAAATGCTAGCAAAAGTTTGAAAAAGTTTGTATAAGTTTGTAAAAGTTGGTGTGTGCTCACAAATGTAATTTCACCAACGTTTGGACTGATTTCTCTGATTTTTCAAAACGTCAGTAAAAGTCAGTCCAAACGTTATAGTGTGAACCCAGCTTAAAGTTGCTGTCCCCTCAAAATAACTCAGCACACAACCATTAATGTCTAAACTGCTGGCAACAAAAGTGAGTACACCCCTAAGTGAAACTGTCCAAATTGTGTCCAATTAGCCATTTTCCCTCCCTGGTGTCATATGACTCATTAGTGTTACAAGGTCTCAGGTGTGAATGGG
Source organism: Pholidichthys leucotaenia (assembly GCA_020510985.1). NCBI lineage: Eukaryota > Metazoa > Chordata > Actinopteri > Cichliformes > Pholidichthyidae > Pholidichthys > Pholidichthys leucotaenia. Next base: position 141,029,504 of record CM035846.1, on the reverse strand, counting down.
GAGCAGGTGTGTTAAATTTGGTGTTATCACTCGCACACGCTCTCATACTGGTCACTGGAAGTTCAACATGGCACCTCATGGCAAAGAACTCTCTGAGGATCTGAAAAGAAAGAATTGTTACTCTACATAAAGATGGCCGAGACTTCCGGTTATGGTGGCCACGTAGGAAGACATGTTTCACACTGCTCTGCTCCTAAAAATAAAAAGTTGGCTAAAACTCTCTTAATTGGAACAAAAACCCATCCCAGCGTTTAGGCGCGGATATGGTAAAGACTAAGGCTGGGAAATTAGGTGGAGGAAAAAGTAATTCGACAAAGCAATCCAAACTAACAGACTTCCACGCTCGTGACGAAGCAGAAAAATCTCCAGATACTATGGCGGAGGATGGAGCCAGCGGCGGAGCGGGAACTGCTGAGGAGGGGACAAGTGCGGTGCTCGCTGCCATCAGCTCCATGAGAGCAGACTTTTCGTCTAAATTTGATGGGATTATAGCAGCGATAGAAGGTATGAGAAAGGAAATAAGCGACTGTATGGAGCGAGTATCGCAGGCGGAGCTCCGAATTTCAAGCGCTGAAGATGACGTCACCAGCCTACAATCAAAATTGCAAACACTGGAATTAAAATGGAAATGTCTGGAAGATAACGTTCTAGATTTGGAATCCCGCTCGCGACGGAATAATTTGAGGCTGGTGGGTCTCCCGGAGGGAGCGGAGGGACGGGACCCATGTTCCTTTTTGGAAAAGTGGATCCCAGAAGCGCTGAACAATGCGGACCTGCAGTCATCGGTCGTTTTAGAGAGAGCTCACCGAATCGGCCCACCGAGAGATAATAAGACACCACCGAGGACGCTGATTATGAAGTTCCTCAACTACAGGGACAAGATGACGGTCACCAATGCGGCGAGAGCTACAGGGGAAATTAAATACCAGGATCAACAGGTGCGGTTCTACCCAGATTTGGCCACAGGAATTCAACAATTAAGGAGGCAGTTCGACCCCACCCGCAAAGAGCTGAGCAACCTCGGGATTCGTCACAGAGTAATTCATCCGGCAAGACTGCTGGTCACACATAAGGGGAGAACCCATATCTTCAAGACCCCTCAAGAGGTGCAGGAGCTCATTAAGCAGATCCAAGTGGAGAATGGTGGGAGTTAAGCATGAGCATGATAAAGGTAGAACATTTAAGCATTTGTGCAGGCATCTGATTGATCTGAAACATATAACATGTCTACAAAATACAGACTGTATTATAAAAAAAAAAAAGCTATGATGTACAAAGTTGCTATAAAACTTTGAAGTTATGTTGAAAAAACTACTGAACAGAGTTAATGTCATTAAAAATAGTAGTAGAGTCAGGGTGATTGAGAGGTGAAAGAGAGAGTGGTTTGACTGATCCTCGCAGGTGTGGAACAGTCACTAGCTATAACGGGAAATGGATTTTTTTTTATTTTGGGGGATAACCATGAATGTGGGGAAAGGAAATTTGTTTTTGTGTAGTTTGTAGGATGAATGTTCAACCATCCATGTTTTTGCTTCTCTGTATGAGCATGTTCATATTGCAAGGTAATCTCAAACTCCTTATTGATCATAGATCAAAGCGTTAATCTTAATTTAACTTCATGGAATTGCAGAGGTCTACAAAATCTAAAAAAACTTAAACAAGTTATGAATAAAATAAAAGACATAGATTCAAAAATTGTATTTTTTACAAGAAACTCATCTAATAGAGGAGGATGTAAAAAGAATTAGGAGAAGATGGCAAGGAAATGTGTTCACCTCATCATTTTCATCCCGAGCCAGGGGAGTTATGACTCTCATACACAAAACAGTCCCATTTCAAGTGAAAAATGTAATTGGAGACAAATTTGTAAGATATCTAATCATCCAAGGATCTTTGTTATTAGGAAATATAAATCTGGTGAACTTATACAGCCCCAGTATTGATGATCAAAACTTCTTAATTTATTCCTCACTTTATCATCACTTACAGGGCAACATATAATAGCAGGGGATTTTAATTGTACATTGAATCCCAGTATAGATGGATCAACAGGACTGGACTGTACGCACAATGGAAGTAGGATGACCATTAATCATTTTATCAAAGAATTGAGATTGCTACATATATGGAGAGAAATGAAACCACATGTCAAAGCCTATTCTTGTTATTCTAATACCTATAAGACATTCTCACGTATTGACTACTTTTTGATCTCTACAGAATTAAGGTCCAAGATTCAAAATTGTTTCTATGATAACATAGTGATCTCTGATCATGCACCCTGCTGTCTAATATATGTAGATAAGAAATTGACAAAGGATCCAGGTAGGTGGCATTTTCAGCATAAATGGCTTCAGGATGAGGAATTTGTTAAGTACATAGAAAAACAGAGATGAGTTCTTTGATATTAATACTACACAAACAACAGCATGTATAAAGTGGGAGGCTTTCAAAGCTTTTATTAGGGGGCATATTATTAGTTATACAGGTTCAAAATCTAAGAAGACCCGAGAGGAGAGAGTCCAATTGGAACGTAAAATAAAAATTCTTCAAGAAAAGGTGTATGCAGGAAGTAACCCACAGCTAGAGAACGAATTACTGATTCTGAGAGCTGAATATGACAAAAAATCAGCGAATAGAGCTGCCTCGAGTCTTCTAAGATTGAAGCAAACTTTTTATGAACAAGGTGAAAAATCAGGAAAATTATTGGCATGGCAGATTAAACAATTAGAATTTAAAACACCAATTACCCGTATTATAAGTAACGGACGGGTAGTTATAGATCCTTTAGAAATTAATAGTGCCTTTAGAGATTATTATGAAAAACTATATGATACAAAAAATGAAACTGACTTAACAAAACTAAATGGGTTTTTGGGTGGATTATCTATACCGTGTATTCCAAATGAAAACAGGGAGATACTGGAGTCTAAAATTAGTCAAGAAGAAGTTGGGCTAGCCATTGATAATATGGAAATCAGGAAAAAGAGCAGGACCAGATGGTCTTCCAGTTGACCTCTATAAAAAATTTAAGAATAAATTAATAAAACCACTTTTGGAAATGGTTTTAGAAGCATTTCAAAATGGTAATTTACCACCATGCATGAATAATGTCTTAAATCTGTTTTCTATCTGTTGCTAAAACCAGGTAAACCCCCTAATAAATGTGAAAACATGAGACCAATAAGCCTATTAAATGCTGATCTTAAGATAATCTGTAAAATTTTAGCAAGACAACTACAAGAAATATTACCAAATATTATTAACCGAGATCAGAATGGCTTTATAATGGGAAGACAAGGCTTCCATAATGTAAGAAGACTATTTAATATTATTTATTCCAATAAAGAAGCACTGGATACAGCTCTCCTATCATTGGATGCCGAAAAGGCCTTTGATAGGGTTGAATGGCCCTATCTTTTTGAAGTCCTACAAAGGTTTGGACTTGGAAATAATTTCATAAAATGGGTTCAGATAATATACAATAATGCTACAGCAGAAATCCTAACAAACAGCAATATCTCAAAATCAATAAATATCAATAGAGGATGTCGACAAGGCTGTCCACTTTCACCTTTACTGTTTACTATGGCAATTGAACCTTTAGCGATGGCAGTACGTTTACATCCACAAATATATGGAATTAAAGTAAGACCAACAGAACATAAAATCTCCCTGTATGCCGATGACATAATTTTGTTTATGTTGAATTTTAAAAAATCAATTCCGACCTTGTTAAATTTAATAAAGAACTTTGGGGGAAATATCAGGATATAAAATAAATAAAACAAAATCTTCAATATTAATGCTAAATGAGACCCAGAGAAATCACCCAGCTCCTGAGGTAAATCAATTTAATGTTGTAAATCAGTTTAAATATTTAGGAATTCAAATTTTGCCTAAGCTAGAATCAGTTGCCAGTGCCAACTATGAAGCCTTAATGACAGATATTAATGAGTTACTTCAGAGATGGATGTCACTACCAATGTCGATGATCGGGAGAATTAATATACTTAAAAGTAATATCTTACCAAAAATACTTTATTTATTTCAATACATTCCTTTACCACCACCTTCAGATCTATTCTCAAGAATTAAAAAAAATGTTAGTGGAATTTATATGGAACAATAGGAAGGCTAGATTACTTTTGTCCTTACTATATTTACCATTTGATCGTGGAGGTCTGAAATGTCCAAACTTTATGTTGTATTACTGGTCAGCACAACTGAGGTCTATGACATATTATTTTTCATCAAATGATCCTCCTCACTGGACTGAAATGGAATCATACAATTTACCTTTACCTCTTCCCTTATTCATATACTCAGACTCGGCAAAAAAATTACAATTGTAAAGCACATGATCAAAATATGGTGTGAAACCAAAAAATATTTAAAAGAACCACACTTATTGTCACAATTTAGCCCAATATGGGGTAATCAATATTTTACACCAGGGAGAGGCGGATGCTGTATTTAAATTACGGAATTTAAAAGGGATTCCAAAGATTCAAGACTTAATTTGTCATGTTCAGATAACATAATGTCTTTTGAAGAACTGAGGATTAAATTCAATCTTAATAGAACACATTTTTTTAAATGTCTTCAGCTTAGAAATTTTATTCGATCAAATCAAAATAATGCTCTCACCTGACCTACTTATTTATCCTTGGAAAAAAATTTGACAAAAGATAGTAAGAGAAAGGGTATTATTTCAGAGTTTTATAACTCATTGACACTATTCTCAAGTGAAAACTCACAGAAACGACTGAATTATTGGAAAGAAGACCTGCAAATTGAAATTTCAGAGGAACAATGGGAAATGGCTTGTGCAGAAGCTAAAACCAAATTAATAAATGTACGTCTTAAACTGATACATTTTAAATGGTTAATGCGGATGTATGTTACACCAGTGGAGTTAAATAGATATAACAAAAACATACCAGATACATGCACAAAATGTATGGAAAGTAAAGATGGCCTAGGCTATAAGAAGATTCCCAACACCCTGAAACTGAGCTGCAGCATGCAGCGGTTTAACAGGACAGGTTCCCCTCAGAACAGGCCTCGCCTTGGTCGACCAAAGAAGTTGAGTGCACGTGCTCAGCATCATATCTAGAGGTTGTCTTTTGAAAATAGACATATGAGTGCTGCCAGCATTGTTGCAGAGGTTGAAGGGGTGGGGGGTCAGCCTGTTAGTGCTCAGACCATACGCCGCGCACTGCATCAAATTGGTCTGCATGGCTGTCGTCCCAGATGGAAGCCCGTTTTAAAGATGATGCACAAGAAAGCCCGCAAACAGTTTGCTGAAGACAAGCAGACTAAGGACATGGATTACTGGAACCATGTCCTGTGGTCTGATGAAACCAAGATAAACTTAATTGATTCAGATGGTGTCAAGCATGTGTGGCAGCAACCAGGTGAGGAATACAAAGAGAAGTGTGTCATGCCTACAGTTAAGCATGGTGGTGGGAGTGTCATGGTTTGGGGCTGCATGACTGCTGCTGGCACTGGGGAGCTATGCTTCATCGAGGGAACCATGAATGCCAACATGTACTGTGACATACTGAAGCAGAGCATGATCCCCTCCCTTTGGAAACTGGGCCACAGGACGGCCAACATGATAACCTCCCCAAACACACCTCCAAGACAACCACTGCCTTGCTAAAGAAACTGAGGGTAAAGGTGATGGACTGGCCAAGCATGTCTCCAGACCTAAACCCCATTGAGCATCTGTGGGGCATCCTCAAATGGACGGTGGAGGAGCCCAAGGTCTCCAGCTCCAGGATGTCATCATGGAGGAGTGGAAGAGGATTTCAGTGGCAACCTGTGAAGCTCTAGTGAACTCCATGCCCAAGAGAGTTAAGGCAGTGCTGGAAAATAATGGTGGCCACACAAAATATTGACACTTTGGGCACAATTAGGACATTTTCACTTAGGGGTGTACTCACTTTTGTTGCCAGCGGTTTAGACATTAATGGTTGTGTGTTATTTTGAGAAGACAACAAATTTACACTGTTATACAAGCTGTACACTGACTACATTGTATCAAAGTGTCATATCTTCAGTGTTGTCCCATGAAAAGGCATAATAAAATATTTACAAAAATGTGAGGGGTGTATTCACTTTTGTTAGATACTGTACTTCACTTAACTAATGTATGTTCATTATTCTGTACCTGGCAAGTTAAGATGACCGAAATTCACGAAGTCAGTGACTTTAATCCATCAACGACTTTAATCCATCAACAGCCTTCAGACAAACTAAATGTGCCAACATTTGGATTTCAAAATAAGGGAGGCTTTTCCTGCTGTCTGGTTGGAGAAAGTTCTAAAAAACTATATACTGTATATGGGTGTTTTTATTTATTAGGGGTCCAATGTGTGACATTGGTGGCAAAATTTAAAATTGATCAAATCTGCACATGAAATTGACTAATCACTATCCAATTGTGTCAGGTTTATGAAACTATTAACTATTTTCGTAACGGCATTCGCGTTCAGGAACTCTTGAGGATGAGCGCTCACTTCAACTACTTGTAAATGGAGATGTAAACAGGACACTCGGGCTTTTGTTTCCCCGTGTGCCAATGCACTTTGCAATGGCACACGTTTTACACGAAACAACTTCAACACTTCCAGTATTTTTCACGCATCAAAACTTATCAACAGCTACATTTTCATGACATATTAAGATGTGATAACGTGTATACATACCTTCAAATTCTCCCTGTTTGTTGGATAAGACGTAAAATCACAAAAGGCGTAAATGCGGGACACGGAAGTTTGGACCTTCAATAACTTCAATATAAAGTGACCACGGTTAATCCTCTCCACATGGGTTGAGCACATCCGGGGTAGAGAAAATAAAAGTGCTTTCCCAGGGCGGTCACCTCGCCAGACGGGGCTGCGCGCGGCCGACCAAGACCGAAGACGAAAATTTTTTAAAGGACACCATATTCGATGTGTCATAAATGTTTGAGATTTTATTGAAATATTCTACATCTGAGCTTCACAAAGACTGATCTCCTTTTTACGTGTATGGTTTGGGATTTGAAAGGTGCAAAGTGAAAAGCATCAGCACTTCCTGTTTTCTGGTTACTTTACCAAATAACTTGTATGTTGCTGCGTAAATTTGGGGACACGGAAATTTACGTCGTACGAGTAAATTTGCAGGGGTCGCCGTACAAAAACCATAGATCCGATCACATTGGGGAATGTTTTATTTTGAATTTGCATTACAACTCTATCTCTTGCATTTTGAGTAGAAAGAGTTACTCAGAGATCACGTTACAGTACTTCGAAATTGATGCGATTTTCATGTCACACAAAAACTGGGAAAAATGAGGGGACACGACCAATAGTTTCGATTATAACGGCAAAATCAATGATTTTTTAAAAAAAATTGCAATGCAAGTCTGAAACTCTTTTATGTTCCCTTGCATATTATAAAAACGAAACCGACATCTGCAAATTACAGAAAAAGAGAGAGCGCTTGAAAGTCGGATACCTCTGATATAGTGCACTGGACCCCCCCCCCCCAAAAAAAACCACCCATACATATATATATACAGTATATACTGTATATATATATATATATATACACCACCGTTCAAAAGTTTGGGGTCACCCAGACAATTATTTTGTGTTTTCCATGAAAAGTCACACTTATTTACCACCATGAGTTGTAAACTGAATAGAAAATATAGTCAAGACATTGACAAGGTTAGAAATAATGATTTGTATTTGAAATAATAATTTTTTCCAGATACTCAACCTGCTCAAAGGAAGGTCAGTTTTATAGCTTCTCTAACCAGCTAAACTGTTTTCAGCTGTGCTAACATGATTGCACAAGGGTTTTCTAATCATCCATTAGCCTTCTGACACAATGAGCAAACACATTGTACCATTAGAACACTGGAGTGATAGTTGCTGGAAATGGGCCTCTATACACCTATGTAGATATTGCACCAAAAACCAGACATTTGCAGCTAGAATAGTCATCCACATTAGCAATGTATATTAGATATTAGAGTGTATTTCTGATTAGTTTAAAGTTATCTTCATTGAAAAAAACAGTGCTTTTCTTTCAAAAATAAGGAAATTTCTAAGTGTCCCCAAACTTTTGAACGGTAGTGTGTGTGTGTATATATGTATATATATATATATACTGTATATATATGTGTGTGTGTGTGTGTGTGTGTGTAACAGAAATAACTGCATCTTTGGTCATTTTAGTTGATTCATTTCTTTAAATATACAGTGGGGCAAAAAAGTATTTAGTCAGCCACCAATTGTGCAAGTTCTCCCACTTAAAAGATGAGAGAGGTCTCCAATTTTCATCATAGGTATACCTCAACTATGAGAGACAAAATGAGGAAAAAAAAATCCAGAAAATCACATTGAATGATTTTTAATGAATTAATTGGTAAATTCCTCAGTAAAATAAGTATTTGGTCACCTACAAGCAAGCAAGATTTCTGGCTCTCTCAGACCTGTAACTACTTCTTTAAGAGGCTCCTCTGTCCTCCACTCATTACCTGTATTAATGGCACCTGTTTGAACTCGTTATCAATATAAAAGACACCTGTCCACAACCTCAAACAGTCAGACTCCAAACTCCACTATGGCCAAGACCAAAGAGCTGTCAAAGGACCAGAAACAAAATTGTAGACCTGCACCAGGCTGGGAAGACTGAATCTGCAATAGGTAAGCAGCTTGGTGTGAAGAAATCAACTGTGGGAGCAATTATTAGAAAATGGAAGACATACAAGACCACTGATAATCTCCCTCGATCTGGGGCTCCACGTAAGCTCTCACCCCGTGGGGTCAAAATGATCACTTCTGATCTGTTCTGGGGGGACCTAGTGAATGACCTGCAGAGAGCTGGGACCAAAGTAACAAAGGCTACATCAGAAACACACTACGCCGCCACAGACTCAAATCCTGCAGTGCCAGACTTGTCCCCCTGCTTAAGCCAGTACATGTCCAGGCCCGTTTGAAGTTTGCTAGAGAGCATTTGGATGATCCAGAAGAGGATTGGGAGAATGTCATATGGTCAGATGAAACCAAAATAACTTTTTGGTTTCATAAAAACTTTTTGGTAAAAACTCAACTTGTCGTGTTTGGAGGAGAAAGAACACCATACCAACTGTGAAGCATGGGGGTGAAAACATCATACTTTAGGGCTGTTTTTCTGCAAAGGGACCAGGACGACTGATCCGTGTAAAGGAAAGAATGAATGGGGCCATGTATCGTGAGATTTTGAGTGAAAACCTCCTTCCACCAGCAAGGGCATTGAAGATGAAACGTGGCTGGGTCTTTCAGCATGATAATGATCCCAAACACACCGCCGGGCAGCAAAGGAGTGGCTTCGTAAGAAGCATTTCAAGGTTCTGGAGTGGCCTAGCCAGTCTCCAGATCTCAACCCCATAGAAAATCTTTGGAGGGAGTTTAAAGTCTGTGTTGCCCAGCGACAGCCCCAAAACATCACTGCTCTAGAGGAGAGCTACATGGAGGAATGGGCCAAAATACCAGCAACAGTGTGTGAAAACCTTGTGAAAACTTACAGAAAACGTTTGACCTCTGTCATTGCCAACAAAGGGTATATAACAAAGTATTGAGATGAATTATTGTTATTGACCAAATACTTATTTCACCGATGAATTTACCAATTAATTCATTAAAAATCCTTCAATGTGATTTTCTGGATTTTTTTTTCTTATTTTGTCTCTCATAGTTGAGGTATACCTATGATGAAAATTGGAGACCTCTCTCATCTTTTAAGTGGGAGAACTTGCACAATTGGTGGCTGACTAAATACTTTTTTACCCCACTGTAATTTTTTTTTCCCACAATATTTTTTATTGAACCTTTTTTTTTTTTTTACAAACATAGCACACACAGTCAGACACTAACACAAAAGTAATTTAAAAATTTAAAAGAACAATTACAAAATAACGGAAAAAAAAGTGTAATAAAAACGACAACAGCCATTAACAAAAACAAGTCAACAACAATGCTCCTCTGTTTAGTCTAGGTAATCTATTACATAAGAATACATAATATACATTCACCAGCTTGGAATTTGCAAGGTCCACACATATCATTCACCTTCTTCTTCAGAAGTTATGTTTAATTTCTTTACATAATCAATGAAAGGTCTCCATATATTCTCAAACACATTTTCCTTTGATTTCAGTATATATGTTATTCTTTCTAGTGGAAGGTTTGTTAACATCTGTCTTAACCACTGAGTCACATCTGGTCTATGAGTCTTTTTCCACAGTAATGCAATACATTTTTTGGCATTAAACAAACTAAGGTCTATGAATGCTCTTTCACTCTTATTAAAGTTATGTTTTTCTGGATACAGACCCAACAAAAACAGTTTAGGGTTCAATGTGATTTGTTTTGAAATTATTTTTTCAATTGTTACCCTCACCTCTTCCCAAAACATTCTGATTTTTCTACATTCCCATAAACAGTGAAATAGGGTTCCTTTACTTTCCATACATTTTGTGCATGTATCTGGTATGTTTTTGTTATATCTATTTAATTCCACTGGTGTAACATACATCTGCATTAACCATTTAAAATGTATCAGTTTAAGACGTACATTTATTGATTTGGTTTGAGCTCCTGCACAAGCCATTTCCCATTGTTCCTCTGAAATTTCAATTTGCAGGTCTTCTTTCCAGTCATTTGGTCTTTTCTGTGAGTTTTCACTTGAGTATAGTGCCAATGAGTTGTAAAACTCTCAAATAATACCCTTTCTCTTACTATCTTTCGTCAAAATTTTTTCCAAAGTTGAATAAGTAGGTCGGGTGAGAGCATTATTTTGATTTGAACGAATAAAATTTCTAAGCTGAAGATATTTAAAAAAGTGTGTTCTATTAAGATTGAATTTAATCCTCAGTTCTTCAAAAGACATTATGTTATCTGAGCGTGACAAATATAAGTCTTGAATCTTTTGAATCCCTTTTAAATTCCATACTTTAAATACAATATCCGCTCTCCCTGGTGTAAAATATTGATTACCCCATATTGGGCTAAATTGTGACAGTAAGTATGGTTCTTTTAAATATTTTTTGGTTTCACACCATATTTTGATCATGTGCTTTATAATTGGATTTTTAACTTGTTTCTGTAATTTTTTAGCTGAGTCTGAGTGTATGAATAAGGGAAGAGGTAAAGGTAAATTGTATGATTCCATTTCAGTCCAGTGAGGAGGATCATTTGATGAAAAATAATATGTCATAGACCTCAGTTGTGCTGACCAGTAATACAACATAAAGTTTGGACATTTCAGACCTCCACGATCAAATGGTAAATATAGTAAGGACAAAAGTAATCTAGCCTTCCTATTGTTCCATATAAATTCCATTAACTTTTTTTTAATTCTTGAGAATAGATCTAAAGGTGGTGGTAAAGGAATGTTTTGAAATAAAGTATTTTTGGTAAGATATTACTTTTAAGTATATTAATTCTCCCGATCATTGACATTGGTAGTGACATCCATCTCTGAAGCAACTCATTAATATCTGTCATTAAGGCTTCATAGTTGGCATTGGTGACTGATTCTAGCTTAAGCAAAATTTGAATTCCTAAATATTTAAACTGATTTAAAACATTGAATTGGTTTACCTCAGGAGCTGGATGATTTCTCTGGGTCTCATTTAACATTAATATTGAAGATTTTGTTTTGTTTATTTTATATCCTGATATTTCCCCAAAGTTCTTTATTAAATTTAACAAGGTCGGAATTGATTTTTTAAAATTCAACATATCAAAATTATGTCATTGGTATACAGGGAGAGTTTATGTTCTGTTGGTCCTACTTTAATTCCATATATTTGTGGATGTAAATGTACTGCCATCTCTAAAGGTTCAATTGCCATAGTAAACAATAAAGGTGAAAGTGGACAGCCTTGTTGACATCCTCTATTGATTTTGAGATATTGCTGTTTGTTAGGATTTCTGCTGTAGCGTTATTGTATATTATCTGGACCCATTTTCTGAAATTATTTCCAAGTCCAAACCTTTGTAGGACTTCAAATGATAGGGCCATTGGACCCTATCAAAGGCCTTTTCAGCATCCAGTGATAGGAGAGCTGTATCCAGTGCTTCTTTATTGAAATAAATAATATTAAATAGTCTTCTTACATTATGGAAGCCTTGTCTTCCCTTTATAAAGCCATTCTGATCTCGGTTAATAATATTTGGTAATATTTCTTGTAGTCGTTGTGCTAAAATTTTACAGATTATTTTAAGATCAGCATTTAATAGACTTATTGGTCTCATATTTTCACATTTATTAGAGGGTTTATCTGGTTTTAGCAACAGTATAATTAAGGCATTATTCATGTATGATGGTAAATTACCATTTTGAAATGCTTCTAAAACCATTTCCAAAAGTGGTTTTATTAATTTATTCTTAAATTTTTTATAGAGGTCGTCTGGAAGACCATCTGGTTCTGCTCTTTTTCCTGATTTCATATCATCAATGGCTAGCCCAACTTCTTCTTGACTAATTTTAGACTCCAGTATCTCCCTGTTTTCATTTGGAATACTTGGTATGGATAATCCACCCAAAAACCCATTTAGTTTTGTTAAGTCAGTTTCATTTTTTTGTATCATATAGTTTTTCATAATAATCTCTAAAGGCACTATAAATTTCTAAAGGATCTATAACTACCTGACCGTTACTTATAATACTGGTAATTGGTGTTTTAGATTCTAATTGTTTAATCTGCCATGCCAATAATTTTCCTGATTTTTCACCTTGTTCATAAAAAGTTTGCTTCAATCTTAGAAGACTCGGGGCAGCTCTATTCACTGATTTTTTGTCATATTCAGCTCTCAGAATGAGTAATTCGTTCTCTAACAGTGGATTACTTTCTGCATACACCTTTTCTTGAAGAATTTTTATTTTATGTTCCAATTGGACTCTCTCCTCTTGGGTCCTCTTAGATTTTGAACCTGTATAACTAATAATATGCCCCCTAATAAAAGCTTTGAAAGCCTCCCACTTTATACATGCCGTTGTTTGTGTAGTATTGATATCAAAGAACTCATCTATCTGTTTTCTATGTACTTAACAAATTCCTCATCCTGGAGCCATTTATGTTGAAAATGTCACCTAACTGGGCTCTTTGTCAATTTATTATCTATATATACTAGACAGCAGGGTGCATGATCAGAGATCACAATATTATCATAGAAACAGTTTTGAATCTTGGACCTTAATTCTGTCGAGATCAAAAAGTAGTCTATACATGAGAATGTCTTATAGGTGTTAGAATAACAAGAATAGGCTTTGACTTGTGGTTTCATTTCTCTCCATATATGTAGCAATCTCAATTCTTTGATAAAATGATTAATGGTCATCCTACTTCCATTGTGCGTACAGTCCAGTCCTGTTGATCTATCTATACTGGGATTCATTGTACAATTAAAATCCCCTGCTATTATATGTTGCCCTGTAAATGATGATAAAGGGAGGAATAAATTAACAAAGAAGTTTTGATCATCAATATTGGGGCCGTATAAGTTCACCAGATTTATATTTTCTAATAACAAATATCCTTGGATAATTAGATATCTTCTAAATTTGTCTCTAATTACATTTTTCGTTTGAAGTGGGACTGTTTTATGTATGAGAATCATAACTCCCCTTGCTCGGGATGAAAATGATGAGGTGAACACGTTACCTTGCCATCTTCTCCTAATTCTTTTTACATCCTTCTCTAATAGACGAGTTTCTTGTAAAAATACAATTTTTGAATCCATGTCTTTTATTTTATTCATGACTTGTTTAAGTTTTTTTAGATTTTGTAGACCTCTGCAATTCCATGAAGTTAAATTAAGATTAACACTTTGATCTATGATCAATAAGGAGTTTAAGATTACCTTGCAATATGAATATACTCTTACAGAGAAGCAAAAACATGGATGATGGAACATTCATCCTACAAACTAAACAAAAACAGATTCTCTTTCCCCACATTCGTGGTTATCCCCCCAAAATCAAAAAAATTCTGTCTCCCGTTATAGCTAGTGACTGTTCCACACCTGCGAGGATCAGTCAAACCACTCTCTCTTTCTCCTCTCAATCACCCTGACTCTACTACTATTCTTATGACATGACATTAACTCTGTTCAGTAGTTTTTTCAACATAACTTCAAAGTTTTATAGCAACGTTGTACATCACAACTTTTTTTTTATTACAGTCTGTATTTTGTAGACATGTTTATGTTTCAGATCAATCAGATGTCTGTACATATGCTTAAAAGTTCTACCTTTGTCATGTCCATGCTTAGCTCCCGCCAGTCTCCTTTTGTATCTGCTTGATGAGCTCCTGCGCCTCTTGAGGTGTCTTGAAGGTGTGGGTTCTCCCTTTATATGTGACCAGCAGTCTTGCCGGATGAATTACTCCGTAATGAATCCCTAGGTTACACAGCTCTTTGCGGGCGGGGTCGAACTGCTTCCTTAATTGTTGTATTCCTGCAGCCAAATCCGGATAGAACCGCACCTGTTGATCCTGATATTTAATTTTCCCCTTTAGCTCGCGCCGCATTGGTGACTGTCATCTTTTCTCTGTAGTTGAGGAACTTCATAATCAGCATACTCGGTGGTGTCTTATTATCTCTCGGTGGGCCGATTCGGTGAGCTCTCTATAAAACGACCGATGACTGCAGATCCGCATTGTTCAGCGCTTCTGGAATCCACTTTTCCAAAAAGGAACATGGGTCCTGCCCCTCCGCTCCCCCCGGGAGGCCCACCAGCCTCAAATTATTCCGTTGCGAGCAGGATTCCAAGTCTAGGACGTTATCTTCCAGACGTTTGCATTTTAATTCCAGTGTTTGCAGATTAGTTTGTAGGCTGGTGACGTCATCTTCAGCGCTTGAAATTCGGAGCTCCTCCTGCGACACTCGCTCCATGCAGTTGTTTATTTCTTTTCTCATTCCTTCTATAGCTGTTATAATCCCGTCAAATTTAGATGAAAACTCTGTTCTCATGGAGTTGATGGCAGTGAGCACTGCGTTTGTCCCCTCTTCAACTGTTCCCACTCCGCTGCTGGCTCCCTCCTCCGCCATCACCTCTGGAATTTTCTCTGTTTCGCCTCGAGCGTTTAAGTCTGTTAGCTTGGGTTGTTTTGTCGAGTTGCCTTTTCCTCCACCTAATTTTTCAGCCTTAGTCTTTACCATATCTGCGCCAAAACGCTAGGATGGGTTTTTGTTCCAATTAAGAGAGTTTTAGTATTTTTTTTTATTTTCAAGAGCAGAGCAGTGTGAAACACGTCTTCCTACGTGGCCGCCATAACCGGAAGTCCCCCTTTAAATATAATTTTAATAATTATATTTCTTTGAATTCAGAGTTAAAATTATTGCTCTGTTCTGGCTCTGCAAAATTATGGTCAAAGGTTTAAATTGTGTGAGGGGAAAAAAGTAAAAATTTTGCCACATTCTGTTTCAAATTTATTAAAAGAAAAAAAAACAGTAATTTTATAATAATCTGCCTTTGTCCTTCAGACAGGCCTCTTCACTGTCCAGTTTTAAAACTCATCTTAAAACATTTTTATTCTCTGGTTTTTGACCCAGTTTGAAACATTGATTTTATTTGTCCTTACTGTCTTTATTGTATGACTACTGTTTTGTTTGTGCTGTTTTGTACTTTTCTTAGCTGTATTTTATTGTTTTTATGTTTTTATATTTTATGTATTGTTGATGTACAGCACTTTGTATCAGCTGTCATCGTTTTTGAAGTGCTTTATAAAGGAATGAATGAATGAATCTTTATTTCAGATAGATTAAAAGTAAAGATTAAAAAAAGAAACAGAACAATATAACAAAGGGGAAAAAAATCCAATAAGGTCAAATCAAACAATAACTCCTCTGTTTATACAGTTCAACATAAGTTATCCGAAATGGGTGATGGCTGAAGCCGCAGCTTATATTGCCCACCCATATTCCATCCAAGAATCCAAAAGAAAAACAAAACAAGAGCGATTACAATTCAGAACAAAGCTAAGACAAAACGGGACAAAAAAAACCCAAAAAACTAAGTAACAACACAACACAGACTGGATATGACAATCCTTGTGATTTTACATGCCATCTTGTATATATGTTTGGAGTATTTCTTCCTTTAGTTTTTGTTTAAATTGTCCAAGTGTTGTACATGATTTTAATTGAGGTCTAGAAGTGTTCCACAATCTGACTCCTTGCACTGAAATACAGTGATGCTTGGTGGTAGTTCTCACTGAGGGTTTTTGAAATATACATGTTCCTCTGAAATGATATTGTTTCTCCCTTATTTGGAACATCTTTTGGATATTTGCGGCCAGTGATAGATTCTTTACTTTAAACATAATTACTGCAGTTTTAAAGTCAACCAGATCTTTCAACTTGAGAGCTTTTAATTTAAGAAAAAGTGGGTTTGGTGGTTCCCTGTAAGCAGCTTTGTTTATTATTCTAATAACTAACTAACTAACTAACCTACACTTATATAGCGCTTTTCTAGTCACAAAGACCACTCAAAGCGCTTTCATTAATACTAACCCTCTATTCTAAGGGCCTATAGGAAACAGATATCTAGGGACAATTTAGAACAGCCAATTAACCTAACATGCATGTTTTTGGCGTGTGGGAGGAAACCGGAGAAATCCCGGAGTAAACCCACGCAACACGGGGAGAACATGCAAACTCCACACAGATCACTGTTGGTCGGGGGCTGGGATCGAACCCACGATCCCACGATCCCCACAATCCCCCGGCCAAGGGTAAACTGTGCTGCCGCAGTGCTAACCACTGTGCCACCGTGCAGCCCAATAGCTAATAGCTCTCCTCTGAAGCATAAAGACTGGATATATGTTTGTTTTATATGTATTTCGCCGTACTTCAGTACAATATGTCATGTATGGGAGTATTAATGAATGATATAAAGTACAGTATATAATGTGAGTTGATTCAGCAAATATTTCACTCTGTGTAGTATTGCAATTGATTTAGATATTTTACCTTTAATATAATTAATACGTGACTTCCAACACAGTTTATTTTCAATTATTACTCCAAGAAATTTAGTTTCAGATACCCTTTCAATCTCTACACCTTTTACACTAAGTTTAGATACTAAGTTGTTGTGATGGTCGTTAAAAACTATAAATTTTGTCTTACTTAAATTGAGCGTTAATTTGTTTGACTCAAACCACAGTTTAAGCTTTCCTAATTCCTTTACGAGTGTATCCAAAAGTTGTTCCAAATTGCTTCCACTGCATAATAAATTAGTATCATCGGCAAACAATATTAAACCCACTTCTTCCGAGACTTTACATATATCATTTATATATACATACTGTAGTGGCCCAAGTGGCCCCAAAACTGAACCCTGTGGGACTCCACAAGTAACCTTCAGTAACTGTGAGTTTTTGTTACCAACACATACATACTGATATCTATTCTTTAAGTAACTACATAACCAGGACAGTGCTACCCCCCTAATACCACAATTTTGTAGTTTCTTTAATAATAAATTATGATCCACTGTATCAAATGCTTTTTTAAGATCCAGGAATACCCCAACTGAATACTCTTTATTTTCAATGGCAGTTGATATTTTTTCTATAAATTCCATTAGAGCAAATGCAGTTGTCCTCTTGTGTCTAAACCCATATTGCTGCTCACACAATAAATTATTCTTCATTATGAAGTTGTCAATTCTCTCACAGAATATTTTTTCAAGTATCTTGGAAAATTGCGGCAATAGTGAAATTGGTCTATAGTTTGAAAATTCCTCTGTCACCCGTCTTGTGTATCGGAATTACTTTAGCTATTTTCATTGCATTGGGAAATATACCTGTTTGGAGAGACAGGTTACAAATATACGTCAGTGGTTTCACTAAGCATTCAATAATAGTTTTGATTAAGAGTATGTCAATACCATCACAGTCCGTAGATGTTTTACTTTTAAACGATTTAACAATTTCAATGACCTCTCTCTCGTCTGTGATCTTTATAAAAATGGAGTCTTTTATAGCAGTGTTTTTGCTTACTGTATCACCCATAGGTGCTGTAATGGGTATTTCTCGAGCCAAATTAGGACCAATGTTAACAAAAAAGTTATTAAATTCATCTGCAGGTGAGACTGCATTCACACTCTGAGTTGTTTTATTTTTATTTATTTATTTTTTTTAAATTGGTTGGGTAGCTTATATTTCTATTTTTATTTCCAAGAATATTAAGTATTGTCCATGTATTTTTAATATTGTCTCTTGTTTTTCTCCACTTCTTTACTGTAGTAGTCTCTTTTACTACATCTCATTATATATGTTAACTTATTTTTGTATGTTTTATACCGCTGCTCTGCTTCTTTTGTCATTTTCTTTAGAAAAGCTTTATATAATAAATTTTTCTTTTTACACGCCTTTTGTAATCCTTTGGTTAACCATGGCTTGTCGACAAATTTATGTTTTAGCTTTTTCTTTACTAATGGACAATTTTTTTCATAAAGAGTGGTTACAATGTTCATAAATGTGTCATAGGCTTCATTTACATCTGATACGTAGACTTTTGTCCAGTCTTGCTTCAGCAAGTCTTCTTTAAAAGAACTGATTGCATTTTGTGATTTGTATCTGAAAGATTTTAAAGTTTTTTTCTGTATTGGCCCCCGTGTGGCCATGGATAAGGGCAAAGACTGGCAAATGGTCACTTATGTCATTTATCAATAATCCACTTTCTATTTTCTTATCAATAATATTAACAAACAGGTTATCAATAAGTGTAGCAGTGTGAACTGTGATTCTACTGGGATGTGTTATTGTGGGATATAGACTAATACTGTACATATAATTCATGAACTCTGTAATTACATTTTGTTGAAATGGATTTAGTAAATCAATATTGAAATCTTCACAAATTATAACCATTTTCTTACTAGTAATATTATTGTACAGCTCAACTAATTTATCTCTGAATGTCTCAATGCAAGTTCCCGGCATTCTACAGTATATATACAACTTATAATAAGATTTTTTGTTTTATCTTGGTCAATCTCAACAGTAACACACTCCAGAATCCCTGGTAGTGCAAAGGACATTCCATTTACAAGCTTACACCTATA
Source organism: Pholidichthys leucotaenia (assembly GCA_020510985.1). NCBI lineage: Eukaryota > Metazoa > Chordata > Actinopteri > Cichliformes > Pholidichthyidae > Pholidichthys > Pholidichthys leucotaenia. The sequence continues at coordinate 141,010,382 of CM035846.1, read as the reverse complement.
CAGGTCATCAATATACAGTGCAACACCACCACCCTTTTTTTGAGATCTGTTAATATGAAACATTTGATATCCCTCTATTGATGAGATGAGAGATGAGATGAGATTCAACTTTATTGTCATTACACATGTATGAATACAAGGTAACGAAACGTGACTTGGCATTTGGGCACGCTCTGCAGAGCGCATCCAATGCCGGGGCAGCCGCTAGGCGCCAGTCATATGATGGCATATTGCCATCAGAGGAGCCTGCTCTTCATTAAGCCAAGTTTCAGAGACTGCGATAGCTGTAAATTTTCTGTCTAGCTGTTTTAAATAGTCCTGAATCTGTGGAAAGTTTTTGTTAAGACTTCTGCTGTTGAAGTGTATTATTGATAGTTTACCATCTAGTTGCACTTGACTTTTGAATTGCTTTTCAGTGTAATATTCACAGTGATTATGGATATTATTGAAAAAGTGGTTATCAGGATCAGTATCATTCTCCATCTCTTGTAGTTTATGTTCAGCATAATGGCATATTTTCAGAGTTTGAATTTCCTCTCTGTGTCAAATGACTTCCTCCAACTGGGGATACTTGATGTCTACTCAAGTCAGTCATAAGTTTTTTTTGTTTCTTTGTTTTGTTTAGTTTTTTTTTAAAGTATATTGACATGGTATGTCACAAAAGAACTATTCTTACAGTGTGTGTGGATATGGATTATCATAGTCTCTTAATTTTCTTAATCAGTATTCATCTATATTTATTTAAGTCAGTAAGATCTCTGATTATTATGGTCTTCGCTTCCTCAGATGTTCCATTAAGTTTGATCCAAACTCTACAATTGCTTGTCCATGTTTCCTGTATCTTATTTTGTCTTTTCAGCATCTGTGCTTGCCGTGCTATTTCAGCATTAGTTTTTGTTAGGTGTTCATTTAGGTAAACGTCTGTTCCCCGGAGCTTTCTGGCCTGCCTCAGTACGTCATTCTTTACCCTTCTGTTCACAAAGCGCATCACAATTGATTTCTTTGTTTTATTATCTTTTCTGGGTAAAGTATGACAGGCTGAAATTGCATTTACTTCAACTTTTATGTTTCTGCTTTCAAGGAACTGAAGTAAATAAAGTTGGATTGGATTCAAAAAAGATAAAATTAGCCATAAAATAATCCACACATTTATAATAATCCCAAATGTACAAGAAAAGTCATAATTTTACAAGAGGAAATTACAAATTTGAGGAAAATTGTTGCAAATTTAGATTTAGATAAATTTGCAGAGAAAAGTAGAAAATTAAGAAAATTGTTATAAATTTTGGAGAAAAACCTCAAACCTTGAAGACTGAAGTCATTTCTCAAGTTTTTAAATAGGTGCTCTTTGTATCCTTAACTCAACTAGAAATTTTTGGTTGTCTGCTTTTAAATTATTAACTTCATAGCATTGCTTTTACATGAGTAGAATTTCTGGCTACTATACCCTCATCTGATCATATAATTTAAGTATGCATGAGTAAATTACTATCATGAATGTTTTTTTTCCTTCCCTTTCCTACTCTTCGTCAATGGAAAAAAAGAAACATTAGAATAAAAATACAAAAAATAAATAACACCTGGTTGATCCTTTAGCCATCATTATATTCACTGTCATTAGAAGCATAGATGGGGCTGGAGTTGGGACTATATATCACATTTTGGTGATATAAAAATATATATATATAAAATGTCACTGGCGATCTGTCCAGGGTGTACCCTGCCTCTTGCCCAAAGATGCTGGGATAGGCTCCAGCCCCCCTGTGACCCAAAAAGGATTAAGCGGAAAAAGATGGATGGATGTAGGATGAGGCAATATTCTGTATATATCACAATAATTTTTGTTGCTTTAAACTTGTGCCCAGTGCTGTGACTTCACCTTTTTCCTCTCCTCTCCTTGTCTCACTCGTACACTTCAGCCTGAGTGCCCCACCGCCCTCTCTGAAACACAATCTCTGCTCTGAATGCTACTGACCCCTCCCACACTGCATCACCACTCTCCTCAGGAAATCCAACACTTGATTTTATGCCTTGAAGATTTATCATAAACGCTTTATGACAGTGAATTACGGCGCAGCAGTGGGATGTCCAGTGTGTCTGCCACCTCAACACACCGAACAGCAGCTTGGGGAGAAAGCTTCTCTCCAATTCCCACTCCCAGCCTTATTGGGTCTCTGAGCGCTGGTAAAGCATGCCTGTTGCTTGGCCAGCCTCAGGCACATGTATCTATTCAAGCTAACTCCACCACCAGCCTCTGTTAAAGCAGACCCAAAGCCTGCCTGTCTCTAAGCACACGCAACAAGAGAGCCAAAAGAAGCTAAACATTTCGTAGGAGCCTATGTGAAAACAGTTTACAAAGGCTGAGCTTGTTTCAGGAAAGCAGTCCTTCAGTTTTTTTTTTTTTTAGTCGCATGTATGGCTTCACTTTGTCGATTGTCAAGGGTGTTCACAGCCCCCTAGAAAGTCAGTTATACAAAACCAAAGCCTTAATTAGCTTCAAAATAACAATAATCCTTGGCTAAGTTTGTCTGAATGCACAAAATTATTAAATCACTTCACTCATCCCAACATTGATTGTTATTTTTCTAATCAGTTAAAATTAGCTAGGCATTTAGTTAGTTAGTTAGGTTCACAGTTCAAGTATGATCATATCTATCGTGAATGCATCTTAGCATTTGGTTGGAACTTACTGACAGTGAAAGCAATCAGGTAGATACAGCTGCATTGCAGTTACAGTATCTCACAAAAGTGAGTACACCCATCACATTTTTGTAAATATTTTATTATATCTTTTCATGGACAACACTGAAGATATGACACTTTGATACAGTGGACTTTTGCCAGTCAGTGCATCATGACATGCACTACACAAAGAGCAGAGATAAACAAACCTATCATCTGGTCAGTCACTGCAACAGATACTGGAGTCAGTTTGTCTTGGCCTGTCCTTGCCACTGATAATACCTCTATCTGCCAAGAATGTGCCGCTAGTCCAGCAAAAGGTACCGGTACTCAAATACTTTGCAAGCAGTTTCATGAAATGGTCAGTCAGAAAGCAACTCATACTGGCTCGAACGTTGCCTGGGTTAACAAGGTCAGGAGTTCCTGGCAGCGGAAGGCAAAGGACAGAGCTGCGTGAAGGAATCTGATCAGACCTAAATGAAACAGTGATTGTCGCCCCCGACAGACTGCTATGATGATGATGATGAGTCGGTGTACAGCTTGTATAACAGTGTAAGTTTGCTGTCCCCTCAAAATAACTCAACAAACAGCCATTAATGTCTAAACTGCTGGCAACAAAAGTGAGTACACCCCTAAGTGAAAATGTCCAAATTGTGCCCAAAGTGTCAATATTTTATGTGGCCACCATTATTTTCCAGCACTGCCTTAACTCTCTTGGGCATGGAGTTCACTAGAGCTTCACAGGTTGCCACTGGAATCCTCTTCCACTTCTCCATGACGACATCACGGAGCTGGTGGATGTTAGAGACCTTGCGCTCCTCCACCTTGCGTTTGAGGATGCCACACAGATGCTCAATAGGGTTTAGGTCTGGAGACATGCTTGGCGAGTCCATCACCTTTATCCTCAGTTTCTTTAGCAAGGCAGTGGTCATCTTGGAGGTGTGTTTGGGGTCGTTATCATGTTGGAATGCTGCCCTACGGCCCAGTTTCCGAAGGGAGGAGATCATGCTCTGCTTCAGTATGTCACAGTACATGTTGGCATTCATGGTTCCCTCAATGAACTGTAGCTCCCCAGTGCCAGCAGCACTCGCACAGTCCCAAACCATTACACTCCCACCACCATGCTTGACTGTAGGCAAGACACACTTCTTTTTGTACTCCTCACCTGGTTGCTGCCACACACGCTTGACACCATCTGAACCAAATAAATTTATGTAGGTCTCATCAGACCACAGGACATGGTTCCGGTAATCCATGTCCTTAGTCTGCTTGTCTTCAGCAAACTGTTTGTGGGCTTTCTTGTGCATCATCTTTAAAAGGAGCTTCCTTCAGAGACAACAGCCATGCAGACCAATTTGATGCAGTGTGTGGTATATGGTCTGAGCACTGACAGGTGACCCCCCCACCCCTTCAACCTCTGCAGCAATGCTGGCAGCACTCATACGATGTATGGTCTTCGCCACCATGCTGCAGCTCAGTTTCAGGGTGTTGGGAATCTTCTTATAGCCTAGGCCATCTTTATGTAGAGCAACAATTCTTTTTTCAGATCCTCAGAGAGTTCTTTTCCATGAGGTGCCATGTTGAACTTCCAGTGACGGTATGAGAGTGTGTGAGAGCGATAACACCAAATTTAACACACCTGCTCCCCATTCACACCTGAGACCTTGTAACACTAACGAGTCACATGACACCGGGGAGGGAAAAAGGCTATTTGGGCACAATTTGGACATTTTCACTTAGGAGTGTACTCACTTTTGTTGCCAGCGGTTTAGACATTAATGGCTGTGTGTTGAATTATTTTGAGGGGACAGCAAATTTACACTGTTATACAAGCTGTATACTGACTACATTGTATCAAAGTGTCATATCTTCAGTGTTGTCCCATGAAAAGATATCATGACATATTTACAAAAATGTGAGGGGTGTACTAACTTTTGTTAGATACTGTACAGTTGGTTTATAAAGCTCTGAATGGTTTAGGGCCAAAATACATTTCAGATCTGCTGGTCCATTATGAACCACCCAGAGCCCTCTGGTCATCAGGGTCAGGCTTATTATCTGTGCCCAGAGTTAGAACCAAACATGATGAGGCAGCATTTAGTTTTCATGCCCCTTACATATGGAACAAACTCCCAGAAAACATCAGGGCTGCTGAAACTCTCAGCTGCTTTAAATCCATGTTAAAAACTCTCCTATTTGCCACGGCCTTTCAGTAGAACAATTGTTAATCTCCTACAATGCACTGTAAATGTTTATTTCTGTCATATTCTATTTTAGCTTGTTTTTGTTTCTCTTTAATTTGCTTTTTTGTTTGCTTTTAAATTCTTATGCATTTCTTTTCCAACTTGCTCTAATGCTTTAATGTTTTTATGTAAAGCACTTTGAATTGTCTTGTACATGAAATGTGCTATACAGATAAACTTGCCTTGCCTCGCCTTGCCTTTAAACAGGTTAAGACATGAGGTAAAAATCTGAGAATGAAATCAAAAAGTAATTTTTCCAGAGCCTAAATTCTACAGCATAGCAACTCATCCTATGTTTTAAATGTTTTTGTTTCCAGGGTTTGAACTGCAGTTCCGCCTAGGTCCCAGCCTTCAGGGGAGGAAGGTTATGGTGCATACTAACTACCCGCTTGAAGGACAACCATTTATCCGAAACAGCTTCCGTGTTTTGCCATGGAACTCCACAACAGGGAGTGAGGATGACTCTGACAAGTTCTGCTGTCTGGAGCTCAAGCTGGCCGGCTCCTATCAGTACTACTTTGGATTTGAGTAAGATCCTCCTCGCTATGGTCTTTCAATAGATTTGGCCACTTCATCAGATTAAATCAGAAACAAAAATTGAACACTTTTTTGAGCTTTGGATCTATTTTCACCTCTTATATCAACAACATTGCATCTGTTTGTCCATTTAAAGAAACTTCCCACACCAGCTGCTGTGACATTTTTATCCCCCACTGGTCCAGAGCCCAAAGGTTGACTCCTTTGGGTGAAGGCCGAAAGGGGATTACAGTATGTTATGGGTCAGTCCGTCTGTCCATCCGTCCAACTTTTGTGAAATCAACTCCTCCTACAGTTTGTTCCAATTGTTTTGAAACTTGGTACCAGGGTTTGATATGTACTGATGATGCACATATTGCAGTTTGGTTCTGATTGGATAGTTTTTGCAGGACTTGTAGCCCCTGACCTATGACCTCTGATTTCACCGCACTTCATAGACTGTTTGTGAAATCAACTCCTCCTACAGTTTTGCTGTCATTATTTTGCAACTTGGTACCGTGGTTTGATATACTCTGATGCGCATATTGCAGTTTCACGCTCATCGGATGACCTTGAGGTCAAAAGTCAGAGGTCAGATTATCCCTAAAACTTCTAAACACAATAATTACAGAAACAAATGATATAGGCTTTTCAAATCCATACAGTTGTTGGATCTTATACCCATCTTGGACGATTTACACCCTGACCTAGCTATGGGTTTGGGGTCAAGGGGTCAAAGGTCAACGTTCAAAGTTAACATTGCAGTTGCACTATGGTGAATGCTACATTTACTATTAATATAAAACGAGTAAAGCTAAGGTCACCAAACCTGGTATACAGGTTTACCTTGGGATCCTGACCTCTGACTATGGGTTTGGGGTCAAAAGGTCAAAGGTTATCGTTAACATGCCCTATGTTTTATTACTGTACAACGAGTAAATCTAGGGTCACCAAACTTGGTATACAGGTTCACCCTGTGACCCTGAAGTGTGACTATGGTTTTGGAATTGCAAGGTCAAAGGTCAACATCATAATGGCTTATAAACTATATCTCAACAGCAAAGAAAGCTAGGATCACCAAACTTGTGACACAGGCCCACCTTGGGATCCTGACCTTTGACTTTGATTTTGGAGTCAAAAAGTGAAAAGTCAAGGTTAAGATTCCCTATGCCTTATTACTGTACCACGAGTAAAGCTAGGGTCACCAAACTTGGTACACAGGCTCACTCTGAGACCATGGCCTCTGACTACAAGTTTGGGATCAAAAGGTCAGAGGTCAAGGTTGACACTCCCCGTGCTCTCTTACTATAGAATGTGTAAAGCTCTCTAGGGTCACCAAACTTGCTACACAGGTTCACCTTGGTATCCTGCTGTGCAACTATGGGTTGTATACTTGGTTGTAGATTCGTGGATGATGGGTTTATCATAATTTGGTTCTGCCACAGTAATTATATTGAAAAGTTGAGTAACTGCTCCCCGTCAGTTAATATTGGGATCTTCAAAGAAAACAGAGGCGGGGGATATTGCACTTGCCTCAGAGTGCTCTTGTTGCAATTGTTGCAAAAAAAAAAAAAAATATGTTGGAAACCTTGAAATATTTCTACTTCTGTGGTTAAACCTGATTATTTTTTCAGGGCAAGATGCTTCCATTTATTTTTTTTCACTACATCTGACCAAGTGTGAGTTTTGTTAAGAGAAAGAGAGAAAAAACATAACTGTACTACATATTGTTGTAAAGAACAAAGGGAGTTTTCTCTGAGATTAACTTTCATTTTTCCATCTGATTCTTTTTTTCACATGGTGAAAAAAAAATTCTTTTTTTACATGGTGCTATGCTGTATTATGCAGACATTTTTAAGTGGCGTTAAACCCTGTAAATAATTTTAGCTTCGTAGTTTCTACAAAAGGTGACAACTAGATACAATCTACTTCACAAAAATACACATACCACCCAGTCCTAGTTAATATTATAAAAATATTTTTTTAACTACATACAGGATATGGATAGTATTTACATACTACTCCTAGCACAACCTTGGGGGGGGGGGGTAATACCCTATATAAAACTGTCACCTTCCAAAACGTGAAAAATGTCAGTGGTTATAATTTTAGCTCACCCACCCCAAATTGAAAGTAACATAACTCAGGAAAGACTGCAAAAAGGAAAACTGAAATGCTGAAACCAGAAGTTTACAAACACTGTAAACATAACCTTTTTTTCTGTTTAGGTCAGGTAGGATTACCAAAATTATTTCTTTTTGCTAAATAATTTTTGCGAGAATTTTTGTTACTTCCTTCATAGTCAGAAATTTACATTCACTAACATCAGGAAGAGAATTGTGGACCTCCACAAGTCTGGTTCATCCTTGGGCACAATTTCCAGATGCCTGAAGGTGCCACATTCATCTGTTCAACCAATTATACACAAGTATCAACACTATGGGAATAAGATTTCATGCAGAGTCCGCTGTACTCTGCTGGATTCACTGAGGCACTTAAATTTGTTTTCTTACCAGATCAGTAAACCTGATGCAGATGATATTCTTCTTCTTCTTTTAGATTTGATTGGCGGTTGGCAACCAGCTTACATGTGCATTACCGCCACCTACCTGACTATGTTGTATCACTACCGTGGCCTGCATCACTCTATCAGATGATATTCTAATATAATGTATAAAACCAGTTGTTAATTATTTGTGACATTTTTACCTTAGCACCAAGAAGGGTCCTTATTCAGATCAATGTCTAGACTTCAAATAATTTCTTTCAGGGGTTTTCTGTGGCACTGTTTGTGTATATGTTAAATTTGACATTTTTCCCCCCACAGGGGCGCAGAAAAGTTAGGGGGAGGCTACATTGTAGTAGACCCAGTCCTTCGTGTTGGAGCGGATAACCATGTCCTCCCATTAGATTGCATCACCATCCAAACCTATCTGTCCAAATGTCTAGGACATCTGGATGACTGGCCTGATAGACTGAGAGTGGCAAAGGAGTCAGGTGAGTATAACCTGTGTTTTGAATTAATATTCTCATTATTTGTTTTCAGTTTTGAACTTAAAAATATAAAGTAACATAAAACTGGAATTTATAGCGACAGCTTTAACCATCAGCCCACAATGTCTCCCACAGGTGTAGATGGTAAATGGCGTTCATTTACATAGTGCTTTTTCTCATTTCTAGATGACCAAAGCGCTTTACAGATCCTGCTATCCACCAATTCACACACACATTCACACACTGATGACGGCAGAGGTGGCAGAAGCAAGACAGGGCACATGGATATGAAACAATCTTGACAGATAGTGGACTGTCAGGAGAAATTGTAGTATAAGGAATCACTTTCTAGTTTAAAGGGAGATATCCATAAGATTGTTTATGCTAGTGAAACATGAAAATAACCATGAGGTGTCACCAGAGATTAATTACACATTTAAGCTGAAAAACAGACTTTTACAACAACTTTATTCCTGTTTGAAAAGTTCACAACTGTGCCAGAAAGGTTTGTTTTTGTTTTGTATTGGCTAAACTACTTCCTAGAACCAGAGCTAATCACTTTTTCAACCCACTGCATCACCAGATAAGAGATGGGAAAACTTGCGTGGAACAAAACAAAGTTTGCAGCAGTCATTGAGACAAGCTAGATAGTTTTTCAGCAAGAGTTCCCCGGAACGTTCAGGGTTCCATGGGAAATTGTCCAATCTCTCTTCTTAATTGGACCATAAAATTAAAAAAAAAATGCAACCTGTTACTCATAATGGCAAATTTGTCTAGTTACACTTGTTAATTGTCAAAAATTTGCAAATTCCCACAGAACCCAGAACGAACAATGCAAGGTATATGTTAACAGAACTCCTCATTGCGTATGAGTCATTGGCGTTTGCCATTTATGCAACTTCCTGTATGTTCTCAGTGTTATCTATAAGGAGAGAAGCTTGCTGAGGGAACAGCACCCTCCACTGTTTTGTATGTGGACAGTAGCACAATTTTAAACCTCGAGATGTCAGGATTACATAATGTTCCTTTAACTTAATTGTTTTCCTAAACCACACAAACTTAAAATAATCCCTCTGGAATAGGGGTGGGCAGTATGGCCTAAAAATAATATCACAATATTTCTGTGAATTTTCACGATAATGATATTCTTCACGGTATTACGGAATACAGTTTTTTCTTTTAAATTTATAAAGGACAGTTTCACAGGCCAGAGTTCATTATGTTCAACATATTCAGTAAAAACAAAACAAAAACTCTTATTTCTCCAATTTATAAAGAGCTGTTTAGAATGTGTTTAAAACTTTTTTTAATTCTGTATCACATATTACCAGAAAATAATATAAACCACCACATCTCTTTTTATTTAACCTTTATTTAAAGGCCAAATGTCACGTAATTTTTTTTTTCTAAATGACAACGAATTTAGATAAAATACACATAGCTTAAACCAAATATTCATACCGGAGACCATATCACCCACCTGTATTTACATAATTGCACAAAATACACCAGGCGAAGGCCCCACCTTGCTCGCTGGCTTGTGACAGCCAGTCCAGACCACGCCCATGTTTTTGACGTCACAAGTTGTACCCTGGCTGCCCTGCCTATCCACATTCACACTTATCAACATTGGACAATCATGACGGAAAGTGACAGCGATTGTGAACAAATTAGTTTAGTTTTGTCTTTTTTTTTTTTTGTCTTTTTTTTTGTCAGTGGTTCAGACAGTGACAGAGGCATAGAACCTTACAGGTTCGAGCCGTCCGAGACGGAATCAGATGCTTTGTCTGATGACAACAGTTCCGACGATGACCAGAGAGCAGAACCAGTGGAAAATGTCATTGAATTGGACATTAATCGCCTCCAGAATTGGGAAGCCGAAGGGGGTCTGTAGAGGGCGCCCCATAAATATTGATTTTTCAGAAGCCATTATTATTACAGTGGAGGAGAGCCACTGCTGTCAAGAAATTGACCAGATCAATATGAAAATGGAGGCGCATACCTGTCAAGTGAGACGTTTTCGCCGTATTTTAATACGGGGAAAATGCAGTTTTAGCAAATACGGGCGTATTGCCATTTCTGTACGCCCAAAAGAAAAATATATGGGAAAAAAAAAATTGAGTGTGTTGAGGAGCACGTCGTGTGTGTGAGACCCACAGCTAGGGTGCTGGCAGATCGCTCAGCGGGAGCTATTCGCACTACATTGAGAAGTGTGGACTCAATCATTAGGCTGATTGTCGGGGCGGGCAGATCGCTCAGCGTGAGCTATTATCACTACAATGAGAAGTCATTAGGATAATGGCTTAACACTTTCAGCTGTGCTGCGGCTGCAGAACAGAGAGGAATCGCCTTACAAATACAGAATTCTGCTTTTTTTATTTTGAGCCGGACGCTGAGTTGTGTTGTTATTGTCAAATATCCATGAATCCTTAAAATATTTGACAATAACAACACGAATTACATTTAAAACATTTCCCAGAGAAGTGTCCCTTATTACTCCGCCGTCCCTTATAGCCCTGTTTTACGGTATTAAAATACGGCAAAAACGTCTCACTTGACAGGTATGAAAACATTTCCCAGAAAAGTGTCCCTTATTACCCAGCTGTCCCTTATAGCCGCGTTTTAAGGTATGGGTGAAATATCCAATTTTTTCTTTCTTGTTGCTCACTTCAATCTTCCAGTCTCCATATAAACAATCAATCGAAATACCCCAACCATCAAACTAGGGTACAATCTATTTCGTCACTTCCGCCTTCTTCCCCAGGCGATTCCAGGGGCCGTGAGTAGGAATGTCAGGCCAAGCGCGGCAGTTTTAAATTAACGAATATTCCGGCGTTACTGAAGCATATGCACCAAGACCCGAACGGATTGGTTCCCTTTTATATCTAGTTTCAAAACATTTAAAGTACCCTGTTACGTGACATTTGGCCTTTAACCAGGTAGGACAGATTAAGAACACATTCTTATTTACAACTGTGGCCTGGGGGGAAGGGGCAAGGGACAGCTCACATTCTTACCTCCCCAGTTGACGCCAGTTAACCTAACCTGCATGTTTTTGGCCCCTGTGGGAGGAAGCCAGAGAAATCCCGGAGCAAACCCACGCAGACACGGGGAGAACATGCAAACTCCACACAGAAAGATGACTGTTGGTCAAGGGGTGGGATCGAACCCAAGATCCCATGGCCAAGGGTGAGTTGCTGTGCTGCCACAGTGCTAACCACTGTGCCACCATGCTGCCCATCTTAAGCGCACTGAGGGGTTACATTAAGTTAATTCCCTTCCACAGCATGTGGGACACAATGTGGTGTATAGGGTCAGCGCCTATCTCCATTTCTCTGACCCTTAGGATACACAGCTACTGTAAGTAGTGAAAGCTACAGTGGGAGGTCAGCCCTCTTGTAGCTCTGTGCATTAACGCACAGTGCACTGAGGGGTGGACTGGGACAAAAATTCAGGCCGGGAATTTGACTTCATCCTAGGCCACCCTGTTGTTGGAAACCAGAAACCACCACATTTTTAGAGGGCCAACATTTTAAAATAACAGGTATCAAACTACGTATAAATGTAATTGTAATCTTCAGCTGGGAGGAAAATTATAAATTTGGATTGTAATAGTCAACTGATCTATTGATTATTAAAACAACTGATTGGCTAAACTTAATTTAAATCTGGTGCTGCTTCTGATTTCTTCACCTTTTCAGAATAAAAACACAAGGTAAGAGGCTTTAGGTAAAAAGTTACAATTTTGCATGAAGGGTCACAAATTTGTCACCAAAAATGTTTAATTTTTTTTTAAGTACTTTTATGAAAAGATGTTTAAAAAATGAGAAAAAAAAATCAAATTTAGGAGAGAATGGTAACAAGCAGATGAGAGTAAAGTTGGTACTGCATATGGTATATTGTAGTTTTGAAAATTATGCTGATTTTTCTTAAAACATCTGAATAGTCCTGAAAACATTGCCTGATGAATGTAAGAGCAATTTAGCTATGGATAATACAACCTATTTATTACATTTAAAAATGTAAACCACAAACTATAAGCAGCTACAGCAGGGTAATATAACCACAGACACTCACTCACCACATTACTTCTGTCTTCATTTCATTTCTATACTCTGGGACATGAGGGAGTTTTGCTTCTTTTAACATATTATATGAATTTAGTCTAGTATATTATTTCACCAGGTCAGGAAAACAGGTCTAAGTAAAACAGGGAGGGAGTGGGCTTATTTAAAACTATTATCATTTTTATCATATTGAATATATGCTGGCCTACCTGTCTGCAGTTTCCCCAAACAAGACACTTCTCCAGGTAAATGACTGCTGCATCAGACCTCCCGTCTCTCTCTCTTTCTCTCAATTTACCCACGTTAGAAATCTCCATTGCACAGTCAACTCCTGGGGCTGTTAACTGATTTTTTTTCCCCCCCCTTTCGGTTGGTTGAATAAATCAAGCTGGAGTAGCCACAACGGAATGAAAATAAACCTCTGGACAGTTCGGACGTTAGCAATACTGCTTCAGGGTGAAGTAAAACTTTTCCCCGAAGCAGCGTTGTTGACGTGTGGAAAAAAAATTCCGTCAGATTATGCGCATTGCTGCACTGTTTTTTGTTTCGTTTTTTTTTAAAGATGGCAGCAGTTTGAAACAGCCTTAAAACTAAATTACTTCCTCACAACTAGACGTTCCAAGCATGGAGCGCCGCTTCCTGTGCCATGTTTGCTTTGCTGTTTCTATGGTAACGCGTAACTTCCGTTGGTAGTGTAATGGACCCCAAATATTGCAATATTCATTTTCACACCGGTATCAAAATTTATACCAGTATTATCGTGAACGATACGATATGGCACACCCCTGCTTTGGAATATAACTACACCCTGGGCCATTTTACGAACCACCAACATCCTCAGTCTGTGTGTTTTATTGATTTGTGTTGAACTTCTTAACATTCAGCAAATCTCACATGGCTGTTGCTGTTTATGCCAACTACAAGCCACTTTGCAACCCACATCTGCTTTAGCTCCCTACCATAATGTGTTTTATCAGTGATCTTTTCAGTAGTGAATATCGGACAGTTGGCCAGATGCAGACCAAGATAATTGTTGAAGTAGCATTCCAGCTAACAGGAAGTTGGAACTTTACAAAATAGCTTTTTATAGTATTATTGCCAGTTTGGTCTTGGTTTCAGAATTGTTGACAGATTATGGTGCTTATGTGGTGTTTCTCCTGCAGGATACAACATGATCCACTTCACTCCTCTGCAAACTTTGGGAAAGTCCAGGTCCTGCTACTCCTTAGCTGACCAGCTCGCCGTCAACCCAGACTTCAGTAAAGAAGGTCAGAGCTACAGCTGGGAACATGTAGGCACGCTGGTGGAGAAACTGAGGACAGAGTGGAACATGCTGTGTATCACTGATGTGGTATATAATCATACTGGTGAGTGGCTGCTGTATTTATGTATGAATTAATTCTCTTCTTATTTGTGTTAGGTATGCACATATGAAACAATATAGTGTTGGTATACATATATAAAACATTTGCACACATTGTGACAAGTAAGGGTGTAACAGTAAACCTTTATTAAACCAAAGGGTTTTGGTATGAGGTTTTCAGTTGAATGCAGTTGTGTACCTAAAGAATGCAGTCTTTGACAGTGTCTGAGAGGTCTTTTGCATGCGGACCACAAATCTGAATTCTAGAGAAAGTCATGGCTGTTGCAAACGAAACAGAACTACCTTTATCATTAATGTCTCCTGTTTGGAAACACTACAACAAGAAGTGACAAGTGGATAAGACAAAAAAAAAAAAAAAAAACACTGTTCAGCGATGATTCAGTACGTTCCTGGTAGCATGACTCATGATGCAGGTACAGTGCATCTGGAAAGTATTCACAGCACTTCACTTTTTCCACGTTTTATGTTACAGCCTTATTCCAAAATGGATTAATTTCATTTTTTCCTCAAAATTCTACACACAATACCCTATAATGACAATGTGAAAAAAAGTTTTTTTGAGATTTTTGCAAATTTATTAAAAATAAAAAAACTAAGACATCACATGTACATAAGTATTCACAGCCTTTGCTCAATACTTGGTTGATGCACCTTCGGCAGTAATTACAGCCTCAAGTCTTTTTGAATATGATGCCACAAGTTTGGCACGCCTATCTTTGGGCAGTTTGGCCTATTCCTCTTTGCAGCACCTCTCAAGCTCCATCAGGTTGGATAGGAAGTGTCGGTGCACAGCCATTTTCAGATCTCTCCAGAGATGTTCAATTGGATTCAAGTCTGGGCTCTGGCTGAGCCACTCAAGGACATTCACAGAGTTGTCCTGAAGCCACTCCTTTGATATCTTAGCTGTGTGCTTAGGGTCATTGTCCTGCTGAAAGATGAACCATTGCCCCAGTCTGAGGTCAAGAGCACTCTGGAGCAGGTTTTCATCCAGGATGTCTCTGTACATTGCTGCATTCATCTTTCTCTCTGTCCTGACTAGTGGATGGTATTGGCCTGGTGATGAGCAGTGCCTGGTTTCCTCCAAATATGATGCCTGGCATTCACGCCAAAGAGTTCAATCTTTGTCTCATCAGACCAGAGAATTTTGTTTCTCATGGTCTGAGAGTCCTTCAGGTGCCTTTTGGCAAACTCCAGGTTGGCTGCCATGAGCTTTTTACGAAGGAGTGGCTTCCGTCTGGCCACTCTATCATGCAGGCCTGATTGGTGGATTGCTGCAGAGATGGTTGTCCTTCTGGAAGGTTCTCCTCTCTTCACAGAGCAACGGTAAAGCTCTGACAATGACCATCGGGTTCTTGGTCACCTCCCTGACTAAGGCCCTTCTCCCCTGATCGCTCAGTTTAGACAGTCAGCCAGCTCTAGGAAGAGTCCTGGTGGTTCCGAAGTGCTTCCATTTACAGATGATGAGTCCACTGTGCTCATTGGGACCTTCAAAGCAGCAGAAATTTTTCTGTACCCTAACTCAGATTTGTGCCTCGAGACAATCCTGTCTCGGGAGGTCTACAGACAATTCATTTGACTTCATGCTTGCTATATGCTCTGACATGCTCTGTCAACTGTGGGACCTTATATAGACAGGTATGTGCCTTTCCAAATCATGTCCAATCAACTGAATTTACCACAGAATTTACTCCAGTTAAGCTGTAGAAACATCTCAAGGATGATCAGTGGAAACAGGATGCACCTGAGCTCAATTTTGAGCTTCTTGGCACAGGCTGTAAATACTTATGTACATATGATTTCTTTGTTTTTTATTTTTAATAAATTTGCAAAAATCTCAAAAAAACCTTTTTCATGTTGTTATTATGGGGTATTGTGTGTAGAATTTTGAGGAAAAAAATGAGTTTGATACATTTTGGATTAAGGCTGTACCATATCAATGTGGAAAAGGTGAAGTGCTGTGAATACTTTCTGGATGCACTGTACATTTTTACACTTCTTTGTTTTTAGACCTTAAATAATCAAAGCAAACAAATTCATATTCCGTTAAACTACAATACTAATGTAGAAACATTGTTGAAATCTGGTGGAATAAGTCACATTCTGAGGTTTGGAAATTCCAACTAGTCTCATATTTTTTCCAAAGTTTTTTTTTTTTTAAATCAATATTTAATATTGCTTTATTCAAGAATATTTTTTTTTATTTGAAGAATTTATGTTTTGCAGCGGTATTGTATTATTACATGTATCTTATTTGTTATGTTTAATTTAAAATGTAAAAATAATTTAAACACTTCGGGCTGTATTACAAGGACTCAGTCCATAATCAGTTGACACAGGTGCAGGCCACATTTATAGGGTTTCCAAGTTTATTTCCTTATTACAGCAATGCAAAAACGAATTTTCCGCTGGGCCCAAAGCGCAAAGAGGCTGGTCTAATTATTCAGAAGTGTGTTTTGAATAATCCACTCCAAAGCACTCCTTTCCATCCTTTTAATGCACAGAGGTGCATAATCTGAAGTGAACTCTGATCATGACCGCTTGTTTAAGATGGGTTTTGCACTGGCCAAACGGCATGCGTGTGAGTGAAAATGCATGTGATAGTCACACTGCTTGGTAATAAGGAAGACATTGATCACAGTTGATGCCCATTTAGTTATTTTTGAGAGGACAAACGGAAAGCGATAATGCTGGGCTGAAAAATTAGCTGAATGGTTTAATGTAGTGCGCATGGTTGCAACACACAGACATGAATGAGTTTGACATTTCAGGAAAATAGGATGACGCCTGTGTAAATTTTCAGCAACTTTCATAAAACAGAAGGAACATAATTGGCGGCAAGGAAGTCGGTCCCTGACCTGTGGGGAGCCAGAGTGCTCCCTCTTTTGTTGCTTTCGCCGACTGAGGGTCTCCCTTGCCTTGTGTGAGGGTCTGTTGAGGTTTGTGGCTCTCTGGTTCAGTCCCTCCTGGGCAAGAGGGAAGGAGGAGAGCTGGTGCGGCGTCCCGTCCACCGCTGACCCCTTCCACGAAGCGAGCCCGGTCCTAATTGTCCTTGGATTAATACATCTAACAGAAAAACAACAGCTGAGTACGCATTTTTTTTTATTACAGGTGTGTGCATGAATGAACAAAAGATTGATTGAAAAAGATGACTGAGGAGACACAGACATTAGTATAGATGTGGACAGCATAATACTTTGTCATCCTGAATAATACTCCTCCGAACAGAAGAGAGGCTGCACCAACTGAGGCAGATTTAGACACATCTCCTGTCTCTCCGGGAAGTTACAGTGAAAAGTAAAATGTAGCACACTCCCTGTTTAATTCAGTAAACACATTAATGCCTAATAAGTCCGTGATGAAAACGAAAATGTGGATGGAATAAAAATCTTCAGACTGACATGCTTTTCTCCCATGCACCACATCTACACCAGAACGCACACATGCTCCCTGTTCGTTCATTCATTCCCTTAAAAAAAACCCTCATACAATAATGCCTAATCTATAGACTCCAATGGTAAAGTCCACAATTAAAATGAGAATGTGGATGGAATAAAAAGAACTATTTACTGTATCATCATATTAGAATATTATAATGTTACAACACGCCATTGAAATTTTTGAAATCCCAGTGCATGCTCTGTTCCCTCCTGAGCTCCTGTCAGCAGAACCTGCGCAATTTCAAAACCCACCCCTGGGAAATAGTATTAAACAATGTGCCTCTGATGACAGACCTCCTTTTTTCTGATCAAAAGCGCCTTGTCATAACATGTACCATAATACTGATGTGCACGAGATTGCGCGCTGCCACATCTCTTTGAAATGAGCCTCCGCCTCCCAGTGCAAAGTCAGCGCACTGTCTACTGGTAATTAGATGGTGTGAAGCAAAGCATAAAAAGCAGACAATGTGCTGACAGAAACTAACAAAATCACTGGCCCAAGGCGGGAAGTGTGGTACAAAAATCCACTGATGACTGTCAAAATAGGGCCCTTGATGTTTACACGTTGATCATGAATGACAGTATTTCATGTATTGCATTGTTTTCTTTTATTGTACCAAAAATTAAATGAACTGTAACTTAAAAACCAAGGCAATTTTTGTATAACATTACTCCCCAAGTAATGCATATTTAACACCGCCTAGGATGTAATGCTTTTGCCAGCTTTTGTTTGTCAGTCTGTTAACAGGATTACTCAAAAACTAGGGAATGGATTTCAGTGAAAATTTCAGGGAAGGTAGGAAATGGACCAAGGAACAAATGATGGATTTTTGGTGCTGATCCAGATCACTCTGTGGATCCAGGAATTTTTAAAAAAAAAATTATATATTGCTTCTTTCATGTACTTCCCTTTAAGACGTGCCAGTGGGGTTACGTGCGCGGTCACGTACCTCCGCACCCCGGAAGCAGCACACTCTTAGCGCTGGAACTTTGGTCATTGAAGTGGTGTACATAAAAAGATCAATACAAAAGATCCTTTCTGTGCAGAGCTTGCTTTTTCTCCTCGTGTCTGCGTGGGTTTTTGCTGGGTATTCAGGTTTCCTCCCACAGTCCAAAGACATGCACATTAGGTTAATTGGTGTTAACTGGGGATTCTAAATTGCCCTTAGGTATGAATGTGAGAGTGAATGGGTATCTGTCTTTCTGTCTGTGTTGGTCCTGCAATGGACTGGCATTCTCCCCAAGGTGTACCCTGCCCCTCACCCAGTGATGCTGGAATAGGTTGCAGTCCCCATATGACCTGAAAAGGACTAAGTGATTAAGAAGATGAACTAATGGAAGGACAAAAGGTTACCCATCCATTTTCTGTTGAGACAGTAATTTAAGCAGTGATGGTTAGACTGCTTTTCTCCAGCTACCAGTCTAGCTCTTCCAAATGAATACCCAAGCACTCCTAGATCAGCTGAGAGGTATAATCTCTCCACTGTGACCAGGAGGTCCTAATCAGATGTTTGAACTACTTCAGCATGGCCCTTTTATAGTGTGTGGAGGAGGAGCAACTCTTCTCTGAACTTCTTATCTTGAAGGGCCAAATCTTATTACCCCACAAAGACCTGGAAAAACTTATTCATGCTTTTATCACCACTAGACTAGACAATTGCAGCTCACTTTATTTTGGTTTGGGAAAATCCACTCTCCAACATTTGCAGTTAGTCCAGAATGCCGCAGCATGCTTTTTAACAGGAACTAGAAAGTATGATCACGTCAGTCCAGTTCTGGCAGGTCTTCACTGGCTCCCAGTCCATTTTCGCATCGATTTTTAAAATTCTCTTATTTACTTTTAAGGTCTTGAATGGCTTGGCACCTTTTTATCAAACCGAGCTTCTGGACTTTTATTCTCCTGCTCAAGCATTAAGGTCATCCGACCAGCTGAGTGGCAGCCCCTAGATTATGGAACAACCTGCCACTCCATATATGCAGTGCAGAATCCTTACAGTCTTTTAAATCACAACTTAAAACCTATCTTTTTAATCTAACTTTTAATTCAAGTTCAGTTTGAGTCCTGCGGGTCATGTTATGTAGTGGTCCCTGTGTTTTTTTTAGCTTGTCTTAATTTAATTTAATTGAATTTAATTTTATGTTTTGTTACATATGTATTTTATCATAGGTTTTATTATTTTATCATGTGTAAAACACTTTGGCCATCCTTGTTGTTTTTTAAATGTGCTATATAAATAAAGTTGACATTGACACTGAAGTCAAGTTCACATTTTAGGTTTTTAAGTTGTATCAGATAGAAGAAGAACAATTTAAACATCATAATGATGATGTTTAAATTGTTGGACCTGTGT
This sequence comes from Pholidichthys leucotaenia, assembly GCA_020510985.1. Classification (NCBI taxonomy): domain Eukaryota; kingdom Metazoa; phylum Chordata; class Actinopteri; order Cichliformes; family Pholidichthyidae; genus Pholidichthys; species Pholidichthys leucotaenia. The sequence goes on along the minus strand of CM035846.1, from coordinate 140,990,708 downwards.
TACATTATGAGAGAAATTTAAAGCTTTGTGACTAAAGAAAACCTGTTCAGAAATGTCATTGTTGATACGTGTACTAACCAACCAAACGTGGTGTAGCTTGAAATGATTCACTATTCGACATTGTACGACACCACCTCTGTTAAAAAAAAAAGAAACACAAAAAAAATAACAGACGGAGGCAAAATGTGGTGAAGCATGAAGCCCGTTTCCAATACAGGAACCAATTTTACAGGAACTTCCCCGTAGTGTGTGTCTCCATTGTAGGAACCTCCCTGAAAGGGAAAGTTTTCAGGAATTTGTAGCGGCCGAAATAAGGCCCTGGTCAGGGATGGGGACTTTCAGTGCCCCAAAACCACTGGGCATGGTTTAGGATTGACTTGATACTCACTGAATAAAACTTGGCATCATGACATAAACAAAACACAAGAAAATGAGAAGTGCCAGATTTGACCAGAAGAAGATAATAGTGAAGATCTAACATTTAAAATGTTATAATATAATGCTGTGATTGCAGAGGGTCTCAACAGTTATTCATTATATGTGGCCATGCTGTGCAGCATTCGGGAGTACATGAACATTTCAGCAGTGTGACACTACCACTGTACTTTGTTGAGATGTGAACCTGCACAGATGGCCAACAGGAGATGGAGTCCCCGCTGCTGCTTCTCCTAGTGTGCTTGTACAGCTATGCCGTATAATGCCTGTTGATTTAAAAGTTAAAACCACCATGATTGTGGAGAGGAATGGACAAATCAGTTGTATACCATGTTTATTATTAGGTAAGCCTCTGTAGATGTAGCATCTTGCTAACCCAATGCATGTGGCCACACATGCATCACTGTAGCACGAACACAGCAGAGTCAAGGCACAAGATCGACTGCTTGAGCTGTCCATAGACAGAGAGTGGGTCCACACCATCAGTCAGCTGCAGATGGAGCCCCCGCTGGTACTACTTGCGCAGCTATGGCATATAATTTTTCAATTCAGCTTTATTTGTATAGCGCCTAATCACAACAAAAGTCATCTCAGGGCACTAGATACATAAGGCATGAATCATAAGTAATTCAGAGAAAACCCCAATGATCAAACGATCTTCTATGAGCAAGCACTAGGTGACAGTGGGATGGAAAAATTCCCTTTAGGGAGAAACCTCAGGCAGAAACATTATGCCCAAACACTATGCACAATTAGCAGTGTTTTCAGTGGACATAGTAGATAGTAATAGTAAAATTCAGAACTAAAACATGCAAAATCCAAATCTAAACTTATGAATGACGTTCATTTAAAACATGTTCCCACCTTCTAGCTAGCCAGCTTGTCATATATGGGTCACCGGTGACCTGAAAGCACTTCTGAACAAAAAGAAGAGAGCTTTTAGGTCTGGAGACAAGGAGAAGCTGAGGGGAGTGCAGCATGAGCTGAGGAGGTGCAAGGAAAATTATAGGAGGAAGTTGGAAGGTAAACTCAGGCAAAACAATGCTAAAGATGTGTGGGAGGGAATGAAACAAATAACTGGGTGCAAGGGGAGAGTCAGGCAGCCATCTGGGAGCCAGGAGAGAGCTGAGGAACTGAATCTGTTTTTTAATAGGTTCAACTCACAGTCTGTCACCCCAGCAACACAACCAGACCCCCACACACCCCTCCCCACCCACCCTCCTGTGCAGAACCTCTCTCCATCCCCCACATTCTCCTCCTCAGGGGACACCAAGACCCTCCCTCACATCACGGTGACTACAGACCAGGTTAAGAAACAGCTGGAGAGACTCCGTCAGCGGAAGGCGGCAGGCCCTGATGGCATCTCTGCCAGGACCCTGAGGACCTGTGCCAACCAACTAGCTCTGGTACCGAAACACCTGTACAACCTGAGCCTGAGTCTGGAGAGAGTACCGGTGCTGTGGAAGACATCCTGCCTTGTTCCTGTCCCCAAGAAGTCATCTCCATCAGACCTGAATGACTATCGACCAGTTGCCCTCACATCTTATGTGATGAAGGTCCTGGAGAGACTGGTCTTAGCCCACCTGAGGCTGCAGGTGAAGACGTGGCTGGACCCTCTGCAGTTTGCATATCAGCCCCATTTAGGAGTTGAAGATGCTGTCATCTGCCTGCTGCAACGAGCCCATCTGCACCTGGATGGTGGAGGAGACCCTGTGAGAATCACTTTTTTTGATTTCTCCAGTGCCTTTAACACCATCCAGCCACTGCTGCTGGGTGAGAAGCTGAGGGTGATGGGGGTCGACAGCTCTATGATCTCCTGGATTACTGACTACCTGACAGGAAGGCAGCAGTTTGTCCGGCTGGGCAGTGACTTGTCTGGAGTGGTGGCTAGTGATATGGGAGCTCCACAGGGGACTGTACTCTCTCCTTTTCTCTTTACCTTATACACTACTGACTTTCAGTCCAACAGAGTCATGCCACCTGCAGAAATTCTCAGATGACTCAGCTGTTGTGGGGTGTATAAGAGAGGTAGAGGAGGGGGAGTACAGAGCACTGGTAGACAGATTTGTGGAGTGGACAGAGCAGAATCACCTGAGGTTGAATGTCAGCAAGACCAGAGAGATGGTGATTGACTTCAGGAAGAGGAAGACGCCTTCTCAGCCATTGCAGATTAGGGGGGAGGATGTGGGGGTAGTTGAGGACTACAAATATCTGGGTTTAGATCAGCAACGGGTTGGACTGGAGATCCAGCACCGATGCTGCACACAAGAAGGGGATGAGCAGACTCTACTTCCTGAGGAAGCTGAGATCCTTCACCGTGTGCAGCAGGATGCTGGAGCTTTTCTACCAGACCGTTGTCGCCAACGGCATCTTCTTTGCTGCTGTCTGTTGGGGTAGCAGTATCAGGGCCAATACACCAATAGACTTGACAAGATTGTCAACAGAGCTGACTCTGTAGTTGGTCTCAGACCGGAGACCTTTGAGACAGTGGTGGAGAGGAGAACACTAAATAAACTGCGATTCATCATGGACAATCCTGATCACCCCCTCCACCACACACTGGACAGACAGTGGAGCACTTTCTCCAGTAGACTACTACAGCTTCGCTGTCAAATGGCCAGGTGCAGGAAATCTTTCCTGCCTCATGCCATTTCACTGTACAGTAACTCACTATGATGTTGTATTCTGGTCATAACTATGCTGCCATACTGCACCTTACAGTCTAACTGGTAGCTCACATTTCACTCTGCTCCTGATAGTCCTTCATTGTGCAACGGGATGATTCATGTGTTTATTTGGGTCATCATATATTAAGCTATGATGTATATAGGTTTTATAGTAGTGCTAGTTTTACTTTCCATAGGTAATCCCTTTGTCTGTCGTGTGTGTTTCTGTCGTTTGGTCGTCTACTGTCATGCTGCTGTTACACTGCAATTTCCCAGTTTGGGATCAATAAAGTACATCTGTCTATCTAGCTAGCTAGCTAGTCCATACGTACGTACGTACGTACTAACATGGACAAAATTGTTGGTACCCCTCTGTTAATGAAAGAAAAACCCACAATGGTCACAGAAATAACTTGAATCTGACAAAAGTGGTAATAAATAAAAATTCTATGAAAATTAACCAATGAAAATCAGACAATGCTTTTGAATTGTGGCTCAACAGAATTACTTTAAAAAACAAACTCATGAAACAGGCCTGGACAAAAATGATGGTACCCCTAAAAAAGATTGAAAATTATGTGACCATAGGGACATGTTCAACCAAGATGTGTCCTCTAATTAACATCACAGGTGTCTACAAATTTGTAATCAGTCAGTTGGCCTATTTAAAGGGTGACAAGTAGTCACTGTGCTGTTTGGTGACATGGTGTGTACCACACTAAACATGGACCAGAGGAAGCAAAGGAGAGAGTTGTCTCAGGAGATTAGAAAGAAAATTATAGACAAGCATGTTAAAGGTAAAGGCTATGAGACCATCTCCAAGCAGCTTGATGTTCCTGTGACTACAGTTGCACATATTATTCAGAAATTTAAGATCCATGGGACTATAGCCAACCTCCCTGGACATGGCTGCAGGCGGAGACGGATAATACGAATGGTAACAAAAGAGCCCAGAACAACCTCTAAACACATTCATAGTGAACTCCAAGGTCAAGGTACATCAGTGTCAGATCGCACCATCCATCGTTGTTTGAGCCAAAGTGGACTTCATGGGAGACGACCAAGGAGGACACCACTGTTGAAAACAAATCATAAAAAAGCCAGACTGCAATTTGCCAAACTGCATGTTGACAAGCCACAAAGCTTCTGGGAGAATGTCCTATGGACAGACGAGACAAAACTGGAACTTGTTGGCAAGGCACATCAGCTCTATGTTCACAGATGCAAAATTGAAGCATACCAAGAAAAGAACACTGTCCCTACTGTGAAACATGGAGGAGGTTCTGTTATGTTCTGGGGCTGCTTTGCTGCATCTGGCACAGGGTGTCTTGAATGTGTGCAGGGTACAATGAAATCTCAAGACTATCAAGGTATTCTAGAGAGAAATGTGCTGCCCAGTGTCAGACAGCTTGGTCTCAGTCGCAGGTCATAGGTCTTGCAACGGGATAATGACCCAAAACACACAGCTAAAAACACCCAAGAATGGCTAAGAGCGAAACATTGGACTGTTCTAAAGTGGCCTTCTATGAGCCCTGATCTAAATCCTATTGAACATCTGTGGAAGGAGCTGAAACATGGCGTCTGGAGAAGGCACCCTTCAAACCTGAGACAACTGGAACAGTTTGCTCATGAGGAGTGGGCCAAAATACCTGCTGAGAGGTGCAGAAGTCTCATTGACAGTTACAGAAATCGTTTGATTGCAGTGATTACCTCAAAAGGTTGTGCAACAAAATATTAAGTTAAGGGTACCATCATTTTTGTCCAGGCCTGTTTCATGAGTTTGTTTTTTAAAATAATTCTGTTGAACCACAATTCAAAAGCATTGTCTGATTTTCATTGGTTAATTTTCATAGAATTTTTATTTATTACCACTTTTGTCAGATTCAAGTTATTTCTGTGGCCATTGTGGGTTTTCTTTCATTAACAGAGGGGTACCAACAATTTTGTCCACGTATGTCTGTCTGTCTGTCTGTCACACACAATCAAATGCATGTGCAGCGGGCCCCATTGATGCGGACTTCACACTACGCACATGACTAACAATACAACAGTATGCATGGTACTGTTATATTACTAGTTATATGACTAACATGTGGGAAGTTTACTCGAGCTGTTCCTCTGTACAATTAAACAATTGTGGCAAGTTGGTCCCCTGCACTCCACCCTACATTCATTACTTGTATAATTTCTGTATTATTTCAACATATTTTAAACGTATTTGCTTTGCTGCGTTACATCACAGTTGAAACTGTCAGATGATTGTGTCATGAATAAATCCTCCGGAGACTGATGGTCCCTACCCCTACAATAGAGACACGATAGAAGAGAGAGCCAGATACAGGACTGGCTCTTATCAAGTTTTTTTTTTTTTTTTATAATCCTTCACTCGTCCCACAATGGGGAAATTACAAGGCATCCACCTGAATGGATGAGGCAGTCACGGTGCGGCTACAATCCCTTCACCATTCACACACATTCACACCTAGGGCCACTTTACAGTCTCCAGTTAACCTAACTTGCATATTTTTGGCCTGTGGGAGGAAACTGGAGTACCCAGAGTAAACCCACGCAGACATGGGGAGAACATGCAAACTCCACACAGAAGGGTCACCTATGGTCAGGGGGTGGGATCAAACCTGTGAGCTTCTTACTGTGCTGCCACAGTGCTAACCACTGTTCCACCGAGCTGCCCAGTTCCTGTCCCCTAAAATTAGTTCCTGTAGTGGAAACAGGGCTATGATTGCACCCAAAAGGTCAGATCACATGGAATGACTACATCTTATTTTTTTATTTTTTTCCATGACTATGTCATTACACCACAGATAATCATGTCATACAGTCTACACGCATCAAACCTTGTTGCACCCATGTCCCACAGTGTGGCTGGTATAAGACTGATAAAATAATACATCCATCCATCCATCCATCTTCTACCACTTAGTCCTTTTTGGGTAGTGGGGGGGGCTGGAGCCTATCCCAGCGTCTTTGGGTGAGAGGCAGGGTTCACCCTGGACAGATTACCAGTCTGTCGCAGGGCCAACACAGAGAGACAGACAGCCATTCACGCTTAGATTCATACCTAAAATGGTACAATGTGTAGGAATTATAAGAATAAGCTTAGAAAGGTCCTTTCTCTTGCTCCAATTTTTCTGACCATCCTGACAGTCTGTAGCGACAGATGAAGGCTGAAAAGTTGATCAGCCAGTAGATCCAGGGCTTCTTCATCTCAGCAAAATATTACAAAACACATGCATTATGATAGATATTGTCCACGCATCTGCTATGTGTTTGAATCTCTCAAATCCAACAACACCTTTGTTGGGTGTTTTCATGAAAATCTGTTGAACTGGTGAACATTTTCCACTTCTTAATAACCCAACATTCGCCCCTAGTATTTTTTTGTCACTGGAGTAAATCCTTGCCAATTATCGTGATGCTTCCGGATTCTCTGGATGTCACATCTAACCCAGTTTTTCTTTCACATTCTTGGTTTTCTTCCTGAAAACTACACTTCCCTGTTATATACGTATGTGCTGACCTATATTTGTACCGTATGCTCCTTGTGTTTACCTCTGGCCTTCTCACCTCATCCTCTCCCTCGCTCCATGAAAAGGTCAACTAGTAAACCGAGACAGAGGTTGACTTACTGTCCGACTCACTAACAGACTATTATTAGATCTCTAAAAAATAAACTATAAAAGTGCTATATTTACTAAAGGGCAAAGTAAATCACTTTTTTAATAAGGCTAGTTGACAATGTGATGTTTAAGATAGTTTAAGATTTTTTTTTTTTTTACATGGTCCACCATTCTTTATTGTTAATACACTTTAATTATTTTTTCCATTTGTCTTCACAGCTGCAAACAGTGTGTGGATAAAAGAACACCCAGAATGTGGTTACAACCTGGTGAACTCCCCCCATCTGCGTCCAGCCTGGGTGTTAGACAGAGCTCTGTGGCATCTGACCACCAGAGTAGCAGAGGGACGCTACAAAGATAAAGGGCTTCCATCTGACATCACCAGTGAGAGCCATCTGAATGTGAGTGAACAGCTGTCCTGAATGGACGTGACATATTTCACAGCGCACAGAGTACATGTCTCAGCCACTGGCTCCTCTAATGCATAGCTTATGTTTGCTTCTCAATATGTGTGTGTGTGTGTGTGTGTGTGTGTGTGTGTGTGTGTGTGTGTGTGTGTGTGTGTGTGTGTGTGTGTGTGTGTGTGTGTGTCAGGCCATTCGTAGCATATTGTGGCAGGACGTGTACCCTCAGATCAAACTGTGGGAGTTCGTCCAGGTCAAAGTGGAAAATGTTGTGGAGCAGTTCAGAACCCTGCTACAAAATGGTGTGTAAATCACTGAAGTGTCATCACAACATAAATGAGAAATTTGAACAAGGCAGTGTTGCTAGAGATAAGGGTGTGAAATATAATTAGGAAATACTCCATTTCTGAAAACACATGCCTCTTTGTGAACATCTATAACAATCCATGCAGAGATGGTGCTACTTCACTTTCACTGCTACGTGCTTTGTATGTGTGTTTTAGGCACCAAGCCAGACCCTAGTAAGACTGGAGGGCAGAAAGGCTTAAAGATCATCCAGGACCCACAGTATTGCCGCTATGGTAACACAGTGGATATGGACTCTGCTCTGGAGACGTTTGTACCTCATAGGTGAAACACACTTTGGTCGACATTTACATTTTTATCTTCACATTCCAAAGAAATGTGACAATAATTGAACGTTAAGCATCTAACAATGATTTGAAAAATGATTTTGACTTCTTCATCCCATACTTCACTCAGTCTTCTAGCAGCAGCAAGAACTAACTGAAGATTATACATCACCGCTGTCCTCACTGCCCGTCATTTATTACATTAAGATGTGGTGTTCATTTGAAATCTTACCATATACAGAGCCTTGTGTGGTCTGGTGCCTGCTTATATAGTCAACCTGCTGAGACCTTTTTAAGTGCTAGGACTCTTCAGTTATCTGAGCATGGATTATAAATCCAGAGCTGACTTTGCTTTTCAGGATTTAGTTTTGGGACAGCCTCCCTCGGTCCATTGGACCGCTGCTATTTCAGCACTTTCTTTCATCTTTTAAAAACTTAGTGCTAAAGTTTGTTTTTGTAAAACATTTTCCTTCTTCTTGTCTTTCCATTTTTGGATTCTGTTGTAAAATATGAAACACTTGAGCACAACCACATGTCATCACATAAATATGTTTGCCTGTATACTTGATTGTGTCTTCCAAATTTTGATTAACTTCAATATACGTTTTTTTTTTTTTTTTTACATCTGCTGCTGTATGTGTCTGCACTTAATTGCAACCATTTGCACAAATGCCATATCTGCTGCTGTCTGTCTGTTATTGTAATACTGATCATGTGCAGTCCTATCTGTCACTGTCTGCACCTACACTACTGCATTGAAGTGCAACTACGAGTATTACAGCTCTACTTTTCTGTATATAGGATTGCTGGGTTTCATCGTTTATCTTTATTTGCACGATGGGAGGTCTGGGTCTATCTTTTGTTACCACTTGCACTATGGGTAGCATTACTGTACATAGACTGCTGTTGTTGTTTTTCCAGCCTTATTCCTTTTTTTTATATTGTGCACACCACTGAAGAGAGAGAGAGACACCATTTCAATTCTGCTGTATGTCCTGTACGTTTAGTAGTATTGACAAATAAAATCTTTGAATCAGTTTTTTATTATTTTAACATCCGTTTTTCCACTACCAAGTGAGTTGGACGAGTCACTGTGGCAGACATCAATGTATCTCCCATAGCCTTATAGTTTTTGAAGCAGAGTTTTTACGCCGGATGCCCTTCCTGATGCAGCCCTGCCCATTTTTATCCAGGCTTGGGACCGGCACAGGGAGTACACTGGCTTGTGCACCCACTGTGGCTGGGTAGCCAACATTTCCCTCCTCCATTCCATTATAGCTGAGCACCAAGTGCGATGGCAGGAAGTTCCACTTTTATCTGGTCTTTTGCATGACCCGGCCAGGACTTGAATCCCGGCCTCCAAGTTGAGGGGTGGATGTTCTACCTCTCAGCCACCACTTCAGTGTATATATGTTACTTGGTCTTTGGGACTTAAGAAACTGACTTTAAATGATGAGTTTTTCTTCAAATTAAGAATTTCTTTTGTGTTTTGGAAACACCTAATTTCATGTGGAGTGCATGCAAACCTTGAAGCCGAATGAGACTGATATCAAGGATTATGCTTGGGAAGTAATACAAACTGGATTTAGACATACAGTGGGTATAAAAAGTCTATACACCCCTGTTCAAATGCCAGGTTTTTGTGATGTAAAAAAATGAGACTAAGATAAATCATTTCAATACTTTTTCCACCATTAATGTGACCTATAACCTGTACAACCCAATTGAAAAACAAACTGAAATCTTTTAAGGGGAAAATAAAAAATAAAGACTTACAGTAACCTGTTTGCATAAATATGCACACCCTTAAACTAATACTTTGTTGCAGCACCTTTGGCTTTTATTACAGCACTCAGTCTTTTTGGATAGGAGTCTTATTAGAATGGCACATCTTGATGTGGCAATATTTGCCCACTATTCTTTGCAAAAATGCTTCAAATCTGTCAGATTGCGAGGGCATCTCCTGTGCACAGCCCTCTTCAGATCACCCCACAGATATTCGATTGGATTCAGGTCTGGACTCTGGCATTCCAAAACCTTAATCTTCTTCTGGTGAAGCCATTCTTTTGTTGATTTGGATGTGTGCTTTGGGTCATTGTCATGCTAAAAGACGAAGTTCCTCTTCATCTTCAGCTTTCTAGCAGAAGCCTGAAGGTTTTGTGCTAACAAAAGCCATGTTTACATGGACACAAGTAACCGGATTAAAAGCCTGATCAGAATAAAAATGCTTCATGTAAACACGCCAGTCTGAATATTCTGACCCATCACACTCATTCGGATCAAAATTTCCTTCCGCTTGAGACGGGTGGGTTATGCCAATTGTTAATCCGATTGGTGCGCATATAAACACTTGTTCCAAAGTTTGGGTAGAAAATATGTTTACTGCGTATGTCTGTACATCAGCCACATGTCACCGTGACGTATTTCTGCCTTTATAGCAGCTAGCGGAAGACATAGCGGCAGTAAAACAAATCTGGTCTGTATCATCCTGCTGTCTCCCTCTGTTCGTCATATGCAGAAGTATGTTCCGCTGGGCTTGTAGCTTCATTGCAGAGACCAGCAAAAGCAAAAGTACAGTCTGAATAACACAATACAGGTCTATTTCAAAAAGAGAAAGACACGAAGCGGGGTTTGATTACATCGAAGTTGCTTCTTCTTCTACTATTTCCAGAATGTCGGATAATTGTGCACTTGTCAAAATGATTTAGTCCGTTCAAATGTGTGACACATGGAAACGCACGTCCTAATCGGATCAACTTTTTCAGGATTCATGTAAACAGTAAAGTTCTGATCTGAATTGCAATCAGATTGAAGAAATTTTGCACATGTAACTGTGGCTGCTGACTGGTATGTGGAACTGTTCATAATTCCCTCCACCTTGACGAAGACACCAGTTCCAGCTGAAGAAAAATATCCCCAAAGCATGATGCTGCCACCACCATGCTTCACTGTAGGTATGGTGTTCTTTTGGTGATGAGCAGTGTTGTGTTTGCGCCAGATACACTTTATGGAATTATGGCCAATAAGTTCAACCTTTGTTTCATCGGTCCATAACACATTTTCCCACATGCGTTTGGGAGATTTCAGATGTGTTTTTGCAAAATGTAGCCGGACTTGGATGTTTTTCTTCGTAAGATAAGGCTTCTGTCTTGCCACCCTAGATAGGAGATTGTTACCACATGTACTAAACAGCCAGTACTTGCCAGAAATTCCTGCAGCTCCTTCAGTGTTGCAGGTGGCCTCTTGGCAGCCTCCCTGACCAGTTTTCTTCTCGTCTTTTCAGAAATTTTGGAGGGACGTCCAGTTCTTGGTAATGTCACTGTTGTGCCATATTTTCTCCACTTCATGATGACTGTCTTCACTTTGTTCCATGGTATATTTAATGTCTTGGAAATTCTTTTGTACCCTTCTCCTAACTGATTCCTTTGAACAATGAGATCCCTCTGATGCTTTGGAAGCTCTCTGTGGACTATGGCTTGTGCTGTAAGATGTGACTACAAAAATGTCAGGAAAAGCCTACTAGAACAGCTGAACTTTTTTGAGGTTAATCAGAGGCACTTTAAATGGTGGCAGGTGTGTGCTGACTCCCATTTAGCATGAGTTTGAATGTGATTGGTTAATTCTGAACACAGCCACATCCCCAATTATAACAGGGTGTGCATATTCATGCAAACAGGTTATTGTAAGTCTTTATTTTTTTATTTTTCCCCAAAAATGATGGTACCCCTAGAAAAGATTGAAAATAATGCGACCATAGGGACATGTTCAACCAAGATGTGTCCTCTAATTAACATCACAGGTGTCTACAAACTTGTAATCAGTCAGTCGGCCTATTTAAAGGGTGACAAGTAGTCACTGTGCTGTTTGGTGAAATGGTGTGTACTGTGGCGGTTTGGGAAAACCCCCACAAACAGACTAAGGACGGACAGCTCGCTACTCCTGGTTTTTTCCGCTGCATGCTGTGATCTAATCAGCCATTTATGCATTTCACTGCTGTGAGGTTAATGTGCCACCCATGCGTTGTGTTCATGCATCCTGTCTGTGTCTCACAAATGCAAATATCTCATACCTGTTCTGCAGTTCCTTTGATCAGACCTGCTTTGATGTATTGTTTGAGTTGGGTATAAATACTGCACAGGTTCTGTAACACCTCCTCTCACTCACACTTCAACCTCTGCTGCAGACACGCACTCTGTGTCTTCTTCTCTGAGAGCCAGAGGATCCCCATCCAGCCTGCACACACTTGGGCTGGAGAGGGGATCCTGTGACGGCGGTATGATATAATAAACTCTACTTAAATCTTCCAACAACGCCGCTTTATATCATGCCGCCGCACTGGTGACCCGACGCTGAAACGAACACGCTGCCAGCGAACGCAACGCCCGGCGGTGATTCTCCGACGACCAGCGAACGCGGCAGCCTGACTGATCTGCCCTCCCTTCTGCTTCAGGGAGACCTCAACGCGGAGTGTCCAGGCGAAACTCCACAGAGAACACCCACGACCGGGAAAGCTGAGCAACGTTTCATGGTGAGATCTGCACGCCTAGATCGGCACATCCACGCTGGACCGGCCGCGCTCACAGCTCCTCCACACCGTGAGCGCATGCACCTCGTCCCCTCTCCACGACGGCGATCCCCATGGCCGACGGAGCACACGTGGACCTGAACGCACCATGACCGAGCGAGTGACAGAGCGTCTACTTTCCTTCACCGCTCCAACAGACAACAGGGATGATCTCCGGCAAGCTCCCTGACCCTGGTTCTCCTCTCCAGCGGCCCACCCACGCACGGGACCCCGGCACACGCACCGGGGAGTCACGGGCACGGCGCACCACGCACGGGACACATACGGCTCCACAGACTGCCTTCCTCCTTCGCCGCTGCCCTTCAGGGCTGCTCGCTCACCTGAGGCACGCATGCAGCATGCTCGAAGGATTTGTTAACAGTCTCAGCCACGGCACACATAGGGAATTCAGCGGTTTCCGGTTCCCGAGTGCTTTAAGGCTGTGCCCGCACCTAAAGCCAACACGCCAGTCCCTCTGTTCTCATCACAGCCGCCACGCAGCCTCGTCTTTTCTTCATGGCCGCTATTAATCCTTGCAGGACTTAATCGCGAGAGGAGCCAGTGACTAATTTTTCTTCTTGTGATCTCCGCACGCGCAACGGGACAACCCCTCGACGTCGCGGAGCAGCAAGCAATTTTTTGCGTGGCCCAGACTTCTCATCGTCTCCGGCCGGCTTTTACTACCCCCACCCCCCTCCACCCCCTCCTGCGCAGAGCTTTTCCCTGCTCGCTGCCCAAGCTGCACTATCGAGGTCTCGACCACCTGCCGAGCCCTCTGGGGGGGAGCTGTGGCGGTTTGGGAAAACCCCCACAAACAGACTAAGGACGGACAGCTCGCTACTCCTGGTTTTTTCCGCTGCATGCTGTGATCTAATCAGCCATTTATGCATTTCACTGCTGTGAGGTTAATGTGCCACCCATGCGTTGTGTTCGTGCATCCTGTCTGTGTCTCACAAATGCAAATATCTCATGCCTGTTCTGCAGTCCCTTTGATCAGACCTGCTTTGATGTATTGTTTGAGTTGGGTATAAATACTGCACAGGTTCTGTAACACCTCCTCTCACTCACACTTCAACCTCTGCTGCAGACACGCACTCTGTGTCTTCTTCTCTGAGAGCCAGAGGATCCCCATCCAGCCTGCACACACTTGGGCTGGAGAGGGGATCCCGTGACGGCGGTATGATATAATAAACTCTACTTAAAACCTCCAACAACGCCACTTTATTTCATGCCGCTGCATGTACCACACTAAACATGGACCAGAGGAAGCAAAGGAGAGAGTTGTCTCAGGAGATTAGAAAGAAAATTATAGACAAGCATGTTAAAGGTAAAGGCTATAAGACCATCTCCAAGCAGCTTGATGTTCCTGTGACTACAGTTGTACATATTATTCAGAAATTTAAGATCCATGGGACTGTAGCCAACCTCCCTGGACATGGCCGCAGGAGGAGACGGATAATACAAATGGTAACAAAAGAGCCCAGAACAACCTCTAAACACATTCATGGTGAACTCCAAGGTGAAGGTACACCAGTGTCAGATTGCACCATCTGTCGTTGTTTGAGCCAAAGTGGACTTCATGGGAGACGACCAAGGAGGACACCACTGTTGAAAACAAATGATAAAAAAGCCAGACTGGAATTTGCCAAACTGCATGTTGACAAGCCACAAAGCTTCTGGGAGAATGTCCTATGGACAGACGAGACAAAACTGGACTTTTTGGCAAGGCACATCAGCTCTATGTTCACAGACGCAAAAATGAAGCATACCAAGAAAAGAACACTGTCCCTACTGTGAAACATGGAGGAGTTTCTGTTATGTTCTAGGGCTGCTTTGCTGCATCTGGCACAGGGTGTCTTGAATGTGTGCAGGGTACAATGAAATTTCAAGACTATCAAGGTATTCTAGAGAGAAATGTGCTGCCCAGTGCCAGACAGCTTGGTCTCAGTCGCAGGTCATGGGTCTTGCAACAGGGTAATGACCCAAAACACACAGCTAAAAACACCCAAGAATGGCTAAGAGCGAAACATTGGACTATTCTAAAGTGGCCTTCTATGATCCCTGATCTAAATCCTATTGAACATCTGTGGAAGGAGCTGAAACATGGCGTCTGGAGAAGGCACCCTTCAAACCTGAGACAACTGGAGCAGTTTGCTCATGAGGAGTGGGCCAAAATACCTGCTGAGAGGTGCAGAAGTCTCATTGACAGTTACAGAAATCGTTTGATTGCAGTGATTGCCTCAAAAGATTGTGCAACAAAATATTAAGTTAAGGGTACCATCATTTTTGTCCAGGCCTGTTTCATGAGTTTGTTTTTTAAAATACTTCTGTTGAACCACAATTCAAAAGCATTGTCTGATTTTCATTGGTTAATTTTCATAGAATTTTTATTTATTACCACTTTTGTCAGATTCAAGTTATTTCTGTGGCCATTGTGGGTTTTTCTTTCATTAACAGAGGGGTACCAACAATTTTGTCCACGTGTGTATCCACTGTATATGAATAGTGCATGGGACTTAGGACTCCAGTGTTTCTGATTCATGGTCTCTCACTCTGTAGCTCCTCCCCTCAGCACATAGAGGAGTGCTGTGGTTGGCTGAAACAGAAGCTGAATGAGCTGAATGCAGAACAACACCACATCATTCATCAGCATCAGGAGCAGGTACAGTCACATGCCACTAGCTTCACCCGTAGCTAGTATATGCATTGATACCGTATGACCTTGAGTGTAATATTGGTTTTATACAACAGTTTCCCAAACACAATTTATTAAATGACAGCAATACTTGTCAGAATATTATAATTTGTTAGCTTAATGTTTTGCGGAGCTGGGAAAAAATACTCTCTTCTTAAGGTGCGTTCACACCAAACGCGAACAGGCAAATTTTTCGTGTGGCATGATTACATTATAACTGAATAAAAACACGCAAACAGACATGAATAGTGAGATGCAGACAGGCAAAGTTGTCTTTAAAACTCTGCTGTGGAAATTCCCAAAGTAACGTCATGCTTAGGTTTACATTATCCGACTGGGGGCTCACCTGAAAATGTTGTCTCAAGCCTCCAAAACTTCACAGATGATGGGTGTGTACGTTGCTAGCTTGCTAGGACGTCCATGGCCGGAAACCGTGGGTGAATAACTCCAAAATCCTGATTCATCTGAAGAGTTCCCAGTCCTTCTGTCTCCCGGTGAGTGAGTTTCATTTTCAAACTAGTTTACTCTGCAGTGGTGATACTTTTACTCCGGTGACAGCAGAATCTCAAAGCTAGCAGCTAGCTAACGTGCAGACGTGAACGCGCAACGTCTTCCCATTCACTTTATATGGATTTGCGCCGCCTGTTCACGTTTGGTCAGAACGCACCTTAAATGTAGCCAGTAACTGTTGCTAAGCACCTAAATACATACCGATCACCTGTTGAGTCTGTACAGAAGAAGGGCCCAGATCGATGCTGGTGGCATGTTAGCATGCTTGCGATTTGACTTCGGCACACTTTGCTTGCTTTTTCTTAGCATTTTCAGATGAAACAGAGTCTGTCACCATAAAGGTATTGTGGTTTTCTAACCAAGTAAATAAATTTAACTCTAGCCTGTCCGTTTTGGTTAAACAGATGTAAAATATATCGCCAGATGTTTAAAAGGACAGGACTTGTGGATTAGAAAGGGCTGAGACTGTAGTTGCTTTTCAAACAGCGCCTCACTGTGGAAATTAAGGTATCCAACACAGTACTGCAATTCTCAAGTCTGCAGACTTGATAGTAAATTGCTGTTAGTAATTAACGGTAACTAGAACACCTTTGAAGGGGAGTGATACATATCCAGTGAAACGTTGGAGTACAATTATCGTGGATTATATGCAGTAACTCCTGGAATCCCTATTGTCTAATCAAATTGCTCGGTTGGAACTAACTGTTGTATAATATCAGTTTTAAAAAACTGGTATAGAGGCAGCACAAATGGCACCTACTGAAGACACTCACATTTTTAAACTTTGCCTAATTTGAAATGGTTTTTTTTGTTTGTTTTTGTTTTTTTTTTCATAATGTTCTCTGCTTTATTTTACCAGGCTGTCAACTGCCTTTTGGGAAATGTAGTGTATGAACGTCTGGCTGACCATGGCCCCAAACTGGGCCCTGTTACCAGGAAAAACCCGCTGGTCACCAGGTAATTGATTTAGAGGCTGATTTTGCAAGAAAGGATGAGTAATGCAGTTACTAAAGTAGTGAGAAGAAGAAAACGGAAAAGTACAGCTGTAGAATGGTGGACAGGAATGATGCCTCATACTGTTTAGGTCACATTTCCTATAGATTACAGTGTTTGTGGCAATAGCTGAGCAATAATCACACGATTACTTAGTGAGTCCCTTGTCATATTGAATGACTTTATCACCTAGAGCTACAGCTTTCTGTGATCAGTTCTGCTCTGCACTCTCCATGGCTACGGTCACACTGCAGGCCTTACTGCTCAATTCCAATTTTTTTGCACACATGTGACCCATATGGTAATGGTACTTGATAAAGGATGCTATGTGTTCTTATCATTTACATCTTTGTTCGTCAGATATTTCACCTTCCCATTTGAGGACATGACCCTGGAGCAGGAGATGCAGCTGCTGGACCAGCCAGACAGGACATGCCACTTCCTTGCTCACAACGGCTGGGTGATGGGTGACGATCCACTGCGCAACTTTGCTGAGCCAGGCAAGCAAAATTGCTTGGTGTACAGACTGTACAAGCTTGTTTAAATTCCATGCTATGTGAAAGTATGATCAATTTTCTAATGTCTCGGTCCTTAATAGGCTCTAACGTGTACCTGCGGCGGGAGCTGATCTGCTGGGGTGACAGCGTGAAATTGCGCTATGGAAACAGACCTGAGGACTGTCCATACTTGTGGGCCCACATGCAGAAGTACACAGAAATCACAGCCAAATATTTCCATGGAGTCAGACTGGACAACTGCCATTCTACACCCTTACATGTTGCTGAGGTCTGTAACATATCATGTGATCACAATAAGAGGCAGGGAAACCGTCTGACAAGTCCAGTCTATGTACAGAATTTCACTTTACTGATAAATGGCAGCTTTGGATAACTTGGTTATTAGTTATACACTGTGTCAGATAGTGATTTAATTTGATCAGGCTTGTGGCGTAATCTAGTGGACAGTGTGTGAAATAGCATATCAGTAATTTAATCTGAAAAAATATGACTACCAAGATATAATAACAATCTGACTAATGCAACTTATCATTGAATACATACAAATTATTATATTAATAACTGAATGAATATACGTATTTTTGCATATTAACAAATCAAGGCATGAATATGTCTTGATTTAATTTTTTTCTGTTCCTTGTAATCAATGTTTAGTTTTTTAGTTTTTGCACACAATTACATCTCACATTGGATATCCGCTTGCTTCGATACTTTTATCATTCAAACTTGTAAGATAAGATAAGGTAAAGATAAGCCTTTATTAGTCCCACAATGGCTGTAGTTCATGTTTATTCATATTTTGTTAAGTTCAGTTCGAAATACACAAAAAGCAGAAAAGAACTAAGAGAGTTGCATGACCTCCTTTCAATCCATGAAGTACATTGCAGCCTTATTTTTAAGGGTGGGCTTCAACCTTCTTTTAACAAAGAGGAGTTTATTTGTATATTTAACAGTAGGGAGGGATTCTGATGCCACCACAGACTGATTAACTGTGTTTAAAATGTTTACGTTTACTTCTTCTTCTCTCCCTGTCTGTCATGCTCATGTATTGTGTGTCCCAGGCCATGTTAGATGCAGCCAGAGAGGTCAGATCCAATCTGTATGTGATAGCTGAACTCTTCACTGGCAGCGAGCTCATTGACAATGTGTTTGTTAACCGGCTGGGCATTAGCAGCCTTATACGAGGTGCATATGGTAGCTCGTGCACAGTCTAACTTTATGCTTTTGTCTCTCTCTTCTCTTTTCACTGCATTGTTCTGCATTTTACATCCAAACCCACCTTTCTCCCATCTTTTTACTTTTTGTCACTCTTCTTCTTCAACTACGTGATGGCATGTGGTGGTTCCTTTGAGGGCCGTTGCCACTAACTGCATCCACTTCATCCCCTCTCTTCCATCATCCTCTCCATTTCTCTCTCGGCTTCCTGCTGCTGTGGTGTTGCCTGCTGTGGTTGAGTAGTTCATGCTGGATGTGGCCAGACGAGTGTGTCCTGACCTGTACGTGGTGGCTGAGCTGTTTACAGGCAGTGAGGAGCTGGATAATATCTTTGTTACCAGGCTAGGCATCTCGTCGCTCATACGAGGTACAGTACTGGGTTCACCACCCACACATACACACACACACACGTGCAGTTTATTTATTAAACTATACCTGTGGGTCTGCTTTCACATATTCAGATATTTACATGATTTGTACAAGTTTACACATACAGGGTGAATGGATAAATTGACAGAAAGGACGCTCAAACTCGAGAGAGTGTAAAATTACACACAATGCCTACCATTAATTACACATCTGCTTGGCAAACTACACAGTGACAGATCATCAGAAAATTCTTTTTAAATCAATTACACGATTATGTGTATTATACATTAAAGGGGTCATTGACTTCAGTTTTTCCACATTTTAAGAGCTCACACATCTTAATGAAGTGTTTGTGACACATTTTGTTCACATTTTCTTTAATTTTTTTAATTATTGAAGCAAATTTGTTTTTTATTTTTCTTGACTTTCTTGAAATGCTCTGATTTAAAACCTGTCTCTTTAAAAAACATTTCAACTCCACCCTCCCTCTTACGTCAGTTAGCCATTAGCTGAGTAGCTTCTAGCCATCTAGCTTGGATGAGCAGCGCTGGTTCACCGATTTGCAGTCGTTTGTACATCTGGCATCATGCTGGCCCACCCCCCCAACAGCCCTGCTGGGAGGCCATAACAAATCACCAGTGCCGGACGACCCACCGATCTCCGCAACTCGAGGCCGCTGGCCGAGCCACGGGATCTCAAAGGGCAATGTCTTGCTCCGCCATACTCCGCTCTTCTCTCACAGCCAGTCATGGAGTGTGCCCCATCACGAAGCTCCCCATGCTATCCGTGAGAGTATGCCCAGAGGATGGTGAGGGAGCTGAGCCAGCAATTCCAGGCAACTGCCTGTGCTGTGTCCTGGGTGCCGGGCAGGCAGTTGCCGCGACCCGGGATGCTGTCTGGGGCTGCTGCCTCTCAGCTCTCCATGACCGGCATGCCGGCGACCTGCTGCGGAACCACAGCAAAACCACCAGCAGATGGGCCAGAGTGACGCGAGGCACATTATGGACCGTGGACTGGTGAACCAGGTGGTAACAGGGATGGTTATTAGAGTGACTAAGATCTGAAGAAAATAACAATATAAGCCACACTCTGTTTGAGCTTCCTGTTACCAGTGTTAACTTGGGGGCTAATAGCTCAAAGGCTAGTAGGCTAGCTTTAGCCCCCCTTTGATCTACATGACAGACAGCTAGGCGGGCCAATAACTGAGCAGTGGGCTGGTCTGAAGGACAGCAGTGGGTTGGCTTTTTCTTGACATTACAAATAAGAATTCCACAAAAAGGTCAAAAATGTTTCTGGGAGAGAAAAACAAGATAAAAGCTGTGTGTTTTTTTTTTTTTTTTTTTTTTTTTTTTTTTTTAAAGAGAATTGACTGTTTTGAATTTTTTGACTAATTAGGTGACCATTAGACTCATTTCAGACAGTTACAACCTACAAACACCATTTTTTTCAATCAATGACACCTTTCAATACAATTATATTTGATATTTATTGTTTTATCATAGCTATTTTTTATATTTTTATACATGTTTTGTATAATGTTGGGTATAATGTTTTTGGTCTGTCAACTTAACATTTTATGTTGTCACCAATATGGCTTCTACATTTCTGATCAGCTTGGCTTCCTATTTATACAGAAACTTTGCCTCAAATGAGGGGTTCCATTGTTTTGGGGAGGTGGGCTTAATTTTTCAGGTCCATTTTATGTTGATCACAGTTCTCATTAGGGGCCCCGATATGTGGATGTGTGGAGTATGTGCGAGGTTCATTCATTCCTTCGAAAATATTGTAATTTTATGCCCTGAAGTCTAAAATTCATAGTTTGTGCATTTTTTTTGTTTGTTTTTGTAGTATTTCCCACTTTTTGGGTGGGGTGTCAGGCTCCCAAGTTGTTGTCCATTTTGTAATACTGCATAGTCTACAAAGCTAAAGCTACTGCAAAAACACTTTTTGATGTGTACAGGTGCATCTCAGTTTATTAGAATGTCATCAAAAAGCATCTCCGTATAGCTTATCAGCAAAGGGAAGCATAAAGTGTTCTAAAATTTCCTGTTAGATGACTGTGGTGACTTTGGTTTTGATAAAACACAATGGACCAGCACCAGTAGATGACATGGCTCCATCACTGACTGTGGAAACTTCACACTGGACCTCAAGCAGCTTGGAGTCTGTGCTTCTCCACTCTTCCTCAAGACTCTGGGACCTTGATTTCCAAATAACAGGACTTGGCAGTTGATTTGGGGAGCCATGTCATCTGCCGGTGTTGGTCCACTGTGTTTTATCAAGTCCAAAGTCAGTGCAGCCATATACCAGGAAATTTTAGAGCACTTCATGCTTCCCTCTGCTGACAAGCTTTATGGAGATGCTGATTTCATTTTCTAGCACAACTTGGCACCTGCCCACACTGCCAAAAGTACCAATACCTGGTTTACTGACCATGGTATCACTGTGGTCGATTGTCCAGCAAACTCTCCTGACCTAAAACCCATAGAGAATCTATGAAGTATTGTCAAGAGGAAGATGAGAGACACCAGACCCAACAATGCAGACGAGCTGAAGGCTGCAATCAAAGCAGCCTGGGCTTCCTTGACACCCCAGCAGGACCACAGGCTGATCACCTCCATGCCATGCTGCACTGAGTGTAGTAATTCATGCAAAAGGAGCCCCAACCAAGTACTGAGTGTGTACATAGACATACTTTTCAGTCGGCCTACATTTCTATTAAAAATTTTTTAATTAATTTTATGTAATATTCTAATTTTTTGAGAAACTGAATTTGGTATTTTCATGAGTTGTAAGCCATAACCATCAAAATTAAAATAAATTAAATTAACACTTGAAATATATCACTGTTGTGTGTAATGAATCTATATACGAGTTTCATTTTTTGAATTGAATTACTGAAATTTATCAACTTTTTGATAACATTCTAATTTATTATTGAGATACACCTGTATATCAGTACAGGCTGAATTGTAACTTAAATCATGAGATATGACTTGCTACACTTGGAATTGAATGTCACCTTACAGTATTTAAACATTTTTTTATTACAACCACATTTAAGGGGCGGCTTTGGCACAGGTGTAGTGTGGCCAACTACTGATCTAAGGGTTGGTGGTTCAATTCCTGCTGTCTGCAGTCTGCATGTCGAAGTGTCCTTGGGCAAGACCCTGAACCCCCAGTTGCTCAGTTGGTGGGGCAGGCCAGCACCTTGTATGACAGCTCCACCACCATGAGTGTGTGAATGGGTAGATGGCAGGATCTGTAAAGCGCGTTAGTCATCCAGAGATGAGGAAAAAAAGCACTATATACAGACATGGACAAAATTGTTGGTACCCCTCTGTTAATGAAAGAAAAACCCACAATGGTCACAGAAATAACTTGAATCTGACAAAAGTGGTAATAAATAAAAATTCTATGAAAATTAACCAATGAAAATCAGACAATGCTTTTGAATTGTGGCTCAACAGAATTACTTTAAAAAACAAACTCATGAAACAGGCCTGGACAAAAATGATGGTACCCCTAGAAAAGATTGAAAATAATGTGACCATAGGGACATGTTCAACCAAGATGTGTCCTCTAATTAACATCACAGGTGTCTACAAACTTGTAATCAGTCAGTCGGCCTATTTAAAGGGTGACAAGTAGTCACTGTGCTGTTTGGTGACATGGTGTGTACCACACTAAACATGGACCAGAGGAAGTAAAGGAGAGAGTTGTCTCAGGAGATTAGAAAGAAAATTATAGACAAGCATGTTAAAGGTAAAGGCTGTAAGACCATCTCCAAGCAGCTTGATGTTCCTGTGACTACAGTTGTACATATTATTCAGAAATTTAAGATCCACGGGACTGTAGCCAACCTCCCTGGACGTGGCCGCAGGAGGAGATGGATAATACGAATGGTAATAAAAGAGCCCAGAACAACCTCTAAACACATTCATGGTGAACTCCAAGGTCAAGGTACATCAGTGTCAGATCACACCATCCGTCGTCGTTTGAGCCAAAGTGGACTTCATGGGAGACGACCAAGGAGGACACCACTGTTGAAAACAAATCATAAAGCCAGACTGCATTTTGCCAAACTGCATGTTGACAAGCCACAAAGCTTCTGGGAGAATGTCCTATGGACAGATGAGACAAAACTGGAACTTTTTGGCAAGGCACATCAGCTCTATGTTCACAGATGCAAAAATGAAGCATACCAAGAAAAGAACACTGCCCCTACTGTGAAACATGGAGAAGGTTCTGTTATGTTCTGGGGCTGCTTTGCTGCATCTGGCACAGGGTGTCTTGAATGTGTGCAGGGTACAATGAAATCTCAAGACTATCAGGGTATTCTAGAGAGAAATGTGCTGCCCAGTGTCAGACAGCTTGGTCGCAGTCGTAGGTCATGGGTCTTGCAATGGGATAATGACCCAAAACACACAGCTAAAAACACCCAAGAATGGCTAAGAGCGAAACATTGGACTATTCTAAAGTGGCCTTCTATGAACCCTGATCTAAATCCTATTGAACATCTGTGGAAGGAGCTGAAACATGCCGTCTGGAGAAGGCACCCTTGAAAGGTGAGACAACTGGAGCAGTTTGCTCATGAGGAGTGGGCCAAAACACCTGCTGAGAGGTGCAGAAGTCTCATTGACAGTTACAGAAATTGTTTGATTGCAGTGATTGCCTCAAAAGGTTGTGCAACAAAGTATTAAGTTAAGGGTACCATCATTTTTGTCCAGGCCTGTTTCATGAGTTTGTTTTTTAAAATAATTCTGTTGAACCACAATCCAAAAGCACTGTCTGATTTTCATTGGTTAATTTTCATAGAATTTTTATTTATTACCACTTTTGTCAGATTCAAGTTATTTCTGTGACTATTGTGGGTTTTTCTTTCATTAACAGAGGGGTACCAACAATTTTGTCCACGTCTGTAAATGAACACCATTTAAGTTTATATTCAATAACAATTGTGTCTGATTCTGAAGCATGAACCATTAAATGGAGTGGAGTTCTGTTTTCATATAACTGTAGAAATAATCAATTTGTAAAAATGAAGTTGTGTAAAAGTCCTGACACGCACAACATAAATTGTCTTCATTGGGATCTCAGACTTTTGGACCTCACTGTTTTTGCTTAATTAAACTTTTCATTGGCTTCTCAGCTCACAAAGTCTAAAGGCCTGCATCCCCTGATGAGCACGTTGCCTGCATGCTGTGCTTGCACTGTAGGTCCTGTGTTTAAGTTGTTACCTCCATTACCAGCGTGTTCTCCTCCCCCTCACCTTGTCCACAGAGGCTATGTCAGCCGGCGACAGCCATGAAGAGGGCCGACTGGTGTATCGTTACGGAGGTGAGCCAGTGGGAGCGTTCGTTCAGCCCAGCCTCCGCCCACTGGTGCCCTCCATTGCTCATGCCATGTTCCTTGATGTTACCCATGACAACGAGTGTCCCATCCAGGTGGGGTCAGGCTCGGCTTACTGCGCTGTTTGGTTTAGTGTGCATGCACAGGCGTGTAATTGCTCTTTGTCGGCCTGTCGTTTTTCAGCTGCGCTCAGCGTTGGACTCCCTGCCCAGCTCTGCCATTGTCTCCATGGCCTGCTGTGCTACCGGCTCCACCAGAGGATACGATGAGCTGGTGCCCCATCAGGTTATTTATTTAATAATCCATGTTCAAGCTTTCATGGCCATCAGATTTTTTCACAGTATTGATGTGCATTTTAAAAGGAGGATGATAAATCTGCTCATATAAACATTCCTGTATACAGTCTAAATAAGGAATATTACAAACCTGCTCAGCTCCTCACTTACCTTTGTGTTTGTGTCTAGATCTCTGTGGTGAAGGAGGAGCGCTTTTACCCCAAGTGGAACCCCACTGCTGACCCCTCCTCTCCCGGTGAGGTTGGATTGCAGAGTGGGATTATCGCTGGGAAACAAGCTGTTAATAAATTGCATCAGGAACTGGCAGCCCAGGGATTCATACAGGTATGCTGCATTTGTGTATGTGTGTACGTATACAGCAAATAAAGCATCGGGTCACGGTGGACAAGTTTCATGCCAAAGTCTTTCTTAAGCTTTATGGTTGTCTTACTTTGGTGTGTCACCTGTTTTACAGATAGTTTACTGTGCCCCCTTTAAGGTTAAACATTTTTTTTTTTATGTACAGTACTATGCAATTGGTGTTATTAATCATAGAAGTAATTGACAGCCTTTTTTCCTACTGTTGCCGCTTAGTGACGTCACAGTTTGGATAACGTTATATGGTCATAAGAGGCAACCATCTCTTGACAACAGTATAAAGGAAAATCTACTCTTAATAATAATGAATAAAATAGGAATAAACATGATTGTCCCATTTTAATAATATAGTTATTTCTCTCCAGGTTTATGTGGACCAAGTTGATGCAGACATCGTTGCAGTTACTCGTCACTGTCCAAGCACCCACCAGTCTGTGGTAACAGTGAGCAGGACCGCCTTCTGGAACCCCAAAACCCACACATACGACTCCAGCGTTCCACCCATGTTCATCCCTGGTACGATGGCATTGTGTTAGCCACTAAGAAACTTATTGTAGAATTTTCTCTCTCGTTTTCATGGTTTAGAACAGTAGCCCCCAGCTGTGTGCCATGGTGACCTAAGACCCTGCATGTTTTACCTGAAACCAGTGTCTTCAACAGGTGATTTCACTGAATTTATTTCTACTGATTGCTGATCAGTGAAAACAGCTGCTGAAGAAGCTGGGTGGGACAGAAAACCTGCAGAGTCTTGGGCCACCGTGGAACTGGGTAGGGGACCACTGGTTTAGAAGTCAACTCTGATTCTCTGCCTCTCTAGGGAAGATAGAGGAAGTGGTGTTGGAGGCAAGGACAGTGGAGAGGGATGCTGGGAGTTATAAGAAGAATGACAAATACATCAACGGCATGCCAGAGTACACAGTGGAAATTAAAGAGCATATACCAGTAAATATTGTCTAATTCCTCTTTAGTGATTTATATGTATGTACTGTACTTGTATTCCTGTATTAGTGAGCATTTGAATGAAAACATTGTGTATTCACAGTTGGAGGAGAGTGCAGTGGTGAAAAAAGCTGGTGTTACATCTAAGGGTCGCTCAGAGTTTGTGCATGAAATCACCTTCCAGAAGCTGACACCTGGCAGTGTCATAGCTTTCAGGTAACAAACACACCTAAAGCTGTCACATGTGTGCTTTTATCCTTTTTTTTTTATTGGGTGTGTGTTTCTGTTGGTTGGCAGTCAGTTTCTTCCCACTCTCTCCCTCCTTCTGACAGGGTGAGTTTGGACCCCAAAGCCCAGAAGGTGGTGGGGGTGCTGCGGTACTTCCTGTCCCAGTTCAGCCCCAAGTACAGGAGAGGCAGTGTAGCAGATGAAAACCCCCCTGAAGCTCTGCAGAAGCCCCTGGCACAGTGAGTAACACATTGATCAGACTCTACAGTACTGAGCCATTTCCCAGCATGCACCGGGGCTTTGTCTGTTCTGATATTGTCAAAATTAGATTTAGTCTTTGATGGCTAGAAGAATTGAACAAAAAAAATGTATCTTTGGTAAACTATATTTTGTGGAGAAAAGGATTAAAAAATAAATTATTAAGTTCAATTTAATTTAATTTAGTCTTATTTAGTTCAAATTGACTTCACTGTGTTTTATTTCATATTATTTCACAGCGGTTATCTGAAAAAAAAGCTCAATTCCCTTAGGTGGTTTGTCAGCTTTTCACTGAAGAAATTAGTAAATTTTAAGTAAACCTGACATTTTTATGAACCTGTTCAGATGTAGAATTAGGCAATACCCCATGACCTCGAGTGCAGTATTGCTTTTATACAACAGTTCTGCAAGCACAATTTATTAAATGTCAGCAACAGACGACAAAATATTAGGATTTGTTTGTTTAACCAGTTATTTTGCTCCACCGAGAAAAATAGTCCCTTCTAAATGTACTCAGTTAACTGTTGCTAAGCATCTCCATCAACATCATGCAGAAAGGAATATATCTATTGTCATTTCACACACATGTAAACAAATATTCTCTAGTCAGTGTTTATAATACATACCGGTCACCTGTTGGGTAGGTTTGTGGTTCCTGTGGGATCATGCAGGTGAGTAGTTAGCAAGCTAGCGATTTGGCTTTGGCTTACGTCTCTCGCTTTTTTCATGGTATTTTCAGATGAAATCAAGAGTTCATCACCAAACAGGTACTCTGGTTTGCTAATCAAGACAATAAATCCAACTCTAACTTGACTATTTGTTTAAACAGACATGAAATAGCATGCAGATAAGGGTCTGACTGCAAACTAAATAAAGTTTTTTAAAAAAGTAGGCCTTTCGGATCACAGAGATAATTTCTTTTCAAACAGCACCTCACTGTGGAAATTACGGTATTACAATTCTCACCTTAAAAACTGGACACAGTTGACAGGACTTGACAGTAAATTACTGTTAGTAATTAACAGTTACTAGAGCACCTTTGAAGCAGAGTTATACATATCCAGTGAAACGTTGGAGTACAATTATCGTCAAATATAGTAACTTCTGGAATCCCTATTGTTCAATCAAATTGCTTGGTTGGAACTAATTGTTGTATGACTGCCCCTCCCTGAGCCTGGTTTTGCTAGAGGTTTCTTCCTGTTAAAAGGGAGTTTTTCCTCTCCACTGTCGCCAAGCGCTTGCTCATAGGGGATCGCCTGATTGCTGGGGTCTTTCTGCAGTTGTGGGGTTTCCCCTACATTTGAAAGTGCTATGAGATGACTTTTGTTGTGATATGGCGCTATATAAATAAAGTTGAATTGCATTGAATTGAATTGTATAATATAGTATAAACTGTATATGACCCTGTCTGAAGCCGATTTTAGAGCAAATTGGTTACAAGTTACAAAAGATCACCCTCAATGTAATATATTCAGTTCAATTCAACTTTATTTATATAGCACCATTTCACAACAATAGTCATCTCATAGCACTTTCAAACGTAGGGGAAACCCCCACAATTGCAGAAAGACCCCAGCAATCAGGCGATCCCCTGTGAGCAAACGCTTGGTGACGGTGGAGAGGAAAAACGCCCTTTTAACAGGAAGAAACCTCTAGCAGAACCAGGCTCAGGGAGGGGCAGTCATCTGCTGTGACTGGCTGGGGGGTGAGGGGATAGAGAAGATGAGAAGAACATAATGAAAACCTTGGGCAGCCTACAGATTTGTTTCTAGTTTCTGTTGCTATGCTGTGATGTGGTGTGGTGACGGTAATGCCTGCTTTGACCTGCATTCACCTGGGTGTGCTCTTCAGATCACTGCTGATAGGTGAGGTCGACAGCAATCCACATCCATTAGAGTCACTTTGAATACGGACAGAATCCCAGGTGGTGTTTGCAAAATGCAGACAGAGCACAAGTCTTGCAGGGTTTTCCAGTGTAATTTGGTCGGTTTTAAAGGGGCTTGATTTCGGCAAACCCAGACCTGTGAGTGATTTGTTTTAAAGCTGCGTGTGTTTCACAGGGTGATGTCCAAACTGACGCTGGCTGACCTGAACACCCTGTTGTTCCGCTGCGAGTCAGAGGAGAAGGAGGATGGAGGAGGCTGCTACAGTATCCCGGGCTGGGAGAGCCTCAAATATGCTGGACTGCAAGGTTGTAACTCAACAGCAATGCATTCTGCAGGGTTTCAACATCACCAAGCAAACACAGTCAGACGACAGACGTAAAAATGTAACAAAGTAGGAGGCACAAGCTTTCCTACAACAAGAGTTGTTCTTACAGTATATCAGTTTTGGATGAAAAATGTGCCTTGAGTCACCCAACATGTTTGAGTCTAAAAACTGAAGCTAAAACAGCCTATTAAAAATGAATTCCTCCATCAGTATTACTAATAGGTGTAAATGAGCAATAAGTATTTTTAAACAATATGGCTTTCTACAATAATATTGTTTTGTTCTGTTTGTTGTTTATGATGGTCAGCAGTAGGACAGTGTAGGCCAGTGGTCATTTTAAAAATGGCATTCTGGGAGAAAATGCTAAAATCAATTTATTTTATTATTCAATTTAATCTAATGAATTTTCAGTGTTTTCTTGTCAGTTCATTTAAAAATTCTTTTTTCTTTTTTTTCATGACTTAATATTTTTCAGATTTGATCCCTTTTATCTTGTAAATCTTCTTTTCTTAATGAAAACTTGTGAGTTTAGTATTCATCAGTGCTAGCTAATGTTGTTGAAGTTTAGCGAAACTAAAAAGCTTTGAAGCCACTTTTAGCTCATTCTGGCAAAGCTGAAAGGAGCTAATGTGATGACGTGGTTTCTATTGTTCGTCTGTCTGTCCGTCCATATTTCACAGGAATCTCACCAAACTCACTCACAGTGATCCTCAGGAGGGTCTGCTCACGGTCAGAGTCAAGGTCAAAGGTCATCAGACCTGGGCACTTACAGTATATGATTTTCAGAAAAATCGTTACTCCTCCTAAGCAATTACCTTGATTCTCACCAGACTCACGCACAGTGACCCTAAGGTAGGTCTCCATCCGGGTTGAGGTCAAGGTCATTGTCACAGGTCAGGAGATCTGGACACATGATTTCATGAAAAACGTTACTTCTCCTAGGCCAGGGATGGGCAATCATGTGCCGCGGAGGGCCATTCCACTGCAGGTTTTCTGTTCCACCCTGTCTCTTCAGCAGGTGGCTTCACTGATTAGCAATCCTTGGAGCTGATGAGAGCAAACACCTGCTGAAGAGACTGGGTGGAACAGAAAAGCTGCAGTGGAATGGCCCTCACTGCCCACCCCTGTCCTAGGCCATTGACCTTGACTTTAAGCACATCCTAAATGAGTCTGTATTTGGGCTGTGCTTAAGGTCAAGGTCAACGGTCAGGAGACCTGAGCACTCTCAGGGTGATTTCGTCAGGCCAGAATGAGCTACTCCATTATTGACAATCTGGTTTACAGTCACATTAACAATGATAGATGAAATGTTAAAATACATTCTTCCATATGTTTTTCTAGCATTTCTTTGTCAGAGCCTGTAGGTATGGGCACTGGTGGCTCTGGTGTCTCAGGTTCGAGTTCCCTGTACCAAAGAAAGGTTTGGTACATGTAAGTGCTGTTGCATCTCTGCAGGTCTGATGTCGGTGCTGGCTGATATCCGTCCAAACAACGATCTGGGCCACCCTGTCTGTGCTAACCTTCGACAAGGAGATTGGCTCATAGACTACGTCTCCAACAGACTGCTGCACAGAGAGGGGCCTCTGGCTCAGGTGAGGATGTAACAGACACGCCAGGAGAACTCTGTCACGTCTGCAGCAGATCATGCTGGAACAGTGTGTGTGTCTGCAGGTGGGTCAGTGGTTGGCAGCCATGTTTTCCTACCTGAAACACATCCCTCGTTACCTCATCCCCTGCTACTTTGATGCTATCCTGGTGTCCACCTACACCACAGCCCTGGATGCTGCTTTCAAACTCATGTCGAGGTACGATCAGTTTATCTGTTTGTGCATTAATACCAACTGAAATCCTGACTCTTAATGGAGCAAAATGTTAGGTTGGGTCATCAAATTTACAGTGTTCACAGCCCCGTTAAAATGCTTGGTTTTTGTGAAGTACAAGGTTTCCTAGTTTTCCTACAAACAAATATGTTAGTGGATAAAAAATAAAGCGTACACCAAGATGGTTGCATAAGTGTGCACACCCTTAAGCACATACTTTGTTGAAGCACAATTTGATTAAATTACAGAATTCAGTGTGTCAGTCACATTAAAGGTGCTAAAGTTTGGAATGGATTTACTGTGGTCTCGTTTTTTTTACATTGCATAATTTTTTTAAAAAAAATTTTGTTTTCATATAATGGTGTCTCTTTCTGTGCCCTCTGTATTTATGGAATTTATTATGTTCACTGTGTCAAACCTTTAATGTAAGACAGAAGAATGGAAGGTGATGAAATTCAACTTTTACCTTTGGATAACAGAAATGAAACAGCAGTTAAGCCAATAAAGCCTAAAAATTGTAGCTGCTGCACAAGTGTTGGATTCTGTCTGAGGTTTTTCTCTTGGAGGTTTTGATTGTGAGGTTTGACTTTTCTCAGATGAACTTTTAAAAACTGTTGTAACAATGATTCCGTTCTCCTGTCTTAACACAGCTTTGTCCAGAATGGTTCCAGCTTTGTCCGTCACCTGGCACTTGGGTCGATCCAGATGTGTGGCGTTGGTCGCTTCCCCGCTCTCCCTCCCCTCTCCGCTAATCTAGCAGACGTCCCATACCGCGTCAATCCCATCACGGATCAGAAGGAGCAGTGCTGTGTGTCACTAGCTGCAGGTGGCTTGGCAAAACACACCTAATCAGAAAAAGATCCTGCCTAAATTCATCAAATTTCACTTGATTTCGTTTCTTCCTCAGGTCTCCCTCATTTCTCTGCTGGGATTTTCCGTTGCTGGGGTAGAGACACTTTCATCGCTCTGAGGGGACTGATGCTCCTCACTGGTAGACACGTAGAGGCTCGGTACGTGTTCATAAGCTCATGATGTGACCTGTATTTCACTTCCCTCCTGTATGGCGCCTGGAATTAACGCTTCTGTGTCGCGGTCTCCATAGCAACATCATCCTGGCCTTTGCCGGTACTCTACGCCACGGTTTGATTCCCAACCTGCTGGGGGAGGGACGCTGTGCCAGATACAACTGCAGGGATGCTGTGTGGTGGTGGCTCCAGTGCATCCAGGTATGAATGAGACA
The DNA here is from genome assembly GCA_020510985.1 of Pholidichthys leucotaenia. Lineage (NCBI taxonomy): Eukaryota > Metazoa > Chordata > Actinopteri > Cichliformes > Pholidichthyidae > Pholidichthys > Pholidichthys leucotaenia. Next base: position 140,959,368 of record CM035846.1, on the reverse strand, counting down.
TACTGTTCTGTGGAAAAAGTATTTGCCCCTCCCTGATTTCTTATATTTTTGCATATTTTTTTTAAATTTTATTTTGACCTTTATACAGGGTAGTTCCATTGAGAGACAACCTCTCTTTTTCAAGAACACCCTGTTCACACTCACACAGTTACACATTCACGCCTGGAAGCTGCCCAGTACAACCACAGACTGACCTGTGGCCGCTGAGCAGCTCCACTGGAGCAGTTGGGGTTAAGGGCCTTGCTCAATGGCACCACAGACCCCACCCAGATCTGATCCTGCCGGTCCAGAGATTGAACCAGCGACCTTCCGCTCACTAGTCCACATCTCCATTCATTAGGCCACCACTGCCCACTGCATATTTGTCACAATTAAATGTTTCAGATTATCAAATGAATTTTAATATTAGACAAAGATAACCCAAGTAAATACAAAATGAACAGATATCTTTATTTAGTTAAAATCTTGTTGCATTATTTGTAACTTGTAAACTGTGACAAACACATACAGTTGTGCATTTTTTTATATTTTTTTAAGCAAATAACCAAATTGGGGGTATTTACTTGTATTATTAGCATATTTGTGATTTGTGCGTATTTTTTTCTACTATTGAATAAAAAAAAAAGAATTGCGGGCTTTTTGGTGAATTTTTTTTTAAAAACCAAACTAGGGGTAAAAGAGAATAACCACTGAAATGAAGGAGACCAGCTCTCGGCCGTCAGCGACCGATGTCCATCTCTAACCCTTCGCCGTCGGACCCTTCATCCTCTGAAACGTGGGAGTCATCTTCACTTCCTGAACAATATGGTTCAAATAAATAGGGTTGCAGTCCTTCGTTAGAACCAACTCACTCTTCTTCATCACTCGGTCCTGCTTCTTCCTCAAAAACTATCGACAAATCGCTCAAATCTTCGCTGAAATCGCTCACAACTTCCTCCACTTCAGTGTACTCAGCCATGTTTCTTTGCATATTGGGTTCCTCTCATGACGTCACAATATGGCAGCACCGTTTGACCCAAATTTGACAAACAAACATCGCAATCTGCTGCATCACGATGTAATTTATGATAGTATATAGAAAAAAGTATTGAATTTTTTTGTCTGCGCAGAATAAAAACATAGTAGTTCTTCTTTCTAATGATGTCTTGGTTGAAGTATGTCACAGACTCTTTAATACTATATGAGCAGAGCTGATATCAAAGAACTGGCCCCAGTGATTGGATGGAAGTGTAGCGTTGTGTAGCAGTATAAATACCTTATTTACATATCTGTTGCTGACACTGCTGTTATGTGCTTCTTTTCAGGACTATGCTACCCATGTTCCCCAGGGGCATGAAATCCTCCGCTGCCCTGTTGCACGCATGTACCCCACTGATGACTGTGAGCCCTGCAAACCTGGAGAAGTGGTAAGTCCTCAATTGTCTTCAGTTTACATTTATAGGATTAAAACCATCTGTCTTAAATTCATGGTTAAGGATAAGGACCTGTACTTATATAGTGCATTTTCTAGTCACAAAGACCACTCAAAACATGCATGTCATGTAAAAAAATGCCTGTATGTACTTTTACAAACTGAAGCTGTATCCTTAAGTGTGTGTTACTTTGGTGCGGCTGGACTCTATAATGCACTAATAAGATGTTTGTTATAGCCAAACATCTTTACAACAAGAATGCTACTCTGATGAAGGAGGAAGAAAAAGACTTAATTACTGAATCAATTACTTGGAACAGCACATTCTCTTTTTAATGTGTGTTTTCTTCCACGACTGGTCTGTGTGGACTTAAAAAGTCTGAATATAACCAGTCAGTTTCTGTGCACACTCTGGTTAGACGTCCAAACACAGTGAGCCCACACTTTAAACAGTACTAATTCTAAAAGACTCCAGAACTGTTTTTTGAAGCATGAATCAAATAAATCAAATATTTGAATATTTTCAGTTGTACCACTCATAGTTTTCTGTTTCATGCATAGATGATTTACAAACTTTTCAGAACACCAAAATAGTGTGTTCATCCATCTGTAGGAGCAGCCGCTGTATGATGTCATCCAGGAGGCTCTCCAGCGCCACCTACAGGGAATTTCCTTCAGAGAGAGAAATGCTGGACCAAAGATAGACATGAACATGAGAGATGAAGGTAGAGCAACTTGTGTGTTTGTTAGGGTCCGAGCACCTGACGGTGTCAGTGGGCAAGAGCAGATTGCATTTGTTTGAATTTCTTTTTTCCTTCTCCATCTAAGATCTCTTTTTTGGGGTAGTCAACGTGCATGAAAACTCACCATTTTTTGCAGAGACCTCAAGACTAGCAAAAAAATTTAATATTTTGGAGGAAATATGAATGACCCCACAAAAATGGCTCTACAGCGCCACCTAACATGTGAAGTCAATGGGGAGTGGCACATGCTTACTTTCGCGTAGAAAGATGAAAATCAGCTGAGATGTTTATCATGTCAAGACATGCAAAAAACTCCATAGAAGTGATGGTCTACACCCAACAGGAAGTCAGCCATTTTGCCAGGAAGTGGCAGTGACCTAATTTCCACCTCGCGCATTTGATCAAACTCGTCCTAGGGTTTTAGTCCGATTGAGCCCATTTGTGGTGACAATCATCTATACCCATGTGCCATTAAAAGTTATTGAAAACTTTTGGCAACGGTTTGGCCGTAGGGGCGTGGCAAAATTTGATGCCTCGCCATGATCATTCTTTGACCATTCTGATGGCAATAACTCTGGTATGCATTGTTGGATTTCAACCACATTCAACATTATGGATATCGGTCCAATTCCAAACAGTTCTATAGAACAATATTCATAGAAATCTACAGCACCACCTATAGGAGGCAGAAAAAAATTGCATCAGAAAGTTTGCTTCATGTTTTTTCAATACCTCGGGAATGGAATGTCAGATTGGCACCAAGATAGGTATGATGTACTGTATATGGGTATGCCTCCGAACAATTACAGCTATGAATATTCATGAGTAGCAATTGCGCCCTCTCTTGGAGACATGAAGGTTACACCAAAGGTTTTCTTCAGTATCTCTGAAATAAACTGTATGATTGTCACCATAAATGGTACCAATCATGTATACCCATGTGCCATCAAAAGTTGTTGAAAACTTTTCCAAATGCCTGACGGTTTGGTAGAAGATGCGTGGCCAGGTTCGCAGTATTGCCATCACCCTTCCAATGGCTATAATTCTAACATACATTGACTGATTTCAACCAAATTTTGTGTGGTGAATAGGTAGCCAACACTGATAATTTCTATAATAAAGAATGACACATAGCGACAGCGCCCCCTACCGCCAATGGACAGGAAGTGATTTCAACCAAATTTTGTGTGGTGAATAGGTAGCCAACACTGATAATTTCTATAATAAAGAATGACACATAGCGACAGCGCCCCCTACCGCCAATGGACAGGAAGTTGCCATAACTCACGTAGATTGTCCGAATGCCGCTAAACTTCATATATATGATACTAGTCAGGCCCTGAACAGATTTATATAACTATAACAAACATAGATAGCTATAGCGCCCCTTAGGAAAACACAAAGCTTTATAACTCAGGCATACTTTGTCCAAATTCAACCAAATTTTGTGTGGTGCATCAGTAGCCCACATTGAACCTTTACATAATGAAGAATGACACATAGCTATAGTGCCCCTAGCAGAAAAAACAAAGCCTTATAACGCTGAAATACTTAGTCCTAATTCAACCAAATTTTGTGTGGTGCATGTTTAACCAACACTGGACCTTTCTATAATGAACAATTACACATACAGTACCGTTCAAAAGTTTGGGGTCACCTCAGACAATTTTGTGTTTTCCATGAAAAGTCACAGTTTTATTTACCACCATGAGTTGTAAAATGAATAGAAAATATAGTCAAGACATTGACAAGGTTAGAAATAATCTGTATTTGAAATAATAATTTTTTCCTTCAAACTTTGCTTTCATCAAAGAATACTCCATTTGCAGCAATTACAGCATTGCAGACCTAACATGATTGCACAAGGGTTTTCTAATCATCCATTAGCCTTCTGACGCAATGAGCAAACACATTGTACCATTGGAACACTGGAGTGATAGTTGCTGGAAATGGGCCTCTATACACCTATGTAGATATTGCACCAAAAAACAGACATTTGCAGCTAGAATAGTCATTTACCAATTAGCAATGTATAGAGTGTATTTCTGATTAGTTTAAAGTTATCTTCATTGAAAAAAAACAGTGCTTTTCTTTCAAAAATAAGGAAATTTCTAAGTGACCCAAAACTTTTGAACGGTAGTGTAACTCTAGCGCCCCTTAGCAGAAAAACAAAGCTTAATAACTCTGGCATAGTTTGTCCGAAGTCAACCAAATTTCGCATGTTGAATAGTCAGCCAATGGTGAACATTTCTATAATATACAATGATATGCAACAGTAGCGCCCCCTACCGCCAATGGACAGGAAGTTGTCATAACTCACACGTACATCGTCCAAATGGACCCAAAACTTGATATACATGGTACTAGTACCACCCAGATCCTGGGTTCGATCCCAGCCCCCGACCAACAGTGATCTATGTGGAGTTTGCATGTTCTCCCCGTGTCTGCGTGGGTTTATGCCGGGATTTCTCTGGTTTCCTCCCACATGCCAAAAACATGCAAGTTCGGTTAATTGGCATCAAACTGGGGATTCTAAATTGTCCTTAGGTATGACTGTGAGAGTGAATGGTTGTCTGTCTCTCTGTGTTGGCCCTGCGATGGACTGGCGATCTGTCCAGGGTGTACCCTGCCTCTCGCCTAAAGATGCTGGGATAGGCTCCAGCACCCCCCATGACCCGAATTGGATTAAGTGGTAGAAGATGAATGACTGAATGAATGAATAGTATTACCCAGAACAGAGTTATGACTATACCACATATAGCTATAGTGCCCCCTTGGTTAAAAAAAAAAAATTATAGCGATGGCATAGCTTGTCTAAATTCAAACAAATTTCCTGTTGAAATTTTCACTAGAAGTGGCGTTTAGGCTATGGATTAACATATTAGATTTTTGAGGTAATCCACAAGCTTATAGAATACCTCTGCCAAGGCGCTATCTTGCAATGGACAGATGGACGGACTGATGATGGATGGCGGTATAGACGGATGGATGGGCGAATGGACTGATGGACAAATGGATGGTAGATGGATGGGTGTATGGCGTTATGTAAGGACGGACGGACAAAGAGTGGGAGGGAGAGAGTTGGGGAGGGAGGAATGGCGCCTGCGCGGAGTTACGCACTCCGAGTGGCGAGGACAAGGACAAGCGAGGACGCAAGGGCCCATTTATCGCTGCTCGCAGCTTTAATGTTTAGTTTATGTTCCATCTGTTGCCACAGAGTAGGTATTATGTATATAAGGTTCTAATCTGGAAAATTTGTGATCCTATATGGAGGTGTTGGACTTTTCCCTCCTGTCTGTTCTCTGCAGGATTCAACGTGAGTGCTAAGGTGGACCCATCCACAGGTTTTGTGAGCGGAGGAAATCGATTTAACTGTGGTACTTGGATGGACAAAATGGGAGAGAGTGAGAGGGCGAGGAACAAAGGCATGCCTGCTACACCCAGGTAACACGCACAGCAGCACCTGCATCACACACAGTAGAGCAAAATGAATACACAGCCCTGCTTGTAAGCAAGTAAGGACTATACAGATTAACTATAGTATTATATTAGAAAAGTGTAAATCCAGAATATTAAATATTAGTTTACAACTTTTTTGTTTCAGTGTAGAGCATTTTTTTTTGCTTTTCAAATTCCTCTATATAAAAATGTGTGTCGTTTATAAAACACTGTATTTGTTTGATTTAATGGTCCTGTGAGTAGTTAGTATGATTAAAGGTATTGATGTATGAGGTACACTGACCATGTTGTTCAACACAAACATTCACTATAAGAATAATACATCTAGTAGTTATACCAGTGTTTAAAACTAACTATAAAGTTCTCATGGTAAAAGCTAGAAGAAAACATTGCTAAAACTTGATTAAATGTCTCTTAATTAAAGGGGTCATTAATTGCACTTTTTCCACATTTTAACAGCCCCCACGTGCCTTAATGAAATGTCTGACATTGTGTTCAAAATGTCTTTAATTATTTAATTATTGCAGCAATTTTTTTTTAATTTTTCCAGCCTTTTTGAAAATGGCTGGTTTTAGTGCTCTGAGACCCCATTCTGCTCTGCCCTCCCTCTTATGTCACTGTTGCTAACATTATCTGCCTAGCTCAGAGCCAGCTAATGTAAATTTGTCCTAGAGAATGAAATAAGATAAGATAAGAAAAGCCTTTATTAGTCCCACAACGGGAAAATTCCAGGATTGCAACAGCACAGGGATAGCAACACTCAGAGCAACAATCAGAAGGCAAGAAAAAAAAACCAAAACAAAACAAAAAAAACAAGCAAGCAAGAGCAGCTAATATACATATGTACATATTACTATAAATATACTGTATATATATATATACACACAGACACACAGTGTAGAGCATTGTAGCTAGATGGAATAAATATATAAATATATAAACACAGTGCGGAGCAATGTAGCTTGATGGAATAATATGTAGATATATAAACACACAGTGCGGAGCATTGTAGCTAGATGGAATGAATATATAGATATATAAATATAAACATAAACACACCCAGTGCGGAGCATTGTAGCTAGATGGAATAAATATGTAAATGTATAAATGCACACAGTGCAGAACATTGTTGCTAGATGGGATGAAACAGCACAACCGTCTACTTAGTTATCCTACATGGTATGATTATGTGCCCATACATATTCTCACCCTCCATAGCGACCGGTATTTTCCTAGTTGTATGCTGGAGAGGACCATTGTGTAAGTCTATTGCATCTTTTGCATTCAAAAAACTATTAGTTTGTTACGTCTTTTTGCTATCTCTGCGAGCAGCCCTGCTTAGGTTGTACAGTCTGACAGCCGTTGGTAGGAAGGCCCTGCGAAACCTCTCGGTTGTGCACCTGGGATGATTTAGTCTGCTGCTAAATGAGCTCCTCAGTGCATTCAGTGTGTCCTGCATAGGGTGGAACTCGGACTCCAGCAGAGATGACAGTTTAACCACCGTCCTTCTCTCTCCTATCTCCTCCACCGGATCAAGGCGCTGCCCCAGGACGGAGCTAGCTTTCTTGATCAGTTTGTTCAGTCTCTTCCTATCGGCTGCAGTAATGCCACTGCCCCAGCAGACCACTCCAAAAGTGATGGCTGATGCCACCACCGTGTCATAGAATGTCTTCAGCAGCACCCCTTGTACACCAAAAGACCTGAGTCTCCTCAGTAGGAACAGCCTGCGCTGTCCCTTCTTGTAGAGTGCATCAGTATTGTGTGACCAGTCTAGTTTATTGTTCAGATGAACACCCAGGTACTTGTAGGATGTCACCATCTCAATGTCTGTTCCCTGTATATTTACTGGTGCTGTGAGGGGTTGTCCTTGCCTGCGGCAGTCCACCACCAGCTCCTTAGTTTTCCTCGCGTTGATCTGGAGGCAGTTCCGATGGCACCAGTCCACGAAGTCCTGGATAAGCCCTCTGTACTCAGTTTCATCTCCACTGGAGATGAGGCCAACGATCGCAGAGTCATCAGAGAACTTCTGTAGATGGCAGTGTGTTGTGTTGTGTGAGAAGTCCGCAGTATAAAGAGTGAACAGGAAGGGAGCCAACACCGTTCCCTGGGGGGCCCCCGTGCTACTGATGATCGTGTCGGACACACAGTCCCGGCTTCTCACAAACTGAGGCCGGTTCGTGAGGTAGTCCAGGATCCATGATGACAGGTGCTGGTCCACCCCTGCACGCAGCAGCTTGTCCTTCAGGATCATCGGTTGGATGGTGTTGAAAGCACTGGAGAAGTCAAAGAACATGATCCTCACCACATTCCCGGGCTTCTCCAGGTGGGACAGAGAACGGTGAAGCAGGAAGATCACCGCATCCTCCACCCCAATGCCATGCTGGTAGGTGAACTGGAGTGGATCCATCGCTGGTCCCACCAGGGGGCGGAGGTGAGCAAGGAGCAGTCTCTCCAGGGTCTTCATCAAGTGGGACGTCAAGGCCACCGGTCTGTAGCTGTTCAGGTCTTTGGGGTGGGAAGTTTTTGGTACAGGTACCACACAAGATGTTTTCCACAGCTGTGGTACCCTCCCCAGCTTCAGGCTCAGGTTGAAGATGTACTCCACAATCCCACACAGCTGGTCTGCACAGGACTTGAGGAGCTTTGCGCTGATGCTGTCCGGTCCCGACGCCTTCCTCGCCTTGATCTTCCTCAGCTCCGTCCTCACCTGGGTCCTGGTCAGGGTCAGGATGGGGGGCTGTGTGTTGGGAGTGGGGGGGTGTTGGTGGAGTGGGGAGTGGGCAGCAGGACTTGATGTCTTTACAGGCAGCAGTGGTTGTTGTGCAGTCAGGGGGGAGGGTGGTTGGTCAAACCTATTGAAAAACAAATTCAGATTGTTCGCCCACTCCCTGCCCCCCGTGGCCTGGGGGGAGGTATTCTGGAGCCCAGAGATGGTTTTGAGGTTTCTCCAGACCCCGCTGATGTCGCTCTGTTGCAGCTTGTCCTCCATCTTCCTCCTGAAGCTGTCCTTGCCTTCTCTGATCTTCCTCCTCAGCTCCCTCTGTATGGATTTCAGCATCTCCCTGTTCCCCGACCTGAAGATCTTCTTCTTCTCTCTCAGAAGTGTTTTAATCTCAGGGTTGATCCAGGGTTTGTTGTTTGAGCAACACCGTATGGTCTTGGTGGGAACGGATTTGTCCGCACAGAAGCTGAGGTAGCCCGTGAAGGTGTGAATGAGGCCATCGATGTCCTCACCATGTGGATCGCAGAGCTGCTTCCAGGCGGTGGCTTCAAAACAGCCCTTTAGAGCGTCCATTGCCTCCTCAGACCATAACATCACTGAGCGCATGGCCGGGGGTTGTCTGTGCACTAGGGGTTTGTACACCGGCCGGAGATGAACCAAGTTGTGATCCGATCTCCCGAGTTGGGGGAGTTGTGATGAGGTGTACGCCTCCTTAGTGTTTGCGTAGAATAATGCATCACTGGTGGACAGGAGTGTGTGGTTTCAGTGGTTGATAGGATATGGCAGGTCCCTGGAGAACAATAAGCACAGAAACATTAAATGAGGGGCTAAACTGATAGCTTCAGCTAGCCGCATTGTGGTCGGCTTGAATCATGGCTGAGAAAATAAAACTTTATCTATGTTAAATAACATCTAAAAGAGGAAAAGAGCAAAGGCAGAGCCAAAGATTGAGGGAAGTTGCAGAAGGAAGAAGGTCGCACAGAGTTCAGGAAGGAGTTGATACAGGCTCTGGGTGGTAGGGAAGAATTACCAGATGACTGGGAAAGTGCAGCAAAAGTATTGAGGGAAATGGGTAGAAAGGTACATTCATGTGAAAAAAATAGGACACCCTGTATAAGCCTTTGTGTTTTGTTAACATATTTGGACATATGGATATTTAATATCAATGTTAAACGTACTGGGAGATTCACGTAATACAACTAAACAATTAAAAATGAATTAAAGACTTTTTCAAATTTTCAATAAAATGTAATTCTAAACAAATAGTGAGGAATAAATTAGGACCCCCCCCCCCCATCTTTTTTAGGACACCCCCACATTCATTCCCACTTAAAATGGCTAAAATAAATTTTAAAAAATGTAAATAAGAACAAAAACAAGGTTAGCTATAGATATGTGAACATTTCTTAATGAAGAACTGAATATTTAAAGGGGTGTCCAAATTTTTTTTCACATGACTGTAATGTGGTGTATCCAGTGGACAGAGGAAGGAAGACAGGGAGACTTGGTGGTGGAATGAGGAGGTACAGGAAAGTATCTAAAGGAAGAGGTTAGCAAAGAAAAAGTGGGATAGTCAGGGAGATGAAGAACATAGACAGGAGTATTTGGAATCTAGACACATGGCAAAGAGAGAGGTGGCAAAGGAAAAGGCATATAGTGAATTGTATGAGATGCTGGGCACTGAGGAAGGAGAAAAGGAGTTGTATCGACTGGCAAGACGGAGAGATCGAGCTGGAAAGGATGTACAGCAGGTTAGGCTGATTAAGGACAAAGATGGTAATGTACTAACAAAATGACAAGAATATGTTAAGAAGGTGGAAGGAGTACTTTGAAGAGCTGATGAATAAAGAAAATGAGAGAGAGAGGAGGATATATGAAGGAAAGATGGTGAACAAGCAAGTCCCGAGGATTAACAAGGTAGAAGTGAGGGCAGCTTTGAAGAGGATGAAGAATGGAAAGGCGGTTGGGCCAGATGACATACCTGTGGAGGTACGGAGCTGTTTAGGAGAGATGGCAGTGGACTTTTTAACCAGATTGTTTAACACAATCTTGGAGAGTGAGAGGATGCCTGAGTAGTGGAGAAGAAGTGTTTTGGTACCAATTTTCAAGGACAAAGATGATGCTCAGAGCTGTAGTAACTACAGAGGCATAAAGTTGATCAGCCACACTATGAAGATATGGGAAAGAGTTGTTGAAGCCAGGATAAGAGGAGAGGTGACAATCAGTGAGCAGCAGTATGGTTTCATGCCAAGAAAGAAAGAGTACTACAGATGCAATGTTTGCTCTAAGAGTGTTGATGGAGACGTATAGAGAAGGTCAGAAGAAGTTGTGTCTTTTTGGATCTAGAGAAAGCATATGATAGGGTGCCAAGAGAGGAAGTGTGGTACTGTATGAGGAAGTCAGGAGTGGCAGAGAAGTATGTGAGGGTGGTGCGAAACATGTATGAGGACAGCGAGGTGGTGGTGAAGCGCGCTGTAGGAGTGACGGATGAATTCAAGGTGGGGGTGGGGTTACATCAGGGATGTAGGTCAGGCAGGAGTCTCCGTGGACCACGATGTTTGCAGACGACATTGTGATTTGTAGTGAGAGTAGGGAGCAGGTGGAAGAGAACCTGGAGAGGTGGAGGTATGCTCTGCAGAGAAGAGGAATGAAAGTCAGTAGAAGCAAGACAGAATACATGAGTGTGAATGAGAGGGAGGCAGGTGCAACGGTGAAGACGGAAGGAGTAGCGGTAGTGAAAGTAGATGAGTTTAAATATCTGGAGTCAACCATCCAAAGCAATGGAAAATGCACAAGAGAGGTGAAGAAGAGAGTGCAGGCAGGGTGGAGTGGGTGGAGATGAGTGTCAGGGGTGATTTGTTACAGAAGGGTAGCAGCAAGAGTCAAAGGGACGATTTACAAGACGGTAGTGAGACCTGCTATGATGCATGGTTTGGAGACGGTGGCAGTGACAAAAAGACGGGTGGTGGAGCTGGAGGTGGCAGAGTAGAAGATGTTAAGATTTTCATTGGGAGTGACAAGGAGGGACAAGATTACAAATGAGTATATCAGAGGGACAGCTTAGGTTGAGCAGTTTGGAGACAAAGTAAGAGAGACAAGGCTGAGATAGTTTGGATATGTGCAGAAGAGGGATAGTGGATATATTGGACAAAGGATGTTGAAGATGGAGCTGCCAGGCAGGAGGAAAAGAGGAAGACCACAGAGAAGATTCATGGATGTAGTGAAGGAGGACATGGAGAGGGTTGGTGTTACAGAGGAAGATGCAAGGGACAGGGTGAGATGGAGGCAGATGATCCGCTGAGGTGACCCCTGAAGGGAGCAGCCAAAAGAAGAAGGAATAACATCTAGAATGAACGATATGGTCAAGTGTTGGTAGATGAACAAGGATTCCAGTGGGGGTGAAGAGAGTTTATAGAAAATGGCGATCGAAACCAGCTGGATAAAGTTGGCTTGTCCATCACCTCCTCCCTGCCGAGGCAAGCTGTGTCTGGGTACAGTGATCATCTTAGCTAGTGCTGTTTGGTGTAAAATCATGATGAAAATCTAACAAAATAAGCCAGAATGACAAGCTATATTATTGACTGTGGATTAGTGAACCAGGTGGAAAGAAGGATGTCTATTTAGGTGACTGAAATGTAAAGAAATAATAATATAAGCCACACCTGGTGTAAGATTCCTAGTACCAGTGTTAGCTTGGTAGCTAATGTTGAGGAATTTCTGACACGTGATGAAGCTTTTCCTCAGATGGTCATGTTTTGTCCACAAGAAGATAGTTACTGTCCAGCATGACGTGATGAGGACTGCTTTTAGAATCATATAAATACTGGGTAGCAACTGGGTGCAGTCTTTGACTTTCTGACCAATGCCTTTGTAAACTATTAAGCTTGCTAATCTTGTCATTCAAGTCCACCTGCTGCTTAATCAAGGCACCAACACGAACACCTGTGGCTCCCCGCCCATCTACATGACAGCTAGGCTGGCCAATAGTAGAGCAGTGGGCAGGTATCAGGCCTGGCGATGTTTACCTTTTAGTGAAGTTTCCCATTTCCTGAGGTACAGGAAAATAATACTGAAGATTCAAAACAGCTTCTTGGGGAGAAAAACAAGTTAAAGGCAGTTTTGTTTTTTTAAGAGAAGTGAGCATTTTGATGCTTTTTTCGAAAATCGTGTGACCATTAAACACATTTTAGAAGGTTAAAACCTACAAAAACACTATTTTTCAGTCAGACCCCTCAGTTCAGACCTCTTTCATTTCTGTCATGGTTGTTATTATTAGTGAGGATAATATTGGCCATATACTTTGTGATGTCATCCCTCCAGAGACGGAGCTGCAGTGGAGATTGTCGGTCTCAGTAAATCAGCTGTTCGCTGGGTAGTGGAGCTTCACGCCGAAGGCCTGTTTCCATATGACGGAGTTAAAGTGAACAGAGATGGTATTACACTGTCACACACAAACAACACACCAGTATTTGTATCACGGTAAACATATTTTTGTTGTGTTCTAGGTAAAGAGGAGTTCATCTCGTACTCTCAGTGGAACAAGCAGCTCCAGCAGTCCTTTGAGGCCTGCTTCTGGGTGTCCAGGGACCCAAAAGACCCAAACGAGAAGCACCCAGACCTGGTCCACAAGAAGGGCATCTACAAAGACAGTTACGGGGCCTCCAGCCCCTGGTGTGACTACCAGCTCAGACCCAACTTCACCATTGCTATGGTGGTGGTACGTACACAAACCCTCACAGTGAACACTGTGCTCTTTGATACTTTCTGAACACGCAGCAGTGATGAATACATGGCCTGTGTGTGTGTGTGTGTGTGTGTGTGTGTGTGTGTGTGTGTGTGTGTGTGTGTGTGTGTCAGGCTCCAGAGCTGTTCACAGTGGAGAGAGCGTGGAAGGCACTGGAGGTGGCTGAGAACAAACTGCTGGGCCTTCTGGGAATGAAAACTCTGGACCCTGAGTAATGCATCCTCACACACTTTAAGCTGTGATTAACTACACCAGGAGTCAGCAACCTGTACTGTGCAAAGAGCCATTTTGAGAAATTTTTGCACAAAAAATATCTGCTTAGAGTCACAAACCATATTTGAGCCTTTAAATGAACATAAAGCAGTTGAGCTATGAACATAAACTGTTGTGTTAACATTAGTAATACTTCTCAATGTGCAACTTTTTGTGGATAAATTTGCAGTTATTTTCTCATAAATATATTTTCCTTATACTGTTTTTTTTTTTACATGCAGACCTTTTCTTTAAAATTTGCCTTTTTTTTAAAAAATTTGCAGTTTTTTCCCCTCATAAATTTGCAAGTTATTTTTATTATAAAATAGCTTGTTTTCCTTGTAATTTTTGCTACTTTTTTCTTGTAAATCAGTGACATTCATTCATTCATTTAATTTAAATCAGTGCCACGAGTTAAATGCAAAGAGCTCCTTGTTGCTCTGGAGCCACAGGTTGTAGACTCTTGAACTGCACCTGTAGTATTCACTGTGGTGGAGTGATTTGTAATTTCTGCGTTTCAGAAATTTACAAGAACATGCTGTAATGATTTTGGATTTATAACTTACTTTCCTACCGTTTCCTCTGTGAGACAGTATTTGACAGTGTTTGTGTTGTTTCAGTGACATGGTGTACTGCGGTGTCTATGATAACGCCCTGGACAACGACAACTACAGCCTAGCAAAGGGTTTCAACTACCATCAAGGCCCTGTGAGTCACACAGTTACACCCCACTACCTCTGCACACTGTAAATACAGTGCATCCAGAAAGTATTCACAGCGCTTCACTTTTTCCACATTTTGTTATGTTACAGCCTTATTCCAAAATGGATTAATTTCATTTTTTCCCTCAGAATTCTACACTCAATACCCCATAATGACAATGTGAAAAAAGTTTTTTTTTTTTTTTTGAGATTTTTGCAAATTTATTAAAAATAAAAAACTAAGAACTCACATGTACATAAATATTCACAGTCTTTGCCATGAAGCTCAAAATTGAGCTCAGGTGCATCCTGTTTCCACTGATCATCCTTGAGATGTTTCTACAGCTTAATTGGGAGTCCACCTATTCAGTTGATTGGACATGATTTGGAAAGACACACACCTGTCTATATAAGGTCCCACAGTTGACAGTGCATGTCAGAGCACAAACCAAGCATGAAGTCAAAGGAATTGTCTGTAGACCTCCAAGACAGGATTGTCTTGAGGCACAAATCTGGGGAAGGGTACATAAAAAAAATTCTGCTGCTTTGAAGGTGCCAATGAGCACAGTGGCCTCCATCATCCGTAAATGGAAGAAGTTCAGAACCACCAGGACTCTTCCGAGAGCTGGCCGACCATCTAAACTGAGCGATCGGGAGAGAAGGGCCTTAGTCAGGGAGGTGACCAAGAACCTAATGGTCACTCTGTCAGAGCTCCAGCATTGCTCTGTGAAGAGAGGAGGACCACCATCTCTGCAGCAATCCACCAATCAGGCCTGTATGGTAGAGTGGCCAGATGGAAGCCACTCCTTAGTAAAAGACACATGGGAGCCTGACTGGAGTTTGTCAAAAGGCACCTGAAGGACTCTCAGACCATGAGAAACAAAATTCTCTGGTCTGATGAGACAAAGATTGAACTCTTTGGTGTGGATGCCAGGCGTCATGTTTGGATGAAACCAGGTACCGTTCATGACCACGCCAATGGTGGTGGCAGCATCATGCTGTGGGGATGTTTTTCAGTGGCAGGGACTGGAAGACTAGTAGTCAGGATAGAGGGAAAGATGAATGCAGCAATGTACAGAGACATCCTGGATGAAAACCTGCTCCAGAGCACTCTTGACCTCAGACTGGGGTGATGGTTCATCTTTTTGCAGGACAATGACCCTAAGCACACAGCCAAGATATCAAAGGAGTGGCTTCAGGACAACTCTGTGAATGTCCTTGAGTGGCAAAGCCAGAGCCCAGACTTGAATCCAATTGAACATCTCTGGAGAGATCTGAAAATGGCTGTGCACCATCGCTTCCCATCCAACCTGATGGAGCTTGAGAGGTGCTGCAAAGAGGAATGGGCCAAACTGCCCAAAGATAGGTGTGCCAAACTTGTGACATCATATTCAAAAGACTTGAGGCTGTAACTGCTGCCAAAGGTGCATCAACCAAGTATTGAGCAAAGGCTGTGAATACTTATGTGCATGTGATTTCTTAGTTTTTTATTTTTAATAAATTTGCAAAAATTAAAAAAAAAAAGCTTATTTCACTATGTCATTCTGGGGTATTGTGTGTAGAATTTTGAGGAAAAAAAATGAATTTAATACCTTGTGGAATAAGGCTGTAACAGCAAAATGTGGAAAAAGTGAAGCGCTGTGAATACTTTCCGGATGCACTGTACATACTGTAAAAGATGGTGACTATGACATCAGATGTTGGTTAGTAATGCCCTGTTCTTGAAACGTGGCACAATATCCCAGAATGACTTATCAAACAAAGTGTGCATGAGTTAAAGCCAACTTTTTTTTGTCACTGCCGACATTAATTCGGTCCATAATTTTCCAAAACTAAAAATTGGATGTGTTGTTTATGAAGGCTTGAATCTGGCGATTGCACATACAAGCTTAAAATGAAAGTGTCCCCCCAGGCTAAGAGATAGAATGAATCACTTTTCTGAGCCAGAAGCTATATATGTAGATTAAACTAGTGCTGTCAGTAGATTTGATTTTTAATCATGATTAATCACATGATGTCCATAGCTAACTCTAGATGAATTGCACTTTAAGGGTAGTATCTCACTTAGCAGTGAATGCAATTTTTGGACTCGACAACTTTACTGACAAATGTTTTCGAAGTCAAGCTAGTATTTTACGGAGTGGTGAATGTTCTTGAACGCTGGGCTATTTGGGTTTCATCAGCGTTCATAAAAGGCTGCAAAACAGTTTTGTTGTAAAGGATCTTAGACAGTTGCTAGTGTTCACTACTAACCAAAAAACTGAAACTGAACTTTAGCAACACGCATTAAAACGGTTTCCAAATGCTTACAACCATTTTGCAGCTGTTTGCAGAGACATACATTCACCAAAAAATTTTGGACATGATCAAAAATTTTTGGTGACAAGAAAAACTATTGGTGACTTTTAAAATTGCTGGTGAACTGTTTGGCAACTTTTTACGAACCCTGACAAAATCCAAGAAGTGCAACGTTCGTAAACATTCCTCGACATTCGCTGCTCCATGAGTTATGGGGGTAATCGTAAATTTTCTATGTTATAATACGGGGGGGGGGGGGGGGCTGAAAAGTTCATAGTGGTCAAATTTCACCAAATGTGGTTTATTTTTCAACTGCAGGGATCCAAGCACTGCAACACCAATGAAAGAAGTGTGTGGACTAGGGTTGGGCATAATTAATCAATTAATCGATAATTGATCATTAAGAATTTCACCGAGGAAGTTCATTTTCGTCGACAAACCGATTTTTTTTTAAACAATCCGAATGTAGGTTATTAGGCCTAGTGCACGGCCGTCCTCAAACAATGCAATGCATTTAACTGTGCTACTGGCAAAATTTGGGCACCAGGGGGCAACATTTCACCATCGCCGTACCCTGGCGTGCCTCAGTTGATACATGTGAGCTTCCGTAGGTCAATCGCCAAATCATGAAGAGGTCGCGGCGAAGTGTTGCGTGGGACCACTTTAATTTAAAAAATGACCAGGTGTACTGCAATCACTGCAATGCAGCATACAAATATACCTCATCGACAACACAAATGATGTATCATTTGAACACCACTCATCCAAGCCTGGTAAAAGACGGTGGCGGCGGTTCATCATCTCTAACCCAGGCTAGCCTGGACTCGATGCTAGCACGGAGGAGCTGCCTTGTTGCCTTGTTACAGGCTTTTCGAGATTGTTGTTTTATTATTTTTATTTAGGGTAAAAAAAAACGGCTGTTCCGTTATGTTGTCACTGACATGAGTTCACGTTTTACTGCCAAACACTGAACAAGTGCATTTTTTTTTTTTTAAACAAAAAGCAGGCCTATAATTCTGACGCCGTGATATAATGGGATAGCCTACGTAAAGGCAAATTGTTGTGTAGCTTTCTTATTTTGATATCCTTGTTTTTAAACAAAGGAAAAGAAAAAAGTAAAAGAAATATATGTTCCGTTATGTGTCCTGTATGTGTCTTCCATTATTGTCTGGCTCGCAACTTGAAGCCTCCCTCGTTTGCGCAATGCGCATGTGTTCACGTTTTACTGCAAACTTGTCTTAATAAATTCATCCTCGAAGAAAAACACTCTATTTTTTTATTATTATTCTCAATACATAAGAGTATAGGCATCATAGGCCTAAATGTGATTGTTTTTTAATATAAAAATGTTAATGATGAACCGATTATTAATCATTAATTCTCCCGACGATCGACGAAGAAAATTTCACCGAATGCCCATCCCTAGTGTGGACTGAAGGGGAGACGATGTTGGAAAATAAACTACATTTGGTCAAATTTGACCACTATGAACTTTTCAGCCCCCCTTGTATACACACGTGGACAAATTTGTTGGTACCCCTCTGTTAATGAAAGAAAAACCCACAATGGTCACAGAAATAACTTGAATCTGACAAAAGTGGTAATAAATAAAAATTCTATGAAAATTAACCAATGAAAATCAGATAATGCTTTTGAATTGTGGTTCAACAGAATTATTTTAAAAAACAAACTCATGAAACAGGCCTGGACAAAAATGATGGTACCCTTAACTTAATATTTTGTTGCACAACCTTTTGAGGCAATCACTGCAATCAAACGATTTCTGTAACTGTCAATGAGACTTCTGCACCTCTCAGCAGGTACAGTTAGGCCCAAAAATATTTGGACAGTGACAAGTTTTGTTATTTTAGCTGTTTACGAAAACATATTCAGGATACAATTATATAATCAATATGGGCTTAAAGTGCAGACTCTCAGCTGTAATTTGAGAATATTCACATCCAAATTGGAGCAAAGGTTTAGGAATTACAGCTCTTTAATACGTAGCCGCCTCTTTTTCAAGGGACCAAAAGTAATTGGACAATTGACTCAGAAGGCTGCAAAAAAAAATAACCAGGCTGCATGGGCTCTTCCCTCATTAACCTGTCATCAATTAAGCAGTTAAAAGCTCTGGAGTTGATTCCAGGTGTGGCGTTTGCATTTGGAAGCTGTTGCTGTGAACACACAACATGCGGTCAAAGGAGCTCTCAATGGAGGTGAAACAGACCATCCTGAGGCTGAAAAAAAAAGAAGAAGAAATCCATCAGAGAGATAGCAGAAATGTTAGGAGTGGCCAAATCAACAGTTTGGTACATTCCGAGAAAAAAAAAGTGCACCGGTGAGCTTGGGAACTCAAAAAGGCCTGGACGTCCACGGAAGACAACAGTGGTGGATGATCACAGAATCCTTTCCATGGTGAAGAACAACCCTTCACAACATCCACTCAAGTGAAGAACACTCTCCAGGAAGTAGGTGTATCAGTATCCAAGTCTACCATAAAGAGAAGACTTCATGAGAGTAAATACAAAGGATTCACCACAAGGTGCAAACCATGAATCAGCCTCAAAAACAGAAAGGCCAGAATTGACTTTGCCAAAAAACACCTGAAGAAGCCAGCCCAGTTCTGGAACAGCATTCTTTGGACAGATGAGACTAAGATCAACCTGTACCAGAATGATGGGAAGAAAGTTTGGAGAAGAATTGGAACAGCTCATGATCCAAAGCATTACGGTACATCTTCTGTAAAACATGGTGGAGGCAGTGTGATGGCATGGGCATGCATGGCTTCCAATGGCACTGGGTCACTTGTGTTTATTGATGATGTGACAAAAGACAGAAGCAGCCGGATGAATTCTGAAGTGTATAGGGATATACTTTCTGCTCAGATTCAGCCAAATGCAGCAAAGTTGATTGGACGGCGCTTCACCAACGATCCAAAACATACTGCAAAAGCAACCCAGGAGTTTTTTATAGCAACAAAGTGGAATATTCTGCAATGGCCAAGTCAGTCACCAGATCTCAACCCAATCGAGCGTGCATTTCACTTGCTCAAGACAAAACTTAAGGCAGAAAGACCCACAAACGAGCAACAACTGAAGACAGCTGCAGTAAAGGCCTGGCAAAGCATCACAAAGGAGGAAACCCAGCGTTTGGTGATGTCCATGGGTTCCAGACTTCAGGCAGTCATTGCCTGCAAAGGATTCTCAACAAAATATTGAAAAGTAACATTTTACTTAGGGTTATGTTTATTTGTCCAATTACTTTTGAGCCCCTGAAATGAGGAGCGTTTGTATAAAAATAGCTACAATTCCTACATGTTTAATCATATATTTTTGTTCAACCCCTTGAATTAAACCTTAAATTCTGCACTTCAGTTCCGTTGTAGTCGTTTCATTTCAAATCCAATGTGGTGGCATGCAGAGCCCAAATCATAAGATTGTGTCACTGTCCAAATATTTCTGGGCCTAACTGTATTTTTGGCCCACTCCTCATGAGCAAACTGCTCCAGTTGTCTCAGGTTTGAAGGGTGCCTTCTCCAGACGCCATGTTTCAGCTCCTTCCACAGATGTTCAATAGGATTTAGATCAGGGTTCATAGAAGGCCACTTTAGAATAGTCCAATGTTTGGCTCTTAGCCATTCTTGGGTGTTTTTAGCTGTGTGTTTTGGGTCATTGTCCTGTTGCAAGACCCATGACCTGCGACTGAGACCAAGCTGTCTGACACTGGGCAGCACATTTCTCTCTAGAATACTTTGACAGTCTTAAGATTTCAAGACACCCTGTGCCAGATGCAGCAAAGCAGCCCCAGAACATGACAGAACCTCCTCCATGTTTCACAGTAGGGACAGTGTTCTTTTCTTGGTATGCTTCATTTTTGCGTCTGTGAACATAGAGCTGATGTGCCTTGCCAAAAAGTTCCAGTTTTGTCTCGTCTGTCCATAGGACATTCTCCCAGAAGCTTTGTGGCTTGTCAACATGCAGTTTGGCAAATTCCAGTCTGGCTTTTTTATTTGTTTTCAACAGTGGTGTCCTCCTTGGTCGTCTCCCATGAAGTCCACTTTGGCTCAAACGACGACGGTTGGTGTGATCTGACACTGATGTACCTTGACCTTGGAGTTCACCATGAATGTGTTTAGAGGTTGTTCTGGGCTCTTTTGTTACCTTTCGTATTATCCGTCTTCTCCTGCGGCCACGTCCAGGGAGGTTGGCTACAGTCCCGTGGATCTTAAATTTCTGAATAATGTGTGCAACTGTAGTCACAGGAACATCAAGCTGCTTGGAGATGGTCTCATAGCCTTTACCTTTAACATGCTTGTCTATAATTTTCTTTCTAATCTCCTGAGACAACTCTCTCCTTTGCTTCCTCTGGTCCATGTTTAGTGTGGTACACACCATGTCAACAAACAGCACAGTGACTACTTGTCACCCTTTAAATAGGCCGACTGACTGATTACAAGTTTGTAGACACCTGTGATGTTAATTAGAGGACACATCTTGGTTGAACATGTCCCTATGGTCACATTATTTTCAATCTTTTCTAGGGGTACCATCATTTTTGTCCAGGCCTGTTTCATGAGTTTATTTTTTAAAGTAATTCTGTTGAACCACAATTCAAAAGCATTGTCTGATTTTCATTGGTTAATTTTCATAGAATTTTTATTTATTACCACTTTTGTCAGATTCAAGTTATTTCTGTGACCACTGTGGCTTTTTCTTTCATTAACAGAGGGGTACCAACAATTTTGTCCACGGCTGTAAATGTAAAGCTGTACTTGTCGTTCAAAATGGCCTTTTCTTTGTCCATTTTGGCTCATGGAGACTTTTTTCTTGGGTTGCTGTCTGCTGCGTGCTGCTTTGCTTCCTGATTTCCAGAACTGCCATGTGGGCCGAGGCCCTTAAATATGGAAAGCACTCATGTGTCTAAAAAAAATGGCAGCATCAAACAGGGTGGTGCGTTAACTTATTACTGCATTATCTGTGACGGCACTATTAAAAAAACATTTTGACTTAGACTTCACTGACTTTGGTCCTAAAAAGTAAACTAACTGTGTGTACAGGAGTGGCTGTGGCCGATCGGTTACTTCCTACGTGCTAAACTCTACTTTGCCAAGAAGCTCGGGGAGGACGTGTACGCCAAGACTCTGACTCTGGTGAAAAATGTCCTGTCACGACATTTCACTCACATGGAGAGGTAGGACTTTGATGTCACTGCTCTGAACATCTCATTCATGACATAACGGATGACATTACTCCCGTCTCTTTGCCTCATAGGTCTCCGTGGAGAGGCCTGCCTGAGCTGACCAATGAGAACGGGCAGCACTGTCCGTTCAGCTGTGAGACCCAGGCCTGGTCCCTGGCTGCGGTGCTGGAAGTCCTTTACGATCTGTAGAGAACAAACTCTCTGATCACAGGCATTCCACGTGGTCATGGGGGAAGTAAAGGGCAACGACATCCAGAGAAAACAGGTTTATTGGTTGGTGAGGCCTGTCAGATGTTGAACATTTAGCGTTTTTCTTATACAAGTGGTTTTATTGAAACAGGTCAGTGTTTGCTGTGGGGATTTCAGGTCATTCTGGCATTGCTAACAGATGGAAATGGAGGAAGTTTTTAGGTAGAACTAAAAATAAATAATTCATGTGTTAGGTGACTAATTCCATTTGCCTTCCTTTACCTGCACTATCAGAGATAAATGCAGCACACACACTTCCATGTGGAGCATCAGTTTGGTGAGCCCACAAGCCATTGGAGCTGATCCCAGAATCTCAAGTTTTACGACAAACATCAAGGTCACATGATGGCTGTGGTGTAGGTGATCTGGTTGTAAATTACATTTAGCTGGTAAACACTTTCTACCACCATACAGTGAAAGAAATAAATGGACAAAGACAAATGACATCCAGAACGTTTCAGGTAGCCCTTAGGTTCAAGATGTCTCTAGCAGTTTTTGTATAAAACGTGGGAGTATCTGAGAAGGCCCCACAGGAATTAGAGGTTTTGTTTGTTAATCAGAAGGCACGTGTAAGGGTTCACACAAGCACACTGATGCTGTGTGTTGTCAATAGGAAAAAAAAAGGATAGACTTGTACTTCACTGTTGCTCGCCATATTTGTGTTGTGCTTTCTATGTTCCCCTTTCTACAGTGTTCTATTGCTGATGATGTTTAAAATGGGCTTTTTTTCTGGCTGCTGATGAAGTGAATGATCACTGACTTATGTTTAGACCATATTCACCTGTGGCACATTAAAGTTGCCCTGTTAGGTACCTGCTAAAGTAGGAGTTCCTCCACATGGAGATATGAAAGGTAAAGTGAAAAAGCTAAAAACAGAAACTTCTGCTGATAGTTCTTAGAAGGTGCCTATTGTATTTATGTACAGTAGGTTATGGCCCAGCTTCACCCCCCCCCCCCTCAAGACTGAAGCCCAGGTCATGGTCATCTGATACCCAGTAGGTAACCCATCCATGTGCTTTTGCCATCATAATCAGCGACTTGGTAGTTTGTTTTTTTTTGGGGGGGGGGGCAAGTCTTAAAAAAAAAAAAAAAAAGAATCACAAATTTCCAAGGCAAAAATATAAAAATGACCACGTTTACAGGGAAAGTTGCAATTTTGTGGGAGAAATGTTGTAAATGTTGGCCAGCGGCGACCTTTCTGTGTGGAGTTTAAATGTTCTCCCTGTGTCTGTGTGGGTTTTAACTGGGTACTACTCTTTCCTCCCACAGTCTAAAGACATGCACATTAGGTTAATTGGCACCAACTGGGGATTCTAAATTGTCCATAGATATGATGTGAGTGAATCATTGTCCGTCTACCTGTGTTGAGATGGACCGGCCATCTGTCCAGGGTACCTCTCGCCCAAAGATGCTGGGATAGGCTCCAGCCCCCCTGCGACCCCAAAAGGATTAAGCATTTAAGTAGAGATTAATGTTGCAAATTCAAATTTAATTTAGGGCTGGGCAATAAATAGATTTCAAATTGAAATTTTGATTAATTTTTTTTAAGGACAGTATCAAAAGATGGATATGAATGTGAAAATTGATTTTCACATTCACAAGAGTAAATATGGTAGCCTCCAGCTCCAACCTCCTGCCTCACTCTTAAAAATTAAATTTATAAAAGAACCTCTTAACTGTGAATGTCACCACGCTGCAACATAACCCCTAGTGGTCAACAGTGGTAAATATTTTTTTCAAGAAAATATTCAGATCAGATGTCAGAACTTTCCAAGGCTATAACTTTAAAGTGGTAAGAGATAATGGCTTACTGTCAATTAGAAAGATGTAGAATATGATCCAACGTTTCAGATAGGAATAAATTTACGCACCTCATTTGCATACAAACAAACAGACATCTGTCACTTACCACTGGCAAGGTGGCGTCTTTTTGTGGCATTCTGGTCATTATTTTGTCCTCTCCCGGTCATTTTAGCTCTCTCCTACATCCAGAAACTGTTATTGATTATTTCACCTTAATTTTGCTTTTATTCTGCAGCAATTTATCTTATATGACGACATGCAACCGGCGATTGCTCTACAGTCACATGGTGCTCCGGGCGCCAGCAGGTGAAATCGAGCTTCATGCTGCCTGTGTTATAAGAACATGTAAACATTTACCTTCATAAGCTAAATCTCTTTTTAGAATCATAGTTGGCAAATTCGGGACCAAATCCTCCGAATTTGCTCCTCCGTCTGTGATCGTGTATGTCCACAATGATGATTAACGTCCATTTTGTTTTGTAATCTCAAAGACGAAGAAGAAGGATTTCTTCCTCTTTGGTGTATTACGTGTCATCCATGAGTCCTCCAATGCGTGCCTGCCACCTTGTGAACTGGCATGATCAGTACAAATCCTCAGTCCAGCTGGGGAGTGTCTGGCATGTTATAGCAGTTGACAGGCGCAGCGCCACGCTCTGCCACTAGGGGCAGACAAAATCACAGCTTGTTGATACTTTATTGATCAGAAATTCATCTTTGTTTGATCAAACCTTTATTATTTAAAAAAAAAAAAAGGTTTTCACTGTATTCTTAAGAGACTCATGTTTCAGAAAACACTATTTCAAATAATTCCTTATCTTCAATCCAAAAATATTGATTAAAATTGAATGTGGCATGAAAAAAGTCTGGGATTTTATTTTAAGTCATATGGCCCAGCCCTAGTTTAATTTTGTTTTGTGATTCCATGCTGATGCCCCATGTCTGCACATTCAGAATGACTCGTTCCATAGTAGAAGTTGGTAATCCCTCATGTGGCCTTTCAACCTTTTTTTAACCCCAGTTGTTAAGTCAGATAAAATCAAGTCTGCGTTTTAGTTTAGTAATCTTAACTTTATTTGTTCTGGAGTTTAAGGACAGATACAAATAGCTGGGTATGTATCAGCCTCTGTGACTGAGTCAGCAGTGATCTTTACATGTTATAGTAACACAGGAGTCACTGATCACATTACACAACCTTTGCTAGTGTGGTTAGTAAAATGTGTTTACCTATACTTATGTCTACATACAGTAGCTGCTGTGAAATATTCCTGAGGGAGCACTTTGGCTCCACAGCAGATTGGCACGCTTCAAAGCTGAAGAACATAATCCTGTGCCATCTGAGTAGGTGATTCCATTAGGAAAAAAAAAAAACATTTTTTACTGAATTGTTCCATCAGTGTGTGCTTTTACATCCCACCTCTGTCTCATCCTCCTGACTCCTTGTTTCTGGCTGAAAAATCAGCTGATTATTCACAAACCCTCCACCACAAGCCTTCATACTCTCACACCTAACCACAGATTTCCCACAAGCCTTATCGCAGTCTTCCATGTTAACAGCTGTGTTACACATGGGCAGATCTTTAGCTGATGTAGCCAGCCTTTCTCTCAGCAAGACAGAGCAGGAAAACAGCTGAATACCTGTTAATCTGAAGTGTACGTGTTGTATAGGGAGGTCACCGTGTGTGTTTAAACTTTGATGTCTGGCATCACTGGTGCGACTCTGTAGTTTAAATCCCTACACCTTATCCAGCCTGTTGAATACTTTTATTAAAGGTACATCATTGGCTCCTGAGCTCTGTTGACATGTTGCATGGCATTGTGGTAGTTGTTATCACCCATCATCCCAATGGCTGAAAATGTGTCTTGCATGAACCATAATTATGGTTGTCAGAGTTGTGTAAATGTCACATTTAATCTTATAATGTCAGATTAAATAGCTCCCATTAACATTAGCAGATTACTAATGAGATTACATAGAAGCACCACCATTTCAAGGCCAAACCCTTTCAAATTAGTAACTTTTTATACTCCTTGAGTGAGTTTTTCCTGCCGAGATGAATGCTAAATACCATGCATGGGGAAAGTATTCACCGCGCTTCACTTTTTCCACATTATGTTACAGCTTTATTCCAAAATGGATTAAATTCTTTTTTTTCCTCAAAATTCTACACACAATACCCCATTAATGACTGTGAAAAAAAAATTCTGAGATTTTTGCAGATTTATTAAAACTAAAAAACTAAGAAATCACATGTACATAAGTATTCACAGCCTTTGCCATGAAGCTCAAAATTGAGCTCAGGTGCATCCTGTTTCCACTGATCATCCTTGAGATGTTTCTACAGCTTAACTGGAGTCCACCTGTGGTAAATTCAGTTGATTGGACATGATTTGGAAAGGCACACACCTGTCTATATAAGGTCCCACAGTTGATTGACCAAGCATGAAGTCAAAGGAATTTTCTGTAGCCCTTCGAGACAGGATTGTCTCGAGGCACAAATCTGGGGAAGGGTACAGAAAAATTTTTGCTGCTTTGAAGCTCCCAATGACCACAGTGGCCTCCATCATCCATAAATGGAAGAAGTTCAGAATGACCAGGACTCTTCCTAGAGCTGGCCAGCCGTCTAAACTGAGCAATCGGGGGAGAAGGGCCTTAGTCAGGGAGATGACCAAGAACCTGATGGTCACTTGGTCAGAGCTCCAGCGTTCTTCTGTGGAGAGAGGAGAACCTTCCAGAAGAACAACCATCTCTCCAGCAATCCACCAATTAGGCCTGTATGGCAGAGTGGACAGACTGAAGCCACTTCTTCGTAAAAGGCACATGGCAGCCCTCCTGGAGTTTGCCAAAAGGGCCCTGAAGGACTCTCAGACCATGAGAAACAAAATTCTCTAGTCTGATGAGACAAAGGTTGAACTCTTTGGCGTGAATGCCAGGTATCATGTTTGGATGAAACCAGGCACCATTCATCACCAGGCCAATACCATTCCTACAGTGAAGCTTGGTGGTGGCAGCATCATGTTGTGGGGATGTTTTTCAGCAGCAGTAACTGGGAGACTAGTCAGGATAGAGGGAAAGATGAATGCAGCAATGTACAGAGACATCCTGGATGAAAACCTGCTCCAGAGCGCTCTTGACCTCAGACTGGGGCGACTGTTCATCTTTCAGCAGGACAACAACCATAAGCACACAGCCAAGATATCAAAGGAGTGGCTTCAGGACAACTCTGTGAATGTCCTTGAGTGGCCCAGCCAGAGCCCAGACTTGAATCCAGCTGAACATCTCTGGAGAGATCTGAAAATGGCTGCACACCGACATTTCCCATCCAACTTGATGGAGCTTGAGAGGTGCTGCAAAGAGGAATGGGCCAAACTGCCCAAAGATAGGTGTGCCAAACTTGTGACATCATATTCAAAAGACTTGAGGCTGTAACTGCTGCCAAAGGTGCATCAGCAAAGTACTGAGCAAAGGCTGTGAATACTTATGTACATGTGATTTCTTAGGTTATTTTTAACCCCTTGCACTCTGGTCAATTTCCCTAAAAATAACGTACCCAAAGTAAATCAAAAGCTGTTCAACCCTTTGCAGCATCTTCATGGGGTTGGTCTCATTTAAAAGAAAATACTTTGAATTTTTTGGCAAAACAATCATAATCTCTCTAAGTGCTCCTGCCACTGAGTAACAATCACCTAAACATACTGAACTTGAAGAAAATAAAGTTTGCCTGGGTGTTTTTTTGGATACAAATGCTTGCAAATAACACACAGCTGTCAGATCCGGACTGGAAAATGCAACAGAAATGTAGAACCAAGTGTTATCCAGCTGAGGTCAAAATTTTGTAACAATACCACAAAAAAATGAATATATTACACAGCTTTTTCCTCAGGTTGTTCCCAGGCGTTTTTGAACTGTGCCAAATGGCACAGTTTGGAAAAACGTCTATAACTTTTGAATGATTCAATATAGAAGCTTCATCTTGGGTTCTAATGAAAGGTGAAGGACTGTGTGTGTGTGGGGGGGGGGGGTGTTGTTTATTCATTCATGAATGAATGAATGAACAAACAAGCCCCCACACACAAGGAAGCATGCCACGTAAAAAATGTGTGGCTTTTTTTTTTTTTTTTTTTTTTTTTACAAGAAAAAATAACCTACAGTGCACTAAAAATTATACTAAAATATCTAATGTAGAGGATAACAACTCCCACCCCACCCCCCCGCCCGCTACAGAGGACGGACATCGCCCATCGCTACATGACGGACCGTGGTGACGGTGCGCCGCGGTCTACTACGCACAGTTGTACTAAAATATCTGCAATAATATCTGCAATCTACTACAGAAGAGTAGTGGGGGGGGGGGGGGGCGTTCACGGTCCGGACGTGGCGCACGGGTCGCCGCGGTCCGTCATGTAGCGATGACGCACAGTTGTAATTTACCGATCGGTCAAAAGTCATTTTGATTACAATTTTCAGGGATAAAGAATAATTTGGCTTATAACACTTGCCTGTCCACAACAGCAGTGTCGCTGGCGGACTTCTCTTTCTCATTGTCAGACGAACATGAAGCTGGTCCGCTTGTTACGGACTCGTGGTTCTGGTCACGCGACCCGGTCAAACCATTATTCCATTATTGCGGTTTTGCGCTTCCATGATTGCAGTTTTGGCGAATGATTTTTCAAAACAAATAAGAACAGTAGTAAGAAAAAAAGACTGGCGAACGCGTGTGTGTCACCCAGCGGCTTACACAAAACAGATTTTACGCACGGGACATACGCTTTCAATTGTCAAAGTTCTCTGCTTCAGTTGGCTTGCTGCATTCGCAGCCGTTGGTAGGCGGGTCCTTCTTGCTAGGTTTTCAGTCAATGGTTCTTCAAGGTTTCAGAAACCCAATTCAAGGCTCTTATTAGTTGAATGAGAGGTCAATCAAATCTAAATCAATCAAAGCACTCCTTTGGCTTTCTGTTCGCGGCTGTGTCTGCAGCTTTTTTTTTCAGTGCGCCCTAGGACGCAGAGACGTGACCGCCCACGGTATCCCGGAGTGCAAGAGGTTAATAAATTTGCAAAAATCTCAAACTTTTTTCCATGTTGTCATTATGGGATGTTGTGTGTAGAATTTTGAGGGAAAAAAAATCCATTTTGGAATAAGGCTGTAACATAAAATGTGGAAAAAGTGAGGCACTGTGTATACTTTACGGATGCACTGTATGTGATGCCAATTGCAAATAGCGGGAAGGCACTGGAACAGAACTGTTGGGAGTTACCATCGTAACACAGCACTGTGAGTGGCCAACATATGGCAGCTTTTTATGCAGCAAAACAAAAATCATACAAACTGTTTAGTCACAGCAGTACACAGTGCCTTTTTTAACTTCAGATGTTAATACCACACCGTCTATTTGACTGTAGTGATGTGTGGATAAGAGCACACGTAAGTGAACTAGTTGTTTATCAATTTTTTTGTCAATAATACAAGATGGAACGATAACATCAACTCTCCACACTGTTTACTGCTGTGACTGAAGACTGTATTATTTTGTTTATACAGTCAGCCACAGATATAGAGGTGTGTGTTCCCAACTGACTGATGAAAAAAGCAAATTTGGAGCATGTTGAACATTTTCACGTTATTGCACCATGTTTGCCATCATCTGTCTCAGTAGAAACAACAGAGTGGGTCATTTGAATGTGACAATAAAAATAAAACTTGTCGTTACAATGAATAAAATTACATTTCTCTGGGTTTTAGCATGCTTGGAAACACTTGGAACAATGTCTGTGCACAAGTAGACTAAAATTTTAACCCTGCTTAAGAAGTTCCTAAGGCATTGTAATGTAGAAAAATAGTGTTATAGTGGAAAACAGCAGTAGTTGATTGACTGGATAAATGCCACACACTGTTGGGATGCACCATGCTGTAACTGAAACATCTGTCATAACTCTATGATTTTAATGTTTTCTGTTCACCATAGACGAAGAAATGCTAAATAAACTGTTACATGACAAGTTCCTTCTGTTATGTCTGTGTCCTTCAGTTTGTGGTCACATACCTGTTCAGCTCTAAACATGGCTGATAATCAAAATATATGCACATCATTTTCTACTAATACTATATTACCGTAATGGAGAATATATATCTGTTCATCAAACAGCAGTGTGGTTTCAGTGGGATCCTTAACATCTGCTGCAGCAAGGATCTCTACAAGTCCTTCCTGCTTAAGTGTAAAGATGAAGTCACCACAACAGGATTGGGCACATCAACAGATTAAACAAGAAAAGATTTCACATCAAGATTAAAACACCTCCACCACTACCAAACCAATTCTACATTCATGTAGTATATCTGAAAAACTTGATATTTTTTTTTTTAAATTTCATGATGAAAACTGCAGTGATAGTCAGATGTGCGTTTTAAATGTGTTAGTAGTGTGGCGATAGACTCAGCAGGATGATGAAGAGCAGAGCTGAGGAGGAGGAGAACACCTGAAGAGAAAGACAAAACCACATCAGTGAGAACATTCCAATTAATATTACGCACACATTGTAAAATCCTTATTGAAACACTAGTGCATTGTATTTATTACAAACCATGGCCCATTTATACTGTACATTTTGACTTTACTCTGAATGGATCACTGTTGAAATGTAATCGCTGCACATTAGAGCCAGTTTTTTAGATTCAAAGATTTTGTCAATACTACTATATGTACAGGACAT
Organism: Pholidichthys leucotaenia; assembly: GCA_020510985.1. Classification (NCBI taxonomy): domain Eukaryota; kingdom Metazoa; phylum Chordata; class Actinopteri; order Cichliformes; family Pholidichthyidae; genus Pholidichthys; species Pholidichthys leucotaenia. The sequence continues at coordinate 140,929,081 of CM035846.1, read as the reverse complement.
ACGGGAGAACTGAAATGGCATTTCTCTCCCTCTTCAGTGGTGTGCACAATAAAAAAAAAAGGGAATAAAGCTGGAAAAACAACAGCAGCAGTTTATGTACAGTAATGCTACCTGTAGTGCAAATGGCAACAAAAGAGAGACCCAGGACTCCCATAGTGCAAATAAAGATAAACGATGATGAAACCCAGCAATCCTATATACAGAAAGGTAGAGATGTAATACCCATCATTGCAAGTTCAATGCAGTAGTGTAGGTGCAGACAATGACAGATAGGACTGCACATGATCAATACTGCAGTGACAGACAGCAGCAGATATGGCATTTGTGCAAATGGTTGCAGTAAAGTGCAGATACAGCAGCAGATGTATTACTGTTGGTGTGCCAGTGTTTCTGTGCCAACAACTGAGGTAGTTATTGTGCAGGTGAGTCGGTTACAGTCTGGCGGGGGGGGGGGGGCGGCAGAGTTCAGAGTCGTGATAGCCTGATGAACAAAGCTGTTTAGCAGTCTTGTGGAGCAGGCCCGGAGGCTCCAGTACCTTTTCCGCGAGGGCAGGGGGCTGAAGAGGAAGTGTGAGGGGTGGGAGGTGTTGCCTGCAATGTTGATGGTGAAGCGGGTGAGGTAAATGTCTGGGAAGGGGGCAGAGGGGCACTGATGATCTTGCTAGCTGCTTTCACTGTGTGTTGTAGAGTCTTACGGAGGAGGTGGTGCAGCTTCCATACCACACCGTGATGCAGCTGGTGAAGATGCTCTCAATGGTGCCTCGGTAGAATGAGCACATGGTTAGGGGTGGGACTCGTGCTTTCCTCAGTTTGCGGAAGAAATGGAGGTGAGTTTGAGCCTTCTTGGTCAGTGATGTGGTGTTGCTGAACCAGGAGAGGTCCTTAGAGATGTGCACCCCCAGGAACTTGGTGCTTTTATTACTTATAGTCTAAATCATTTAGTATTACCCTAAATGTCTGTACTGACAGATGTGGGTAGTGTAGCCAGAAATTGTTCTAAAGTAAAATTATTTTTACATTATGTTAGTTACTCAAGTACAGTGATCCCTCGCTACTTTGCGCTTCACCTTTCGCACCCTCAGTGCATCGCGGATTTTTCAAAAATATTCATCAAAAATTCAAAATTGAGAAAAAATACATTAGAACATCACGTATCAACACGGAGAGCCCGCACAACTCAAAATTCACTTCTCTGATTCGCTAGCCAGCATCTCCCCCCTAAGAGATCGCTCCCGACTCTAGATTTTGTTCTCGTGTTGACTCGGCTCGGGAATCTCGCGAGAGATGCACTCTCGCGAGATTCTTTTCATTCTCTCGCTCTTTCTCTCTCCCGAGCGAGAGAGAGTGAGAGAATGAACGTACGTATTATTTATATTATTTATACATTATTTTATGTATCAAAAAACTAACGAGATCAGCCTGGAATTCCACAAAGGGGGGTGACGCTACTTCGCGGTTTTTCACTTTTCGCGGTCGGTTCTGGAACCCATTAACCGCGATAAGTGAGGGATCACTGTATAAATAAAAGTAATTGCCAAAAAAAAAAAATACTTGAATTAAAAGATAAGTGTCTACTAAAAATGTTATCTGAATGAGGGAGTATCTTAACTCTGTCCAATTTTTAAAGGTTTTCCTCTGAGAAAAAAAATTTATGAGAGTAATTTTTCAAGTAAAGAGGCACAAATTTCAAAGTTTTTTTTTTTTAGCCTTTTTATGTCCGCCATGGAGCTTATATTTTCAGGGTGGTTTGTTTGTTTGTTTGTTAGCAGGATTACACAAAAACTACTGTATGGATTTTGATGAAATTTTCACCAGAGGTAGCTCTTGGGCCAAGGATGAACCCATTAAATTTTGGTGGTGATCTGAGTGCATACTTCCACCAAGGACCTTGTTTGTATTTGTGCAGCAGGATTACACAACTACTGGATAGATTTGGATGAAAGTTTCATCAGAGGTGGTCCTTGGGCTAGAGGAACCCATTACATTTTGGTGATGATCCAAGAATTCATACTGCCACCAAGGCTCTTAATCTTCTCACATTGTGTTCGCAAGGATCCTCCAAAACGAACCCATTACATTTTGGAGGTGATCCATGAGGGATGGAAGGAGTCTTGGCAGAGGTATGTGCTCTCAATGCTTTTCTAGTTTGTAAATGTAATCATTGAAAGATCAGTGAGGCCATTGAGCACTTCTTGGCCGCTCAACACTCTCAATCTTCCTTCAATGATCTGTCAGTGATCTTTCAACGAACTCCAAATGTTTCCACCCTGAAGGTAGAGAAGGCTGAGACATCAGTGAGCGTTTGATATAAGAACCCAAAATCAGTTCACTGGAAGACCACTGGGAGATTGATGAGATCGTGAGTGCTCCTTGAGAGTTCATTAAGAGATTGCTTCCTTTTGGTGATCTTTAAGAGACTGTTTTGGACTGATACCCCCTTGATAAAGGGGTGAAGACTGTAGCAGACTCAAGCTGGATTGAACACCAAAATTGGACTTTGACTGCTCAATTCATGAACCTTTTTAACCTCTTGCACTCCGTTGTACCGCGGACGGGCAAGTCTCTGCGTCCCACGCTCTTGGACGCACGATGGAGCTGCGGGAGCTGCATATTTGTTCTTCCACTGCAGACACAGCCGCGAACAGATTAGATCATCTGATTGACCTCTCATTCGACTAATAAGAGCCTTGAATTGGGTTTCTGAAACCTTGAAGAACCAATGACTGAAAACCTAGCAAGAAGGACCCGCCTACCAAAGCTGTGAATGCAGTGAGCCAATTGAAGCACAGAAGTTCGCGAGCTGTTTTTTTTAAGGCTGGGTGAAGACAGACTGCTGCCTGCAGCAGATAAAAAAAAGGACCCGCAGGAAGAACCCCACAGACCCAGCACCACGGAGACCATCCACAAGTGGAACCTGTGTGACAGTGACTGCCATTCGCGCAACGGCATGTTTGGCCAGGCGGTGCTTTTTTTGTTTTTGTCCCAGCAGAATAGACATTAGGATTGTCTTCTATGGTCATCATAGACCGACGGAGGCCGACGACGAAGGCTGAGTGACACACACGAGTTTGCCAGTCTATTTTTAATTACTACTGTTATTAAAAATCGTTCGCCAAAAACCTCAATCATGGAAGCGCAAAACCGCAATAATGGAATTATGTTTTGATCGGGTCGCGAGACCAGCGTCGCGTTCGTCTGACAATGAGGAAGAAGTTCGCCAGCTCCGCTTCTGCTGTGAAGAGGTAAGTGTTCTAAGCTAAATTACTCTTTATCCCTGAAAATTGTAATCAAAATGACTTTTGACCGATCGGTAAATTACAGCTGTGCGTCATCGCTGCATGACAGACCGTGGCGCAATGGGCGATGTCTTTCCTCTGTAGCTGGGGGGGGGGGGGGCACCCCCCCCCACACACACACACAGACACAGCCCTGAGTGTGACCTTTCATTAGAGCCCAAAATGAAGCTTCTATATTGAATCATTCAAAAGTTAGACGTTTTTGACTTCCGGTTATGGCTGCCACGTAAGACGGACGTGTTTCACTCTGCTCTGCTCCTGGAGAAAAAAATCGGCAAATAACTCTCTCATTTGGGACAGAACGTATCCCAGCGTTTGGGCGAGGATATGTCGGCGAAGCCTAAGGCTGGAAAACCAGGTAAAGGAAAAAGCGAGCCGCCGAAACAGTCCAAATTAACGGACTTTCAGGTCTGTGACGCAGCAAACAAAACTCCATATATGGCGGAGGAGGCTGGCGACGGTGCGATATCTGCGGGGAGCGGCGCAGATGCGCTGATGGCTGCCATGAGTTCAATGAGAGCGGACTTTTCCTCTAGATTTGATGGGATTATGACAGCGTTGGAAGGAATAAGAAAGGAATTGGGTGACTGTGTAGAACGAACGGCGCAGATGGAGCTCCGTCTCGCTAGTGCTGAAGATGTCGTCACCCGTCTTCAATTAAAGGTGCGCACTTTGGAAAAAAAAAATAAATGTCTAGAAGATAATATTTTGGATTTGGAATCTCGGTTGAGACAGAATAACTTGAGGCTGGTGGGTCTTCCAGAGGAATCAGAAGGTCGGGACGTATATTCCTTTCTGGAAAAGTGGATTCCGGAGGTGCTGGGCAGCGAGGAGTTGCAATCAGCAGTGGTTCTGGAAAAAGCACATCGTATTGGCCCACGGAGAGATAAGGGACCGCCGAGGACCTTAATTATGAAGTTTCTTAGCAACAGAGACAGGATGAAGATCTTCAATGCTGCACGAGCTAAAGGAGAGATTAAACACCAGGACCAGCAGGTGCGGTTCTACCCAGATTTGGCCACAGGAATCCAACAATTGAGGAAGCAGTTTGATCCCATACGTAAGGAGCTGCGCAACCTTGGGATTCATCATGGTGTAATCTATCCTGCGAGACTGTTGACCACGTATGAGGGCAGAACCCACATCTTCAAGACCCCAGAGGAGGCGCAGGAGTTCATCAAGAAGATCAAAGAAGAAGAAGAGACTGGTGGGAGCTAAGCATGAACAAAATATAAGGTAGAATAATTAAGCATTTGCACAGGCATCTGACTGACTTGAAGTAAACAGCAAGTTTACAAAATATAGATTGTATTATATATTAAAAAAAAACAAAAACAAAACAAACAAAAAAAAACTATGATGTACAAAGTTGTTAAAAATTTTGGAGTTAAGTTGGAAAACTACAGAGGAGAGTTAATGTTACGTCATTAAAAGCAGTAGAGTTAGGGTGATTGGGAGAATGAAGAAGGAGTGGCTTAGGCTGTTCCCCGTGGGTGTGGAACGGTCGATGGCTATATCGGGAGACGGAATTTTTCTTTTGATTTTGGGGGGTTCGCCACAAGTGTGGGAAGGGGGAATTTGTTTGTGTGTAGTTTGTAGGATGAATGTTCAACCACTCATGTTTTTGCTTCTCTGTATGAGCATGTTTACACTGCAAGGTAATCCCAAACTCTCTATTGATCATAAACCAAAGTGTTAATCTTAATTTAACTTCATGGAATTGCAGAGGTCTACAAAATTTAAAAAAACTTAAACAAGTTATGAATAAAATAAAAGACATGGGTTCAAAAATTGTGTTTTTACAAGAAACTCATCTAATAGAGGAGGATATAAAAAGAATTAGGAGTAGATGGCAAGGAAGTGTATTCACCTCATCATTTTCATCCCGGGCCAGGGGAGTTATGACTCTCATACATAAATCAGTCCCTTTTCAAGTGAAAAATGTAATTGGAGACAAACTTGGAAGATATGTAATCATTCAAGGTTCTTTGCTATTAGAAAATATAAATCTTGTGAACTTATATGGTCCCAATATAGATGATCAAAAGTTCTTTGCTAATTTATTTCTTATTTTATCATCACTTACAGGGCAACATATAATAGCAGGGGATTTTAATTGTACATTGAATCCAGGTATAGATAGATCAACAGGACTGGATTGTACGCACAATGGATGTAGGATGACTATTAATCATTTTATGAAAGAATTGAGATTGTTAGATATATGGAGAGAAATGAAACCACAAGTTAAAGCCTATTCTTGTTATTCCAGTACCTACAAGACATTCTCACGTATTGATTATTTTTTGATTTCCACAGAATTAAGATCCAAGATTCAAAACTGCTTTTATGATAACATCGTGATCTCTGATCATGCACCCTGTTGTCTAATATATGTAGATAAAAAATTGACAAAGGAATCAGGTAGATGGCAATTTCAGCATAAATGGCTTCAGGATGAGGAATTTGTCAAGTATATAGAAAAACAGATAGACGAGTACTTTGACATCAATACTACACAAACATCAGCATGTGTAAAGTGGGAAGCTTTCAAAGCTTTTATTAGGGGACATATTATTAGTTATACAGGATCAAAATCTAAGAAGACTCGAGAGGAGAGAGCTAAATTGGAACATAAAATGAAAAGTCTTCAGGAAAAAGTGTATGCAGGAAGTGATCCAAGGTTGGAGAATGAATTACTGATTTTGAGAGCTGAATACGACAAAAAATCAGCGAATAGAGCTGCCTCGAGTCTTCTAAGATTGAAACAATCTTTTTATGAACAAGGTGAAAAATCAGGAAAACTATTGGCATGGCAGATTAAACAATTAGAAATTAAAACACCAATTACTAGTATTATAAGTAACGGACAGGTAGTTATAGATCCTTTAGAAATTAACAGAGCCTTTAGAGATTACTATGAAAAATTATATGATACTAAAAATGAATTTGATTTAACAAAACTAAATGGGTTTTTGAACGAACTATTTATACCGTGTATTCCAAATGAAAACAGGGAGATATTGGAGTCTAAAATTAGTCGAGAAGAAGTTGGGCTAGCCATTGATAATATGAAATCAGGAAAAAGTGCAGGACCAGATGGTCTTCCAGTTGACCTTTATAAGAAATTTAAGAATAAATTAATAAAACCTTTTTTGGAAATGGTTTTGGAAGCATTTCAAAATAATAATTTACCATCATACATAAATAATGCCTTAATTATACTGCTGCCAAAACCAGGTAAGCCCTCTAATAAATGTGAAAATATGAGACCAATAAGCCTATTAAACGCCGACCTTAAGATAATCTGTAAAATTTTAGCAAGACGAATACAAGAAATTTTACCAAATATTATTAATCGAGATCAGAATGGCTTTATAAAGGGAAGACAAGGCTTCCATAATGTAAGAAGACTATTTAATATTATTTATTTTAATAAAGATGCACCGGATACAGCTCTCCTATCACTGGACGCCGAAAAGGCCTTTGATAGAGTTGAATGGCCCTTTCTTTTTGAAGTCCTACAAAGGTTTGGACTTGGAAATAATTTCATAAAATGGGTTCAAATAATATACAATAATGCTACAGCAGAAATCCTAACAAATAACAATATTTCAAAACCAATAAAAATCAATAGAGGATGTCGACAAGGCTGTCCACTTTCACCTTTACTGTTTACTATGGCAATTGAACCTTTAGCGATAGCGATACGTTTACATTCACAAATATATGGAATTAAAGTTGGACCAACAGAACATAAAATCTCCCTGTACGCCGATGACATAATTTTGTTTATGTCGAATCTAAAAAAATCAATTCCAACCTTGTTGAATTTAATAAAGAATTTTGGGGAAATATCAGGATATAAAATAAATAAAACTAAATCTTCAATATTAATGCTAAATGAGACCCAGAGAAATTACCCAGCCCCTGAGGTAAATCAATTCAATGTTGTAAATCAGTTTAAATATTTAGGAATCCAAATTGTGCCTAAGCTAGAATCAGTTGCCAGTGTCAACTATGAAGCTTTAATGACAGATATTAATGAGTTACTTCAGAGATGGATGTCACTACCAATGTCGATGATCGGGAGAATCAATATACTTAAAAGTAATATTTTACCTAAAATACTTTATTTATTTCAATACATTCCCTTATCACCACCTTTAGATTTATTCTCAAGAATAAAAAAAAAGTTAGTGGAATTTATATGGAACAACAGGAGGGCTAGATTACGTCTGTCTTTATTATATTTACCATTTGTTCGTGGAGGTCTGAAATGTCCAAATTTTATGTTGTATTATTGGTCGGCACAACTGAGGTCTATGACATATTATTTTTCATCAAATGATCTCCCTCACTGGACTGAAATGGAATCATACAATTTACCTTTACCTCTTCCCATATTCATATACTCAGATTCGGCAAAAAAATTACAAAAACAAGTTAAAAATCCATTTGTAAAGCATATGATCAAAATATGGTGTGAAGCTAAAAACTATTTAAAAGAACCACAGTTACTGTCACAATTTAGTCCAATATGGGGTAATCAATATTTTAAACCAGGGAGAGCGGACGCTGTATTTAAAGTATGGAATTTAAAAGGGATACAAAAGATTCAGGATTTATATTTGCCATGTGCAGATAACATAATGTCTTTTGAAGAGCTGAGGATCAAATTTAATCTCAATAGAACACATTTTTTTAAATATCTTCAACTTAGAAACTTTATTCGATCAAATCAAAATAAAGCTCTCACTCGACCTATTTATTCATCCTTGGAAAAAATGATGATGAAAGATAGTAAAAGAAAGGGTATTATTTCAGAGTTTTATAACTCATTGACACTATCTTCAAGTGAAAATTCACTGAAAAGATTAAACTACTGGAAAGAAGATCTGCAAACTGAAATTTCAGAGGAACAATGGGAATTGGCTTGTACAGAAGCTCAAACCAAATCAATAAATGTACGCCTTAAATTGATACATTTCAAATGGTTAATGCGGATGTATGTTACACCGGAGGAGTTAAATAGATATAACAAAAATATACCAGATACATGCACAAAATGCATGGAAAGTAAAGGAACTCTATTTCATTGTGTATGGGAATGTAGATTAATAAGAATGTTTTGGGAAGAGGTGAGGGTAACAATTGAAAAAATAATCTCAAAACAAATCATATTGAATCCTAAATTGTTTTTGTTGGGTCTGTACCCAGAAAAGCATAATTTTAATAAAAGTGAAAGAACATTCATAGACCTCAGTTTGCTTAATGCCAAAAAATGTATTGCACTATTATGGAAAAAGACTCATAGACCAGATGTGACTCAGTGGTTAAGACAGATGTTAACAAACCTTCCATTAGAAAGAATAACATATATACTGAAATCAAAGGAAATTGTGTTTGAGAATATATGGAGACCTTTTATTGATTATGTAAAAAATTTAAACATAACTCTTGAAGAAGAAGGTGAATGATGTGTGTGGACCTTGTAAATTCCAAACTGGTGAACATAATATGTATACTTATGTATTGGATTGTCTAGACTAAACAGAGGAGCATTGTTGAAGATTTGATTTTGCTGGTGGTTGTTGGTGTTTTTAGTGCATCCTTTTTTTTTTCTTTTTTTTTTGTAGTACTTTAGTGTTAGTGTTTGATTGTTTGTATCATGTTTGTTAAAAAAAAAAAGGTTCAATAAAGATATTGTGGAAAAAAAAAAAAAGTTAGACGTTTTTCCAAACTGTGCCATTTTGCACAATTTGGCACAGTTCCAAAACGCCTGGGAACAGCCTGAGGAAAAAGCTGTGTAATATATTCATTTTTTGTGGTATTGTTACAAAATTTGGACCTCAGCTGGATAACACTTGGTTCTACATTTCTGTTGCATTTTCCAGCCCGGATCTGAAGCTGTGTGTTATTTGCAAGCATTTGTATCCAAAAAAAACACCCAGGCCAAATTTATTTTCTTCAAGTTCACTATGTTTAGATGACTGTAACTCAGTAGCCGGAGCACTTGGAGAGATCATGTTTTTTTGCCAAAATATTCAAAGTGTTTTCTTTTAAATGAGACCAACCCCATGAAGATGCTGCAAAGGGTTGAAGAACAGCTTTCGATTTACTTCGGTCAATTTCCCTAAAAACACCAAAAAATAATGTGCCCAGAGTGCAAGGGGTTAAAGACTGTTAACCCTCTGCTCCAAGTCTCCTCTCAGAATCCCAAAAGCTCCTGGGTACATTCTGGAGGTGCCACCCCCCTTTGCCCTCATTATTTCTTTCTCAATACAGACTTCCTGACATGGAGGTGCCATGTGGGAAAACAAAGGACATCCAATTGAACACACAACTTGCAAGAAAGCACACAGAGCCTCCCCCCTCGGGTCTCTCTGATCACATCACCATCTTGTTAAGGCCAGCATGCAAACCCAGAGTGAAAACAGACCAACAAAAATGCAGGTACATGTGTGGCCAGAGGGGGCCTCCAATGCTCTGAAAGACTGCTTCAGCACTACAGACCAGGATACTTTCAAGCACGCAGCCGCTCACAATGGACACACAAACCTAGAGGAGTACACTGAGGTTGTTGTAGCATACATAGCAAAAAGCATTGATGATGTCACTCACTGCAAAACCGTCACTGTTCGTGCCAACCAGAAGCCATAGATGACAGCAGAGGTCCGCAGGTTCCTGGGGGCTCAGGACGCAGCCTTCAGGGCTGGCGACACTGCAGGACTAACAACAGCTAGGGCCAACCTGTCCCGTGGCATCAAGGAGGCAAAATGACAGTACAGCAAGAAAATATCCAGCCACTTCAGCAACATTAGAGATGCACGTTCCCTCTGGTGTGGCATACAGACTCTCACCAACTACAAACCTCCACCTCAGACCTGTGCAAGTAACACACTGCTTAACAACCTAAACAACTTTTTTGGCCACACAAAACAGCACATCAGCATAGAAGACCACTCCTCCTCCAGACGAGCAGGCCATGAGTCTGGATCCGGCTAGCGTGAAGGTGACCCTTTGCAGGATCGACCCACGCAAGGCAGCTGGTCCAGACAACATATCGGGTCGCATCCTGAAGGACTGTGCAGAGGAGCTCAAAAATGTCCTGGCCGACATCTTCAACATCTCCCTGAATCAAGCTGTTGTCCCCACAGGTTTCAAAACTGCCACCATAATACCAGTCCCAAAGAAGCCCGTTCCATCCAGCTACAATGATTACCAGCCCGTAGCACTGACCCCCATTATAATGAAGTGCTTTGAGTGGCTGGTCATGCAGAACATCAAGTCCATCCTGCCTCCCTCCCACAACCCATCTCAGTTTGCATACAGGTCAAACAGCTCCACAGAAGATACCATCACTGCTGCTCTCCATTCAGCCCTCACCCACCTGGACTCAAAGAACTCCTACGTGAATGCTGTTCTTGGACTTTAGTTCATCTTTCAACATAATCATCCCCCAGCACCTGATACAAAAACTCAAAGACACTTGGAACTTGAAACCTCTCTAACTGGGTGCTGGACTTTCTCACAGGGAGGCCACAGAACATGCAGGTTGGCAGCAACACCTCCCAGGCCATCACACTGAGCACAGGGGCCCCACAAGGGTGTATGCTGAGCCCGCTGCTCTTCACCCGGCTGACCCATAACTGCGTACCAGCCTACAACACCAACAATATCATCAAGTTTGTGGATGACACGACGGTGGTGGGCCTCATCACCAACAACAGGGAGGCCAACTACAGAAATGAGGTGAGCCAACTGGTCCAGTGGTGTAAAGACAAAAACCTCTTCCTGAACGTGGGAAAAACCAAGGAGATTGTGGTCAACTTCAGGAGGGGTCACACACAACACCCCCCTCTGATCATCGACAGTGGAGCTGTGGAGAGGGTGAGCAGCACCAAGTTCCTGGGGGTGCACATCTCCAAGGACCTCTCCTGGTCCAACAACACCACATCACTGGCCAAGAAGGCTCAAACTCACCTCCACTTCCTCCGCAAACTGAGGAGAGCACAAGTTCCACCCCCCATCATGTGCTCTTTTTACCGGGGCATCATTGAGAACATCTTCACAAGCTGTATCATGGTGTGGTATGGAAGTTGCACCGCCTCTTGCCAAAAGACACTACAACGCGCAGTAAAAGCAGCCAGCAAGATCATCGGTGCCCCTCTGCCCCCCCCGCCCCGTCCCCCAGACATCTACCTCACCTACAGAGCCATCAACATCGCAGGCAACACCTTCCACCCCTCACACTCCTTCTTCAGCCCCCTGCCCTTGGGGAAAAGGTACTGGAGCCCTGGGGCCCGCTCCACAAGACTGCTAAACAGCTTCGTTCATCAGGCCATCAGGACCCTGAATTCTGTCCACTCCATCCCCTTCCCACCTGGACTGCAACGCACTCATCCGCACAATAACTACCTCAGTTGTTGGCACAGAAAGACTGGCACACCAACAGTAATACATTTGCTGCTGTATGTCTCTGTACTTTCACTGCAACCATTTGCACAAATGCCATATCTGCTGCTGTCTGCCTGTCATTGCAATACTGATCATGTGCAGTCCTATCTGTCACTGTCTGCACCTACACTACCGCACTGAACTGCAACTATGGGTATTACATCTCTAGTTTTCTGTATATAGGATTGCTGGGTTTCATCATAGGCAGCACGGTGGCACAGTGGTTAGCACTGCGGCAGCACAGCAACTCACCCTTGGCCAGGGGATCCTGGGTTCGATCCCAGCCCCCGACCAACAGTGATCTGTGTGGAGTTTGCATGTTCTCCCCGTGTCTGCGTGGGTTTACTCCGGGATTTCTCCGGTTTCCTCCCACATGCCAAAAACATGCAAGTTAGGTTAATTGGCATCAAAAACTGGGGATTCTAAATTGTCCTTAGGTATGACTGTGAGAGTGAATGGTTGTCTGTCTCTCTGTGTTGGCCCTGCGATGGATTAGTGTAACCCAGCTGGGAAAATGACCCCTTTTTTTTCCTCAGATGTCAATTGTATTAATATAATTGTGAGATTTTATTTTGAAAACCGATTATTTTGGGGAAGAAGAAGTGTGATCTTTGTTATCCAACTTTTAAATTCCTGTTTCATGGTCACGTTGGGTGATCTGGGTCTTCTCATTCGTTAAGAGCGATATTAGCCCCGCCTTCCGAGCAGTGCTGAGGCGCTCTGCTGGTCATCGGTCTTTCATGATCTGAGAGTGGACGAGAGAGGTTGTGGGCAGTCTGGTTCACACTGATACCTCTTATTGGTGAGTTAATTCAGAAAAATGCTATAAATGGATCTAAACACTCTCCAAATGCTAATTTGCAACCTTTATTATCCTAAGTTGACGGGAGCACGAGCTTGAGAGGCCGTGAGGCTGTGACTTTTGCTGTGTTCACACTGATACCTCATCTTGGTGAGTGAAATACATGTTAGCGTTATGCTAATGCTAATCGCGAGTGGATATTTTCTGTTTAAAAGCAATGGAAAAGGGCTATTTTTGTGTCTGTATGGTTTTCCTAAATGTGATTTCAGTTCCCAACAGTATGCTGAAGTACTTTTAGTTCTTATGCACTATTTCTGTCAAATGTAATGTGTAGTTTGATGCTAAAAGCACATGGTGTTGGTCTGCTATGTAAAAGCATAGGTTATGCTAAACCCAGTAGCTCAGACCGGGTTTTATTGATTTTAAAAGGGAATATTGGAAGTAATGGGACAGTATATTCCCTGGTTATGTGATAAATTAATTGTATTTCATTTCATGATTTACAAAGACAAGGTTAGAAAGGATTAATCATAATTTCATGGTTAAATGATGTAGAGATAAGAGGAATCCATTTAATTGGTTACATGAAAAAAGGGTATTTCACGTACTACCAGAGAGATTGTGAGAAAAGAACACATGCATGTAAGATGTGAAATGTAAGATATTACTATATTGCTGGATTGTAATAATAGTAATATGAGAGAAGAATTTAAACACTAAGCTATGGTGTTATATAAGAAGGGATTGGAAAACGAATTACTCTAGCTGTAAACAATAATACCATTATTGTTGTGCAGGCTAGGTTTTTTTTGGTTGCCGATCAAGAACCTTCTGGATCCTGGATTCTCTCTGAATGGAGATGGCGAGCCTGACCCGAGACTGAACCGAGATTGAACCGAGATCTGACCAAGATCTCGATTGAAGAGCATCCTTCCTCTCTCCAGTGCCCAAGATTCAAAGTGGTAACAACCCAAGTTGCCACTTTAAAAGAGGAAAAGAAACCTGAGTCTGGAGATACAAGATGTCTTGACTGGTCAAACGACTAAACCGAAAGGACAAACAAACACTGAGCTCAGTAGGACATCTTTGGGGTTTTATTTCATACCGGCTGTTGTTATATTTGTATAGTTGTAAATTGTCTGTATATATTGTCACTTTATCCCTACAAATAACAACCACTATTGCTCATTTCTTGCCTCCAGCTGTTTCATTCCACACTCATTTTAATTCCCTATTGTAACCCTTACGAACCTAGTAACTGGTCTACACTTAATTATTTCCCTTACCTAATTAACATAAGGCAAGGGTTACACTGGCGATCTGTCCAGGGTGTACCCTGCCTCTCGCCCAAAGATGCTGGGATAGGCTCCAGCCCCCCCGCAACCTGAAAAGGATTAAGCGGAAGAAGATGGATGGATGGATGGATGGGTTTCATCATCGTTATTTGTTTATCTTTATTTGTACTACGGGAGGTCTGGGTCTATCTTTTGTCGCCATTTGCGCTACAGGTTGCATTACTGTACATAGACTGCTGTTGTTGGTTTTTTCAGCCTTATTCCTTTTTATATTGTGCACACCACTGAAGAGAGCATACCTGTCAAGTATTAAAATACGGTTTCGCCGTATTTTAATACGGGGAAAATGCAATTTTAGCAAATACGGGCGTATTGCCATTTCTGTATGCCAAAAAGAAAAATATACGGGAAAAAAAATTATTGAGTGTGGAGGAACACCTCGTGTGTGACCTCCACAGCATACGGGGCTGGCAGAGCGCTCAGCGTGAGCAATTATCACAACAGTGAGAGGTGTGGACTGATCATTATGTAGATGCGCCTCGCACCTTCTGTTGTCCTGCGGCTCCGGAACAGAGAGGAATCCCGGCGCCAGAAACGCTGCGCCTGATATGTGTGACTCTAATGCAAATGTCCATGCTTTCCTGCTGTATACTGTGATGCTAATGTGCCATGCATGCATTGTCTGTAGCCGGGTATATAAGTTGACTGTCTGCATGAAGCACCCTTTTAAACTTCAGTTCGCTGTGTCCGCCTGCACTTATTTCGATCCTCCACAAGCGCACCTAAGCAGTGTTTTTGTGATTTTCAAAATGGCTTCTTGCAGTGCGCCGCCGGCAAAGAAAACAAAGCTTGAAGAAAAGGGAAATCGAGGGACTAGACGTCACCGTTCTCCTTCACCGTCACCATTTATTTATTAATTTTTAGATTGCACAATATTCCATGGGAGAATGTTGTGGGCTTTGCTTCGGACAATTGCAACACGATGGTGGGTCGAGACAATTCTGTCCTTTCCAGACTGAAGTAGAAATCTCCAAATGTTTTCAGGTATGAGCAGTATTGTTCACCTTCAAATATTACCTAAATATAACAAAAAAAAATGCTTTAAAATCTTAACAAACATGCTTAGAGGTAGCCCAAATCCCCTATAGTGTACTGTTATTTTGTATCTTGGAACTTTGCTTTACATCTGAATGTATAGCATTATATTGAAAGGGCTGAATAAGATTGATATTTTCATTATTATTATTAACACAGTTTCAAAGAGAATTATTTCTGATACTTAACTTATGAAACAAAAATCCATTCTGCTTTTGTTTCAGCATTGGCTGCATAAATGAATGAATTTGAAATAGTTCATGTTGCTGTTGCTGTTTGTTTTTGTTTGGTTTTTTTTTTTTTTTTTGCTTCAGTTTTCTTTCATCTGCCGATAAATACAGTTTTTAAGTACTCAGTACAGGTGTGAAAGCCCCCCCAATAAGGGAGGCATGAGGTCAGTACAGGTGTGAAGGCCCCCCCAATAAGGGAGGCATGAGGTATGCCTTGACAGGTATGAGAGAGAGAAATGCCATTTCAATTCTCTTCTGTCCTGTACGTATAGTAGTATTGACAAATAAAATCTTTGAATCTCTTGAAACTGTGTTTTACGACTGCAGGCGTCCAGCTGTTGCTCCTGGCAGGGGTGGACTGAAGAGGAGACCTCTGAAGCTTTCCTGACTTTGCTGCATTATCTGTTATAAATGTTTTGTGCATGCCAAGCGACTGATTGCTCGATTAAAAGCTAAATCGCTAACTAGCTTAGCACAGCTAGGTTAGCATAGCCAGCCACACAGAGATACTGTCTCTCTTCTTGCACTTTGCCTCCCTCTTGTGGTTGTCAATCCTAACTGCATCCTCTTTACAAAACATTTACTTTTTAATGCATGAAGTAGACTTAATTGTTTATTATTTAAGTGGTTTCAAAACAGATCACTTAAGAATAAACGGCTTTTAGAAGATTATGCAAAACTTCATGCCACAGTTAATATTGACAACCAGATCAGCTTGAGGTTCGACTCAGTTGTGGAAACTTAAGTCTTATTGTAAATTTAAGCTATTTTAAGTCTTTTTCATGCAAGGTGTATTGGCCGGCAAAACGTACCGGACGTATGCACGTCCCCACGTCCATGCTGCCTATTGTTAATATCTAACAGTCAGGAAGTTCCATTTTTATGTGGTCTTTGGATGATCCGGCTGGGACCTGAACCCCGACCTCCTGGTGGTGGGGCAGATGCTGTACCTCTGGGTCACCACTCCGGTAATATAATTTTACACTAAGTGGTTTTAGCTTTGAGCGTATCGTATAATCAATGCTGAAACCACTTAGTGTAAAATTATATTTTGCCTTTCCCTTTGTTTCCTATTTCATCCCACAGAAAAGGCAACAAGTTAACTAGTTAAGTCTACTTCCTTCCAGGATTTAAGACTAACCAACACAAGGTAAACAAACTTAATGCTCTATAAATAAGAAAATTTATGGATGGCAATCAAACACACCAGCCTTGTGTTTACTTTCCAAAATTTTTATTCAACACATTACCCTGAGAAATCTTTAGTTTAGGTACACACTATGATGTACAAACACTATTGATTTGTCCCAAATTTTCAATCACCTGAAATTAAACAAACTAACTGCTAAACTAATCCAACCTAAAATTAACTGAACCAGATTCAAGAAAATCTTTAGGGCTTTTGTTTCTGTTGTTACTCCTGTGCGCAGTGATGTGGGGTGAGGTTTGTTGGTGGTGAGGCACTGACTCTTTCAGAGTCAGATTTACAAATATATGAACCCAACAGCATAAGCTTGAATTTAATTTCAATTGAAAGTTTTCATGTTTTATGATCTGCTAATTGTACATTATAAAATCCGATTATACTATAATTATAATTATAGTATAATTATACTATAAACAACTAAGACATTTTACTGATTGTCTCTTGATAGAATGCACAGTGAATTTAAGTTCAGTTCTGCAATGCATGTCTAGAGCTTTTATTGTGAAGGGAAGAAGCAGAAATAGTTGCACACTCCAGTTGCTTTTGCTTTGCAGAAAGGCAGTTCCAGTAAATTTCTGCTGACTAACTCCATGCCTCCATGTTTTCATTTCATTCAACTCTCCTGACAAAGTGCAAAGACCCTTGACTACATAAATAAAATGTATTAAGCTATTTTACAGACAAATTTTGGGGGCTGAAAACTGATTATAGACTACTTATTTCCAGTCAAGGAAGAGCTAAAATTATAGTGGCTTAGAGAGTGCATTTGCTGTGCACAGTGTCACTCCACAATTTAATACAAATTCAAGTATATAAAACAAGTATGCATGGTCTTGCCTTTATTGGTAAAGAAAATCCGTCTGCCTATCCCTCTGGACAAAAATCTCAATGACTTTGTTGTAAAAGTCCTCCTCATCGCCTTTTAGTTTTAAAAGTCTCTCCGTCTCAATTGAGATTACTGCCAGTTTTATATGAAAGTCCAATTTTGAGAAATTTTTAAGTTTAGCTATAAAATCTTCTATTTTCAGTCTCTATAACAGAAGCAGAAACAGAGTACTTGGTACACTTGACTTTCTGATTTTACCTGTAGCTAATCTGGCACTTAGCCATGGCGTAGAAGAAGAGCAACAAGTACAAACCGGGAACAAATACAAACTCCTGTGCCTATGGTGCTCAAGCATGCCCCCCACCCCCAGCAACTGCACAGCCTCTGACCATGATTTTTAACTAAAGTTTTATATCAATTCAATTCAATTCAACTTTATTTATATAGCGCCATTTCACAACAACAGTCATCTCATAGCACTATCAACTGTAGGGGGGACCCCCACAGTTGCAGAAAGACCCCAGCAATCAAAGACCCCAATATCAGATTACGAAGACTAAATACACTACTCACAAAAGGTTAGAGCTATTCAGCTTTCGGGTGAAATTTCAGGATGCACCTATTGTGGCCACACATGTGACCTACTTTGTGACTTATTTAAGGCCTCACATTTTAGATAAGAACAAAGAGAGTTTCCTTGGAGATAACAGGAAGCTGGGAAGGTGTTAGCTTTGGTATGCAGGGCCTGAGTCTGTGGGGGTGATATTAGGGGATTATAGAGGAGATGCATTGTTACTGGTGATTATAATGCAATGTGACTTGTGATGCAAAGTGACTTGTGAGCTGTGAGAGTCCCGGGTATTTAAGGGGCGAGAGTTTCCTGTAATGTCTCTTTCTGCTTTGAGATGTTGGAGAATGTGTAATAAAGCTGCTTTGAGACAAACCTGCCTCAATTGCACATTCCCACACTATAACCTTTACAGGTGAACTGAATTTGACCTTCTCTAACCTTTTGAATGCACATTTCCAGCTGTTCAATCTTTCAATACTTTTTGTGTAACTTGCTGTTCTCTAACAAGGTGCTTAACAGCAAAATTGACAATAGGTGTTTGATCCATGAATCGACCAATAAATTTTCTGGTTCAAGTAGAATTGGTATTCAAACAGTCCTCTTCATCATGCTGTTCACACTTTGACATCATGAGACCAAGACGACACCTAACAATTGATCAACAGTACCTCGCCATTGCGGGGCTTCAAACAGGATGTTCTCAGAGGAAAGTGGCCACTGAGCTTAGAGTGTCACAGAGTGTCATCAGCAGGTTGCAACAGAGAGACTGGAAGAGTCACAGAAAGGCATAGAAGTGGACGTCCTTTGGCCACATCCCACGCTGATGACCACTTCATTGTGAACAGTGCCCTGCAGAACCAGATGATGAATACCATTCAACTTCAGGCACATTTAAGGGAGGTGAGAGGCACCCAAGTGTCCCCTCAGACCATTCAAAACCATTTACATCAGCATGGTCTGCATGCTAGATGACCCGCAAGGGCCTAATTTCATCTATATGGATGACAATGCTCCAGCTCATCAAGGTCGCATCATTAGGGAACGGCTGCTGGAGGCAGGGGTACCTCAAATGAAGTGGCCTGCTCTTTCTCCAGATCTGAATCCCATAGAAAACTGGGGTCAGCTGAGTTGCCATGTAGAGGCTCGTAACCCTGCACCCCACAACCTCAATGACCTGGGGGCCGCCCTTCAAGAAGAGTGGAATGCTATGCCTCAGCAGACAGTAAGTCGACTTGTGAACAGCATGAGACGTTGTTGACAAGCTGTAATTGATGCTCAAGGCCACATGACAAGTTATTGAGACACTGACATTTTTTGTTGTGGTATACCCACCACTGTGGTTGGCTTTTGTTTCAATAAATTGTTTGAGATGAGGAAATCATTATTGCATGCTTCTACTTAAATACCCTACTTTCATGATATATCACTGTAGCGTAAACTTTTTACATTTTCCATAAATTTCATCTGAAAGCCAAATATCCCTAACTTTTTGTGAGTAGTGTATGTTATACACACATGCCAAGTACATTACATAGACTTTGGAAAAGGAGGACATGCACTCAAAGCTCCTACAAACATTACATTTTTGACATACACAGAGCTGACACTAGGAGCACACATCTTGCACAAGCTCTAACCGGACTGTGAAGGATTGTGCAGTCCTTTGAGGCTGCGTTTGTTGCTGCTTCCTCTGCCCCCCCCCCCCTTATATTTGAACAGGAAATGCACAGATTCTGCAATTTTAAATATATTGTGGGGGCACAGTGCGTGAGCGTTTTCTCACACCCAAAGAAAGGCAGGAGGAAGCAGGAGAATAAGGGACCGAGTGAGGAGGTGTCACCGGAGGGTTCAGACAGGACAGTAAGGACTATGCGCCCCTCGGGGAAAGCTGAATGGAGCCAACCAAACAAAGATGTGCCTTTCACCCCCTGCCGTGCCAGGTTGGTACCTGAGGACGCAAGGGTGTGAATGTATTGTAGCAAGACATGCTCTGTGACGTGGTTTTCAGTGTCATATTAATGGTGTGCATGTCTTGCAGTCTGAATGTCATGTTAATATGCCATACAGGTTGTGTCCTATACATAATGTATGAGGGTTGGAAATTCCGGGTCTCTGTGCATGGTAATCAAGTTATAAAAGGAGAACGCACAGGGACCCGAGAGGCTTTTTAGCCTCCACGCTGCGGCGCTGGAGGTTGATAGCCGTTTGCTTATATGTTGTTAGAGAAGGAATAAAGTCTGTGCCGTTCAGCTCGTTGCCTCACCTGCATCCTTTCTCTACAATGTAAATATTGTTGAAATAATTGGAATCATTCAGAAATTACATTTAGACCTACAAGACAAATTAGTGGACAAATAATATAGTTATAATGCTTTATTTTTTATTTCTTTACTAGTGCGGGTCCTGACCATCATTTGTGCCTATGCACCAAATAATGTTTCAGAGTACCCACCCTTTTTGGAGTTTGTGACTGGGGTGCTGGAGGGTGCTCCTCTTGGAGACTCCATTGTCCTACTGGGGGACTTCAATGCGCACGTGGGCAACGACAGTGAAACCTGGAGGGGGGTGATTGGGAGGAACAGCCTGCCCGATCTGAACCTGAGTGGTGTTCAGTTATTGGACTTCTGTGCTAACCACAGTTTGTCCATAACGAACACCATGTTCAAGCACAAGGGTGTCCATATGTGCACTTGGCACCAGGACACCCTAGGTCGCAGGTCGATGATCGATTTTGTTATCGTGTCATCAGACCTGCGACCGTATGTCTTGGACACCCGGGTAAAGAGAGGTGCAGAGCTGTCAACTGATCACCACCTGGTGGTGAGTTGGATCCGATGGCAGGGGAGGAAGCCATTCAGACCTGGTAGACCCAAACGTATAGTGAGGGTGTGCTGGGAACGTCTGGCTGAGGCCTCTGTCCGGGAGGTCTTCAACTCCCACCTCTGGAAGAACTTCAACCACATTCCGAGGGAGTCTGGAGACATGGAGTCTGAATGGGCCATGTTCTCCACCTCTGTTGTTGAAGCGGCGGCCCAGAGCTGTGGCCGCAAGGTGGTCGGTGCATCTCGTGGTGGCAACCCCCGAACCAAGTGGTGGACACCAGTGGTGAGGGGGGCCATTAAGCTGAAGAAGGAGTCCTATCAAGTTTGGTTGGCTTGTGGGACTCCCGAAGCAGCTGAGGTGTACCGGCAGGCCAAGCGGAGTGCAGCTCGGGTGGTTGCTGAAGCAAAAACCCAGGTATGGGAGGAGTTCGGTGAGGCCATGGAACAAGACTTTCGGTCGGCCTCAAAGAGATTCTGGCAAACTGTCCGGCGCCTCAGGAGGGGAAAGCAGCTCCCTGTCCACACTGTGTATGGTGCGGATGGGACACTGTTGACTTCGACTGGGGATATCGTCGGGCGGTGGAAGGAATACTTCGAGGATCTCCTCAATCCCACTGATACGCCTTCCACAGAGGAAGCAGGGTTTGGGGATGGGGGGGATAACTCGCCTATCACAGCGGCTGAGGTCGCCAAGGTGGTTAAAAATCTCCTTGGTGGCCGGGCCCCGGGGGTGGACGAGATTCGCCCTGAGTACCTCAAGGCCCTGGATGTTGTTGGGCTGTCATGGTTGACACGCCTCTGCAACATTGCATGGAGGTCGGGGGCAGTGCCTTTGGTATGGCAAACCGGGGTGGTGGTTCCTCTCTTCAAAAAAGGGGACCGGAGGGTGTGCTCCAACTTTAGAGGGATCACACTCCTCAGCCTCCCTGGGAAGGTCTATGCCAAGGTACTGGAGAGGAGAGTCTGGCCGTTGGTCAAACCTCGGATTCAGGAGGAGCAATGTGGTTTTCGTCCTGGCCGTGGCACATCGGTCCAGCTCTTTACCGTCTCGAGAATTCTTGAGGGTTCGTGGGAGTTTGCCCAACCAGTTTACATGTGTTTTGTGGATTTGGAGAAGGCATTTGACCGCGTCCCTCGCGGTTTTTTGTGGGGGGTGCTTTGGGAGTATGGGGTATCGGGCTTGTTGTTACGAGCTATTCGGTCTCTGTACGACCGTTGTGAGAGTTTGGTTCGTATTGCCAACACTCGGTCGGAGTCATTCCCAGTGAGAGTTGGACTCCGCCAGGGCTGCCCTTTGTCACCGATACTGTTCATAATTTTTATGGACAGGATTTCTAGGCGCAGCCAGGGAATGGAGGGCGTCATGTTTGGTGACCACAGGATCTCATCTCTGTTGTTTGCAGATGATGTTGTCCTGCTGGCTTCATCCAGCAATGACCTACAGCTCTTGCTGGGACGGTTTGCCGCTGAGTGTGAAGCGGCTGGGATGAGAATCAGCACCTCCAAGTCCGAGTCCATGGTCCTCAGCCGGAAAAAGGTGGATTGTCCTCTCTGGGTTGGGGACAGGCTCCTGCCCCAAGTGGAGGACTTTAAGTATCTTGGGGTCTTGTTCACGAGTGAGGGGAAAATGGAGCAAGAGATTGACAGACGAATCGGAGCAGCATCTGCAGTGATGTGGACGTTGTACCGGTCTGTTGTGGTGAAGAGGGAGCTTAGTTCTAAGGCAAAGCTGTCGATTTACAAGTCAATTTACGTTCCTACTCTCACCTATGGTCACAAGCTTTGGGTAATGACCGAAAGAACAAGATCGCAGATACAAGCGGCTGAAATGAGCTTTCTCCGTAGGATTGCTGGACTCACCCTCAGAGATAGGGTGAGGAGCTCAGTCATCCGGGAGAGGCTCAGAGTAGAACCGCTGCTCCTCCACATTGAAAGGAGTCAGTTGAGGTGGTATAGGCATCTAATTAGGATGCCTCCCACTTGAGGTGTTTCAGGCACGTCCCTCTGGGAGGAGACCCCGGGGCAGACCCAGGACTCGGTGGAGAGACTATGTCTCCCAGCTGGTCTGGGAACGCCTTGGTATCCTCTCTGAAGAGCTGGAGCAGGTGGCTGGGGAGAGGGAAGTCTGGGCTTCTCTGCTTGAACTACTGCCTCCGCGACCCGGACCTCCGAAAAAGCGGTAGAAGATGGATGGATGGATGGACTAGTGCATGCCTGTAGAAAGCAAGTATTCTTGTCTGAAAACAGGTAGGCCAATTAGGCTTTACAGGCCCAAATGTAGGCTGTTTTTGAAAGTGGAATACAAAGAGGAGTAGCCTATAGTTAGGCAGTCACCCATGTTAAACTTTGACAAATATAATAGGGACTGAAAACTAAGATTTATTTGATTGTGTGAATATTAATTACAGAATTACTGAAAATGAATGGGACATCCAATATTACACACTGTTTAAGAACCCGTGTTTATCTGTTTGCCAGACTTATTTGTGTGAGCTTTTATGAGTTATATTCATAAGTGTTGTATCTTGCACTTTGGGGAATGGGAGTTGTTCAGTCATCATTATAATTGTTTTAGTTTATATGTGTAGTTTATAGTCTATCCTCAAATTCATGCAGTACTATAACAGGACATGTTTACAAATATTTGAGTACAAAACACCTAACATTATTATACTCAGAAGAATGAGTCATTTGGCTGCAACTGTTGCATCAGTGTTGCCCATTTGTCCGTAAATAAAAAATGATTTATTTTGTTATTTGGGTTGTTTTTGTCACAGTCGTCGTTTAGTCAAAGCGTGCATATGTGTCCGCATAGGATATGCAGTTGTTCTGGCCATTCCGCTCCACAATCATGGTGGTATTATTAACTTTTAATTTTTAGATAGTTGTGCACCGGGAGGAGCACCATGCTGAACCCACAGTGTCGTAAAGGACAGCGGTGGCACACAGGTGAAGCAGCAGCTGAGACGCCGTCCCGTTAATTGGGCAGGCTGGGCTTGGCTCCCTGGGAAGGACTACGATAAGCCAATCCGGCTGCCCTCCCCCCCCATGCACCTCGTGTTCTCCACATATCGATAGCCAAAACGCAAAACATCCCATCTGAAAAAGGCACTTTTTTGAGAAAACTAAAAGAAAACTTTGTTTTCTTGCAGAATGCTGTGCTATTTTTTTTTCATCAGAATAATTTTCTGTCACAATAAAGGGCGTGACTGTCTTGCAGACAGATATGAGCAGCCTTCCTTGTTGTTATCCAAAGTGAAATCTACAAATCAGAAAATCCTGCAGATAGGAGGTTTTGCAATTTCAGCCATCGATATGCCAAATTATCCTTTAGAGTTACACAATCATGGCAACATTATAGTATAATTTTTTTAAGCATTAAATCATCAGTATTCTCTTTCTGGTCAAATTTGTCACTTTTCACTTGTTTTGTCTGTGGAGCACTCTGGTGACTGGTCGTGATGCCATATTATCCAAGGAGTCAAGCCGAAGCCCCGCCCACACTTCTAGAAGCCAGGGCATGAAGAAAATGGTGGCTAAACTTTTACTGATAAAAATTACATCTTTTCACTGAGCAACTCCATACTTGGGGATGTACACCCTCGTAACCTCAGCAAAGCACTGATAAAATCTAACGTCAGTCTGACAAACGGTTTGAGAGATATCTGAAGAACGCACACACAGACAGAGATACACAAACAGAGATATGCTGCATTTACAGATAGATGAGCCTCACCTGCCTCCCCTGGCCACACATCACTGCCTGTGTGTCTTCTTTAGTGTGATAACCAAGGTCATGGTTTAGCCTTGACACGTAACCAAACGACAAAGCTAGTCATTAAAAGTCAGTTTAATACATAGCTTTAAGAACCCTTTCAAATGACAGGAAAATCTTCCTTGGTGTTTAAACAAGCACCAACAGTAGAAGTTAGTCTCCTAACAAATAGGCTGTGCCTCAGTGAATAAAACAGTTCCTAGGCGGTCAATGGAGCAACCTTACAATGAATGACTCCTTCTCAGTCAAGTCCTTTGAATTCACTGAAGTGGATTACCAGGGCTCAGTAGAGGAGCTAGCAGAAAAAAAAATAGCACCTGCATTTATGGATCAGGTCCAAAACACACTCCCAAAGGACAAAATTATTCCAGAGACTTCTACCTGCAAAGATTCCCGTTAGGATTTATCTGATTAGGTCAATGTCATCAAGAGAAGTAGCACGGTTTCTTGACTGGCAGCCAACATGCATCCAAAGTAACTACACTCGCCTCAGCAAAGCACTGGAACGCAAATTTTCAGATGACCGTATGCAATCCAGGCTCACTGCAGCTTTAGTTGTGAAGCAGGGATGATCTGAACCACCTCAAGCTTATTACCATTGGCTCCTTCGAGCCTACTTTGGGTTCAGAAATGAACCAGCCATGGAAGAAGACTTTAACTTCAAAAGCTTGTTCGTTCAAAACCTTCACCCTGGCCCCTACCACCATCTTGGAGTGATGGCTAATCCAAGAACCTCTTCCATCCAGCGCTTGCACAAGCTTGCTTCTCTGGCTTTCCAGAAACAAAGACAAGCAAGAAGCAAACACGTTCAGCCAACCACTGTGGTAGCCAGCAACATGGCTCACCCACATCTGGAATCAGAGAGGGCATCTGACCCTGCTCCATCATCACAACCCCACATCCAGGGAAGTCATACTTCTTTCATCAGATGACCTCAACAATAACAAACAAACAAAATTTCAACAGTTATCAGATTTCCTTTCAACCTGCACCCTCAACTCCTCAGTCTAGGCTTGACCTTGAGAGCTACGCCACTTTTAAGCATTGGCTCCCAAACTACCATCCTTACGGTGCTGAAGCCGTAGTCATGCCCAAAGACATGCCTCTCGGCTGGCTTACTAGCTCAAACACTCACAACTCTGAGCTGATCACTCTTGGACTTGGGAGTGTCCCTCCCCCTTCACGGGCTGGCACACCAGAACCCCAAGCCATGCAGGCTAAGCCTGCTCAGGCAACTGTGCTCATATCAACTATTGACCCAGGGTCCAGGAGACTAACTTACTAGACCATTCCTCCACGAAAAACCTCCCACGAAAAATGCCAAGGGGGGACAAGGTCAGCTGGACCCCACTCGCACCTGGGTCCGCCATAAGAAAAGCAAGCAACACAATCCTCCATGGGACTTGCCGAGGACAACACCCGCACATTAAGTCCCTAAATAGCTGGTTCAACTTAAAACCAAGATGGCAGCACGTCTCTCTCATGTTGGTATGTGTGTGATTGAATGACTGATATATCTCCTGTTTGGTGATAACAACTGTTAGATCACCTAGTGAACTACCTGGAAGTACCATCCTATCTTATACGTATATGTTTTTTAATGAACTCGGTGGCCTGTCTTTGAAGTTAATCGCTCTAAGTTGTGCCAAGACGCCAGAACTATTCCTCAGTATACGAAGTGTCAGAGTCGGTCTTGGTTGAGCAAGTGGACACACACACACTTAATATATTTTTGACCCAATAAGGGTGCGTGTCCACCAAACGTGTTTTTTTCCGACTCTGGGCGACTATTTTCTATTCATTCTCTATGTAGTCCAGCGTTTACAGCGCTGAAACGCTTTGAGTGGTGGCCGTTTTTTGTCGTGGCGTTCAGGGCGCTTAGTGTTGAAAAAAGTTCAACTTTTCAGACTGCAGCTGAGCTGGTAAATGTCAGACCTTTATAAGCAGCCAATCAGAATTAAGGAAGGGCGGGATATGGGACGCCGATACAGTCTCTACTCAGACTCCTGTTTTCCGTGTCATCATATTTTGCATCCAGACCTGCTACCAATGCTAAAATTCATTTTCTGTCCATTGTTATTTAAAGACTATTAAAAAATAAGTAGAAAGTCTGACCATAGGAAAAGCGGAAGTGCTGAGCTGACGAGCTGTTACTGGGATACAGGGCACAGACTTTTTTTTTTTCCCAGAGCACAGCGCACAAATGCTGAAAAAAAAAAACGCTCAGGGCGGTTGGGCGACAAAAACGCGTTTGTGGACATGCAGCCTAAGTGAACACTTGCATTGCGTTGACTTTTGGACTTTGTTCCAATCGCACCATACTTTTTCACTGGGTCCTGAAGGATTCGAACTTCATTGTCTACTAGGGGTGGGAATCGCAAGGGACCTCACGATTCGAATCATGATTCTTGGGTCACAATTCAGTCCTATCACGAGTCAACGATAATCACGATATCGCGATAATCGAGTATCACAATCCAATATATTTCAAATTTTTTCACCTTATTCAACCTCAGATCATGTCCCAAAGTAAAACTGTTGACATCTCTTCCATATAATAAAGTATTTTCGGGGCTTCATTTTGCACACAGGGAGGGTGGTGGATGGTGCTGTACAGTTTGGAACAGACTCCCACTCCAGCTACTTTATCTGACTCTGTGGAGTCTTTTAAAAAGCAGCTGAAAACTTTTTTGTTTAAGGAGGCTTTCCGTTGAGTTTCAACTGCTTTTTAATGGTAAGTCTGATATTTTTAATCTTGTTTTAACTTGTTTTTGTATTTTTCAAATTATTTTTATCTATCAACTTCCTTTTATTCCATTTTATTGTGCAGCGCTCTGTGACTATATGTCTCTGAAAAGCATTTCATAAATAAACTTTACTTGACGCTTGGAGAAAAAGTTCCATGGTGGTGTCTCTTTAGCTTAGCCGTTAACGCTGCTTTGAGACTTGTGCTGGCCTGCTGTATTACGAGTGTTTTTTCTTTTTTTCTGTGCAGCGCTTCTTGTGGTTGTGTGTCATGTCAAGGTCTTTTCTTCCATCTTTGTTATAAAATCCAAAAAAGACCTGACATTTGAGCCAACTGCTTCCTAACTTTCAAAGCTGGCTGCAAATTACCAAGACAAGCTACGACTTCACTTGACTGGGTGCTTGCTTTGCACCATCTAGTGGACTGAATATGGCATTGATTAACTGATAATCCAAAAGTATGTGTGTGCACTTTTATTTTTTAAAAAAGATCGATCCATGCATTTATGGATCGATGCATTGTCGCCAGTGCCAAGTATCGCGATCCATCACTGAATCAATCTTTTTTCCCCACCCCTATTGTCTACCCGCAATCTTTAGCCCGTCTCATCTGCTGGAGCCCCTGGGCAGATGCATCACTTGATTCTGATGGGCCTGATCTCCTCATTACAAAGGAAAGTACTTCTTTCCTTACTACTACTGCCTTGATATATTATTGGTATCAAGTAGTTGGTTTCTTATTTTAACTTTTGATCCTCAGCTCTTTCACATCCACCAATCTTCCTGTTTATGTGCGATGTCATGATACAACATCATCATTACCTCCGCCAAGCAATGTTTTCACCGGCGTTGGTTTGTCTGTTTGTTAGCAAGATAACTCAAAAAGTTATGGACGGATTTTCATGAAATTTTCAGAGATTGTCAGAAATGGGGTATCCTACAGATGATTAGATTTTGGTGGTGATCCGGATCACCGTCTGGATTGAGGAATTTTTTAAAGGATTTAAAATAGGGGACTTTTGGAATTTTCGTCATAGGAAGACAACAAATGAAGCTATAATAATCACTCAACAAACACCATTATGTAGCCAAGACACTGTGGAATCTGTAGTGTGTCAACGGATTTGTTGTATCTTTAAAAGCTATGGAGCTGGATCCAGAAGAAAACCGCCATTACGGGAAATGCGATTTTCGTGAATAACTACTGAACCACTAATCCTATCATTGTGAATCCAATTGCTAGTCATATGTTTTCATGGTCAAGGAATCTGAAAACGTACACACAAACACTGTATGGGGGGAACTGTGGCGCTTGGCGGATGTCTGTGCTCTCTGAGTGCTTTTCTAGTTCAAGATGGAACAATGGGAAAACCTGGAGTGGATTTCACTCGCCGAGTCAGATCTCCCCATTAATCGCCTGTCGTCGACTACTCAGTCTACTTTGTCTCACCCCAGCAGATAGCTGCAATGGGAAGGAAATTGTGGCTGTTCCTTTACTTGTGCTTCTTAACAGCCCTGTACATCACTGGTGACAACTGTCACCGGAATGGAGACTTTGGTCCAGTGCTCCATTTCATAGATGCATCTTACAAAGGAACGTGCACCTCTGGCTATGTGCTGGATGTCACCTCACTCCCCCCGTCCCTGTTCTTACCCTCTGACACTGTGGACCTGGTTAGACTGATCAGTGTCATTGCCCTCATGACAATTTTAGCATTTCCCCTCAAGTTTGAAATTATTTTAAAGGAGAAAGGGGAAGCTGCAAAGGCCCTGACAGGAAATCTTTCAGGCAGAAATGTTTAATTGTTTTATTATTGTTGATGTCAGAGAATGTGGAGTCAAACCCAGGCCCAGATACCCATAAAGGGTTTGCCACCCCTGCAGATCTGGACTTGGGTTCCTGCATTTAAATGTAAGAAGTCTTGTCCCAAAAATGGGTTTGTTGCCTATTTGGGTACACACTACAGATACTGATGATGTTGTTTTGTCTGAAACCTGGCTCAGTAAATCTATTTCAGACAATGTTAATATAAATGGCTATAACATGTATAGGACCAACCACCCTAAGAGGTGGGGGTGTAGAAATTTATGTAAAAAAACAAGTTTCAGGTAAGTATGCTGCTGTCTAAATCTGTTACTAAACAGTTTGAGATCTTAGCCCTGGATCTTAATGCATCTAAAGCTACTAATTTAAATGTAATTGGCTGTTACTGAACACCCTCAGCTGAGAACAGTGGTCTGTCTTCTTTATTACATCTTCTTTCAGAGTTGAACTCTAAGGAACTTGCTGTTCTGGGAGATTTTAATATAAATTGGCTGCAACCAGTATCTGATGATCTCAAATCTTATTGTGACTCACTAAATCTATTTCAGATTGTTGATGGCCCCACATGTCCAAACTCCAAAGACCCAGCTAAATCATCCCTGATCGACTTAATTCTTACTAATGTTCCCCACAAGTATTCAGCTGCCTCAATATTTGCAAATGACATCAGTTGACCATTGTGTCACTGCAACCATTAGAGATGCAAAAATTCCCAAAACAAAACCTCATATTATAAGTAAGCGTGATATGAAACACTTTTCAGAACAAGGTTTCTTTCACGATCTGTGAAATGAGTGGGAAAAAATTAGTCTAATTTCTGATGTTGATAGTGCCTGGGATTTCTTTTATGATGGTTTTACTAATATTGTAAATGAATGCGAGATCGCGGGTACAAGTGGCTGAATTGAGCTTTCTCCGTAGGATTGCTGGACTCACCCTCAGAGATAGGATGAGGAGCTCAGTCATCCGGGAGAGGCTCAGAGTAGAACCGCTGCTCCTCCACATTGAAAGGAGTCAGTTGAGGTGGTATGGGCATCTGATTAGGATGCCTCCTGGACGCCTCCCACTTGAGGTGTTTTGGGCACGTCCCACTGGGAGGAGACCCCGGGGCAGACCCAGGACTCGGTGGAGAGACTATGTCTCCCAGCTGGTCTGGGAACGCCTTGGTATCCTCTCTGAAGAGCTGGAGCAGGTGGCTGGGGAGAGGGAAGTCTGGGCTTCTCTGCTTGAACTGCTGCCTCCATGACCCGGACCTCCGGAAAAGCGGTAGAAGATGGATGGATGGATGTTAATGAAAGCACCAAGGTCTTGATGCCTCAGTGCCAGAGTCTTGGCAGAGGTATGTGTTCTCGGATCATCACCAAAATGTTATGGGTTCCTTTCTAGCCCAAGGACCACCTCTGATAAAAATTTCATCCAAATCCATCTTGTAGTTTTGGAGTATTCTTGCTAACACACTGAGAAGATAAGAGCCTTGGTGGAAGTATGCATTCTGGGATCATCACCAAAATGTTATGGGTTCCATTATTATGTTATGGGCCCAAGGACCACCTCTGATAAAAATTTCATCCAAATCCATCCAGTAGTTTTGGAGTGCATGCATGCGTAGTGAAAGTAACCTGCAGTTCACATGCCCGTACTGTCGGGGGCAGCCAAGAGCCGCCAAACTGATTTGAACAGCTGCAATTCAAACAGAAGAAGAGCACAATGGCAGATGTTTTAAATGGCGGAAACGATGGAGGTATGTGAATACAATGACAAAACGAACAGGAGCTTTTGCTGTTTAGTGGCAGAGGAAGAAAACAGATGGGCAAAAAGATGGACATTTGTTCACACAGTATTGGTGGATTGCTGAGTAATAGTGGTGTGTGATGCTGCAAGATTTGGTATCGATCCGATATCAAGTAAATACAGGGCCAGTATCACCGATACAATACCAATACTTTTGAATCATTAAGGTGGATGGCATCATCAAATTACTAAATCTGAATGAATTTTCATGACCTTAAGTGTTTTGTGATTTTTCCTTTGGATTATTAATTAGTTAAAAACCAGGGCAAAATTTGGGCAAAGTTTAGAGGTAAATGCATGCAGTATCACTTTCACAGTTAACACAAAATGGTAATCGTTTTCATTCAAATTTGAACCATATTATATTTAGTATATTTGTTTCAATTCCAGTAAATGTATTCATTTAAATAAAACATTTCAATGGGATAAATGTACCATATCAAGGTCTTAACATAATGTATACTTTTTGAGTTAGCTGAAGTAACAAATGACCAGTTGCACTTTGAAAATTAATATTAACTAATGCCGAAGATGACTAAAATACCTGGATATTCTCTGCCATACTGAAAGGCCTCTGCCAATGATCTCTGGGTCGGGGTCTGGGGGTGGGGTATTTCTCTCCTTCTCTCTCCCTGTCTGTAGCTTGGCGTCGTCTTTTGGATGATTTTTCATATGCTTGTATAAATTAGTTGTGTTACCACTGTATTTCACAGCCTTGTTACAAATTGTACAGCTTACCGTTGTTTCATTTTCGGCCTGGAAATATAGCCACATGACATGCGCTCCTCTTCCTTCAATAATATCAATACCAACGCTGGTATTGATATAATCGATATTTGGATCGATCCACCCACCACTACTGAGTACTTTCCTCTGGCGGGAGTTTCCAGGCGCATGCGCAGTACTGTTCCATTGATAGTAAAGGTGAGCTATTTTTGTGTTTATTTCAACAACAAAGCATTATTTTGAAATTCCGGCAAATTAAAAGTCGAGAAAACATGGCAATACAAGCCTTTAGTTCCACTTAATTTTGACCGGGCGAGCTGAACCAGAGAGGCGGACAGACGGACGGACAGACAAACAGATACACACAGCCACAAACAGATGCACAAACTGACTACCGTATGCCTCTCAGTTTCACCAAGGCATAATAAGCATGCACCCTTTAGAAAGTATCGACTGACAAGCCGGAATAATCCCTGGTTCACTCTGCAATTGTCTTTTTTTATAAACGCAATCTGGCATGGGCTAAGGCAAAAAAAAACAACAAAAATTCTGACTGGTTGGTTTTCAGGCAGCTTCACAATGCATGCACTACAAAAACCAGAAAAGCTAAAGCCGATTATTTCTTCACTCAAACCATCTAAATAACCCTACAAAATTTTGGAAAACAATTAAATCCCTGTCTGACAATAATAAGCTTAGAGCTTCCCTCATCCATCCATCCATCCATTTTCTACTGCTTTCCCGGAGGTCCGGGTCACGGAGGCAGCAGCTCAAGCAGAGAAGCCCAGACTTCCCTCTCCCGGACCACCTGCTCCAGCTCTTCAGAGAGGATACCAAGATGTTCCCAGGCCAGCTGGGAGACGTAGTCTCTCCAGCGTGTCCTGGGTCTGCCCCGGGGTCTCCTCCCAGTGGGACGTGCCCAAAACACCTCAAGTGGGAGGCGTCCAGGAGGCATCCTGATCAGATGCCCAAACCACCTCAACTGGCTCCTTCTGATATGGAGGAGCAGTGGTTCTACTCTGAGCCTCTCCAAGATGACTGAGCTCCTCAACCTATCTCAAAGGGTGAGTCCAGCAATCCGATGGAGAATTTCAGCTGCTTGTATCCTTGATCGCCTTCTTTTGGTCATTACCCAAAGCTCATGACCATAGGTGAGGGTAGGAATGTAGACTGACCAGTAAATCGACAGCTTTGCTTTAGAGCTCAGCTCCCTCTTCACCACAACAGACCGGTACAACATCTGCATCACTGCAGAGGGTTCCCCCTTGCATTGTAAGTGGCTCCCAAAAAAATTACAGACACGTCAAAAATGCTCGACTGTTTTAGCAAACATTTTATAGCTTCTGGTTTTTCATTTGAGTCCTTTTATCCCAACAATCACTGTGTGTCTTCAGTTCAGTCGGCTGGTCAGGATCCTTCAAGTCCATTTTTTTATTTTAATCCTATGTTAACCTCTGAGGTTCATAAATACCTCAAGCTTTTAGATACCACAAAATCTGCAGGCCCTGACAAACTGGAGCCCTATTTTTTAAAACTGGCAGCAGATTTTATCGCCCAACCCTTAACTCGCAAACTAGTCATTATGCGTCTGAAAAAGAATCAGACAAATGGAGAGGAGTTGGAGGACATCAAACTCTCACTAAATTTTATGTCTGAAGATATCTAAGATAGCAAAACAACAAACTCTGCTTATTGGCCCTATGGAACAAGTGCGTGAATTAAAACCTGAAATTATGGAAAAAGACAAGAAAATTAATTTCTTAGACATATGGATGAATTAGAACAATATAAAAGAATGGATGATGTCACTGTGAGCGGTCTTAACACCAGACACCGCTCCTATGCATGTGTGACAGCTGGAGTTGATAACCAGGATGGGGAGGATGAGACACTGTGAGAATCACACACTCTTGAGCAGCAGGTATTACATTTTTTTCAACTCTAGAAACATTGTTGTGGACAATAAGACTATTTCGGCTTGCCAGACATTACTTAGAAAAGACAGTAAAGGAAAACCAGCCATCATCATCCGATTTATCAACAGAAAAGCAAAAACTGATCTTTTGCGACAAGCAAGAAAACTGAGATGAACGGCTGTCTATGTAAACAAACATTTAACAAAAAAGAACTCTGAAATAGCTAGACAAGCCAGGGCTCTAAGAAAACAGGGAAAATACAATCGACATGCAAAGAACTGTAAGGTGTGGATAAAACTGCTTGGCACTCCAGAAGAAGCTAAAGTAATAATGATTAGAGAAATGGAGGAATTAGACAAATTTAAACCATAGCTTTTATGCATGAATAACAGTGCAGTAAGATTATGAGTGGAAATTTTTGTGGGGTTTTTTTCACTCTTGTTTTGTTTTTTCTCTTTTTTCCTTTTGGTGTACATTGTTGACACAACTTATGATCAGAACTTTAACCAATCATCCTTCCTCATTTAATAATGGAAGTGTATTGGGTCAAATTGAAGCTGAAACTTTTGTAAATACTGAACAGCAACCACGAGATATTTTAGGTGATAATGACCCAGATAACAACTACTTTAATCATAATAATAAGTGTACTTATTATGATGAGCAAGAATTAAATGGAATTATGAACTCTGATCAGACATGGACAATAATACATATTAATAGTAGGAGTCACTATGCCAACTTTGATAGTATTAAGGAGTTTTTAAATCAATTCAACACCCCATTTAGGATTATAGCAATAAGTGAAACATGGATTAATGAAGAAAAAGATGTAAATTTTGAACTACATGGATAGGAGACGTATCTATAAAAGAGGAAATGTAAAAGTGGTGGCAGGGTAGCACTGTATGTTGATAGAAATTTAAAAAGTAAAAAAGTGGACAGCATGACAAACAGTAAATGAAATTATGGAATATTTAACAATTGAAAGTGGACATGGCATATGATAAATTTATTGACAATAAATGATAAATGTCACAGATTTATATGTGATCATATAAATCATTATATGATTAAAAAAAGTGTCCAATTAAATAAATTAATAAAAAATATAAATACAAAAATTGCCCGTGGTTAACCAGGGGGCTACAAAATGCTTGTAAAAAGAAAAATTCTCTCTATAAAAATGTTATTAAATTAAGAACTAAAGAATCTGAAAAAAAGATATAAAACATATAAAAATAAATGAACTGAAATAATACGAACTAGTAAAAAATTATACTATAGGAAAATGTTAAATGAAAATAAGAATAATATAAAAGGAGTCTGGGACATATTAAATAAATTAAGGAAAAATGGAACTAACTAACTAACTAACTAACCTGCACTTATATAGCGCTTTTCTAGTCACAAAGACCACTCAAAGCGCTTTCATTAATACTAACCCTCTATTCTAAGGGCCTATAGGAAACAGATATCTAGGGACAATTTAGAACAGCCAATTAACCTAACATGCATGTTTTTGGCATGTGGGAGGAAACCGAACGAAGAAAACAATATAGCCAGAGTATTTTACTGATAATTGTGGTGATAATTATGATAAGAACATGGTAGTAAATAGAATGAATAATTTTTTTGTAAATGTTGTACCAAAGTTGACAGCAAAAATTCCAAACCAAGGAAGAGATACCGTGAGTGAAACATTAATTGGAAATAACCCTCGGTCAATCTTTCTCTCAGCGGTGGATGAACTCGAGGTAAAATCTGTTGTTGAAAAGTGTAAAAATAAATTATCTACTGATTGTGATGGTATTGATATGGCACTAGTAAAAAGAACTGCTGATGGCATATTAAAACCATTTGCATATATTTGTAATCTATAATTTCAAACTGGCTCATTCCTGCAGAAAATGAAAACAGCAAAAGTAATACCATTATTCAAGCAAGGAAATAAACACCACTACACAAACTACAGACCAGTATCGCTTCTCCCACAATTTTCAAAGATTCTGGAAAAACTTTTCAACAACAGATTAGAAAATTTTTTAAATAAACATTCATTCATTCATCTTCTTCCGCTTAATCCTTTTCGGGTTGCGGGGAGGCTGGAGCCTATTCCAGCATCTTTGGGCGAGAGGCAGGGTACACCCTGGACAGATCGCCAGTCCATCACAGTTTAAACATGATCTGCGTAATCAGAATCAATATGGATTTAGAGCAAAGAGTACATCACTGGCAATAATGGAAGCAACAGAGGAAATAATAAATGCATTAGATCAAGGAAAATATGCAATTGGTGTATTTGTAGATTTTAGAAAAGCATTTGATAGAATAAATCATTCAATACTTCTTAATAAACTGCAAATGTATGGCATTAGGGGAGTGGCATTGAATTACGTTACAAGTTATTTATCTGAGAGACAACAGTTTGTGAAGATGGGAGAATACAGTGGGGTAAAAAAAGTATTTATTCAGCCACCAATTGTGCAAGTTCTCCCACTTAAAAGATGAGAGAGGTCTCCAATTTTCATCATAGGTATACCTCAATTATGAGAGACAAAATAAGAAAAAAAAAAAATCCAGAAAATCACATTGAAGGATTTTTAATGAATTAATTGGTAAATTCCTTGGTAAAATAAGTATTTGGTCAATAACAAAAGTTCATCTCAACACTTTGTTATATACCCTTTGTTGGCAATGACAGAGGTCAAACGTTTTCTGTAAGTTTTCACAAGGTTTTCACACACTGTTGCTGGTATTTTGGTCCATTCCTCCATGCAGATCTCCTCTAGAGCAGTGATGTTTTGGGGCTGTCGCTGGGCAACACAGACTTTCAACTCCCTCCAAAGATTTTCTATGGGGTTGAGATCTGGAAACTGGCTAGGCCACTCCAGGACCTTGAAATGCTTCTTACGAAGCCACTCCTTCGTTGCCCGGGCGGTGTGTTTGGGATCATTGTCATGCTGAAAGACCCAGCCACGTTTCGTCTTCAATGCCCTTGCTGGTGGAAGGTGGTTTTCACTCAAAATCTCACGATACATGGCCCCATTCATTCTTTCCTTTACACGGATCGGTCGTCCTCTTCCCTTTGCAGAAAAACAGCCCCAAAGTATGATGTTTCCACCCCCATGCTTCACAGTAGGTATGGTGTTCTTTCTCCTCCAAATACGACAAGTTGAGTTTTTACCAAAAAGTTCTATTTTGGTTTCATCTGACCATATGACATTCTCCCAGTCCTCTTCTGGATCATCCAAATGCTCTCTAGCAAACTTCAGACGGGCCTGGAAATGTACTGGCTTAAGCAGGGGGACACGTCTGGCACTGCAGGATTTGAGTCCCAGGCGGCGTAGTGTGTTACTGATGTAGCCTTTGTTACTTTGGTCCCAGCTCTCTGCAGGTCATTCACTAGGTCCCCCCATGTGGTTCTGGGATTTTTGCTCACCATTCTCGTGATAATTTTGACCCCACGGGGTGAGATCTTGCGTGGAGCCCCAGCTCGAGGGAGATTATCAGTGGTCTTGTATGTCTTCCATTTTCAAATAATTGCTCCCACAGTTGATTTCTTCACACCAAGCTGCTTGCCTATTGCAGATTCAGTCTTCCCAGCCTGGTGCAGGTCTACAATTTTGTTTCTGGTGTCCTTTGACAGCTCTTTGGTCTTGGCCATAGTGGAGTTTGGAGTCTGACTGTTTGAGGTCGTGGACAGGTGTCTTTTATACTGATAACGAGTTCAAACAGGTGCCATTAATACAGGTAACGAGTGGAGGACAGAGGAGCCTCTTAAAGAAGAAGTTACAGGTCTGTGAGAGCCAGAAATCTTGCTTGTTTGTAGGTGACCAAATACTTATTTTACTGAGGAATTTACCAATTAATTCATTAAAAATCCTTCAATGTGATTTTCTGGATTTTTTTCCCCTCATTTTGTCTCTCATAGTTGAGATATACCTATGATGAAAATTGGAGACCTCTCTCATCTTTTAAGTGGGAGAACTTGCACAATTGGTGGCTGACTAAATACTTTTTTACCCCACTGTAAATTCTATTGAACATCTGTGGAAGGAGCTGAAACATGCCATCTGGAGAGGGCACCCTTCAAACCTGAGACAACTGGAGCAGTTTGCTCATGAGGAGTGGGCCAAAATACCTGCTGAGAGGTGCAGAAGTCTCATTGACAGTTACAGAAATCGTTTGATTGCAGTGATTGCCTCAAAAGGTTGTGCAACAAAATATTAAGTTAACGGTACCATCATTTTTGTCCAGGCCTGTTTCATGAGTTTGTTTTTTAAAATAATTCTGTTGAACCACAATTCAAAAGCATTGTCTGATTTTCATTGGTTAAATTTCATAGACTTTATTTATTACCACTTTTGTCAGATTCAAGTTATTTCTGTGACCATTGTGGGTTTTTCTTTCATTAACAGAGGGGTACCAACAATTTTGTCCACGTCTGTATATAAATGAAATATTCCGTTTCTAAATTATTAAAAATAATATTATTTGCTGATGATACTAATATACACTGCTCAAAAAAATTAAAGGAACACTTTGAAAACACATCAGATTTTAATGGGAAAAAATAATCTTGATATCTACACTGATATGGACTGGATACTGTGTTAAGAATGAAAAGATGCCACATCTTTTGATGGAAATGAAAACACTCCAAACCTTAAGTGAAGAAATTGTGGCAGGCTAGTCCGGCTTACTCAGATTAAAAAGTGTTCCTTTAATTTTTTTGAGCAGTATATTTTATTCTGGAAATAATTATAAGAAACTAATCCATACTCTAAATAATAAATAAGCTAAAAAAATGGATGGATAGTACTATCACTAAATATAGATAAAGCTAAGGTAATGATATTTGGTAACTAAAAATAAAGAAGATATACATATTCATATTGATAATGTAATTATTGAAAATGTTAAGGAGATCAAGTTTTTGGGTGCAATACTAGATGATAAAATTAGTTGGAAACCACACGTCAGATACATACAAAACAAAGTTGCAAAAAATAATGCAATTATAAATAAAATTAAGCAGGTCCTACATTACAAATCGCTTCATATCTTGTATTGCTCATTAGTACTTCCATACTTGACCTATTGTATAGAGATCTGGGGTAACAATTTTAAAAGTACACTTAATTAGCACGGTGGCGGAGTGGTTAGCACTGCGGCAGCACAGCAACTCACCCTTGGCCAGGGGATCCTGGGTTCGATCTCAGCCCCTGACCAACAGTGATCTGTGTGGAGTTTGCATGTTCTCCCCTTGTCTGCGGGGGTTTACTCCGGGATTTCTCTGGTTTCCTCCCACATCCCAAAAACATGCAAGTTGGGTTAATTGGCATCAAACTGGGGATTCTAAATTGTCCTTAGTTATGACTGTGAGAGTGAATGGTTGTCTTTCTCTCTGTGTTGGCCCTGCGATGGACTGGCGATCTGTCCAGGGTGTACTCTGCCTCTCAACCAAAGATGCTGGGATAGGCTCCAGTCCCCCGCGACCCAAAAAGGATTAAGCGGAAGAAGATGGATGGATGGACAAAAAAGGACATTCCATGTTATACACAAAGTCAGGTATCTTGAGCATACTAATTTATTGTTTTTACATTCAAACTTATTGAAATTACAGGATCTGGTTGAGTATTACACAGCACAGTTAACCTCTTGCACTCCGGGGTACTGTGGGCGGACATGTCTCTGCGTCCTAGAGCACATGAGGGCGCCCTAGAACGCACACTGTGCGTCCTAGGGCGCACTGAGAAAAAAAACCCCTGCATTTCCGTTCTTCCACTACAGACACAGCCGCGAACAGAAAGCCAAAGGAGTGCTTTGATTGGTTTTTATGTGATTGACCTCTCATTCGACTAATAAGAGCCTTGAATTGGGTTTCTGAAACCTTGAAGAACCAATGACTGAAAACCTAGCAAGAAGGACCCGCCTACCAACAGCTGCGAATACAGCCACCCAACTGAAGCACAGAAGTTCGAAAGCGTGCGTCCCTTGCCTAAAATCTGTTTTGTGTAAGGCTGGGTGACACACACGCGTTCGCCAGTCTTTTTTTTCTTACTACTGTTCTTATTTGTTTTGAAAAATCGTTCGCCAAAACCGCAATCATGGAAGCGCAAAACCGCAATAATGGAATTATGGTTTGACCGGGTCGCGTGACCAGAACCACGAGTCCGTAACAAGCGGACCAGCGTCATGTTCGTCTGACAATGAGGAAGAGAAGTTCGCCAGCGACACTGCTGTTGTGGACAGGTAAGTGTTATAAGCTAAATTATTCTTTATCCCCGAAAATTGTAATCAAATTGACTTTTGACCGATCGGTAAATTACAACTGTGCGTTATCGCAACATGACTGACCCGGACCGCTTCGGTCCGGTCCGGACGGCGCACAGACCGTGTCCAGTCCGTGCGCCGCGTCCGGACCGTGAATGCCCCCCCCCCCCCGCTACTCTTCTGTAGCGGATTGCAGATATTATTGCAGATATTTTAGTACAACTGTGCATAGTAGACCGCGGCGCACGAACCGTGTCCAGTCCGTGCGCCGCGTCTGGACAGTCCCCGCTTTCCGTCATGTAGCGATGGGCGATGTCCGTCCTCTGTAGTGGGGGGGTGGGTGGGAGTTGTTATCTTCTACATTACAGATATTTTAGTATAATTTTTAGTGCACTGTTGGTTATTTTTTCTTGTAAAAAAAAAAAAAGGCCACACATTTTTTACGTGGCATGCTTCTTTGTGTGTGGGGGCTTGTTTGTTCATTCATTCATGAATGAATGAATAAACAACCCCCCCCACACACACACACACACAGCCCTGAGTGTCACCTTTCATTAGAGCCCAAGATGAAGCTTCTATATTGAATCATTCAAAAGTTACAGACATTTTTCCAAACTATGCCATTTGGCACAATTTGGCACAGTTCAAAAACGCCTGGGAACAACCTAAGAAAAAAGTTGTGTAATATATTCATTTTTTGTGGTATTGTGACAAAATTTTGACCTCAGCTGGATAACACTTGGTTCTACATTTCTGATGCATTTTCCAGCCCGGATCTGACAGCTGTGTGTTATTTGCAAGCATTTGTATCCAAAAAAACACCCAGGCGAAATTTATTTTCTTCAAGTTCAGTATGTTTAGATGACTGTTACTCAGTGGCCGGAGCACTTAGAGAGATTATGACTGTTTTGCCAAAAAATTCAAAGTGTTTTCTTTTAAATGAGACCAACCCCATGAAGATGCTGCAAAGGGTTGAAGAACAGCTTTTGATTTACTTTGGGCACGTTATTTTTTGGCGTTTTTAGGGAAATTGACCAGAGTGCAAGGGGTTAATGTTTAAAGTCAGTAATTACTTTTTGTCACACAATATACAAAATCTTTTCAGTGAGAGAGAAGGGAAATACAATTTAAATTTAAAATGCACCTAGTAAGATCTAGAAGGAAAAGTTTTTGTGTGTCTATGTGTGGGGTAAAATTGTGGAATGGGTTGGGGGAGAAACACAGGCAATGTCCAAACATCCATATATTTAAATCAACATATAAAGAAATGATTTTTGAACCGTGACCCAAAAAGGATTAAGCGGAAGAAGATGGATGGATGGATAAAAATAAAGGACAGTAATATTACAATGTGTCTTTAATGAAGAAAGGTTATTGCTGTTATTGCTGAATATATACTGCTCAAAAAAATGAAGGGAACACTTTGAAAACACATCTGATTTTAATGGGAAAAATAAGCTGGATATCGCAATTGTGGCAGGCTAGTCCAACTTACTCAGATTAAAGGAACACTTTTTAATCTGAGTAAGCTGGACTAGCCTGCCACAATTGCAATATCCAGCTTATTTTTCCCATTAAAATCAGATGTGTTTTCAAAGTGTTCCCTTTATTTTTTTGAGCAGTATACTGTATGTATATATACTGTATATACATATACTGAGTTATTTTTGAACATATACAGTA
The DNA here is from genome assembly GCA_020510985.1 of Pholidichthys leucotaenia. Lineage (NCBI taxonomy): Eukaryota > Metazoa > Chordata > Actinopteri > Cichliformes > Pholidichthyidae > Pholidichthys > Pholidichthys leucotaenia. The sequence goes on along the minus strand of CM035846.1, from coordinate 140,887,737 downwards.
TATGCTGAGTACTATTATCGATATCATTATTACTAGAATATTACAATGGTATTATAGTATTATGATTGTTGTCTAGGATGGAATTATTTAAAGTATTATATAGGCCAGGTGGTATTATTATTATTGTTGTTGTTATTGTAACTACTATATGGCTACCTATTATTATGGTTGTTATTATTATTATATGGTTACTTATTGTGCCTAGGTATTGTAAGCCATGTGGGGGTATATGGTGGTATATATGGTGATTATGATGATGATGATAACACTGGTCAACGCCAAATTTATTGTCTAAGTTTTTTTTAGCTGATTTAGGACCATTTTGATGTACTGAATCCAAAAATCACATTGCTTTTGTTCAATCAGGTCAACTTTCTGAACTCTGGCCACATGTTTTCTTATGTTTTTGTTTTCATGTATGGGTACTTTTGCTTTATATGATGCAAAATTCTTTTTTATTTCTTAAAATTCTCTGAATTTTGAACAATGATGACATAACATTCAATTTACATGTACTTACCTTTATCAATATCTACTATTCAATTTACAGTACAACTGTACAACTGCTGTACAACTGCTTACAACTTAGCATAAAAACCTGACCTGATCGAGAGAAACCGATGTCATTTTCGGATTCAGCAGTGCAAAATTGTCTTAAATCAGTTGAAAAAACACAGACAACTTACAAAAAAATATTTTTATGTTGTGCAATATTGTCTATAATAATATTAAACATACCAGAAGTATTTACTTATTATTATTATTACAATTATTATTAGATGTTGGTATTATTGTCATTATAAACTATCATTGTTGTATTATTTCTATTGCATAATTTAATTATAAGATGCATTATATATTATGGTATCGTATAATGAATGTAATTATGGGATGGATCATGACTAGAATGATATACATATAATTTATTGTGTATGGAGAAGGGGTGGGACTATATAAGTGTTGGCTTCTTCCCACTCCTTTTGAACAAGGACACTTTTTGTTATATTTATTTTTTTGGTGTTGATTCCTTTTTTTTTGTCTTGATGCTCAAATCAATCAAGTTTGGCACATTTACGATAATTGTTCACATTTGTAAAATTACCTTAAATACTCCAACAGAAAAAATGTTTTATATCTATATGTTGTATGGAGATGAATATTAATTAGTGACTGACTTTAAATTGAAACAAGCATAAGCCACTACAGATGATATGAGCATCAGTTACCATGGTGATCTACCTATGATTCTTAAAAAAGCCAGCTTTGTAACACTGAAAACTGACAACTCAACCCATAAACGTTTAACAGCCTATGAGGCATATAAAACATTAGCCCAGTTTTCCTAACAAAGTTCAGCGGTGACTCACTGCAGCTGCAGAGCGCTGCGGTCTCAGAGAGCTGCTGTTCAGCTGAACCCAGAATGTTCCGTAGTCCTGGACCAGGGTGGCACTGTCATAATGTAGAACATAAAACATGTTCGGCGTTATTAATTATAGTAAATCATCTTTCATGTATTTAGTGTGGATCCATTTCCACAGGAATCACTGGGCTGATGGTGAAGAGGTAATGTTAGTGTGTCTACCAGAAGTAGATGTTTCCATATTTTCTGCTGCTAGGAGCCTCCCAGGTGAGCTGGACTTTCTTCTTCTTGTCTCCGGAAGCATGACTGACAGTCGAGTTCTACACACACAGACACACACACACACACAGACACACACACACACACACACACACACACACACACACACACACACACACACACAATGTTTAAAGAACATCACTGACTTGCATTATTTACTTAAGATTTAGCTAATTAAAATTAAAAGTTGTCTTTTACAAACAAAAGTCTTCACACTTGAGTCTGATGATTTATTGGTTGGACTTTTAGTTTGCAATGGACTCAACCCTCCTTAATGTTAGAATGTCCACCATTTCACCACTCAGCTCTTATTTTGATAACAAAACACAGCTGAGATAACATCCTAATAATTACAGTGTCATGGGTACATGGGTGAGAAAAGAACTCTTCCATATGTAATAAAAGGTCCTAAACTGATCCTAACTGTAAAACCTTTTCTACCCCCTTTACATGGGGTGGAGGTCGTTGAGATGAAAAAAAAAAAAAATAGCCAGATTGCTCAACGATCTTTCAATGAACACCCAGTGATCACCAAGACCTCTCAAAGATCCCTCAATGATCTTGCAGTGATCTCCATGGTCTCCTCAAAATTTTGACTCAGACCAAAACACACCAGGATCTCCCAAACCTTTACACAGAAACTGCATTTTCAAGAAAGATTGGGCAAATTTTTGATCTCTCAATGGTCACCCAATGATCCCTGTGCTGTGTAAAGGGGCCCCTAGAAGACCTGGGATATGGCATATGCAGTTGATCAGTAATGCTGACACAAACCTCCATGTTTTTACAGTGCAGTGCAGTAAAAAGGATGGTGTTGATGTTGGTGAACTTCCCTATAGGCCACAGCTGACCTGAAAGGACAATACAAGTTACTGGATTGGGGATTACACATCAATATGTTTATGAGCAGTTATTTCATCATGACATTTGACTGAAGTGGTGACATGCTGTCCTGTCAATGAGTACCATGCAGATAAATGCCAGAAAAAAAGGGGGGGGGGGTATTGGTTAGCTGATCTGCACATGACGACAGTGAAATGTTATTGTGTGATTCATCAAACACAACTGTGCTTAATTCTGTAGCAGGAAGTAGGGCGGGTTGAGCTGCAGTATGTGGTCCAATCCCCAACTCCCCTGGTCTGCTTGTCAAAGTGTCTTGGGGCAAAAGATGAACACCCAAGCACTGTTAAAAGTTTTTACCCTGCTGCGTCTTGCTCCTCGCCTGTAGCAGGAAACCCTGGAACTCTGTGTCGTCCTTCGCCACCTCCACCGTCACTGCAAGGACAGCATTAAATGAGGAGAAAGTGCAACAAGACCAGTAACTGTAGGAAATCAAGGAAGTTAACACTGTACAGGTGTATCTCAACAAAACAGAATATTGTGAACATTTTTCATTTATTTTTTTGATCATTTTATTCAAAAAGTCAAGATTTATGTATTTTTTATCCCTCACAAAGGAGATATTTTTTTTTTTTGTTTTAATTTTGATTATTTATAGCTTATGAAAATCAGTAGTCTAAGTATTTCAAAATATTAGAATATTTCATTTTGAGCTCAACTAAATTACTAATCAAACCATGTAAAACAGTACAGAGTTTTTGCGTAGGCTCGTAAAATTCACGTGACTCGCTGGGGTAAACATAAACACGCCGTAGGTGCCGCCATCTTGGATGGCAAGAGCAGCAGTTGCACTGTGACAACCCAGGCGTAACTTGTACTGTTTAGCGATCAGAATGAGTGAGGAGAACACACAGTCACAGTCTGACATAACAACATCCCTATCATCCTCTTCAACAACTGACACTGTGTCTGCGATGTCTGTGTCAGATTCAGTGGAGTCATTGACAGCAGTCATAACAGCAGACAAGTGTTTTTAATCTTGCTCCCGTGCGCTCCTCTGGTGTGCCGAAATGCCTCAGTTGAACGGAGGTGGCGGGTGTGGGGTAACAGCTGGAGCAATTAGCAGAACAATGACTGCCAGTAATCTGCTCAGCGGGGATGATTTGGGGGCAAACGATGAGATGATAGCTTTCAAAGACGAAGGGGAGCAGGAGGAAAAGATATCGGAAAACGTGTCAGCGTAAAGGGATGTGGATGATGTGAAGTCTTTGCTGGTGAACGAGTCGGAAAACAACAGCAGCTCCTCGGACTCAGAGGTGAGTGAAGCGCGCTGCGTGTTTTTTTTGTTTTTTTTTAAAGGCTCTCCACGGCGCGCCGCGTTAAAACGTACCTGATTTTATGCACATTTACAATATTTTTCCCCCCTTTCATGTGTGCATTGTCCTTTGTAGCAAGCAGAGAGGCGTCCCCAAACCAGACCCGACTCACAAAGTTTTTTTTTTTTTGTTACTTATTTGTACCTGTAGGTAGATTTGGTTTGCAGTCTGGTGACAAGCCACTGGCCGCTGCGTTCGCGAGCGCCCTAAACCTACATGTTTTGGTGTGCGGGAGGAAACTGGAGAAATCCCGGAGTAAACCCACGTAACACGGGGAGAACATGCAAACTCCACACAGCTCACTGCTGGTCGGGGGCTGGGATCGAGCCCACGGTCTCATGATCCCCGCGATCCCCCGGCCGAGGGTAAACTGTGCTGCCACAGTGCTAAACCACTGCTCCACCGTGCAGCCCGTTATGAGAAAGCGAGAGATTACGTCAGTGAAGGTAATTATTCAAAAATCCAACTTTTTTTTTTTTTTTTTTTTTTTTTTTTTTGCATTTCACACCGGCCATTTAATTCCCTGCTTATCCCCTTATCAGGGGGAACAACAGGAGTACACCATTTTGCCGAGTTTGTAGGTACACGTGAGCTATGTGGTTTGTTTCACCCTGCTGCTGCTGTTTCTTGCCATCCAATATGGCGGCACACTCTAACGGGCCAGTGCGGCACGCCCCCTGACGTCATATGCAAAAACTCAATAAAGACTGCTGATGGGACAGTTGTCCAGAAGACAATCGTGGACACAGTCCAATTCAAGGAGGGCAAGAGACAGAAGGTCACTGCTGAAAAGGCTGGCTGTTCAGAGTGCTGTATCAAAGCATATTATTCCCGAGGTGACTGGAAGAAACCAGACCATCAAGGACGGAGCAGCTCATTCGGGCCTGACGAAATCACCCTCAGTGCTCAGATCTTCTGACCTTTGACAATTACCTTGAACACAACCTGGATGCAGACCCACCCAACGATCCTTGTGACTAAGTTTGGTGAACACTGGGGAAAATGGCTAAGAAGAGTAGCAATTCCCGTGAAATGTGGCCGTATGGACGACAGACACTGCATCACCTCATTAGCCCCTTTCAGCTTTGCCAGAACGAGCTAAAAAAAAAGTGTGGCAGAAAAAGGTACAAGACCAACAGGGATGACTGTACTCTACCGAGGACCAACAGAAGTTGATTTAAGAACTTGGAGCCTCACAAGAAGTGGACTGAGTCTGATGTCAGGGCAGCTCGAGCCATCACACAGAGATCTCAAGAATCACACAGGGAGCACGAGGATTTGTCTGCTCTGAGGTTGTGAAAATTATATTTGTCCTTGTTACCCTTGTTAGTTCTCTGATGACTCTGCGATCATCAGCCTCATCTCTGATGGGGATGATGCCGAGTACAGAGGACTTATCCAGGACTTTATGCACTGGTGCCTGCAGAACTGCCTCCAGATCAATTGCGAGTAAAACCAAAGAACTGGTGATGGATTGCCGCAGGCATAGACAACCACTCACAGCACTGGTAAACATCTAGGAAAGACACTGAGATGGTGACATCTTACAAGTACCTGGGTGGTCATCTGAACAATAAACTGGACTGGTCACACAACATCCAACGCACTGTACAAGAAGAGGCAGCGCAGGCTGTTCCTCCTGAGGAGACTCAGGTCTTCTGGAGTGCGGGGGGCACTCCTGAAGACCTTCTATGGTTCTATGGTGGCATCAGCCATCATATTTGAAGTGGTCTGCTGTGGCAGTGGCATCACGGCAGCTGACTGAACAGAGACTGAACAGGCTAATCAAAAAAGCCAGCTCTGTTCTGGGGCGCCGCTTCGACCCAGTAGAGGGAATAGGAGAGAGGAGGATGGTGCCTAAGCTGTCATCTCTGCTGGAGTCCGAGTCCCACCCCATGCGGGACACGCTGAACACACTGAGGAGCTCATTTAGCGGTAGGCTGTGCCATCCTAAGTGCTCGAGGGAGAGGTTCCGCAGGTCCTTCCTACCTACAGCTGTCGGACTTTACAATCTAACTGGTGCTGCTCACAGAGGCCGTATTAAACGTCACAACTTTGCACAATAGATATTGTTATGGCCCTTTGGGTCCTATGGGGGGGCTGTGCTGTAGCTGCTGCTGGGGATTGATTGCCAAGTGGGATCACCTGTGGCGCCCAGGTGACCCAGGGCATTTAAGCCTGGCAGTAAACCCATCAGTGAGGCCATTCCACTTGGGTTGCTCCATCTCATCACTGGGGGTTGGGGACCAGGCCTCGCACCTCTTCACTCCACTAACCTATGTTTGTGTTTTTCCCCTACAGGCAAGCCTCTGTCCTGGTCTGGTTATGTTTGGATTCCTTGGTTATGTTTGGTTGAGTTAATTAGGTTTTTGCACTGTTCAACACCACTACATCATATTCTACACTCACTCACACTCTACACTAATGATGAAACACTTACATACTGTAAATACTTCAGTTACACCTTTTTTCTTAATTTGGTTTGATTTAATGAAGTTCTGGTTAATTACAGCTCCACTTGGTATGTCTTTTTGTTTGTTGTGGCCCTTGAGCCAGGTCATAACAAGATTGTCCCCTCCAATACACAACTTATACAATTACAATTATTATTGAGGGTGGCAACAACACTGTTCATTCAAATGTGAAATATACTGTCTGGGTCCACATTTATATTTTGCCGGGTAATTTAACTAACTGTAATGCTGTTGATACCATCTAACTGCAATGCTCCTGCACTGTGTATATAACTATGTACATATGTATATTTATTTACTGCTTTGGCTAACCAATTCTCATCTTATTTACTGTTGCTCTGAGTGCTGCTATCCCTGTGCTGCTGCAATCCTGTAATTTCCTCTTTGTGGGACTAATAAAGACTTAAATAAAAAAATCATAACAAAAATACCCAACAGGACAGTCACACGTCTGCATAAACCCACTTGTTTTTGACTTGCATATAATGATCTGTAACAAATGTATTTCTTAAATTTGATCACGCACAGAATGACACATACATAAACAATATTGTACATGTAATAAAATGCTATTTATTCCAAAAACTACAAAGATAAGTTGGCTAATGGCTACTGTTCAGAAGGTAACTTTAATAACAGTTAATGAACTACAAATTTACCATTTATTTCCTTTTATAAATGAAGGATATGGTTCAGTTTATCTACGTTTACTCTAGTTTACTTGCATTATATGGCAGAAATGATCCCAATTTTAACACTAGAGGGCACTCAGAGAGTTCACACCTCTGCCAAGGCCCTATCTCACAATATTAAAGGAAGGGCAAAAAGTGGTCCAGAATCCACATCCTGACCTGGCTTACCTCCAAAATCTAATGGATTCATCCTTAGCCCAAGGGCCACCACTGATAAAAATTTCATCAAAATCAGTCCCCCAGTTTTCATGTAATCCTATTAACAACAGACAAACATGAAAACATGACCCCATTGGCAGAGGTGATACTCTAGCAGTGGACTGCTGTTTACCTGTAATGACTTGGCCTGGCCTGTAGGTGGAGCTAGACGCTGACACCACGAAGGGTGGGTCACTGGTAGAGGGGGTGAAGGGCGGGTGGACGGGCATCATGCTGCCACAGGAGAATGCCACAGAGCCGTTGGAGAAACACATGCATTCATCCACGCAGCAAGCACACACCAACGCTAACATCAGAGCTGTGAGAGCCATCTGGAGACGAGCAGCAAAGACACCAACACCTGAGTCACAGCAACACAAAGACAAGAACTGATCTGAAGCTTTCCTTGAGCTCTGTGGGCAAATCTAAGGGCAGAAAATATTATAGAACAGTTCTGGTTGCAAAAGATGGATGTGCCTCTATGAGCCCGGTTCTGATGGAGGTTCTTCTCATTAAAACTGTTTTTTTTTTTCCTCCCTACTGTTGCCAAATGCTGCTCATAGGTCATCACATGATTGTTGGATTTATCTTTAAAAGACTGTAGGCTCTTTATGTTTAAAGGGGTCAGTGAAATTTAACATCTCACACAGGAATTAATGAAATATTTGTGACATATTTTGATCAAATTTTCATTTAATTATTGCAGCACCATTAGGGATCATCTTTTGCAGCCTTTCCCAGAATGACTGGCTTCAGTGCATGTCTGTTTAAATTCCTAAGGTCACATTTAACTCCACTCAGTGTTGCCAGACATACGATAATTACACAAGGTTACAAAAAATATTTTTTTTGTAAGTTGTCTGTGTTTTTTCAACTGATTTAAGACAATTTTGCACCGCTGAATCCGAAAATGACATCCGTTTCTCTCGATCAGGTGCTAAGTAAAAACTTGTACTTACTTAGTACTAGGCATGTACTTAACTTTATATAAAGGTAAGTACATGTAAATTGAACGTTACATCATTGTTCAAAATTCAGAGAATTTCAAGACAAAAAGAATTTTGCATCATATAAAGCTAAATACTCGTACATGTAAACAAAAATGTATAAAACAACATATGGCCATAATTCAAAAAGTTGACCTGATTGAGCAAAACCAATGCGATTTTTGGATTCAGCACATCAAAATCAGCTAAAAAATTTACATAAATTTGGTGTTGACCAGTGTTGTCGTATTTATACGATAGTTTTAGGGCCTATGTGATATACGATCAATAGTTTTTTTAAAAAAGTCCAAATATACGATAGTTTTGGCATTTCTGTGCACCCCTCCCCCCCAAAAAAGTCATTTTGATTTATGTGAACATCCACACATCACCAGAAACTGATGCTCATAGCTAATCAGCTCATACCTGGCTGGCTCCTCACTGCCAAATGTGCCAATCACATCAGCAGCGCTTAACTCACATTTGTTTGAGCAGCTGAACTGGCATCACAACAAATTAAAAAAAAAAACAACCTGTGAACACCAGTTCAGACTTGGAGGAAAAAAGTACTAAAGGAAAAGAGTCCAGCAGCACAGACATACCCACCGGTAAGAAAACAAAGCAACTCCACCAGGCACAACAGCTTTATCACCCTGCCTGGAAGTTAGACCCTACGTTTAAGGACCGAAGCAGTGGCTGTGCAAAGAGATGCAATTCACTGTGTGGGTGTGTTTGTGACAATGCATACAGCAGTTGTTTCATTCAAATGGCCAAGCCATTGTGTTTATTCCTTAGGTTACTGCAGTTCCATACATATAGAATAGCTTTGTTTTTAAGTGCACTGTCCTATGATTTTTCAAGTTAATTTAGTACATATGATAGTTTGGGTCAAAATACAATAACTGTAAAGCAATAACGATATTTCTTCATTTCCCATCTGGCAACACTGACTCCACCCTTCCTGTTACCTCACTATTGCTAATCTTAGCTGGCTAGCTCCTAGGTTGGACCAAGCCTATGCCAACTAGCATAAGAGATTTTTTTTCTCTCTCCCGGCGCCACACGAGTAGGCTGCCCTTTGCAACAGCGGCTCGATTCCGAGTCTTTTTCCCTCCCTCTCTCTTTTTGATCCGTCTTTTTTCACTCCACTTATATCACGGACACACAGATCGTCCCAAATGTCTCCTGAGCCGGTGGACGGAGCCACTGCTTATAGCAGGATACAATACAGCAGGGAAGAGCTGCTAGCATTCAACCGCCACCCGGTCCCATTGGAAAAACTCGATATACCGAGAGAACTGAGGCGAAAACGCCGCGGCTGCCGGGCTGGAGTAAGGCGGAGGACAAAAAATATAAGGTACAGACCCTTGCTTCCATCTATTGTCATGGGAAATGTACGGTCGATACTGGGAAAGGTAGATGAGCTAGCGGCTATCTCCCGTTACGATAGCACATACCGGGAGTGCTCTCTCCTTTTGTTTACTGAGACGTGGCTAACTGAACTAGCAGCAGATGCTAACATTGAGCTGGAGGGTTTTCACATGATACGGGCTGACCGAACACCAGACAGTGGCAAAGCAAGGGGCGGTGGAGTGATAATGTATGTTAATAACAACTGGTGCAGACCGGGACATATCACTGTTAAACAACGACACTGCAGCAAAGACACTGAGTTGCTAGCTGTTAGCATGAGGCCTACATATCTCCCGAGAGAACACTCACACGTGATCTGCATTGTTGTTTATGCAAATCCGACGGCGAACGCTGGGACAGCGCGTGACGTCATCCATTCAGTAACCAGCAGGCTGCAGACAGAACACCCAGATGCTCTTCTGCTCATCTCAGGCGATTTCAACCATGTTTCACTATCTCCCATTCTACCCACGTTCACCCAGTATGTCACATGCCACACTAGAGACAATAAAACACTGGACTTATTCTACGCAAACACTAAGGAGGCATACACCTCATCACAACTCCCCCCACTCGGGAGATCGGATCACATTGGTTCATCTCCGGCCGGTGTACAAACCCCTAGTGCACAGACAACCTCCGGCCATGCACACTGTGGAGTTATGGTCTGAGGAGACAATGGACACTCTAAAGGGCTGTTTTGAAGCCACCGCCTGGAAGCAGCTCTGCGATCCACATGGTGAGGACATCGATGGCCTCATTCACACCTTCACGGACTACCTCAGCTTCTGTGTGGACAAATCCGTTCCCACCAAGACCATACGGCGTCACTCAAACAACAAACCCTGGATCAACCCTGAGATAAAAACACTTCTGAGAGAGAAGAAGAGGATCTTCAGGTCGGGGAATAGGGAGATGCTGAAGTCCGTACAGAGGAAGCTGAGGAGAAAGATCAGAGAAGGCAAGGACAGCTTCAGGAAGAAGATGGAGGACAAGCTGCAACAGAGCGACATCAGCGGGGTCTGGAGAAACCTCAAAACCATCTCTGGGCTCCAGAATACCTCCCCCCAGGCCACGGGGGGCAGGGAGTGGGCGAACAACCTGAATCTGTTTTTCAATAGGTTTGACCAACCGCCCTCCCCCGTCTGCACAACAACCACTGCTGCCTCTAAAGAAATCAAGTCCTGCTGCCCACCCCCCACTCCACCAACACCCCCCCACTCCCAACACACAGCCCCCCATCCTGACCCTGACCAGGACCCAGGTGAGGACGGAGCTGAGGAAGATCAAGGCGAGGAAGGCGTCGGGACCGGACGGCATCAGCGCAAAGCTCCTCAAGTCCTGTGCAGACCAGCTGTGTGGGATTGTGACGTATATCTTCAACCTGAGCCTGAAACTGGGGAGGGTACCACAGCTGTGGAAAACCTCTTGTGTGGTACCTGTACCAAAAACTTCCCACCCCAAAGACCTGAACAGCTACAGACCGGTGGCCTTGACGTCCCACTTGATGAAGACCCTGGAGAGACTGCTCCTTGCTCACCTCCGCCCCCTGGTGGAACCAGCGATGGATCCACTCCAGTTCGCCTACCAGCATGGCATTGGGGTGGAGGATGCGGTGATCTTCCTCCTTCACCGTTCTCTGTCCCACCTAGAGAAGCCCGGGAATATGGTGAGGATCATGTTCTTTGACTTCTCCAGTGCTTTCAACACCATCCAACCGATGATCCTGAAGGACATGCTGCTGCGCGCAGGGGTGGACCAGCACCTGTCATCATGGATCCTGGACTACCTCACAAACCGGCCTCAGTTTGTGAGAACCCGGGACTGTGTGTCCGACACGATCATCAGTAGCACGGGGGCCCCCCAGGGAACGGTGCTGGCTCCCTTCCTGTTCACTCTTTATACTGCGGACTTCTCACACAACACAACACTCTGCCATCTACAGAAGTTCTCTGATGACTCTGCGATAGTTGGCCTCATCTCCAATGGAGATGAAGCTGAGTACAGAGGGCTTATCCAGGACTTCGTGGACTGGTGCCATCGGAACTGCCTCCAGATCAACGCGAGGAAAACTAAGGAGCTGGTGGTGGACTGCCGCAGGCAAGGACAACCCCTCACAGCACCAGTAAATATACAGGGAACAGACATCGAGATGGTGACAGCCTACAAGTACCTGGGTGTTCATCTTAACAATAAACTAGACTGGTCACACAACACTGACTCACTCTACAAGAAGGGACAGCGCAGGCTGTTCCTGCTGAGGAGACTCAGGTCTTTTGGTGTACAAGGCGCGCTGCTGAAGACATTCTATGACACGGTGGTGGCATCAGCCATCACTTTTGGAGTGGTCTGCTGGGGCAGTGGCATTACTGCAGCCGATAGGAAGAGACTGAACAAACTGATTAAGAAAGCTAGCTCTGTCCTGGGGCAGCGCCTTGATCTGGTGGAGGAGATAGGAGAGAGAAGGATGGTGGCTAAACTGTCATCTCTGCTGGAGTCCGAGTTCCACCCTATGCAGGACATACTGAATGCACTGAGGAGCTCATTTAGCAGCAGACTACATCATCCCAGGTGCACAACCGAGAGGTTTTGCAGGTCCTTCCTACCAACGGCTGTCAGACTGTACAACCTAAGCAGGGCTGCTCGCAGAGATAGCAAAAAGACGTAACAAACTAATAGTTTTTTGAATGCAAAGATGCAATAGACTTACACAATGGTCCCCTCCGGCATACAACTAGGAAAATACCGGTCGCTATAGAGAGTGAGAATATGTATGGGCACATAATCATACCATGTAGGATAACTAAGTAGACGGTTGTGCTGTTTCATCCCATCTAGCAACAATGCTCTGCACTGTGTGCGTTTATACATTTACATATTTATTCCATCTAGCTACAATGCTCCGCACTGGGTGTGTTTATATTTATATATCTATATATTTATTCCATCTAGCTACAATGCTCCGCACTGTGTTTATATATCTACATATTATTCCATCTAGCTACATTGCTCTGTACTGTGGGTGTTTATATATTCACATATTTATTCCATCCAGCTACAATGCTCTGCACTGTGTGTCTGTGTGTGTGTATATACAGTATATATTTTATAGTAATGTGTACATATGTATATTAGCTGCTCTTGCTTGCTTGTTTTTTTTTCTTGCCTTCTGATTGTTGCTCTGAGTGTTGCTATCCCTGTGCTGTTGCAATCCTGGAATTTCCCCGTTGTGGGACTAATAAAGGCTTATCTTATCTTATCTTATAAATTTGTTTTAAATAATGAATGAAATAATGCATCTCTGTTGGACGGTGGTGTGTGGTTTCCGTGGTTGATGGTGACCGGTCCCTGGAGTACAATAAGGACAGAAATATAAATGAATGTGTGGCTAAACTGCTAGCTTCACCTAGTCACCTTGGGCATAGAGAATGGCCTTGGGTCTCGGTACAAAGCTAAATAAAGTGTAAGAACAACGTACATGGTCAAGTGTTGTAGATGAACAAGGATTCCAGTGGGGGTGAGTAGCATTTATAGAAAATGGCAATCAAAACTAGCTGGATTGAGAGATAAACTAATTTCAGGCAGCGGCATGCTCTAACATGTTTGGCTCCCCACCCATCTACATGACAGACAGCTAGGCTGGCCAATAATAAAGCAGTGTCATTTTTATGATGTCCAGAAGCAAACTAGAAGAGTTAAAATGGCTTCTTGGAGAGAAAAACAAGATAAAGGCTCTGTGTGTGTGTGTGTGTGTGTGTGTGTGTGTGTGTGTGTGTTAAGAGGTCAATGCTTTGATATTTTTTTTCCAATAATCACATGACCAACAGACACATTTCAGTAATTTATTTTTCAGTCAATGGCCCCTTTAAAGTCCCTTGAGCCAACTGATGCGGAGATGAACTCAACTTACAATTTCCCTTCACTGCATTGACACATAGCATTGAGAACTATAAAGAAGTTATCTAAACTACTTCAATATTTTTTCCATGCAATTTGGAAGTACTAATGCTAATATGGAGTTGCAAAGAAATGTATATTTACACTTTCTGAACACCCTACACACAAACCTGTAGCTCCATGTAATAATTTCCAGAAAATGGGCTAAATTCTAATTCTAAAATTCTGTCAACAATTTCAATCACAGCATGTTAGAAATTCTTAAATCCATCTCTGTGGCTCAGTCTTAAGCTCATCATTACTCCCTATTAGTATGGAAAAGCAAACAAAGGAACATTTCTGAACCACTTTAACCCTTTTATCTGATCTTCAGTTGGCGTGACAAGCTGACTCAAAAAAGTGTACATTCATAATAAAGGACACACTGTAAATGCAACAACAAGAAAAAGAATTTCAATCAAGGTAGAAGTTCTCACCTTCTTCTCTGGAGCCGATGGGCTTTTTAACAACAGCTCTTCAACTTAGGACAGTAAATCTTTAAGAGGAAAACGTAAAACTCATTACATGTCTTCAGACCTAATGTGTCATGAGGAGGGTTTCAGGTGAGTAATTGGTAAGTATTCATGTGCATGATTTGGTTTCACTGAAGACGTATCCAATTGGATTACTGCTTTTGTTAATAAAGGATAACAGGCACTCACACACCTGAACTCACGCAGACTGAAGAAAGAGATCGTGTTTCTGGCTTAGCCTAATTGTACCCACAGTTAAATCCAGCATGTACTCTAGCTTCTCTTTAAAATGCGGCCCACGTACAATCCCAGCTCAGATTACCATGTTGAAGCTGGAAACCACCAAAATCTAAACTCTTCAGCTATTTTACAGCTACACAACAGTTTCCTCTGCGCACAGGTTAGTCCAGCATTTGAATGTGAAGGAATACATTGAGCAAAAGTCACACACATACACACATTTGTCAAAAACAACTCATCTTTTATTCTTTGTGTACGATAAAATACAAAACAAGTGGAACAGCAGCAGCTCTGTGGGCAGTGTCAGAACAGGTAAACATAGCTGGGGTTGGGACAGTCACATGTACACAGTGTGTTTGTAGGTCGGTCTGTACCAGCGCCACACTCATGCACCACACTCGGTCCGTATGGAGCTCAGCAGACCGTTTTATCATTCATTTGTTGTTGGGTCAGTCAAATCAGAAATGTCCACATGAACAAATTCTTAAGCAGTGGCAGTAACACAAAATGACAACGTTGTATAAAAAGCAGTCGTGAAGGAGTTAACACTTTAATCGTTCGTTAACGGCAACTTTTTTTTTATTGATACTACTTGCAGTTAATTGTGGGCCTGAATGGGTTTTGTTTTTTTTTTTTACCTTGTTGGCTTCCCATATGTGACGCATGCCCGCTGTTTGGGAAATGGAGGCGCGGATAGACGCAGTGGTTCGGTGCTCTTCTGTTCAGTGTCTTGTATGTACATTGTATGGGCTCCTGACAAATTTCTGCTTGGTGGACGATATCTACTGCCGGCAGGATCTTCTAAGGGCTAGTTTATTGAGCCAGGAACGTGTTACAAATGAGTTTCTCTGCTCGCCTAACATTCCGTGTTAGCGAGGTTATGTCAGTAATCTCACAAACCACCACTTCCAAGTGTTTTCCTCACTAACGCAAGGTCCCTCACCAACAAGTTGGATGAGCTGAAGCTGCAGATTGCGAGACAAACCAATTTACAATGGCGACACCTGGACAACCCGACAATTAAACTTTCCACAGCGATCACTAAATAGGTAGGCACTGTTTGGAGACTGATTAGCATTGTGGACCGTGAGGTCTGCTTGAAGAAATAATTTGTACTGTATTCAACGACTGCACCTATTAATTGCTTTTGAAACCCACCATGGTAAACAAGATACACAACCTATATATGAAGACTACTGGACTTCTGTCAGTAATCAACAATGCCATCAACAGCTGAGCTGGATAAACTGAAGAGGTTGGAGACCTTTGCTTTGTCTGAAATGTTCACTCGTTCCCCATATAGTGTACTACTGTATATAGTGAATTAGTCATTTTGTAGTGCTGTTTGAAATCTATACTGAAAATTTCATTCACTATATAGTACACTCAAAATATCCCAAAACGATTTAATTCAATACATATTTACTACAAAATACATGCAGATATTCATTTTTTACCATCATTATCCGTTACATTTTACTGTCTCACCATGACGACATCACTAACCACACCACAAAAACAAGTCCAGTAGTGTCCAAAAACTGATAATTTATTGTTATATTGAGTTTACTATATAGTTCACTATATGTGAATTCACTCTATAGCGATCACTCTATAGCGAGTTGGGAGGGAGGGAGTGAACATTCCAAATACAGCTCTTGTTGGGGCACTGCAGGTAATTTATTCTCGTTTATGTGTGTGCATAATTGTTAAAACCTCCTAAGTGAATTGGTTTTATCTGTTGCATATTATTTATTTCTATAATTGAAGAAGTGAGCTGCTCTGTCATCTGAAAATGTAAACAAACTTCTCAATGCAACAAAATAATGGGAACAGTCCATATACAGGGATTGGGGGAGGGGTGAAAAGTTCATAGTGGACAAATTTGACCAAATGTGGTTTATTTTTCAACCGCAGGGATCCAAGCACTGCAACACTGATGGAAGAAGTGTGTGGACCGAAGGGGAGACTATGTTGAAAAATGAACCACATTTGGTCAAATTTGACCACTATGAACTTTTCAGCCCCCCCCCCCCCAAATGTTGTAGTTCTGTTCTTACTCTTAGTTCTGTTTGTTGTGTCTATTGTGACACCTGCAGACCATTGTTTCATGTTCAGCTGCTTAAAAAACAGTGGATGTTTACCACAAGAGTAAGTTGGACACTTAATTGTTCAGTATTGAATGAATGAGGTCAGTGTGCCCTGCCCATCTGTTCTGCACATGCAGTACTTCTGAGGGTTTAGTGGAGAACATTCTGGAAAGCATCTGTCAACATGTTGACATGATGAAATAATAATAAACCTACATTTGCAGAAACCAAGCACATTTCTCCAGTCCAATGTTAATAAG
This sequence comes from Pholidichthys leucotaenia, assembly GCA_020510985.1. Lineage (NCBI taxonomy): Eukaryota > Metazoa > Chordata > Actinopteri > Cichliformes > Pholidichthyidae > Pholidichthys > Pholidichthys leucotaenia. The sequence continues at coordinate 140,871,120 of CM035846.1, read as the reverse complement.
AGTATGAAAAATCAGACCATCAGTGACGGAGTAGCTTGTTCCAGCATGATGAAATCAGCCCGAGAGTGCTCAGATCTCCTGGCCTTTGGCCTTGAGTACAGCCTAGATGCAAACCCACTTGAGGATTATTGTGTATGAATTTGCTGAAAACTGGGGCAATTGTCAATGAGGATTAATGATTTTGGTGAAATAACAAATGCCCAGAACTCCTGACTTTTGACACTAACCTTGACCTCAACCTGGATGCAGACAAACTTGAGGATGATTATGTATGAGATTGGTGAGAATTAGCTCAATTGCTTAGGAGGAGTATTGTTTTTTCTGAAATCACGTAAGTGCCCTGATCTCCTGACCACAATCTGGATGCAGACCCACCTGAGGATCATTGTGCACGAGTTTGGTGAGCATGGGGGAAAATGCCAAGGAGTAGTGATTTCCACGAAATGTGGATGGATTGATGGATGGACAAACAGACAAATGTAGGGACGACGGAGACCGCATTTGCTCCTTTTAGCTTTGCTGGAATGACCTAAAAATGACGAAGTGAAGGTGCATTATACAGAAAAAATTTCTTTGATTAAGTGCAATTAATCTCGATTAACTTGCAATTTGAAGAGATTAATCACAATTAATTATTATTTTTAAATCACCTTTCATCACTAATAAAAATATAACACTACAATCACAGACTGTAGACAAAAGATGGACATAGATTCTTGATCTTAGATTTAAGCAGTGTTGGGAGTAACGCCACTCCCGCCCAACGCCAGTTGGGACTGTAACGCCACTACTTTTGCAGTAACGTGCTGTGTAACGAAATTACTGTTTAAAAATTCAGTAATGCGTTACAGCTACTGAAATTTGATCAGATGCATTACTCGTTTTATTAATATGGATAGATATTTTTAGTGCAAATAAATATAAACTGATCCTACGTAGCTGGCGTAGCCGTCAGTCTCCTCCGAGGATCGGTTTTCTGTCCTGCTCACACCGTAACCCAGTGGGAAGAAATGCCGTGGTAGTGGTAACTTCTCATATCGAGCCCTGATCACCTGTTGTCCAAGCGGTGAGTAGCCCCCAACAGCTCCTACCTTTGTGGTTAAACATGAGTATTTTTAGAGCAAGAAGCTGCATTTAATGTCCACAGTTGTGTAAATGAGTAAGTAATTGTGTAAGTTCTCTTACCACACAGAGAAAAATTGACTGTGATTTGTTGCAGTAAAGAACAGCTTCTTGTAAGTGGTGAACTTTCATTTATCTGTGCTTTCTGTTTTATTTTATCTTATTCATTTACATGCTGTTGTGATATGCAACTATTTCACGGAAGTAAATCCTCTAAATATGCATTTTTAATGGGCTGGTCCAGGGGTGTCAAACATATAGCTTGTGGGCCAAAAACGGCCCACCAGGAGGTTCAAAATTTTCTTTGTGAATTTACAGCTTTATTTCTAGTACATTTCTGACTTTCTACTGATTACAATAGTTTGTGTAAATCTGAGACATTTTTTTTCTCTGTAAGATAACTTTTTCGCATCAGTTTTCTTTTTCTTCTTTTTTCTGATGAGAACAAGGGGCCCTTGATCTTGCTATGTGTGCATGATGATTTAAGTATGCATTTAAAAGTAATGTGAAAGTTACTTTTCCAAGTAACTAGTTACTTTAATCATGCAGTAACTGGTAAGTAACTCAGTTACTTTTGAAAAGAAGTAACTACAGGTACATCTCAAAAGATTAGAATATCATGAAAAAGTTCGATATTTTTTGTAAATTATTTCAGAAAGTGAAACCCATATATTATATAGATTCATTACACAGAGAGTGATATATTTCAAGTGTTTATTTTAATTTTGATGATTATGGCTTACAGCCCATGAAAGCCCCAAATTCAGTTTCTCGAAAAATTAGATTATTACATAAAATTAATTTTAAAAAATAGTTTTTAAATAGAAATGTTGGCCGACTGAGAAGTATGTCCATGTACACACTCAATACGTGGTCGGGGCTCCTTTTGGATTAATTACTGTATCGATGTGGCGTAGCATGGAGGTGATCAGCCTGTGGCACTGCTGAGGTGTTATGAAAGTGCAGGTTGCTTTGATAGTGACCTTCAGCTCATCTGCATTGTTGGGTCTAGTGTCTCATCTTCCTCTTGACAATACTCCATAGATTCTCTATGGGGTTTAGGTCAGGAGAGTTTGCTGGCCAATCAAACAAAGTGATGCCATGGTCATTAAACCAGGTTTTGATACTTTTGGCAGTGTGGTGGGGTGCCAAGTCCTGCTGGAAAATGAAATCAGCTTCTCCATAAAGCTTGTCAGCAGAGGGAAGCATGAAGTCCTCTAAAATTTCCTGGTAGACGACTGCACTGACTTTGGTCTTGATAAAACACAGTGGACCAACACCAGCAGAAGACATGGTTCCTCAAATCATCACTGACTGTGGAAACTTCACATTAAACCTCAAGCAACTTAGATTCTGTGCCTCTCCATTCTTTCTCCAGACTCTGGGACTCTGATTTACAAATGCAATGCAAAAGTTACTTTTATCTGAACAGAGATCATCTGCTGGTGTTTGTCCACTGTGTTTTATTAAGACCAAAGTCAGTGCAGTCGTCTACCTGAAAATTTTAGAGCACTTCATGCTTCCCTCTGCTGACAAGCTTTATGGAGAAGCTGATTTCATTTTCCAGCAGGATTTGGCACCTGCCCATACTGCCAAAAGTATCAAAACCTGGTTTAATGACCATGACATCATTATGTTTGATTGGCCAGCAAACTCTCCTGACCTAAACCCCATACAGAATCTATGGAGGATTGTCAAGAGGAAGATGAGAGACACCAAACCCAACAATGCAGACGAGCTGAAGTTCACTATCAAAGCAACTTGAACCTTCGTAACACCTCAGCAGTGCCACAGGCTGATCACCTCCATGCCACGCCACATTGATACAGTAATTAATCCAAAAGGCGCTCCGACCAAGTATTGAGTGTGTACATGGACATACTTTTCAGTCGGCCAACATTTCTATTAAAAAACTATTTTTTTAAAATTAATTTTATGTAGAAAGCTTGGTCAGACTCATTCCCAGTGAGAGTTGGACTCCGCCAGGGCTGCCCTTTGTCACCGATCCTGTTCATAATTTTTATGGACAGGATTTCTAGGCGCAGCCAGGGAATGGAGGGTGTCATGCTTGGTGACCACAGGATCTCATCTCTGTTGTTTGCAGATGATGTTGTCCTGCTGGCTTCATCCAGCAATGACCTACAGCTCTTGCTGGGATGGTTTGCCGCCGAGTGTGAAGTGGCTGGGATGAGAATCAGCACCTCCCAAGTCCGAGTCCATGGTCCTCAGCCGGAAAAAGGTGGACTGTCCTCTCTGGGTTGGGGACAGACTCCTGCCCCAAGTGGAGGAGTTTGAGTATCTTGGGGTCTTATTCACGAGTGAGGGGAAAATGGAGCGAGAGATTGACAGACGGATCGGAGCAGCATCTGCAGTGATGCGGACGTTGTACCGGTCTGTTGTGGTGAAGAGGTAGCTTAGTCCTAAGGCAAAGCTGTCGATTTACCAGTCAATCTACGTTCCTACTCTCACCTATGGTCACCAGCTTTGGGTAATGACCGAAAGAACAAGATCGCAGATACAAGCGGCTGAAATGAGCTTTCTCCGTAGGATTGCTGGACTCACCCTCAGAGATAGGGTGAGGAGCTCAGTCATCCGCGAGAGGCTCAGAGTAGAACCGCTGCTCCTCCACATTGAAAGGAGTCAGTTGAAGTGGTATGGGCATCTGATTAGGATGCCTCCCGGGCACCTCCCACTTGAGGTGTTTCGGGCACGTCCCACTGGGAGGAGACCCCGGGGCAGACCCAGGACTCGGTGGAGAGACTATGTCTCCCAGCTGGTCTGGGAACGCCTTGGTGTCCTCTCTGAAGAGCTATAGCAGGTGGCTGGGGAGAGGGAAGTCTGGGCTTCTCTGCTTGAACTGCTGCCTCCGTGACCCGGACCTCCGGAAAAGCGGTAGAAGATGAATGGATGGATAATTTTATGTAATATTCTAATTTTTTGAGAAAATGAATTTGGGGTTTTCATGGGCTGTAAGCCATAATCATCAAAATTACAATAAATTTTGTAATTTATTGTATTAAATTTTGTAATTTATTTCGAACCGGCCTCAGTTTGTGAGAACCCGGGACTGTGTTTCCGACACGATCATCAGTAGCACGGGGGCCCCCCAGGGAACGGTGCTGGCTCCCTTCCTGTTCACTCTTTATACTGTGGACTTCTCACACAACACAACACATTGCCATCTACAGAAGTTCTCTGATGACTCTGCAATCGTTGGTCTCATCTCCAGCGGAGATGAAGCTGAGTACAGAGGGCTTATCCAGGACTTTGTGGACTGGTGCCATCGGAACTGCCTCCAGATCAACGCGAGGAAAACTAAGGAGCTGGTGGTGGACTGCCGCAGGCATGGACAGCCCCTCACAGCACCAGTAAATATACAGGGAACAGACATCGAGATGTTGACATCCTACAAGTACCTGGGTATTCATCTGAACAATAAACTAGACTGGTCACACAATACTGACGCACTCTACAAGAAGGGACAGCGCAGGCTGTTCCTGCTGAGGAGACTCAGGTCTTTTGGTGTACAAGGGGCGCTGCTGAAGTCATTCTATGACACGGTGGTGGCATCAGCCATCACTTTTGGAGTGGTCTGCTGGGGCAGTGGCATCACTGCAGCCGATAGGAAGAGACTGAACAAACTGATTAAGAAAGCTAGCTCTGTCCTGGGACAACGCCTTGATCCGATGGAGGAGATAGGAGAGAGAAGGACGGTGGCTAAACTGTCATCTCTGCTGGAGTCCGAGTTCCACCCTATGCAGGACATACTGGATGCACTGAGGAGCTCATTTAGCAGCAGACTACATCATCCCAGGTGCACAACCGAGAGGTTTCGTAGGTCCTTCCTACCAACGGCTGTCAGACTGTACAACCTAAGCAGGGCTGCTCGCAGAGATAGCAAAAAGACGTAACAAACTAATAGTTTTTTTTGAATACAAAAGATGCAATAGACTTACACAATGGTCCTCTCCGGCATACAACTAGGAACATACCGGTCGCTATGGAGGGTGAGAATATGTATGGGCACATAATCATACCATGTAGGATAACTAAATAGACGGTTATGCTGTTTCATCCCACCTAGCAACAATGCTCTGCACTGTGTGTGTTTATATATTTACATATTTATTCCATCTAGCTACAATGCTCTGCACTGGGTGTGTTTATATTTATATATCTATATATTTATTCCATCTAGCTACAATGCTCAGCACTGGGTGTGTTTATATTTATATATCTATATATTTATTCCATCTAGCTACATTGCTCCGCACTGTGTGTGTTTATATACTTGCATATTTATTCCACCTAGCTGCAATGCTCCGTACTGTGGGTGTTTATATATTTACATATTTATTCCATCCAGCTACAATGCTCTGCACTGTGTGTCTGTGTGTGTGTGTATATATATATTTTATAGTAATATGTACATATGTATATTAGCTGCTCTTGCTTTTTTTTTTTTTTTTCTTGCCTTCTGATTGTTGCTCTGAGTGTTGCTATCCCTGTGCTGTTGCAATCCTGGAATTTCCCCGTTGTGGGACTAATAAAGGCTTATCTTATCTTATCTTAAATAAACACTTCAAATATATCACTCTCTGTGTAATGAATCTATATAATATATGGGTTTCACTTTCTGAAATGAGTGACAAAAATATTTTACTTTTTCATGATATTCAAATTTTTGGAGATGTACCTGTAGTAACTGTAACTAGTTACTATTTTTTAGTAACTTGCCACACTGGATTTAAGGCAACAATGGAAGTGGCTTAAGCCCGCATTCTGTCCAAAATCTAGTATATCGCAGTACATGTGGCTGCAGAAAACATTCAGATCATTAGAAATATGGAAATATTTTCCAACCATGATGCTTTCATGAATCTATCCCTTTATTTCCCTGTCTAAAGGTGCATTCTGACCAAATGCAAACGGGCGGCGCGAATCCATACAAAGTCAATGGAAAGACGCAAGCACAAGTGAAATCATGCATTTGTCCAAGGGATAGCGCTAGCGTTGAGATTCTGCCGTCACCGCAGTAAAAGTATTAACACTGGAGAGTAGACTAGTTTGAAAATGAGACTCACTCACCTGAAGACAGGAAGACCGGGAGCTCTTCAGCTGAATCGGGATTTCGGAGTTATTTACCCATGGTTTCCTACCACGGACGTGCTAGCAAGGTAGCAACGGAAACACCCATCATCTTATAAAGTTTTGGAGACAGGGACAACTTTTTCAGGTGAATCCTCCAACGGATAATGTAAACCTAAAGCATGACGTTATTTTGGGGATTTCCACAGTAGGCTGAACACTGCTGCAGAAGTTATAAAGGCAACTTCGCCTGTCTGCATCTCACTCAGATGGTGAACTGATGTCTATTCGTGCGTTTACATTGAGTTATAACGTAATAGCACTGCCTGAAAAATTTGCCCATTCACATTTGGTCTGAACGCACCTTTACTTCCTACTAAACAGGAACCCAGCCACAGGGGGTGCACAAGCCAGTGTACTCCTAGCGCCGGTCCTAAGCACGAGCAAATGGGGAGGGTTGTGTCAGGAAGGGCATCCGACGTAAAACCTTTGCCAAATCAAATATCCGGATCATGACGAATGAGACTTTCACATTGGATCGGTCGAGGCCCGGGTTAACAACGACCACCACCGGTGCTCTTAACCAACAGGGTGCCGGTGGAAATTGGGTTACTGTTGGTTTTAGATCAAGGAGGGGGAGAGGGGGAAGGCGTGTTGGGAGGGAGAGAGAGAAAAGGAAAGGTAGAAGTGTGGAGGTGAGAGTAGGGACGTTAAATGTAGGGACTATGATTGGTAAAGGCAGAGAGTTGGCTGATATGAAGAGAGACGAAAGGTAGATATACTGTTTGTTCAAGAAACCAGATGGAAGGGAAGCAAGGCTAGGAGCATTGGAGGGGGATTTAAACTGTTCTATCATGGTGTAGATAGGAAGAGAAATGGAGTAGGCGTAATCTTGAAGGAAGAGTATGTGAAGAGTGTTCAGGAGGGAAAGAGGGAGTCAGACAGAATCATGAGTTTGAAGCTAGAAGTCAAAGGTGTAATGCTGAATGTTGTCAGTGCATATGCCCCACAAGTTGAATGTCAGGTAAAAGAGAAAGAGGAATTCTGGAGTAAGCTGGATGAAATGGTAGAGTGTGTTCCCAGGGGGAAGAGAGTGGTGATTAGAGCAGACTTTAAGAGAACAGAGGTGATGAGGAGGTTCTGGGTAGGTATGGTCTTAAGGAGAGAAATGTGGATGGACAGATGGTTGTGGATTTTGCTAAAAGGATGGAGATAGCTGTGGTGAACAGATACTTTAAGAGAGGAACACAGGATGACTTATAAGAGTCGAGGAAGGTGCACAAAGGTGGACTACATCTTATGCAGAAGGAGGAATCTGAAAGAGATATGAGGCTGCAAGGTGGTGGCAGGGGAGACTATGGCTAGACAGCATTGGATGGTAGTCTGTAGGATGACTTTGGAAAGCAAGAAGAGGAAGAGAGTGAAGGCAGAGCCAAAGATTAAGTGGGGGAAGTTTAAGAAGGAAGAAGGTCGCACAGAGTTCAGGAAGGAGTTGATACAGGCTCTGGGTAGTAGGGAACAATTACCAGAGGACTTGTGAAGTACAGCAAAAGTATTGAGGGAAACAGATAGAAAGGTATGTGGTGTATCCAGTGGACAGAGGAAGGAAAACAAGGAGACTTGGTGGTGAAACGAGGAGGAACAGGAAAGTATTCAAAGGAAGAGGTTAGCAAAGAAAAAGTAGGATAGTCAGGGAGATGAAGAAAGTAGACAGGAGTATTTGGAAACTAGGCACATGGCAAAGACAGAGGTGGCAAAGGCAAAGGATAAGGCATATAGTGAATTGTATGAGAGGCTGGGCACTCAGGAAGGAAAAAAGAACTTGTATCAATTGGCTAAATAGAGAGATCGAGCTGGAAAATATGTGCACAACGTTAAGCTGATTAAGGACAGAGATGGTAATGTACTAACAAATGAGAGTGTGTTGAGAAGGTGGAAGAAGTACTTTGAAGAGTTGATGAATAAAGAAAATGGGAGAGAGAGGAGGATGGATGAAGGAAAGATAGTGAAGGAAGTCCTAAGAATTAGAAAGGCAGAAATGAGGGCAGTTTTGAAGAGGATGAAGAATGGAAAGGCGGTTGGTCCAGATGACATACCTGTGGAGGTATGGAGATGTTTAGGAGAGATGGCAGGGTCTTTTTAACCAGATTGTTTAACACAGTCTTGGAGAGTGAGAGGATGCCCAAGGAGTGGAAAAGTGTTTTGGTATCAATTTTCAAGAACAAAGGTGATAGTCAGAGCTGTAGTAACTACAGAGGCATAAAGTTGATCAGCCACACAATGAAGATATGGGAAAAAGTTGTTGAAGCCAGGTTAAGAGGAGAGGTGACAATCAGTGAGCAGCAGTATGGTTTCATGCCAAGAAAGAGTACTACAGATACAGTGTTTGCTCTAAGAGTGCTGATGGAGAAGTATAGAAAAGGTCAGAAGGAGTTGCACTTTGTCTTTGTGGACCGAGAGAAAGCATATAATAGGGTGCCACGAGAGGAAGTGTGGTACTGTATGAGAAAGTCAGGAGTGGCAAAGAAGTATGTAAGGGTGGTGCAGGACATGTATGAGGACAGCAAGATGGCAGTGAGGTGTGCTGTAGGAGTGACAGGTGGGTTCAAGGTGTGGCTGACAGATGAGGTTGGGTAGGAGTCTCCGTAGACCATGATGTTTGCAGATGACATTGAGATCTGTAGTGAGAGTAGGGAGCAGATGGAAGAGAACATGGAGAGGTGGAGGTATGCCCTGGAGAGAAAAGGAATTAAAGTCAGTAGAAGCAAGACAGAATACATGAGTGTGAATGAGAGGGAGGCAGGTCTAACAGTGAAGATGCAAGGAGTAGAGTTAGTGAAGATAGATGAATTTACATACCTGGGGAAAACCATCCAAAGCAATGGAAAATGCACAAGAGAGGTGAAGAAGAGAGTGCAGGCAGGGTGGAGTGGGTGGACACGAGTGTCAGGGGTGAATTGTGACAGAAGGGTAGCAGCAAGAGTGAAAGGGAAGATTTACAAGACAGTTGTGAGACCTGTTATGATGTATGGTTTGGAGACGGTCGCACTGACAAAAAGACAAGAGATGGAGCTGGAGGTGGCAGAGTAGAAGATGCTAAGATTTTCATTAGGAGTGACTAGGAGGGACAAGATTAGAAATGAGTATATCAGAGAGACAGCTCAGGTTGAGCGGTTTGGAGACAAAGTAAGAGAGGCAAGGCTGAGATGGTTTGGCCATGTACTGAGGAGGGATAGTGGATATATTGGACAAAGGATGTTGAAGATGGAGCTGCCAGGCAGGAGGAAAAGAGGAAGACCATAGAGAAGATTGATGGATGCAGTGAAGGAGGACATGGAGAGGGTTGGTGTTACAGAGGAAGATGCAAGGGACAGGGTGAGATGGAGGCAGATGATCCGCTGTGGTGACCCCTGAAGGGAGCAGTTGAAAGAAAAAGACTTCACACTAAACAGTATTTTCATGAAACAATTCAATCTAAGATAATACAACAGAGTGTTTCTGATTGGCTCATGCCTACTAATTGACAAGCTGCTAGCCAATGGGCATGCCGTTTCCTTCACTCTCCCTCCCTCACTAGTCACGTGCAGATTTCAGCCTGGCAAGATGGCAACATCAAAAGTAGCCTACTTTACCACCAACTTGAAAACAAAATTCACACTAGAGAAGAAAGGAATCTGACAGCTGAAGAGCTGTGATGTGTTTACTGTAGCAGTGAGTGTAGTTACACACCAGCAGAGGTGGAATTGACCCACTCTTGGTTTGGGTTTGTGTATAAAGCTCTGATAACTGACAGAGCTGTCCCAAGGTTGTGCTACATAATGAGATTTAGGTTTAGAGCCTAAAAATATCATGAAGTTGCTCTTCTTTTACCACTAACTACACTAAATGTCTGATGTTGAAAGCCTGGTTTGGAGAAGGTTATGTTCAAATATTCAGTTGACAGTGAACATTCTGCTAAAATATAATTTTTCCTGAAATAAAATGCAGGTTTATTTTATGCAAACTTTTTGCGGTGTAGGTCATTACAAATAGCACCAAATAAAGTAGTGCATTAAAACTAAAGTAAATGTGTGCTCTTTGATATCAGTGTGTGAATGGGTGGATAGCAGGATCTGTAAAGCGCTTTGGTCATCAAGAGATGAGAATAAAAGCGCTATATGAGTGAATGCCATTTACCATTTAATATGCACAATTGATGATATGTTGTTGTTTTTTGTTTTGGTTTTTTTTTTGCTCTAGATGCTAATGTTGCAGATATACAGTAGAACACATGGAAAAATTCACAGGATGCAGAACCAATACCAGAGAGTGCTCAGAGCTCCTGACCACTGACCTTGAGCACAGCCCAGATGCAGACAAAGCTCAGAATCACTGTGCATGAGTTTGCCGATTATTGGCGCAACTGCCTAGGAGGAGTAGTGATTCCCGTGAAATGCTGGATGAACAGATGGACGCCACACCATTGTATTGGCTACTTTTGGCTTTGGCAGAATGAGCTAAAAATGAAATTTGATTTTTATTTTTTTTTAAATTGTGAGGAAGAAGTAGGAAATTCGTCAAGTCATAAATGTACAAGCAAAAAAACCGCACATTTTTGTAAAAAAAAAAAATCACACATTTGTAACAAAAATTTACATTTTATGAGGAAAAATGTCACAAATTTATGTGAAAAAAAGAATCAGAGAGAAAAGGAAAAACAGATTTGTAACAACAGAAATGTACAAATTTACAGGAAAAGTCACAAATTTATGAGAGAAAAGCTGTACGTTTAAGAGGAAAAAATATGCATTATAATACTGCTAAAACTTGGGTATGTTTTATGGCTCCAAGCATTTTTTATGTCCAAAATTACTAAAATAGCTCTTTCCACTATTTCAGATACCCAGTTTAATAAAAAGAAAAGGTTATTGAGCAATAAGGTGAATACATTTAGGTATGACTTTATTAAAAAAAAATATAAAATTAATAATTATTTGGTGATGCTTATCTATCAGAAGAACTAGTATTACTCCTTCTTTAATAGCTTAATGAACATTTTTTTCATAGCTCTTTGTGACTGAAGCTTGCTGCAGTCAAGGCTGGATGGCTAAACAAAAATGAATCAAAGCCGACAGCCGTCAGGTTTACATGTCATTTGGATTCAGTCAAAACAAACTCAAGGAAGAGACTGTTGGGATTTTTATGGCAGTCAGCTGCAGTGAAACACATGGAGGAGTTGCTGCCTATCTGAAGACTCACATCTACAACAGAGGACCTGAAGTCTAAGCTCACATTGTCTGGGGAGGATGGGGCTGATCCAGTATGTAAACATAGCTACAAAAACACATGTTGGCAGCTAGTTTTTAGAAGTGTTTCACCTGTCTGTGACCGGCCATCCAGCCAAATGAGCAAGAAAACCAAAAAGATAGGTTCACCAAATCTGGCATACAAGCTGACAAAAGTTGACGTTTCAGACTATAAGAAGAGCCTCCAGACTCTGTTCATTGTTTGTATAACTCTGTTTATATTTATTGCCGTCTATATAACTACAGCATGCCAGTTGCTAGCAGGACAGCCAATGAAGCTCTCAGGCTGGCAGCCTTCAGCAGTTTGAAGGCATCTCACTCTCACTACACCAACAACTTTATTTTTTTCATGTTTGCAATATCAGCAATTGCTGCCAATACCCAAAGCAAAGATACTGGTATGCCGGCTGAAAAAGCTTCACTGGTGGATCCCTGATTAGTGAGTAGGTGGCAGTGAACGAGCGACTGATTTCATACACAACCTGTGACACAGTTACAGACGGAGTCCTTCTGACTGGTTATTCTCAGTTTTGCTGATACGACTGTCTACAGCGACACAGAGAGCATATGACAAACAGTGAAGTGACACAGTGACCTCATGTTGACCTTTGGCATCAGTGATGGGGTTAATGTGGACTAGCAGCAGGCTTTGTGTAGCACCGATATGAGCAAACTGTGACTTTGGTACCAGTGGTTGGCGTTGAGGTTACAGTTCAGACTTCAGGGTCTCGGTGCTCTACAGGACTGGCAGCAGGCCTTCCTGTAGTACCAGTGAGAGCACAGTTTCACCTTCAGCACCAGGGCACAGTTGGCTGTTGGTTTGTCTTGGCAAGAGCTGTCTGCTGCTACTGATGCTGCCGGGGCCTCTGCTGAACACACAAGCATGCACACACGCACACACAAACAGAGTCATCTAGAAGGTAATTTATCCACAGACATACCTAAACAGTGTGTGTGCTTGTACCTGGTGCCTCTGATGGACAGCTCTGGATCTCACAGCTTTGTTTGGCTTCAGGCTTCGGGGCAGAGTCACAGCTGTGTCCCCTGGTGATAAGCTCCTCCCCCTGGTAACATTTCACTTCTCGGACCTGGACGCCGATTCCACAGGTCTTACTGCACTGGGTGGGTGAGATGTGAAGGTTGGAGGTGGGAAAGTGTTAGAAAAATATTTGATTTATCTTTGATGAGGGTAGTCAATAAGCCAGGCAGACCTTCAGTTATGAGCAGGTTTAATCATTGGCCAACGGAGACTGGTACAGAACGGTAGCAAATAAACATAACTGAACTTAACTGAAGAGAAACAGTAACAAATAAATATTTGCTACCGTTTCTCTTTGATAACATCTCGCTTAAAAGGACTGTGGATGCATGCAAGAGTCAGAGTGGTGCGTGAATGGTTGAGCTCTGACACCGTTCTGTACCAGTCTCCGTTGGCCAATGATTAAACCTGCTCATAACTGAAGGTCTGCCTGGCTTATTGACTACCCTCAAAGATAAATCAAATATTTTTCTAACAGAAAGCAAGTCAAGGGACTCTGTACACTTCAGGGGCTGTTCCCTTTAGGGGTCATCACAGTGGATCATCTGCCTCCATCTCACCCTATCCCTTACATCTTCCTCTGTAACACCAACCCTCTCCATGTCCTCCTTCACTACATCCATGAATCTTCTCTATGGCCTTCCTCTTCCTCTTCCCTGCTAGCTCCATCTTCAACTTCCTTTGTCCAATCAATCCACTATCCCTCCTCTGCACATGTCCAAACCATCTCAGCCTTGCCTCTCTTACTTTGTCTCTAAACCGCTCAACCTGAGCTGGCCCTCTGATATACTCCTCTCTCATACATGCTCATACAGTCAACTCCGTCACACATGGTGGGAGAGTTCCTGATCTCCAGACTTATCATCCATAATACTCATACAGGCAAATAATGCCTAATACTCTCCCATGGCATCATCCATAGCAATAACAGAAATAATATTCCATTTTGTCCTTGCCAGAACATCTTCTGATTTCCTGGAACAGTCTTGTTCCCCATGTCCAAAACCACCAATTAAAAATATCCAGGTTCACTGGAATTATGAAGAAGCATTTTCCTCAGATAAAACGCACATAACATACAGTAAATCATCTATATGGATCTCGATCTGCCAGCTCATGCACCACCACCACCGCTTTTGCAGATTCTGATGATCTATTCAGTCGAATCATGACTCTACAATTTCTTGTCCACGTGGCCTGTATTTTATTTTGTTTTCTCAGAATGTAAGCCTGCCTAGCTACATCTGTATTCCCTTTGGTTAAGTGCTCATTTAAATACACTCCAGTCCCAGACAGCTTGTTCGCCTGTTGCAGAAGTTCAGTTTTGCTTTTACAATTGACAAAGCGCATTATTATTGCAGGTTTCCTGCCATCCTCTCTCTTCTGGGTCTGGCCTTGTCATGGCAAGGGAGCTTGTGTGTTCCAATGATCCAAAGTGCGTTACTGTCTGGAGCTTGCTCCTGGTAGGGTCACCCTTGGCAGGCCGATTTCTTGGGGAGGTTCCAGACAAATGGTGACCCACGGCGTGTCGGCACACTGTTAGATGGCAGCCCCATCATCCGACTATCCTGCGGAGGATAAACAACCAACCCAGGAGAAACCTACTTGTTATGAAACCAATAAGAAGAAACCGTACTGCCCATTTCGGAATTGGACCCCAGCATGCCCCCGACCAACGAGTACGGATCAGCCTTCACCACACCACCCGTGTTGCCACGTATAATGTCCAGACACTCCTTCGCACTGGAGCAGCCACAGTGCTATCCCAAGAGCTTGCCCGCTACAACATCACCCTGGCGAGTCTCTGTGAATCACGGTGGCAAAGCAGCGGTGAAACCATTGTAGGTGATTAAGGTTTCATCTGGAGCGGGCTTGAGAAGCGGGCGGGCCTCTATGGTGTGGCACTTGCCATGCCAAAGTCAATCCACAAGTCACTCATTAGCTGGATTCCGGTGAGCGATAGACTTCTTTCGGCCCGCTTTCTTCACCGGCATGGAAAGATGACAGTTATTGTTGCCTATGCCCCCCCCCCCCCGATATTGTAGATGAGGAACAAAAGAATGCTTTATTTAACCAGCTTTATTAGGTTGTTGGACAGGTTCCACCGTACGACATCACTATCATTCTTACCGATGCCAATGCTACCCTCTCCTCCAGAGATCTGCTCCCAGCCCAGTCTGCTGGTCCACCTGTCAGCACCACCTTTGCCAACCCATCTACGAACACCAATGGTAACCGTCTCCTTCTAAGCTGTCACTCCCACAATCTCTGTATAGGCAACACCTAGTTCCCTCGGAAACTCATCCATCACTGGACTTGGTACAGCCTGGATGGCAGAACCCGAAAGGCTCTCAACCACATTATCATCTCCCACCGCGGGAAGTCATTTGTAACAAACTGCTGTCTGTTCAGAGGAGCAGAGCTTGGTAAGATAAGATAAGATAAGATAAGATAAGCCTTTATTAGTCCCACAACGGGGAAATTCCAGGATTGCAACAGCACAGGGATAGCAACACTCAGAGCAACAATCAGAAGGCAAGAAAAAAAAAACAAGCAAGCAAGAGCAGCTAATAAACATATGTACGTATTACTATAAAATATATATATATACACACACACACAGACACACAGTGCAGAGCATTGTAGCTGGATGGAATAATATATGAATATATGAACACACAGTGCAGAGCATTGTAGCTAGATGGAATAAATATGTAAATATATAAACACCCACAGTACGGAGCATTGCAGCTAGGTGGAATAAATATGCAAGTATATAAACACACACAGTGCGGAGCAATGTAGCTAGATGGAATAACATGTAGATATATAAATATATAAACACCCACAGTACGGAGCATTGCAGCTAGACGGAACAAATATGCAAATATATAAACACACACAGTGCAGAGCATTGCCGCTAGATGGAATGAAACAGCATAACCGTCTACCCAGCTATCCTGCATGGTATGATTATGTGCCCATACACACTCTCACCCTCCATAGCGACCGGCATGCTCCTAGTTGTATGCCGGAGAGGACCACTGTGTAAGTCTATTGCATCTTCTGCATTCAAAAAACTATTAGTTTGTTACGTCTTTTTGCTATCTCTGCGAGCAGCCCTGCTTAGGTTGTACAGTCTGACAGCCGTTGGTAGGAAGGACCTACGAAACCTCTCGGTTGTGCACCTGGGATGATGTAGTCTGCTGCTAAATGAGCTCCTCAGTGCATTCAGTATGTCCTGCATAGGGTGGAACTCGGACTCCAGCAGAGATGACAGTTTAGCCACCGTCCTTCTCTCTCCTATCTCCTCCATCGGATCAAGGCGCTGCCCCAGGACAGAGCTAGCTTTCTTAATCAGTTTGTTCAGTCTCTTCCTATCGGCTGCAGTAATGCCACTGCCCCAGCAGACCACTCCAAAAGTGATGGCTGATGCCACCACCGTGTCATAGAATGACTTCAGCAGCGCCCCTTGTACACCAAAAGACCTGAGTCTCCTCAGCAGGAACAGCCTGCGCTGACCCTTCTTGTAGAGTGCATCAGTATTGTGTGACCAGTCTAGTTTATTGTTCAGATGAATACCCAGGTACTTATAGGATGTCACCATCTCGATGTCTGTTCCCTGTATATTTACTGGTACTGTGAGGGGCTGCCCATGCCTGCGGCAGTCCACCACCAGCTCCTTAGTTTTCCTCGCGTTGATCTGGAGGCAGTTCCGATGGCACCAGTCCACGAAGTCCTGGATAAGCCCTCTGTACTCAGCTTCATCTCCACTGGAGATGAGGCCAACGATCGCAGAGTCATCAGAGAACTTCTGTAGATGGCAGTGTGTTGTGTTGTGTGAGAAGTCCGCAGTATAAAGAGTGAACAGGAAGGGAGCCAGCACCGTTCCCTGGGGGGCCCCCGTGCTACTGATGATCGTGTCGGACACACAGTCCCGGGTTCTCACAAACTGAGGCCGGTTCGTGAGGTAGTCCAGGATCCATGATGACAGGTGCTGGTCCACCCCTGCGCGCAGCAGCTTGTCCTTCAGGATCATCGGTTGGATGGTGTTGAAAGCACTGGAGAAGTCAAAGAACATGATCCTCACCATATTCCCGGGCTTCTCCAGGTGGGACAGAGAACGGTGAAGGAGGAAGATCACCGCATCCTCCACCCCAATGCCATGCTGGTAGGCGAACTGGAGTGGATCCATCGCTGGTTCCACCAGGGGGCGGAGGTGAGCAAGGAGCAGTCTCTCCAGGGTCTTCATCAAGTGGGACGTCAAGGCCACCGGTCTGTAGCTGTTCAGGTCTTTGGGGTGGGAAGTTTTTGGTACAGGTACCACACAAGATGTTTTCCACAGCTGGGGTACCCTCCCCAGTTTCAGGCTCATGTTGAAGATATACGTCACAATCCCACACAGCTGGTCTGCACAGGACTTGAGGAGCTTTGCGCTGATGCCGTCCGGTCCCGGCGCCTTCCTCGCCTTGATCTTCCTCAGCTCCGTCCTCACCTGGGTCCTGGTCAGGGTCAGGATGGGGGGCTGTGTGTTGGGAGTGGGGGGGTGTTGGTAGAGTGGGGAGTGGGCAGCAGGACTTGATTTCTTTAGAGGCAGCAGTGGTTGTTGTGCAGTCAGGGGGGCGGGCGGTTGGTCAAATCTATTGAAAAACAGATTCAGGTTGTTCGCCCACTCCCTGCCCCCTGTGGCCTGGGGGGAGGTATTCTGGAGCCCCGAGATGGTTTTGAGGTTTCTCCAGACCCCGCTGATGTCGCTCTGTTGCAGCTTGTCCTCCATCTTCTTCCTGAAGCTGTCCTTGCCTTCTCTGATCTTTCTCCTCAGCTCCCTCTGTACGGACTTCAGCATCTCCCTGTTCCCTGACCTGAAGATCCTCTTCTTCTCTCTCAGAAGTGTTTTAATCTCAGGGTTGATCCAGGGTTTGTTGTTTGAGTGACGCCGTATGGTCTTGGTGGGAACGGATTTGTCCACACAGAAGCTGAGGTAGCCCGTGAAGGTGTGAATGAGGCCATCGATGTCCTCACCATGTGGATCGCAGAGCTGCTTCCAGGCGGTGGCTTCAAAACAGCCCTTTAGGGTGTCCATTGTCTCCTCAGACCATAACTCCACAGTGTGCATGGCCGGAGGTTGTCTGTGCACTAGGGGTTTGTACACCGGCCGGAGATGAACCAAGTTGTGATCCGATCTCCCGAGTGGGGGTAGTTGTGATGAGGTGTACGCCTCCTTAGTGTTTGCGTAGAATAAATCCAGTGTTTTATTGTCTCTAGTGTGGCATGTGACATACTGGGTGAACGTGGGTAGAATGGGAGACAGTGAAACATGGTTGAAATCGCCTGAGATGAGGAGAAGAGCATCTGGGTGTTCTGTCTGCAGCCTGCTGGTTACTGAATGGATGACGTCACGTGCTGTCCCAGCGTTCGCCGTCGGATTTGCATAAACAACAATGCAGATCACGTGTGAGTGTTCTCTCGGGAGATATGTAGGCCTCATGCTAACAGCTAGCAACTCAATGTCTTTGCTGCAGTGTCGTTGTTTAACAGTGATATGTCCCGGTCTGCACCAGTTGTTGTTAACATACATGATCACTCCACCGCCCCTAGCCTTGCCACTGTCTGGTGTTCGGTCAGCTCGTATCATGTGAAAACCCTCCAGCTCAATGTTAGCATCTGCTGCTAGTTCAGTTAGCCACGTCTCAGTAAACAAAAGGAGAGAGCACTCCCGGTATGTGCTATCATAACGGGAGATAGCCGCTAGCTCATCTAACTTTCCCAGTATCGACCGTACATTTCCCATGACAACAGATGGAAGGGAGGGTCTGTACCTTATATTTTTTGTCCTCCGCCTTACTCCAGCCCGGCAGCCGCGGCGTTTTCGCCTCAGTTCTCTCGGTATGTCGAGTATTTCCAATGGGACCGGGTGGCGGTTGAATGCTAGCAGCTGTTCTCTGCTGTATCGTATCCTGCTATAGACAGTGGCTCCGTCCACCGGCTCAGGAGACATTTAGGACGATCTGTGTGTCCGTGATATAAGTGGGGTGAAAAAAAAAGACGGATCAAAAGAGAGAGGAAGGGAAAAAGACTCGGAATCGAGCCGCTGTTGCAAAAGGCAGCCGACTCGTGTGGCGCCCCTAGTGAGACACACTAGGGTGAGATGGTCAGTAACACTGACCATCATCTGCTGATGGCGCAGCTTAAGCTGAAGCTTTGGGCCGATCCTTCTGCCAAGTACCAATCCCGCCTGGACTCCTCCCAGCTCCGCGATCCCAACATTTCCACCAAGTTCTGATGCTCTATCAACAACCACTTCAGTGCCCTGGCTACGGACAAAGTGGGTGACTGGGAGATTTTCAAGAAAAACATCATCCAGTCTGCCCACGATGCCCTGGGACGTTTACAATCTTCCTCAAAACGACCTTGGATCTCTCGGTGGACTCTAGACATCATCGACTGTCACTGACAAGTCCGCCTCCGAGGCGACCTGATGAATTACCACAGATTAAACCATCTATGCAATGTGGCCATCGGAGAGGACAAAGAGAGGTACTGATCGGAAGAAGCCGAGCACCTGGAGTCAGCAGCCAGACATAACAACATGAGCCACGTGTTCAGTATGCTCCGTCAAGCACGCAATGGCCCACACACCAAGACAGCCCAGGTGAAGGACATCAACAACAAACTCATTAACACTGAGACAGACTGCCTTGACCGCTGGAAGGAACACTTCAGTCATCTCCTGCATCATCCTCCTGTTTCCGTTGACCCCAGTCTCTTAGCCACTGCCAATACCACTGCTCCCTGTGATTCCTGCAGGATCGATCTAGTTACCCCGAAGAAGTCGCGGCTGCCCTGACCAAGACAAACAACAGGAAGCCCCTGGAATTTGTACTATAACAACTGAAATGCTGAAGATGGGCGGAAATTGCACAATCCAGCGGCTCATCCACATTATCAATCATGTTTAGGTGACAGAGCAGCTCCCCAGTGACTGGACCAGGGGCATCATCCTCCCCTTCTGGAAGGGAAAGGGCGACAAACTTGTCTGCAGCAATCACAGAGGCATCACCCTTTTCCCCGCGCTGCGCTGGGATTATCTGATCACGTGATGGTCCACCTCATTCCCACATACAGACAGAGATTGAAGCTCACTAAACCTGTTGTGAGCACTACGAAGAAATGGACCAGTGAAGCTGAGGAGAAGCTGGAAACGTGCATGGAAATAACTGACTGGGGCATGTTTAAAGGAGCCACGCATGATCTGGATGAATACATGGACACTGTAAACTCATATATCCACTTTTGTGAGGAGGACATTCTTCCATCGCGCACCAGGGTGAGATACTCTAATGACAAGCCCTGGTTCACAGCTAAGCTCAGACAGATCAGGAAGGAGAAGGAAGCAGCGCTGAAAAGTGGAGACAGGGACTGCTACAGGGAGGTTAAATATCGGTTTAACAGAGAGCTGAAGAGAGCTAAATCTGTGTATTCTGAGAGACTCCAGCAGCAGTTCACTGCTAATGACTCGGCTTCTGTGTGGACAGGACTGAGGCAAATCACCAATTATAGGCCTCAGGCTCCTAAAGGTCAGGATGACAAAGCCCTTTGTCAAAGACTGTCCCAACAATATGCCCGTTTTGACACCTCGTCATCTGTGTCCAACTCCCCCCCTCTCTCCAGCTCCACAGCCTCCACGATCCCTACTTCATCAAAGGCGCCCCCCCTCCTCCCCCCCCTGCCCTTATCATCAGTGAGCAGGACGTGCTCAAACAGTTCTCCAGACTGAACCCGCGCAAGGCCCCCGGTCCGGACAGCGTGTCTCCCTCCACCCTGAGACACTGTGCGAAACAGCTGGCTCCTGTCTTCACAAACATTTTTAACACCTCCCTTAAGCTATGCCACGTGCCGTCCTGCCTCAAATCCTCCACCATCATCCCTGTCCCCAAGAAGCCACGGATCACTGGACTTAATGACTACAGACCTGTAGCGCTCACCTCTGTAGTCATGAAGTCCTTTGAGCGCCTGGTCCTGCCCCACCTCAAGTCCATCACCACCCCTCTCCTGGACCCGCTGCAGTTTGCCTACCGAGCCAACAGGTCTGTAGACGACGCAGTCAACCTGGCCCTCCACTCCATCCTGCAGCACCTGGACTCCCCGGGAACCTACGCCAGGATCCTGTTTGTGGACTTCAGCTCCGCATTCAACACCATCCGCCCCGCTCTGCTCCGGGACAAGCTGTCCCTGCTCAACGTGCCTGACTCCCTCTGCAGGTGGATCACCGACTTCCTGACGGACCGGAGGCAGCATGTGCGGCTGGGAAAGACTGTCTCAGACTCTGCTAGCATCAGCACCGGATCACCCCAGGGCTGTGTACTTTCCCCCCTACTCTTCTCCCTTTATACCAACTCCTGCACCTCTAGCCACCAGTCTGTCAAGTTGATCAAGTTTGCGGACGACACCACCCTCATCGGGCTCATCTCCAACGGCGACGAGTCCGCCTACAGGAGAGAGGTGGCCCAGCTGGCGTCCTGGTGCAACAACAACAACAACCTGCAGCTGAACGCTCTGAAGACAGTGGAGATGATTGTGGACTTCAGGAAAGTCACAACCCCTCTGCCCCCCCTCACCCTCACAGGCTCTCCCATCACCACTGCTGATTCCTTCCGCTTCCTAGGCACCACCATCACCAGGGACCTCAAGTGGGAGCCGACCATCAGCTCCCTCATCAAAAAGGCCCAGCAGAGGATGTTCTTCCTGCGGCAGCTGAGGAAGCTCAAGCTACCCACCAAGATGTTAGTGCAGTTCTACACAGCCATCATCGAGTCCATCCTCACCACCTCCATAACCGTGTGGTACGCAGGAGCCACTGCCAGGGACAGACTAAGGCTGCAGCGCGTCGTGCGCACTGCTGAGAAGGTGATCAGCTGCAAGCTCCCATCTCTCCAGGATCTGTACATCTCCAGGACCCGGAGGCGTGCTGGCCGGATCATAGCCGATCCCTCACACCCTGGTCACGTACTGTTTGCCCCCCTCCCCTCAGGTAGAAGACTTCGGTCCATCCAGACTAAAACCTCCCGTCACATGAACAGCTTCTTCCCCTCTGCCATCAGACTGCTGAACACTAAGTGACTTATTGACTCTCGTGCACTATGTACAGCAGCTCAACCAGACTCATGTCAATCATCACTGTTTTCTTCCTGCATTACCGACTGCACTATATGGTTCTCCACATTATCTGCTGCTCGCTAATATATTTTAACTGCTAACCAGTATTACTCACTCTTATTCTACACTTTATTGCATGTATAGTTTATTTCTTTTATTTTATCATGTTTAATGTTGCAGCATTGCACCGAGACAAATTCCTAGTTTGTGTACTACATGAACAATGGCAATAAATCTGATTCTGACCCTTTTGTCCATTCCTGGAAAGCTCTTCACCAGGATCCTCCTCAGTCATGCCCTTCCAGTCATCAGAGGCGGTCATCGCCCTCAGCAGGTAGGCTTTATGCCCAACCGCTTGACCTCAGACCACATCTCTGCTGTTCATCTATTAAAAGAGAAGGCCTATGAATTCTGCAAGGACCGCCATCTCTGTATAGCCTTTATAGATCTTAAGGCTGCACTCAACACCATGGACCATGCTTCTCTTTGGAGTATTCTGCAGACCCTTGGAGCCCCACCCACGATCGTAGCCCTGTTTAAGAAGCTCTACAACAGCATGGAGAGCTGTGTCACAGAAAGGAGTCCGGCTGGTTTCCCATCAACAGAGGGGTCCGACAGGGTTGTGTGACCACTCCTGATCTCTTCAACTGTATCATCGACTATCTGATGACCAAGGTCTGCAACCGGGTCCATGGCATGCGGTTTGGCAACTACCATCTGGCTGACCTTGAATATGCTGATGATACCATCCTGTTCAGCCCATCCTATAGTGAGCTGAGAGATGCTCTAGTTGTCTGCCACGAAGAGGCAGCGAAGCTGGGCCTTCAGGTGAGCTGAACGAAGACTAAGCTAATCCATGTTGGCGACAGACTGGACCCACCCCTGTTACAGCTCGGGAATGATACTGTTGAGTTTGTCAATTCCTTTGTGTATCTGGGCTCCACAGTGACCAACAACGAGGACATGAAACCACAGGTCAATCGCAGACGTGGTCTCGCTGCTCTATGGCGACATCATTCAATCTCCCAAAAGACGAAGCTTCACATATACAATGCATCAATCCTCTCCATTCTACTCTATGGGTCAGAGACATGGCCACTGAATAAGACTCTGGGCTCAAAAGTGGGATGGGTTTGATAGCCAGGCCCTCAGAACCATTGAGAACATCAGGTGGCCCCAGCGCACTTCTAACATCAGCCTACAGCATCCCACCTTATTACACGTGTGACGTAGCCGCTGGTTTGGCCATGTCCTCTGCCTCCTACCAGAACACCTGAAAAAAAGCCATCCTCATGATTGACCCCAGGGCCTCAGGGTGGAAAAGATCCTGGGGCAAGCCACGCACCAGATGGCTCGATGTGGTGGAGAGAGACCTCTGACAGCTCGGAGGCCCAAAACCGGCAATGTTGGCATGCACTGGTTAACCTGATTGGCTCTACGCATGGTGATGGCCACCAGCCCTCACCCCACAGGAGTAGTAAGTAAGTAAGTAATCCTGTCATCCTTCCAAGGGAGTGTATGGCAGGCTGCAATTCTATAGCCATTAATCCACATCTTTTGCATTTCAAAAAAGTCTATAACTTGCTTTTCCAAGGTTTGCAACTCATATATGGGCACATCCTCACCTTTCTCTGTGGTGGACACAGCCCTTGCATATGTCTGATGTTTGGTCTCCAGTCCAGTGATTAACAAATCTTCCATTCTCATGTGTTGTTCCATATCATCGACTCTTTTTTCCAGTGTTTCAGTTTTTTTGTCCTTTTCCCGGATGATTGTTTTGAGGAGTTTTACCTTTTCATTAGTTCCATGAGTTTCCTCTGTTGTTTGACAATTGTACATAATTCCTCTAACATAAAACGCAGGGATTTTTTTATTTCCTCCATTTCTTCTTGTTCTTTCAACTTTGGTGGCATTTTCCCATAAAATTCTGTATGATTCTGGCAGGACTGTTAGGTCTATTTTTAGAATTTTGCAGTTTTTCTCAATTGTTTTTAATTACCTTGATTGTCTGCAAGGAGTCTCTCCACTTTCCTCATCAGATCTGCCATCTTGATTCAACAGGTCTGGCAGTAAATTGAGGTCTCCATTGCAAACAAGAAAGGGTTCAGATATAATCCCACCACCACCGAATCCATCTGTCACTCCTACAGCACACCTCACCACCATCTCACTGTCCTCATTCATGTCCTGCACCACCCTCACATACTCCTCTGCCACAGAGAAGTATGTGAGATCATGTGTTATAGAGATCATGTGTTTTCTCTAGATCAGGGATGTCAATCTCATTCCTGTCCGGGCCAAGTCCACCCAGTGTCTTCCACAGGTGATTTAACTGAATTTCACTGACTGCTGATTAACAAAAAACACCTGTTAAAGAGATTGGGTGGAAGTAAAATATGCAGGGTGTTGGCCCGGAATGGATCGAGTTTGACATCCCTGCTCTAGATCCACAAAGACACAGTGCAACTTCTTCTGACCTTCCCTATACTTCTCCATAAAAACTCTTAGCGTAAACATTGCATCTGTAGCACTCTTTCTTTGCATGAAACCGTATCGCTGCTCACTGTCACCTCTCTTCTTAAACCCTTAGAGCACACATGGCACACATCAGTGCCAGATGTGAGATTCACTGTGAATAAAGTCAAAATAGGCCAAGTGCTCTAAAGGTTAACTCAGCTTCAAGAACTCTTTTCCACATCTTCATAGTGTGTCTGATCAACTTTATGCCTGTGTAGTTACTACAGCTCTGAGCATCACCCTTGTTTGTGAAAATCAGTACTACAACACTTCTCCACTCCTCAGGCATCCTGTCATCTGGACCAATTGCCTTTCCACTCTTTTTCCTCCTCATAGCTGCCCTCTCTTCCACCTTGCTAATCCGTTCTACTTCCTAATTCAGTATCTTTTTCATCCAACTTCCTCTCCTCTCTCCCTCATTTTCTTCATTCATCAGCTCCTCAAAGTACTCCTTCCATTTTCTCCACACACTCTCTTCATTATACCTCGGTGAAAATGGAGGCATACAGTAATCAGTCAATGTGTGTGTGTGTGTGGTTGTATCTGTCTGTCTGTTACCAGCTTTTCAGCTTGCCCAGTCAAAATTAAGTGCAACTAAAGGCTTGTATCATTGTATCGCCATATTTTCTCGACTTTTAATTTGCCAGAATTTTGAGATAAGGCTTTGTTTTTGAAATAAACACAAATTTAACTCACCTTTACAGTCAATGGAGCCGGAAAAAAGGTATTGTAATAACTATGCCAGGCCACTAGAGGCGGCAGTGCAACTCTTTTTTTTACAGCACACGGATGACTTCCTGTCACAGTCGATCTCCAGCTAAACGGTTATGAAATAGCAGTTACTGAAAAAAAAACACGTATTCAGCAACTACACCATTTATTCATCACACTGATTGTTTTGACACTGGTTTTGCCGTTTAGTTTTGCAGAGGAAGGATGAGGTATTTTCTTCCTGGAATTTTCAGTTCATTGCTAAAAACTACAAGTCCCAACATTCCTCGCCTCAAAAACATAGACCACAGCAGCAGACGCCTGCGTGGAGTAAGTTTTGTGCTTAAATTATGCAGCGATTTCAATATTAAAACACTAATAACTCCTACAACTGCAATACTTGATTCTTAAAGCTTATGTTCTGTCACATTTTTTTCCTCCAATGTCCGATTTTTGTTTCCCCCGTATGGGAACTGCTTGGTTACATTAATTTAACCTGTTAAATAATTTTCTCTAAAGTTTAGCTGATTTTTTTTTCCAGTCTTAATACTAATGTTAGTAATATAAAAACACCACGGTGTGACATGCTTCATTCACTCACTTTAAAATGATTTACTCACTAAACCAAGCAATTTATTAAGCTGAGGAGAAACATGACATCTGTATTTTTTTTACATACATCACATCCGTAAAAATAATCATTTTTATGCTGTTTTTCTTCCCTCTTTGTCTCTCTGAGGTTCACTGTTGGTAAAACTTCAGCTCTACCAAAGAAATGTAGCAATCTTTATTCTACCATTTTAAATGATAAAATGGTAAAACTAGTTCCCCTTAAAACAATTCATTTTTCAAGTAAATCTGCAATTCTTTTTTAGACCCTGATGAGTTTTGCTATGCTTTGCCACTAATAAGGCTGGGCGATATGAGTCAAAAATTATATCTTGATATAATTATTTAGTATCTCGATACTAGATATGTATCTCGATACAAAAAAAATGAATGTGTTATGTAAACTACAAATGATGATGAATAAATTATTTTGGGGAAAAAAATTAAAATAAACAATTGTATACGTAAGTAAATTTATACAGTATCTCTCTCTCCTTTTACTTTCAGCAGTGGTCGTTGTATGATTACACATTTCTAGAGGTTTCATCTTGTAGCCAATATTAGCAAATTAGCCCTCAAAGTTATTCTTACTGTAAACCAGGGGTGTCAAACTTATTTTAATCCAGGGGCCACATACTGCCCCATTCAATCTCAAGTGGGCCAGACCAGTGTACAAATTGGGAATAGCAGTTACTTTATTTAAAAATGGCAAGTCTATTTTTTTCCACACTATGCAAATTCATCCCATGGGCCCGCAAGCCGTATGTTTGACACCCCTGCTGGAAAGTGTTTACTGTCCATTAAGCATTGGTTTTCTTATTTCACACTCAACTCACCAATGGCCAGATGAAGTCTGGTGAACCGCAGCAGTCCACTTATTCTAGACGTGCGCAGCAACAAAACGCACTCACCACAATGTTTTTGCTCTGAGTGGATTATAAGCTGGACTACATATAAAATGAGCAGAAAAGAGAGTGGAAAAAACAAATGCTCAATTGACACGCAGCCCTGCAGCTATCCTCGGTATGGTCTTGGGGAAAATACAGTAGCTCGGCTGGTCTGGAGAACGGAGGCTTTCTTGGGTGGGATACCCGCTGAGACGGTGCCCAGCTGTGGCCTCCTCCACCCGGCGGCCAGCGTAGAATAGCTCTGGGGTCTATTTGAGTCTACTTACAGGTTTATTTCGTTCATTTTTTACCCTCAACTTTTTTTTACTTGTTACTGGTCCATGAAGCAAAAAAAAAAAAAAAAAGGTTGGGGACCACTCCTTTAAGTGTTTTTTGTTTTTTTTTTTGGCGGCCATTCTCTGAACATGTGTGGAAAGAGAGCGGGTGAAGGAGGTATTGTGTGTTCGGACAGTTCAGCACAGGGGAGCGGAGTGCAGTGAAGTTACGTATGGGACAGATGGAAAGGAGAAAGCAGATGGAGTATTGCTACAAATGATACTGGGTCATCCTGTGTCGTGGGTGGTAAGTGTAATGTAAGTATCACGATATCGCCCAGCCCTAGCCACTAACTCTTGTTTCCTGTAAAGCAGCACTTTTTTTTTTCTTTTAAAATTGCCCATTTTTAAGGTGAATCAGTGAGTTAATTAGTCAAAACCACACAGAGCCATCGGCTATGAGCAAAACAGCTACATGTGGCTCCAGCGGTCATGTTTGGGGGTAGTCATTTGGTACCTGCGACCAGGACGTGCTGAACCATTTGGAGCAGGGCCTCTGGAAGCAGGACAAGCTGCTCTCTGGTTTGTTGGTTTGGTCACAGCTGCTGTCTGGAAACTCTTTGAACACTCCTCCTTCCAAGCCAGCACACACCACCTG
This sequence comes from Pholidichthys leucotaenia, assembly GCA_020510985.1. NCBI lineage: Eukaryota > Metazoa > Chordata > Actinopteri > Cichliformes > Pholidichthyidae > Pholidichthys > Pholidichthys leucotaenia. Next base: position 140,843,773 of record CM035846.1, on the reverse strand, counting down.
ACGTTGCCGCACGCCGCGCCCACATGTGGCACTGCACTGAAATACACACACACACACACACACACCCTCATATGGCTCTACCAGTGGTCTGCAACTTGCAGCTCAGGAGCCACATGCGACTCTTGCTAATGATCAGCACCTCCTGCAACTCTGACCAAAAACACAAAAAACCCTCACTAATTTATAATAAAAAAAGCTGCAAATTCAACAGAAAAAAAATTCTGAATTTACTGGGGGAAAAGTCACTGCTTTATAGAGGTGGAGGCAAGCATACCAAGGTTCCTCTGGCTCTAAAAAAAAAAAAAAAAACTAACCTGAAGCTTAACATTTCCCACAACGGCAATGATGCAGGAACAAACTTATCAGCTCATCTCGGTGGTAAAATTTACAGGAAAAACTTGCAGACTCAGTCTCAGATTTGCAAGAAAACATATTTAACAGAAAAACCTCATGTATTTACAAGTGAAAAAAATATAAGACATTTAACAACTTTACAAGAATAATTAGCATTTTTGTGAGAGAAAAAAAAGTCGTTTTGGAGAAAAAAAGTGGCAAATTTACAATGTGCAAGAAAAGTGGAAAATGTATGACAGAAGTTTTTCATAGGTCTGTCTATTCTTGTAACCCAACACCAAAAGTGTTTGTGACTCCACAGCTTTTGTTTTTTAACCAAAAGTTGCTAAAAATGAGGTTGCCAACCCCTTTCTGTCTCAAGTGTCCACACTCTTACCTGCTGCCACTCCTGCTCAACCCAGTGGGGGGCGCAGTCTGGATCACCACAGGGATAGACGGCCAGTGGACGTAGTGATTGGTCACACTGCTCCTCTGACATCACCAGACCACCTGACGAACGGCACGTGACGGTGCGCACCATTCTTCCCTCGCCACATACACCTGAACACTGCCACAACAAACACGAAATTATTGATGCATAAAGTCACAGCAGTAATTTTCTTTAAGTATGTACTCAGGTGTCACAGCAAGATGGATTTATCTTTTAGTTTAAAAAAAAAAAAGATGATAATGCAGATATAAACTGAGTTCTTTCTAACTGCCAGCAGGGGGCAACATCACTGGTTGCAAAAAGTCGAGTAATTGTTGGCACATGCACTACTGCATGCACTTTACAGCTGTTGTTTTTAGATGTCTTAATCTTATTACTGAAGTGTTATTTATTACGGTAGCTTAATTTTTGGCAGACTTTCAAAGTGTTTGATCTTAAACCTTAAGCATATGAGAAGCTTAACCTATAATTCAAATGGTTAATAGTTAATAACCTCAGTAAATATTGTCACATCCTGTCCGTTTCATGTTTTCTTTAATAAATGATGACCGAAAAGCTTCACAGATTTGGCCATCTACTCACATGTACACACACATTCACATATCAATGGCAGTGAATCCACCATGCAAGGCGCTGGCCTCACCCAAAAGAAGCAACTCGGGGGTTCAGCGTCTTGCTCAAGGACACTTCAACATGCAGACTGCAGAGACAGCAAGAATCAAACCACCGACCCTCTGATCAGAGGCTGAGAGGCCAGAATGGCAGGCTGCAGGTCTACACTTAAATTTTCACTGATTTAAACTAACAGCTAATTTATATCTGTAGGTGACAGCCATGGGTGATTTTCTCATTTTTAAAACATTTTCTTTAGGTTATCTGTTTTTGTTTTGTTAGTTATTTTGCTATTCTCCTCTGGCTCAGGAAATATTTAACTTATTGATGTTTACTTTTGTTCATATATGATTTGGAAGAAAAACCTGAAATTTATGACAATCAAGTCTCAAATGCACATTAAATTTTTTTTTTATAACACTGCAAAATTATGAGGGAAAACGGTGCATGTAAAAAAAGTAAAAAAAAAAAAAAAAGATGGTCCTTTTTATATGACTAGTGCATACCCGTGCATGCCCGTAGAAACCAAGTATAAGCAAGCATTTCTGCATACCCATAGAAAGTTACTGTTACCATGGCAACAGGAACCATGGTGAAACCTGCCTTTGATCTTTGATGTCACCACTCGTTCAGTGGTGCCTGCCTTTGATCTTTGATGATGTGTCTGCCTGGCAACAGTAACCTTGGTGATGCCTGCCTTTGATCTATGACATCACAGTAATCATGGTGATGCCTGCCTTTGATGTCTCCCTGGCAGCAGTAACCACGGTGATGCCTGTCATTGATCTATGACGTCACTCGGCTGCCTTTGATCTATGGCATCACTCATTCGGTGATGCCTGCCTACTCCCTGAAATAACTCCATAGCGCTGCTATGGATGTTCATTAATTTCCCCTCCTAAACCAGTGAAATTCGGGGATGCACACCCTCATAACTTCAGCACAGTATGTATAAAATCTGAGGCCAGTCCGACGAACGGTTGTGGAGATACACGCGGAACACACAGACAAAGATTTTTCATTATAATATGATTATCTAAACTGTAGAATTTACAGAAAATGCATATTGTGATATAAGATGACTTATATTGTGACGTGAATTTTTTGTCATATCGCACAGCCCTAGGTCAGATATGGGTGGGACAGAGACAGTAGCATAGCAATGTTTGTCCCACCCTCCTTAACCCCACTGTGGTACCCATGAGCAAGGCCCTTAACCCCAACTACTCCAGTGGAACAGCTCAGTGGCCACAGGTCAGTCTGTGGTTGCACTGGGCTGTTTGTAGGTGTGAAGGTGCTTTTGACTTTCCCGGAATGATCTGAAAAAATATCCAGGTTCAGTTAACCACTTGCACTCCGTTGTTCCGCGGGCGGGCAAGTCTCTGCGTCCTAGGACGCACGAGGGCGCACAAGAGCGCACTAGTGCGCGCGCGGACGCATGACGCATGATATACTGATGATGGTGCAGATGGAGATGGTGCTGGCCTCCAAGCGCCACTGGGAAAAAAAACTGCAAACACAGCCGCGAACAGATTAGTTCATCTGATTGACCTCTCATTCGACTAATAAGAGCCTTGAATTGGGTTTCTGAAACCTTGAAGAACCAATGAATGAAAACCTAGGAAGGAGGACCCGCCTCCCAACGCTTTGAATGCAGTGAGCCAATTGAAGCAGAGAAGTTCGTGAGCTGTTTTTTTTTTTAAGGCTGGGTGAAGACTGGCTGCTGCAGCGGATCAAAAAAGGACACAGGAAGAGCTCCACAGACCCAGCAGCATGGAGACCATCCACAAATGCAACCTGTGTGACAGGGAGTGCCATTCGTGGATCGGCATGTTCGGCCACAGGCGGTGCTTATTTTGTATTGGTTCCAGCAGAGTAGACGTTATGATTTCTTCCATGGTCATTATAGACCGACGGAGGCTGACGACGAAGGCTGAGTGACACACACGCCTTCGCCAGTCTTTTTTTAATTACTACTGTTATTTGTTTTGAAAAATCGTTCGTCAAAAACCGCAATCACGGAAGCACAAAACCGCAATAATGGAATTATGTTTTGATCGAGTTGCGAGACCAGAACCAGAGCGGACCAGCGTCAATGAGGAAGAGAAGTTCGCCAGGACACTGCTGTGAAGAGGTAAGGTGTTATAAGCTAAATTATTCTCTATCCCTGAAAATTGTAATCCAAAATGACTTTTGACCGATCAGTAAATTACAGCTGTGCGGTTCACGAAGTCTGAAGTTTGTGTGCCGCGGTACAAGGGGTTGCTTGCAGTGTACAGGCTGTGAACGCCCCCCCACCCCCGCTATTCTTCTGCAGCGAGGGGGGGAGCCGCGGTGACTGCACTGCTGTCCTACATCACCACATAAGGCTAAACTGTGTTTCGTTACCTTGTATTCATACATGTGTAATGACAATAAAGTTGAATCTAATCTAATCTAATCTAATCCGTTGTGTAGCGATGGCTAAAGTCTATCCTCTGTAGCGAGCGGGGGGGGGGGGGACAACCCACACACACACACACACACAGTAGCGAGGGGGGGGGGGAGCCGCTGTGACAGCGTTGCTGTAGAAACATGCAACGAGTGTAATCTCATGTAGTGAGGGCCGAACTCTGTCCTTGGTAGCGGGGGGGGGGACGACCCCCCCCACACACACACACACACAGACACAGCCCTGAGTGTAACCTTTCCTTTGAGCCTAAAATGAAGATTCTACATTGAATTATTCAAAAGTTACAGACGTTTTTCCAAACTGTGCCATTTGGCACAATTTGGCACAGTTCCAAAACGCCTGGGAACAGCCTGAGAACAAAGCTGTGTAAAATATTCATTTTTTGTGGTATTGTTACCAAATTTGGATCTCAGCTGGATAACACTTGGTTCTACATTTCTGTTGCATTTTCCAGCCGGATCGGACAGCTGTGTGTTATTTACAAGCATTTGTATCCAAAAAAACACTGTGTCCAAATTTTTTTTCTTCAAGTTCAGTATGTTTAGATGACTGTAACTCAGTGGCCGGAGCACGTAGAGAGATTATGTTTTTTTTGCCAAAAAATTCAAAGTGTTTTCTTTTAAATGAGACCAACCCCATGAAGATGCTGCAAAGGGTTGAAGAACAGCTTTCGATTTACTTTGGGCACGTTATTTTTTTGGCATTTTTAGGAAAATTGCCCGGAGTGCAAGTGGTTAAATTTTGCAAAAAAAAAAAGAAGTCTCCCAAAAGTTGTAGATTGTGAGAGAATGTGCTATTGTGCGGTGAAACCAAGGCTGAATTGCAAGGTGATGACAGCATCATGCTTTGAGGTTGTTTTTTTTTTTTTTTTCAGCTGGAACTGGGGCTGAGTCAAGGTGGAGGGAAATATGAACAGTTCCAAATCCCAGTCATTGCTGGCCCAAAACCTTCAGTGTCTGCATAACAATGACCCCAGGCACGCCTCCAAAAAGCTCAGGCAGACCTAAATCCAATTTAAAGTCTGAGGTGATCTGAAGAGGGCGGAGCACAAGAGATGACCTTACAATATATCTTGGGAGCATGTCTGCAAGGAGGAGTGGACAAATATTGCCAAAATAATGGATGCTGTAATTCAATCAAAAGGTGCTTAAACAAAGTAATACTTTCACGGTGTTTAAACTTATGCAACCAGCTTATTTTACATTTTGTATATATACAGTTAGGCCCAAAAATATTTGGACAGTGACACAAGCTTTGTTATTTTAGCCGTTTATGAAAACATATTCAGGATACAATTATATAATCAATATGGGCTTAAAGTGCAGACTCTCAGCTGTAATTTGAGAGTATTCACATCCAAATTGGAGCAAGGGTTTAGGAATTACAGCTCTTTAATACGTAGCCGCCTCTTTTTCAAGGGACCAAAAGTAATTGGACAATTGACTCAGAAGGCAGCAAAAAAAAAAATAACCAGGCTGCATGGGCTCTTCCCTCGTTAACCTGTCATCAATTAAGCAGTTAAAAGCTCTGGAGTTGATTCCAGGTGTGGCGTTTGCATTTGGAAGCTGTTGCTGTGAACACACAACATGCGGTCAAAGGAGCTCTCAATGGAGGTGAAACAGACCATCCTGAGGCTGAAAAAAAAAGAAGAAGAAATCCATCAGAGAGATAGCAGAAATGTTAGGAGTGGCCAAATCAACAGTTTGGTACATTCTGAGAAAAAAAGAGTGCACTGGTGAGCTTGGGAACTCAAAAAGGCCTGGACGTCCACGGAAGACAACAGTGATGGATGATCACAGAATCCTTTCCATGGTTCACAACATCCACTCAAGTGAAGAACACTCTCCAGGAAGTAGGTGTATCAGTATCCAAGTCTACCATAAACAGAAGACTTCATGAGAGTAAATACAAAGGATTCACCACAAGGTGCAAACCATGAATCAGCCTCAAAAATAGAAAGGCCAGAATTGACTTTGCCAAAAAACACCTTTAGAAGCCAGCCCAGTTCTGGAACAGCATTCTTTGGACAGATGAGACTAAGATCAACCTGTACCAGAATGATGGGAAGAAGAAAGTTTGGAGAAGCGTTGGAACAGCTCATGATCCAAAGCACTACATCTTCTGTAAAACATGGTGGAGGCAGTGTGATGGCATGGGCATGCATGGCTTCCAATGGCACTGGGTCACTTGTGTTTATTGATGATGTGACAAAAGACAGAAGCAGCCGGATGAATTCTGAAGTGTATAGGGATATACTTTCTGCTCAGATTCAGCCAAATGCAGCAAAGTTGATTGAACGGCACTTCACCAATGATCCAAAACATACTGCAAAAGCAACCCAGGAGTTTTTTAAAGCAGAGAAGTGGAATATTCTGCAATGGCCGAGTCAATCACCAGATCTCAACCCAATCGAGCATGCATTTCACTTGCTCAAGACAAAACTTAAGGCAGAAAGACCCACAAACAAGCAACAACTGAAGACAGCTGCAGTAAAGGCCTGGCAAAGCATCACAAAGGAGGAAACCCAGCGTTTGGTGATGTCCATGGGTTCCAGACTTCAGGCAGTCATTGCCTGCAAAGAATTCTCAACAAAATATTGAAAAGTAACATTTTACTTAGGGTTATGTTTCAGGGGCTCAATTACTTTTGAGCCCCTGAAATGAGGAGCGTTTGTATAAAAATAGCTACAATTCCTACATGTTTAATCATATATTTTTGTTCAACCCCTTGAATTAAACCTTAAAGTCTGCACTTCAATTCCATTGTAGTTGTTTCATTTCAAATCCAATGTGGTGGCATGCAGAGCCCAAATCATGAAGATTGTGTCACTGTCCAAATATTTCTGGGCCTAACTGTATACACTGTATATACTTTTTAAATTTTCTCCCTAAGGGTAGCATCTCATAGTGCAGCAAATGCAGGCGAACGTGACAGTTTTTGGATTTGCCAACTTTTCTGACGAATGTTGGCAAAAATCAAACTGAAAGTCATGCGAGTATCACACGAAGCAGCAAATGTTGAGGAACGTTTGGGTTTCATTAAGGTTCAGAAAAGGTTGGAAAACAGTTCACACAGTTTTTAAGGTCACCAACAATTTTGTCATAGAGTCAAACAGTTGCTAGTGTTCACTACTAGGCGAATGAAAAAGAATTTTAGTGACAACCATTTTAAACTGTTTGTGGAAAAATAAATTTGCAAAAACATTTTGAATTTTTTTTTTAGTGACAAGAAAAAGTGGCAACCTTTTACAAACCCCGATGAAACCCAAAAATCCCAGCGTTCATAAACATTCCTTAGCATTCGCCACTCCATGACATACGGAGGGAACAAACTTGTTTATTTTACAATTGAAATGTAGGGATTATAGGTCACAAAAAGGTGGGACAAGTTTGGCAATGATTCATTGTGGTGCTGTTTTTGTACACCTTACAAGCCTGGCATTTTAACAGGGGTGTGCACACTTTTCATATCCACTGTGTTTTGTGATTGGTATAATGTAGTATTTACTCCAATCAGCGAATAAACTATATAAACCAAAATTAGCCAAAGACAAGGTGTGTCAATGTAAAAGTCAAATGCTGACAATAAAAATACCTACCCAATTCATAGCCAACATGAAATGTTAAAACAAGTTCACAGAATATGACGGCTCTGCATCGAGCTTCACAGGAACTGATAGTGCTGCAGATCAGTGAAAAAAAAAAAGTGAAAAATTCTCATGCCATATTGACTCAATCTGCAGCACTGTGAGAAGGCAACAATCAAATTCTGCCGTCAACAATTTAAAAATAAAGGGAGAAAAATGGATGTACCTGCCTGTATCAAAAAGTCTGTGTTGAATTAAGAAAAATACTCACAGGCCCCCAATCAGAAACTGTCCACCGTCGGTCACAGGGCGGACCTTCACATTCCTGACTTTCTATTGGCTGAGACGACTTATTACATAGTCTCATTTCCATCGAGCAACGAACCTCTCGCATGCGTAAACCCTGAGAGCCACAACGTGCTGAGCACTAAAATGCACAGAAGGAGAGAGAAACCAACACATTTTCCTTTTAAAATCTGTCTGCATTAATAAACAATGGCCAACTGTAGTTTGTTATACTGTCACCAACTTGTGGTTTTATTATCAGTTTTGATGCAATTAATGTAATTTATCACCAGTTATTACACTGTAGTGTTTCATTTGTGTCATTTATTATCTCATGCTAGCAGGTTTGTCTACATCTTGAGAAAATTCCGAGAAGCTCTTATAAATACGCAAAAACATAACCAGAAAAAGAAATTTCATTAAAGTTCTAAGTTCGGGTCTTAAAGGGGTCATTGACTGAAAAATGGTGTGCTTGTAGGTTTTAACTGTCTCAAATGTGTTAATTAAATACAGTGCATCCGGAAAGTATTCACAGCGCTTCACTCTTTCCACATTTTGTTATGTTACAGCCTTATTCCAAAATGGAATAAATTAATTTTTCCCTCAAAATTCTACACACAATACCCCATAATGACAACATGAAAGATTATTTTTTTTTAGATTTTTGCAAATTTATTAAAAATAAAATCTAAGAAATCACATGTGCATAAGTATTCACATCCTTTGCTCAATACTTTGTTGATGCACCTTTGGCAGCAGTTACAGCCTCAAATCTTTTTGAATATGATGCCACAAGCTTGGCACACCTATCTTTGGGCAGTTTCACCCATTCCTCTTTGCAGCACCTCACAAGCTCCATCAGATTGGATGGGAAGCATGGGTGCACAACCATTTATATTGGTGTGAGAAAGTGTTTGCCCCTGCATGGCAGAGTTCCAAGATGAAAACCACTGCTGAGCAAAAAGAACAAAGGCTCATCTCAGTTTTGCCAGAAAACATCTTGATGATCCCCAAGACTTTGGGGAAAATACTCAGTGGACTGACGAGGCAAAAGTTGAACTTTTTGGAAGGTGTGTGTCCCATTACATCTGGCGTAAAAGTAACACAGCATTTCAGAAAAGGAACATCATACCAAGAGTAAAATGTGGTGGTGGTAGTGTGATGGTCTGGGGCTGTTTTGCTGCTTCAGAACCTGAAAGACTTGCTGTGGTAAATGGAACTGTGAATTCTGTTGTCTACCAAGAAATCGATTTCTTGGGTTGGATTTCTTGGGTTCTGCAGCAGGACAATGATCCAAAACACACCATCAAGTCCACCTCTGAATGGTTTAAGAAAAACAAAATGAAGACTTTGGAGTGGCCTAATCAAAGTCTTGACCTGAATCCAATTACGATGCTGTGGCATGACCTTAAAAAAGGTGGTTCATGCTCGAACCCTCCAATGTGGCTGAATTACAACAATTCTGCAAAGATGAGTGGGCAAAAATTCCTCCACAGCGCTGTAAAAGACTCATTGCCAGTTATCGCAAATGCTGGATTTCACACAGGGCCATGTAGGTTTGGATTTTTTTTTGTCCCCTAATAATAAACACCTTCATTTAAAAATAAATTTTGTGTTTACTTGTGTTATTTTTGCCTAATATTTAAATTTGTTTGATCTGAAACATTTAAGTGTGACAAACATACAAAAAAAATGAGAAATCAGGAAGGGGGCAAACACTTTTTCACACCACGGCAGACGGACGGACAGAGAGACAGACACACAAGACAGACAGGCCAGACAGACCGATGTACTTTATTGATCCCAAACTGGGGAATTACAGTGTAACAGCAGCATGACAGCAGACGACCAAAACGACAGAGACACACACAGCACAACAGACAAAAGGACTACCCATGGAAGCAAAACTGCCCAAACAGCCCACATACATCACAGATGAACAGATGATGACCCGCACAGACACACGAACCACACCCCCTGCACAACACAGGACCACCAGGTGCAAGGTGAAATGCGAGGCACCAACCAGACTGCAAGGCACAGCACAGCAGCACAGCCTCAACCAGAATTCAACATCAGAGTGAGCCATTGTACAGTGAAATGGCATGTGGCAGGAAAGAGCTCCTGCACCCAACCACTCAGCAGCGAAGCCGCAGCAGTCTGCCGGAGAAAGTGCGCGCGCCAATTGACCATTGCTCCAGAGATGTTCAATTGGATTCAAGTCTGGGCTCTGGCTGGGCCACTCAAGGACATTCAGTTTAGACGGCTGGCCAGCTCTAGGAAGAGTCCAGGTGGTTCTGAACTTCTTCCATTTATGGATGATGGAGGCCACTGTGCTCATTGGGACCTTCAAAGCAGCAGAAATTTTTCTGTACCCTTCCCCAGATTTGTGCCTCGAGACAATCCTGTCTCAGAGGTCTACAGACAATTCCTTTGACTTCATGCTTGGTTTGTGTTCTGACATGCACCGTCATTTGTGGGACCTTATATAGACAGGTGTGCGCCTTTCCAAATCATGTCCAATCAACTGAATTTACCACAGGTGGACTCCAATTAAGCTGTAGAAACACCTCAAGGATGATCAGCGGAAACAGGATGCACCTGAGCTCAATTTTGAGCTTCATGGCAAAGGTCGTGAATACTTGCGTACATGTGATTTCTTAGATTTTTATTTTTAATAAACTAGTGATTTGCCCATAGAACGCAAGCATTCTTGTCTGAAACAAGTATCCCCATCAGGCTTTACAGGCTCAAATGTAGGTTGTGTTTGAAAGTGCAATACAAAGAGGTGTAGCCTACATGTAGGCAATCACATGTTAGACTTTGACAAATATAAAAGGGAGTAAATGGCACTAAGACTTATTTGGCTGTGTGAATATTAATTACAGACTACCTAAATACTGAAAATGAATGGGACATCCAATATTAGCGACTGTTTCAGATCCCTTGTTTATTTGCTTGTTTTGTCAGATCACTTATTTGTCTGATTTTTTTTATCACTTATATTCAAGATAATAGTGTATCTTGCATTTTGGGGAATGGGAGTTGTTCAGTCATCATTATAATTATTTTAGTTTATATCACTGTTCAGTGATGGACTTCAGTGTAATATTGAATTTCTTCTGTGTATCGTCAATAAACTCATGCAGTACTATAACAGGACACGTTTACAAATATTTGAGACCCATTGTAGTGCATTCTTTTACATTTTAGCAATATTTTGTTATTAAAAGGTTTATTAAAATTGTAATCAACCAAATTAACTACAAAACACCCAATATTTATAAACACAGCAGAAGGACCTGTTTGACTGCAACCGTTACATCAGTGTTGCCCATTTGTCAGTAAATATTTAAAGATTTATTTTGTTATTTGGGAGTTTTTGTGTCCTGTGTTTAGGCCCTGTCACACCTCGACAATTAAGGCAGCGTTTGCAAAACATATGAAAAATTTGGAGAGTACGCTGGTGTACGTCGAATCAGTTATGGCTAACTTTTGTCTAAGTTAAGAGCACGCTGAAGAACGCTGAAGCACGCTTGTATACGACATAGTTCACTGAGCTCCTCTGAAAATCCAGTGTATGGCTGATACATCCCACATTCGCGGAGCAAAGGTTGTAGGGAAGTTATGCGTTCGTTCACACACTATTTGTCAGCAACTCATCGGCTACGGTCACACTGCAGGTCTTAATGCTCAATTCCAATTTTTTGCATTGATCCGATTTTTTTGGTGTGGGCGTTCACATTATAATTTAAATGCGACCCCCATAAGACTCCAATGTAAATGGTCTACAGCTATGAAGTGACCCGCATGTGCAGAAGAAAACGTAATGTCAGACACAGCGTTGTGTTTGAGCCCTGAACGACTGAGGGGGACAGAACTTCTTCACCTTGATGCAGCGCAGCAAAATAAAATGTTAAAATCATTCAGAAATTAATATGCACAAAAACAAAGGAGACCAGCTTCATTCCTCTACACACCAGATGACCGCTGTGATCAGCTCTGCTTTAACAGAACTGATCGATTAAACAGCTCTCTTGAAAATGAGACCCCGTTTCTCAATGGGATTACCTGTATAAATAAGGTTCATAATAAATAATCCTAGTGATTTCAATAGGGCTCTCACCCACTGACGTTGTCAGTGGCTTGGGCCCTATAAACAGCGTGGCTCATACCAGCGGTACAGGTACCGCACAAAAAGGAGAAGCACAGACTGCCCTCTCCTGAACTGTGGGTCCTCTGGCCATTCCGCTCCACAGTCATGTCGGTATTAACTTTACATTTTAGATATTACAGCGTCCAGGTCTCACAGTGTGCCGTTTAAAGGGAAAAAGGAATTTCCAGCATCCAGTAAATGTGCCGTTACTGTGTGCCTGCTTGTCTGATGGTTTCAGCCCTGTCCCCCCAAAATTTTGAAGTTGTTGTGCAGTTGGAGCCGATGAAATTACAATCCAGTGATAAAGGAAATAATTGAACGGGTTTCTAACTTGGAGCTACCCTATAATGGCGTATTTGCAGCGTATGTTCACAGGAAAAACCCATACAAGAAAGCCCTGCTCCGCTGCTGCCTGCAGCACGCACACGCACACACACACAGAGTTAACCCCCGTCCACACTTCCTGAAGCCAGGGCATGAAGAGAGAGTGGTGACAGAGCGGTGACTAAACTTTTATTGATAAAAATTACATATTTTCACTGAGCAACTCCATACTCGGCAATGCACACCCTTGTAACCTCAGCAAAGCACTTATAAAATCTGAGGCCAGTCTGATAAACGGTTTCAGAGATATATGAGGAAAACACAAACACACACACACACAGAGCCAGAGATATCTTGCATTTATAGATAGATTTGCAAAAATCTTCAAAAAAAACAACAAAACAACCTTTTCACGTTGTCATTATGGGGTATTGTGTGTAGAATTTTGAGGAAAAATGAATTTAATCCATTTTTGAATAAGGCTATAACATAACAAAATGTGGAAAAAGTGAAGCGCTGTGAATACTTTCCGGACACACAGTAGTTAGCCAAAAATTTTTCCAGTCAACACTCTGAAAAAGTGCACTGCCATTAACTCGTTTTGCTCGCAGAGAAACTCCCAAAAACCATTTTTGACTCTTCCTGGTAAGTTTCCTACGTCAAGTCTTGTAAAGGCCCACCCACTCTTTCTGAAAGAGCCACCCACTGCTCTATTATTGGCCCGCCTAGCTGTCCATCATGTAGATTGGAGTGGTGGCTAAAGGTAGCCTACTAGCCCCTGAGCTATTAGCCCACAAGCAAACACTGCTACCAGGACGCTGGCTGTAAGCGTGACTTAGATTATTTTTTTCAGATCTTAGTCACCCTAACAGCCATCCCTGTCACCACCTGGTTCACTCTGACCCATCGGCGAGTGGTTTCATTGTGGTTCCATGGTGGATCGCCTGCCATGCCTCACCGGTCATTTTTGTGGCCCGGGACCAGGGCTACTGGCCAGTGTTATGCTGAGAGCTCCCCTGGATCAGCGGGGGAGTTATTGGCATAACACTGGTATGTGCGAGCCATCGCGGAATCACAATGAAACCACAGAAATGGGCCACAGTGACGCGAGACACACTGCCGAACCAGGTGATAACAGGGATGGCTATTAGGGTGACTAAGATCTGAAGAAAATCTGCTACCAGTGTTAGCTCAGGGGCTAACAGGCTATCTTTAGCTGGCTGTGCGAGCCACAAGCCCAAGATAGAGGCAATCAGCCGTAGAATCACAACAAAGCCTCTGGCTCCCGACAATCACAATGTCCCAAGACCAGATGGTGCTGGCTCTCACACCCAGCAACCCCACCGTCCTCCACGGATCCGCTCTGCTCTCACGGACAGCATAGCTGTCCAGCTTTCAGCTGGCTGTGAGAGCAGATCGGAGTCCCACAGAGCCACACTGCCCTTTGAGATCCCTTGGCTCAGTAGCTCGCCTTGGGTTGTGATCGTCCTGCATGCGGTGCTAGCAATTTGTTGTGGAATCACTGCAAAATTTATTGGGAGATAGACTGGACTGATGCGAGATACACCATTGATTGTAGATCAGTGAGTGAACCAGAGCGCTGCTCAACCGAGCTGAGAGGCTAGAAGCTAGTCAGCTATAATAGCTAACTGACGTAAGAGGGAGGGCAGAGTTGAAACGGTGATGGACGGTTCTTAAAGTGACAGGCCTTAAATCAGAGCGTTTAAAGAAAGCCAGGAAAAATAAATAATAAATAATTAAAAAGATTACAGAAAATGTGAAAAAAATATGTCACAAACATTTCAATAAGGCATGTGTGAGCTATTAAAATGTGGAAAAAGTGCAGTCAATGACTCCTTTAACTTGATCAGACATAAAATAAAAAATGAGAATCTGATGGTCAGTGTGAAAAAAATGTCACAGTAACTAAAACATTAAACAAACTAGATTCATGTGTAACACAAACTTTAAAATTGTGCCAACTGGTCAATTTTCAGAATTTAATTAAATCATATCAAATATGACCAATTACTACCATTTTCTTTTCCAACAAACACTACCTCCGACCACTCTGACACCTCCCACTGGGGCCCACAGCTCTGGCCGTGGCAGACCTTCCTGCTGGCTGGCTTGTGGAGGTTGTGTGACAGGCACAACGAGTCGTAGACAGAGGAATCCAGACCTGGGGACAGCATCTTCCAGCAACGCACTGTACGGTACTGAACACCTTCACCACAGGTTCGAGAACACTCACTCCATCCACTGGTCTCCCACCTCAGGACAAGGGGGATGTAGGTATTAGCATTTTGTAACACTTCAGTAATATCACATGATGTTAACTACTGCAGCCACACTATGAAACATAATGTAGTTTTTGCTTTTGTTTCGGAGGTTTTGCAAACACAATGACTTTGAATTTATCAGAACAGTTTAAATCATTTGAAGACAAAAATTAAGCAGTTTCCTGAAGTTGGGTTCCTTGTGTGTTATACTTTATTAATCCCAGAGGGAAATTTAAGGGCATCCAGTGAGCTGGACGAAACAGCCACGGTGCAGCACCAATCCCTTCACCATTCACACACACCTAGGGCCACTTTACAGTCTAGAATTAACCTAACTTGCATGTTTTTGGACTGTGGGAAGAAACCAGAACACCCGGAGTGAACCCAAAACAAGGCTGGGAAGAACATGAAAACCACACAGACAGGACCTGTTGACGGGTGGATTTGAACCCATGACCGCCTTACTGTGAGGCAATAATACTAACCACTACACCACCATGTTGCTATGAAGACAGATTCAGACTTTAAATTTGGATTCACAAAGATTGCTCTGCTTTAGCTAATGAAACTGTCAATCCTGCCAGTGTTCTGGTTGAATGATCAATACCGTGGAGGACACTCCTTTCCAGTGCAGAACTCGTGTGTGGGCTCTGGTCGGGTCAGGGAGTCACAGTATCGGTCATCGACTTCAGTACCATCATATCGGATACACAGAGCATAGCTGGTGGTGATACCTGAAACAGCAGAAGGGTGCAGACATCTGTCACTATGCTTCAGTTCATGTTATCCCAAAGTTTTTGTGACACCACCTAAATCAGCACAAGCATTTTATTTCAGTTAATTTCCTTATGCATCTCTGCAGTGATCCGGAATGACTGATATTTTTGGATCTCTTTTGAAAGTCCCTTTTTCACCATGTCTCAACTTAAAAAAATACCAGAGTAACAGTCAGAAAAATGAGAATCATAATCAACACGCCTGACACACTTGGAACCTCAGACTCAAGTGAGGTGATACAGCTGCAAACAAAGTAAAACATTAAACAGCTTGTCTATTTTACATATTTATTCCATCTAGCTACAATGCTCCGCACTGTGTTTTTATATATCTACATATTATTCCATCTAGCTACATTGCTCCGTACTGTGGGTGTTTATATATTTACATATTTATTCCATCTAGCTACAATGCTCTGCACTGTGTGTTCATATATTCATATATTTATTCCATCCAGCTACAATGCTCTGCACTGTGTGTCTGTGTGTGTGTGTGTGTGTATATATATTTTATAGTAATATGTACATATGTATATTAGCTGCTCTTGCTTGCTTGTTTTTTTTTTCTTGCCTTCTGATTGTTGCTCTGAGTGTTGCTATCCCTGTGCTGTTGCAATCCTGGAATTTCCCCGTTGTGGGACTAATAAAGGCTTATCTTATCTTATCTTATTGGTGGTTCTGGGTGAGTGCATTATTCTCTTGGCATATTCCTCTGGCTGTTGTGTAACCTTTGCATTAGGTCAAAGATGTCAAACTCAAATTCCGGGCCAAGATCCTGCACATTTTACTTCTACCCAGTCTCTTCAGCAGGTGTTTTTTTGTTTGTTTGTTTGTTTGTTTCTAATCAGCAATCAGTGGGAAGAAATTTAGTTAAATCACCTGTGGAAGACTGGGTGGAGATAAAGCCTGCAGGGTCCTGGCCCGGAATGGAACGAACTCGACATCCCTTAGGTGATCAGGTGCAGCTGGTGGCTTTCCCACGCTGAGCTGATTGAATGCAGCATATCTTCCAGCATGCTCAGTTGTCATACCAAAGTGGGAGTGCCAAGTTTCATGAGCCCTCTCCTCGTGACTCTGAGGAATAGTAAGCTCTTTCAGCCCATCTATTCTGACTCCTGCTCTAGAATAGAATAGGCTTTATTGTCATTGTACAGTTGTACAGCACAACGAAATTTGTGGGTGCTCCACCAGGCTACTGCGCAATAAAGTAAGTGAGAAGAATTTGAATATAAAACAGTTACAGGACACACAGTTAACCATCTGACTGTAGAAAAAATAAAAGTAAAATAACAAATAGCCCATTGGTATATACACAGGTACGGTAGTGGCTTCACGGGTGGAACTATGCACATAAGAGTGCGGCATGCAGAACACATAATAGAGTAAAATGGCCCAAGGATTATGGAAAATATGCACAGTAGTGATTTCACGGATGGGTCAGTATACATGAAAGTGAAGAGTGCAAAGACAGTAGAGTTATAGTGATAATTAAAAGGTCCTCAGTTCTATGCATGTGAGTGTTCAGAAGGAGGGGGTGGGGCCTCTGACTGTTTGCAGTTCGGATGGCTCAGGGAAAGAAACTGTTTGTCAGTCTGGAGGTATGGGACCTGATCGATCTGAACCGTCATCCAGAGGGAAGCAGGTCAAACAGGTGGTGGGTGGGATATGAGAGGTCTCCTCTGATGGCTTTGGTCCTTCTGAGACAGGAGGCTCTGGAGAGATCTTCCAGGGAGGGCAGAGGGCTGCCGATAATTTTTTGGGCGGTGGTGATGACCCTCTACACAGCCTTCCTGTTCTCGGCCGTGGAGCCGACATACCACACTCCCAGACAGTAGGTGAGCACGCTCTCCACTGAACAGCGACAGAAGGCCACCAGCAGCTTCTCGTCCAGGTTGTGCCTCCTCAGGACACGGAGGAAGTGCAGCCACTGCTGGGCTGTCTTCACCAGGGCCTTGGTGCCGACAGTCCAGAAGAGGTCAGAGGAGATGTGGGTGCCCAGGAACCTGAAGGCGGGGACGTTTTCCATGCGGTCGCCATTAATGGGGGGGGGGGTGGTCCTGTCTGTTCTTCCTGAAGTCTAGAATAAAGTTCTTTGGTTTTACGGACATTCAGTTTCAGGCTGTTTGCTTGGCACCACAGCAGCAGATTCTCTACCTCCGCCCTGTATACCTTCTCATCGTCATCCGTGATGAGCCCAACCAAGGTGGTGTCATCCACATATTTCACGATGACGGTGGTTGGAATACAGATAAAGGTGTACAGGGAGTACAGTAGGGGGCTTAACACACAGCCTTGGGGGAAGCTAGTGCTGAGGGACAGTGTGGAGGAGTGGTGGGGGCCAAGTCTGACTGTTTGTGGGCGGTTGGTGAGAAAGTTCTTTATCCAGGAGCAGGTGTGTGTGTGTGTGGAGGGGGGGGGGGGTCTGGAGGAGGTGTAGTTTGTTGATCAGGATGTCCGGATGATGGTGTTAAAAGCTGAGTTGTAGTCTACAAAGAGCATCCTGACGTAGCTCCTTGGGTTCTCCAGGTGGCTCAGCACTCTGGAGAGTGGTGGCGACAGTGTCTTCTGTAGAACCATTCTCCCTGTAGGCGAAATGATGTAGGTCAAACGAGAGGGGAAGACAGTCCCTGATGTACTGGGACACCAGTCGCTCAAAATATTTCATGACTACAGACGTGAGTGCTATGGGTCATTCAGGCTGTCAATTGTGGCCTTTTTGGGGATGGGGATGATGATGGAGGCCTTTAGGCAGGAGGGGACGGTGGCGTGCGTCAGGGAGAAGGTGAACAACTTGGTGAGGATCCCTGCCAGCTGGTCTGCACATGCTTTGACCACCGCTCCTGGGATGCCGTCTGGGCCAGCAGCTCTGCAAGGGCTCACTGCTCTCAGTTGCCTCCTCATCTCGTGCACGTGTAGAGAGAGAGGGGAGGGGAGACAGGTTTGGGGGTGGGGGTGCTCAAACCGGGCAAACAAGCTGTTAAGCTCCTCTGCCAGAGCAGGGATGGCAACAGGAAATTCTGATTTCAGCTGAAATCTAATTTGGTCGATTGACTTATGGGGGGGCCGGAGGGCGCAGCTCCCCTGAAGCTGGGAGGTTTTCAGTAAAACAGAAGTAATTTAGACTGAAAAAAAATGATTAAAAAAAAAATGAAATACTAGACTTAGATAAATCATTAAATTTAATGAAAAGTTAACTTACTTTTTCTTCAATGTTGTCTCACTGTCTTTAGTCCAACATATTTAACAGTTCTATAAGAGTTTATTACAATATTTACACTGGTCACCAAGTCACTTCTAATGTGAAACTTTCTTCCTTTTGGCAGCAAGCTGTGTCAGTCTCTGAACTTCATCTCCTTTTCTGGTTTCTTCAGAAATTGTCCGAGTGTTTCTGTTACCTCGTCGAACTTTGAGCCAATTTTCACCTTTACTGTCACTCTTCTCTCAAGCCAATTCCATCGGAACTTATTTTTGACACTTTTGTCTATTTCTAGCACTGATGACTCCTGATCCTTCGATAAAAATCTCATAATTCCGCTGAAAACAATACCGAAAGCTCAGAATTCCAACACGAACCAGCGATGTGATTTGGGGTTGGGGAAATTATCTGAAAATTCAGCAGGGGGTCTGGCAGAGCCCCGGTGGGGAGGGGGGCAAGGAGGGCAAAGCCCCCCGAAGCTCCTGGGTTTTTATGATTTTTAAGTACCAGAACTGTGCTTAAATGACATAAAACAAACAGCTGAATGCCACTTATTACTGTATAATATTGACTTATGTTCCAAGAAGATAGCATTCCTAAACTATTCCAACAAGCATTATCCATCACATGCTTTAACACTTGATCAAATCAAAATCAGTTAATTTTATCTGTTCTATAATAGAAATAAAATTCCAACATACCATTACTTTTTATCATTTCAGCATTCATTTCAGATCACCAGTTTCAATCTCCATTGAGACTTGAGCAGTTCATTTTGCACAATCACTGATGTAGCCAAGTCTTAGAAATATTCAAAAGTTATGAGTCAATGTCCACTGTGCACTGTCAATTTCAAACTGTTTGGAATCATAAAAGTAATCTAACTAAATTGTTTTGCTATTTTTTTCTCCTCAACATCAATGTCAGGGTGCTGCAGGAGTTTTGGGGGATGGTTAACTTTTATAACCGTTTCCTCCCCCGCGCAGCCCAGCTCATACAGCCGTTGTACGCCGCCAGTAACAGCGAGTTAATGGCTCTCCACCTGGCCATACCGATTACCAGAAGTGGCCATACGCCACTTCCAGTCCTGCCTGAAAGGGCGCAGCTTCACTGCGTTCGTGGACCACAAGCTGCTAACGTACTTAACGTACTTTATCTTCCTGGAAGATAAAATAAAGCGGAATTCGGCGAATTAGCAGAAAATCACATCCCTGAGAACACGCCGCCATGAATCTTTGAAAAAGCATACAACGAGCCATTTGATTGGTCCAATCGTTTGCAACTATCCAATCGCAGGGCTGTCAAGCTACTGCAATACAGCAGTAGCTTGAACACAACACATCCGGGTTATCGCGGGAGACGACTTCCGGGGAAGCGCCGAGCGCTTATGTAATCGTGTTGATTTTCGCTAAAATCGGTAACAATAAGGTACCTTACCCCCCCTAAAATTTTCTCAACGGATTTAGACGATTCACAGAAATGATCAATTTGAAAATAAATCGGCGGAAATCCGCGGATCGGCGGAAAATTGCCATCCCTGCAGAGTGAGGCTGCTGTCTGATGTTGGGGGGCCCTGGCCCCTGTAGTTGGTGAGGGCCTGGATGCCTCTCCAGATCTGTTGGGGGTTGCTGTCTGCGAGGAAGCCCTCCACCTTCCTCCTGTAGGTGTTTTTAGTGAGTTTTATGCTTCTCTTCAGGTTAGCTCTGGCAGTGCTGTACAGAGAGCTGTCCCTCTGTCTGAAGGCTGAGTTGCAGGTTATGATCAGAGCCTGGACTTCACTGATCATCCAGGGTTTGCAGTTTGAAAATACCCAGATGTGTTTGGTGACGGTCACATTTTCTACATAGCATTTGATGTAGAAAAGGACAGATTTGGTGTAGAAGTCCAGGTCCTGCTGTTCAAAGATGCTCCAATCAGTGCAGGCAAAGCAGTCTTGTAGCTAGAGAAGAGCATTTTCAGGCCAGGTTTTAACTGTTTATTTGCTAGGGGGGAACTCTTCTTAAGGGGGGTGTAGGCAGGAATCAGAAACAGGGAGAGGTAGTGTGATTGTCCAAGATGGGGGAGGGGGGTGACTCTGTAGGCGTGCTTAATGTTGCTATAAACATGATCCAGTGTCCTTTCCCCTTTTGTGAGACACTTAACATGTTGGTAGAATTTGGGGAGTACAGGCTTTAAGCATGCTTTGTTAAAATCCCCTGCAATAACGTGGACTGCGTCGAGGTGATCTCTTTGCTGCCTGCTGACAATGTGCTGGAGGTGATTGAGTGCTAAGCTAACGTTAGCATCAGGAGGAATGTAAACGGCTCTTAAAATTACTGCCGTTAGCTCGCGGGGAAGATAAAAGGGCCTACACAGGAAAGACATGGCCTCTAAGTCCAGTGAACAGTGGCTATGAATTATTCTGCTGTTATTACACCAAGTCTGAAGCACATAAGCACAGAGCCCTCCCCCCCTTTCCCTTACTAGAATCAGCAGTGCGGTCCTAACGGTGTGTAGTTCGGCCAGGTAATTCCACAGTGGTAGCCAGGATGCATTCATTCAGCCATGACCCAGTCACAATCAGAATACAACAGTCCCAGACGTAGCGATTATGAGCGATCTCGGTGAGCAGCTTGGCCATATTGTTGCCAAGGGATCTGGCGTTGGTGAGGAAAACTGAAGGTAATGGTGGTTTGGAGCGTAGTTTGCGCAGCTGGACACGAAGGCCAGCCCTGCAGCCTCATTTCTGTTTCCTCTCCTGTCGTCTACGCCATTTGTGGGGCATAACAAACCATGGAGTGCCCGAAGGTCTCGCAGTCTCCTCAGGGATATGGTGGAAATTACTGGAATGAGCACTGGAGATGTCAGAGGTGAGTTGGTGACTGATGCTTATAAGTTCCTGGCGACTGTAGGTAATTAGTCCATCACAGAAGGAGCATAGAAACAGGCAGAAAAGACACAAAAACGAACGCAGTAGTCTGGAGTGTCTAGCCGCTGCGTTCACACGTGCCACCATCTTGACGAAAATTATATAGATCAAAGAATATTGCTAAAAATTCTCTTTGTGATTGCCTGCCACCCTGCCACTGAGTTCTCCTTTGGTTCCTGTGCACTCACCTAGCCTTCACTCCTCATCTGGCTTCCTAGCCCTCCTCATGGACCTTCAACCAGACCTCAAAGTAAGAACTCAGTGCTATCACATTATCCAGCTTAACTCTTGTGCCCCAGTATCACTGGCTCCTTTTCTATTCATGTTGGATCTCCGTGTCTCCTTTCCCCATGGACACTCATGTGATCATAACCCTTTCTCTGGAAGGAAAACCTCAAGAACTCAGCTCCTTGCATTATTATCCAAACCCCTTGTGGGATCTCTGGCTCCTTGCCCTCTGTGCTTGACCCCAGTCACTCCCCGCTGCTCAAATTACCCATAATGGCTCCCCACAACTCAAGTAAGCCCTTTCAGTTCTCCTTTGCAAACTGCTCATGAATATTTGTCCACTACTTACCCTCTCTTTTTCTGTGTCTCCACAGGAGCCTAATTCTCTCTGCGCAGCGGGAAAGCAAATTGTATATAGTTAATAAAAACTCATTCCTTTGCCTCAATCTTGCATCTCTGTTGTGTCCTGCATTTGAGTATGGTCCTTGTGTGAACATGACAGTCTATTAAATGGTGATTTATGTGCATTTCAATTTACATCAATTTTAAGAATTATCTCTAAATACCGGGGGAGGGGGGGCTGTAAAGTTTATAGTGGTCAAATTTGACCAAATGTGGTTTATTTTTCAACATAGTCTCCCCTTCAGTCCACACACTTCTTCCATCGATGTTGCAGGGCTTGGATCCCTGCGGTTGAAAAATAAACCACATTTGGTCAAATTTGACCACTATGAACTTTTCAGCCCCCCTGTAGAGAAACACTGAAATCATTAGCACTTTTATTTCTTACAACTGCAAGGAATCTTTACTGTAAAACCCCACTAAGTTGTGATTTCTGGCCCTCTGACAATTGGACATCCAGACGACTGGTGTAAAAGCAGATCATCTGAACCACAATTAAGGTGTTTTCCACTCAGTGTTCTATCTCAGTCAACTGAGAGCATTCTATAGTATCCATCCATCCATCTTCTACCGCTTTTCCGGAGGTCCGGGTCGCGGAGGCAGCAGTTCAAGCAGAGAAGCCCAGACTTCCCTCTCCCCAGCCACCTGCTCCAGCTCTTCAGAGAGGATACCAAGGCGTTCCCAGACCAGCTGGGAGATAGTCTCTCCACCGAGTCCTGGGTCTGCCCCGGGGTCTCCTCCCAGTGGGATGTGCCCGAAACATCTCAAGTGGGAGGCGTCCAGGAGGCATCCTAATCAGATGCCCATACCACCTCAACTGACTCCTTTCAATGTGGAGGAACAGCGGTTCTACTCTGAGCCTCTCCCGGATGACTGAGCTCCTCACCCTATCTCTGAGGGTGAGTCCAGCAATCCTACGGAGAAAGCTCATTTCAGCCACTTGTATCCGCGATCTCGTTCTTTCAGTCATTACCCAAAGCTGGTGACCATAGGTGAGAGTAGGAATGTAGATTGACTGGTAAATCGACAGCTTTGCCTTAAAACTAAGCTCCCTCTTCACCACAACAGACCGGTACAACGTCCGCATCACTGCAGATGCTGCTCCAATCCGTCTGTCAATCTCTCGCTCCATTTTCCCCTCACTCGTGAATAAGACCCCAAGATACTCAAACTCCTCCACTTGGGGCAGGAGCCTGTCCCCAACCCAGAGAGGACAATCCACCTTTTTC
This sequence comes from Pholidichthys leucotaenia, assembly GCA_020510985.1. Lineage (NCBI taxonomy): Eukaryota > Metazoa > Chordata > Actinopteri > Cichliformes > Pholidichthyidae > Pholidichthys > Pholidichthys leucotaenia. The sequence continues at coordinate 140,820,553 of CM035846.1, read as the reverse complement.
CGGCTGAGGACCATGGACTCGGACTTGGGAGGTGCTGATTCTCATCCCAGCCACTTCACACTCAGCGGCAAACCGTCCCAGCAAGAGCCGTAGGTCATTGCTGGATGAAGCCAACAGGACAACATCATCTGCAAACAACAGAGATTAGATCCTGTGGTCACCAAGCATGACACCCTCCATTCCTTGGCTGCACCTAGAAATCCTGTCCATAAAAATTATGAACAGGATCGGTGACAAAGGGCAGCCCTGGCGGAGTCCAACTCTCACTGGGAATGAGTCCGACCGAGTGTTGGCAATACGAACCAAACTCTCACAACGGTCGTACAGAGACCGAATAGCTCGTAACAACAAGCCCGATACCCCATACTCCCGAAGCGCCCCCCACAAAAAACCATGAGGGACGCGGTCAAATGCCTTCTCCAAGTCCACAAAACACATGTAAACTGGTTGGGCAAACTCCCACGAACCCTCGAGAATTCTTGAGAGGGTAAAGAGCTGGTCTGATGTGCCACGGCCAGGACGAAAACCACATTGCTCCTCCTGAATCCGAGGTTCAACCAACAGCCAGACTCTCCTCTCCAGTACCTTGACATAGACCTTCCCAGGGAGGCTGAGGAGTGTGATCTCTCTAAAGTTGGAGCACACCCTCCGGTCCCCTTTTTTGAAGAGAGGAACCACCACCCCGGTTTGCCATGCCAAAGGCACTGCCCCCGACCTCCACGCAATGTTGCAGAGGCGTGTCAACCATGACAGCCCAACAACATCCAGGGCCTTGAGGTACTCAGGGCAAATCTCGTCCACCCCCGGGGCCTGGCCACCAAGGAGATTTTTAACCACCTTGGCGACCTCGGCCCCTGTGATAGGCGAGTCAACCCCCTCGTCCACAAACCCTGCTTCCTCTGTTGAAGGCGTATCAGTGGGATTGAGGAGATCCTCAAAGTATTCCTTCCACTGCTCGACGATATCCCCAGTCGAAGTCAACAACGCCCCATCCGCACCATACACAGTGTGGACAGGGAGCTGCTTTCCCCTCCTGAGCCGCCGGACAGTTTGCCAGAATCTCTTCGAGGCCGACCGAAAGTCTTGTTTCATGGCCTCACCGTACTCCTCCCATACCCGGGTTTTTGCTTCAGCAACCACCCAAGCTGCACTCCGCTTGGCCTGCCGGTACACCTCAGCTGCTTTGGGAGTCCCACAAGCCAACCAAGCTTGATAGGACTCCTTCTTCAGCTTAATGGCCCCCCTTACCACTGGTGTCCACCACTTGGTTCGGGGGTTGCCACCACGAGATGCACCGACCACCATGTGGCCGCAGCTCTGGGCCGCCGCTTCAACAACAGAGGTGGAGAACATGGCCCATTCAGACTCCATGTCTCCAGACTCCCTCGGAATGTGGTTGAAGTTCTTCCGGAGGTGGGAGTTGAAGACCTCCCGGACAGGGGCCTCAGCCAGACGTTCCCAGGACACCCTCACTATATGTTTGGGTCTACCAGGTCTGAATGGCTTCTCCCCTGCCATCGGATCCAACTCACCACCAAGTGGTGATCAGTTGACAGCTCTGCACCTCTCTTTACCCGAGTGTCCAAGACATACGGTCCAAGACATTCTATAGTAGAAATCTCTTAATGTCCTCATGCCCTATGCTTGCATTAGAAAAACAGTGCTAAGATTCCCCACTGTAATATACACCACACTGTGATTTATAACAGTGATTAGAGGACTGAATGTACTCTATGGCTACAGTAAATGAGCCACAAATATTTTCTTTGGCTGTGACAAAACAGTTTTCTCAAGAGTATCATCAGATAAGAAGCTGCATGAATGCATTTATTCTCTTATTGTCAGTGTTGGGAGTAACGTGCTACTGTAATGCCACTACTTTTGCAGTAATGTGCTGTGTAACGAAATTACTGTTTAAAAATTAAATAATCAGAATCAGCTTTATTGCCAAGTATATTTACAAGTAAACACACAAGGAATTTGACTTGACATTGGGCGCGCACGTTAGGCGCATCCAATGACACAGCAGTCATAAAGGCGCCTGTCTGCAGTGGGGGTAAAGGGGGGGAAGGGGGGGGGGAAACACAATAGGCAGAGAGAAAAAACATAGTTATCAGAATCACGCTCGTATAAGCTCATATAAGCTCATGAGCCAAATTTTGATTACACAGAAAAAAAACCTCTATGCACATTAGCAGACAATAGATACAATCACACAGCAGAGGGAGGGAGAGCAGTGTGTGTATATTTGCATGTCATTGTGTAGTGTACATTGCAAGCTGGGATCAGGAGGGAGAGGGAAGAAAAGCGTCTGCTCTCTCTCAGAAGCGATTATTTTTCCTTTGTTGTGGTTAAGGACAAAAGCAAGGTGGCTTGGAAGCTAAGTGCCGGGTGAGACCTACTGCAATCTTCAGAAGCGCTTGAAAACAGCAACAAAGCTCCGACAAAACTAGTGCTAAGAAACGACTAGCTATGCTGACAACACTGTGTTAGTGGATCTATGGCTGAACAGCCACAGCTGGATGTAAAGTGGAAAAATTCTTGTCTCAACTACCACGGCTGGATTTCAAGCACAGGTATGCATCTGGACAGGTTGAGACCCAGCAAGAATTAAACCGACTGATTGCCAGATACACTGTTACAGACTGAAGATGTGATAACAGTCATTTTCCATCAGACAGCTGAGACTGTGAGCCACTGAAGTTAAAACACATTTACTTGCTACCTGGATAAAGATTATTCAAAAATGGATTTTGATCTCCAAAAGGAATTTGAGGGACTGGATCATGTCTCTGTCACAGCAGACATTTGGACTGTGGATAATGGACATTTTCTTTGGATCACTGCACATCGAATTAAATCCATATCATAAAGGTAAGATAAACATGGACAGCTTTATGCCAACTCTCACTCCAAAATGAGGAAATTACTGGCAATATCATGTTGATTTTCTTCAGACTTTTCCCACAAGAGCTCTCAAGGCAGGATAAAGCAGACTGAAGATGTTCTAAAAGCTGAAACGGTCTGTTTTCAGCCTGACAGTAATAAGCCCGTAATGTAATCCATTAATTAAATTATCTTGCTATGTGTGCAAGATGATTAAAGGATGCATTTAAAAGTAATGTGAAAGTTACTTTTCCAACTAACTAGTTACTTTAATCATGCAGTGATTGATAAAGTAACTCAGACACTTTTGAAAAGAAGTAACTAGTAACTGTAATTAGTTACTGTTTTTTTAGTAACTTACCCAACACTGCTTATTGCAGTTATTAAGCGGAAGAAGATGAATGAATGAATGAAGTGTTTACCTGTAGTACAGGTGGAACTGCACGGAGCGTATGCAGAAACCTTCCAACGGTGCATGTCTGTCAGACTAACATGTGGCCCCAGACCAACATCAAAGTTATTGCTGTAGGGAAAACACACAGGCAAATTGGCAGGGAGATTTAGAAATCCTGGTGCTTGTTCAGCCAGTTGATTTTACGATAGCACATTAATGCAGCATCGTCTACGATGGATGGATGGACACTAATGCAGCAATCACTTTAGCTATATTAACATTTGGTAAAACTCCAAAAGGCCTGGACAAGTCTGTGCATCATCTTTAAAACAGTGTTGAATAATGTTGATCTTAAAGGAGACCTATTCCACTTATTTCCATGCCCATACAGTATATATTTTTATTCTTGGCATCTGCTAAGGTAGATATTGATAGTTCACTAAGGCAAATCTCTTAAAAGCAGAAACTTTGGGTGTGTCTGGCAGCCTAGTGGTTCAGAATGAATTCCATAAGAGCACTTTATGGAAAAGTTGTTCAACCAGTGATCGATAATTTGAGTCCCAGCCAGATCAGAATGATCTTTCCTGCACGTCCCTCCCTTCCTCTTCACCCCCCCCCCAACTTTAACTGTTAAAAATCTCTTATATAAAGAAAACCTGCAAGATCAGAACAGAATTAAAAGATCAGGTTTCACACAAATTTATCATTCCTCTTAACTGCAAGGCTAGGGGTGTGGTGATACTTCTCCATAGATCCGTGCAATTCAAGCTTGATACATTTCAAGATAAAGGGGGGCGCTACATAATTATCCAAGGAACTTTATGTAACACACCTGTATTATTAGCCAATATTTATGCTCCCAAGTGGGATAATAGACAATTCTTTCAGGATGTATTTTCACTCCTTCCGGACTTGGACACATAATTTTAATACTTGAGAGGGACTTTAACTGTGTTTTACACTCAACACTCGACCATTCTAACCCAAGCCATAACATTGGTACCCCACTAAATAATTCTGCCCAGTGTATTTCCTCGTTTCTTCAGACTTACGGGATCATAGATCCATTCAGGTTTAAAAACCCAACCTCAAAGGAATTTCTTTTTTTCCCCACACTGCATCAGTCATATTCCCGGATCGACTATTTTTTGTTAGACTGCAGACTTCTTCCATTTTTAAGTTTGATAAAATATGAAGGTACTGTAACAGACCATAGCCCCGTGACTTTAACCCTTTATTTCCCGGGTGAGGTTCCTCCCAGAACGTTTTGGCGATTGAACATAAGGCTCTTGGCAGAGGAGGAATTTCTGCAATTCATCAACACACAAATTGACCTTTTCCTTGAGACTAACAGTACCCCTGATATAAGTTACAGCCTCCTATGGGAATCATTTAAAGCTTTTATAAGAGGATATATAATTTCATATAGTGCAAGCCATTCTAAAAGGAAATTAAAATACTTAACAGAGATCAGCGACAAACTGAAGTTAATAGATCAGTGTCAGCCCCACCATCTGCAGATTTATGGAAGGAGAGATCACTACTTCAAGCAGAATATGACCTTTTAATAAATGAAAGGGCCATAGATATGCACATGAGATCACGACAGCAACACTTTGAGCATGACGAAAGGGCTGGTAAGATGCTGAGTCATCAGTTGAAACAAATGGCAACAGCAAATTACATTTTAGCAATAAGAGACAAGGATGGTAATATCACTACGGATCAACAAAGAATCAACGAACAATTCAGGATGTTCTATAAGGAGCTATACACCTCTGAACAGTATGAAGAATGGCAGCTAGAAGAATTCTTTAGGAAGATCCGAATTCCCGTCTTAGCGGATGCAGACAGAGACAGCATCGAAGGTGGCACACAGTTAATAGAAATTGAGCAGGCAGTTAAGAAGATGAAATCGGGTAAAGCCCCAGGACCGGATGGATTCCCGGTTGAATTCTATCACACTTTTTTGGCAAAACTATTTCCTTTTCTATACAACGTTTATGATGAGGCTTTCAAGGAAAAATGCCTTCCTCTAACAATGATGCAGGCCAGTATTTCGGTGCTCTTCAAGAGACACAAGGACCCATTGCAATGTGAGTCATACTGCCCAGTGAGCCTGCTTTGTTGTGATTATAAGATCCTAACAAGAGTGCTGGCTGACAGATTGGAACATGTGATGGACAGAATTATCCATATGGATCAAACTGGGTTCATAAGAGGAAGACAGCTGTATAGTAATCTTCACCGCATATATAATGTAATATATTCTCCAGATAGTAGTAAGGTTCCAGAAGCCATCCTTGCTATGGACGCACACAAAGCATTCAATAGAACTGACCATAAATACTTGCTCTCGGCCCTTGAAAGCTTTGGTTTTGGACCTTCATTTTGTTCTTGGGTGGGCATGCTGTACGCTAGCCCACAGGCCATGGTCAGGACTAACAATTATATGTCTGAATATTTTTCTCTATTTAGAGGGACAAGACAGGGGTGCCCCCATCCCCCCCTCCATTTCGATGTTGCCATTGAGCCCCTGGCGGTCGCACTGGGGAGTGAAGACACCGTGACGGGACTCAGCAGAGGAGGACACATACATAAACTTGCATTATATGTCGATGACCTCCTTCTTTTTCTGTCTGACCCCTGCAATTCCATCCCAAGCGCCCTGAAAATTATTACAGCTTTTGGGTCAATTTCAGGATACAAAATTAATATGACAAAGAGCTTAATTTTTCCAGTTAACAATAAAGCTACCCAAATAGCATTGGACAGATATCCATTTAAGATAAGTAAAGATAAATTTACTTACTTGGGAGTTTCAGTGACTAGACATTACAGGGATCTGTTTAAAGACAATTTCACAACAACTCTAATTCAGGCCAAGAAAAATATGGAACGATGGTCAACCCTTCCTCTGTCAATGGCAGGACACATAAATGCGGTCAAGATGGTAATAATTGCAAAATTCCTGTTTCTTTTCCAAACCATTCCAGTATTTATAACAAAGTCATTTTTTTTAAAAAAATTGATAAAGGCACTTCCTGGTTTATCTGGAACAAGAAAATACCACGTATTAGAAAGAAGTGCTTGGAAAAACAGAAGGAGAAGGGAGGGCTGGCCATGCTTCAACAACAGAGGTGGAGAACATGGCCCATTCAGACTCCATGTCTCCAGACTCCCTCGGAATGTGGTTGAAGTTCTTCCGGAGGTGGGAGTTGAAGACCTCCCGGACAGGGGCCTCAGCCAGACGTTCCCAGCACACCCTCACTATGTGTTTGGGTCTACCAGGTCTGAATGGCTTCCTCCCCTGCCATCGGATCCAACTCACCACCAGGTGGTGATCAGTTGACAGCTCTGCACCTCTCTTTACCCGGGTGTCCAAGACATACGGTTGCAGGTCTGATGACACAATAACAAAATCGATCATCGACCTGCAACCTAGGGTGTCCTGGTGCCAGGTGCACATATGGACACCCTTATGCTTGAACATGGTGTTTGTTATGGACAAACTGTGGTTAGCACAGAAGTCCAATAACTGAACACCACTCGGGTTCAGATCGGGCAGGCCGTTCCTCCCAATCACCCCCCTCCAGGTTTTACTGTCATTGCCCACGTGCGCATTGAAGTCCCCCAGTAGGACAATGGAGTCTCCAAGAGGAGCACCCTCCAGCACCCCAGTCACAGACTCCAAAAAGGGTGGGTACTCTGAAACATCATTTGGTGCATAGGCACAAATGATGGTCAGGACCCGTTTCCCAACCCGAAGGCGCAGGGAAGCAACCCTTTCGTCCACCGGGGAAATCTCCAACATAGAGGCAGCAAGGTGGGGGGGATACAAGAATACCCACCCCTGCTCGTCGCCTCTCGCCCAGGGCAACTCCAGAAAAGGCCAAGCTCCAGCCCCTCTCCAGGAGACTGGTTCCGGAACCGGAGCTGTGTGTTGAGGTGAGGCCGACTATATCTAGCCGGTATCTCTCAACCCCGTACACCAGTTCCACCAGGATTCAGTGTACCCCGCCCGGTATGGGGCTACTGGGGCCCCACCCTGGAGCCAGGCCTGGTGGAGAGGCTCGATGGCTAGCGTCTGGTGGCTGGGTTTCCACCCATGGGACCTGGCCGGGCTCAGCCCGAAGAAGTTACATGGGTCCGCCCTCCAGTGGGCTCACCACCTGCAGGAGGGATCATGGGGGTCCGGTGCTATGTGGATTAGGTGGCGGTCAAAGGCGGAGACCTTGGTGGACTGATCATATAATAATAATAAATAAAAAAAAACCTTAGTTTTAAACGGCAGGTGGATGATACCATTTATCTATACAATGACAAAGATGCCCCATCTCCATAACAAAGCACAAACAACTTCCAGAAAACCAAGTGACTCATTATCTGTACATATATTTTGTAAATTATTATTTGAAACATTAACCACATTTTAATATGAACATCTACACTTGGATCAATATATGGAACTCTCCTGTCAGGGGAGCATGATTGGTGACCATGCTACCTCCATTATTATTGATTATTCTGGACTTCTGTTCATTAGGATTTATTCTGTTCTTGTTTGGCTGTTATTTTCCTTATATCTGGTTTTCAAGATTTCAGGATTCAAAGATTTTATTTGTCAACACTGCTATACGTACAGGACATACAGGAGAACTGAAATGCCATTTCACTCTCTTCAGTTGTGTGCACAATATTAAAAAAAGGAATAAGGCTGGTAAAACAACAACAGCAGTCTATGTACAGTAATGCTACCCGTAGTGCAAATACCTGCAGCATCAACAAAACCTGTACCATGTCTTTGTTGACTTTAAAAAGGCTTTTGGCACCAGGCATTGTGGACCACCATGCACAAGTACAACATCAGTGCTAATCTCATAAACATCATCAAGAACCTGTATGACAAAGAGACCAGCACAGTACTCTACAATGGCAGCACTGGAGACTTTTTCAGAACTACTGTTGGAGTCAGGCAGGGTTGTTTACTATCGCCAACCGTCTTCAACATTTTCCTAGAGAATATCATGAGCAATACTCTGGAGAATCACTAAGGCTCAATCAGTATTGGAGGAAGAACACTCACCAACTTACGCTTTGCCGATGACATCGATGGATTGGCAGGAACAGAAGAACTTGAAAACCTAGTGGAACAGCTGGACAGAGCATCGACAGCTCATGGAATGGAGATTAGTGCTGAAAAAACAAAAGTTATGACCAACAACCAAGATGGCTTCAAGAGAGAAATCAAAGTAAGAGCTCAAAAACTTGAAGCAGTCACCAGCTTCAAGTATCTTGGAGCCATTGTAACAGATGAAGGGTCAAAGAAAGAAGTTCTTGCAGGAACAGCACAGGCCATGGCAGCACTAACCAGGCTGAAGAAAATCTGGAAGAACAGGAACATCACCGACAAGCAAAAACTATGCCTACTGTGTTCACTGGCCATCTTAACCTTCCTCTATGCATGTGAATCCTGGATCCTTACAGTGGACCTACAAAACAGGATCCAAACCTTTGAGGTGAGATGCTACAGGAAAATCATGTGCATCTCTTACAAAGACCACAATACAAATGAAGCAGTGCAGAATTGCATCAGAACAGCCACTGGACCATATGAGGACCTCCTCTCCATTGTGAAAAGCAGGAAAATGAACTGGTATGGCCATGTGACAAGATCCACTGGAACTCCGAAAACCATTATGCAAGGCACCATACTTGGAGGAAGGAGACGTGGCAGACAGAAGAAAAGGTGGGATGATAACATCAAGGAATGGACAAACCTACCTCTCACCAACATACTGAGGTTAGCAGAGGACCATACAAGATGGAGGGAACTTATCAAAAAGTCATCGGGGGTGCCCCTACAGCTGCCTGGTTTTGGAGCTAAATAAGTAAGTCCAAATAATGGTAAAAGATAAAACCCAGACATCCCATAGTGCAAATAAAGATAAACGATAAAACCCAGCAATTCTATATACAGAAAAAGGTAGAGCAGTAATACTTGTAGCTGCAAATTCGATGTGGTAGTGTAGGTGCAGATAGTGACAGATAGGACTGCACATGACCAATATTGAAAGAACAGACAGCAGCGGGTATGGCATTTGTGCAAATGGTTGCAGTAAGGTGCAGATACATACAGCAGCAGATGCATTATTGTTGGTGTGCCAGTCTTTCTGTGCCAACAGCTGAGGTAGTTATTGTGCGGGTGAGTGTGTTACAGTTCAAAAACACTTTCTTTTTTTTTGCTTTTGTTAGTTTTATCAGACACCATTCATTTTCATGCTCCACATCTGGCCTGTCGTCGCTCACTAGTAAGAGACAGGCAGACCACCTTTCCCACAATTCCTTGCGGTTTTTCCACTGGGTGACGTCATGCGCCCATTCTCTACTGGAAGCGTGAAAACACGTGTCTAGCAACAGAAACACTGCAGGCTGCAGCTGCTGTGGTGAGGTGATGAAAGGAGCAGAGGGGGGAGAGGCATTCGGGGCTCAGGTGCAGATCACATGGAATTATTTGGACGTAAAAATATAGCTATCGGGCATTAAAATACATTTGATTGGCAATTGGTCTCCGTGGGGGAGACACCAATTGCCTACTGAAAGTTGAAATGACAGTCACATCTTGTGACTTTTGACCTTGAACTCAATTTGGTGAGCATCTGGGCAAAAAAAATAGGAGAAATAGCAATTCTTGTGACATGTGGATGGACAGAGAGAGATGACTGATGCAGTGCCATGGCATGAGTCAATTTCTCCTGCACAGGAAAGAGCTAAAAAAAAATTCCCAGGGATCACTGATGGGAAAAATTAAAAAGTCAGATCAGATTGTTGGAATGAATGAAGCTGTGTTTATATTGTGATTTTGCTAAAATGATCATTCAAAACAGTTCTAGTAGTCACCTTCTCGTCTATGGGCCGGTTTACATACATTTAAAACTACACAGAAAGCCTCCTGTTAACCAGAGGATGCAAACTGGAAACCTAACTTTAAGGCAACAATGATGACCACAACACTGTGAAAGACAAAGTTTTTTTTCTAGTGTTCACCAGGAATTTATTAAGGCTGCTAAACATATTGGGGGGGGGGGGGGGCTGAAAAGTTCATAGGCTGACTATGATTCAGTGTTCAAATTTGACCAAATATGGTTTATTTTTCAACATAGTCTCCAATGTCAGTGAATCTGAAAAAAAAAACCCCACAATGCAGTTAGTATAAGAAAAAACTGAATTTAATGCATGACTAAGTTTCATTGCTGTAGCATAACTCCTTCATCAGCGTATGAACTTTTTAGTCCCCCCTCGTAGAACCTTATTCTGTGGTGTGGCTGAGGGTTTTCAATATGTGTTTTATTTAGAGGCTCCCTGTAGTTTGGACATAAGATAAAATAAATAATTATAACAAAAAAGCTGAAAAATGTGCAAACCTAACAGAAAACCACACAAAAATATCATGAAAAACACATTTATAAGAAAGAAACTCCAACTTTATGAGAGGAGAGTTAATTAATGTTGATAGTTTATACTGACATTTTTGCTGTTTTACTTTCATTTTAGGGGTCAAATACATTTGTCAGTCCATGTAGAATTTTTTTTTTTTTTGGGGGGGGGGGGCAAAAACTGCTCAGAAGTATTTTTAGGATGGCAGATGTCGCAGACCACTGATCTGATGTAACAAAATAACCTCAAAAATACTCATATGGTGGTTTGGAGTAAAAGGGATGTCTATAATTAAAAAAAAGAATCTTAACCAAACTGTCAAAATACAGCAGCTGCTTGGTGATGTTGTAAAAACCTTGTTAGGGCTCATTTCACCATAGAATACCTGGATATTCATGATCTAAATCTGGATTTCTGTTCCACTAAACTAAAACTGGGTTGCCGACTTCCGGTTATGGCTGCCACGTAGGACGGACGTGTCTCGCTCTGCTCTGCTCCTGGAGAAAAAAATCGGCAAATAACTCTCTCATTTGGGACAGAACGTATCCCAGCGTTTGGGCGAGGATATGTCGGCGAAGCCTAAGGCTGGAAAACCAGGAAAAGGAAAAAGCGAGCCGCCGAAACAGTCCAAATTAACGGACTTTCAGGTCTGTGACGCAGCAAACAGGGCTCCATATATGGCGGAGGAGGCTGGCAACGCTGCGATTTCTGCGGGGAATGGCGCAGATGCGCTGATGGCTGCCATGAGTTCAATGAGAGCGGACTTTTCCTCTAGATTTGATGGGATTATGACAGCGTTGGAAGGAATAAGAAAGGAATTGGGTGACTGTGTAGAACGAACGGCGCAGATGGAGCTCCGTCTCGCTAGTGCTGAAGATGACGTCACCCGTCTTCAATTAAAGGTGCGCACTTTGGAAAAAAAAAATAAATCTCTGGAAGATAATATTTTGGATTTGGAATCTCGGTCGAGACAGAATAATTTGAGGCTGGTGGGTCTTCCAGAGGAATCAGAAGGTCGGGACGTATGTTCCTTTCTGGAAAAGTGGATTCCGGAGGTGCTGGGCAGCGAGGAGTTGCAATCAGCAGTGATTCTGGAAAAAGCACATCGCATTGGCCCACGGAGAGATAAGGGACCGCCGAGGACCTTAATTATGAAGTTTCTTAACAACAGAGACAGGATGAAGATCTTCAACGCTGCACGAGCTAAAAAAGGAGAGATTAAACACCAGGACCAGCAGGTGCGGTTCTACCCAGATTTGGCCACAGGAATCCAGCAATTGAGGAAGCAGTTTGATCCCGTACGTAAGGAGCTGCGCAACCTTGGGATTCGTCATGGTGTAATCTATCCTGCGAGACTGCTGACCACGTATGAGGGCAGAACCCACATCTTCAAGACCCCAGAGGAGGCGCAGGAGTTCATCAAGAAGATCAAAGAAGAAGAAGAGACTGGTGGGAGCTAAGCATGAACAAAATATAAGGTAGAATAATTAAGCATTTGCACAGGCATCTGACTGACTTGAAGTAAATAGTAAGTTTACAAAATATAGATTGTATTATATATTAAAAAAAAACAAAACAAAAACAAAACAAACAAAAAAAAAAACTATGATGTACAAAGTTGTTAAAAATTTTGGAGTTAAGTTGGAAAACTACAGAGGAGAGTTAATGTTACGTCATTAAAAGCAGTAGAGTTAGGGTGATTGGGAGGATGAAGAAGGAGTGGCTTAGGCTGTTCCCCGTGGGTGTGGAACGGTCGATGGCTATATCGGGAGACAGAATTTTTCTTTTGATTTTGGGGGGTTTGCCACAAGTGTGGGAAGGGGAAATTTGTTTGTGTGTAGTTTGTAGGATGAATGTTCAACCACTCATGTTTTTGCTTCTCTGTATGAGCATGTTTACACTGCAAGGTAATCCCAAACTCTCTATTGATCATGGACCAAAGTGTTAATCTTAATTTAACTTCATGGAATTGCAGAGGTCTACAAAATTTAAAAAAACTTAAACAAGTTATGAATAAAATAAAGGACATGGGTTCAAGAATTGTGTTTTTACAAGAAACTCATCTGATAGAGGAGGATGTTAAAAGAATTAGGAGTAGATGGCAGGGAAGTGTATTCACCTCTTCATTTTCATCCCGAGCCAGGGGAGTTATGACTCTCATACATAAATCAGTTCCTTTTCAAGTGAAAAATGTAATTGGAGACAAATTTGGAAGATATGTAATCATTCAAGGTTCTTTGCTATTAGAAAATATAAATCTTGTGAACTTATATGGTCCCAATATAGATGATCAGAAGTTCTTTGCTAATTTATTTCTCATCTTATCATCACTTACAGGGCAACATATAATAGCAGGGGATTTTAATTGTACATTGAATCCAGGTGTGGATAGATCAACAGGACTGGATTGTACGCACATTGGATGTAGGATGACTATTAATCATTTTATGAAAGAATTGAGATTGTTAGATATATGGAGAGAAATGAAACCACAAGTTAAAGCCTATTCTTGTTATTCCAGTACCTACAAGACATTCTCACGTATTGATTATTTTTTGATTTCCACAGAATTAAGGTCCAAGATTCAAAACTGCTTTTATGATAACATCGTGATCTCTGATCATGCACCCTGTTGTCTAATATATGTAGATAAAAAATTGACAAAGGAATCAGGTAGATGGCAATTTCAGCATAAATGGCTTCAGGATGAGGAATTTGTCAAGTATATAGAAAAACAGATAGACGAGTTCTTTGACATCAATACTACACAAACATCAGCATGTGTAAAGTGGGAGGCTTTCAAAGCTTTTATTAGGGGGCATATTATTAGTTATACAGGATCAAAATCTAAGAAGACTCGAGAGGAGAGAGCTAAATTGGAACATAAAATAAAAAATCTTCAGGAAAAAGTGTATGCAGGAAGTGACCCAAGGTTGGAGAATGAATTACTGATTTTGAGAGCTGAATACGACAAAAAATCAGCGAATAGAGCTGCCTCGAGTCTTCTAAGATTGAAACAATCTTTTTATGAACAAGGTGAAAAATCAGGAAAATTATTAGCATGGCAGATTAAACAATTGGAAATTAAAACACCAATTACCAGTATTATAAGTAACGGACAGGTAGTTATAGATCCTTTAGAAATTAATAGAGCCTTTAGAGATTACTATGAAAAATTATATGATACCAAAAATGAACCTGATTTAACAAAACTAAATGGGTTTTTGAACGAACTATCTATACCGTGTATTCCAAATGAAAACAGGGAGATATTGGAGTCTAAAATTAGTCAAGAAGAAGTTGGGCTAGCCATTGATAATATGAAATCAGGAAAAAGTGCAGGACCAGATGGTCTTCCAGTTGACCTTTATAAAAAATTTAAGAATAAATTAATAAAACCTTTTTTGGAAATGGTTTTAGAAGCATTTCAAAATAATAATTTACCATCATACATAAATAATGCCTTAATTATACTGCTGCCAAAACCAGGTAAGCCCTCTAATAAATGTGAAAATATGAGACCAATAAGCCTATTAAACGCCGACCTTAAGATAATCTGTAAAATTTTAGCAAGACGAATACAAGAAATTTTACCAAATATTATTAATCGAGATCAGAATGGCTTTATAAAGGGTAGACAAGGCTTCCATAATGTAAGAAGACTATTTAATATTATCTATTTTAATAAAGAAGCACCGGATACAGCTCTCCTATCATTGGACGCCGAAAAGGCCTTTGATAGAGTTGAATGGCCCTTTCTTTTTGAAGTCCTACAAAGGTTTGGACTTGGAAATAATTTCATAAAATGGGTTCAAATAATATACAATAATGCTACAGCAGAAATCCTAACAAATAACAATATTTCAAAACCAATAAAAATCAATAGAGGATGTCGACAAGGCTGTCCACTCTCACCTTTACTGTTTACTATGGCAATTGAACCTTTAGCGATAGCGATACGTTTACATTCACAAATATATGGAATTAAAGTTGGACCAACAGAACATAAAATCTCCCTGTACGCCGATGATATAATTTTGTTTATGTCGAATCTAAAAAAATCAATTCCAACCTTGTTGAATTTAATAAAGAATTTTGGGGAAATATCAGGCTATAAAATAAATAAAACTAAATCTTCAATATTAATGCTAAATGAGACCCAGAGAAATTACCCAGCCCCTGAGGTAAATCAATTCAATGTTGTAAATCAGTTTAAATATTTAGGAATCCAAATTATGCCTAAGCTAGAATCAGTCGCCAGTGTCAACTATGAAGCCTTAATGTCAGATATCAGTGAGTTAACTCAGAGATGGATGTCACTACCAATGTCGATGATCGGGAGAATCAATATACTTAAAAGTAATATTTTACCTAAAATACTTTATTTATTTCAATACATTCCCTTATCACCACCTTTAGATCTATTCTCAAGAATAAAAAAAAAGTTAGTGGAATTTATATGGAACAACAGGAGGGCTAGATTACGTCTGTCTTTATTATATTTACCATTTGATCGTGGAGGTCTGAAATGTCCAAATTTTATGTTGTATTATTGGTCGGCACAACTGAGGTCTATGACATATTATTTTTCATCAAATGATCTCCCTCACTGGACTGAAATGGAATCATACAATTTACCTTTACCTCTTCCCATATTCATATACTCAGATTCGGCAAAAAAATTACAAAAACAAGTTAAAAATCCATTTGTAAAGCATATGATCAAAATATGGTGTGAAGCTAAAAACTATTTAAAAGAACCACAGTTATTGTCACAATTTAGTCCAATATGGGGTAATCAATATTTTAAACCAGGGAGAGCGGACGCTGTATTTAAAGTATGGAATTTAAAAGGGATACAAAAGATTCAGGATTTATATTTGCCATGTGCAGACAACATAATGTCTTTTGAAGAGCTGAGGATCAAATTTAATCTCAATAGAACACATTTTTTTAAATATCTTCAACTTAGAAACTTTATTCGATCAAATCAAAATAAAGCTCTCACTCGACCTATTTATTCATCCTTGGAAAAAATGATGATGAAAGATAGTAAAAGAAAGGGTATTATTTCAGAGTTTTATAACTCATTGACACTATCCTCAAGTGAAAATTCACTGAAAAGATTAAACTACTGGAAAGAAGATCTGCAAATTGAAATTTCAGAGGAACAATGGGAATTGGCTTGTACAGAAGCTCAAACCAAATCAATAAATGCACGCCTTAAATTGATACATTTCAAATGGTTAATGCGGATGTATGTTACACCGGAGGAGTTAAATAGATATAACAAAAATATACCAGATACATGCACAAAATGCATGGAAAGTAAAGGAACCCTATTTCATTGTTTATGGGAATGTAGATTAATAAGAATGTTTTGGGAAGAGGTGAGGGTAACAATTGAAAAAATAATCTCAAAACAAATCATATTGAATCCTAAACTGGTTTTGTTGGGTCTGTACCCAGAAAAGCATAATTTCAATAAAAGTGAAAGAACATTCATAGACCTCAGTTTGCTTAATGCCAAAAAATGTATTGCACTATTATGGAAAAAGACTCATAGACCAGATGTGACTCAGTGGTTAAGACAGATGTTAACAAACCTTCCATTAGAAAGAATAACATATATACTGAAATCAAAGGAAATTGTGTTTGAGAATATATGGAGACCTTTTATTGATTATGTAAAAAATTTAAACATAACTCTTGAAGAAGAAGGTGAATGATGTGTGTGGACCTTGTAAATTCCAAACTGGTGAACATAATATGTATACTTATGTATTGGATTGTCTAGACTAAACAGAGGAGCATTGTTGAAGACTTGATTTTGTTGGTGGTTGTTGGTGTTTTTAGTGCATTTTTTTTTTTTTGTAGTACTTTAGTGTTAGTGTTTGATTGTTTGTATCATGTTTGTTAAAAAAAAAAAAAAAAGGTTCAATAAAGATATTGTGGAAAAAAAAAAAAAAAAAAACTGGGTTGCCATTGGATTTTCCAGCAGGACAATGACCGGAATCATTTATTCACATCAACACCAAAACGATTAACTGACACAGAATCGGACTCTTTGGCCATCTCAGTCCCCTGACGTGAACCCCAATGAATGCCGTGGGTTGAGCTGAAGAGGAGAGAGCACAGAGCGGGCCGAGGACCGTGGATGTGGTGTCAGAGTAACAGAATGAAGGTGTGCTAATAATTCAGACACGTGTTCAAGATAATAATTTCCTGATAAGGGATTGTTTTCATCTGGAAACATTAATAGTTGGATTATTTTTCTCATTTTTGCAGGCTGAGATGAAGCTACTCCAAACTAATGTTTAACTAATCTTGTGGAGGGTGTTTTTTTAAATATAAGATACAGAAAATAAAGAATAATAAGTCCTCTTTAATGAAATATGCACTGTACAATGTATTTTAAGTATTGTTTCTTATAAGTCATAATCACAGGATAGAGATGGGGAGAATCTAACACAATAAACACTAAATACTGACTCTGTTGAGTATTGCATGACAGAAACAGTTGGTGTTACCTCTCTGTGTTTGCTGCCTGGACTGCTGACACCTGCTGCAGCTGCACCAGGACCACAGCGTGTGTGTCCGCCTCCGACTGTGTAACAGAGTGCGTGTCTTTAACGGTGAGTAAGTCTGTCATCTGTAGGTCCGTGTGTATTTGTGTATCTGCAGCAGCTGGGGAGCCCACATATGTTCCTGCTTGTGAAACTGGGTCAGTGAGTGCATGTGTGCCAGTGCGTGTGTTTGACTGTGTGTGGTTGTAAAGTAGGTCCTCCAGGAGCAGGTAGGGGGTGTCTTCTGTTCGGACTGCAGACTGAGCACTCCGACTACCTGCGACAAAGAAATTGGAGGAGAATTGTTTTGCTTTTCAAAAGTTACAAAACAGAAAGAAATGTCAGTCTGCAGAGAACAAGAAACCAAAAGGAATGCTGGGAAAAAGGAACAAATCTGGAAAACAATCTGACATATTTACAGCAAGGGATAGCAACCTACAGTTCTGCAGCCACCAGTGGCTCTGGTGATTCTGACCAGGGGTTAAAAAAGCTCACAAATTTACAAACACAAAGTTGGAAATTTTCAAAAGGTGCAAATGTATAACAAGAGCACTCTGAGGTGAGTGCAATGTCCCCCACCTCGGTTTTCTTTGAAGATCCCAATATGTTGCTGAAGAAGAGCAGTTTTCAGCTTTTCCATGAGCATCATCAGTGTGTATCAAATCCTTGTGCCAAGTTTCGAAACATTTGGAATCAGACCGTCAATGGCGGAGTAGCTCATTCCAACCTGACCAAACACCCCGAGAGTGCTCAGATCTCCTGACCAATGACCTTGATCTTAAGCACAGCCTAGCTACAGACCCATCGAGCATGTGTTTAAAGTCAAGGTCAACGGCCCAGGAGGAGTAACGTTTTTTGCAAAATCATAAATGCCCAGATCTCTTGACCTTTGACCTTGACCTCAACCTACCCGAGGATATTTGTGAGTGGGTTTGGGGAGAATCGGGGTAGCTCCCGAGGAGTAGTGTTTTTTCCAGAATCGAAGTGCCCAGAACTCTTGACCGTTGACCTCGAGCAAAACTTGTATGCGGACCCACCTGCATTATGTGCATCATCAGTGTATATCAAACCCTAGGTGCCAAGTTTCAAAACATTTGGAACAAAACTGTAGGAGGAGCTGATTTCACAGACAGTTTTGTGACCTTACTTTGGAAAAAATCTCCATTGAAGTGAATAGCAAGAGAGAAATTATCTCTTGCCATTCTCTTTTTTCTGAAGTAAGGTCCCATATGCAGAAGTGGAGGGGGCGTGACTTAGGCTCTCTATTAAATGAGGTGAAATAGGATATTTTTAAGTCAGGGGCTGCTGCAAAAATCATCTGACTGGAGTCAAATTGCAATATGCACATCATCAGAGTATATCAAACCCTGGTACCAAGTTTCAGAACATTGGGAACAAAACTGTAGGAGGAGTTGATTCCACAAAACAGGCGGGACAGATGGACAGACAGGCATCACCATAACATAATCCCCCTATGACAACAAATCATAAGCAAGGATTAGTATTCAAGCGTGCTTTATGCCTGCGTAATGCTGCTGTGGCCCCACGACAAGCTATTTTTGTTAATTTATTGTCACGTTTTGTTATCCAATGCATGGTCCTTTGCTTTCTTTTGTCATAATCTGGGCATGATTTTAGGATCATGTCCAGATTATGTTCATTTTTGTCCTCTCTGTGATTATTTACAATTCCTGTCTGCATTATCTGTCTTCTGTGTTCCCCTTTGGTCTTCTGTGTAAGTCTCATGTGTATCCCCTGTATTTGTTTACTTATCATTCGCAGGCCCTCATGTTTCCCGTGCTCATAGCCACATTCTTGCTTTGAGTTTTGTTTTACCTTGAGTTCTTGTTTATTATGATTATTTTCAGAGTCATGTTTATGCCAGTCCTCTCTGTATTGCTCCTGTATTGTTGTCCTGTATGTTCATGGTCTTGTTTCATGTGCGTCCCCTGTCTGTGATTGTCTGTGGATCCCCACCCGTCCTGTTCTCCGCACCTGTAGCCACTTCCCTGCTGTCTCCGTTTGCCCTTGATTGTTCCCACCTGTCCTGTGTTCTGTGACTACTCGCGGTGTATATATGTCCGTGTCAGTCTCAGTCTTGCGTGGCGTTAACGTTAACAGGTTGGCATGTTTACATGTTTACCATTGTTCCCTGCCGGTAACCCTATGTCCAGAGTTTTTCCTACTAAGTTTATTTTGCCAGTCGTGTCCCCAGTTGTTTTCAGCCCGCATGCTGTATGTTTGTTTCTTTGAGTTCATTTGTGTTTTTTGAAAAATAAATCAAGCCAAGACCGAAGTCATGCTGGCTGCTTGAGTCCATTTATTCCTGCCTGCTGGAGGGGACATACGACATCCTTATCTGGGACAGTGTGGCACTCTGGGGGAAAAAAAAAAAATACCCTCATATTAAGTGAACACTCATCCCTCCTTGTAAAATCTGGATCTGAGAGTGTAACTGTCACTGCTGACGTAGTGCAATCTCAGTCCACTGAACAAGACAAATATTTTGTGTCTTTGTGTAGGATGACTGAGATTTGGGTATGTATGCATTAAAGAACGAATGAGAAGTACTAAAATATTCCCCATTTTCTTCAATAATCATTTATAAAAAGGGATCACCACAAACCTGAATCTGCTCCTGTGTACTACATCACTACATTTAAAATAAATGAAAGAAAAGCATTATTTATCTTTGCTACCTGGGTATGAGAGCAGCAGCTTGTTGTCATCAGCAGTGGATGGCTCATCAATAGAGTTGGAGGAACTCCCTTAATTAAAAGAATAATGAAAGAAAGAAAAATGAGACAAATACTATGTATAGATATTTATACTACATTTCTCACCCAGAATGAGTAACTCACTGTAACTAGGTGGCCCTGGAGGCCCCTGCTCTTCCACGTCATTGTGACTGAACACATGACCGGTGACATCAGCTGGTCTGTAAATCAAAATGGCCACTTGTGCTGGTGGTGGACTGGGAGTCTGGATCTCCCACATCATCTGGTCCTCTTCTTCCTCTTCTTGCAGCTGGACTTCTGAGAGGTGAGCAGCTCCTTCTAGGGGGTCGTAATGATGGACAGATGGTCTGCTGTGGTTCACAGAGTCACTCAGATCCTCGCTTACATCATTAAAAGTGAGGTTGAGATGAGCGGGGCCTGAGGCGACACCTCCTGCAGCAGGGATGGTGTACTCATAGGTGATGTGGGGGAGTTTTCCATTCAGGTTATAGTACTACAGACACACAGGAATAAAATCACATCAAATACTTAATAATGAACAAAAACTTGACCATATCTATTGAGTAACTGCATGTGTGTGAATATCTGTACTACCATGACGTTGAGACCCTGCAGTGTGGGTCCCTGGGCAATGATGTATTCAAGCCCGTCAGAGAAGACGCTGCCTGGACGTCTGTATTTGAACACTGTTCCGGCGACATGGAAGTTCTGAGGATGGTCAAACACTGTGTTTCCGTTGAAGAAGAAATGTCCTGCCTCATCTGAAAGGGCTGAATAGGAGGGATGAAACGAGATTGTGGTGACAAAAATAAAGCTGCAAGCTCTTGTTTGGAACACATGGCTACTACCCCTGAGATAAATGAGGCTGGTAAATTAGCCAATATCCACAGAAAAAAGAGAGGAGCTATGGTTGCTATCTTTTATATTCAGTTTTCTCAAGATCATTAAGGCCCCCTTAAACAGCACGGAGATCGTTGGGTGACCAGTGAAAACTGGCCCCTGTCCTTTCTCCATTCTATTCTACTATGCTAGAGATTCTATTAAGCTAGAAGGTGTTTTGCAAACAGATTCATTTATGACTAAAAAAGTATACTATGTTTTATTCATAAATTAGTCAAAAGTTAAAAAAATATTCACACACAGTATGTTGACCTTAAAATAAGTTGGAGGTTCTCACCCAGGATGTTCTCAGTCTTGTGTCTCTCTATGATCTGAATGTCCGATGCTCCTGCTGGGATGTTGGTGATGAACACATAGCCTGAAGACAAAAACATAGGATCAAATATTCTATATTTTTCCACTGACCAATTCTACAAATCTAATGTTGGGTTCCATGAAGAAGAGCTCACAGATGAGTTGCAGGTTCAGTACACAGATTCTGTTCACAATTATTTACCAAAAGTGTTTTTTGACTGAAGAGTTCTCGAATAGTGTCATAGCAACTACATTTCTTTATGCTCTAAAGCTGAGCAGAGGTCCTTGCATAGACTTTATCAGTAGTCAAACTGCAAGAAAACCTGGTTTCACATTTGATCTGAACACAAACAAAAGGGCCAATTTTTTTAATATCCTGCTGATTTGTCTATTTACATGATTCCCAAGTCTTCCTATAATGTTAAAACACAGAGAAATTCATAATCTTAATCATTCATTGGTCACTGATGTCATCATTTTTACCAGCAAACAAACTCAAGGGCACATTAACAGATTTTCAAATGTTTAAATGTTATTCAAAATATTTTTGTTGTTTTAACGACCAACACAGAGCTGGAATCGGGAACCTTTTTGTTAAATAACAGCACTGCATTAGAAAAAAAAGACCCCATAGATAAAATGTTACTTCATACTTAAAGTGACACATGATGTCAAACCATCCATCAGAAAGAATACAATAGCACTCCCAACGTCAAAATCCCAATATCTTACTGAAGGAGAGCAGTGTTTAAATTTTCCATGTGCATCATCAGTGTATAGCAAACCCTAGTACCAAGTTTCAAAACATTTGGAACCAGACCATCAATGAGGGTGTAGTTCATTCCAGCTTGACAAAATCACCCCGAGAGCACTCAGATCTCCGGACTGTTGACCTTCACCTTAAGCACATCCTAGATCCAAACCCATCTAGGCTGTGCTTAAGCTCAAGGTCAATGGCCTAGGAGGAGTAACGTTTTTTGTAAAATCATAAATGCTCAGATCTCCTGGCCTTTGACAATGACCTCAGCCTGGATACAGACCTACCTGAGGATCCTTGTGAATGAGTTTGGTGACCATTGGGGCAATTGCCTTGAAGGAGTAATAACTTTCAAAAATCGCTGAAGTGCCCAGGTCTTCTGACCTTTGACCTTGAGCACAACTTAGATGCAGACCCACCTGCAATATGTGCATCATCAGTGTATGTCAAACTCTGGTACCAAGTTTCAGAACATTTGGGAACAAAACAGGTGAGACAGACTGATGGAAAGACAGGCATTACCATAACATCATTCCTCTTTGGGCTTCAACTGGCGGGGGATAAAAATTCAGGATAAACAAAACATATTTGAAAAAGTCTGAAGAATATTTCTTAACTTTTAGAAAGAGTTTGGATTGTTGTTTCTGTTTCAGCCTTTTTCTTATTCGCTGCTTCCATATTATTGTCTTAAAATGCATTTTCTTGTAAAAATGTTCTAATTTAACTTACATAACCAAAATTTTCAGCTTAGTTATAGATTCAGCAAAACTGCATTTTGCACCAGGCAACAGAAGTCACATTACAATATAGTGAAGTAACCGTCAAGTTTAAAATCATCAGTAAAAGGTGGCTTTTAATAGAAATAACTGGAAAAAAAAAAATCAACTGCTGAGAAGACATCTTAAAAATGTACTGTACGGACAGAAAAAAATGATGGATCATTTTGCCACTTGAGCCAAATCTGAGACGTGTTTGTGTGTGTGTTACCTAACTGTGTGAGCGCCTTCCTATAGGATCCAGAGATGCGCTGGCATGACGTCCCGTTTCCTCCACACACCCCACATCTGTCCACTGTCTTACTGCTGTATAGCTCCCCCTCACAACCTACAGGCTGGAGCCCATCAAACATACAACACACTTGTGTAGTTGACTATTTACAGCATCAAACATCTACTTAGTTTGTCAGCAAAAACGTTGCCTACCAAAACTACTTCTCTAAACTACTGAATATATGTAATAAATATCAGTATTCTAATACTGAACCAGACGGTCAATAACAGAGTAGCTCATTCCAGCCTATCGAAATCGCTCAAATCTCCTGACCATTGTTAAGCACAGCCTAGGTACAGACCCATCCAGAATGTGCTTAAAGCCAAGGTCAATGACCCAGGAGAGGTAATGTTTTCATGAAATCCAAAATGCCCAGATCTCCTAACGTTTGGCAAAGAACTTGACCTTGACCTCAACCTGGATGCAGACCTACCCAAGGGTCATTGTAAGTGAGTTTGGTGAGAATTGAGGTAACTGCCGAGGAACAGTAGGGTTTTTTCTAAAATCTCATTAAGTGCCCTGGGGCCTCATGTACAAAGACTTGTATGGATTTCCTACTGAAAGGATATACGTTTAAATCAAGAAAACGACATAAGCAAAAAAAAAATCCAGATGTATGAAACAGAGCGTATGCAGGAATCCAAG
Source organism: Pholidichthys leucotaenia (assembly GCA_020510985.1). Taxonomy (NCBI): domain Eukaryota; kingdom Metazoa; phylum Chordata; class Actinopteri; order Cichliformes; family Pholidichthyidae; genus Pholidichthys; species Pholidichthys leucotaenia. Next base: position 140,796,886 of record CM035846.1, on the reverse strand, counting down.
CACATTTCCTTTGTACATCTCAATCTACTTGAAATTGAACGCACGTCAGAAAATACCGCACTCCTCCCTTGACACTCCTCCATTTGGAATATGCAATTACATGCAAATAGATATGCAACTAGATATATACAAGCACTGCAAGTTTGATTCTCCTGTATTCACAATCAAAAATAATGGATTTAATGGAATTTCACAACTGTGAGCTGGAGGCACTCCTGAATGAGGTAGAGGAGCGTAAAAACATTTTGTTTGGCACGCTCTCCTCCGGCATTACCGCTCGATACAGGTAATTCAATAGCCTGCTCACAGCCCTATAAGATTAGTTTACCGTTTTCCTTTATTCAGACAGGGATAAGAAGGAGAGGTTTATTTAACCTTGACATGTTTCGACTGACATCTGTAGTCGTCCTCAGAAGCGTCAGCTGATCGCTGTGATTTATGACCAACTGGATGGATCAGCTCGTTGAATTAAAGGAAAACAGTCATGAAAAAGAAGACAATATGAACCTATTTAGTGGGTAGCCACGGTCACCTGTCAGTTGAAAGCAGATCATATTAGACTCGACAAGTACATATTTTATGTCCAAAATGCAAATCTCATCTTTTATAGTTATATACAACTTACATGGATTACATACACTACTATTGCAAATGAATGAAGTGCGCCGGGGAAAGGGTGAAACTGTTGCATTTCAAACTTTATGAATGTGTTTGACATTACTGTACACACAGAGGCAACTGGGGGCTTAATAGAATGCCGTGAAACTGTAGTTTAATCAGGAAAAAAAGGAAGTCACTTTCTTCAACTACTGAGTTGTAATGAAGCCTTGAAGACAGGGTGATGTCTGGGGCGCACAGGCATGTTGCGCATGAGGTGGATTATTATTAGGACAACTGCATGAATTTACTCACCAAGATGCCACCCATCCGCACAGTGCCAGCTTGTAGTTTGTTCACAACAATGCTGTTCATTAGAATCATTAGGAAAACCGGCTCTCGCTGCAAATTGCGCTTTGATGTTGGCCTGTTCAACTGCATTGTATGGGAATATGATGTACCTGGATGACAGCCAGATAATGCCATCCCACACAGCTGGCATAGCTCGGTTCAGGGTCGACTGGGAAATTCCCTATTGGTCTGCCAGCTCACTCTGGAATGCCGCTGTTTCCAGGAACCCCAGTTTTGTCAGCACCTGCACTGGGACAGGCAGCACTCCTGTCGTGCTCCAAGAGCGGCCGTAGCTCTGAGCACAGTTCCACAAAGACTGCCCTTGGAAACCTAAACCGGCTGACAAGCCAGTCATCATCCTGAGCCAGAAAATCTTCTCCCTCTCCAAATACCCTTTCTCTTCTCACTGCATGATTTGCAATATCTTCTAATAATGCTAACGCCATTGTTGTTAGAGGCATTTTCTGCACTTCTTTGCACTTGCTTTTATATCCACTCATCTAATTGCGCACATTTGGATGTTTGTTCAACATGTGTCTCTGGTGGTGTGTACAGTCATTTTCACGTCATTATCAATCTCCCAATATCACCTGTAAGTGTCGACAATGGACCAATAACAGTAGAATCGTACATACGCCAGCCATGAAGTTGGCATGGGGCTGCGCATACTTCCACGGTCATTTCATTCTTGATACATCTGAAATTTTCCATGGAAAAGGGCATACGTCATGTTTTTGTGCATAAGTACCCTTTGTCCATGAGGCCCCTGATCTCCTGACCTTTGATCTTGAGCACAACTCTGATGCAGATCCACCTGAGGATCATTGTGAGTGACTTTGGTTAGCATTGGGGCAAATGGCTAGGAGGAGTAGCAATTCCCATGAAAGGCAGACAGACGGACAGACAGATGGACGGATGAACGGAAAGACGGTACATCATCACATTAGCTCCTCTCCGCTTTGCCGGACTGAGCTAAAAATGATATCAGTCTTACCTGACATATTCCCTCTATACACACTCCGTGGTATTTAGCATCCCGACAGAAGGTGCCGTCATGGGCAGGAACCAGCAGCTGTCGCTCCCCGCTGATCGTGGTACACTGCAGGTCACATGGCTTATTGGAGATGCTGATGTAATCAGCTATGGTTTTGAGAACATTTCAGAAGGTAATCACTTCAGTGGCATTAATTCAGTGGCATTACAGGACAAGTTCTTGTGACATGAATTCAGAAATGACTGACTATTATTTGGGATATTTTCTCACCTCCCATGTTCAGTCCCACACCACTTAAGTTATTACCATAAAAAAACAGATTTAGGAGTGTGGATATGTTTTATTTGACTAACCCACAAAATAAGAAGAACAGATCAAAGAAAGACTAACCGACCCGGGTAAAGGGGGATCCACTGGTAGTATCTTCTGCCAAAGGCTTTAGAGTTGAACTGAGAACACTGGTGTTGTTTGAAGCTAACACTGGGGCTGGGACACGGCTGGAAAGAAACACACAACTTAAAATGTCAGTTTTACTAAACTGAAATACTTGCAAGTTCATTACTAAAACATTGATATCATAATAAGTGTCATACCTGGTTTGGACAGAGTTGGTACTTTTTAGGGGAACCAGTACAATATGAGCTGTTGACATTCTGAGTGGTGGACAACCTGGGGCAGAGACAGAGCACAACAATGCCTTTAATTACTGATTTTGATGGAATGAAAACGTGGAACTTGGAAATGCGGAAATGTAGCAACTCCGGATGATCTACGGCACAACACAAAACAGAGACGTGTGTAGGCCCTATTCATGGTGGCACAAACGGCTCATTTTATTTAATTCTGGATGTTGAAATCAGTTTGGTGGAGTGTCACCGTCATACTATGTGGACATTTGGACAGTAGATTACATTTGTGAAACGTGGGGGTACAGCAACAATTCTGTCACAGACACTTAGTTTTAAGCACATTAATTTTAATAATTTCAGATTCAGGTTACTTTATTTGTACCCGTAGGTAGATTTGTTTTGCAGTCAGATGACATCCATATTTACAAACCACAATTACATTCAACATGAACACAAACACAGGCACACATGAGGCTGACTATAAACATGATAAAAGTACTCAAGGCTCCACCAATCAGAACACAGGACAAAGAGATAAGAGAAAAAACAGAGATAAGAGAGAAGGGTCATATTAAAAACTTAAAGACTAGTCAAAGAGGTTAAAAACTCAAAAGTCTAAAACCCAATAAAAGATTTAGAACCCAAATAAAAAACCTACAAAAATAAGTAAATATAAAATTAATAAACAGGTAACTAAATTATGTGCAATATACTGTTACATCTTGTTCAACTCTTTAACAGCAGCAGGAACAAAGCCGTTTTTGTAGCGCTGGGTTTTACATTTTGGGACAGCAAACCTCCGTCTGGAGGGAAGAAGCTGAAAGTGGCAGTGCAAAGGGTGGGAGTCATCATTTAAAATGGAGGTAGCAATCCTCTGTACCTGTCTTGTGTACAAGGATGTCAGGCTCAGCTGTGACTCACCAAGCAAACGACTGGACCATCTAACTACCTGATCCAAGGATTTCCTCTGTTTCAGTTTTGTCTGACCAAACCATGACACTAAAGAAAAGGATAAAACAGATTCAATAAAAGCCCGATAAAACACTGTCATTATGGTTCGGTCAATTTGGAAGCGTGCAAGTTTCCTTAAACAATGCAAATGTTGCTGACCCTTTTTGCACACCCTTTAACAGTTCTCTTCAAAGTTTAAATTACTATCAATAATCGTCCCAAGATATCTGTAGGATTGCACACATTCAATGGTCTGGCCTTTTAGTACAGTGACTTTGTGCCTGGGAGTTTTCCTCCTAAAGTCAATCATATCTTTAGTTTTTGTCGTATTCAGCTGCAGGTAGGAATCCTCACACCATTGAACAAAATCATCAACTACTGGGCCGTGGCCACTCTCACCATCCTGGAGGAGACTGGCAACAACTGAATCATCAGCATATTTTATAATGTGTCTGTTGTCATGTCTGCTCCGACACGTTTGTGTACAGGATGAAGAGTAGTGGTGACGACAACACACCCCTGAGCAGAGCCAGTAGAAGAACACTTTTGGTCAATGTACCAGTGACCCTTACTCTGTGTCCTGTTGGTTAAAAAAATCCAGAATCCAACCCACCATATTATTGCTCAAATCAAATTGTTGCAGGAGCCTTTCAACTAAAATATGAGGTTGGATTGTATTAAAGGCGGAAGAAAAGTCCACAAATAAAAGCCTGGCGGGTGTCCCATTAAAATCCAGATGTTTAAAAAGCATGTTAAACAGAGTGACAGTGGCATCCTCCACTCCTCTGTGAGGCCTATAGGCAAACTGCAAAGGATCCAAAGCATAATCATTGCAAATATTTTGAATATACAGTGGGGTAAAAAAGTATTTAGTCAGCCACCAATTGTGCATGTTCTCGCACTTAAAAGATGAGAGAGGGCTCCAATTTTCATCATAGGTATACCTCAACTATGAGAGACAAAATGAGAAAAAAAAAAATCCAGAAAATCACATTGTCTGATTTTTAAAGAATTTATTTGCAAATTATGGTGGAAAATAAGTATTTGGTCAATAACAAAAGTTCATCTCAATACTTTGTTATATACCCTTTGTTGGCAATGACAGAGGTCAAACGTTTTCTGTAAGTCTTCACGAGGTTTTCACACACTGTTGCTGGTATTTTGGCCCATTCCTCCATGCAGATCTCCTCTAGAACAGTGATGTTTTGGGGCTGTCGCTGGGCAACACGGACTTTCAACTCCCTCCAAAGATTTTCTATGGGCTTGAGATCTGGAGACTGGCTAGGCCACTCCAGAACCTTGAAATGCTTTTTACGAAGCCACTCCTTCGTTGCCCGGGTGGTGTGTTTGGGATCATTGTCATGCTGAAAGACCCAGCCACGTTTCATCTTCAATGCCCTTGCTGGTGGAAGGAGGTTTTCACTCAAAATCTCACGATACATAGCCCTATTCATTCTTTCCTTTACACGAATCAGTCGTCCTGGTCCCTTTGCAGAAAAACAGCCCCAAAGCATGATGTTTCCATCCCCATGCTTCACAGTAGGTATGGTGCTCTTTCTCCTCCAAACACGACAAGTTGAGTTTTTACCAAAAAGTTCTATTTTGGTTTCATCTGACCATATGACATTCTCCCAGTCCTCTTCTGGATCATCCAAATGCTCTCTAGCAAACGTCAGATGGGCCTGAACATGTACTGGCTTAAGCAGGGGGACACGTCTGGCACTGCAGGATTTGAGTCCCTGGCGGCGTAGTGTGCTACTGATGGTAGCCTTTGTTACTTTGGTCCCAGCTCTCTGCAGGTCATTCACTAGGTCCCCCCGTGTAGTTCTGGGATTTTTGCTCACCGTTCTCGTGATCATTTTGACCTCACGGGGTGAGATCTTGCGTGGAGCCCCAGATCGAGGGAGATTATCAGTGGTCTTGTATGTCTTCCATTTTCAAATAATTGCTCCCACAGTTGATTTCTTCACACCAAGCTGCTAACCTATTGCAGATTCAGTCTTCCCAGCCTGGTGCAGGTCTACAATTTTGTTTCTGGTGTCCTTTGACAGCTCTTTGGTCTTGGCCATAGTGCAGTTTGGAGTCTGACTGTTTGAGGTTGTGGACAGGTGTCTTTTATACTGATAACGAGTTCAAACAGGTGCCATTAATACAGGGAACAAGTGGAGGACAGAGGAGCCTCTTAAAGAAGTAGTTACAGGTCTGTGAGAACCAGAAATCTTGCTTGTTTGTAGGTGACCAAATACTTATTTTCCACCATAATTTGCAAATAAATTCTTTAAAAATCAGACAATGTGATTTTCTGGATTTTTTTCCCTCATTTTGTCTCTCATAGTTCAGGTATACCTATGATAAAAATTGGAGACCTCTCATCTTTTAAGTGGGAGAACTTGCACAATTGGTGGTTGACTAAATACTTTTTTGCCCCACTGTAACTGCCTTGGTTGTATCATCATTCTGTTCTCTGGGAAGATGTGTGTGTCTTATTTCTGATTTTGCAGAGTTGCTTTCAATTATTTTAACTCATAATAAAATTATTATTTTAGGTGATTTTAATATACATGTAGATAATCAGACACATTTGCTTTACAATTTTCAACTTAACGCCTGAATTTTAACCAACATGTTACTCAATCTACTTATGCCAAAGGCCACATTTTAGATCTTGTAATAACTCATGGTCTCTCATGTGATATCTCAGTTGTTGATATAGGTTTGTGTGATCACTACTGTGTTTTTAAGGTTCATGGTTAGGAAGCGCCATCTTACTGCTGAAGTGGCAGAAAATTTTATCAAGCTTTTATGTGATTCTCCCACTGATGTTTTACCCTCTTCCTGTGATTTTATGGTGGACAGGCTCAATGTGCAAAGTATTCCTGGCGAAAACCAACATGTTTATGAGGTGGGACTACTGAAAAATTCCCCAAGAGGCAAGAGACATAAAATTTACAAAGCTGGAAGTCAAGTCCTCTCTGTGTTAACCAATGTGTGCCAACAGATGAGAGAAAAAAATAAACAAAAAATAATGACTGCAAACAAGTATACAAGGTCAATGGGGATCAGAGAAGGGTCATAAAAATGGTCCCCAAACATTATTAAATTTCACCCCTTGTTTCTTAACAGAGTACCAGATCTTATCCAGGCTCAGGCAAGACATGATGTCTGACAGCCACTGAGTGTGAGTCGGCAGGGCAGCACCCTTCCATCTTATTAAGATAACACGTCTGGCCAGAAGGGAGGCAAAGGACAACACATGGCGCACATTAGAGGAAACATTAGGATTCCCTGAGAAACAACCAAATAGAGCTAGAAGAGGGTCGGGAGTGATTGTTATACCAGAAACCACAGAGAGTGTGAAAACCAGAATGTTCTAAGACTGCGGCAGGTCCAGAACGTGTAAATCAGTGTTGCTTCATCAGTGCCACATTTGTCACACTGAAGGTTCAAGTCTGGACAAATATGAGGAGAGTCTGGTCTTAGACATGCTGGCACGATGGACAACCTTAAACTTTAGTAGAGAGTGACGAGAGCAAAGCAAGGTAGAATGAACAAGCCCCAGGACTGAATCCCAGTTGTCATCTGACAGGTGCAGGTTCAGATCTTGTTCCCAGGCTACCCTGATCTTATCAGTGGAGGTTTGGTTCAAAGAGGTCAGCTTATTATACACTTTTGAAATGAGACCTCTGACAGACGGCTGAAGGATAAGGATGGTCGTCTATTAGGGAGCTCTGAGGAAATTCTGGAAAAACTGGTAACTGACTTTGAAGAAAATGTCAAATTTGTAAATATATGAAAAAGCAAGTTCTTGGGAGTCCAAATTTATTTGAAAGTTGATCAAAAGAAGCAAAATTGCCATTGATAAATAAATCCTTAAATATCTGATGCCCATAACCTGCCAATCCTTAAAGGCTTGTTCTGTAGCTGGAGGAAGAAGGTGGTTGGAAAAAATAGAGCTTTGGATGGGGGGGGGGGGGGGATCACACAATTTAAAATGTTCCCTGAACTGAGCCCACATTCAGAGACTGCTGGACTACTGGGTTTGTTATGGGCTGAGGTGTCAAGAGGGGATATGATGTACCCAAAAAAGCACCTTAGCCGCCCAATAGTACAGATGAAAATTGGGTAATGCTAGCCCACTGTTTAGCTTGGACTTCTGTAGATGTATTCTAGAGACCCAAGAGTGTTTACCTTTCCAAATGTAAGAAATAATTATTGAATCTAAAAACTCAAAAAAAGACTTTGGGATAAAGACAGGAATGGACTGGAAGAGGTAAAGGAATTTACAAAGAATATTCATTTTTACAGAGTTAACCCACCCAACTAAGGTGATGGATAGGGGTGTCTAATTTGACTGATTTAGAAGTTTGAAGAAGTTTTCTTTTAACATTAGTTTATGGTTTCTTATAACATTGACTCCAAGATAAGTAAATTGTTCTTTTACTAATTTGAAGGGAAAAAGAAAAATCTAACTCAAGAGCTTTATTATTTCTAGGAAACCGGTCACTTTTGTGCAGATTTAATTTATAACCTGAAAAATTACCAAAATCAGAGAGCAGGGATAATATGGAAGGAAGTGTGGAAGAAGGGTTCGAAATGAAGACCAATAATTCCTCAGCATATAGCGCCAACTTATGTTCGATATGGTTCCTATGAGTACCGAAAATAGAGGGGCTATTACGGAGTGATATCGCAAGTGGTTCAATGGCTATGTCAAGTAGCAAGGGACTTAGAGGGCAGCCTTGGCGTGTGCCTCTCTGTAAATAAATGGGTTTGGATTTTTGCTGATTGGTGAGAACACAAGCGGTGGGACAGAGATAAAGTAATTTTATCCATGATCTAAATTTGGCTTTGAACCAAAGCCAAATTTCTTTAAAGCTTTAAACAAATAGGGCAATTCGACGTGGTCAAAGGCTTTTTCTGCATCATCGAAAGAATACACTCTGGTACAGTGTTTGGAGAAGTGTAAATAATGTTTAGTAAACAACGTATATTAAAAAAAAGAGTGGCGATTTTTTTTTTTTTCTTTACAAAGCCTGTTTGATCTTCACAAATTATTGAAGGTAAGTGCTTTTCCAATCTGTGGGCTAGAATTTTTGTTAAAATTTTAAGATCAACATTTAATAAGGAAACTGGCCTGTAGGAAGAACATTCTACTGGATCTTTATCTTTCTTTGGAATAAGAGTACCATGAAGAAGGAAGTTTACCTTTACTGAGTGACTCCAGTAAAACAGTATGTAAATAAGGTATTAGCAGAGTGGAAAAGGACTTAAAAAATTCCACCGGAAAACCATCTGGACCAGGTGACTTCCCAGATTGTAGGAAGGAAATGGCAGCAGCAATTTCTGCCTGGGATATCGGGACATCCAGCTCATTTTTTTGCGACCTCAGTAAGAGTAGGAAAATCTAGCCTATCTAGGAATTGTTCCATTGCAGAATTGTTGTTGGAAAATTCAGACGTATACAGTAATGAATAATAATTCCTGAAAGAGGTGTTTATTTTCCCTGAATCTGAAATGATTCCTGTGTCTGAGTTGATTCCACCAATAAACTGTTTTGCATTAGACTTCTTTAACTGATTAGCCAACAACTTTCCAGCATTGTCTCCATATCCATAAAAATTTATCTTGCTTTTTGAAAGTTGTCGCTCTACTACATGAGTTGACAGAAGACCAAATTGGGTTTGAAGTTTAACAAGTCTTTGATATGTTTCAGAGTTTTTTGTGCAGGCATATTGGTGGTCTAACTCTTTAATCTTCTTTGATAATTCTTTCCTTAAAGTAGTTTGTTGTGTTGGGGTTTGGGGGACCTGTTATTGTGTGACATGGGTGGTGGCTCCATCTTTCCGGTTCTGCCGCCACCCGGGGTATAAGAAGGCTGTGAGGGAGACGGGCGGTCTCTTGGCCTCCTCTCTGCCTGACAGATGCGCCTGTATTGATTTGATTTTTTTTTTTATTTGATTTTGTATACTTTATTGATCCCCATAGGGGAAATTGAGGGCATCCACCTGGATGGATGAAGCAGCCACGGTATGGCGCTATCCCTTTACCATTCACACACACATTCACACCTAGGGCCACTTTTAGAGTCTCCAATTAACCTAACCTGCATGTTTTTGGCCTGTGGGAGGAAACCGGAGAACTTGAGGGACCTTGGAGTTATTTTTGATCAAGATTTGTCCTTTAATTCACATATTAAAACTGTTTCCAAGACTGCCTTCTATCATCTACACAACATTGCCAAGATCGGGAGCATCTTGTCTCTGAATGATGCTGAGAAACTGATTCACGCCTTTGTCAGCTCTCGATTAGATTACTGTAATTCGCTATTATCTGGTTGTCCTAAAGTATCCTTAAAAAATCTTCAGTTGATTCAAAATGCTGCTGCTAGAGTTTTAACTGGTTCTAGAAAAAGAGATCATACCTCCCCGGTTCTGTCCTCCCTTCATTGGCTTCCCATAGAATTTAGAATCAAGTTTAAAATCCTTCTTCTTACTTTCAAAGCTCTTAACAATCAGGCCCTCCAATATATAAAAGATCTGATATTACCTTACCATCCTAATAGAGCATTACACTCCCAAAATGCTGGCTTACTTGTGGTGCCCAGAATCTCTAAAAGTACAGTGGGAGGCAGAGCCTTCTGCTACCAAGCTCCTTCTCTCTGGAACCATGGAACCAGTTACCACTCTGGGTCCGGGAGTCAGACTCTGTCTGTTTTTAAGAACAGGGTAAAATCCTTCCTTTTTAATATAGCTTACGTTTAAGGAGGGATTTTGTGTCTCTTAACCCCACTTTTGTTCTGTTGTTATTTGATCCATACTGCTGGTTGACCTCCAGTAATGTACTTGACATCTTACTGTTGTTTTTTATGTCTGTCCTCTCCATCCTCCCTATCCCCTCACCCCCAGCCAGTTGCAGCAGATGACTGCCCCTCCCTGAGCCTGGTTCTGCTAGAGGTTTCTTCCTGCCAAATGGGAGTTTTTCACTTTCCACTGTCGCTTAGTGCTTGCTCATAGGGGATCGTCTGATTGCTGGGTTTTTCTGAGACTGTGTGGTTTTTTTCTGTACTGTGGCGCAGTATAAATAAATCTGAATTGAACTGAACTCCCAGAGTAAACCCACACAGACAAGGGGAGAACATGCAAACTCCACGACGATCACTGTTGGTCAGGGGCTGGGATCGAACCAGGGATCCCATGGCCAAGGGTGAGTTGCTGTGCTGCCGCAGTGCTAATCACTGCGCCACCGCACCACCCAGAGAGAGTGAGAGAGAGTCACGAATAAACCTGTGTCCTCTCTCTTGGGAGAGAGAGTCACGAATAAACCTGTGCCCAGTTCAACACCCGGTCTTGTCCTTGGCTTCCATTACCGACATAACATTTGGCGACGAGGGTAAAAGGTATGGACGCGGGGGTTACATCAATTTGACCGTTTTTGGCGCTTCCTGGAAAGCCGCTCGTCCCTTGGACGAGGTAGTTTGCCACCTTTCAAACGTATTTGGTAGCATTGGACCTTGGAAAACTGGAGAAGTTGAGGGCACGGACACTGTTGGTTCACAACCTGGGAATGGAAGGTCAGCGTATCTTAAGCACTTTGGGTGAGAGTGACAGTTCTGTGGAAGTGGTGGAGCTAATGGCGCAACATTTTCACACCCCAGAAAACGTCATTGTCTGGACAATCCAGTTTTGACAGTGCCAGCAGCGGACTGGCGAGTCGGTGCAGTGGTTTGTAGCAGACCTACGCCAGCTGGCCAAAGACTGTCAGTTTGGAGCGTTGGAGGAGGAGATGGTCCGCGACCAGTTGGAACATACTGTTTGCCCGGCTACGAGGTCCAAGCTCCTTACATACTCGGGCGAGCTGATGTTATCCAAGGCCATCGAGTTAGCTTGTCTGCTGCCTCAAACTGCTGAGCTATCACGGGAGCTCGGCGAGAGAGTGTCACATCGCCAATTTGAACCACAGTCGACGGCGCAGGCAGTGGATCCGGACAGTGACGATGACATGGAGGATGACGAAGGCTACGCTAATGCTGTCAAGATGAGCTCCACCCTGGGATCGCCCAGGTGTTTGGGTTGTGGGTCCACCAAGCATCATTATAAGGCCAGAGAGTGTCCGGCAAGAGGAAGACGCTGCGGCAAGTGTGGACTCTTGCATCATTTCACTGGGGCATGTTACAGGTTCGAGTGAGGTGATCCGAGACGTGAGGAGGACCCCCCCGGTTCAACTCCCACGGATTCACACTGCATCCCCAAGCACCGATGGCCGTTCCTACTGTATGGTGGAGTTGGACGAGGTAACAGTGCCGTTACTGACTGACACAAGAGTGGTGAGATCTGTGTTAAATTGGGCAACTGTGAGGAGTTTCTTCCCACAGTATCAGGTTAGAGGTGATTCAGCACCACTGTGTGGATATGGTAGAGGAAGATTGGCCACGGTGGGATCGGTGGAACTGACGACTAGGTACAAGTTGGCGGAGGTGTCCAGCTTGAGGTTCATCGTGACTGCCCGTGGAGAGAACATTATGGGGTGTGATCTGTTTTATGGATTGGGCTTCACCATCACAAGCAGTGTTGGAGAAGAGTGGTCGGGCTGTGATTTGTGGGCTCAGCCGGTTCCGCGAACGATGGACAGAGCTGTGTGGGACAAACCTTTGCCTAGTAATCTGGACAATGAGCAGGACCAACCCCATCCAGGGCCATCGTGGGAGGATCCTGGTGCCAGTAACCCTAGCTGAGGGAACTGGGCAGAACGGTGGGATGCCCGTGATGGCGGGTGGCGCTGAGTGGCTGGCCCATTCTAATCCTGGAGTTCGGCTGGAAGGGACCGGAGAGCAGGGGATCACAACCGCGACGCCAGCAGCGAAAATGAAAGGGAGCAGGGCAGGACCAGCTGGCACAGTGAAACGATGTGCCAAACAGAAACAATGGAAGCCGAGTAGGGTCCCTGTGGGGGTCGCAGATGTGGTCCAATCCAGGGAGGAGGCCCAGTTGAGAGGTGTTCAGGGCAAACATCGGAGAGAAGATGACCAGGGGCGGCTGCAGGTGGTGGCTGTTGGGGAGGATGCCTACCTCCGGCTATCTGATGGCTCATGGAGGCATCCCAATGAGCTCAGACGCGTCCGAGAGAAGGAGGTGTTTGGACCTGAACGTGGTTCGTCCCCGGGAGTGAAGAAAAGGAGGCGCACCAGAGTGGAATCATCTGACAGTTATCCAGGGGTGATTCCCCTCCTGGGGCGAGCTGACGGTTGGACAGTATGTAAAATGCATGGGTATGGAAAGGTGACAACTGTTATGTTATGTGGTTCTGTTCATGGGGGATCATTTTGTGTTTTCTATTATCTTAGGAACATGGCAGCTATTTTCTTTTAGTTGGACTGTTTATTTAGTGTGGACGGCAGAATAATCCATCTTGCTGTGTGGGGGTGGGACGGTCGTCCACCTGTCCTCCCCTAGTTTTAGTTGTTTTGAGTGACTGTGATAGGTCCCTTTTAGGTATTTCTGTTTAGTTTTCTTAGTGCGTGATTCAGGTTCCAAATTGGGGTCTCGATTGTATGCGTGTATTTTGGACCTTTTTGAAGGGGTGGGAAAGTCTTGTGTTGGAGTTTGGGGGACCTGTTATTGTGTGATACAGATGGTGTCTCAATCTTTCCGGTTCCGCCACCACCTGGGGTATAAGAAGGCTGTGAGGGAGATGTGCAATCTCTTGACCTCCTCTCTGCCTGACTGATGCGCCTGTATTGTGAGAGAGAGTCACGAATAAACCTGTGTCCAGTTCAACACCCGGTCTTGTCCTTTGCTTCCATTACAGACATAACATTCTTGTTTTTCATGTTAGCTGTATAAGAGATAATTTGGCCCCGGATACAGGCCTTCATGGTGTCCCAGATTATCAAACTAGAAACACTTGGCGTGGAGTTTGTCTGCCAGAATAAGGTTATCTGTTCTTTAATGAATTCCAAAAAGTTTGGATTTGAAAGCAAGGTAACAGAGTCACCAGGTTTGATCCACCTTTGGTGAGTTGGGCATAAATAAAGTCAGTATCAGATGGGTGTGATCCGAAATCACAATACTCCAATACTCACATGAGGTGGTAAATGCAGCTAACTGGCTATCAATTAAATAAAATGATCTAACCATGAAAATGAATGATGTACATGTGAAAAAAATGAATACTCTCTCAAATTTGGGTAGAGTTGTTGCCAAATGTCTATAATACCCAATTCAGTGGAGAAAGAATGGACAAGTGAGGCAGATTTACTCAGAGGAGCTGGTTTGGAAGAGGAACGATCTAACAATGGGTCTAGCCAGCAGTTAAAGCCCCCCACCCCCTCGAGTATGAATAAGTATGAGCTCAGATCAGGTAGTTGAGAGAAAAAATGCTCAAAAAAGCTTGGGTCATCTTATTTGGGCCATGTAAGATAGCCAATACAATATTAGTATTTAGCAGCTTTCCAGAGATAATAAAGCGGCCGTACTTGTCTGATATAATATTCTGGGGCGTGAATGCTGTATTAGCACTGATAAGGATAGAGACACCCCCCACCCCCACGGCCTTGAATGATGAATGGAAGTGCTGCCCTGCACATCTCATCATGAGTCTGGAGTTCTCAGAAGCCCAAATGTGCGTTTCTTGTAGAAAAACAACTGATGCACTTTCCTGTCTAATCTGTGCAAACACTTTCCTTCACTTCATGGGATGACTGAGACCCTTGACATTCCGGGCTGAGAATATTCAATAAATTACCCATTAAAGTTAGTTACAGAAAAGGAGGTTGAGCAGGTTGCCATATTCTGCAGAAAAAACACCAGGCTATTACTAAGAAATGAGTACTGATTGTTAAAAGCAAAAAAACAAAGTAACAGGAAAAAAAAAAAATCAAATTTGAGCCCCCCACCCAAAAACCCCCCCAGCTGTCCATAAACATGACAGCAAGTTTTTAACAAAAAAACTCTCCCTATCAAGGTTTCTCTTCCACATTCTAACTCCTAATCAGAATCAGATTTATTGCCATTGTTCATGTAGTACACAAACTAGGAATTTGTCTCAGTGCGATGCTGCAACATTAAACATGAAAAAATAAGATAGAAATAAAACTATACATGCAATAAAATGTAGAATATGAATGAGTAATACTAGTCAAAGCAATTTTAAATATATTAGCGAGTAGCAGATATTGTGGAGTACCACATAGTGCAGTCGGTAATGCAAAAAGAAAACAGTGAATTGACATGAGTCTGGTTGAGCTGCTGTACATAGTGCACGAGAGTCTAATAAGTCACTTAGTGTTCAGCAGTCTGATGGCAGAGGGGAAGAAGCTGTTCATGTGACGGGAGGTTTTAGTCTGAATGGACCGAAGTCTTCTACCTGAGGGGAGGGGGGCAAACAGTACGTGACCAGGGTGTGAAGGATTGGCTATGATCCGGCCTGCATGCCTCCGGGTCCTGGAGATGTACAGGTCCTGGAGGGATGGGAGCTTGCAGCCGATCACCTTCTCAGCAGTGCGCACGACGCGCTGCAGCCTTAGTCTGTCCCTGGCAGTGGCTCCTGCGTACCACACGGTTCCATTCAGACTCCATTATAACAATGGTTAAGAAAAGGAAAACATTTAACACTCTGAGTAAAAAAAAAAAAAAAGGCTAAATATTGGCCAAAACTCTAGTAGCAGTAGGCGTCACAATTGGTGTAATCATTGAAACAAAAAGCAATGCTATAAGTCTCTCTTCTATTGAGATTAAGCTACATTTTTAGGAAATGTTCCAGAGAAAGCAGAAGTCTGTCTAATAGTGAGGAGTGGAGATACTCACTGAGACTAAACACTTATTACTGCTCCATAAGGCTTCCCATAGATGGCAGAAACGTAAAAAATGAAACAGTTTATCCCATCAGGATGGATAACACAGCCTTTATGACGTGCAAGGCGAGAGTGGATGGGCATCAATGAAATTCCAAAGCATCCTCCATGGAGCGCAGCCACTTTTTGTCCCTACTGGTGAGAGTGATGTGAAGCCTTGCTGGGAAAATGAGTGAAGGTCGGAGTCCCTTTTTGTAAAGTTCGCCCATCACCTCCCTGTATTTGGCTCTTTGGGTTAACACCTTGGTGTAGTAGTCATCCACCACCTGAATCTGTTGGTTGCGGTAGTTGAGGGTTCCTCTCTGCCGGGCTTCCCTGATGAGCAAATCTTTGATCTGGTAGCAATGCAGCTGGATGATGACAGGCCATGGTCTCTGGCCCGGCTTCGGCTGAGCTGCTAACGAGCGGTGGGCTCTGTCAAGTTCTGGGGGAGTTGGGAGTGTGTCCTTGCCGAAAATTTCACACAGGGCACCAGCAAAAACTCCGTTATATGCCCACCTTCCGTAAATTCTGGCAGCCCCAAAATGCACAGGTTGCTCCTCCTGCTGCGGCTCTCCAGGTCAACCACCTTAGCGGTTAGCTTAGCATTGCTATCCCAAAAGTTAGAACAGAGCTTCTCCAGTTCCCCAACGCGCTGGCTCAGGTTATCAGCCGCAAGCTCGAGAGAACCCAAACGCTGACCATGATCTTCAACAGTAACCTGCACTTGGTCAAATTTTGCCTCCATAGCACTGAAAGCAGCTTTAAACTCGGACAGCAAGCTACAGTGCTCTTCCAGGAGCTTTGAAATGGCATCAAGGGTGAGGCCCGCAGGTGAATCTTCTTTTTTTGCGCATTTACCACCATTAGAGCTCATTACAGCTGTGGCAAAGTTTCAATGCAGTTAAAAACCAACCACCGTGCCCAAAGTTATGGCGTTGAAAGAAGTGAGTGTGTTTTAAAATGTAGAAGGTACTGGGAGTCACTCTCTAGCTACTCCTGCGCCATGAAATCACCAACCGGAAGTCAGTGGACAGTTTTAACAGTAACTTACAATCCATTCTTGACAAAGTGGCCCCTCTGAAAACCAAAAAATTAAGAACCAATCTAAAACCCCCATGGAGAAATGAGGAAACAAATCAATTAAAGCGGAAATGTCGTATGGCAGAAAGAAGATAGTTTATTCTTTTTCTAACAATAAATCATCAGATATTTCGGGAACAGATGACCATCTATAACAAAACCATAACACAAGCCAGACATGCACATTTTTCTAAACTCATTCAAGACAGTCATAAAAATACCAAAATCCTCTTCTCCACCATTGACCGTTTAATCAACCTCAGTACCAAACAATATATTTTAAACGATTTTACCTGTGATGATTTTTGCTGTCCATTTCATCATTAAATTGAAAATGCTAGATCATGTTTGACAAATCAATGATTAACTCTGCAGAACGTTTTTACCTATGTAAGGAAAAACTGGAGGAGGTTGCCCTGGTTGATGCTGAAATGCTTTTTAAAGTTATTTATTCACACAATTCGGCTAGCTGTCTTTTAGATCCCATCCCCACTGACTTTTTTAAAACACTTCATGGCTTTTTTAAGGATAATGTTCTTAACATAGTAAACCATTTTCTTCAGACGAGTCTTTCCCTCAGCACTCAAGACTGCTGTGGTTAAGCCCCTTCTGAAGAGAAAAAAACTCAGACCCTTCCCAACTAACAATTATAGGCCCATATCTACTTTACCATTTTTAAGTAAAATTTTAGAGAAGATTGCTTCTAGTCAGCTAAAGGACTTTAATTTCACACAATATATGTGAGAAATATCAATCTGGTTTTCTGGCTTACCACAGTACAGAGACTGCATTAGTCAAGATTTCAAATGATCTCAGATCCAATATGGATCAGAATAAGCCTTCAGTTTTAATGCTACTTGACTTAACTGCAGCCTTTGATACTGTGGACCACTCAGTTCTTTTAGATAGACTTCATTTTATTGGCCTTTCTGGTTCAGTTTTAAAATGGTTTCAATCATATCTCACTAACAGAGTTCTTTGTAAATACTGAAGGTCAGTCATCTAAAAGCTATAAGATAAATTGTGGTTTTTCCACAAGGTTCAATTTTAGGTCCATCACCTTTTAATCTCTATTATGTTGCCACTGGGTGAGGTCATCAAGAGGCACGGCATAAATTTCCATAGTTATGCTGAGGACACCCAGCTGTACATTGCCGTCTCCTGATGACCTTGAACCTATTGATTCTCTTTTAAATTGTATTTATGATCTAAACAGTGGATGGCAGACAACTTTTTACAGCTCAGCCAGTACAAAACAGAAGTTTTAGTTATTGGGACAGAAGCTCAGACAGAGAAACTGTCAGCACATTTACAAATACTGGCAACAAAGTTCTCCAAAACTGAAAAATTTGGGAGTGATCTTCGACAAGAATCTTGGCTTTGAGTAACATATGAGAAATGTAACAAAGGCCGGTTTTTATCATTTAAAGAATATCTCCAGAGTGTAGCAGTTTCTCTCTCAAGCCGATGCAGAGACACTTTTACATGCTTTTATTTCTTCTAGAATAGATTATTGCAATGCTCTTCTTTTTGGTCTTCCTAGTAAGACTATAGTCGCCCTAGAACTACTCCAGAACTCAGCCGCCCAGGTTCTGACCAAGACCAGAAAGACAGCACACATAACTGACATGATTTGGTGTTTAGACCCAGAAGCAGATGACTGACTCGATTACAGACTACAATGATTTTATTGTGAGCAAATCTGAGCAGTGCAGGGAGAGTCTGACAACCCTGCAAGCGAAGAGGGAGAGACAATGATGAGCAGTCTGCAGAACACAGGGGGACAATGATTTATTAATTATAGCCTTACAGAGTGTAGGGCAGCTGGTTGAGAGCTATCGGCGGCCCCACGTCTTCTCCAGGTTGCAAAGGTCCCGCGAAGGTGAAAGAAGTTTTTGTGCAGATATTCACAGTGCGCTGTGCAGGAAGATAAGCCTCGGCCGACGTGTGAAGGGGAACGGTTCAGTCCAAATAATTATGTGCACTTACAGGACGGTGAAGGGAGAGTGGGAACTCCAACTCCGAGGAGTAGATCCTGGTCCACTGCGGGGAAGGGTTCCAGTCTGCCAGGGAGAAGGTCCACCTGTACACAGGTAAGTCCAAACTACACAGATGAGAATCCAGAGGTGAGGAACAAACAGAGAGGTAGCTTACAAAGTCCCGCGTAGGAGGAGAGGGTCGTAGCTGGAGGGAGGAGAAGCTGCACACAGTGGCGAGGAGCTCTCCTGACTGCATGCATGCGTTGACGTCTCCGTGCAGGAGTGGAGGGCCTCTCTCAACTTAAAGGCTGCTTGATTAGGAAGAGCAGGTGTGGGTGAAACCGCAGCTGTGGGAAACAAGCAATGAGAGGAGAGAAAAAACAGTGCACAGCTTGGATCACCACAGTGCCCCCCCTCAAGGGATGCCTCCCGGCGGCCGACCCAGTCTCCCCGGATGGGCCTGACGGAACACCCGGATCACCTCCCGATCCGTGATGAAGGACCCCTGGATCCATGATCTCTCTTCCGGTCCGTACCCAGCCCAGTCCACCAGATACTGTAGACCTCGCCCCCTGCATCAAGCGTCCAGAATGTAGTTGACCTTATACACAGGACCACCATTGACCATCACCGAAGGAGGTGGCGGCTTGGATGGTGGACAGAGGGGGCTGGTGGAAAACGGCTTCACCTGAGAGACATGAAAGGTGGAACAGATGTGGAGAGCACGGGGAAGAGAAAGGCAAACAGCAGCTGGATTGACAAGTTGGGAGATGGGATAAGGACCAATGAAGCAGGGAGAAAGCTCTCTGGAATCTGTTTTAAGGTTAATGTGCCTGGTGGACAACCATACCTCCTTCTTCTTTTAGATTTGATTGGCAGTTGGCAACCAGCCTACAGGTGCATTACCGCCACGTACCTCACTCCACATCATCACTCTATATCTTTGTATAAGGAGTTCTTATAAGGAGTTCTGAACAACTCCTTATGCGTGAAAAAATTATCCGTCCTTCAAAGGAGCCTCGCTCTATATATTCTGCCGAACACGGTAGGGAGGGGCCGGGGTCCTCCGATGGCTGGCAATCTCGGAGTTACGGTCCACAGTGTGGCAAAGAGCAGACCTGATAGCCCTCCAGAGGTGGTGACAACGTCTGATGTGGGACTGCAAAGACGGTACGGCAATCTCCACCTCCGCATCAGGGAACAGAGGCGGGTTGTACCCCAAGGACGCCTCAAAGGGAGAGAGACCAGTAGCAGCAGAGGTGGCAGAGTTGTGAGCATACTCGATCCATGGTAGGCATGTACTCCAAGACGCAGAATTAATTGCTGTGACGCACCTCCTGATTGGCTCACTCGCACTCGCCGTTACTCTGGGGGTGATACCCCGAAGACAAGCTACCAGTCGCTCTGATGGCCTTACAGATTGCCAAACCTGGAAGACAAACTGGGGACCCCGGTCCGAAACGACATCCACCGGAATACCATGGAGGTGGACCATGTGTAGAACAAAAACGTCAGCCATTTCCTTGGCAGAAGGAAGCTTATTCGAGGGCACGAAGTGAGCTGCTTTCGAGAATCTGTTCACAATAGTGAGAATGACTGTGCGCCCAGCAGAGGGAGGAAGCCCAGTCACAAAGTCCAGCGCCACATGGGACCACGACCTGCTGGGAATAGGTAGGGGATGCAAGAGCCCAGAAGGTGGGGAAGAAGATGACTTACCAGTGGCGCACTGTGGACAGGCCTTGAGTAAACTCATTCACGTCCCTCCTCATAGATGGCCACCAGAAGGTCCTCTGCAGATGAAACACAGTGCGTGACATGCCTGGATGGCACATAACCCTGGATGAGTGCAGTCAATCGATGACCTCCCCACAGACCAAGGAAGGAACGTAGATCCGGCCCGCAGGATCCCCACCCGGATCAGGCTCAGTGCTCTGTGCTCTCTTGACCCTCTCCTCGATCTCCCAAGACAGCATGCCTACCACACGAGGGTGGAATGATGTGATGCAGCTCCGGCGAGACCGTGTCAGAGGAGAATTGCCTCAAGAGGGCGTCAGGCTTGGTATTCTTAGACCCCGGGCGGTAGGTGATGGTAAAATTAAACCTGCCAAAGAACAGGGACCAGTGGGCTTCTCTGGAGTTTAGCCGTTTAGCAGCCCTGAGACACTCCAGATTCTTGTGTTCCGTCCAGAACACAAACGGCTGAGAGGCTCCCTCCAACCAGTGGCGCCACTCCTCCAAGGCACGTTTAACCCGAACAACTCCTGGTCACCAACATCATAGTTTCTCTCGGCTGGGGACAAGTGTCGGGAGAAATAAGGGCAGGAATGGATCTAATGATCGGCGGTCGAGCGCTGAGACAGAACCGCCCTCACCCGACAGTCTGATGCATCCACTTCCACCAGGAACTGCAGCTGCGGATCCACCTAAGCAAGGACAGGGGAAGAGGAGAAGCGAGATTTTAGCTTGGTAAATGCATCATCGGCCTCCTTGGACCAAAGAAAAGGAATCTTGGTGGAAGAGAGATGGGTGACAGGCTGGGCAACCACACTGAAATCACAGATGAAGCGCCGGTAGAAATTGGCGAATCCTAAAAATTGCTGTAATTGCCTGCGGGAGGAGGGAACAGGCCAATTCAAGACCGCATTCACCTTACCTGGGTCAGCCCGGATCTTATGAGCGATGATACACCCCAGGAAGGTAGTTGAGGATGTATGAAACTCACACTTCTACATAAACATGTGTCGGAGCAGGCATGACGACAGACACATTATAAAGTATGCTGATGATTCAGTTGTTGTCAGTCTCCTCCAGGATGGTGAGAGTGGCCACGGCCCAGTAGTTGATGATTTTGTTCACTGGTATGAGGATTTCTACCTGCAGCTGAATGTGCGTCGGCCTCCGTCGGTCTATGATGACCATGGAAGAGAATCCTAAACGTCTACTCTGCTGGAACAGCACCGCCTGTGGCTGAACAGGCCGATGCGCGAATGACAGTCCCTGTCACACAGGTCACACTTGTGGGTGGTCTCCGTGCTGCTGGGTCTGTGGCGGTTCTTCCTGTGGGTCCTTTTTTCATCTGCTGCAGCAGTCAGTCTCTCTTCACCCGCCCTGAGCTGTCTGGTCAGGGTGCCTCTCCATTTGGAGCGGTCCGTTGCAAGGTCCTCCCAGCGCTCTGTGTTGATATCCAGGGCCTTCATGTCTCTCTTGCAGACATCTCTAAAGCACAGCTGTGGGCGGCCAACGTCTCTCCTGCCAGTTGCCAGTTCTCCATAGAGGACGTCTTTGGGGATTCTGCCATCCTCCATACGGTGAACGTGGCCTAGCCAGCGGAGCCTGCGCTGCCTGAGTAGAGTGAACATGGAGGGAAGGCCGGCGCGGGACAGAACTTCTGTGTTGGGCACTTTGTCCTGCCAGGATATGTCCAGGATGTGGCGAATGCAGCGCAAGTGGAAGAAGTTCAGTCTCTTTTCCTGCCGGGCGTATGTTGTCCACGTCTCACTCCCATAGAGCAGTGTGCTGATGACGCAGGCGTTGTACACTGCCATCTTCGTCTTGACAGAGAGTTTGGGATTCTCCCACACTCGTGTGGTGAGGCGAGCGAGTGTGAAGGCTGATTTTCCAATCCTCTTGTTGATCTCTGTATCAAGGGAGAGGTTGTTGCTGATCGTGGACCCCAGGTACGTGAACTGATTCACGACCTCCAGCTTGTAGTCATCAATGGTGATGGTTGGTGGTGCTTCCGTGCCTTGCGCCAAGACGTTAGTCTTCTTCAGGCTGATGGTAAGCCCGAAGTCCTTGCATGCCTGGGAGAAGCGGTCCATCAGGGTCTGAAGCTCCTGCTGTGTGTGGGTTGCGACTGCAGCGTCGTCTGCGAACAGAATGTCTCTGATTAGAGCCTCGCGTACTTTGGCTCTGGCTTTCAGGCGGGCGAGGTTGAAAAGCCTGCCGTCAGATCTTGTGTGCAGGTAGATTCCCTCTGTTGCTGTGCTGAAGGCATGCCTCAGGAGCATAGCAAAGAAAATCCCAAAGAGGGTTGGCGCAAGTACACAGCCCTGTTTCACTCCGCTGCGTATGTTGAATGGCTCTGAGACGTTGCCATCGTGCTGCACTATCCCCTGCATGTTGGTGTGAAACGATTCGATGAGGCTTTGCAACTTTGGTGGGCATCCTATCTTTGGCAGGATCTTGAAAAGGCCCTCTCTGCTGACCAGATCGAATGCTTTGGTGAGGTCGATGAAGGCGACGTACAGAGGCATGTTCTGTTCTCTGCATTTCTCCTGGAGTTGGCGGATGGAGAATATCATGTCTACCGTCGATCGCTCAGCGCGGAAGCCACACTGAGACTCGGGGTAGACATGTTCGGCAAGCTTCTGTAGACGAACGAGAACAACTCGTGCGTAGACTTTGCCAACAACGCTGAGGAGGGAAATGCCCCTGTAGTTGTTGCAGTCGCTTCTCTCCCCTTTGTTTTTGTAGAGGGTGATGATCTTGGCGTTCCTCATGTCCTGTGGTACGGCACCTTCCTTCCAGCACTGGCAGAGGACGTCATGCAATGGCAGCAGTAGGGCGGTCTTGCAGTGCTTGATCAGGTCAGGGGGTATGCCGTCGTTGCCGGGTGCCTTGCCAGCGGCCAAGCTATCAATGGCCTTACTGAGTTCGCCGATGGTTGGCTCGGCGTCAAGTTCGTCCATGGATGGCAGGCAGTCGATGGCATCAAGGGCTGACGGTGTCACGGTGTTCTGTCTAGAGTAGAGGTCGGAGTAGTGTTCCACCCATCTCTCCATCTGCTTGTTCTTCTCTGTGATCACCTCCCCAGTGGAAGATTTGAGGGGGGGCGTCTTGCTCTGAGCTGGACCAAGTGCTTTCTTGATGCCATCGTACATACCACGGATGTTCCCTGTTATGGCAGCGGTTTGAATGTCTTGGCTGAGCTGAGTCCAGTACTCGTTGGCACAGCGCCGAGCAGTCTGCTGAACTTTGCTTCTCGCAGCCCTGAGAATCTGGAGATTCTTCTCGTTTGGGTACTTCTTGTACTCAGCAAGTGCTGAGCGCTTGGCTTCAATGACGGGGGTCATCTCGGTCAACTTGGCATCAAACCAGTCCTGTGACTTCAAGGTCTTCCTCCCAAAGGTAGCCAAGGCTGTGCGGTAGATGGTGTTTCGCAGCTCTTCCCACTTCTGCTCTGCAGATTCTCCTCCTTGTGGTACACCAAGTTCCTTCTCAAAGGTGGAGGCAAACTGCTCAACAAGTTCTGGTTGGGCCATCTTGCTGGTGTCAATCCGTGCCTTTCCAGGTTGTCTAGCACGATGGAATTTCTTCAGCTGCAGCTTGACCTTGCAACACACCAATGAATGGTCTGTGTCGCAATCTGCACTCTGGAACGAAAGGGTGATTAGCACGTTCTTCAGTGAGGTGCGCCTGGTCAGGATCAAGTCTAGCTGGTGCCAGTGCTTTGAGCGCGGATGTTGCCAGGAAACCTTGTGTTGGGGCTTGGTCTTGAAGAACGAGTTTGTGATGCACAGATCGTGATATGTGCAGAACTCGAGCAGCCGCTGTCCGTTGTCGTTCATTCTGCCCACGCCAAAAGGTCCAAGACAGGAGGGCCAGGAGTCGTGGTCAGCACCCACTCTGGCATTGAAGTCTCCAAGGAGAATGAGTTGTTCAGAGTTGGGGATGATCCTGACAGTTGTTGCGAGATTCTCGTAGAACTCGTCTTTTGCCTCTGGTGTGGCTGTCTGTGGTGGGGCATACACACTGACGAGGGTGACTGGGCCTTCAGTGGTGTTCAGGCGGAGGGTGAGGAGTCGTGCAGAGCCAGTGCTGCCCGGTTCCACCATCTTCAGCAAAGTGTTCTTCACTGCGAAGCCCCCTCCGTGTTCCCTGTGTTCGTCACTGCCCTTTCCCTGCCAGTAGAACGTGTAGTCCTTCTCTCTCAGTGTGCCTGCATCAGCTAACCGTGTTTCCTGGAGAGTGGCGATATCCACTCCCAGTCTCTTCAGCTCATTATTGATGATGGCAGTCTTCCTGGTGTCGTTGATGTCCTTTAGGTTAGCAGCGAGTCCTGTCATCATAGTGCGGACGTTCCAAGTTCCCAGTTTTAGAGTTGGTCTCTTTTGTTTTATTGTCTTGCCTGGTGCGAAGGTTCTCAGCCTGCTGTTTGGATTTCTCCTTATCCCCATGCACCCAATGAGGAAAGCAAGCTGTGGCGGGACAACACCTTATTGGCTGGGGGCTGCCCAGCTTGAGGCGGGCGGTAGCTGTCCAGTGAGATCTGATGATCCCTCCCACTGTCGGGAACAACCCCTGGCGCCACGCTCTACGCCAATTGAGCGGTGGCTTATAACCGGTAACTGTCATTCCCCGTGTTTTGTCTACGCCAAAGGCGAAGCTGGAGTGTCCTCTCCAGTGATCCGGTGTTCTACCTTCCAGCGTTGGGCGTTGGTAGGATTCAAGCCTGGGCAGGAAGATATGGAGGACAAGATGTTGCCCATGCAGCATGTCCCCCCTCTCCACGTCACTGATGGATCCAAAGGAACAGCAGGGCTGCTACAGTTTGGCACCAGCGCTGTTGCAGGAGCTGCCAGAACGATGTTGAGCACAACATAGAACTGCCTTAGGGGCTCCGACTCCGGATTTTTCCTCAGGGTTGACTCCCGAAGCCTTTCCCGTGACCGGGTATGCCGCAAGGCAGCAGAGGTTTGAAATCAGGGTTTACCTTCCCCTAGATGGGCTACCTTCCCAGGTTGACGAGCCACCATCTACCCGAAGCATCTGGTTTTAAGGCTCCAGAGATCCGCCCTCGCCCCTTCTCCTATTAGTAAAAGCAGTTCCGCCGGGCTTAGAGACTAAACCACACGGGCAGGCTAGGAGTTGGACTTAGTTGTCAGAGGCTTTTCGAGACGCACGCCATAAGGAGCATTTTATGAGCACTGGGAGCTTAACCCCAGTGTCGCTCCTGGCTATGACAACCTTGGAACCGCAGCTGAATACGACAAAAACTAAAGATATGATTATTGACTTTAGGTGGAAAACTCCCAGGCACAAAGTCACTGTACTAAAAGGCCAGACCACTGAATGTGTACAATCCTACAAATATCTTGGGACGATTATTGATAGTAATTTAAACTTTGAAGAGAACTGTGAAGGGGTGTGCAAAAAGGGTCAGCAACATTTGCATTGTTTAAGGAAACTTGCACGCTTCCAAATTGACCGAACCATAATGATAATGTTTTATCGGGCTTTTATTGAATCCGTTTTATCCTTTTCTTTAGTGTCATGGTTTGGTCAGATAAAACTGAAACAGAGGAAATCCTTGGATCAGGTAGTTAGATGGTCCATTCATTTGCTTGGTGAGTCACAGCTGAGCCTGACATCCCTGTACACCAGACAGGTGCAGAGGATTGCTACCTCCATTTTAAATGATGACTCCCACCCTTTGCACTGCCACTTTCAGCTTCTTCCCTCCAGATGGAGGTTTGCTGTCCCAAAAAGTAAAACCCAGCGCTACAAAAACAGCTTTGTTCCTGCTGCTGTTAAAGAGTTGAACAAGATGTAACAATATATTGCACATAATTTAGTTACCTGTTTATTAATTTTATATTTACTTATTTTTGTAGGTTTTTTATTTGGGTTCTAAATCTTTTATTGAGTTTTAGACTTGAGTTTTTAACCTCTTTGACTAGTCTAACTTTTTAATATGACCCTTCTCTCTTATCTCGTTTTTTTTTCCTCTTATCTCTTTGTCCTATGTCCTGATTGGTGGAGCCTTGAGTACTTTTATCATGTTTATAGTCAGCTTCATGTGTGCCTGTGTTTGTGTTCATGTTGAATGTAATTGTGGTTTGTAAATATTGATGTCACCTGACTGCAAAACAAATCTACCTACGGGTACAAATAAAGTAACCTGAACCTGAACTTCTCCGCTTTGATGTACAGCTGGCTCTCCAACAGCCGCTGAAGGACAGTCCTAACATGCACCCAGTGCTCATCTAGGGAATGAGAGAAAATCAATATGTCATCCAGGTACACAAAAACAAAAGAGTTCACAAAGTCCATCAGAACGTCATTGATGAGCCGCTGGAAAACAGCTGGTGCGTTCATCAACCCAAATGGCATCACCAGATACTCAAAATGGCCACTAGGTGTATGAAACCCCGCTTTCGACTCATCCCCCTCCTTTATCCAAATAAGATGGTAGGCATTGCGCAGGTCCAACTTGGTGAAGACAGTAGCACCCTGCAACAGGTTGACAGAGGAGTTGATGAGCGGCAAGGTGTACTTGTCCTTCAATGTGATGTTAAGTTCCCTAAAGTCAATGCAGGGCCGAAGGGATCCATCCTTCTTGCCCACGAAAAAAACCCTGCCCCCACCGCAGACAACAAAGGTCTGATGATGCCAGAACTTAACGACTCTTCGATGTACTTATCCATAGCTTTCCGTTCCGGAGCTGACAGACTATACAATCTACTAGATGGCAACGTAGCCCCCAAAAGAAGGTTAATGGCGCAGTCGTAAGGATGGTGGGGGTGGGGGGGGGGTAGGGAAAGTGCCTTAGTTTTGCTGAAGACCAGGGCAAGGTCATGACACTCAGGAGGAACTAGAGTGAGATCAGGCATATGGGTGGGCGATGGGCTAACAGGGACAGAAGGGGAACAAGCCGCATACTGCATACAGGCAGCTAAGCAGAAGGTGCTCCATGAAATAACCCTTCCTGCCTGCCAATCAATAACTGGGTTGTGGAGTCTTCACCAAGGATAGCCCAAAATAACAAGAGAGGGAGAGATGGGTAAAACTAAAAAATTCAAATGCTCTCTATGGTTGCCTGAGACCAATATGGAGATGGGAGCTGTCTTTTTAGTGACCCTAGTGAGTGGCTCCCTAGAAATGGCTACCAAATTCAATGGGACTTCCAGGTCCTGACACGGAAAGCTTTATCTGGATTGCCAGACTCTCCAAAATAAAGCTTTGCTCAGCGCCAGAATCAATGAGAACAGTAGTGCAGAATTAAGTGTGATCATGATTAAAACGAATAGGTAACAAAAGGCGCATAAGGGATTCAGTTCTACCCATGTCTGTTAGTCCCCCTACTATGACAAACGGACCCCCCCTTTTGGCTGATTGGGACAGTGGGTAACCTCATGTTCAGAGCTAGCACAATACATACACAACCCGAGATCGTGGCGACGCCATCGTTCAGCAAGAGGCAACCTAGACTGGCCCAACAGCATGGGCTCCACGGTGTTAATGGAGTCGGGAGAGGGGAGGGCTAGGAGGTGGGGCTGAGTAGGGGAGAGTGACTGAGATCCCAAGCGGTTGGTATGGCGGCGCTCGTTAGATTGTTCCCTAAGGCAATTATCTAGCTTGATGGCCAGGGAAATCAGCTTGTTTTACGAAGATGGATTATCTAACCGCGCCAGCTCATCACGAAGGCCAGGGCTAAGACTGCGTGTGAAAATGCTGCAGAGAGACGCATCCTCCAACCCCACCTCCGCTGCGACAACCCGGAAATCCACCGAGTAGTCAGCCACGGACCTGACCCCCTGCTGGAGATTGAGAAGGCAGGTGGTGATAATGTCATCCCGGTCGGAGTGATCAAACACCTGAGTGAATTCAGACACAAATCGACCATAAGTGTAGTTCAGGTAATCGAGGCGATCCATAATTGCATAAGCCCAAGCTAAGGCCCGCCCCTCCAGCAGATTCACTACATAGCTAATTTGGCTGTGATTAGTGGGAAAATCCTCCGGTACTCGCTGAAAAACAAGGCTGCACTGAAGGAGAAAACCCCAGGCTTCGCCCAGCCGACCGCTGATGCGGGCCAGTGTGGAAACTGGTGTTATGCATTGAGAGCGTGCCGATGGAGGAGAAGGAGGCAGCGGAACAGCCAACGCCCTGGAGCTGGCCGGTGTGTGCAAGGCAGCAGTAAGTCGGTCAAGCCGTTCGTTTATTTGTGTAAGTTGATTCAATATCACCTGCTGCTGATATGTAACCTGATCTAACCAAGCCTCCACGCTGTCTAATTGGCGTGCATTAGCACCGTCTGCTGGGTCTAACTGACTGAGACGTACTGACATGATCTGGTGTTTAGACATGATTTGGTGTTTAGACCCAGAAGCAGACGACTGACTCGATTACAGATTACAATGATTTTATTGTGAGCAAGTCTGAGCAGTACAGGAAGAGTCCGACGACCCTGCAAGCGAAGAGGGACAGACAATGATGAGCAGTCTGCAGAACACAGGGGGACAATGATTTATTAATTATAGCCTTACAAAGTGTAGAGCAGCGGGTTGAGAACTATCGGCGGCCCCACGTCTTCTCCAAGTTGCAACGGTCCCGCGAAGGTGAAAGAAGTTCTTGTGCAGATATTCACAGTGCACTGTGCAGGAAGATAAGCCTCGACCGACGTGTGAAGGGGAACGGTTCAGTCCAAATAACTATGTGCACTTACAGGACGGTGAAGGGAGAGTGGGAACTCCAGCTCCAAGGAGTAGATCCTGGTCCGCCACGGGGAAGGGTTCCGGTCCGCCAGGGAAAAGGTCCACCTGTGCACAGATAAGTCCAAACATACACAGATGAGAATCCAGAGGTGAGGAACAAACAGAGAGGTAGCTTACAAAGTCCCGCGTAGGAGGAGAGGGTCATAGCTGGAGGGGGGAGAAGCTGCACACAGTGGCACAGAGCTCTCTTGACTACATGCATGCGCTGATGTCTCCGTGCAGGAGTGGAGGGCCCCTCTCAACTTAAAGGCTGCTTGATTAGGAAGAGCAGGTGTGGGTGAAACCGCAGCTGTGAGAAATAAGCAATGAGAGGAGAGAAAAAACAATGCGCAGCTTCGATCAACACAATAACACCCATTTTAAAGTCTATGCATTGGCTTCCTGTCAGCTTCCAAATAGATTTTAAAGGTTCTTTTATTTGTTTTTAAGGCTCTTAATGGTCTTAGCCCTCATTATTTATCAGAACTGCTTTTACATTATGAGCCTCAAGACCTGCATCTCCTTGAAGTCTGGAAAAAAGGCATGGAGGTGTTAATTTATGCTAATGGAACCCATACCTGTCTCTCGCCAATTGTATGTTGAAAGCGACTTAACAAATCCACTGACACAAGATGGGAAGTGTGGCACAAATGCACACCTTAGACCATCATAACTGGGTCCAATGTGTTCATAGTTATAGAACAGTTCCATTTAGTTAATAACCACTATTTATCTGGTCAGTGATGGGTGTATAGAGCAGTGGGAAAAAATATTGGAGATTTGGAAGAACTTTACAGTAAAAGATGAAGGCAAACTAAAAGCAGGAGGTAGAGTGATAAAACAGCATTTTATCAGACACTGGTATTGGTGAGCACCCAAAGTGAAAAACTCGTAACTGGTCTGAACACAGTGGTATCAATGAGACATGGTACTAGCAAGAGAACATGAAACTGGATCACTGAACGCTGCTAATGAACCATGGCAACTGCTTTTGTTTTAATAGCAAATGAAAAAAAAAAACCTTCAGTTAGATGAAAACCTCTCCAGGGTCTCTGCACTTCAGATGTTTGTACAACTTTGCAACAAGTTACATGTGTCTGGAACATTTGTAAGAGTGCAGCAGTTTATGGTGAACATAATTCTGATTCTGTTTGTGTGTGCATGACGGGGGAGGACCTAAAAAACTCCAGCGTGGATTTAAAGCATCTGTCTTTCATTACTTTCATGTTAAGTACCCCCCCTGCACTCACCTCTTCTATTTATCTGTCTCCATTTCTTCTGCCCATCCTCCTCCACTGTTTAGACAGGAAAGCAGGAGAGGCAAAAGGAAGAGGTGAGCAGGAGGTCACTATGTGAGAGTGTCACATCTAATTGGTAGAAGGTGATGGGGAGAGGAAGGGAAGAGGGAGAAGAAATGAGATGGAAAAGAGGAAATGAGAAGAAGAAGGGGTCAGAATGAACAGAAGGTTCATGAAAAAATGGGGGGTGATGGGTAAGAGTGAGGGGCAGCAAGGCCAGACTGGTGTTAATCTTGGTTGACAGAAACTTCCGCAGAGGAAGGCTGGACAGAGCAAGATGACTACAAACACACTGTATCAAAGCTTCCACAACTGTGTATTGTTATGTGTACTCTTTCACACATCTTCATGGTGTCAGCCTACACACTGTGTGAGCATAAAAGGCAAACCCTCTTGCAGTGTGGTACAGTTGAAATCCAGTTTTTGACTGTAAATTTGCATTTTTTTTCCCCTTAAATTTAGATATGCTTCTTTTTTCCATAAATATGAAATTTTATGAATTTCAATTTCTTTTAGAAATTTAAAACTTTTTCCCTCATAATTTTCACTTTTTTTTTTAAACTTTTTATTTATGAACATTTTTCATTTATAAAAACAAACATATGAGGTCACGGGATGATTATTGTGAAACAAATCACATACAATAAAAATATACATTTCAAAATCCACATACTAATAAATACTGCCACAGTCTGTAAAGTCCAGCCATTTTTTCCATCGTCTTTTTCCAAGCTCCTCTTGGGAGTCACAGGGCATAGGTCATGCGTTCCATAAGTCTTATATTTTCTATTATGGAGGTGAAAAGGTTCAGTGTGGGAGGCTGTTTATGTAACCAGCACTTTGTTATGGCTTTTTTGGCTGATGCCAAAAAGATTTTCAGGAGATAAGTATCATCTGAAGTCAACTTGTCCAGAAAGCATCCAAGATAAAACAAAATAAAAGAGCAGCTGATATTAAAGCCCAATGTTTTAGAAATGACATTTGCTACGAATTTTCAGACATATTTGTGCAAATACTGCATGCAATTACCTCCGCCATGGAGGTTATATAATCGAGGTGGTTTGTTTGTCTGTCCGTCCGTTAGCAGGATTATGCAAAAACTATTGCATGGATTTGGATGAAATTGTCACCAGAGGTGGTCCTTGGGCGAGGAGGAACCCATAACATTTTGGAGATGATCCCAGAATGCATACCTCCACCAAGGCTCTTATCTTCTCACACTGTGCAAGCAAGAATCCTTCAAAACAAACCCATTACATTTTGGAGGTGATCCATGATCGATGGAAGGAGCCTTGGCAGAGGTATGCACTCCCTGAGTGTGTTTCTAGTTTCTTTTAGTGAATCAGACTTTTTTCATGAATTAGAAATTTTTCTTTTCTTTCTTAAGTTGGGGTGGAAGATGGACTGGCTATGGGCTAAGCTGAGCTGCAGATTGCAGACCCCTGAGCTATTCATAGGAAGCTCATTCAACCTGTTTTTAACTCCTATGTATGAAGACTGTAACACTTTCTGTATAGTAAGTTGTAATCTTCATTGGGAAAGGAATCATGAGGGACGTCACGATACAATACGTATCGCAATACTTGGGTCATGATGCAATACAATCACAATACTACAATTCCTTAAGTACTGCGATATATATATTATATATATAAGTAATAAAAGATCGATACACATGTTTCGATATCAGCACATCATTGTGAGTGTCAAGCATGAGACCACACCTTCCGGACTCACCTACATCGATAAACCGTGCCCTGATGGCCGGGGAGGTGGTGTTGTTGTCATTCACCAAAAAAAACATTAAAATATCCAACATTCCCACCCCCACAGTCCACTCATTTGAACAGCTTGCCTTCAAACTCTCTGGTCCCACCCCCCTGATCACTGCTGTTATCTACTGCCCACCCCCCCAAGCCAAACCCCTCCTTTCTACCTGAACTCTCGGATCTGTTGACCCAGCTCTCCGTCATCTCACCCTCTGCTCTTCTCTTCGGAGACTTTAATCTCTACATCAGTGCAACTGACTGCAAATCTGCCACCGACTTCGTGGAACTTCTTCAGTGCTCCACCTTCACGACTCACTCACATGGACACATTCTGGATCTGGACTGCTTAACTGGACTAACCAATACTCCAACTGAACAGCATCAATCTCCATATCTCTGACCACCTGGCAATCACCATGGACATCAACGTCCCCATCCCCTCCCCTAAAGAAAAGAACACGATATCCTTCAGAAATATCAAAACAATCACTCCTCCAGTCCTCTCAGCCTCACTCACCAGCATGATGTCTGCCTCCCCTCCCCTGCTCTCTGACAAACCCACAGATCTTGTGTGCTATTACAACACCACTCTCCTCCTGCATGAACCAGTAGCCCCCATCAAAACTAAAATGGTCTCCTTCGCTCACTCTGCCCCTGGTACACTCCTGAACTCCACGCCATGAAATCCCATAAGCGACAGCTGGAAAGACTCTACAAGAAAGCAAACCTAACAGTTCATCTCCAAGTCTACAATGACCACCTCCAACAATACAAGACTGCCCTCAACACAGTCCGGTCCAGCTTCTACTCTCAACTCATACACGCTGGCTCCAACAACCCCAAACACTCTTTTCCACAATAAACAAATTTCTCAAACCCATCAACAACACCTCCCCAGCATTCACCGCTGAAAAAA
This sequence comes from Pholidichthys leucotaenia, assembly GCA_020510985.1. Classification (NCBI taxonomy): domain Eukaryota; kingdom Metazoa; phylum Chordata; class Actinopteri; order Cichliformes; family Pholidichthyidae; genus Pholidichthys; species Pholidichthys leucotaenia. The sequence continues at coordinate 140,764,014 of CM035846.1, read as the reverse complement.
AAATGCAACTCATTCAAGCCCTTTTTCCAAACAAAGATCACCACCATCCACAGCAACCTGACCACCTCCCCTCCGATCCTAACCCCTCCATTAGTTCCTCCCCCCACCTCTGTTCAGCCACTGTCTTGTTTCCCCACACTGCCCCCTCTAGAACTCACTAAAATTACCACAGGCATGAGAAGCCCCACATCCATACTGGGCCCCGTCCCCTCCACACTTATCAAATCCAGCCTCCCATCCCTCTCCCCACTCATCTGTACCATCATCAACGCCTCTCTCAGCTCCGGCTCAGTTCCTGACCCCCTGAAACTTGCCACTGTCACCCTAATCCTCAAAAAAACTGCACTGATCTTTAAGTTTAATCTTCAATTTTAACCGTTTTTTTAATGTAAAGCATCTTTGAATGCCTTGGAAAGCGCTATACAAGTAAGATAAGCCTTTACAGGACATACTGGATGCACTGAGGAGCTCATTTAGCAGCAGACTACATCATCCCAGGTGCACAACCGAGAGGTTTCGTAGGTCCTTCCTACCAACGGCTGTCAGACTGTACAACCTAAGCAGGGCTGCTCGCAGAGATAGCAAAAAGACGTAACAAACTAATAGTTTTTTTTTTGTTTTTTTTTTGAATGCAAAAGATGCAATAGACTTACACAATGGTCCTCTCCGGCATACAACTAGGAACATACCGGTCGCTATGGAGGGTGAGAATATGTATGGGCACATAATCATACCATGTAGGATAACTAAATAGACGGTGATGCTGTTTCATCCCACCTAGCAACAATGCTCTGCACTGTGTGTGTTTATATATTTACATATTTATTCCATCTAGCTACAATGCTCTGCACTGGGTGTGTTTATATTTATATATCTATATATTTATTCCATCTAGCTACAATGCTCCGCACTGTGTTTTTATATATCTACATATTATTCCATCTAGCTACATTGCTCCGCACTGTGTGTGTTTATATACTTGCATATTTATTCCACCTAGCTGCAATGCTCCATACTGTGGGTGTTTATATATTTACATATTTATTCCATCTAGCTACAATGCTCTGCACTGTGTGTTCATATATTCATATATTTATTCCATCCAGCTACAATGCTCTGCACTGTGCGTCTGTGTGTGTGTGTGTGTATATATATATTTTATAGTAATATGTACATATGTATATTAGCTGCTCTTGCTTGCTTGTTTTTTCTTGCCTTCTGATTGTTGCTCTGAGTGTTGCTATCCCTGTGCTGTTGCAATCCTGGAATTTCCCCGTTGTGGGACTAATAAAGGCTTATCTTATCTTATCTACTAGTCCCACAATGGGGAAATTCCAGGATTACAGCAGCAAAGGGATAGCAGCACTCAGAGCAATAGTTAATAAGATAAGAACTGGTTTGCCAAAGCAGTAAATGAATATACATTTGTACACAGATATACAGTTGTGAAAAAATTAGGACACCCTGTATAAGCCTGTGTGTTTTTTTTATATCGTCGGCCTCCGTCAGTCTATGATGACCATGGAAGAGAATCCTAAACATCTACTCTGCTGGAACAGCACCGCCTGTGGCTGAACAGGCCGATGCGCACCGGTGTTCTACCTTCCAGCGTTGGGCGTTGGTAGGATTCAAGCCTGGGCAGGAAGATATGGAGGACAAGATGTTACCCATGCAGCATGTCCCCCCTCTCCACGTCACTGATGAATCCAAAGGAACAGCAGGGCTGCTATAGTTTGGCACCAGCGCCGTCGCAGGAGCTGCCAGAACAATGTTGAGCACAACAGAGAACTGCCTTAGGGGCTTCGACTCCGGATTTTTCCTCAGGGTTGACTCCCGAAGCCTTTCCCGTGACCGGGTGTGCCGCAAGGCAGCGGAGGTTTGAAATCAGGGTTTACCTTCCCCTAGATGGGCTACCTTCCCAGGTTGACGAGCCACCATCTACCCGAAGCATCTGGTTTTAAGGCGCCAGAGATCCGCCCTCGCCCCTTCTCCTATTAGTAAAAGCAGTTCCGCCGGGCTTAGAGACTAAACCACACGGGCAGGCTAGGAGTTGGACTTAGTTGTCAGAGGCTTTTCGAGACGCACGCCGTAAGGAGCATTTTATGAGCGCTGGGAGCTTAACCCCAGTACCGCTCCTGGCTATGACAACCTTGGAACCGTTTTTTTATATATATTTGGACATATAGATATTTAATACCAATGTTAAAAATACTGGGAGATTCATGTAATTCAACTAAACAATTAAAAATGAATTAGATGCATACTTTATTTCGAACAAAAAAGTAAAAAAAAACAAAAATAAGTGCGATGAAAGTGACATACAGTGCTCGAAAGGGAGAAGGAAGAAGTGAACACTTAACTCCAACTCCTCTTTTCCATAAATACAACCCATGTGAAATATATACAAATTACCTCATTTAAGACCCCAAGTAGACAATGAACTATATTTTGTACGTATCAGCATTGATACCCATCCATCCCAACATACATACAGTCCATACATCAAAAACCAGCCCCAAACAACACAGATATACACAGCACTGTCCCACCTACCATTCCATAGTGTCCCAGAGTGACCATAGTGAATCGTACATATAAATACTACCCTTCTAACATATATTCTTTCAGCAAATAATGTTTATACCTATTTTTGAATTGATTTCTGTTTGTACATAGTTTCAGTTCCAGCTCCAGATTGTTCCACAAATCCACCCCACAGACAGATATGCACAGACTTTTCTTAGTTGTTCGTACCTTAGGTTTTGTAAAGTTTAAATCTCCTCTCAAATTATAATCATTGTCTCTTTTTATGAATATTTTTTGTATATTAGTTGGGAGTTGATTATTAATTGCCCTGTACATGACTTGTGCTGTGTTAAATTTAACTAAATCCATGACCTTTATGACATGTGACTTCAAAACCAACGAGTTGGTATGGTCTCTATATCCAACATTATTTATTGTCCTTATAGCTTTTTTTTTTTTAATGTGCATATTGGCTGTAGGTTGGTCCTGTAGGTGTTTCCCCAGACCTCTACACAGTAGTTAAGATATGGTAGGAACAGTGAATTGTACATTTAAAAAATTAAAGACTTTTCTCAAATTTTCTGTAAAATGTAATTCTAAACAAATAGTGAGGAATAAATTAGGACAACCCCCCCCCCCATCTTTTTTAGGACACCCCCACATTCATTTCCACTTAAAATGGTTAAAATAAATGTCAAAAAATGCAAACAAAAACAAGGTTAGACATAGATATGTGAACATTTCTTAATAAAGAACTGATTATTTAATGGGGTGTCCTATGTTTTCACATGACTGTATACACAGTGCAGGAGCATTGCAGCTAGATGGAATAAACAGCATTATGGTTTGCTAAGTTACCCTGCAGAGTATGAATTTGCACCCAGACAGTATATTTTGTATTTGAATCAACAGTGTTGTTGCCATCCTCAGTAACGATTATCATCGTCCTAGTTGAATAATGGAGGGGCGATTTATTGTGCAAGGTTGTTACGTTTAGTACATTCAATACAACCTCTATGAGCAGCCCTGGTTAGGTTATAAAGTCTGACAGCCGTAGGTAGGAAGGACCTGCGGAACCTCTCTGTCGTACACCTAGGATGGCACAGCCTACTGCTAAATGAGCTCCTCAGTGCGTTCAGCGTGTCTTGCATGGGTTGGGACTCTGACTCCAGCAGAGATGACAGTTTAGCCACGATACTCCTCTCTCCCATCTCCTCCACTGGGTCGAGGCATCGCCCCAGAACAGAGCTAGCTTTTTTGATCAGTCTGTTCAGTCTCTTCCTGTCGGCTACCGTGATGCTGCTGCCCCAGTAGACCACTCCAAATGTGATGGCTGATGCCACCACCGAATCGTAGAAGGTCTTCAGGAGTGCCCCTTACACTCCAAAAGACCTGAGTCTCCTTAGAAGGAACAGCCTGTGCTGCCCCTTCTTGTAGAGAGCGTTGGTGTTGTGTGACCAGTCCAGTTTATTGTTCAGGTGAACACTCAGGTACTTGTAAGATGTCACCATCTCAATGTCTGTTCCCTGGATGTTTACTGGTGCTGTGGGGGGTTGTCCTCGCCTGCGGCAGTCCACCACCTGTTCCTTAGTTTTCTTCGCACTCATCTGGAGGCAGTTCCGTTGGCACCAGTCCACAAAGTCCTGGATAAGTCCTCTGTACTCCACATCATCTCTATCAGAGATGAGGCCGATGATTGCAGAGTCGTCAGAGAACTTCTGTAGATGGCAGTGTGGTGTGTTGTGTGAAAAGTCAGCAGTGTAGAGCGTGAACAGGAAGGGAGCCAGAACTGTTCCCTGGGGGGCCCCCGTATTGCAGATGATGGTATCAGACACACAGTCCTGGGTTCTCACAAACTGTGGTCGGTTTGTGAGGTAGTCCAGGATCCACAGTGACAGGTGCTGGTCCACCCCTGTGCACAGTAGCTTGTCCCTAAGGATCACTGGTTGGATGGTGTTGAAAGCACTGGAGAAATCAAAGAACATGATCCTCACAGTGCTCCCAGGCTTCTCCAGGTGGGACAGGGAATGGTGTAGAAGAAAGATCACTGCATCCCGCACCCCAATGCCATGCTGGTAGGCAAACTGAAGTGGATCCATCGCTGGTCCCACCAGGGGGCGAAGGTGGGTGAGAAGCAGCCTCTCTAGGGTCTTCATTAGGTGTGTAAGGACCACTGGTCTGTAGCTGTTCAGGTTCTTGGGGTGAGGGGTCTTCGGTACAGGTACCACACAGGATGTTTTCCACAGCTGTGTTACCCTCCCCAGCTTCAGGCTCAGACTGAAGATGTGCTCCACGATCCCACACAGCTGGTCTGCGCAGGACTTGAGGAGCCTCGAGCTGATGCCGTCCGGACCCGCATCCTTCCTCCCCTTGATCTTCCTCAACTCAGCTCTCACTTGGGTCTTAGTGAGGGTCAGGTTGGGGCAGGGGGGACTGTGTGCTGGGAGGGGGGGGTGTTGGGGGGAGGCTGTGGACAGTGGGACTAGATGAAGGTGGAGGCAGCAGTGGTTGGTCGGCAGGTGGAGAAGAAGGCAGTTGGTCAAACCTGTTTAAAAAAAACAGGTTCAGGTTGTTCACCCACTCCCTACCCCCCGTGGCCTGGGAGGAGGTATTCTGGTGCCCAAAGATGGTTTTGAGGCTTCTCCAGACACCGCTGATGTCACTCTGTTGAAGCTTGTCCTTCATCTTTTTCCTGTAGCTGTCCTTCCCCTCTCTGATCTCCCTCCTTAGCTCCCTCTGTATGGACTTCAGCTCCTCCTTGCTTCCAAACCTGAAGATCCTTTCGTGTCCTTCAGCAGTGACTTTATCTCAGGGTTGATCCAGGGTTTGTTGTTTCAGAAACACCGTATGGTCTTGGTGGGTACGATGTTGTCCACACAGAAGTTGATGTAGTCTGTGATGGTGTGTGTGAGGCCATCGATGTCCTTACCATGTGGATCACAAAGCTGCTCCCATAGAGTAGATTCAAAACAGTCCTTCAGAGCGTCCTCCGCCTCCTTAGACCATATTTTCACTGTGTGGGTAACAGGAGATTGTCTGTGTACCAGGGGTTTGTACACAGGCCAGAGGTGAACCAAGTTGTGGTCCGATCTCGGGGGGGGGGGGGGGTGTGTAAGCCTCCTTGGTGTTTGCATAAAATAAGTCCAGTGTTTTACTGTCTCTGGTGTGGCACATGACATACTGGTTGAAAGTGGGCAGAATGGAGGACAGTGAAGTATGGTTGAAATCACCAGATATGAGGAGGAGAGCATTTGGGTGTTGTGTCTGCAGCCTGCTAGTGACTGAGTGGATGATGTCACACGCTACCTCAGCGCTCGCAGAGGGGGATACGTAAATAACAATCCCGACAACATGTGAGAACTCCCTGGGGAGGTATGCCGGTTGCATGCTAACAGCCAGCAACTCAATGTCCTTGCTGTAGTGTTGTTCTTTAATTGTGAAGTGCCCAGAATTACACCATCTGTTATTCACATACATTATCAGCACCCCGCCTCTGCTCTTCCCGCTGTCTGGTGTCCGATCTGCCCGTATTGCATGGAAACCCTCCAGATCAATGTTAGCATCTGCTGCTAGTTCTGTATTTTCAGTAAACAACATAATGCTAATCTTTCTGAAGATGCTCTCATACCGGGACATAGCCGCCAGTTCGTCCGTCTTGTTCAGCAGTGATCTCCCATTTCTCATAACAGATGGAAGGACGGGTCTCTACCTTATTCTCCTCGCGCGTCGCTTATTCCAGCTCAACATCCACATTGTTTTCGCCTGATTTCTTTTGGGATAAATAAAATATATTATTATTATCATTAAGTACTGCAATATTATGCTGCATTAATCTTTGACCCCACCTCTAGCACCATCTAATGGACTGAAAAGTCAAATGATTTTTATTACTCTGCTACCTACAGTTGAAACCAGAAGACCTTTTTTCTCACTGTCTGACATTAACTCAGATTAATTTTTCCTGTTTTAGGTCAGTTAGGATTACCAAAATTATTTCTATTCGTTTAGAATTTTTTAGAATTTTTAGACAATTTTTAATACTTTCTTCAAAGTCAGATGTCTACATATATTTCCTTAGTATTTGGTAGCATTGCCTTTAAACTGTATGACTTGGGTCAAACATTTCTGGTATCCTTCCACAAGCTTCTCACAATAGTTTGCTGGGTTTTTTGCCCATTCCTCCTGACAGAACTGGTGTAACTGTATCAAGTTTGCAGGCCACCTTGCTTGCACACGTCTTTTCAGCTCTGCCCACACATTTTCTATGGGACCGAGATCAGGGCTTTGTGATGGCCACTCCAAAACATTGACTTTGTGGTCCTTAAGCCACTTTGTAACTAATTTGGTGGTACACTTAGGGTCATTGTCTATTTCAATTGAAATAACTTTATTTATCTGTTAGAAACTTCAATTGCGCATGAGCATCAGGACAATCCGAGACACCTGTTCCATTAAACATCACATCCACAAAGCACATTCTCCATGTATCACAAACATCCCCCCCAAACAGTCTTACATACTTACACATCCCCTATATACAGTGACAGTAAACTCAAGCTAAAAGTTAAAAAGTTAAAAGCTCCATGCCTCATCCATTCAAAAGTCTGATAGATGTACCGTATTTTTGTGACTATAAGGCGCACCGGATTATAAGGCGCACTATCAATGAACAGTCTATTTGATGGTCTAATTTCATATATAAGGCGCACTGGATTATAAGGCGCATTAAAACGAGGTAGTCGGAGCCGGGAAAAAAAAAAAAAATTTGCGTGCATGGAAAGAAAATCCTCTCTATAGTCATTATAGACACATATAGCGCGATTGCGAGTGTTGAATGACCTGCTCCATGAGCAGGCGGAACGTTTTTAGTCCAGTGGCTGTTTACATCGCCATATTGGCCAGAATATCACTCGGTACTCGATACGGCTCGCTCTCTGCCGGACAGCGAGCCGTATTTACAGCCGTAAATACGTATTTACAGCCGTAAATACGTATTTACAGCCATATTTACTGCTCCTGTTTACAGCTAAACGGGAGCAGTTTCCCGATGCCGAAATTTCACATACAAATCCTAATATACGTGTTCTATACACCATCAGCTTTTAGGTATCGACTACCTTGCGAGGTAGTATCGACTACCTTGCGAGGTAGTCGGATCTGGGAATTTTTTTTTTTTTGCGTGCATAGAAAGAAAATCCTATCTATAGTCATTATAGACACATATAGCGTGATTGTCTGCGAGGATGAATGACCTGCTTCATGAGCAGGCGGAACATTTTTAGTCCGTGGCTGTTTACATCGCCATATTGGCCAGAATATCGCTCGGCACTCGATACCGAGTATGATACCGATACGGCTCGCTTTCTGCCGGAGAGCGAGCCGTATTTACAGTTGTAAAAACGTATTTACAGCCGTATTTACTGCTCCCGTTTACAGCTAAACGGGACCATGAGCAGGCGGAACGTTTTTAGTCCGTGGCTGTTTACATCGCCATATTGGCCAGAATATTGCTCGGCACTCGATACCGAGTACGATACCGATACGGCTCGCTTTCTGCCAGAGAGCGAGCCGTATTTACAGCCGTAAATACGTATTTATAGCCGTATTTACTGCTCCCGTTTACAGCTAAACGGGAGCAGTTTCGATGCCGAAATTTCACATACAAATCCTAATATACGTGTTCTATACACCATCGGCTTCTGGGTATCGACTACCTCGCGAGGTAGTCGGATCTGGGAAATTTTATTTTTTTTGCGTGCATGGAAAGAAAATCCTATCTATAGTCATTATAGACACATATAGCGCGATTGTCTGCCAGTGTGAATGACCTGCTCCATGAGCAAATGTACGTTTTTGGTCCGTGGCTGTTTACATCGCCAGGATACTCGCTCAGTAATCGATATGGCTCGCTCTCCGGCGGCAGCCCCGAGAAGTAAACAATGCAAACAAATGCCGGGACGCTTGAATTCTTTCATCCCGAAAATATCATTTTTGAATATTAATTACAGCTAAACAGGAGCAGTTTCGATCTACGATCCATTGGCAGATAGTGGCGTAACTCGCTAGCAATTTAACTTTGAACGACCTGTTGACACCAATATAGCGGTTGGAGTTCTTTGGTTAATCCACCTGGAATGATGGCAAGCTCCGAATTAGTTTGCTTCACTTGGGTTTTGACAGTATCGGTGAGATGGGCGTGCATGGAGTGGCAGATCAATAGGGATGGAGATTTGTGGAAAAAGCCATCCAGCCATTATGTTGAAGCACATATTACTCCGCGAGGCTCCTGACTACCGTAATGCTCCAAAACTCCCTCAAGTGGTTTGGCTTCGTAACTTACCAAAGTCGTACTAAAACATTTTTGACAGATTTTTGAGCGCCGTGTACCACATAAAATCGGTTCGAGGTCAGTAAGCACAACCAGAATTAATACATAAGGCGCATCGGATTATAAAGCGCACTGTCGATTTTTGAGAAAATTAAAGGATTTTAAGTGCGCCTTATAGTCCAAAAAATACGGCAGGCACAAAGCTTGCCGTGGCTCTCTTAGTCCTGAAGATAAGTGATCTATATCTCTGACCCGAAGGCAAGAGATTGTACTGATTGCGTAGCACATGTGTGGTGTCTGAAGCTATTAGAGTATCGCTCAGAGATATAATCTTGTGCAGTGGGTTACAGTGAACATTCAGTGTTTCCTCTGGCTTAAAGACCCTGGCGCAGTGGCAACATATTTCTCCCCGGGGGAAGGGGGCAGTAAACATACCGGAATATGTTAATTTTATACTATTTATTTCTTCTTTATATTTTACACAATAACGCTGCATATGGAACTTACCATTTGAAGCATTGTACAACCGAGGCTTGAATATTAGGCCAGTTGGGGTCCCATCCAGACATCCTGTGTTTAGACTTTTTAGTGGTGTTATCCTGCTCTCCTTCCTCTGCCTGAACACTTTCCTCTCCTTGGCTCCTCTCTTCTGTCTCATCTTGCCCTCTCTGAGCTCTGTCTAATTCAGGTTCTCTCTCTGTCTATGGTGGTATACAAACAGGTTAGAAAATATCAAGTGTCATGTTTTGTCCTGTAGGATTTTTTTTGTCATGGTTTACATAAATGAAAAAAAATGTGTATTTTCTGTATTTTTATTCTAGCGTTTCTTTTTTCCATTGAGAGAGTAGGGAAGGGAAAGAAACATTCATAATAGTAATATACTCAGGCATACTTAAATTATATGATCAGGTGGGTATAGAGTTTTTGCGTATGACGTCAGGGGGCGTGCCGCACTGGCCCGTTAGAGTGTGCCGCCATATTGGATGGCAAGAAACAACAGCAGCAGCAAGGTGAAAAACCACATAGCTCACGTGTACCTACAAACTCGGCAAAATGGTGTACTCCTGTTGTTCCCCCTGATAAGGGGATAAGCGGGGAATTAAATGGCCGGTGTAAAATGCAAAAAAAAAAAAAAAAGTTGGCTTTTTGAATAATTACCTTCACTGACGTAATCTCTCGCTTTCTCATAACGGGCTGCACGGTGGAGCAGTGGTTTAGCACTGCGACAGCACAGTTTACCCTCGGCCGGGGGATCGCGGGGATCATGAGACCGTGGGTTCGATCCCAGCCCCCGACCAACAGTGAGCTGTGTGGAGTTTGCATGTTCTCCCCGTGTTGCGTGGGTTTACTCCGGGATTTCTCCGGTTTCCTCCCGCATACCAAAAACATGTAGGTTTAGGGCGCTCGCTCACGCAGCGGCCGGTGGCTTGTCACCAGACTGCAAACCAAATCTACCTACAGGTACAAATAAGTAACAAAAAAAAAAAAACTTTCTGAGTCGGGTCTGGTTTGGGGACGCCTCTCTGCTTGCTACAAAGGACAATGCACACATGAAAGGGGAGAAAAATATTGTAAATGTGCATAAAATCAGGTACGTTTTAACGCGGCGCGCCGTGGAAAGCCTTAAAAAAAAAAAAAAAAAAAAAACACGCAGCGCGCTTCACTCACCTCCGAGTCCGAGGAGCTGCTGTTGTTTCCCGACTCGTTCACCAGCGAGGACTTCAAATCATCCACATCCCTTTCCGCTGACACGTTTTCCGATATCTTTTCCTCCTGCTCCCCTTCGTCTTTGAAAGACATCATCTCATCGTTTGCCCCCAAATCATCCCCGCTGAGCAGATTACTGGCAGTCATTGTTCTGGTAATTGCTCCAGCTGTGCGCTCTGCTTGTCCGTGGCTGTGGGGGTTACCCCACACCCGCCACCTCCGTCCAACTGAGGCATTTCGGCACACCAGAGGAGCACACGGGAGCAAGATTAAAAACACTTGTCTGCTGTTATGACTGCTGACAATGACTCCACTGAATCTGACACAGACATCGCAGACACAGTGTCAGAGGCCACAGTGTCAGTTGTTGAAGAGGATGATAGGGATGTTATTATGTCAGACTGTGACTGTGTGTTCTCCTCACTCATTCTGATCGCTAAACAGTACAAGTTACGCCTGGGTTGTCACAGTGCAACTGCTGCTCTTGCCATCCAAGATGGCGGCACCTACGGTGTGTTTATGTTTACCCCCGCGAGTCACGTGAATTTTACGAGCCTACGCAAAAACTCTATACTAACCAGAAATTCTACTCATGTAAAAGCAGTGCTTTGAAATTAATAATTAAAAGTAGACAACCAAAAATTTCTACTTGAGTTAAGGGTACAAAGAGCACCCACTAAAAAACTTGAGCAATGACTTCAGTCTTGAAGGTTTGAGGCTTTTCTCCAAAATTTATAATAATTTTCTTATAGTTTTCTACTTCTCTCTGTAAATCTTCCTAAAGTTGAAACCATGTTCCTCAAATTTGTAATTTCCTCTTGTAAAATTGATTTTTCTTATACATTTGAAACTTTATTATAAATTTGTGGATGATTTTATGGCTAATTTTTGTCTGTTTGTTTTTAAATAAAATTACTGTTTTTTAGATAAATTTGAAAAAGACTGGTATTTTTTTTTTTTTACTTTTTCCTTATAACAATTTACATTTTTGACCATAATTTTGCAGTCAGAACATAATAATTTAACTCTGATTACAAAGAAAAATATTAATGAAATTGTATTAAATGAAATAAATTAACTTAAATGACCAAGGATGCCGTTATTTCTGTTATAATATTTCTTTATATTTATAGTTTGTTTTCCAGAAATCTCCTTACCACCCAGACAGCAGGAAAATCCTCCCTTATTTTGAAATCAAATGTTGGCACGTTCAGTTTGTCTGAAGGCTGCTGACGGATTAAAGTCATTGACTTCGTGAATTTCGGTCATCTTAACCTGCCAGGTACATAATGTACCTGTAGCGGACTCTAAAGACATAATTCACCACAGTATGTGTTCATGTACAGAATGATCTGCTTAGGCAGTTATAGTTGTGTGCTCAGGCTTTCTCATCAGGCACCTCTCTAGGCAGCCGCTGAAGGACCTCAGTTTAGAGTGAAAAGAGAACTAGCGTTTTTAGCTGTTGCATTTTGTCACTGCCGCTGGAGAATAAAAATGGCACGCCTGCTTGTGTGAGAAAAGAGAGAAATTGCCAGTCTCTTCATTCCTGCAATTCCTACAAAACATAACTTAACCCTTGCACTCTGGTCAATTTCCCTAAAAACGCCAAAAAATAACGTGCCCAAAGTAAATCAAAAGCTGTTCTTCAACCCTTTGCAGCATCTTCATGGGGTTGGTCTCATTTAAAAGAAAACACTTTGAATTTTTTGGCAAAACAGTCAATCTCTCTAAGTCAGTGATTCTCAACTGGTGGGTCGCGACCCAAAAGTGGGTCGCAGACCTGTTTTCAGTGGGTCGCGGGCCTTTGCCTGGCCAAATAAAATATCAAGAAATGGACTTCCGGTTATGGCTGCCACGTAGGACGGACGTGTCTCGCTCTGCTCTGCTCCTGGAGAAAAAAAATCGGCAAATAACTCTCTCATTTGGGACAGAACGTATCCCAGCATTTGGGCGAGGATATGTCGGCGAAGCCTAAGGCTGGAAAACCAGGAAAAGGAAAAAGCGAGCCGCCGAAACAGTCCAAATTAACGGACTTTCAGGTCTGTGACGCAGCAAACAAAACTCCATATATGGCGGAGGAGGCTGGCAGCGGTGCGATAAATGCGGGGAATGGCGCAGATGCGCTGATGGCTGCCATGAGTTCAATGAGAGCGGACTTTTCCTCTAGATTTGATGGGATTATGACAGCGTTGGAAGGAATAAGAAAGGAATTGGGTGACTGTGTAGAACGAACGGCGCAGATGGAGCTCCGTCTCGCTAGTGCTGAAGATGACGTCACCCGTCTTCAATTAAAGGTGCGCACTTTGGAAAAAAAAAATAAATCTCTGGAAGATAATATTTTGGATTTGGAATCTCGGTCGAGACAGAATAATTTGAGGCTGGTGGGTCTTCCAGAGGAATCAGAAGGTCGGGACGTATGTTCCTTTCTGGAAAAGTGGATTCCGGAGGTGCTGGGCAGCGAGGAGTTGCAATCAGTAGTGGTTCTGGAAAAAGCACATCGTATTGGCCCACGGAGAGATAAGGGACCGCCGAGGACCTTAATTATGAAGTTTCTTAGCAACAGAGACAGGATGAAGATCTTCAACGCTGCACGTGCTAAAGGAGAGATTAAACACCAGGACCAGCAGGTGCGGTTCTACCCAGATTTGGCCACAGGAATCCAGCAATTGAGGAAGCAGTTTGATCCCGTACGTAAGGAGCTGCGCAACCTTGGGATTCGTCATGGTGTAATCTATCCTGCGAGACTGCTGACCACGTATGAGGGCAGAACCCACATCTTCAAGACCCCAGAGGAGGCGCAGGAGTTCATCAAGAAGATCAAAGAAGAAGAAGAGACTGGTGGGAGCTAAGCATGAACAAAATATAAGGTAGAATAATTAAGCATTTGCACAGGCATCTGACTGACTTGAAGTAAATAGTAAGTTTACAAAATATAGATTGTATTATATATTAAAAAAACAAAACAAAAACAAAACAAACAAAAAAAAAACTATGATGTACAAAGTTGTTAAAAATTTTGGAGTTAAGTTGGAAAACTACAGAGGAGAGTTAATGTTACGTCATTAAAAGCAGTAGAGTTAGGGTGATTGGGAGGATGAAGAAGGAGTGGCTTAGGCTGTTCCCCGTGGGTGTGGAACGGTCGATGGCTATACCGGGAGACAGAATTTTTCTTTTGATTTTGGGGGGTTTGCCACAAGTGTGGGAAGGGGAAATTTGTTTGTGTGTAGTTTGTAGGATGAATGTTCAACCACTCATGTTTTTGCTTCTCTGTATGAGCATGTTTGCACTGCAAGGTAATCCCAAACTCTCTATTGATCATGGACCAAAGTGTTAATCTTAATTTCATGGAATTGCAGAGGTCTACAAAATTTAAAAAAACTTAAACAAGTTATGAATAAAATAAAGGACATGGGTTCAAGAATTGTGTTTTTACAAGAAACTCATCTGATAGAGGAGGATGTTAAAAGAATTAGGAGTAGATGGCAGGGAAGTGTATTCACCTCTTCATTTTCATCCCGAGCCAGGGGAGTTATGACTCTCATACATAAATCAGTTCCTTTTCAAGTGAAAAATGTAATTGGAGACAAATTTGGAAGATATGTAATCATTCAAGGTTCTTTGCTATTAGAAAATATAAATCTTGTGAACTTATATGGTCCCAATATAGATGATCAGAAGTTCTTTGCTAATTTATTTCTCATCTTATCATCACTTACAGGGCAACATATAATAGCAGGGGATTTTAATTGTACATTGAATCCAGGTGTGGATAGATCAACAGGACTGGATTGTACGCACATTGGATGTAGGATGACTATTAATCATTTTATGAAAGAATTGAGATTGTTAGATATATGGAGAGAAATGAAACCACAAGTTAAAGCCTATTCTTGTTATTCCAGTACCTACAAGACATTCTCACGTATTGATTATTTTTTGATTTCCACAGAATTAAGGTCCAAGATTCAAAACTGCTTTTATGATAACATCGTGATCTCTGATCATGCACCCTGTTGTCTAATATATGTAGATAAAAAATTGACAAAGGAATCAGGTAGATGGCAATTTCAGCATAAATGGCTTCAGGATGAGGAATTTGTCAAGTATATAGAAAAACAGATAGACGAGTTCTTTGACATCAATACTACACAAACATCAGCATGTGTAAAGTGGGAGGCTTTCAAAGCTTTTATTAGGGGACATATTATTAGTTATACAGGATCAAAATCTAAGAAGACTCGAGAGGAGAGAGCTAAATTGGAACATAAAATAAAAAGTCTTCAGGAAAAAGTGTATGCAGGAAGTGACCCAAGGTTGGAGAATGAATTACTGATTTTGAGAGCTGAATACGACAAAAAATCAGCAAATAGAGCTGCCTCGAGTCTTCTAAGATTGAAACAATCTTTTTATGAACAAGGTGAAAAATCAGGAAAATTATTAGCATGGCAGATTAAACAATTGGAAATTAAAACACCAATTACCAGTATTATAAGTAACGGACAGGTAGTTATAGATCCTTTAGAAATTAATAGAGCCTTTAGAGATTACTATGAAAAATTATATGATACCAAAAATGAACCTGATTTAACAAAACTAAATGGGTTTTTGAACGAACTATCTATACCGTGTATACCAAATGAAAACAGGGAGATATTGGAGTCTAAAATTAGTCAAGAAGAAGTTGGGCTAGCCATTGATAATATGAAATCAGGAAAAAGTGCAGGACCAGATGGTCTTCCAGTTGACCTTTATAAAAAATTTAAGAATAAATTAATAAAACCTTTTTTGGAAATGGTTTTAGAAGCATTTCAAAATAATAATTTACCATCATACATAAATAATGCCTTAATTATACTACTGCCAAAACCAGGTAAGCCCTCTAATAAATGTGAAAATATGAGACCAATAAGCCTATTAAACGCCGACCTTAAGATAATCTGTAAAATTTTAGCAAGACGAATACAAGAAATTTTACCAAATATTATTAATCGAGATCAGAATGGCTTTATAAAGGGTAGACAAGGCTTCCATAATGTAAGAAGACTATTTAATATTATTTATTTTAATAAAGAAGCACCGGATACAGCTCTCCTATCATTGGACGCCGAAAAGGCCTTTGATAGAGTTGAATGGCCCTTTCTTTTTGAAGTCCTACAAAGGTTTGGACTTGGAAATAATTTCATAAAATGGGTTCAAATAATATACAATAATGCTACAGCAGAAATCCTAACAAATAACAATATTTCAAAACCAATAAAAATCAATAGAGGATGTCGACAAGGCTGTCCACTTTCACCTTTACTGTTTACTATGGCAATTGAACCTTTAGCGATAGCGATACGTTTACATTCACAAATATATGGAATTAAAGTTGGACCAACAGAACATAAAATCTCCCTGTACGCCGATGATATAATTTTGTTTATGTCGAATCTAAAAAAATCAATTCCAACCTTGTTGAATTTAATAAAGAATTTTGGGGAAATATCAGGATATAAAATAAATAAAACTAAATCTTCAATATTAATGCTAAATGAGACCCAGAGAAATTACCCAGCCCCTGAGGTAAATCAATTCAATGTTGTAAATCAGTTTAAATATTTAGGAATCCAAATTATGCCTAAGCTAGAATCAGTCGCCAGTGTCAACTATGAAGCCTTAATGTCAGATATCAATGAGTTAACTCAGAGATGGATGTCACTACCAATGTCGATGATCGGGAGAATCAATATACTTAAAAGTAATATTTTACCTAAAATACTTTATTTATTTCAATACATTCCCTTATCACCACCTTTAGATCTATTCTCAAGAATAAAAAAAAAGTTAGTGGAATTTATATGGAACAACAGGAGGGCTAGATTACGTTTGTCTTTATTATATTTACCATTTGATCGTGGAAGTCTGAAATGTCCAAATTTTATGTTGTATTATTGGTCGGCACAACTGAGGTCTATGACATATTATTTTTCATCAAATGATCTCCCTCACTGGACTGAAATGGAATCATACAATTTACCTTTACCTCTTCCCATATTCATATACTCAGATTCGGCAAAAAAATTACAAAAACAAGTTAAAAATCCATTTGTAAAGCATATGATCAAAATATGGTGTGAAGCTAAAAACTATTTAAAAGAACCACAGTTATTGTCACAATTTAGTCCAATATGGGGTAATCAATATTTTAAACCAGGGAGAGCGGACGCTGTATTTAAAGTATGGAATTTAAAAGGGATACAAAAGATTCAGGATTTATATTTGCCATGTGCAGACAACATAATGTCTTTTGAAGAGCTGAGGATCAAATTTAATCTCAATAGAACACATTTTTTTAAATATCTTCAACTTAGAAACTTTATTCGATCAAATCAAAATAAAGCTCTCACTCGACCTATTTATTCATCCTTGGAAAAAATGATGATGAAAGATAGTAAAAGAAAGGGTATTATTTCAGAGTTTTATAACTCATTGACACTATCTTCAAGTGAAAATTCACTGAAAAGATTAAACTACTGGAAAGAAGATCTGCAAATTGAAATTTCAGAGGAACAATGGGAATTGGCTTGTACAGAAGCTCAAACCAAATCAATAAATGCACGCCTTAAATTGATACATTTCAAATGGTTAATGCGGATGTATGTTACACCGGAGGAGTTAAATAGATATAACAAAAATATACCAGATACATGCACAAAATGCATGGAAAGTAAAGGAACCCTATTTCATTGTTTATGGGAATGTAGATTAATAAGATAAGATAAGATAAGCCTTTATTAGTCCCACAACGGGGAAATTCCAGGATTGCAACAGCACAGGGATAGCAACACTCAGAGCAACAATCAGAAGGCAAGAAAAAACAAGCAAGCAAGAGCAGCTAATATACATATGTACATATTACTATAAAATATATATATACACACACACACACACAGACACACAGTGCAGAGCATTGTAGCTGGATGGAATAAATATATGAATATATGAACACACAGTGCAGAGCATTGTAGCTAGATGGAATAAATATGTAAATATATAAACACCCACAGTATGGAGCATTGCAGCTAGGTGGAATAAATATGCAAGTATATAAACACACACAGTGCGGAGCAATGTAGCTAGATGGAATAATATGTAGATATATAAAAACACAGTGCGGAGCATTGTAGCTAGATGGAATAAATATATAGATATATAAATATAAACACACCCAGTGCAGAGCATTGTAGCTAGATGGAATAAATATGTAAATATATAAACACACACAGTGCAGAGCATTGTTGCTAGGTGGGATGAAACAGCATAACCGTCTATTTAGTTATCCTACATGGTATGATTATGTGCCCATACATATTCTCACCCTCCATAGCGACCGGTATGTTCCTAGTTGTATGCCGGAGAGGACCATTGTGTAAGTCTATTGCATCTTTTGCATTCAAAAAAAAAAAAAAAAAAAAAAAAAAAAAAAATAAGAATAATAAGAATGTTTTGGGAAGAGGTGAGGGTAACAATTGAAAAAATAATCTCAAAACAAATCATATTGAATCCTAAACTGTTTTTGTTGGGTCTGTACCCAGAAAAGCATAATTTTAATAAAAGTGAAAGAACATTCATAGACCTCAGTTTGCTTAATGCCAAAAAATGTATTGCACTATTATGGAAAAAGACTCATAGACCAGATGTGACTCAGTGGTTAAGACAGATGTTAACAAACCTTCCATTAGAAAGAATAACATATATACTGAAATCAAAGGAAATTGTGTTTGAGAATATATGGAGACCTTTTATTGATTATGTAAAAAATTTAAACATAACTCTTGAAGAAGAAGGTGAATGATGTGTGTGGACCTTGTAAATTCCAAACTGGTGAACATAATATGTATACTTATGTATTGGATTGTCTAGACTAAACAGAGGAGCATTGTTGAAGACTTGATTTTGTTGGTGGTTGTTGGTGTTTTTAGTGCATTTTTTTTTTTTTGTAGTACTTTAGTGTTAGTGTTTGATTGTTTGTATCATGTTTGTTAAAAAAAAAAAAGGGTTCAATAAAGATATTGTGGAAAAAAAAAAATATCAAGAAATAAATCAACAGTGTCATTCACACTCCTTAACAGTAGATGGCAGTAGATGGTGGGCGACACCATATTTCGCACCACAGAAGAAGACTCGCAATGTTTGTTTGTATATGCTAATTGAGCATGGCGAAACGGACTGGATACGCGATCCCTTTGGAATCGACATGGAAAGCGTTACGTTGCCGAGCAACCAAGAGAGTCAGCTGGTAGAGCTATCATGTGACCGCACACTGAAAAAGAGGTTCACGGAGGTAAGCCTCTCGCAGTTCTGGTGCAGCACTGTGATGAGCGAGTATCCTTCTCTTGTCATTCGAGCAGTAAAAACCCTCCTACCTTTCAGCACTACCTATCTCTGTGAGGGTGGCTTCTCAGTTCTGGTTCAGTTGAAGACAAAACAGAGAAACAGACTGGACATTGAGCATGACCTCAGAGTCGCTTTGTCTAATATAACTCCAGGCATTGAGACTCTTGTCAAGAGCAAAAAACATCCCCAGTTCTCCCATTAATTCCTCCAGACTCAGGTTTATGATGTCACTGTTACAGGTTTTAGTGAGTGTTCTTTCATTTTCTTCAAAGCACATAACCTTATCAATAGGTAAATACTGAAAAAAACAATCAGAAGAAAAGTCAATTTTGAGACTTGAATTCTTTTGAATTGCACTTTTTGTTTAATTTTTAATTTAAAATGCAGCTAATTCAGCATTAAGGGAATTGTTCCCTCTGTTGTATTGCCACTTACTGGTCATTTTGGTTAATCATTAAATTTGTTTTGTGTTTGTATACTGTGAAATTCTGTTCTTCTACCTCAGGTTCAAAATGCACAATCTTTACATTCAGTAAATTTGAGAATTTGAAAATCTTTGATTTGGGTCGCGGCTTGTCATCGAGGGGTGATGGTGGGTCCCAAAGCCAGACCAGTTGAGAACCACTGCTCTAAGTGCTCCGGCCACTGAGTAACAGTCATCTAAACATACTGAACGTGAAGAAAATAAATTTCGCCTGGGTGTTTTTTTGGATACAAATGCTCGCAAATAACACACAGCTTCAGATCCGGGCTGGAAAATGCAACAGAAATGTAGAACCAAGTGTTATCCAGCTGAGGTCAAAATTTTGTAACAATACCACAAAAAATGAATATATTACACAGCTTTGTTCTCAGGTAGTTCCCAGGCATTTTTGAACTGTGCCAAATTGTGCCAAATGGCACAGTTTGGAAAAACGTCTGTAACTTTTGAATGATTCAATATAGAAGCTTCATCTTGGGCTCTAATGAAAGGTGACACTCAGAAATGTAGAACCAAGTGTTATCCAGCTGAGGTCAAAATTTTGTAACAATACCACAAAAAATGAATATATTACACAGCTTTGTTCTCAGGTAGTTCCCAGGCGTTTTTGAACTGTGCCAAATTGTGCCAAATGGCACAATTTGGAAAAACGTCTAACTTTTGAATGATTCAATATAGAAGCTTCATCTTGGGCTCTAATGAAAGGTTACACTCAGGGCTGTGTGTGTGGGGGGGGGGGGTTGTTTATTCATTCATTCATGAATGAATGAATAAACAAGCCCCCACACACAAAGAACATACCTGCCAACTTTTCAAACCTGAAAAGCCTAGTAGCTAGCCGGGGTCCAGGGGCCGCACCCCTAATGCTAATGCTAATAATTCTAATGCTAATGCTAATAATAATAATGCTAATATTTGCCAAGCAAATATTAGCATTAACTCAAGTTAGAATGTAGCTAACAACCTTATATTTCTTCAACTTTCAAACCTGAAAAGCCTAGTAGCTAGCCGGGGTCCAGGGGCCGCAGTGTCAAACAAATATTAGCATTAAATCAAGTTAAAATGTGGCTAACAACCTCATATTTCTTCAACAATCATGTTGATTGTTGAAGCACCCCGAAGCTCCTGGGTTTTTATGATTTTTAAGTACCAGAACTGTGCTTAAATGACATAAAACAAACAGCTGAATGCCACTTATTACTGTATAATATTGACTTATGTTCCAAGAAGATAAAATCTCTGAACTTAGTTCAGAGATTTTTTGATCTCTTCCATTTCCTCCTTCTTTGGTGGCATTTTTACTGACCTGTTGATAGTAAAACAATCTCTGCTGGTGTCGCCGGTATCCGATCTGACTGACCTCGAATCCAGCTGGGCCTCAACTAGCCCCCTCCGCTGCTAGTCCCGCTGCTTACCGCTGCTGCAATTGAGCTCCTGTCCAGCCGGGGTACCGGCAGCTCCTCCACCGAGTCCCACCGCCCACCGCCGCTGTAGTTGAGCTCCGATCCGGCTCCCGTCCAACTGTTGCCTCGGTTGGTTCCTCCGGCGAGCCCCAATCACCAAGGATGGAGTCGCTTCTTTGTATCGATGTTAGGTGCTACGACTAGCTATGGCGTTAGCTATAGCGATAGCGTTAGCTTAGCAAACGCTTCAGGTCAATTTAGATACGATTCCTAGCGATCTCGTGTTTGGAATTGCTTTCGTGTTTTTTTTACGATTTAAAATTTTTGACTGAATTTTTAGTGAAAAACCGTAATTTTGATTAATAAAGCCATAACCCGGAATGGGGTCTTGAAAACCGTAACCATTACGGCAAAACCGGAGTAGTTGGCAGGTATGAAAGAAGCATGCCACGTAAAAAATGTGTGGCTTTTTTTTTTTTTTTTTTTACAAGAAAAAATAACCTACAGTGCACTAAAAATTATTCTAAAATATTTGTAATGTAGAAGATAACAACTCCCCCCCCACCCCCCCGCTACAGAGGACGGACATCGGCCATCACTACATGACTGTTCCATCATGTGGCGACCGCGGCGCACAGTCCCCGCGGTCCTCCCCCCCTCGCTACAGAAGAGTAGCGGGGGGGGGGGGCGTTCACGGTCCGGACGCGGTGCACGAACCGTGTACCGCGGCGCACGGACTTCGGACTCCGTGCACCACACAGTTGTAATTTACCGATCGGTCAAAAGTCATTTTTGATTACAATTTTCAGGGATAAAGAATAATTTAGCTTATAACACTTACCTATTCACAACAGCATGTGGACGGTCTATGATGACCATGGAAGAGAATCCTAAACGTCTACTCTGCTGGGACAGCACCGCCTGTGGCTGAACAGGCCAATGCGCGAATGGCAGTCCCTGTCACACAGGTCGCACTTGTGGGTGGTCTCCGTGCTGCTGGGTCTGTGGCGGTTCTTCCTGCGGGTCCTTTTTCCATCTGCTGCAGCAGTCAGTCTCTCTTCACCCAGCCTTACACAAAACAGCTTTTGAACTTCTGTGCTTCAATTGGCTCGCTGCATTCGCAGCGTTGGTAGGCGGGTCCTTCTTGCTAGGTTTTCAGTCATTGGTTCTTCAAGGTTTCAGAAACCCAATTCAAGGCTCTTATTAGTCGAATGAGAGGTCAATCATATCTAATCTGTTCGCGGCTGCGTCTGTAGTGGAAGAACGGAAATGCAGCTTTTTTTTTTTTTCAGTGCGCTCTAGGACGCAGCGCCCTCGTGCGCACTCATGCGCTCTAGGACGCAGAGACGTGCCCGCCCGCAGTACACCAGAGTGCAAGAGGTTAATATTGTAGTGGCTGGTGAAATATATCCTCAGCAATTCAGTAGTCCCTCTTGCCTTTCCCTTCATATGAAGCCAGCTGCATATGAATTCTAACCACATCTTTTAGCTAAGTGACTCTTCCATTATTGCACCCATTTCCAGTGAGTTAAAACCATGATAAATGCCTCCAGTGCTTGCAAACCTCTTATGATCTTTTTCCGCGTTTAAAATACTTTAATAAACTCATGTCTCTGTCAGACAGTCGCGCTTAGCAAGACACTGCCTGCTGACTTGACTGGAAAACTCGCATGAGCGGGGCACTACTAAACTCCCCGCAGATGATGGCCACACGCGTTGTTCGTGTGCGCACCTGTGGAAAGTCATTGCTTCATATATTTTTCTTAATAAATTCATATCTCCTTGGCGCGGCGGTAAAATTTCTGGCGAGGTGGCCTGCCACCGAGAAATGTTACCAGAGGAAACCCTGACATTAGACAGTGATCCAAACAAGCAGCAATGTTAAAGGTTGAAACTGATTCAATAAAACACTTATAAAAAGCAGACAATACAGAATGGAGAACTTTCAATCTACAAAGCTTCCTAACAAAGAAGAGACGCTGCTGACATTTGGAGAAAATGGTTTGACAGTTAGGCTGAAAGGTGAGTTTGTGGTCAACTACTGTTCCTAAATATTTCTATGTCTCAACCTTTTCAATTGCCACATTATTAATTAACAGAGTAGGGATGTTCGGAGGTTTTGCGAAAGTCAATCACCAATTCTTTGGTTTTGGAAATGTTCAAATCAAGACAATTCCTCCTGCACCACTCTGTAAACATAGCCATCTCAATCTGTAACTGTCCCTCTGAGGTGGTAGTATCCATGATCACAGTGTTGTCAGAGTATTTATTAATATATGTTATGCCTGGATTATTACTTCTGCAGTCATCAGTATAATGTGTACTATACCGGTGAAATAACAGACCCCTGTGGAACTCCTGTTGATGTTACTCTTAGGGAGCTGAGGTTTCCATTGACTCTGACCCTCTGGAGTCTGTCAGTTAAAAATGACAGCACCCAGAGGATCAGGTGTGGATCAATGCCCATATGAAGCAACTTACATCCAAATAGGTGAGATTGCACAGTATTAAAGGCACTTGAAAAATCCACAAAAACCGGTCTGATGAAAGATTTGGACTTCTCCAGGTGGGTATCGGTTCCATGCAGAAGAGGAAGGAGAGCATCATCGACTCCGCTGTTACGTTTGTACATGAACTGAAGAGGGTCAGACTGCATGCTGACCACTTCTGAAGCTGTAATAAGACGAGTCTCTCAAAACTCTTCATCACCAAGGATGTTAAAGCCACAGGTCGGTAGTCATTATTGCACGTAGGACTACTCTTTTTCACTACCGGACAGATTATTAAGGATTTCCAGAGAGATAGGACTGTATGTTCAGCTAGACATCAGTTAAAGGTATGCAAAAAACCTTGGCTAGTTGACTGCAGCACTTCTTCAGGAATCGACCACAGATCTGATCCGGTCTAGGTGCTTTACTGAGTCAAATTCTCTGTAGTGTGTGCTCCACATCCAGTGGCTGCAGCTCCAAATTCGGCTTGCTGAGTGTCTCTGTAATGAGCTCAGGCATCAAGTCTTCTCTCTCCCTTGTATAATCACATAAGTCAAACCTGCAGTAGAACTGCTTTGAAAGACTCATTTTATTTTTATTTTGCTTCACTGATGCCACCATCACTGGCCACTATCAGTGTGTGAATGTGTGTGTGAATGGGTGGATAGCAGAATCTGTAAAGCGCTTTGGCCATCAAGAGATGAGAATAAAAGCGCTATATAAGTGAGTGCCATTTACCATTTACCATTTTTATTTTGTTTAACCTTTATTTATACAGGGGAGTTCCATTGAGAGGCAACCTCTCTTTTTCAAGGACACCCTGTTCGCATTCACACAGTTACACATTCACAGCTGGAAGCAGCCTAGTATATCCACAGACTGACCTGAAGTCACTGGAGCAGTTGATGTTAAGGGCCTTGTTCAAAGACACCACAGTGGGGTTAATGAGGGTGGGGCAAATACTGCTATGTTATCTGTCCCACCCAGATCTGATCCTACCAGTCCTGGGATTGAACCGGCAACCTTCTGCTTACCAGTCCACGTCCCTAACCCATTAGGCCACCACTGCCCCATTTGCAGCCAAGCTTTAACTTCCTGGCTGACGTCTTGAGATGTTTTTTCAATATTTCCACATAATGTTCTTTCCTCATACCATCTATTTTGTGAAGTGCACCGGTCCCTCCAGCAGCAAAACACCTCCACAAACATGATGCTGCCACTACTGTACTTCACATTTGGGATGGTGTTCACAGACTTGCAAGCTTCCCCTTTTTTCCTCCAAAGGCAACGATGGTCATTATGGCCAAACAGTTCAATTTTAATTTCATCAGACCACAGGACATGTCTCCAAAAATTAGGGTCTTTGTTCCTGTGTGCAACTGCAAACTGTATATCTGTTTTTTTTTATGTTGCTTTTGAAGTAATGGCTTCTTCCTCACCGAGCGTCTTTTCAGCCCATGTTGGTGGACTTGCTTCATTGTGGATAATGGCACTCTTTTACCAGCTTCAGCCAGCATCTTCACAAGGTCTTTTGCTTTTGTTCTGGGGTTGATACTCACATTTTGCACCAAAACACATTCATCTCTGGGACACAGATCTCATCTCCTTCCTGAGCGGTATGATGACTGGACATTCCCATGGTGTTTATGATTGTAAATAATTGTTTGAACAAATGAACATGGCACCTTCAGGCATCTGGAAATTGTACCCAGGGATGAACCAGACTTGTGGAGGTCCACAATTCTCTTCCTGATATCTTGGCTGATTTCTTTTGATTTTCCCATGATGTCGCACAAGGAAGCAGTGTGTTTGAGGTGTGCCATAAAACACATCCATCCACAGGTGTGCCTCCAATTAACTAATTAACTCAAATGATGTCAGTGAACCAATCAAAAGCTTCCAAAGCCATGATATCATCTGGGCTTTATGAAATTGTTTAAAGAAGCAGGAGTGGTGCCAATTTGATGAAGATGTGGATTCGATTCTCGATGCTTCATCCAGAGGGGATGCTGACCGGAGACTGCAGTCAATGTGCACCATAATCATCAGTGTCACAGTCGAGATGTTTGGAATTAAGGAGCAGCACTTAACGGCCAAACCAGGCAGACCACACCAACGTGAGGGAAAGAAAAGCCAGCTCTGGCAAGAGCTTCGTGTGCTCAGACGTCAGTTTAAGAAGGCAAGTGAGGAGGAAAAGGTCGGGTTGGCAGAGCTCCGTAACATCACAAGGAAAAAGATCACCAACCTCCGTCGAGCTAAGTGGCACAGAAGGAGAGGGAAGGAAAGAGCAAGAAAGCGTGCATCGTTTATTGCAAATCCATATGGATTCACTAGGAAAATCCTTGGACAAAAGCGCAGTGGGCGGCTTTCCTGCACTCAGGAAGAGGTTTGACAGTTGCCTCAGGGCCAGCTACAGTGACACTGAAAGAGAGCATGATCTTGGTCCATGCAGTAACTTGATAGCCCCGCCAGAAGTAACCATAGCCTTTCACCTTAAGGAGCCATTGTTGAGAGAGATCAAGGAGGTTGTCAAGGCAGCTCGAACCAGCTCTGCACCAGGCCCCAGTGGAGCACCCTATGTGGTCTACAAGAGGTGCCCAAGACTTCTACAGAGACTATGGAAAATATTCAAGGTCATCTGGAGAAGAGGAAAAGTAGCAAAGCAATGGAGATTCGCAGAGGGTGTTTGGATTCCCAAGGTGGAGAACTCAACCACCACTGAGCAGTTCAGGAACATCTCACTCCACAGCATCAAGGGAAAGATTTTCTTCAGTATTGTTGCTCGTCACATGACAGAGTTCCTTCTTGGGAATGAGTACATTGATACAGCTGTACAGAAGGGTGGAATCCCAAAAGTGGCAGGCTGCATTGAACACACAGGAATTGTCACACAACTAATCCGTGAAGCTCGGGAAGACAATGGCAATCTGGGAGTACTGTGGCTTGACCTTCAGAATCAGAATCAGGTTTATTGCCATTGTTCATGTAGTACACAAACTAGGAATTTGTCTCGGTGCAATGCTGCAACATTAAACATGATAAGATAAAAGAAATAAACTATACATGCAATAAAGTGTAGAATAAGAGTAAGTGATACTGGTCAGCAGTTAAAATATATTAGCGAGCAGCAGATACTGTGGAGAACTATATAGTGCAGTCGGTAATGCAGGAAGAAAACAGTGATGATTGACATGAGTCTGGTTGAGCTGCTGTACATAGTGCACGAGAGTCAATAAGTCACTTAGTGTTCAGCAGTCTGATGGCAGAGGGGAAGAAGCTGTTCATGTGACGGGAGGTTTTAGTCTGGATGGACCAAAGTCTTCTACCAGAGGGGAGGGGGGCAAACAGTACGTGACCAGGGTGTGAGGGATCGGCTATGATCCGGCCAGCACGCCTCCGGGTCCTGGAGATGTACAGATCCTGGAGAGATGGGAGCTTGCAGCCGATCACCTTCTCAGCAGTGCGCACGACGCGCTGCAGCCTTAGTCTGTCCCTGGCAGTGGCTCCTGCGTACCACACGGTTATGGAGGTGGTGAGGATGGACTCGATGATGGCTGTGTAGAACTGCACTAACATCTTGGTGGGTAGCTTGAGCTTCCTCAGCTGCCGCAGGAAGAACATCCTCTGCTGGGCTTTTTTGATGAGTGAGCTGATGGTCGGCTCCCATTTGAGGTCCCTGGTGATGGTAGTGCCTAGGAAGCGGAAGGAATCAGCAGTGGTGATGGGAGAGCCTGAGAGGGTGAGGGGGGGCAGAGGGGTAGTGACTTTCCTGAAGTCTACAATCATCTCCACTGTCTTCAGAGCGTTCAGCTGCAGGTTGTTATTGTTGCACCAGGACGCCAGCTGGGCCACCTCTCTCCTGTAGGCGGACTCGTCGTCGCTGGAGATGAGCCCAATGAGGGTGGTGTCATCCGCAAACTTGATCAACTTGACAGACTGGTGGCTGGAGGTGCAGGAGTTGGTGTAAAGGGAGAAGAGTAGGGGGGAAAGTACACAGCCCTGGGGTGATCCGGTGCTGATGCTAGTAGAGTCTGAGACAGTCTTTCCCAGCCGCACATGCTGCCTCCGGTCCGTCAGGAAGTCGGTGATCCACCTGCAGAGGGAGTCAGGCACGTTGAGCAGGGACAGCTTGTCCCGGAGCAGAGCGGGGCGGATGGTGTTGAATGCGGAGCTGAAGTCCACAAACAGGATCCTGGCGTAGGTTCCCGGGGAGTCCAGGTGCTGCAGGATGGAGTGGAGGGCCAGGTTGACTGCGTCGTCTACAGACCTGTTGGCTCGGTAGGCAAACTGCAGCGGGTCCAGGAGAGGGGTGGTGATGGACTTGAGGTGGGGCAGGACCAGGCGCTCAAAGGACTTCATGACTACAGAGGTGAGCGCTACAGGTCTGTAGTCATTAAGTCCAGTGATCCGTGGCTTCTTGGGGACAGGGATGATGGTGGAGGATTTGAGGCAGGACAGCACGTGGCATAACTTAAGGGAGGTGTTAAAAATGTCTGTGAAGACAGGAGCCAGCTGTTTCGCACAGTGTCTCAGGGTGGAGGGAGACACGCCGTCCGGGCCGGGGGCCTTGCGCGGGTTCAGTCTGGAGAACTGTTTGAGCACATCCTGCTCACTGATGATAAGGGCAGGGGGGGAGGAGGGGGGGGGGGTGCCTTTAATGAAGTAGGGATTGTGGAGGCTGTGGAGCTGGAGGGAGGGGGGGAGTTGGACACAGATGACGAGGTGTCAAAACGGGCATAGTGTTGGGACAGTCTTTGACAAAGGGCTTTGTCATCCTGACCTTTAGGAGCCTGAGGCCGATAGTTGGTGATTTGCCTCAGTCCTCTCCACACGGAAGCCGAATCATTAGCAGTGAACTGCTGCTGGAGTCTCTCTGAATACACAGATTTAGCCCTCTTCAGCTCTCTGTTAAACCGGTATTTAACCTCCCTGTAGCAGTCCCTGTCTCCACTTTTCAGCGCTGCTTCCTTCTCCTTCCTGATCTGTCTGAGCTTAGCTGTGAACCAGGGCTTGTCATTAGAGTAACTCACCCTGGTGCGTGATGGAAGAATGATCTCTTCACAAAAGTGGATATATGAGTTCACAGTGTCCGTGTACTCATCCAGATCATGCGTGGCTCCTTTAAACATGCCCCAGTCAGATATTTCCATGCACGTTTCCAGCTTCTCCTCAGCTTCACTGGTCCGTATCTTCGTAGTGCTCACAACAGGTTTAGTGAGCTTCAATCTCTGTCTGTATGTGGGAATGAGGTGAACCATCACGTGATCAGATAATCCCAGCGCAGCGCGAGGAACAGCGCGATATGCGTCTTTCACTGTGGTGTAACAGTGATCCAGTGTGTTTAATCCTCTGGTGGGGCATTTAATAAACTGTTTGTAGCGGGGGAGATCGTGGCTCAGATTGCACTGATTAAAGTCGCCAGCCACAATAATCAGCGAGTCTGGGAAACTCCGCTCTGTGTGTTGAATGTGATCCGCGAGCACGCGCTGAGCTTCGCGCGTGTCCGCGTCGGGAGGGGCGTACACAGCGATCAGTATAAAAGAAGCAAACTCCCGCGGGGAATAAAAAGGCTTGCAGTTGATAACAAGAAATTCCAGGGCGGGAGAACAGTGTTTGGAAATTACCGTTACATCAGAGCACCAGCTGCAGTTGATGTAGAAGCAGACTCCGCCTCCTGTGGTCTTGCCGGAAAGCTCTGTGTCACGATCAGCACGGAAGAGCTGGAAGCCGTCGAGGCGCAGCGCGCTGTCCGGTATATTTTCCCGGAGCCAGGTCTCAGTAAAGCAGAGGGCAGCTGAGGAGGCGAGGTCCCTAAAATGCATCAGCAGTCTCAGTTCATCTACCTTGTTAGAGAGAGAGTTGGTATTGGACAGAAATATGCCAGGCAGCGCCGTCCGCGAGCCTCTCCTGCGAAGCCGCACGAGAGCGCCCGCTCGTCTACCTCTCTTCCGCCGTCTCACTTTCCGAGCCAGGCAATGAACCAGATCGGCGGCAGGGGCTAAAAAAACTGGGAGGAGGTCCGTGGGGGTGAAAGTCCTGATATTTAGAAGTTCTTCACGGGTATAAGTGCAAGCAGACACACAATTGACAAACAAAAACAAACAAAGAGCGCAGCGAAGCACCATGTCGACCGCTGTGGGCGCCATCTTGGTCTCCAAGCACCTTGGTCTCCAAGA
The DNA here is from genome assembly GCA_020510985.1 of Pholidichthys leucotaenia. Classification (NCBI taxonomy): domain Eukaryota; kingdom Metazoa; phylum Chordata; class Actinopteri; order Cichliformes; family Pholidichthyidae; genus Pholidichthys; species Pholidichthys leucotaenia. Next base: position 140,734,525 of record CM035846.1, on the reverse strand, counting down.
CCTTGCAAATGCTTATGGGCCAACCCCCATAAGCTGGTGGAAATCTCACTTGTCCGGTATCACATTCCAGTCAAGATCAGAGACCTAATCATGAATTACTACAACTGCTTCAGCTTGAGAGTCACCTCTGGAACAGTAACATTTTCATTCCATCGGCTAGAGAAGGTCATCATCACCGGCTGCACTGTCTCAGTGATTTTATTTGCCCTGGCCATGAGCATGTTTGTAAAGTCAGCAGAGGTGGAGCGCAGAGGTCCACTCACCAGATCAAGTGTGCGACAGCCCCCCATTATAGCATTTATGGGTGATTTGACAGTGACCACAACATCAGTCCTGGGCTGCAGGTGGAACCTTCAAGGCCTTGAACGCCTCATTAGCTGGAGACGAATAGACTTTAAATCATCAAAGTCCCGAGCCCTAGTTGTGAAGAAGGGAAAGGTGTCTGATAAGTTTATATTTTTCATCAGAGGAGTCCAGATCCCATCAATTATTGAGAAGCCAGTCAAGAGCCTAGGAAAGGTTTTCAACAGTACACTGAGAAACACAGCCACTCTTCAAGAGACCAGCAATCAACTAGGAACCTGGCTTAGAGAGATAGACAAGTCAGGGTTGCCAGGTAAATTCAAGGCTTGGATTTACCATCATGGCATCCTACTATGACTCATCTGGCCACTGCTTGTCTATGACATTCCACGGAGCACCGTCGAAGGCTTTGAGAAGAAGATCAGCCACTTCCTGCATAGGTGGTTGGGCCTGCCTCGCAGCTTTAGCAGCATCGCCTTATATGGGAGAAAAAACAAGCTACAACTCCCCTTCAGTAGTCTGTCAGAGGAGTTCATAGTTTCCCAGGTAAGAGAAGTGATGTACAGAGACTCTAGCGAAATCAAAGTCTCATCGGCTGGTATTCAGGTGAAGATGGGCAGGAAATTCAAAGCCCATGAAGTTGTTGAACAGGCTGAGACAGAGCTGCGGTTTAAAGAGTTTTTGGGGACAGTTGCAGCAGAGCGGGCAGGGCTTGGGAGTAGCCCAAGACCTCAGTACAGCAAGGCCCGGGGTAAGGAAAGACACCAGTTGGTCCAGGATGAAATCAGAGTGGGAGTGGAGGAAACACGAACCAGCAGGATAGTTGGAATGCACCAGCAGGAGGCATGGACTAGGTGGGAGGAGGCAATGGAATGTAAAGTCTCCTGGTCAGAGCTCTGGAGAGCGAAGCCACATCGGATCAAATTCTTGATCCAGTCAGTGTACAATGTCCTTCCAAGCCCAACCAACCTCTTCCCTTGGGGCCTGGTAGAAGCCCCTTCATGCTCTCTATCCCAGCAAAGAGATTCCCTAGAACACACCCTAAGTAGCTACTCGAGAGCCCTTAGTGAGAGGCGCTATCGGTGGAGGCATGACCAGGTACTGAAGGCTGTAGCACACTCCAACAGTGCAGGGATCTCTTTCAGCAGGCAGCTACATCCAGCAAAGCATGCCATAGCTTTCAAAGCTGGTGAGAAGCCACAGCATCACACAAACCCATTGGGGGGCTTCTGGCAACAGCCCGAGACTGGCAACTGAAGGTTGACCTGGGAATACAGCTGAGATTCCCTGACAACATCATAACGACAACACTTAGACCAGACATGGTTCTTGTGTCAGAATCTTCCAAGGAGGTGGTCTTGTTGGAACTGGCTGTGCCCTGGGAAGACTGGATGGAAGAGGCCTTTGAAAGGAAGAGGGCCAAGTATGGGGAGCTTGTTGGTGATTGCTGTAGCAGGGGATGGGAGACCTGGCTCTACCCCATGGAGGTTGGCTGTCGAGGTTTTGCCGGTCAGTCACTCTGCAGGGCACTCATGCAGTTGGGAATCAGGGGAAGACTCAACAAGAAAGCCATCAAGAACATCACTGATGCTGCCGAAAGAGCATCACGATGGCTGTGGATCAGAAGGAGTGATCTGTGGATGTCTCGAGCCACCTAGACACAAGTTGGGGTCTGATCAACCCTGGCTGGGTCGCCTGTGAGAGGGTGTATGACGTACAATGACCCGAAATACCCGATGACCACAGGTTACATCACTGATGATGTGTCTAGGCAGCACCATAAGGTGTGTGTTAAAATCAATAAATAAATTAAAATCATAAAGGTATAGTAATCTTAATGTATGTAAACTTGTGACTTTGAAAAAGTAATTTAAAAAATTCTCTAAAAATTTATTTAGCAAAAATATAAATTATTTAGCAAATAGAAATAATTTTGGTAACCCTATCGGCCATAAAACAGAAAAAAAATTGATCTGATTTAATGTCAGACAGTGAGAAAAAAAAGTTGTGTCTTTTATACAGTATGTAAACTTCTGGTTTCAACTGTAAATTGGCAAGTTTGTACTTGTAACATTTATTAATAATTTTAATAAAGTATCACAATACTATGTCTATGAATCGATACAGTATCACCACCACAAAGTATTGTGATACCATGATTCATTTTCCCCCACCTCTAGATCTTCATGCATCTTTAACCACATTTTTTCTCTACTTGTACCTTCTGACACCCGATACAATTGGTAAGTTATGGATTCATGACGGATTTGGTGGCTGAAGCTCAGGAGGCAAAGATCAGAGGCTTGACCAGCTGGTCTGCATGTTTCGATGTCCTTAGGCACTCTAGAACCATCCATTCACCCATCAGTACACAAGTGTGTATGTGATTGATAAAAGTGTAATGAACCACTGTGTGAAGAACAGAAGATATGCTGACACCCCTAGAGATTATTATAGTAGATTAAAACCCACCTCTGTATGAGACAGTGTCTCTCCTGACTTCTTACTCCTCCTTCACAGCTCCTGGAACATGAAGACCAACTGGACCACTCCCCCCACCACTGAAACACATCCTCCTGAAGAGAAGATAAAAGACTGCAACAACTTGGGAAAAACAGAGGTGGAAAATTTCCATAGAAAAAAGTTAGTAACTCCATTTTTTTCCTACATTTGGACTTTTGGAAATTTAAACAATAATTTCCTTCCATTGCTGTCCACCACAGATCTGCAGAAGCTCTATAGAAATAGTGTTTGAAAACTTTTATGCTTACCATAAACCAACTATAAATCTAAACAGAACAGTGTCAAGTTTGGAGGCTGCATGCAGCTTAAAGGGAAACACTACAGCAATGGAAGTCTAGAAGCAAACTATGTCCAAGGTGTGAGAATTCAACACTCAAATTTGTTACAATAAAGAAAACTGATTTCACTTCATAGTAAGCAGCAAAATACATAATTTATTGTGGTCCTAGGTTCCCTTTTAAAGACACTGTAAAAAGAAACTTGAAGAAGTTGGACACAGACAGGAGTTCCTGGCAGCAGAAGGCTAAGGACAGAGCTGTGTGGAGGAATCTGATCAGACCTAAATGAAACAGTCATTGTCGCCCACGACAGACTGCTATGATGATGATGAGGTTCCCTTGTAACTCTATAAATTCACAAAATCTCAGTCTGTGTGTTTGTGTGTCTGCCTGTTCCACATATATTTTTTTGAACCGTTCCTCAGACGGGCCCAAGATTTTAAACGTGCTTTGCTGAGGTTACGAGGGTGTGCATCACCGAACATGGAGTCGCTCAGTCAAAATATGTAATTTTTATCAATAAAACTTCAGCCACTGCTCTGTCACCACTCTGTGTCTCTTCATGCCTGGCTTCAAGAAGTGTGGGTGGGGTTTCGGATTGACTCCGTGCTGATTGGATAATACATAGCATCCCGGCCATGCTGATTGGACAATACGCTGCATCACAAGTATGCTGATTGGACAACACACAGCATCATTGACCATTTCATGAAATGGTCAATCAGAAAGTAACTCATACCGGCTCGGACGCCGCCCGGGCTTACAAGGTCTGCGCTGATCTGTTCACACTCTGACAGGCAGTGAAAAGTAAGCTAGGAGCAGGAAGACAAAAGGAGGAAAACGGCAACCTTGTGTGTAGCAGAATGGAATGTACACACTCTGCTGGACAGAACAACATCACGGCACCCAGAAAGACCGACCGCGCTTGTGGCCCTGGAAATGAACAGGCACAATGTAGACATAGCTGCACTTAGTGAAACAAGATTGCCTGGATATGACAGCTTGGAAGACCATGGGTACATCTTCTTTTGGAGTGGGAGAATAACTCAAGAAAGGAGAGAAGCAGGAGTGGGCTTTGCAGTTAGAAAGGAGATTGCAGCAATGCTTGATGAGGAACCGGTGCCAATCAACGACAGGATAATGACTATGAGACTCCCACTACAGCTGAAGGTGTATGCCACACTCATCAGTGTATATGCCCCAACAATGACCAACACAGAGGAGGTGAAGGAAGAGTTCTACAGTGATTTACGTGAGACTGTCAGGCGTGTACCGACTGATGACAGGCTGATACTCATTGGAGATTTTTTTTTTTCTTAAGTTTTTGTAAAGGGTATACAAGTCATTACAGCATTGCGTTGTTTACATTTTCATCACATATTCCCCTTTTTTTGTTTTTTGACAACATTGGAAAAAAATTATTACAACACCCTTTTTTTAAGTGAAAGAAAAAGAGAAATTAAAAAAAGAACAAAACAAAACAAAAAAAACAAAAGCGCAGAAAAATAAAAGAGCATCTGAGTAGCGTTGGAACAAAGAGAGATGCCATTATTGAAATGGTATTTGTCAAAGATTAGATCTGATGGAAGACACATATGCATTCCAGGGTTGTCAAAAGTTCAAGAACCCATCCATGTCCTGTCTCAGTGCAAATGTCAACTTTTCCATCGAATAAATGTCCTGAATCACGTTAATCCAATCTTCAGGTGTAGGACAGTCTTTCAACATCCATTTTTTTGTTAGAGCTTTTTAACTTGCCAATATTAAAACAGTGAATAAGTATTTTTCTCCTCATCTTTCCAGTGATTCCGGTAGTAAACCCAAATACAAAGTTACAAAAGAAAAGGGAATTGTTACTTTGAGTATTTTCCCCAATACTGTCTGTACATTGGTCCAATATTGGTGGATAACTGGGTATGAACAAAACACATGAAAATGATTTGCAGTCTTTTCACCACACAAGCGCCAACAATTCAACCTTTTACGAGTAAATTTGTTTTGTGCAGGTGTTCTGAAAAATCTTACCAAATTTTTCCATCCATATTCTCTCCACAGCAGGGATGAGGTACTTTTCCACTGTTGTTTGTTTAGCTTTTCCCATATTTCCGGTTGTAAAGTGAAATTCCCCTCTTTTTCCCATTTCTCTTTTATATATGATGTGTTGTCTCCTTTTAAATCTTGAAGACCATGGTATATTTTAGAAATGTATCTGATCCCTGGTATCCCTTTATATGCCATTAAGAAGACCTTCAGAACACCTGACTGGGCCCTTTCCAAGTCCTCCTTTTTAAGTATTTTGTTTATGTGGTGTCTAAGCTGAAAGAACCTGTAAAGGTTTTGATTTACTAGACCTTGTTTTTTCAAATCTTCAAAACTTGTAAAAGTTTGCCCTTTAAAAAAATTGTAACATTTTATCAGTCCGTTCTCTTTCCACTTTTTAAATCTAGTGTCTGTTTTATTAGGAGTAAAGTCCTGATCATAGGAAATCCATTGCAATAATCGATAGGGTTCTTTAGTTTTATTCTCTCTGACCATCTTAAACCAAATTTTTAGCGGGGTCTTTATCCATGGGTTAGTGTTATTCAAAAGTTTAGGTAAGGCATTGTTCCCTATTATCGCCTGTAGGGGAATGTCACTTGTTATTTGGCATTCCATCTCCTTCCATTGTGCAGTGTAGACTGGGTTACATATCTCTACTAAAGTTTTAATTTGTGCGGCTTTAAAATAGTCCCTGATATTTGGCAGCGCGAGCCCACCTTTGTCTTTGTTTAGCTGTAGGGTTCTATATCTGATTCTAGGTCTCTTGCCCTGCCATATGAATCTTGAGATCCTTCTGTCCAGTTCTTGCCATGTTTTTTTGGGAGGTTCTACCGGTATTGTTTGGAAAAGGTATAGAAGACGTGGAAGTATATTCATTTGACTGCTTCAATTCTTTGTGCAGTACCCAAGAATGGTATCATATTCCATCTTGCTAGATCAGATTTTATTTTTGCCATCAGTGGATCATAGTTTAGTGTTATAATTTTGTTGAGTTGTTTCGGGATATTGACCCCCAGATATTTCATAGATTCCATCTCCCAGTTAGTTTTGAGTTTGCTAAGTAAATACTGATTTGGGTCATAGTTGAATGTTAAAATTTGGGTTTTATGCATGTTTAATTTGTACCCCGATGACTCTCCATACTCTGAAAAAACTGAGATTAGTTCTGGAAAAGAGGTGTCTGGCTGCCCTAGGTATATTAAAATGTCATCAGCAAAGAATGCCATTTTGTGTTCCTTCTGACCAAGTGTTATACCTTGAATTTTTTTGATTCTGTCTTATCCATTGGCTCAGAGGTTCTATGAAGATTGCAAAGAGCAGTGGAGACAAGGGGCAGCCCTGACGACTTCCTCTCTCCAGTTCGAAAGATGATTTACTGTTAATCCTTATTTTAGCTGTTGGTTTTTTTTATATAATGCCTGGATAGTTCTAATGAAGTTGTTATGAAAATTGAAACTGGATAAAATTCTATATAGGAAAGACCAGTCAACTGAATCAAATGCTTTTTCAGCATCTAATCCCAATATGGCTGCATTTAAACTATATTTTTTTATATGATGAATTATGTGTAAAGTGCGTCTAATGTTATCTTGTGTCTGTCTTTGTCTTATAAAACCTGTTTGGTCTAAATGAATTAAGTCTGTCAGTATATTTTCTAACCTTTTGGCAAGGATAGTGGTAAAAAGTTTATAGTCCTGATTTAACACACTGATTGGTCTGTAGTTGGAGCAGTCTAGTTTATCCTTTTCAGGTTTAGGTATGACTGCAATGACCCCTTCTCTCCAGGAGGGGGGGGATTTCCCCTGTGTGGAGGACATAGTTAAATGTTTTCAGGAGGAGATAGTTGCTGTTTAAAGGTTTTGTACCACTCTGCTGTATAGCCATCTGCTCCTGGGGATTTGTTAGCTTTAAGTTTCATAATTGCTTTTTCTAATTCTTTAGGTTGTATTTCTGACAGTAGTGTTTTATTTTGTGACTCAGTAAGTTTGGGAAGATTTAATGTATTTAGGAAGGCTTCGGATGCGTTTTTGTGTTTTTTTGAGAGAGTACAAGTTCTTGTAGTAATTCTCGAAGCTTTTAAGAATTTCCTGAATTCTAAATTTTATTTCCTTTGATACTGGGCCTCTGATTTTGTAGACTGCTCTCTCCGTTTGCCGTTTCCTCAATTTATAGGCTAGTAATTTTGCTACCTGTTTCATAGTATTTTTGTTTCAGAAATCTAAGTTTCTTCTGGATTTCTATTGTGTAGATCTCGTTTATTTATTTTTTAATTTCCTTAATTTTGAGCGAGTCATTAGCATGAGTGTTGTCTTTGTGCTCTTTTTCTAGTTTCTTAAGTTCTGACTCTAATGTGATTAGTTTTTCTTGTCTCAGTTTCTTTTGGAATGCCAGTTTTGTGGTAATCTTTCCCCTTATTACAGCTTTGCATGCGTCCCACAGTATTAAAGGGGATACTTCTCCATTATCATTTTCTTCCAAATATCTGAGAATATCTGATTCCAATTCATCTTTCAGTAGTCCTTTCAGCACATTTGAATTTAACCTCCAAGAAAATGTATTATTTGTGTATTCTTGGATACTTAAGTCCATATAGATTGGACTGTGGTCAGAGAGATCCATCAGTCCTATTTTACATGTTTTTACTCTTCAAATGTCTCTATTAAACATAAAAAATAGTCAACCCTTGAGTATGATGAATGTGGTGCTGAGTAAAATGTATAATCTTTTACACTGGGGTTGAATTCCCTCCACACGTCACAGATTCCCATTTCTTTTAGTAGCATCCGAGTTTTTCTACTTTGAGTGTTATTCTGATGTGGAGAATTACCTGATGCATTCCAGTACGGATTCAGTCTTAGATTGAAGTCTCCACCACATATCACTAAACCTTGGGCTTTAGTTATTAGGTCAAATACATTTTTATAAAATTTCCAGTTAGCCCCTGGAGGTGCATATACATTCAGCAAGGTGATATCTTCTCCCTCTAGCCGACCAAGTACCATGCTAAATCTCCCTTCTTTATCTTTGTGTTCTGAATTTTTTTCAAATTTTGGTTGAGATCAATGTCGCTACCCCCTTCCTCCTCCCTGACTTATATGAAGATGAAGAGATCAGTTTAAACCCCTGTCTATTAAGTTTAGTGTGCTCCACGTCTGTTAGGTGGGTTTCCTGTAAAAATATCATTCCTGCTTTGTCTTTTTTCATTTTGCCTAGAATCTTGGATCTTTTAACTGGATTCAGGATCCCTTTTACATTATATGAGATTATTTTGGTTACACCCTGTTTCTCCATTGTGTTGTCTTATTTAGTACAACAGTGTAGTGGCCCTCTTTTATGCTACTCAGAAACTGAAAGAACATTAAGAACATAAAAAACATTAAGAACATAGTATATAAAACTTTAAAACAAAAAACTGTCAAAAGATCTTCCTGAGCTGAGGTCTTTTTAGCGACCTTAGAAGAGCATTGATGGTGCGTTGGCTCTGAGGGAAATTCCTCAAACTCTGTTACGTGTTGAGGGCCCTCTCTTACCCCTGTAAGTTGTCCCATGTTTTTAACGTGAATTTCAGATCCCAATCCGAACTTGTAATGATTTATTTATTTATTTATTTTATGCCTATACCCTATGACATTGTGCGCAACCTCCCACCACCGTCACAGCAAACAATCACGTTAATATACTGTAGTATTTGTTAGTGTGGAGAGTTTGTGTGGTTCATTGTCACATTTCTATTTTAACAAGTTTTGGTTTTTTTTTTTAAAGACTTATTTGTTTCCAATATTATGACTGTTCCATGAAATGTTTTACCACTTCATATCTGCTGATTCTGCATCTCCTTTAATGTTTGTTACCGTGTAGGAGGAGGGTTTGATGAGCAGATTGATTAAAAATATCGTTATTCGGACTTCCGGTTATGGCCGCCACGTAGGAGGACGTGCTTCCCTCTACTCTGCTCCTAAAAATAAAAAAAAATTGGCAAATAACTCTCTCAATTGGAACAAAAACTATCCCAGCGTTTGGGCGAGGACATGCCGGTAAAGCCTAAGGCTGGGAAATCAGGTGAAGGAAAAACTGAACCGCCAAAACAGTCCAAGTTAACGGACTTTCACATCCGTGACGAAGCAGAAAAATCCCCAGATATGGCGGAACAAGCTAGCGGAGGAGCGGTGACTGCTGGTGACGGCACAGATGCGGTGCTCGCTGCCATTAGTTCAATGAGAGCAGACTTCTCCACTAAATTTGAAGGGATTATAGCAGCGATTGAAGGAATGAGAAAGGAATTAAGCGACTGTATGGAACGGGTGTCGCAGGTGGAGCTCCGAATTGCCAGTGCTGAGGATGACGTCACCGGCCTACAATTAAAGGTGCGCACATTGGAATTAAAAAATAAACGTCTGGAAGATAATGTTCTGGATTTAGAATCCCGGTCGAGACAGAACAACCTGAGGCTGGTGGGTCTCCCAGAGAGAACGGAGGGTCTGGATCCATGCTCCTTTTTGGAAAAGTGGATCCCAGAAGCGCTGAACAACGCGGAGCTGCAGTCATCAGTCGTCTTGGAAAGCGCCCACCGAATTGGCCCACCGAGAGATAACAAGGCATCACCGAGGACGCTGATTATGAAGTTCCTCAGCTACAGAGACAGGATGACGATCTCCAACGTGGCGCGAGCCAAAGGAGAAATTAAATACCAAGATCAACAGGTGCGGTTCTACCCAGATTTGGCCACAGGAATCCAACAATTAAGGAAACAGTTCGACCCCGCCCGTAAAGAGCTGCGCAACCTTGGGATTCGTCATGGAGTGATTTATCCTGCAAGACTGCTGGTCACGTATAAGGGCAGAACCCACATCTTCAAGACCCCTGAGGAGGCGCAGGAGTTCATCAAGAAGATCCAAGTAGAGACTGGTGGGAGCTAAGCATGAACAAAATATAAGGTAGAATATTTAAGTATTTGCACAGGCATCTGACTGATCTGAAGCATATAGCAAGTTTACAAAATATAGATTGTATTATATATTATATTAAAAAAAACAAACTATGACGTACAAAGTTGCTATAAAATTTTGGAGTTAAGTTGGAAAACTACAGAAGAGAGTTAATGTTACGTCATTAAAAGCAGTAGAGTTAGGGTGATTGGGTGGAAGGAGTGGCTTTGGCTGGTCCTCGCGGGTGTGGAGCAGTCAATGGCTATAGCGGGAGACGGAATTTTTTGTTTGATTTTAGGGGGGATTACCACGAATGTGGGAAGGGGGAATTTGTTTGTGTGTAGTTTGTAGGATGAATGTTCAACCACTCATGTTTTTGCTTCTCTGTATGAGCATGTTTACATTGCGAGGTAATTTCAAACTCCTTATTGATCATAGACCAAAGTGTTAATCTTAATTTAACTTCATGGAATTGCAGAGGTCTACAAAATTTAAAAAAAAACTTAAACAAGTTATGAATAAAATAAAAGACATGGGTTCAAAAATTGTGTTTTTACAAGAAACTCATCTAATAGAGGAGGATGTAAAAAGAATTAGGAGAAGATGGCAAGGAAGTGTATTCACCTCATCATTTTCATCCCGAGCCAGGGGAGTTATGACTCTCATACATAAATCAGTTCCCATTTCCCATTTCAAATTTGGAAGATATCTAATCATTCAAGGATCTTTGTTATTAGAAAATATAAATCTGGTAAACTTATATGGTCCCAATATAGATGATCAAAATTTCTTTACTAATTTATTTCTTATTTCATCTTCACTTACAGGGCAACATAATAGCAGGGGATTTTAATTGTACATTGAATCCTGGTATAGATAGATCAACAGGACTGGACTGTACGCACAATGGATGCAGGATGATCATTAATCATTTTATGAAAGAATTGAGATTGCTAGGTATATGGAGAGAAATGAAACCACAAGTTAAAGCCTATTCTTGTTATTCTAATACCTATAAAGACATTCTCACGTATTGACTATTTTTTGATATCCACAGAATTAAGGTCCAAGATTCAAAACTGCTTCTATGATAATACTGTGATCTCTGATCATGCACCCTGCTGTCTAATATATGTAGATAAGAAATTGACAAAGGAACCAGGTAGGTGGCAATTTCAGCATAAATGGCTTCAGGATGAGGAATTTGTTAAATACATAGAAAAACAGATAGATGAGTTCTTTGATATCAATACTACACAAACATCAGCATGTATAAAGTGGGAGGCTTTCAAAGCTTTTATTAGGGGGCATATTATTAGTTATACAGGTTCAAAATCTAAGAAGACTTGAGAGGAGAGAGTCCAATTGGAACATAAAATAAAAATTCTTCAAGAAAAAGTGTATGCAGGAAGTGATCCAAAGTTAGAGAACGAATTACTGATTCTGAGAGCTGAATATGACAAAAAAATCAGCGAATAGAGCTGCCTCGAGTCTTCTAAGATTGAAGCAATCTTTTTATGAACAAGGTGGAAAATCAGGAAAATTATTGGCATGGCAGATTAAACAATTAGAATTTAAAACACCAATTACCAGTATTATAAGTAACGGACAGCCAGTTGTAGATCCTTTAGAAATTAATAGTGCCTTTAGAGATTATTATGAAAAATTGTATGATACAAAAAATGAAACTGACTTAACAAAACTAAATGAGTTTTTGGACGGATTATCTATACTGTGTATTCCAAATGAAATCAGGGAGATACTGGAGTCTAAAATTAGTCAAGAAGAAGTTGGGCTGGCCATTGATAATATGAAATCAGGGAAAAGTGCAGGACCAGATGGTCTTCCAGTTGACCTCTATAAAAAATTTAAGAATAAATTAATAAAACCATTTTTGGAAATGGTTTTAGAAGCATTTCAAAATAGTAATTTACCACCATACATGAATAATGCCTTAATTATACTGTTGCCAAAACCAGGTAAACCCTCTAATAAATGTGAAAATATGAGACCAATAAGCCTATTAAATGCTGACCTTAAGATAATCTGTAAAATTTTAGCAAGACGACTACAAGAAATATTACCAAATATTATTAACCGAGATCAGAATGGCTTTATAAAGGGAAGACAAGGCTTCCATAATGTAAGAAGACTATTTAATATCATCTATTCTAATAAAGAAGCACCGGATACAGCTCTCCTATTCATTGGACGCCGAAAAGGCCTTTGATAGGGTCGAATGGCCCTTTCTTTTTGAAGTTTTACAAAGGTTTGGACTTGGAAATAAATTCATAATGGGTTCAGATAATATACAATAATGCTACAGCAGAAATCCTAACAAACAGCAATATTTCAAAATCAATAAATATCAATAGAGGATGTCGACAAGGCTGTCCACTTTCACCTTTACTGTTTACTATGGCAATTGAACCTTTAGCGATGGCAGTACGTTTACATCCACAAATATATGGAATTAAAGTAGGACCAACAGAACATAAAATCTCCCTGTATGCCGATGACATAATTTTGTTTATGTCGAATCTTAAAAAATCAATCCCGACCTTGTTGAATTTAATAAAGAATTTTGGGGAAATATCAGGATATAAAATAAATAAAACTAAATCTTCAATATTAATGCTAAATGAGACCCAGAGAAATCACCCAGCTCCTGAGGTAAATCAATTCAATGTTGTAAATCAGTTTAAATATTTAGGAATTCAAATTGTGCCTAAGCTAGAATTAGTCGCCAGTGCCAACTATGAAGCCTTAATGACAGACATTAATGAGTTACTTCAGAGATGGATGTCACTACCAATGTCGATGATTGGGAGAATCAATATACTTAAAAGTAATATTTTACCCAAAATACTTTATTTTTTTCAATACATTCCTTTACCACCACCTTCAGATCTATTCTCAAGAATTAAAAAAAAGTTAGTGGAATTTTTAAGGAACAACAGGAGGGCTAGATTACGTCTGTCCTTACTATATTTACCATTTGATCGTGGAGGTCTGAAATGTCCAAACTTTATGTTGTATTACTGGTCAGCACAACTGAGGTCTATGACATATTATTTTTCATCAAATGATCTCCCTCACTGGACTGAAATGGAATCATACAATTTACCTTTACCTCTTCCCATATTCATATACTCAGACTCGGCAAAAAAAAATACAGAAACAAGTTAAAAATCCATTTGTAAAGCATATGATCAAAATATGGTGTGAAACCACAAAATATTTAAAAGAACCACACTTACTGTCACAATTTAGCCCAATATGGGGTAATCAATATTTTAAACCAGGGTGAGCGGATGCTGTATTTAAAGTATGGAATTTAAAAGGGATTCAAAAGATTCAAGACTTATATTTGTCATGTTCAGATAACATAATGTCTTTTGAAGAACTGAGGATCAAATTTAATCTTAATAGAACACATTTTTTTTTAAAATATCTTCAGCTTAGGAACTTTATTCGATCAAATCAAAATAATGCTCTCATCCGACCTACTTATTCATCCTTGGAAAAAATTTTGACGAAAGATAGTAACAGAAAGGGTATTATTTCAGAGTTTTATAACTCATTGACACTATCCTCAAGTGAAAACTCACAGAAAAGATTGAATTATTGGAAAGAAGACCTGCAAACCGAAATCTCAGAGGAACAACGGGAATTGGCTTGTACAGAAGCTCAAACCAAATCAATAAATGTACGTCTTAAATTGATACATTTTAAATGGTTAATGCGGATGTATGTTACACCGGTGGAGTTAAATAGATATAACAAAAACATACCAGATACGTCCACAAAATGTATGGAAAGTAAAGGAACCCTATTTCATTGTTTATGGGAATGTAGAAAAATTAGAATGCTTTGGGAAGAGGTGAGGGTAACAATTGAAAAAATAATTTCAAAACAAATCCTATTGAATCCTAAATTGTTTTTGTTGGGTCTGTATCCAGAAAAGCATAACTTTAATAAGAGTGAAAGAGCATTCATAGACCTCAGTTTGATTAACGCCAAAAAATGTATTGCACTTCTGTGGAAAAAGACTCATAGACCAGATGTGACTCAGTGGTTAAGACAGATGTTAACAAACCTTCCACTAGAAAGAATAACATACATACTGAAATCAAAGGAAATTGTGTTTGAGAATATATGGAGACCTTTCATTGATTATGTAAAGAATTTAAACATAACTTTTGAGGAAGAAGGTGAATGATGTGTGTGGACCTTGTAAATTCCAAACTGGTGAATGTATAATATGTATACTTATGTAATGGATTGCCTAGACTAAACAGAGGAGCATTGTTGAAGACCTGCCTTTGTTAGTGGTTGTTGGTGTTTTTAGTACAATTTTTATTTTTATTTATTTATTTTTTAAATTACTTTAGTGTTAGTGTTTGATTGTTTGTGTTACGTTTGTAAAAAAGGTTCAATAAAAAATATTGTGGAAAAAAAAATATCGTTATTCCCTCCTGCAAGCGTTCAGTTTTTCCTTACAGCCCTGGCACTGGGTTTCCCGCTGCTGGCCCGTGGATTTTGAGGGTCTCTGTGTGCACCACGTTTGAGCCTTGATTCTTTCGATCGGGTCTGCTGCGGGATTATACACCGTTACCGGGAGCCCTCTTCTCGCCATATCCCTGGTTGCTTCTTCCGCCGAGTTGTAGAGACACATCTCTTCCCCGTAAAAAACCCGCAGCTTCGCCGGAAATGGAGTTTGAAAGCGCAGTTTCTTCTCTCTTAGTACCTTTTTAGTGTCGTCGTATTCCCAATGCTTTTTAAGTACCTCCGGGGCGTAGTCGTGCTCCACAAAAACTTTTCTTTCTTGGTGCATAAATCCTTTTTTCTGCCAGGCCAGTCTCAAAACCTCTTCTTTTGTTCTGAAGTTGGAAAACTTCACCACCACCGATCGTGGAGGCGCTTCCGCCGACGGCCTTGGGGCTAGAGAACGGTGCGCCCTTTCTATCTTCAAGTCGGCGGATTGGGGAATTTCCAACTTCTCTCTCAGTATGGTTTCCACGCATGCAGCCATTGTGGTGAAACCGTCCTCGACTCCTTCTTTCAGACCATGAATTCTTATGTTGTCTCTTCTTAGTCTTCCTTCCTGGTCGGTTAGCTTAGCCTCTAGTCTTGTCTGTCGTTTGAGTAATTCCAGCATGGTTTCTTCCAGCCCTTTTATTCTTTCCTCTGCTTCCATGATTTGGTCCTCAGCCTGGTCCACTCTGTTGTTTGTCCTTTTTATTTCGTCTTTAATTTTACGAAATTTGGCCCAACACTCTTGGCGAAATTCTCTCAATTCTTGAAATATCGTTTTTAAGCTAACCGTGTTGCTAGCCTCATTCTGCTCCTCTGTTTCCGAGTGGTTGTTGTCCTCCAGGTCAGATTCTCCAGCCGATGCGCGTCTTGGCCTGGCAAATGTCGATCTCTTCTGTTTTCCTTTAGGCATAATGACTTTGTCTTTTGATTTTCACTCTTCCAAAAATCTGTTAAATCTGATTTTCAAGGTATTTTCACGGATGGGGTCTGGGAGCTTCAGCGTTACGCTGCTATCACCATGGTGTCCAGACCGGAAGTCCTCATTGGAGATTTTAATGCCAGAGTTGGTTCGGACACCGAGAAATGGAAAGGAGTGCTAGGCAGTCATGGAGTAGGCAAGTGCAATGCTAATGGAGAACTTCTACTTGCACTATGTTCAGAGTACAACCTTGTGATAACCAACACTCTATTTAAGCACAAGGACACACATAAGAAGACATGGATGCACCCAAGATCCAAGCACTGGCACTTATTAGACTACATCATAGTCAGGCAGAGAGACAGAAGGGATGTATTGGACACCAGAGCAATGAGAGGCGTGGACTGTGGCACTGATCATGTTATGCTGAGATCTAGATTAAGGATTTGCAGACGAAAACAGCACTGCAAGACAGGTACAAAGCCACCACGGAAGCTAAACTCTAGTGCACTGAAAGGCCAAAAGAAGCAGGAAGAACTTACACAGGAAATGGATGAAAACTTGAAAGACTGGGACAGCAACAACTCAGAATGACATAGAAGAGAAATGGGCAACACTGAAGGATACGGTGTATCAGACTGCGAGTGATGTATTAGGCTACGGCTACCCTGAGAGGAAACATCAAGATTGGTTTGATGAGCATGATGAACACCTGAAGAAACTACTAGAAGCGAGGAATACAGCTAGGCAGGAAAACCTACAGTGTAACACAAGGTCGAAGAAGAAATACTCAAAGGCTCAGAGTGAGCTACAAAAGTACACCAGAGAGATGAAGTCCAAATGGTGGGATGAAAAAGCGGCGAAACTTCAAACTGCAGCAGACAGAAAGGACATGAAAACATTCTTCACAGGTTTGAGAGAAATCTACGGCCCTAAACCAAGAGGACTGATCCAACTAAAGGCTATGGATGGTGAAACGGTTTTGCAGGAGAAAGACAAGATCATGGACAGATTTGCAGACCACTTTGACCAACTACTAAACAACCCTGGAGATCTCACTGAAGAGGCTAAAGAAGCTCTCGTGCAGCGACCAGCTGTATCAAGTCTGGATTAACCACCAAATTTTGATGAACTAATAGCAGCTATCAGGACAACACAGGATGGTAAAGCTCCAGGAAGGGATGGAATTCCAGCAGAAGTGTGGAACTTTGGTGGTGTTCAGCTGACCAAATGCCTGCACAAGCTCATCCAAGAGATATGGGATGCCCAGAAAGTACCTCAAGACTGGAAGGATGCAAGTATTGTGCCTTTGTTCAAGAAAGATGACAGGAAGGATTGTGGAAATTACCGAGGTATATCACTACTAGCCACTGTTGGTAAGGTTCTCTCACGTGTACTACTTAACAGACTCAGTGAACACATCTCACAGAATGTACTACCGGAAACCCAGTGCGGCTTTAGAAGTGGAAGAAGCATAATGGACATGATTTTCTGCTTGAAACAGGTTCAAGAAAAGTGTATCGAACAGAACATGCCGCTTTATGTAGTCTTCATAGACTTCAGTAAAGCCTTCGATACTGTTTTGCGACAAGGACTTTGGCAGGTACTCAAGAAATATGGTTGTACAGAGAAGTTTGTCAGCCTGATCAAGGCACTCCATACAGGTATGCAAGCAAATGTGACAATGAGTGGTTCAGTATCTAAAGACTTTTCAGTAAGCAACGGGGTGAAACAAGGGTCTGTGCTGGCACCTACACTCTTCTCGCTATATCTGGCAGCCATGCTTGAGGTGGCCTTCAAAGACACTTCAGAAGGAGTATACGTTCAAACAAGGAAAGAAGCAGACTTGTTCAATATGGCACAGTTTAAAGCCAAGAGTAAGACATCGATAAAGATAGTAAGAGAAATGCTCTTTGCCGACGACCGTGCTCTAGTTGCACACAGCGTGGAAGATATGCAATCTTTAGTGGAGAAATCTGCAAGAGCAGCTAGCCAATTCAGCCTCCAAATCAACATCAAGAAGACAGAGTGCCTTTATCAACCACCAAAGTTCCAATTATCAACATCACTACCAGAAGAGATCAGCATTGGTACAGAGCCACTAGTCAAGTGCAAGACTTTCAAGTACCTAGGGAGTACTGTTTCAGAGAATGCTAGGCTGGAGGATGAACTCTCTCTCAGAATGGGAAGAGCAAGCGCTGTGTTTGGAAACTTGAGGGAGACTGTGGAACAATCGACATGTGTCAATCCATGTGAAATGCAAAGTGTACAGAGCGACAGTACTGGCTACTCTATTGTACGGTGCTGAAACTTGGACTGTCTACAGAGTGCAGGTGAAGAAACTCCACGCGTACATGATGAGACACCTTCGAGCCATAATGAACATCTCATGGAAAGACAAGATAACCAACATAGAAGTGTTGAAACGAGCTGGTCTACCATCAATGGAGGACATGCTAATACAGATGAACCTGAGATGGCTCGGACATGTTGAGAGGATGGACCACCAGCGTCTCCCTCGGCAATTATTCTACTCACAGTTATGCGAGGGCAAATGCAATCAGGGTAGATCAAGGCTCAGATTTAAAGACACTGTAAAAAGAAACTTGAAGAAGTTGGACATAGACAGGAGTTCCTGGCAGCAGAAGGCTAAGGACAGAGCTGTGTGGAGGAATCTGATCAGAACTAAATGAAACAGTCATTGTCGCCCACGACAGACTGCTATGATGATGAGGTTCCATTGTAACTCTATAAACAGGTACATCTATCTATAAATTCACGAAATCTCAGTCTGTGTTTGTGTGTCTGCCTGTTCCACGTATATTTTTTGAACCGTTCCTCAGATGGGCCCAAGATTTTAAATGTGCTTTACTGAGGTTACGAGGGTGTACATCACCGAACATGGAGTCGCTCAGTCAAAATATGTAATTTTTTTCAAAACTTCAGCCACCGCTCTGTCACCACTCTGTGTCTCTTCATGCCTGGCTTCAAGAAGTGTAGGCGGGGTTTCGAATTGACTCCATGCTGATTGGATAATACACAGCATCCCGGCCATGCTGATTGGACAATACGCTGCATCACAAGCATGCTGATTGGACAACACACAGCATCACAACCTGTCAGTCACCACAGGCTGTGTCTCAATTCAGGTTCTGCGTCTTCCAAGTGCGCATTTCTAGGCCAGATACTTCACTGTGCTGCGTCCAAGGCTGTCCCATTCCGGGGGCTCCTTCAAATGCGGCTGACAAATGCAGCCTTCAAACCCCAGAAAACAGAGGATACAGGTAGAGAATCCTTGTGGCCTTAACATACCCCAGCATTCAGTGCGTGGCTCAGCCTGGCTTTTTTTTTCTCAGCTGAGGCAGAAGCAGAACGAAGTCAGAAACAGTTCAAATAAGTTTTTTGCTTGAATTATGTAGCGATTTGAACGTAAAAACATGTTAGGTGACATTTTTTCTGATTTGCTGTATGCTTCGCTTAATGTATTAATTAAATCAACTGTTTTTTCTGAAGTCAAACCTTTTTTCATTAATGTCAGTTTATTAACTAATGTCAGTAATATAAAAATACACTATGATGTTATTGAAATAACTTGCTTTAAGATAACCTCTAAAGTCCCATAGAGACATCGGGAAGTTGATGTTATTTATTTGCTTATGTGGTACTGTAAAATAAAAACACCCAAGGCTATTTTTAGAGAAAACGGAGCACTTTGTGAAGCTGAGGAGGGATAGGACATCTGTAATAATTTTATTATGCTGATCTTAAAAATGTCCATCACATCTGAAGTGATAATCAGATTTCTCTGATTTTTTTTTCCTTTTTGCTGGTTTATTTCTGAGGTCCACAGTGGAGAGCCTGCAGGAACCGAGGGTCAGCTATAGAGAGAACAGGTTGGACTCGAGATTTATAAAACTGATATTTGGCTGAAATAACCACAATAAATGGGATTTGATGAATTGTTTTACTGATTGTGATTTTTTGGCAGTTTACTTTGCCAACTGGAACAAGCTAAATAAAAATATTGCATATTTACTGTTAATAGTTAGAAAAGCTGCATTTCAATGAAGTAGATTTTTGAAAACGATGATTTTTTGCAAGACAATTCCAAAAGAGACTTTCATATATTTATTACACACAGAGTGAAACATTTAAAATCTGATTTAATATTGATGATAATGATTATAGTTTTTTAAAATTAAATGACAAATCATGATTTTCTAATTTACCGAGCTGCACTGGTGCAACTGAGATGAAGCTGAAGATGGAATCTGTTCTACTGCTGCTGAACATCACTGAGGGTCATCATCCTACAGTGCAGGACTGTGGTCTGCTTTAGAACATTAAAAACTAAATGTCAGAGCTGACACAAGGCAGAACATCTAATTATTTAGCTACATTATGGTCATAAATGATAACAGTAAAATCTTATACTTTGTACTGGTCATGTAATTAAGAATATGTTTTAGAGTTCAATCTAACTGGTATACATATATAAAGTAATAAAATTTATCTATATTGTGGTTTTAATTTACCTTAATTTTACCTGCTGACTTTAACATGAGTTTAAGTTTTATTTTATGTGTCATGGGCCTCTTTCTGTCTGGTGTAGATTCTCAACTAAAAGGTAAAGAAAATACAATAATTAAAAAAGGTAAAAATGAAGTTGTCTCTCAAAAATGTCAGTAAAAAAAAAACAAACAAAACAACTCAAGTGATGCTGTCATGGTTGCTAGGCAACAGGGTAGTGTGTGGTCACGCAAACATACGTCCTCCAAAGACTAGACCATCTCATTTAAGAGTCATAAATCAGCTTTTAGATGCAGCCTACAAACCGTTGAGTGCTCTGGCCTCCAGGGCCGCAGTCTACGAGGCTGCAACACCTGAACTGAGACACAGCCACAGTGTTCCCTGGACAAAACAATGAAGTTAAAAATGACAACTTTGACTAGGAAAAGATAATACTGAAGATTTAATGCTTAAAAAAATTATACCATAAAGTTGCTGTGACTGCGTAGGTCTCAAGGATAATTTGCCATACAGTATGTGGAGAACATGAGGTGTGCGAGCAGACTGGGCAGAGCGTCAGCGGGACCGGGTCTGACAAATCAACACAGAACATGCCGGGAGAAGCAGCGGCAAGACGTGGCCTGGCTCAAAGGCACGCTCACAGATGGTGATTAAAAAAAAAAAAAAAGAAGTTATTTTCAATAAAGCGAAAAAAGATAATGCATGGAGTGTGGTTTTGCCCTGAGGCTGATTTATCATGGAAAACAGCTGAGCTCTGTGGTTCGAGCAATCAGCTGATTGGATCCACCTCCTCCGGTGTTCTGACATTTTGGCATATCTATCAGAACAGCATGGACAGCTGATGGTACAGACTGCAAAGGTAAAAAAACAAAACAAAACATGGGGGTGGGGAGGCCCTACAACCTTTGCTCCACAAATGCGGGACGTAGCAACCATACGCTGGCTACATCGGAAAATTTTCAGCATGGAGCACATATTTTTTCCAGTTTATAAAATTTTTCACCGGGTCTGAGGTGTGTGCGAAAAAAAATAAATAAATAAATTGCACTTTGGTTAACGTTTAGAGGGTCAAAAATGCGATTGTTTAGGCAGAATAATAATAATAATAATAATAATAATGACAATAATACTAATACTAATAATAATAATAATAAATAATCTTCTTGCATCAATAAAAAACAAACCGCTTACAATAGAGCCGCGGCACTCACATTGTTAGTCTTTGCCAGTCATGCCCTCAGCGCTTATATCATTATTTGGCCTCAGTATCGCCCCAGCGTGACGATATAAGCACCGCCTCAATCTTAGCATTAAAGTTTTAAAAAACCTTTAAATAACAAAATATTGCTAAAATATAAACTAAGGCAGTACAGTGGGTCTCAAATATTTGTAAACGTGTCCTGTTATAGTACTGCATGAGTTTGACAATACACAGAAGAAATTCAATATTACACTGAACTCCATCACTGAACACCGATATAAACTAAAATAATTATGATGACTGAACTCCCATTCCCCAAGTGCAAGATACACTATTATCTTGAATATAAGTGAAAAAAGATCACACAAATAAGTGATCTGACAAACAAATAAACAAGGGATTTGAAACAGTCACTAATATTGGATGTACCATTCATTTTCAGTATTTAGGTATTCTGTAATTAATATTCACACAATCAAATAAATCTTAGTGCCATTTACTCCCTTTTATATTTGTCAAAGTCTAACATGTGATTGCCTACATATAGGCTACACCTCTTTGTATTCCACTTTCAAACACAGCCTACATTTGGGCCTGTAAAGCCTGATTGGGATACCCGTTTCAGACAGGAATATTTACGTTCTACAGGCAATGCACTAGTCTAAAAAAACAAAAAACAAACAAAAACTCAGGAACGTGCCGGAAAATCAGAAATGCTGGATCTCAAATTATTAGAATAGGGGTGGGTTCAAAAGATCGACCCAATGATTTGAATCAATCCACGTTTGACTGACCCAATATTGATCCACAAAATCCATGAATCGATCTTTTAATACAATGCTTTTACAGCCTGTGAAACACAAAACGCAAGCAGCCGGCTGAAGTCTCATGTGATGAACAATTGCACGAGAGTTCCATGCGCCGCACACTCACATTACTTTCGTGTTTACATTTGGCAGCCACAGAGTGGGCTTGCCAATGTCAATTTATCAACAAAAGTCACAGCTAAAGACCGCTCAACAGTTTCCGAATATTTTTCATAAAGCAGGGAAAAACCGTTTTGTACTAGGTGCAGCGTCATGTTGGAAGATAAAAGTCGATGACTGATAAACAATTTTCAAAGGGAAAACACACGGAGAACGGACAACAGATCATAGGGAGACTGCTGCAGCTGCTGGAGTAAGTAAAATATTAAGGGAGGAGCACTGTGTTTTGTTTTGTTTTTTGATTACACACCATGAACTACATTTCCCACAAGTCATGTGACTTCATGTTCTTTGTCATGTTACTTCCTTGTAGGTTATTTATTGGCCAGCAATACTTCCTGCTGCAGTCTTACAACTGATGATGGTGTCTGGATGAACATCGAAACGTCTTGAATTTTAATTAGTTTTTAGTCCAGTGTTTTTAAATAAAACTCCCTGTTGAAAGTTTGTCTGACACCTGGGTATTTAAAAATGAACTTACACAGACTGATTGCTGAGCAATTTGGCGAGGATAGCCTAAAACTGCTGTGGGAATATGAGAAAACAGCAAGAGAGGTGGCAGATTACCAAAATCATGTATGCTTAAACCTAAGATGTTGACATCATGGAATCGTCCCCAAAAGCCTACGACTGAGGTCATCATTAAGGGGACATAAAGCCACTAACATTTTGAAGAGAGCACAGAAACAGCTACAAAATGAAAGGTTATGACAGGTCCATTTTACGTTGGATGTTTTGCAAGAGAAAGAAAGACAACTACATCAGAAACTGACCGTCAAGCTACCAAAGGGAACCTTACAAAAGGTAATAGACTTTGTGGACATGCACATTTGGCTCAACACACCAAGAGTAAAGAAAGTCAAATAAAAAAGTTTAATGCCTTGTCTTTACAAGATGGGGGTGCTTGTGGTCAGAACACGTTGGACGGTGCGAAACAAGATCAGGGTGAGTTACCCTTTAACATCAGTGACATATGGGTGAAAAACCTATCTGATGGAGAGCTCACCAAGCCAGAGTTGAGTGTTTTGGCTAAAAGTTTAAACTTTGCAGTAACCCCAGACAACATTCCAGTAGTAGACATAATCACTGCTACAGAATCTGGTATTCGCAGCAACAGTATTCCTGAGGATGAAGCTGAACAGATTCGTACTCAAGTACTGTATCCATCTCTCTTTTGAATGCCAAGCCTCCACCCTCTAATCTTAAACAGGAAAAGAGGGCTAGAAGTCCCAGAGAGGGGCCATTTGGCCTTTTTACCTAGAAAACCCATAGGGGGACCATCAAGAGGCCACAAGAGGGCCAACTTCTGGGACTTCTAGTGTTAACCTCCCTCTGCAAGGATAAGGATATTACCATCCTGTCTGCTGATAATGGAAGATGCACAGTAGTGTTGAAGACTGAGGACTATTACCACAAAGGTAATACTGGGGCTGCACGGTGGCGCAGTGGTTAGCACTGTGGCAGCACAGTTTACCCTCGGCCGGGGGATCGCGGGGACCGTGAGATTGTGGGTTCGATCCCTGCCCCCGGCCAATAGTGATCTGTGTGGAGTTTGCTTGTTCTCCCCGTGTTTGCGTGGGTTTACTCCGGGATTTCTCCGGTTTCCTCCCACATGTCAAAAACATGCAGGTTAGGGAGTTAAGGGGCTCTTGCGCACGCAGCGACCGGCAGCTGGTGGCTTGTCACCAGACTGCAAAACAAATCTACCTACAGGTACAAAATAAGTAATAAAAAAAAAAAAAAAAAAAAAAAAAAAGTAATCACATTGCTTAGTGACAATAGCACATATGAGGAGAGATCCTACCAATAAATACAAAAACTAGGTGATCAGCATCTTACAGTCCCTGGAAAAACAAGTTACAGACCGAAATATATACTACCGCCTTTACCCTGGAGAAACCACACCTTGTACATATGCACTTCCAAAAATTCATAAAGACAATAATCCACTTAGACCAATTGCCAGCAGCATAAATTCTGTTACATACAATGTTGCAAAACACCTGGCCACTACTTTAGCTCCACTAGTTGGCAACACTGAACACCAAATACTGAATTCCAAGGATTTTATCCACAAGATTCAGATATCCAGATATCTGAGAGACCATAGTGCCATATGATGTTACATCCCTGCTTACCTGTATGCCAACAGAGTTGGCAATTGAAGTGGTGAGAAGACGACTGTCCCAGGATCAAACTTAAGGTGACAGAACAAAACTAAATCTAGACCAGGTGTGCTCTCTGTTGGAGTTGTGTCTGAATACCACCTATTTTAAATACCAGGATGTGATTTACCAACAGAAACATGGTTGTGCCATAGGCTCTCCAGTTTCCCCTACTTTTGCTAATCTCTACATGGAAGAGGTGGAAAGGAGGGCGCTGGACACCTACTGTATAAGGGAACTCCTTCTACCCACTGGTTTAGATATGTTGATGACACCTGGGTAAAAATGAAGACCCAGGAAATCAACCCCTTCACAGAGCACATTAATTCAGTGGACAATCACATCAAGTTCACCTGGAAGGATTTGAAGAACCAACTCCCTTTCCTGGATTGTGGAATAAAGGTTGGAGAACGGGGTGAACTCCATGTTGTGGGTGTATCGAAAACCTACTGACATTGATCAGTATCTCATGTTTGATTGACACCACCCACTTGAGCACAAACTGGGAGTGATCCGTACACTGCAACATCGTGGAGAAACCATACCCACAGACTCAGAAGCTAAGGAAAAGAAACACGTCCATATAAAGCAAGCCTTAAAACAGTGTGGTTATCCAGATTGGACCTTCATCAAAACTAAAAAAGATTTCTAGGCCATCAGGAGAAACAGAGTGTAAAATCAAGAGAAATCATATAGTCATTCCATATGTGGCTGGGCTCTCTGAAAAGTTTCTCAGGATTTTCTCCAAATACAACATACCTGTGTACTTCAAACCCAGGAACACACTGCGACATTGGTTGGTTCATCCCAAAAACCAGATACCAAAACACAAAAAGTGCACCCTGGTATATGCTGTCAAATGTAGTGAGGAGTGTGACGATCTTTGCGTATATTGGGTAAACAAAACAGCAGCTCTGTAAATGCATGTCGCAACACAGAAGAGAAAATTTGTCTGGACAAAATTCAGCCATCTATACTCACCTGCAACAAAAACAACACGCCTTTCGAGACCAAGATATGCACATCTTAGACAGAGAACAGGGGTGGTTTGAAAGAGGCGTGAAGGAAGCCATCTATGTCAAAGTGGAACGGCCCTCCCTTAATAGAGGAGGGGGACTGAGACATCATCTGTCCTCAGCTTACAATGCTGTGTTAAAAACCATTCCTCGGCACTTTATGAACAAATGAACTTGCTCCAATTCCAAGTTTAAGGGAGGAGCACCATCTTTTACCTCCGCCAAGGAGGTTATGTGATCATCGGTGTTGGTTTGTCTGTCTGTTTGTTAGCAAGATAACTCAAAAAGTTATGGACGGATTTTCATGAAATTTTCACAGATTGTCAGAAATGGGGTATCCTACACATGATTACATTTTGGTGGTGATCTGGATCACCGTCCAGAAGAAAACCGCTATTACAGAAAATGCCATTTTCATCAATAACTACTGAACCACTAATCCTATCATTGTGAATCCAATTGCTAGTCATATGTTTTCATGGTCAAGGAATCTGAAAACGTACACACAAACACTGTATGGGGGGGAACTGTGGCGCTTGGCGGAGGTCTGCACTCTCCGAGTGCTTTTCTAGTTTTTTATTACACACCATGAACTACATTTTCCACAAATCATATGATTTCATGTCCTTTATCATATGACTTCCTTGTAGATTATTTATTAGCCAGAGATACTTCCTGCTGAAATCTCACAACTGATGATGGCGTTTGGATGAACATCAAAACGTCTTGAATTTTTTTTTTTTTTTTTATTTAAGTTTTTGTAAAGGGTATACAGGTCGTTACAGCAATGCAGTGTTTACATTTTCATCACATGTTCCCTTATTTTCTGATATCTGACAACATTGGAAGATTAATTCTTACAACACCCCCTTTTTTTTTTTTTAAAGTGAAAGAAAAAGTGAAATTAAAGAGAAAAAAAAACAAAAAACAAATAACAAAAAAAAACAAACAAACCAGTAAAAAACAAACAAAAAGAAAAAGTAAGTAAATAAAGATAAAAGAGCATCTGAGTAGCGTTGGAACAAAGAGCGGAACCATTATTGAAATGGTATTTGTCAAAGATTAGATCTAATGGAAGACACATATGCGGTCCAGGGTTGCCAAAAGTTCATGAACACATCCATGTCCTGTCTCAGTGCGAATGTCAACTTTTCCATCGAGTAAATGTCTTGGATCACGTTAGTCCAATCTTCAGGTGTAGGACAGTCCTTCAACATCCATTTTTTAGTTAGAGCTTTTTTGCTTGCCAATATTAAAACATTGAATAAGTATTTTTCTCCTCGTCTTTCCAGTGAGTCCGGTAGTAAACCCAAATACAAAGTTACAAAAGAAAAGGGAACTGTAATTTTGAATATTTTCCCCAATATTGTCTGTACCTTGGTCCAATATTGGTGGATAACTGGGCATGACCAAAACACATGAAAATGATTTGCAGTCTTTTCACCACACAAGCGCCAACAGTTCAATCCCTTATGGGTAAATTTGTTTTGTGCAGGTGTTCTGAAAAATCTTGCCAAGTTTTTCCATCCAAATTCTCTCCACTGCAGGGATGAGGTACTTTTCCATTGCTGTTTATTTAGCTTTTCCCATATTTCCAGTTGTAAAGTGAAATTCCCCTCTTTTTCCCATCTCTCTTTTATATAAGATGTGTTGTCTCCTTTTAAGTCTTGAAGACCTTGGTATATTTTAGAAATGTATCTGATCCCTGGGATCCCTTTATATGCCATTAAGAAGACCTTCAGAACACCTGACTGGGCCCTTTCCAAAACCTCCTTTTTAAGTATATTGTTTATGTGGTGTCTAAGCTGGAAGAACCTGTAAAGGTCTTGATTTATTAGGCCTTGTTTTTTCAAATCTTCAAAACTTCTTAAGATTTGCCCTTTAAAAAAATCGTAATATTTTATCAGCCCTTTCTCCTTCCACTTTTTAAATCTGGTGTCTGTTTTATTAGGAGTAAAGTCCTGATCATAGGCGATCCATTGCAGAAGTCGATAGGGCTCTTTAGTTTGATTCTCTCTGACTATCTTAAACCAAATTTTTAGCGGGGTCTCTATCCACGGGTTAGTGTTATTCAAAAGCTTAGGTAAGGCATTGTTCCCTATTATCGCCTGTAGGGGGATGTCACTTGTTATTTGGCATTCGATCTCCTTCCATTGTGCAGTGTAGACTGGGTTACATATCTCTACTAAAGTTTTAATTTGTGCGGCTTTAAAGTAGTCCCTGATATTTGGCAGCGCGAGCCCACCTTTGTCTTTGTTTAGCTGTAGGGTTCTATATCTGATTCTAGGTCTCTTGCCCTGCCATATGAATCTTGAGATCCTTCTGTCCAGCTCCTGCCATGTTTTTTTGGGAGGTTCTACCGGTATTGTTTGGAAAAGGTATAGAAGACGTGGAAGTATATTCATTTTGACTGCTTCAATTCTTTGTGCAGTACCCAAGAATGGTATCATATTCCATCTTGCTAGGTCAGATTTTATTTTTGTCACCAGTGGATCATAGTTTAGTGATATAATTTTGTTGAGTTGTTTCGGGATATTGACCCCCAGATATTTCATAGATTCCGACTCCCAGTTAGTTTTGAGTTTGCTTAGTGAATAATGATTTGGGTCATAGTTGAATGTTAAAACTTGGGTTTTATGCATATTTAATTTGTACCCCGATAAATCTCCATACTCTGAAAAAACTGAGGTTAGTTCTGGTAAAGAAGTGTCCGGCTGCCCTAGGTATATTAAAATGTCATCAGCAAAGAGTGCTATTTTATGTTCCTTCTGACCAAGTGTAATACCTTGAATTTTTTGGTTTTGTCTTATCCATTGGCTCAGAGGTTCTATGAAGATTGCAAAGAGCAGTGGAGACAGGGGGCAGCCCTTACGACATCCTCTTTCCAGTTCAAAAGATGATGATAAATTACCGTTAATCCTTATTTTAGCTGTTGGTTTTTTATATAATGCCTGTATAGTTCTAATGAAGTTGTTATGAAAATTGAAACTGGATAAGATTCTATATAGAAAAGACCAGTCAACCGAATCGAATGCTTTTTCAGCATCTAATCCCAATATGACTGCATTTAAGTTATATTTTTTTATATGATGAATTATGTGTAAAGTGCGTCGAATGTTGTCTTGTGTCTGTCTTTGTCTTATAAAACCTGTTTGGTCTAAATGAATTAGGTCTGTCAGTATATTTTCTAACCTTTTGGCAAGGATAATGGTAAAAAGCTTATAGTCCTGATTTAGTACACTGATTGGTCTGTAGTTGGAGCACTCTAGTTTATCCTTTTCAGGTTTAGGTATAACTGCAATGACCCCTTCTCTCCAGGAGGGGGGGATTTCCCCTGTGTGGAGGACATAATTAAATGTTTTCAGGAGGAGAGGAGATAGTTGCTGTTTAAAGGTTTTGTACCACTCTGCTGTATAGCCATCAGCTCCTGGGGATTTGTTAGCTTTAAGTTTCATAATTGCTTTTTCCAATTCTTTAGGATGTATTTCTGACAGTAGTGTTTTATTTTGTGACTCCATAAGTTGGGGAAGGTTTAATGTGTTTAGGAATGCCTCGGATGCGTTTTTATGTTTTTTGTGGGAGTATAAGTTCTTATAGTAATTCTCGAAGTTTTTAAGAATATCCTGAATTCTGAATTTTATTTCCTTTGATACTGGGTCTCTGATTTTGTAGATTGCTCTTTCTGTTTGATGTTTCCTCAATTTATAGGCTAGCAATTTTGCCGATTTACTGCCTGCTTCATAGTATTTTTGTTTCAGAAATGTAAGTTTCTTCTGGATTTCTATTGTGTAGATCTCATTTATTTGGTTTTTAATTTCCTTAATCTTGAGCGAGTCAGTAGAATGAGTGTTGCCTTTGTGTTCTTTTTCTAGGTTCCTAAGTTCTGACTCTAATGTGGATAGTTTTTCTTGTCTTAGTTTCTTTTGGGTTGCCAGTTTTGCAATAATCTTTCCTCTTATTACAGCTTTACATGCATCCCACAGTATTAAAGGGGATACTTCTCCATTATCGTTATCTTCCAAATATCTGAGAATATCTGATTCCAATTCATCTTTCAATGGTCCTTTCAGGACATTTGAATTTAACCTCCAAGAAAATGTATTATTTGTGTATTTTTGGATATTTAAGTCCATGTAGATCGGACTGTGGTCGGAGAGATCCATCAGTCCTATTTTACATGTTTTTACTCTTCCAATGTCTCTATTAAACATAAAAAAATAGTCAATCCTTGAGTAAGATGAATGTGGAGTTGAGTAAAATGTATAGTCTTTTACACTGGGGTTGAGTTCCCTCCACACGTCACAGATTCCCAATTCTTTTAGTAGCATCCGAGTCTTCCTGTTTTGGGTGTTATTTTGATGTGGGGAATTACCAGAAGCATCCCAGTATGGATTCAGTCTAAGATTGAAGTCCCCACCACATATCACTAAACCTTGAGCTTTAGTTATCATTAGGTCGAATACATTTTTATAAAATTTCCAGTTAGCCCCTGGGGGAGCATACACATTCAGCAGGGTGATATCTTCTCCCTCTAGCCGCCCAGTTACCAAACTGTATCTCCCTTCTTTATCTTTGTGTTCTGATTTTTTTTCAAATGTAATTTTGGTTGATATCAATGTCGCTACTCCCCTCCTCCTCCCTGATTTATATGAAGATGAAGAGATCATTTTAAACCCTTGTCTACTGAGTTTATTGTGTTCCACGTCTGTTAGGTGGGTTTCTTGTAAAAGTATTATTCCTGCTTTGTCTTTTTTCATTTTGCCTAGAATCTTGGATCTTTTAACTGGATTCAGGATTCCTTTTACATTATATGAAATTATTTTGGTTACACCCTGTTTCTCCATTGTGTTGTTTTGTTTAGTATAACTGTGTAGTGGCCCTCTTTTGTGCTACTTAGAAACTGAAAGAACATTAAAAACAAGAAAAACATTAAGAACATAGTGTAAAAAACTTTAAAACAAAAAGCTGTCATAAGAACTTCCTGAGCTGAGGTCTTTTTAAAGACCCTGTAAGAGCCTTGATGGAGAGAAGGCTCTGAGGGAAATTCCTCAAACTCTGTTACGTGTTGAGGGCCCTCTCTTACCACTGAAAGTAGTCCCATGCTTTTAACGTGAGTTTCAGAACCCAATCCAAACTTGTAATGATTTTTTTTTTTTCCTTTTATGCCTAAACCCTGTGAAATTGTGTGCACCCTCCCACCCCCATCACATCAAACATTCACGCAAAAACAGTATTTGTTAGTATGAGGAGAACATGTGGATTATTGTCACATTTCTATTTTAACAAGTTTTTTTTTTTTTTTTTTATTACAAAGACTTATTTGTTTCAAATAATATTGTTCCATGAAATGTTTTACCACATGCTGAATATGCATCTCCTTTAATGTTTGTTACCTTGTATGAGGGGGGTTGGATGTGCGGATTGATTCAAGAGAAAAGAAAAAAAAAAAAAAAAAAAAAAGGTCGCTATTCCAACCTGAAAACGGATAGTTTATCCGCGACGCTCTGGTGCTGGGTTTCCCGCTGCTGGTCCGTGGATTTTGAGGGTCTTTGTGTTGTCCATGTTTGCGCTTTGATCTTCTCACTCGGGTCTGCTGCGGGTTTAAATACCGTTACCGGGAGCCCTCTTTTCGCCATGTCAGCTGTTGCTTCTTCCGCCGAATTATAGAGACACGTTTCATCGCCGTAGAAGACCCTTAACTTCGCAGGAAATGGTGTCTGAAAGCGCAATTTCTTCTCTCTTAACACCTTTTTCGCGTCATTGTATTCCCTGCGCTTTTTAAGGACCTCCGGGGCGTAATCGTGTTCCACGTAGACTTTTCTCTCCTGGTGCATAAATCCTTTTTTCTGCCAGGCCAGTCTTACAACCTCTTGTTTTATTTTGAAATTGGAAAATCTTACCAACACCGAACGTGGGGGCGCTTCCGCCGCCGGCCTAGCGGCTAATGAACGATGTGCCTTTTCTATCTTCAAGTCGGTGGTTTGTGGAATATCCAATTTCTCTCTTAGTAAGGATTCCACGCATTCTGCCATTGAGTTAAAACCATTTTCGGTTCCTTCTATCAGACCATGAATTCTTATGTTGTCTCTTCTTTGTTTTCCTTCTTGGTCGGTTAGCTTAGCCTCTATAGCTGCTTGTCTTTTGCGTAGGTCTAGCACAGAATCTTCGAGCACTTTTATTCGATCCTCTGTTTCCAAGATTCGGTTCTCGGCCTGGTCCACTCTGCTGTTTGTCCTTTTCAATTCTTCTCTGAATTCCCGAAATTCGGCCGTAACATCTCGGCGAAATCGTCGTAGCTCCTCAAATAGTGATTTCAGGCTAACCCTTTTGTTAGCTATCACCAGTTCCTCGTCTTCTGAACGGAGATCTTCCAGTTCAGATTCTCCGGCCGATACGTGTCCTGGCCTGGAGAATTTCAGTTTCTTCTGTTTTCCTTTAGACATGATGATTTTGTCTTTTGATTTTCACTCCTCCAAAAATCCGTTAAGTTTGATTTTCAAGGTGTTATCCTGGATTGGGTCTGAGAGCTTCAGTGTTAAGCTGCAGTCGCCATGGCGTCCAGACCGGAAGTCCCAAAACGTCTTGAATTTTAATTAGTTTTTAGTCCAGTGTTTTTAAATAAAACTCCCTGTTGTAAGTAAAATATTGTTTTTTTTAACATTTGTCGTAAATTAAAAATTCATTCAGCATGATGGCGTTTTCTTTTACAAACTATGGATACTCTAGTTACCTGATGGTTAAGAGCTGTAATCAGTGTACTCCTGATGAAGCATCTTCAAGCTCCTGAATCAACTTTTCTTGACAATTTCAAGACTGTGGTCATCGCCATAGTTTGTGTGCGTGCCCCTACCATCATTTCTCCATCCAGTCAACTTTGTAATAATATTCTTCAATACGACAATAATTTATAAAAGTAGAAATTATTTGTTATTGTTTTAGTTTTATTTTTTGTTTTTATCCATCAGAGAGAAAGAGGACTAAATTTATGATGAAAAATCTTCTCACTTTTATTGTGAATGCTCAGCTTTTATTTTTTTAAAGCTTCTGCCACTGTAGCCAGTTCAGCGAAGCAACTTTAGCGTCACTTTTAAACTGGACATTCAGTTCTTGATTTTTTTTAATTTGTTTTTTAGCTGCCCCTCCGTGGATTGCCACCTTATTGTGGTGGAGGGGTTTGAGTGCCTGAATGATCCCAGGAGCTATGTTGTCAGGGGCAACTTGCCCCTGGTAGGGTCTCCCAAGGCAAACTGGTCCTGGGTAAAGGGCCAGACTAAGAGCGGTCCAGTGGATCTCCATGAAAAACGTTACATCAAGGACCCAGTGTACCCAAAGGAGACACATGGGTCTGCCCTCCAGTGGGCTCACCACCTGCAGAAGGGATCATGGTGCTATGTGAACCAGGCAGAAGTTTGGGCTACTCTGCCTGGACTGATGCTCCCATGACCCAGATACCCAAATAAGCGGTAGAAGATCGATTGATGGATTATTTCATACTGTTTCATGTTTGAATGTTTTTATGTGGCAATAGGATGTGGCACTCAGCCCAAGACAAATTTCCCTTTGGGGACAATAACATTTATTCTATTCTATTCAGAATAGTATGAATTTAATACAGTCTTTATTTAAGCCCATATATGTATAACACACACACACACACACACACACACACAGTGTGGGGAAAGCATCAAGAGAAGGGGGGGGGGGGACTCTAAATAAGTGACATGGGCAAAATTATGTCAGTGTGAGGGCCGGAATGTCGGTTTCAATAATTTTTTAGTTAATCACCCAGCCCTAGCTTATTCCTTCCCTTCCTAGAATGTTATAAAAAGTCCTTGAAATGAGTTAGACACAAATGACTCAACAAGAAGCCTGAGTAAGTGCAGCAGGGCCTTTTTACCTTTTTGTTTGTCTGTTTGACATCTTGACTTCCATGGCTGTGAAGCTGTAGATGGATGGTACGATGATCCACCCTCCCTTCATTTCTGTCCTGACAGGCAAACACACAAATTATGCAAACAAAAACACATGAACATGGAGAACATGACAGACAGCTTAAAAACAGAAATTTAGCCAGTGTCACTGAACACTGGTATAATAAATTTCTAACTCTGCTAACAAGAAATTTGTAGGAATTTTTTTTTTCCCCATGCATAGTGGGTGAGTTTGAGCCAAACAAATACTGCAGGTGTCCAACCTTGTCCCAGTTCACTGTTTAGACCAAACAACTACGAGGCAGTTTTAATCCACAACAAACTTATCTATAGTTAATTTTTTGTGTGATCTTTTTCATGTTGAAAATTTACAAATAAAGTTTATTTTTTAAAAAGAATATGGTGTGGATCTGAATAAAAACATGGATCCCCAACCTACATTTTCAAAGAACATTTTCTATTAGAACATGAGAATGTGACTTTACTTTGTGTCCTTTGTCCGATTGAGCTCATGTGTGGTGACAATCATCAATACCTATATGCCATCAAAAGTTGTTGAAAAGTTTTCCAAATGCCCGATGGTTTGGCGGAAGGGGCGTGGCCAAGTTTGCAGTATCTCCATTATCCTTCCAATGGCTATTACTCTGGAATACATTGACTGATTTCAACCAAATTTTGTGTGGTGAATAAGTAGCCAATACTGATCATTTCTATAATAAAGAATGACACACAGTGACAGCACCCCCGACCGTCAATGGACAGGAAGTTGTCATAACTCACACGTTGATTGCCCAAATGCCGCAAAACTTCAGAGAAATGATACTAGTCAGACTCCAAACAGATTTATATAACAAACATACCTATAGCGCCCCCTAGGAAAAAAACAAAGCTTTATAACTCAGTCATGCTTTGCCCAAATTCAACCAAATTTTGTGTGATGGATCGGTAGCCCACATTGAACATTTCTTGAATGAACAATGACACATAGCTCTAGCGCCCCCTAGCAGAAAAACAAAGCTTAATAACTCTGGCATACTTTGTCCGAACTCAACCAAATTTAGCGTGTTGAATGGGCAGCCAATGGTGAACGTTTCTATAATATACAATGAGATGCAGCAGTAGCACCCCCCCACCCCTAATGGACATAAAGTTGTCATAACTCACATGTACATCGTCCAAATGGACCCAAACTTAATATACATGGTACTAGTACCACCCAGAACAGATTTATAGTGCCCCTAGGTTGGAAAAAAAAAAAAAAAAAAAACATTTATTGCAATGGCATAGTTCGTCTAAATTCAAACAAATTTCCTGGTGAAATTTTCACCAGAAGTGGCCTTTAGGCTATGGATTAACATATTAGATTTTTGAGGTAATCCACGAGCTTACACAGTACCTCTGCCGAGGCGTGATCTTGCGATGTACAGATGGACTGATGAGGGATGGCTGTATGGACGGATGGACGGGCAAATGGATTGATGGTTGAATGGATGGCAGATGGATGGGGGTATGGCATTATGGAAGGATGGATGGACACAGAGCAGGAAGGAGGAATGGAGCCTGCACGGAGTTACACACTCCGAGTGGCAAGGCCAAGGTCTAGCGAGGATGCGAGGGTCCGTTTATCGCTGCTTGCAGCTTTAATTTTTACTTTTACCTTTACCTCAGTCGTATGGCTAATCGTGTGTTCTGTAACCATTTTATTTCAAATTCTTCTCACTTTATTGCACAGAAGCCTCGTGGAGCACCCACAATTTTGTTGTGCTGTACAACTGTACAATGACAATAAAGCCTATTCTATGCTGTACAAAATAGAATAGACCTTTATAAAATACAGTGGTGTGACAGTGTTTGTCCCCTTCCTGATTTCTCATTTTTTTGTATGTTTGTCACACTTAAATGTTTCAGATCATCAAACGGATTTAAATATTAGACAAAGATAACACAAGTAAACGCAAAATGCAGTTTTTAAATGAAGGTGTTTATTAATAAGGGTAAAAAAAAAATCCAAACCTACATGGCCCTGTGTGAAAAAGTGACCCCCTCCACATTAAAACATAAATTAACTGTGGTTTATCACATCTTTGGAAAGCTGAGTTCAATTTCTCTAGCCACACCCAGATCTGATTACTCCCCCACTTGTTCTCAATCAAGAAATAACTTAAAATGGGCCTGCCTGACAAAGTGAAGTACACAAAAAGATCCTCAAAAGCTAGACATCATCCAAAGAATTCAGGAACCAGTGAGAAACAAAGTAATTGAGCGCTATCAGTCTGGAAAAAGGTTATAAAGCCATTTCTAAAGCTTTGGGACTCCAGCAAACCACAGTGAGAGCCATTATCCACAAATGGCGAAAACATGGAACAGTGGTGAACTTTCCCAGGAGTGGCCGGCCGGCCGACCAAAATTATCCCAAGAGCGCAGCGATGACTCATCCAAGAGGTCACAAAGGACGCCACAACAAAATCCAAAGAACTGGAGGTCTCACTTGCCTCAGTTAAGGTCAGTGTTCATGACTCCACCATAAGAAAGAGACTGGGCAAAAATGGCCTACATGGCAGAGCTCCAAGACGAAAACCACTGCTGAGCAAAAAGAACAAAGGGTCGACTCAGTTTTGCCAGAAAACATCTTGATGATCCCCAAGACTTTTGGGAAAATGCTCTGTGGACTGATGAGACAAAAGTTGAACTTTTTGGGAAGTGTGTGTCCCATTACATCTGGCGTAAAAGTAACACAGCATTTCAGAAAAGGAACATCATACCAACAGTGAAATATGGTGGAGGTAGTGTGATGGTCTGGGGCCATTTGGCTGCTTCAGGACCTAGTAGACTTGCTGTGGTAAATGGAACCATGAATTCTGCTGTCTACCAAAAAATCCTGAAGGAGAATGTCCGGCCATCTGTTCGTGACCTCAAGCTGAAGCGCACTTGGGTTCTGCAGCAGGACAATCATACAAAACACACCAGCAAGTCCACCTCTGAATGGCTTAAGAAAAACAAAATGAAGATTTTGGAGTGGCCTAGTCAAAGTCCTGACCTGAATCCCATTGAGATGCTGTGGCATGACCTCAAAAAGGTGGATCATGCTCGAAAACCCTCCAATGTGGCTGAATTACAACAATTCTGTAAAGATGAGTGGGCCAGAATTCCTACACAGCGCTGTAAAAGACTTATTGCCAGTTATCGCAAACACTTGATTGCAGTCGTTGTTGCTAAAGGTGGCCCAATCAGATATCCGGTTTAGGGGCAATCACTGTTTCACACAGGGCAATGTAGCTTTGGATTTTTTTTCTCTTAATAATAAATACCTTCATTTAAAAACTGCATTTTGTGTGTACTTGTGTTATCTTTGTCTGATATTTACATTTGTTTGATGATCTGAAACATTTAAGTGTGCCAAACATACAAAAAAAAATGAGAAATAAGGAAGTGAGCAAACACTTTTTCACACCACTGTAGCTACAGTGGGGCAAAAAAGTATTTAGTCAGCCACCAATTGTGCAAGTTCTCCCACTTAAAAGATGAGAGGTCTCCAATTTTCATCACAGATATACCTCAACTATGAGAGACAAAATGAGGAAAAAAAATCCAGAAAATCACATTGAAGGATTTTTAATGAATTAATTGGTAAATTCCTCGGTAAAATAAGTATTTGGTCACCTACAAACAAGCAAGATTTCTGGCTCTCACAGACCTGTAACTTCTTCTTTAAGAGGCTTCTCTGTCCTCCACTCGTTACCTGTATTAATGGCACCTGTTTGAACTCGTTATCAGTATAAAAGACACCTGTCCACAACCTCAAACAGTCAGACTCCAAACTCCACTATGGCCAAGACCAAAGAGCTGTCAAAGGACACCAGAAACAAAATTGTAGACCTGCACCAGGCTGGGAAGACTTAATCTGCAATAGGTAAGCAGCTTGGTGTGAAGAAATCAACTGTGGGAGCAATTATTAGAAAATGGAAGACATACAAGACCACCGATAATCTCCCTCGATCTGGGGCTCCATGCAAGATCTCAGCCCGTGGGGTCAAAATGATCACGAGAACGGTGAGCAAAAATCCCAGAACCACACGGGGGGACCTAGTGAATGACCTGCAGAGAGCTGGGACCAAAGTGACAAAGGCTACATCAGTAACACACTACGCCGCCAGGGACTCAAATCCTGCAGTGCCAGACATGTCCCCCTGTTTAAGCCAGTACATGTCCAGGCCCGTCTGAAGTTTGCTAGAGAGCATTTGGATGATCCAGAAGAGGATTGGGAGAATGTCATATGGTCAGATGAAACCAAAATAGAACTTTATTGTAAAATCTCAACTTGTCGTGTTTGGAGGAGAAAGAACACCATACCTACTGTGAAGCATGGGTGTGGAAACATCATACTTTGGGGCTGTTTTTCTGCAAAGGGACCAGGACGACTGATCCGTGTAAAGGAAAGAATGAATGGGGCCATGTATCATGAGATTTTGAGTGAAAACCTCCTTCCATCAGCAAGGGCATTGAAGATGAAACGTGGCTGGGTCTTTCAGCATGCCAATAATCCTAAACACACTGCCTGGGCAACGAAGGAGTGGCTTCGTAAGAAGCATTTCAAGGTCCTGGAGTGGCCTAGCCAGTCTCCAGATCTCAACCCCATAGAAAATCTTTGGAGGGAGTTGAAAGTCCGTGGTGCCCAGCGACAGCCCCAAAACATCACTGCTCTAGAGGAGCTCTGCATGGAGGAATGGGCCAAAATACCAGCAACAGTGTGTGAAAACTTTGTGAAGACTTACAGAAAACGTTTGACTTCAGTCATTGCCAACAAAGGGTATATAACAAAGTATTGAGATGAACTTTTGTTATTGACCAAATACTTAGGAATTTACCAATTAATTCATTAAAAATCCTTCAATGTGATTTTCTGGATTTTTCTTTCTCAGTTTGTCTCTCATAGTTGAGGTATACCTATGATGAAAATTGGAGACCTCTCATTTTTTAAGTGGGAGAACTTGCACAATTGGTGGCTGACTAAATACTTTTTTGCCCCACTGTATACAGTAAATTTTGTGAAATAAGCTATTGTAGACAGTAAGTCTCTGAATTGGAGATTATGATCATTTTCAAAATTTATTAAATTTAAATGGGTATGTGAGTTTTTTTCAAGATCAATGGACAAATAATCAATATGACTGCAATTAATATTAAATTTTGTCCCATGTGTATAAACTGGCAGAGTTTCATTGATTTAGACTACATACTGATCTAATGTATGAAACAGAATTTTAAAAAAAAAGAGTTACTCTTTTCAGAAAACAAGCCCAAGATCTACCAACAACATACAAAAGACAGTGTCTGTCCTAAACATTACAATTGACCTGTAAGACTTCCTTATGGGATGATATGTTTGTTACTCACACAGCCTTTAATGTGTGAGCTGTCACTGAGAAGACAAACAAGGGGTACTTTGAGACAGTGATCTGCATAAGCAGCCATTATAAAACACAAATCACAATAGTTAAAAAACAGTCAAGTTCAACAATGATGTCATTTCTAGCCACAGTCACAAACAAATGAGGGTTTTGAATGAGGTGGAAGACGCCGTCCTGTCAGACGGGTAATGGGGTACTTGATCCTCTCAAGGCTGGAATGCAAAATTTAACTTTGGATAATAGTTGCAACAGTTGCTGTAGGTCAGTGAGCTTTCAGCAAACTGATGTTAAACTACTTATGATCAACAGTGTCTCAAGATTGAGCAGCACGCCATTCTCTCAACTTAAAGCTAGCTTTTAAAAAAATGTAAGATTTCATAGCTAATACTTTGTTACTGTGTTTTATTAGAATTTTCTGTGCTTGAGTCTTTACTTTCTAAAAACTTTTTTCAGTACATTTTCAAAACAGGCTTGCCACTTTACTTTTAACACATCGGCGCAAAGTTATAGATGATTTATTTATTTATTGTATTGTGGCGGATGCAATAAGTGTACCCAAGTGTGGAGGCACGGAATAAGTGCAGGCAGGACACGGCGAACTGAAGTTTAAAAGGGTGTTTTATTCATCCACCATCACGGGACTCACTCCAGTGCTGAGTAAGCGTGGAGTGAGCCCTCAGTCTCTAGTCAGCAAACAGGCAATGCGTGTCATCAAAAGAGCAGTAAGAGAGTGAGCAAGCGATATTCAGTTCGCTTATATACCCAGCTAGACAATGCATGCATGGCACATTAGCATCACAGTACAGCAGGAATGCATGGGACATTTACATGAGAGTCACGCATATCAATAGCAGGATTACTGACAGGAAGGAGAGGCTGCCTATTGATATCAGTACATACATCTCACTGTTATGCCAATTGCTCCAGCTGAGCGCTCTGCTTGTCCGTAGGCTGTGGGGGTCACCCACTCCCCCCCCCCCAAAGGGCTCAGCTGGGGGCTGAGGCGTCGATCGTCCGGCTTTGGGAGCGAGCTGCGGGAAAAGTTCTGTGCCGGAGGAGGGGGAGGGAGGAGGGTGGGGGTAGCGAGTGCCGGCCCGGGACGGCAAAATTGTCCGGGCCGCGCAAAAATTGCATGTGGACCCACGATGTCGAGGGGCTGTCCCGTTGAACGTGGCGGAGGTCCACAGCGGCTGTGAGAAGAAACATTTGTCTCTGACTCCCCTCGCGGTTAAGTCCAGCGAGGATTCGTAGCGGCCATGAAGAAGAAAAAAAAAAAAAACAGGAGCTGCAGCTGTGTGAGGGACTTGGCGTGTTGGCTTTAGGTGTGCGCACAGCCCTAAAGCCCTCGGGGACAGCTGACGGCTGGATTCCCATTGTGCGCCGTGGCTGGGACCCATACAAAATCCTGTGTGCGGGCTGCGTGTGTGCTTCAGGTGTGTGAGCAGCCCTGAGGGTTCCAATGTGCAGCGGTGGAGGACGATGGCGGTCTGTGGAGCCGTTATTGTCCCGTGCGTGGTGCGCTGTCCTCGTAACCCCCCGGTGTGCGTGCGGGGGTTCGGTGCATGGCAGGTCCGCTGTCGAGGTGAGTCAGGGTCAGGGAGCTTGCTGGAGATCAGCGTCGTCGGCGCCGATGGTCATCCCTGTTCGGGCTGTTGCTGTCGTACGCTCGTGCCGGGTCATGGTGCGTTCTGGTCCACGCGCTGCGTTCTCCGTCGGCCCTGCAGGTCGCCGTTGTGGAGAGAGGACGAGGTGCATGTGCGCTTGTGTAGATGCGGAGGAGCGGTGAGAGGGAGTAGACGCTCTTTGTCCCTCGGCCGGTCCCAGCGTGGATGTCCCGATCTCAGGCGAGGGTCGCACCATGACGCTTTCTGCAGCCTTCCCGGTCGTGGATGATCTCCGGAGAGTTCGCCTGGTGTTGGCTCTGCGTCGAGGTCTCCCATGTAGCAGAAGGGAGGGCAGTCCATTTGCGTCAGGCAGCTGCGTTCATTCGTCGTCGAGAGTTACTGCCAGGTGCTGCGTTCGTTCAGCATGTTCTTGTATTTGGGGTCACCAGTGTGGCGGATGCAATAAGTGTACCCAAGTGTGGAGGCACGGAATAAGTGCAGGCAAGACACGGCGAACTGAAGTTTAAAAGGGTGTTTTATTCTTCCACCATCACGGGACTCACTCCAGCACTGTGTAAGCACGCTGGAGTGAGCCCTCAGTCTCTAGTCAGCAAACAGGCAATGCGTGTCATCAAAAGAGCAGTAAGAGAGTGAGCAAGCGATATTCAGTTCACTTATATACCCAGCTAGACAATGCATACATGGCACATTAGCATCACAGTACAGCAGGAATGCATGGGACATTTACATGAGAGTCACGCATATCAATAGCAGGATTACTGGCAGGAAGGAGAGGCTGCCTATTGATATCAGTACATACATCTCACTGTTATGCTAATTGCTCCAGCTGAGCACTCTGCTTGTCCGTAGGCTGTGTGGGTCACCCACAGTATCAATGAGTGTTAGTGTGCTTCCCAGCAACAATAAAACACATTTCAACTAGGACTGGGCGATACAGAGGAAAAAAGTACTGCAAAATAATTTCTCTATATCATGATACATGATATTGTCATGGGCAGCAAGAGTGCGCCCCTCCCATCCTGCCTCACATTCATCAACTCATCACTGCATCTGAGGCAGAACACACACCTTCGCCCGCTCATCAACCAGCGTACTTAAGGAGACTCTCCGCGACTGACTCGGCCAAGGTGAGGGCAGTGCTGGATTGGCCAACTCCCCACTCTTGTAAGGAGCTTCAACGCTTCCTCGGGTTTGTGAATTTTTATCGCAGGTTCATCAGGAACTACAGTGGGGTGGCACTGCCCTTGACGCAGCTGACCTCCGTTAAGGTCACTTTTTGTTGGACCGAGGCAGCTGAACAGGCGTTTGGCATTTCCGTGAACAGGCGCTTTAATTTGATAATCTTGGCCCAGGTTGACACGCAGCTCCAGTTTGTCCTTGAGGTGGATGCATTCGAGTCGGGGGTTGGCGCTGTGCTGTCGCAGCGCACACCCCCCGATCAGAAGCTACGCCTGTGCGTATATTTCTCTCGTCGGCTTACGCCGCCCGAGAGGAATTGTGATGTGGGGGACAGAGAGCTGCTTGCCATCAAGTTGGCATTGGAGAAGTGGAGGCACTGGTTAGAGGGGGCCATTCACCCCAT
Organism: Pholidichthys leucotaenia; assembly: GCA_020510985.1. Classification (NCBI taxonomy): domain Eukaryota; kingdom Metazoa; phylum Chordata; class Actinopteri; order Cichliformes; family Pholidichthyidae; genus Pholidichthys; species Pholidichthys leucotaenia. The sequence continues at coordinate 140,692,554 of CM035846.1, read as the reverse complement.
CGTCGTGTGGACCGACCACAAGAACCTCGAGTACTTGCGATCGGCCCGCCAACTGAATGCCAGGCAGGCTCGCGGGGCGCTATTTTTCCAGAGATTTTAATTTTACCATCACTTACCGGCCTGGTGCCTGGAACACCAAACTGGACGCGCTATCGTGCCAGTTTGATTCCAGGGAGGTAGCAACCCCCCCCCCCCCCATAAAACCATCATACCGCCTTTGTGCGTCCTTGGAGCTCTTACTTGGGATATCGAGCAGAGGGTCCGCCAGGCCCAGTCCCAGGGGCCTGTGCTAGTAGGGTGCCCCCAGAATCGTCAGTACGTCCCGGCCGCCCTCCGCAGCGATGTCATCCAGTGGGGTCACACCAGTCGCTTTGCATGCCATCCTGGCATTGCTCAAATTGTGGACTTCGTCCAGCGAGCGTTCTGGTGGCCCACACTGCAGCGGGACGTACAAGAGTATGTGAAAGCCTGTCAGACCTGCGTCCGGGGGAAATCTGACTCCTCCCCCTCGTCTGGTCTCCTCCACCCCCTCCCACTCCTTGTCGTCAGTGGTCTCACATTGCCTTGGACTTCGTCACCAGACTTCCCCCCTCCCATAGCAAGACGGTGATTCTCACCATCGTGGATCGCTTCTCCAAGGCGGTGCATCTGGTTGCCCTCCCGAAGCTCCCTTCGGCCTTGGAGACGGCGGTCCTCCTCACCGACCACGTGATCTGGGTCCACGGTATCCCCATGGACACTGTGTCCAACCGGGGTCCCCAATTTACATCCCAGGTCTGGAGGGCCTTTTGCCGGACCCTGGGAACATCGGTGAGCCACTCGTTCAGTAACCACCCACAAAGCAACAGGTAGGCGGAGCACGCCAATCAGTCCCTGGAAGCTGCCTTGCGGTGCATAGCAGCCAATAACCCATCATCCTAGAGTACACATCTGACCTGGGTGGAGTACTCCATGAACTCTGCTGTCTCCTCTACGACTGGACTCACCTCATTCGAGGAGTCGTTGGGGTACATGCCGCCTCTTCTACCCATGGCCAAGAGGGAGGTCTCGGTTCCATCCGTAGAGGCCCATGCTCGTCGCTGCCAATGCAACTGGAGGTCTACTCGGGCCGCCCTTGCCCTCACCACAGAACACACCCAGGCTGCTGCTGATAGGAAGTGGGTTCCGGCTCCCAAGGACGTCATCGGGCAGCAAGTCTGGCTAGCAGAGAGTCAGATTCCCCTGAAAGAGAAGTCTAAGAAGCTGTCCCCCCACTTCCTTGGGCCATACACCATCTCTCGGATGATAAACAATGCGTCGGTCCAGCTAAAGCTGCCTTCGACCCTATGGGTGAACCCCACGTTCCACGCCGCCCACATAAAGCCCCTCTCAGCCAGTCCTCTCTGCCCCCCCCGAAGCCGTCGCCTCCTCCTCGGATCGACGGCCACCCCGCTTACACTGTTCGTTGTGTGTTGGATGTTCGCCGTCGGAGCCAAGGCCTGCAGTATTAGGTGGACTGGGATGGCTACGGCCTGGAGGAGTGGTCCTGGGTCCCTTCATCGTGAGTGTTGGACAAAAGGATGCTCTGGGCCTATCACCGTGCTCACCCTTAGAAGCCCTCCGGACTGCCAGGAGGTGCTCCTAGAAGGGGGGGGGGGCTGCCATGGGCTGCGAGAGTGCACCCCTCCCGTCCTGCCTCACTTTCATCAACTCATCACTGCACCTGAGGCAGAAGACACACCTGCGCCCGCTCATCAGCCAGCGTACTTAAAGAGGCTCTCTCCGCGCATTCAACACTGGCTCCTCTGGGTATACTGCCGGAAAATTGACAAGCAAGTAAAAGTTACAGGTTTCGACACGTCGTCTTACCTTGTTTCTCCTGTTTCCTCAGGTTGCTGCCACCGTGCAGGTGTGTCTCCAGGACTGTGCGCGCTCTCCTGCCACATCTCACAACCCTTCAGCTTCCTACTCCACCCGGTCAGGCACCATCAGCTCATTCCCCCACACCCTACTGGTTCGTCTATTCCTCGCTGGGGCCCTGCCGGTTCTCCCTGGATTTCCAAGTAAGTGGCATTTTGGCTCGCCCTTTTCCCCTTACTCCATTCCTCTGCTCACGGCTCTCATCTTCTCTCCACAGGGCGATTCCTCTGGCGAGTGACCGTTTCTGCAGCTGTGCGCTTGTGTTTTTGCAATTTAATAAACTTTCAAACATGCCCCTTTGTGTGGTTACTTCCTGTGCTGTGGCATTGTGCACGTGAGCTGTCAAGTTTAACTAATTATAACAGATATATATCAGGATATCCATTTCTTGCACTGAATGGCCTTTAAAATTTGGTTCCACTTACATTTTTATAGAAAAAAAATAATTCTTAATCAATGCAGCTATATAGGAAGAAATATTTCAGTTTACCACATATATTTAATACTTGGTGGTCTAATAAGTGACAGAAGAATAATTCGTCACTTATTGTTATTTTTATGTGTCTATGTTTTATCAGTTCTTCATATGGCCAGCTGCTTGCTCTTATTTTGAAGGTTTGTAGCAGCTCTTATTTTCAAAGTTTGCTCATGAAGAGAGACAAATTTTAATACCTGCAGAGTTTAACCTGGAAATGTTCATCTTCATCTGGTTCCCCCGTTTCATGTGCTTAAGACAGACTGACTTTAATTCTGTATATAATGTTATTCTGCTTTTTATCTCTGCTTGCTGCAGTGGTGTTGAGCTACTACTTTCCTCAGCAGAAACAGCTGTGCAGAGAGAGCAGCTGCATGGTGTGAAGTCACTGGTCATATTAATGTGACAAAATATACTCAAGGTACTTAAACTCCTCCACTTGGGGTAGGAGCTTCAGGGTTTCCTCTGGTAACATTTCTCGGTGGCGGGCCACCTCGCCAGAAAATTTACCGCCGCGTTAAGATGGAGATATGAATTTAAGAAAAATATATGAAGCAATGACTCTCCGAAAGCGCGCACATGACCAACGCACGTGGCTGTCATCCACACGGAGTTCAGAAGAGCCCCATCCATGCCAGCTTTCCAGTCAGTCAGCAGGCAGTGTCTTGCTAGCAGCAGCAGCATCTTCGTGGAAAAGGAGTGAAAACCGGGAAGTCAAACAGCAGAAATGTACTCTATTTGAAGAGAAACTTTGTGAAGAAGTCCGCCGTTTCTTCGTTGGTGAAAATCCTGGCGCGTCAGCACCTTGGAGCTACCTATCAGGCGGGAGTGAAACTACAAATGATGGTTGTGTGCATGCGTCGACCACTTGGCCTGGGTAGATGAAAGCAGTGAACATGTACAGCGCCACGTGCGTGCCGGGCTCGTCCAAAGCATACGCGGATCAAGACGGACTAGAGGGAAAATGCAGCATAATAAGGCTCGACTGTCCAACAGAAACATGAGTTTATTAAAGTACTTTAAACACGGAAAAAAAAAAAAAATCAGAAGATGTATGTAAACACTGGCGTTTATCATGGTTTTAACCCGCTAGAAACAGAAGCAATAATGGAAGAGCAATAATGAGACAGCATGGTGGTGCAGTGGTTAGCACTGTTGCCTAACAGCTAGAAGGTTCCAGGTTCGAATCCCCAGGCTGGCAGGGGTAGGAACCTTTCTGTGTGGAGTTTGCATGTTCTCTCTGTGCTGCATGGGTTTACTGCAGGGGCTCCAGTTTCCTCCCACAATCCAAAGACATGCATGTTAGGTTAATTGGTTGTTGTAAATTGTCCCTAGATATCGGTCTCCTATAGGCCCTTAGAATAGAGGGTTAGTACTAGTGAAAGCGCTTTGAGTGGTCTTTGAGACTAGAAAAGTGCTATATAAGTACAGATCCTTATCCTTATCCCTTAAGAGTCGCTTAGCTAAGAGATGTGGTTAGAATTCATATGCAGCCGGCTTCATATGATGGGAAAGGCAAGGGGACTACTGAATTGCTGAGGATATATTTCACCAGCCACTACAATATTAAGTTTTGTTCCCAATTGTAATGACTAATTTCCCAGTTTGGGATCAATAAAGTACATCTATCTATCTACAGTGGAGAAAAAATATTTAGTCAGCCACCAATTGTGCACGTTCTCCCACTTAAAAGATGAGAGGTCTCCAATTTTCATCATAGGTATACCTCAACTATGAGAGACAAAATGAGGAAAAAAAAATCCAGAAAAATCACACTGAAGGATTTTTAATGAATTAATTGGTAAATTCCTTGGTAAAATAAGTATTTGGTCAATAACAAAAATTCATCTCAATACTTTGTTATATACCCTTTGTTGGCAATGATAGAGGTCAAACGTTTTCTGTAAGTCTTCACAAGGTTTTCACACACTGTTGCTGGTATTTTGGCCCATTCCTCCATGCAGATCTCCTCTAAAGCAGTGATGTTTTGGGGCTGTTGCTGGGCAACATGGACTTTCAACTCCCTCCAAAGATTTTCTATGGGCTTGAGATCTGGAGACTGGCTAGGCCACTCCAGGATCTTGAAATGCTTCTTACGAAGCCACTTCTTCGTTGCCTGGGCGGTGTGTTTGGGATCATTGTCATGCTGAAAGACCCAGCCACGTTTCATCTTCAATGCCCTTGCTGATGGAAGGAGGTTTTCACTCAAAATCCCACGATACATGGCCCTATTCATTCTTTCCTTTACACGGATCAGTCGTCCTGGTCCCTTTGCAGAAAAACAGCCCCAAAGTATAATGTTTTCACCCCCATGCTTCACAGTAGGTATGGTGTTCTTTCTTCTCCAAACACGACAAGTTGGGTTTTTACCAAAAAGTTCTATTTTGGTTTCATCTGACCATATGACATTATCCCAATCCTCTTCTGGATCATCCAAATGCTCTCTAGCAAACTTCAGACGGGCCTGGACATGTACTGGCTTAAGCAGGGGGACACGTCTGGCACTGCAGGATTTGAGTCCCTGGCGGCGTAGTGTGTTACTGATGTAGCCTTTGTTACTTTGGTCCCAGCTCTCTGCAGGTCATTCACTAGGTCCCCCCGTGTGGTTCTGGGATTTTTGCTCACCGTTCTCGTGATCATTTTGACCCCACGGGGTGAGATCTTGCGTGGATCCCCACATCAAGGGAGATTATCGGTGGTCTTGTATGTCTTCCATTTTCTAATAATTGCTCCCACAGTTGATTTCTTCACACCAAGCTGCTTACCTATTGCAGATTTAGTCTTCCCAGCCTGGTGCAGGTCTACAATTTTGTTTCTGGTGTCCTTTGACAGCTCTTTGGTCTTGGCCATAGTGGAGTTTGGAGTCTGACTGTTTGAGGTTGTGGACAGGTGTCTTTTATACTGATAATGAGTTCAAACAGGTGCCATTAATACAGGTAACGAGTGGAGGACAGAGGAGCCTCTTAAAGAAGAAGATACAGGTCTGTGACAGCCAGAAATCTTGCTTGTTTGTAGGTGACCAAATACTTATTTTACTGAGGAATTTACCAATTAATTCATTAAAAATCCTTCAATGTGATTTTCTGGGGGGGGGGGGTTTTCCTCATTTTGTCTCTCATAGTTGAGATATACCTGTGATGAAAATTGGAGACCTCTCTCATCTTTTAAGTGGGAGAACTTGCACAATTGGTGGCTGACTAAATACTTTTTTGCCCCACTGTATCTATCCAATTATGTACCTAGCAAGTTAAGATGACCGAAATTCACAAAGTCAGCGACTTTAATCCGTCAGCAGCCTTCAGACAAACTAAACGTGCCAGCATTTGGACTTCAAAATAAGAGAGGTTTTTCTTGGCGGTGAGATTTCTAAAAAACAAACTATAAATATATAGAAATATTATAACAGAAATAATGGCATCCTTGGACATTTAAGTTAATTTAAGTCATTAAATACAATTTTATTAATATTTTTTCTTTGTAATGAGAATTAAATTATTGTTCTGTTCTGACTGCAAAGTTATGGTCAAAAATATAAACTGTTATAACGAAAAAGTTTAAAAAAAAAGGAAAAAAAATACCACAGTCCGTTTCAAATTTATTTAAAAATAATTTTATTTAAAAAAAAAAAACAGACAAAAAATAAGCCATAAAATAACCCACAAATTTATAATAAAGTTTCAAATGTACAAGAAAAGTCAATTTTACAAGAGGAAATTACAAATTTGAGCAAAATGGGTTTCAAATTTAGATAAATTTAGAGAAAAGTAGAAAACTATAAGTACATTCCCCTCGTGCAAAGGCAGCCTGCTTATTCACGGACTGTGAGGAGGTGGACACAGGAGGCTGCTGATGCACTACAGGACTGTTTCGAGATGACAGACTGGACCGTACTCTGTGAACCACATGGGGTGGACATAGACAATACGACTGACTGCATCACAGAATACATTAGATTCTGTGAAGACATGACCATGCCAGCTCAGACTGTACACTGCTTCTCCAACAACAGACCATGGGTCACCAGTGACCTGAAAGCACTTCTGAACAAAAAGAAGAGAGCTTTTAGGGCTGGAGACAAGGAGAAGCTGAGGGGAGTACAGCATGAGCTGAGAGAGATGCTGAGGAGGTGCAAGGACAATTATAGGAGGAAGTTGGAAGAGAAACTCAGGCAAAACAACACTAAAGATGTGTGGGAGGGAATGAAACAAATAACTGGGTGCAAGGGGAGAGTCGGGCAGCCATCTGGGAGCCAGGAGAGAGCTGAGGAACTGAATCTGTTTTTTAATAGGTTCAACTCACAGTCTGTCACCTGAGCAAAACAACCAGACCCCCACACACCCCTCCCCACCCACCCTCCTGTGCAGAACCTCTCTCCATCTCCCCCCCCCTCCTCAGGGGGCACCAGGACCCTCCCTCACTTCACGGTGACTACAGATCAGGTGGAGAAACAGCTGGAGACACTCCGTCAGCGGAAGGCTTCAGGCCCTGAGGACCTGTGCCAACCAACTAGCTCCGGTACTGAAACACCTGTACAACCTGAGCTTGAGTCTGGAGAGAGTACCGGTGCTGTGGAAGACATCCTGCCTGTTTCCTGTCCCCAAGAAGTCATCTCCATCGGACCTGAACGACTATTGACCAGTTGCCCTCACATCTCATGTGATGAAGGTCCTGGAGAGACTGGTCTTAGCCCACCTAAGGCCGCGGGTGAAGACGTGGCTGGACCCTCTGCAGTTTGCATATCAGCCCCATTTAGGAGTTGAAGATGCTGTCACCTACCTGCTGCAACGAGCCCATCTGCACCTGGATGGTGGAGGAGATAGTGTGAGAATCACTTTTTTTTTTTTATTTCTCCAGTACCTTTAACACCATCCAGCCACTGCTGCTGGGTGAGAAGCTGCGGGTGATGGGGGATGACAGCTCTGTGATCTCCTGGATTACTGACTACCTGACAGGCAGACCACAGTTTGTCCGGCTGGGCAATGTGTGTCTGGAGCCAATGTGTCTGGAGTGGTGGCTAGTGATACGGGAGCTCCACATGAGACTGTGCTCTCTCCTTTTCTTTTTACCTTATACATCACTGACTTTCAGTACAACACTGAGTCATGCCACCTGCAGAAATTCTCTGATGACTCAGCTGTTGTGGGGTGTATAAGAGGAGGAAAGGAAGGGGAATACAGGGCACTGGTAGACAGATTTGTGGAGTGGACGGAGCAGAATCACCTGAGGTTGAATGTCAGCAAGACCAGAGAGATGATGATTAACTTCAGGAAGAGGAAGACTCCTTCTCAGCCACTGCAGATTAGGGGGGAGGATGTGAGAGTGGTTGAGGACTACAAATATCTTGGTGTCAGGATCAGCAGCGGGTTGGACTGGAGATCCAACACCGATGCTGCGCACAAGAAGGGGATGAGCAGACTCTACTTCCTGAGAAAGCTGAGATCCTTCAACGTGTGCAGCAGGATGCTGGAGCTTTTCTACCAGACCGTTGTCGCCAGCGCCATCTTCTTTGCTGCTGTCTGTTGGGGTAGCAGTATCAGCGCCAGAGATACCAGCAGACTTGACAAGATTACCAAGAGGGCTGGCTCTGTAATTGGTCTCAGACCGGAGACCTTTGAGACAGTGGCGGAGAGGAGAACACTAAATAAACTGCGATCCATCATGGACAATCCTGATCACCCCCTCCACCACACACTACATAGACAGCGAAGCACTTTCTCCATCAGACTACTACAGCTTCGCTGTCGAACGGCCAGGTACAGGAAATCTTTCCTGGCACATGCAATTTCACTGTACAATAACTCACTATGATGTTGTATTCTGGTCGTAGCTATGCTGCCACACTGCACCTTACAGACTAACTGGTACCTCACATTTTCACTCTGCTCCTGATAGTCCTTCTTTGTGCAGTGTGATGATTCATGTGTTTATATGGGTCATCTTTAAGCTATGATGTATATAGGTTTTATAGTCGTGTTAGTTTTACTTTCCATGGGTAATCCCTTTGTCTGTCATGTGTGTGTTTCTGTTGTTTGGCTGTCTACTGTCATGCTGCTGTTACACTGTAATTTCCCAGTTTGGGATCAATAAAGTACATCTATCTATCCATCTATAAATTTTGGAGAAAAACCTCAAACCTTCAAGACTGAAGTCATTACTCAAGTTTTAAGTGGGTTCTCTTTGTACCCTTAACTAGAAATTTTTGGTTGTCTCCTTTAATTTACATGGCACTTGATATTTTCTAACTTGTTTGTATACCACCATAGACAGAGAGAGAAGCTGAATTAGACAGAGCTCAGAGAGGGCAAGATGAGACAGAAGAGAGGAGCCAAGGAGAGGAAAGTGTTCAGGCAGAGAGTCCAGGAGAGGTGAGAGCAGAGGAAGGAGAGAAGGATGACACCAGTAAAAAGTCCAAATACAGGACGTCTGGGTGGGACCCCAAATGACCCAATATTCCAACATTCAAATCTTGGTTGTACAATACTTCAAACTGTAAGTTCCATATGCATGGCAGTGGCTCAGGAGGTAGAGCGGGTCATCCAATAACTGGATGGGTGGCGGTTCAAATCCCGCTTTTCCCAGATATCCTGCCGCTGTGTCCCTGGGCAAGACACTTTACCCACCTTGCCTCCAGTGTCCATAACACTGGGTATGAATGTGTATAAATGTTCGTTGGCTGCTGGATTGACAGCCACGTTTCCATCAGCCTGCCCCAGGGCAGCTGTGGCTGCAGTAGTAGCTTGCCACTACCATTGTCTGTCTGGAGTGAATGAATAATGTATCTGTTAAAAGTGTCTTTGAGTGTCTATGATAAAGCACTGTATAAATCTGATGCATTATTATAAGCAAAGTTACTGTGCAAAATTTAAAAAAAAAAAAGAAAAATAGTATAAAATTAACATATTCATATGATATGCGTTTTCTGCCCCCCCCACAGAAAAATATGTTGCCACCGCGCCAAGGTCTTTAAGCCAGTGGAAACACTGAGCTTGTCCCCAACGGAGAGGACCATCCACCTTTTTCCAGCTAAGGACCATGGACTCGGACTTGGAGGTCCTGATTCTAATCCCAGCCGTCACCTATGGTCCTGAGCTTTGGGTAATGACCGAAAGAATGAGACTGCGGATAGAAGCAGCTGAAATGAGCTTTCGCCGTAGAATTGCTGGACTCACCCTTAGAGATAGGGTGAGACGCTCAGTCATCCGGGACAGGCTCAGAGCAAAACCGCTGCTCCTCGACATCAAAAGGAGCCAGTTGAGGTGGTTTGGGCATCTGATCCGGATGCCTCCTGGATGCCTCCCACTTGAGGTGTTTCGGGCACGTCCCACTGTGAGGAAACCCTGGAGCAGACCCAGGGCATGCTGGAGAGACTACAGTTACCATCACACTGCAGGTCTTAATGCTCAATTCCGATTTTTTGCCGAGATCTGATTTTTTTGTGTGGGCGTTCACATTATAATTTAAATGCGATCCCCATCAGACTCCAGTGTAAACGGTCTACAGCTATGAAGTGACCTGCATGCGCAGAAGAAAACGTAACGTCAGACACAGGGTTGTGTTTACGGAAGTAAATATGAGCCTCCAACGATTGAGGGGGACAGAACTTCTTCACCTTGATGCAGCGCAGCAAAATAAAAATGTTAAAATCATTCAAAAATGATTATGCACAAAACAAATAAGACCAGCTTCATTCCGCTACACGCCAGATGACCACTGTGATAAGTTCTACTTTAACAGAACTGATCAATTAAACAGCTCTCTTGAAAATGAGACCCTGCGTCTCAATGGGATTACCTATATAAATAAGGTTCATAATAAATAATCCCAGCGATTACAATAGGGCTCTTGCCCACTGATGTCAGTGATTCGGGCCCTAATAAACAGCGTGGCTCGTACAAACGGCGTAACACTGGTCCTGCACAGGAAGGAGAAGCTGCCACAAACTCACCTCTCCTGGACAGTACATTTTCGTATCCCCGTATCTGGCCATTCCATTCCAGTCATGTTGGTATTAACTTTACATTTTAGCTATTACAGCTGCCAGGACTCACGGTGTGCTGTTTACAGGAAAAAAGCAATTTGCAGCATCCAGTAAATGTGCCGTTACTGTGCGCCTGCTTGTCTGACGGTTTCAGCCCCGAATCTCTCCCCCCCCCAAAATTTTGACGTTGTTGTGCAGTCGGAGCCAACAAAATTATAATCCAGTGATAAAGGGAAGATTGATTTAAAAAGACAGCACAAATCAGCTGTGTCTCCCATGCTTGCTGCATCCTCCACTGCAGAATTGTAGCATCTGTCTCATTTCAGTGAGAAAAAGTTGGATGAAATGTGACATGACCGTTCAGACTGAGGTCGCTCTGGAAAATATCAGATACATATGCGAATTAGGACCACAAATGAAAGTGGCCTGGGTCTGGTGTGAAAAAAAATAAAAATAAAAATCGGATGTGTGCTTTTCAGACTGTCAAAAAAAAAAAAAAAAAAAATCAGATATGGGTCACATTTGTGCCAAAAAAATTGGAATTGAGCATTAAAACCTGCAGTATGAACACAGCCTATGTCTCCCAGCTGGTCTGGGAACACCTTGGTATCCTCTCTGAAGAGCTGGAGCAGGTGGCTGGTGAGAGGGAAGTCTGGCCTTTTCTGCTTGAACTGCTGCCTTCACAATGCGGACCTCCTTGGAAAAGCGATAAGATAAGATAAGATAAGCCTTTATTAGTCCCACAATGGGGAAATTCCAGGATTGCAACAGCACAGGGATAGCAACACTCAGAGCAACAATCAGAAGGCAAGAAAAAAAAGCAAGCAAGCAAGAACAGCTAATATACATATGTACATATTACTATAAAATATACAGTATACTGTATATACACACACAGTGCTGAGCATTGTAGCCGGATGGAACAAACATATGAACATACAAACACACAGTGCGGAGCATTGTAGCTAGATGGAATAAATATGTAGATATATAAACACCCACAGTACGAAGCATTGCAGCTAGGTGGAATAAATATGTAAATATATAAACACACACAGTGCGGAGCAATGTAGCTAGATGGAATAATATGTAGATATATAAACACACAGTGCGGAGCATTGTAGCTAGATGGAATAAATATATAGATATATAAATATAAACACACCCAGTGCGGAGCATTGTAGCTAGATGGAATAAATATGTAAATATATAAACACACACAGTGCAGAGCATTGTTGCTAGATGGGATGAAACAGCATAACCGTCTACTTAGTTATCCTACATGGTATGATTATGTGCCCATACATATTCTCACCCTCCATAGCGACCAGTATTTTCCTAGTTGTATGCCGGAGGGGACCATTGTGTAAGTCTATTGCATCTTTTGCATTCAAAAACTATTAGTTTGTTACGTCTTTTTGCTATCTCTGCGAGCAGCCCTGCTTAGGTTGTACAGTCTGACAGCCGTTGGTAGGAAGGACCTGCGAAACCTCTCGGTTGTGCACCTGGGATGATGTAGTCTGCTGCTAAATGAGCTCCTCAGTGCATTCAGTATGTCCTGCATAGGGTGGAACTCGGACTCCAGCAGAGATGACAGTTTAGCCACCGTACTTCTCTCTCCCATCTCCTCCACCGGATCAAGGCGCTGCCCCAGGACAGAGCTAGCTTTCTTGATCAGTTTGTTCAGTCTCTTCCTATCGGCTGCAGTAATGCCACTGCCCCAGCAGACCACTCCAAAAGTGATGGCTGATGCCACCACCGTGTCATAGAATGTCTTCAGCAGCGCCCCTTGTACACCAAAAGACCTGAGTCTCCTCAGCAGGAACAGCCTGCGCTGTCCCTTCTTGTAGAGTGCGTCAGTATTGTGTGACCAGTCTAGTTTATTGTTCAGATGAACACCCAGGTACTTATAGGACGTCACCATCTCGATGTCTGTTCCCTGTATATTTACTGGTGCTGTGAGGGGTTGTGCATGCCTGCGGCAGTCCACCACCAGCTCCTTAGTTTTCCTCGCATTGATCTGGAGGCAGTTCTGATGGCACCAGTCCACGAAGTCCTGGATAAGCCCTCTGTACTCAGCTTCATCTCCATTGGAGACGAGGCCAACGATCGCAGAGTCATCAGAGAACTTCTGTAGATGGCAGTGTATTGTGTTGTGTGAAGTCCGCAGTATAAAGAGTGAACAGGAAGGGAGCCAGCACCGTTCCCTGGGGGGCCCCTGTGCTACCGATGATCGTGTCGGACACACAGTCCCGGGTTCTCACAAACTGAGGCCGGTTCGTGAGGTAGTCCAGGATCCATGATGACAGGTGCTGGTCCACCCCTGCGCGCAGCAGCTTGTCCTTCAGGATCATCGGCTGGATGGTGTTGAAAGCACTGGAGAAGTCAAAGAACATGATCCTCACCATATTCCCGGGCTTCTCCAGGTGGGACAGAGAACGGTGAAGGAGGAAGATCACCGCATCCTCCACCCCAATGCCATGCTGGTAGGCGAACTGGAGTGGAAGATCCATCCATCCATCCATAGAAGATGGATGGATGGAAAATATACTTGATATCCGCAATATAGGCATTTTATGCATCCTTCCACTTATGGCCCTTTTCCACTAGTATCACTTTGGCCTTACTCACTTCTACTCGACTCGCTTTCTAGCTTTTTCCACTGTACCCAGCACGGTTTAACAGGCGCTATTTTCGTGCCTGATCGAGGGCAGGGGACAACCATGCTGAGTCGAGCCGAGATGTGACGTCAACAGACTGCGAGCCACTGATTGGTCAGTGCGTAACATCACGAAAGCGTCCGTCTTCAGTGGAATTTACACGACCGCCATTTGCAATATTTCACGGACTAACTCGGTCACGGAGTAAATACAATATTAATACAGAGAGCGTTGTAGGTTTTGCGGAAATCTACACCGTGGTCCAACGAAGAGGTGCGGAGTTTTCTCTGCTTGGTGCCAGATCCACAGTGAGGAGCGACCCGCACCGATACAGATGCAGCCCAGCATAGAACCGGACTACGGACAAGCTGAAGACGAACATGAGAGAACCATCGATGGTGAGTGATTTGTAATATTGTGCATCTGTTCGCTTATTTATCCTGTTGGTGGTAAGCTCACTTTTTTTGAGCCATACAGCGCCGTCCTGTGCTGGCTAACGAGTGTTAGCTAGTAGCTAGCTAGTACCAACTGCTGATTCGCGCTTGTTTTGTCCTGAGTATTCGCTTGTGAGAGCAAAACGATGAAATATGTTAATCCTGGTTAAAGTCCTGGTTTGTGTACGTGCTGCACTTTGGTGCTGTGCATTAAATTGTGTGTAATTTCTTCCTAGAATGTGTGTCCACATGCCAGGGTTTAGCCTCCGTCAGTGTTTGTGGATGCAGGTCAAGTGGACCACAGGAGCCAAAATCTCGACATACAGGTGCTTTTTCAAACCAGTGATTTATAAAGTGATTCATATAATTTTCTAAAGCGTCAGAGTAGACCCACACACCGATTCTGTGGATTTTCCATAAAAGGTGTTGGCACAGTGTTGTTGTGCTGTTCCACCATAAATCCCTGGATTGATAATGTACTTGTACCTGTACAGAGTGGATCCTGCGGTGCTTGTCAGGGAAACGAAGCATTTTTGTCACATCCCATCACTGACTTTAAGTGTATTTCCCTAACACAGGTACATCTCCAAAAATCAGAATGTCATGAAAAAATTCAATATTTTTTGTCACTCATTTCAGAATGAGAAATCCATATATTATATACATTCATTACACAGACTGATATATTTCAAGTGTTTATTTATTTTAATAGAATTTAAGTTTTTAAATAGAAATGTTGGCCGCTGAGGTGTTGGTTAATATGGGCTGTAGCCATAATCATCAAAATTAAAATAAACACTTGCAATATATCACTGTCCCTGTAATGAATCTATATATGGGTTTCACTTTCTGAAATGAGTCACAAAAATATTGAATTTTTTCATGATATTATAATTTTTGAGATGTGCCTGTATAAGTGTTGAACTTGCTTTAACTAATCAACATCCAAATCTGTCGTTCGTCTAGGCAGGAGGAAAGGAAACACAGCCGCCCCACAACGGACCTCGCCACTGTGGAAAGTTTTGAAATCCTTTGCTTTTTAGGTAAAGTGTCAAAACCAAAGTAGCACAATTTCCACTTAATATAAAAGGGACTGAACTGAGATTTATTTGATTGTGTGAATATTAATTACAGAGTAATTGAAAATGAATGGCACATCAACTGTAAAATAAACCGCTTGTTAATGTATTTATTTTTTTGTCAGATCACTTGTGTGATCCTTTGTGAGTTATGTTCATAACTGTATCTTTTGGGGAATGGGAGTTGTTCAGTCATCAATATAACTTAGTTTATATGTGTAGTTTATAGTCTATCATCAATAAACTCATGCAGTAACAGGACACATTACAAATATTTGAGACCCATTGTTATGCATCCTTTTATATTTTAGCAATACAAGTACAAAACACCACCCACACTTGAAGCCAGGGCAAGAAGAGACACTTTTACAGACAAGACAAACTTTTAATGATAAAAACTCCTATTTTGACTGAGCAACTCCATACTCGGTGATGCACACCCTCAGTTAAAGTACTAGATTCCATTCAAGTGAATGTATTAATTCATTCTGATTGCTGAGGCCACAGTAAAAACAGATGATTTTAAATGTAATGCTGCCCTTATAAAATCTACTCGACTGAAGCGCAGCTACATGAAAATTGTGGTTAAATACAACAACGAAGTACTTTATATTCACATTGGAATTGCTCCCGTTTTGTTTTTCTTTTGAATTCTTGGATGGAATATGGGTGGGCAATATAAGCTGCGGCTTCAGCCATCACCCATTTCAGATAACCTATGCTGAACTGTATAATCAGAGGAGTTATTGTTTAATTCGACCTTGTTAGATTTTTTTCTCCATTTGTTATATTATTCTATTTTCTTTTAATCTTTACTTTTAATCTATCCGAAATAAAGATTCATTCATTCATTCACATTCCACCACTGGCTTTTAGCAACAAGTGTATTTCCCAAATATGTTTTAAACTTCCTTTATTTAACCACCACCCATTTCTGTCTTTTGTCTAGGCAAGAGGGAAACAATCCACCCCAAACTGGACCTTGCGTCACTATTTACAGAGATGCAGGCCTAAGATCTGCTGAACTGGGACCAGTGTGAGCTGCACATCCCAGCTGCTGAGTGACCCAGTCTTACAGTTTGAATTTTGCACATTCTGAATAATCTGGAATTTGCTGCTGATTGTAATAAACAATTTAGTGACTTATGTGTTTGCATCATGATTTCTATTTTTGTCTGTTAACACACTGGTGGGAAAAGAGTCAATAGTACAAACCATTAATGGGTGACCTTGAAAATAATGGCTCATTTTTAAGAAAAGTAACCAAAACAATTATTTTATTAACTGAAGACTGTATTGTTGGATGTGCCACCGCAGAAGACCCTGCATACTTTAGTGATAGTACCAGTATATGGAGGAATTCTGGGTCATATTAGCATCTGCTCTTCATCATAATGGGTTTGGGGAGGGGTGTCCAATCATGTGCCATGGAGGGCCAAGACCCTGCAGGCTTTACCTCCAACCAGTGTCTTCAACAGCAGATTCCACTGAACTTCTTCCACTGACTGCAGATCAGTGAAAACACCTGCTGAAGAGACTGGGTAGAAGAGAACCTGCAGGGTCTTGGCCCTCCATGACACATGATTGGACACCTGTGGGCTAAAGTTTAATGGGATTTAACATTTTAACACAAACTGCTTTATGGTTCATAATCCTGATGACAGACTTACACCAAACCAAAAGTGATTTCTCAAACTGCTGGATTGTTTTTAAGACAGCTTTTCCAATCTGTCAGTATTAAATTTATGTCACATGGTGGTAACCTTCACATATAAAAAAAGAGACATCTGCAAAAACTTCACAGGTTTATTGTCAGTGCAATACTACATGAATGCATGTATAGTACATTGTTGATGCAGAGAATATATATTTCTACAGTACATGTATCTAGTAAATCAAGCATTTTCCATGTAACCTTGTGACTGCATTATTTTAATTGCTTTTAATCCTAGATCAAGTTTGTTTTGGCCTAAAATGCATCATAACTGTCAAATATATCTTATTATACCTAACTCAGTACTGTTTACTTTTTGAATATATATTTTGTGGCTAATATAGTTATTAACCTGGCGATCAAGTTGTATCAGCTTATCATTTTTTGCTATGACACCACCTCAGACTCAGTACTGCTGGAGCAGGTACGTCCCATGATGTCTGAACAGTCTCTCCATGATTTTCACGCAGATCAGAGCAATTTGTTGCACAGGAAATAAACGTTTCTACAGACATACTTAAGCTCTACAACCACTGATCGTTTGTGAAGCTGTGTTGACATCAGTGACAGGCTGTGTTGAACGCCCAGACCGACCGTTTGAAGCGGTAATTTTCCCACAACAGAGCCATCTGAAACACACACAGCGTACATATTTTAGTACCTAACAGCAATAACTTGCAGACATTACAGTGTAGTACGACGTACTTATAGCAAACTAGCATTAGCAACCATTAGCTTACCGTCATATATGACCTAGTTTGTATCCTCACATCTTCGGCTCTCCCAGAAGCTGCAGAACTATTCCAGAGTGTTTCCTCTCGCTGCCTGTACCCTTGTCCGGCAGTCCTTTTTGGCATTTACGGTGAAAAAAGCCACAGACTGAGGAGTCGCCTTGTACAGCCGCCATGTTATGTTTTGCTTGGGTCGCGTGTTTTACGTCACGGGAGTGTGGCGCCGCCTTGCTGTAAAAAAAATTCCACCCACCCCAGCTTAACCCCGCTTTACCCGGCTGCTATGAAGACAAAACCGAGGCCGAATCGAGTAGTAGCGAAACGAGGCAAGGCGAGCTGTGCTAGTGGAAAAGCGGCTTTACAGTCCAGCCTCTATACAGAGAGGCCCTCCAACTGTATGATGTATTTTACTCCACATGTAAATGATTCCGTAAATGTTCCTGAGGACTAGGAAAGAGTCCAGTTTGCTTATTCCTCTACACACCAAAAGGAAGACTGCTACGCCCACTCAGCTTTAACAATGTCTTAAAGGACTCTGACAACAAGAAGACCTGTCATTGGCATTTAGCCATAAAGTACACTACTCACAAAAAGTTAGGGATATTCGGCTTTCAGGTAAAATTTCAGGATGCACCTAAAATGCACTATAACCCTTACAGGTGAACTTAATTTGACCTCCTCTAAGCTTTTGAATGCACATTTCCAACTGTTCAGTGTTTCAGTACTTTTTGCGTAACTTGCTATTCTCTAACAAGGTGCTTAATGGCAAAATTCACAACAGGTGTTTGATCCATGAATTGACCAATAATTTTTCAGGTTCAATTAAGATAAGATAAGCCTTTATTAGTCCCACAATGGGGAAATTCCAGGATTGCAACAGCACAGGTTCAGGTTACTTTATTTGTACCCGTAGGTAGATTTGTTTTGCAGTCTGGTGACATCCATATTTACAAGCCACAAATTACATTCAACATAGACACAAACACAGGCACATATGAAGCTGACTATAAACATGATAAAAATACTCAAGGCTCCATCAATCAGGGTATAAAAAGACAAAGAGATGGGAGAAAAACCAGAGGTAATAGAGAAGGGTCATATTAAAAGTTAAAAACTAGTCAAAGAGGTTAAAAACTCAAAGGTCTAAAACCCAATAAAATATTTAGAACCCAAGTAACATCCTACAAAAATAAGTAAATATAAAATGGAGTTAATAAATAGGTACCTAAATTATGTGCAATATATTGTTACAGCTTGTTCAACTCTCTGACAGCAGCAGGAACAAAGCCGTTTTTGTAGCGCTGGGTTCTACTTTTTGGGACAGCAAACCTCCGTCTTGAGGGAAGAAGCTGAAAGTTGCAGTGCAAAGGGTGGGAGTCATCATTTAAAATGGAGGTAGCAATCCTCTGTACCTGTCTGGTGTACAGGGATGTCAGGCTCAGCTGTGACTCACCAAGCAAACGACTGAACCATCTAACTACCTGATCCAAGGATTTCCTCTGTTTCAGTTTTATCTGACCAAACCATGACACTAAAGAAAAGGATAAAACAGATTCAATAAAAGCCCAATAAAACATTGTCATTATGGTTCGGTCAATTTGGAAGCGTGCAAGTTTTCTCAAGCAATGCAAATGTTGCTGACCCTTTTTGCACACCCCTTCACAGTTCTCTTCAAAGTTTAAATTACTATCAATAATCGTCCCAAGATATTTGTAGGATTGTACACATTCGGTGGTCTGGCCTTTTAGTACAGTGACTTTGTGCCTGGGAGTTTTCCTCCTAAAGTCAATAATTAGGTCTTTAGTTTTTGTCGTATTCAGCTGCAGGTAGGAATCCTCACACCAGTGAACAAAATCATCAACTACTGGGCCGTGGCCACTCTCACCATCCTGAAGGAGACTGACAATAACTGAGTCATCAGCATACTTTATAATGCGTCTGTTGTCATGTCTGCTCTGACACATGTTTGTGTACAGGATGAAGAGTAGTGGTGACAACACACACCCCTGAGGAGAGCCAGTAGAAGAGCACTTTAGGTCAGACAATGTACCATTGACCCTTACTCTGCGTCCTGTTGGTTAAGAAATCCAGAATCCAACCCACCAGATTATTGCTCAAATCAAATTGTTGCAGGAGCCTTTCAACTAAGATATGAGGTTGGATTGTATTAAAGGCGGAGGAAAAGTCCACAAATAAAAGTCTGGTGTGTGTCCCATTAAAATCCAGATGTTTAAAAAGCATGTTAAACAGAGTGACAGTGGCATCCTCCACTCCTCTGTGAGGCCTACAGGCAAACTGCAGAGGATCCAATGCATGCTCAGTCTGCTTTAGGACCTCACATCTGACCAGTTTTTCAAAAATTTTCATTAAAATTGAATTCAGGGGCGCTAGTGAGCCATGCTGGAGTAAAGACGTGTCCCTCAGTGCTCCCGCAGACTTTTGGACATTTTACTTTTAAAAACGAAGTTTCTTTGGTAAAGCTCAATACAGACTCGTCACCTATCATTGTCGAACTCTCCTGCCCACTTTTATCGTCATGATGGATAAACTTCAGAAGTTTAAATTCGACGCTACCGACAAACCCAATAGGCCCAACACGAGGCTGCAAGCCGAGCCGGAAAAGAATGACGAACCACAGAGCGCAGTGCCAACGTTGACCACGGACGAAGGCTTTAAAACTCAGATTTTGGCATCCTTAAGAGAAGACATCACACAAATTATACGGGAAGAATTTAAGAATGCCTTAGCTAACAATTTCGCCTCTCTCAAAGCCGAAGTCCAGGCTGTACGTTCGGAAATAGCTAGCAACGCCACCTCCGTTAGCGCACGATTTGGCACAATTGAAGCTAACATTCAAGACGTGAAAGACGGCTTGTCTACTTGGTCAGATGATATAACTGGGCTTCAGAGCTCGGTGAAAGAGCTCCAAAGTGAAGTGAAGTCACTGCGGAGCAAATGTGAGGATCTGGAGGGGAGAATGAGACGTGGAAATATCCGCATTGTCGGTGTCAATGAGCAAAACCCCTGCAATCCAAACGAGGTGGCTAAAATTATTAAACAAGCCTTATACATGGACCGAGAAGTGAAAGTTGATCGATCTCATCGTACACCAGCACCACGGACCGCGGGAGCAGACAGACCCCGAGTGATAATCGCCAAGATGCACTATGATGGAGATGCAGCGGATATTTTGAGAAGAGCCAGGGAAAAGGCACCTTTGATGTATAACGGTAACAGGATCAGCATCTTCCCTGACTACACGGCAGGTGTTGCTAAAGCCCGGGCTGCCTTTTCAGCTGCACGGAAGGCGCTACGAGGCCGACGTGATGTGCGCTTTGGTCTTTTTTACCCCGCAAGATTCCGGATCACTTTCGGGAATGAGAGTCAGGACTTTCATGATCCAACAAAGGCCATGGACTACATAAAGAACAATATCCTGCCCTAAGCTGATGATTCTTGAGGTACCATGTTTGGATTATATAGCGTGAGTCCGCAGGTTATGATTGCAGTGGGTGCGTAATCTGTTAAAATATGTTTTTTTTTTATGGTGACGAGAATAATACATTTTTATTTTTTTTTCCCTATCCTGTATTGTTATAGTGTATTGTGTTGAGTATTTTGAAAATTTTCATTTAATGTTGTTCCTTATCGTAATTTAGTCTGCGGGGGCCTGAGCTCCTTTAGTAAATTTGTTTTGCCGATTTAATTTCTGCTCCTTTTTTTTTTGCTGTGGACACAGCCTACCATAGCAGGTTGTGTATTTAGCTGCTAACACACAGTGGCTAGGGACTTAATCCCACCCTTTAGTATTTCGTTTGTTCGATATACATTTTGTTTTTGTGTTTTTTGCGTTCTGATCCCTTTGTTCCCCGGGGATCACATATTACTTACAAGAGCAACAGAGTCACTATTTGCTACTTACTGGAACCATATTCTCTCAGTCATAAAGTCTTTCCACTTCGATGCAACATTCCTATGTGAAGTAATATTCCCTATGTTGTTTCTGCTGTACTCTCGATCATGGGCCCACCTCTGCCTCAAAACAACTTTTATGATGCCCTATACTGTAACTATGTGCACCACATTACTTAAGTTATGAGTCCATTGACAATTATAAGTTATAATGTGAAGGGTCTAAATAGCCCCATTAAAAAGAAGAAAATATTATTACAGCTTAAATGTTTGAAGTGTCAAGTAGCACTATTACAAGAAACCCATTTGTCCGATGATGAGCACCTGAAATTAAAGAAATCCTGGGCAGATAAGGTGTATTTCTCATCTCACCGCTCAGGTAAAAGAAGAGGGGTTGCAATATTAATACATAGACAAGTTAATTTTGTTGATACATTTGTACATGCAGATGGAGAAGGTAGATTTATTCTGGTAAATGGGCTGCTTGATGGCATACCTGTCTCCCTAATTAATGTGTATGCCCCAAATGAGGACCAACCAGGCTTCATCAAATTACTATTTAACAGAATCACGGAGTATAGTGTTGGTCTTTTACTCATGGGGGGAGACTTTAATTGTGTAATGTCACAACAAGATAGACAACCTCCACCTAAAGCATCCATATCCAAGATGGGCAAGATGCTTAAATATTTGACTGCTGAAGCAGGAATGGTTGATGTATGGCGATCAAAATTTCCAAAAGAAAGAAATTTTACATTTTACTCTAACAGTCATGCATCCTATTCAAGGATTGATTATTTTTTCACTTCTAAAGCTGAACTCCACAGAGTTGAAGACATAACCATCATGCCCATTACAATCTCTGATCATGCCCCAGTGGTTCTTCAGTGGGACATGGGATTGACACAAACTTATAAACAATGGAGATTGAACGCCTCTCTTCTTAATGATAAAGATTTCATTACTCTCATTAAAACAGAGCTCAAGAACTATCTTGATATAAATGATACACCTGGCATGTCTCCTCTTGTACTTTGGGACTGTGCAAAAGCCTATTTAAGAGGCTGTATAATTTCTTATGCTACTGCAAAAAGGAGGCAAAAAATGGCTAAACAAACAGAATTGGAGCATAAAATTAGGGAGCTCGAACATAAGCATAAACGAGGGATGGCGTCTAATCTCTTAACTGAACTCAAAGCAGCCCGTTCAGAGCTACAAGAGCTACTATCAGAGAAGATCGAGGGAACTTTACGTTTTGCCAAGCATCAGCATTATGAACATGGAAATAGAGCGAGCAGGCTTCTGGCTTTCAAATTACGTAAACAACAATCTTCTAATATTGTACATAAAATAAAATCTGGACACAAATATATAGTAAAGCCTAAGGAAATAGCTGAAACATTTGGAGAATTTTATAAATCTCTCTACCAAGATACTGATACATGCCCCGATGAGTCCAATATTGCTCAATTCTTACAGGATATTAATATACCTCAGTTATCTGGCGAAATTGCTGCAAATTTGGATGAACCAATCCAAGATTGGGAAATAAAACAATGTATTTTATCTCTCAAAAATAATATATGTCCTGGTCCAGACGGATTTATCAATGAGTTTTATAAACGTTTCCATGAAGAACTTATTCCACTCCTCTTAAAAGCTTATCACCATTCATTAGAAACAAAAACAATGGCTGTGTCATGGGCAGAAGCTACTATAGTGGTATTACAGAAGGAAGGTAAAGATCCCACTGATTGCAGCTCTTACAGGCCATTGTCTATGTTAAATGGAGATATTCGTATCTTGACGGGTGTATTGGCACGGCGACTAAATGACATAATAACTAACATTATTCATCCAGACCAGACTGGGTTTATTGTCAGGAGACATTATGCAAATAATTTACGTTGTTTGTTTAATATCTTATCATACCAAAAACAAAGCAAAACCAAGACAGTTGTATTATCACTGGATGCCCAAAAGGCTTTTGATAGAGTGTCATGGAAATATCTTATTCAAACATTAAAAAGATTTAATTTTGGCCCTAAATTTATCGACTGGATTGAAACCATATACTCTTCACCTCAAGCAGCTGTGAGAGTTAATGGGTTTCGATCTACAAGGTTTAACTTGGAGCGTGGTTGCAGACAAGGGTGTCCTCTGTCACCCTTGCTCTTTGCTTTAAGTATAGAGCCAACGGCCCAACTCATTAGAGATGACAATAATATTAAAGGGGTGCTGATTGGCAAAGAAGTACATAAAATATCACTGTACGTGGATGATGTCCTACTGTATCTGACAGAGCCATCCTGTACAATTCCATGTTTAATGAAAATTATATCAACATATGGATATTTCTCAGGATATAAAATTAATGTTGATAAAACTGAGGCAATGGACATTTTGGACAATATTTCACCAGAGTTTAAACAACAAAGTGGCTTTCGTTGGCCTGGTATAAAGTATTTGGGTATCTATGTTCCCCTTTCATTAGACAAGATATTTGATGCAAATTATGGTAGGATAATTAGTACTATAAAAAATGACCTAAACCGTTGGTCATCATTGCCTTTGTCTCTCCTAGGTCGCATAGAAGCCATTCGTATGAATGTTCTGCCTAGGCTTTTATATCTGTTTCAAATGTTACCAATACTAATACCTAAGTCAACATTTGAAGAAATGGACAAAACATTCTCAAAATTTATATGGCAGGGCAAGCGCCCTCGGATAAAATATAAAACACTTCAAAGACTTAAGGAAGAAGGGGGGCTTAACCTGCCAAACTTGAAATATTATTTTTGGGCTTCACAATTAAAACCATTGATTTCAAGGATGCAGAATGACATTCATACGAGATGGGTGGACATTGAACAAAACCTGAGCCTCAAACCACTACAAGCTTTGCCTTTTGCTAATATTCCAGTAGTGGGCTTATCAAGGTGGACTAAAACCACACTTGATATCTGGAAGAGGGTTGGAATTGCCTTTAAGTTACCAACTAGTCTATCTGCCTTGTCTAGTATCGGGCATTTAAAATCCTTTATACCAAGCAGATTGGATACGAACTTTCTCAAGTGGGCTGATCATGGGCTTATTTACATACATCAGTTAATCGATAAGGATGGTTTTGTATCGTTTGAATATTTGAGAAGACGCTTCCAACTCCAAAAAAATGATTTTTTCAGATATCTGCAAATACGATCTTTTTTGGTTTCTCATAAAGAGTGGGATAAAGTGCTAGACCCATCACTCATTGAACATTTTTTAATTCAAACTCAAAAACACAAAGAGGATAAAAAAGTGATCTCAAAGTTATACAAAATATTTGGTTTAATGGCTCAAAATAAACCTATTCTGGCAAAACAAAGATGGGAGGCAGAGGCGGGTCAAATTTTCTCTGATCAAATGTGGGCAGAGGTATGTACAGTGGCGCATAAGACCACAAATTCAAATACATGGAGGGAATTTAAATGGAAGATATTTAGTAGATATTTCAGAACACCAGATATTGTGGCCAAGATGACACCAAATGTTCCAAGCCTGTGTTGGAGAAATTGTGGTACAGAAGTGCCTAATCACACACACATTTTCTGGTCGTGCCCTAAAATACAAACATTTTGGGATGAGGTGTACAAGGCAATAAATCATATGTTTCAAGTTACAATACCAAGGGACTTGGCAGTAGCAGTTCTTGGCATCACCCCTCCGGAAGTGCACGAGAGAGCACCAGCATACCTCCTAAACATACTTTTTGTAGCAGCCTTGAAATGTGTCACTGCCTCTTGGATGAAAACAGACCCACCCTCCTTCAGTGCATGGCTTCAAAAAGTACTAGAACTTTATCACATGGAGAAGATTACTTACGCACCGAGACTCCAATTACCTACTTTTAAATCAAGATGGCATCCAGTAGAAGTCTCTTTATTGTAGTTGCTCAAGGTGGCTATTAAGCGCTTGGTTTTATTTTTTTTTGACAGATGCTGTTTCTCTTATATTGATGTGGAATTTGTGTATTAAATAATCTTGACTACATATGGTAATTATATATGTAATGACTCTGTTAAAAAATTTTAATAAAATATAAGTTCTAAAAAAAAAATTGAATTCAAAGCAACTGGTCTAAAGTCGTTTACCGTTTTAGGACAGCTGGATTTTGGAACGGGAACAACCACGGCTTCTTTCCAGATCTTAGGCACATGTTGTGTCTGTAAGGACTTATTGAAAATGTAATGAAATATGGGACTCAGTTCATGTGCACAGGACTTTACCAAGCGCCCACATACACTACCGTTCAAAAGTTTGGGGTCACCTCAGACAATTTTGTGTTTTCCATGAAAAGTCACACTTTTATTTACCACCAGGAGTTGTAAAATGAATAGAAAATATAGTCAAGACATTGACAAGGTTAGAAATAACGATTTGTATTTGAAATAATTTTTTCCTTCAAACTTTGCTTTTGTCAAAGAATCCTCTATTTGCAGCAATTACAGCATTGCAGACCTAACATGATTGCACAAGGGTTTTCTAATCATCCATTAGCCTTCTGACGCAATGAGCAAACACATTGTACCATGAAAACACTGGAGTGATAGTTGCTGGAAATGGGCCTCTATACACCTATGTAGATATTGCACCAAAAACCAGACATTTGCAGCTAGAATAGTCATTTACCACATTAGCAATGTATAGAGTGTATTTCTGATTAGTTTAAAGTTATCTTAATTGAAAAAAAGTGCTTTTCTTTCAAAAATAAGGAAATTTCTAAGTGACCCCAAACTTTTGAACGGTAGTGTATATTATCAGGGCCCTGACTTTTGTTCACTTTTACAGTGCAGAACTCCCTTTTAACATCCTGCACCTCAATATTAAAGTGCTGATTGTCTGAGTTTCTGTTTCAAATCTTGGGTTTCTGTGCTAAAATCAAAGGAGTCAAAACAACCATAAAAACAATTAAGAGCATTAGCCAACTCTGTGTCTGAATTAAAACCATCTAAAAACACACGATTACTGCGCTCTGTGCTCTGAAGGCCTGCAATAGTTTTCATACTGGCCCAGGCTGATCCAAGTTTCTTCGTTGCCATCTTGCTTTCCAATTCTGATTTATAATTCTGTTTTGCTCTTAAAATTTCGGACTTCAGCTCTTTTGTGGCAACCTGTAGCTCAGAAACAGACCCCTGTTTATAGCAACACTCACAGCAATAATTTAGAAGATAAGAAAATAAGAGCAGTGAGTATACATATGTACACATAAATATATAAATATATATACACACAGTGCGGAGCATTGTAGCTAGATGGAATAAACAGCATAACCCTCTAGTTACCCTACATGGTATGAATATGTACCCATACATATTGTCACCCTCCATAGCAACTGATATTGTCCTAGTTGTAGACTGGAGAGGACCATTTGTGTAAGTCTGTTGCGTCCTTTGCATTCAGTACTATTAGGTTGTCATGTTTTTTTGCTATCTCTGCGAGCAGCCCTGCTTAGGTTGTACAGTAAGACAGCCGTAGGTAGGAAGGACCTGCGAAACCTCTCGGTCGCGCACCTAGGATGATGTAGTCTACTGCTAAATGAGCTCCTCAGTGCATTCAGTATGTCCTGCATGGGGTGGGACTCGGACTCCAGCAGAGATGACAGTTTAGCCACCATCCTTCTCTCCCCTATCTCCTCCACTGGGTCAAGGCGTTTCCCCAGGACAGATATAGCTTTCTTGATTAGTTTGTTCAGTCTCTTCCTATCGGCTGCTGTAATGCCGTTGCCCCAGCAGACCACTCCAA
This sequence comes from Pholidichthys leucotaenia, assembly GCA_020510985.1. Lineage (NCBI taxonomy): Eukaryota > Metazoa > Chordata > Actinopteri > Cichliformes > Pholidichthyidae > Pholidichthys > Pholidichthys leucotaenia. Next base: position 140,665,888 of record CM035846.1, on the reverse strand, counting down.
AAGTGATGGCTGATGCCACCACCGTGTCGTAGAATGTCTTCAAGAGCACCCCTTGTACACCAAAAGACCTGAGCCTCCTCAGTAGCAACAGCCTGCGCTGTCCCTTCTTGTAGAGTGTGTCAGTATTGTGTGACCAGTCTAGTTTATTGTTCAGATGAACACCCAGGTACTTGTAGGATGTCACCATCTCAATGTCTGTTCCCTGGATGCTTACTGGTACTGTGAGGGGTTGTCCTTGCCTGCAGCAGTCCACCACCAGCTCCTTAGTTTTCCTCGCGTTGATCTGGAGGCAGTTCCGATGGCACCAGTCCACGAAGTCCTGGATAAGTCCTCTGTACTCAGCTTCATCTCCATTGGAGATGAGGCTGACAATCGCAGTGTCGTCAGAGAACTTCTGTAGATAGCAGTGTGTTGTGTTGTGTGAGAAGTCCGCAGTATAAAGGGTGAACAGGAAGGGAGCCAAAACCGTTCCCTGGGGGGCCCCCGTGCTGCCGATGATCGTGTCGGACACATAATCCTGGGTTCTCACAAAGTGTGGCCGGTTAGTGAGGTAGTCCAGGATCCATGATGACAGGTGCTGGTCCACCCCTGCGCACAGCAGCTTGTCCTTCAGGATCATCGGTTGGATGGTGTTGAAAGTACTGGAGAAGTCAAAGAACATGATCCTCACCACATTCCCGGGCTTCTCCAGGTGGGACAGGGAACGGTGAAGGAGGAAGATCACTGCAGCCTCCACCCCAATGCCATGCTGGTAGGCAAACTGGAGTGGATCCATCGCTGGTCCCACCAGGGGGCGGAGGTGAGCAAGGAGCAGTCTCTCCAGGGTCTTCATCAGGTGAGATGTCAGGGCCACTGGTCTGTAGCTGTTCAGGTTTTTGGGGTGGGAAGTCTTTGGTAAAGGTACCACACAAGATGTTTTCCACAACTGTGGTACCCTCCCCAGCTTCAGGCTCAGGTTGAAGATGTGCTCCACAATCCCACACAGCTGGTCTGCACAGGACTTGAGGAGCTTCGCGCTGATGCCGTCCGGTCCCGGGGCCTTCCTCGCCTTGATCTTCCTCAGCTCCGTCCTCACCTGGGTCTTAGTGAGGGTCAGGTTGGGGGGGCTTTGTGCTGGGATTGGGGGGGGGGGGGGGGTGTTGGTTAGAATTTGTATTTAAACAGTCCTCTTCATCATGCTGTTCACATTTTGACATCATGAGACCAAGACGATACCTCACAATTGATCAACAGAACCTTGTTATTGCGAGGCTTCAAACAGGATGTTCTCAGAGGGAAGTGGCCACTGAGCTTAGAGTGTCAGTGTGTCATCAGCAGGTTGCAACAGAGATACAGAGAGACTGGAAGAGTCACAGAAAGGCATAGAAGTGGACGTCCTTTGGCCACATCCCACGCTGATGACCGCTTCATTGTGAACAGTGCCCTGCAAAACCGGTTGATGAATGCCACTCAACTCCAGGCACATTTAAGGGAGGTGAGAGGCACCCAAGTGTCACGTCAGATCATTCAAAACAGTTTACATCAGCGTGGTCTGCATGTTAGATGACCTGCAAGGGTACATGACCACACTGTCAGGCGCAGGCATCGTCTTGCATGGGCCAGGGAGCATTTACGCTGGACAAGGGACCAGTGAGCCTCAGTACTGTTCTCTGATAAAAGTTGATTCACGCTGAGCAGAAATGATGGCCGCCAACAATGTTGGAGATGTCAAGGAGAGCACTATACATCAGCCACCGTTTTCACCAGACGAGCCTTTGGTGGTGGCGGTGTTACAGTCTGGGCAGGTGTGTCTAGCAATACAGAACTGCCCTACACCTTGTGAATGGTACAGTGACAAGCAAATTCTACCTGAATAACATCATTAATCCAGTCACTATGCCCCTGCATGAACAACACAGGCCTAATTTCATCTTCATGGACGATAATGTTCCAGCTTATCAAGGTCGCATCATTAGGAACAGCTGCTGGAGGCTGAAGTACCTCAAATGGAGTGGCCTGCACTTGTTCCAGACCTGAATCCCATAGCTGAGTCACCATGTAGAGGCTCGTAGTCCTACCCCCCACAACCTCAATGACCTGAGGGCTGCCCTTCAAGAATAGTGGAATGCCATGCCTCAGCAGACAATAAGTCGACTTGTGAACAGTATGAGACATCGTCGTCAAGCTGTAATTGATGCTCAACAGCACATGACAAGTTATTGAGACACTGACATTTTTTGTTGTGGTATACCCACCGCTATGGTTGGCTTTTGTTTCAATGAATTGTTTAAGATGAGGAAATCACCACTGTATGCTTCTACTTAAATGTCCTACTTTCATGATATTCTATCACTGTAGTGTGAACTTTTTACATTTTCCATAAATTTCACCCAAAAGCCAAATAGCCCTAACTTTTTGTAAGTAGTATATATCAATGTACCAGCTGTTTAAATTCCTTTTATTACTTTAGTTACTACTATTTCTTCTTAATTTTTCCAAATTTTGTATGAAAGCAATCATTCAAAATAAATCTTAATATGTTAAATGTTACTGAACCACAGTGTATCCATGGGCGATAAAATTCCCTTGCCACCATGAAGCTTTACAGAAAAAAAACAAAAACAAGAATGGGCCCTCAGTTTTGTTTTTTGTTTGTTTGTTGTTGTTGTTGTTGTTGTTGTTGTTTGGGGGGCATACACTCCTGAACCTGGGGCCCAAACTTCAGTGCTATACCCCTGGGAAGCAAAATGGTTGTTCAAACACTGAGCCCCTTTGATACCAGTCGAGTCCAGGAATTAAGGTAAACCAGAGTATGTTGATTTCATGCGATAAAATTAGCCAAATTAAAGTTGTATTTGGGGAAGAAAAAATGAGCACAGTTCATTGTCTGCCACAGCAAGCATCCCACATTACTAAACTCCCCCAGAGAGAGGAGGTCTGTGAGGGCAACAGTGACATTCCCACATTTGGTTTGAGTTACTTCTCTGACTACATGGTCTCTAGCCTGAACTACACTTCAATTAGACGCTAGCATTTCACTATTGATAACAACCTAAAGTAGCGGTGACTTAAGAGGTGAAAACGGCGTGGAAAGCAGACACACTTGGGGAGTAACAAACCACCTTCTACTGGGGTAAATCCCCCCCCCCCCCCGAACCCCTGCTCATGCCGCTGCGGAGACCGTGAGAGGCGTGCGCTGCGAGCTTACCTTGGCGGGCCAGTGGTGGGTCAGCGGCAGCGCCGGGAGCAGCAGGAGAACGGAGCACACCGGGAGAACCGAGCTCAACATGCTTCATTCATGTCACGGACCGACAGCGGCTCTCTTCACCCCCTCCGTCGCCCCCTCTCCTCCTGCCCTCCTGTCTCCTCCCATTGTGACCCCCCTTCAAACACTTGCGCACATACGCACGTGCACTCTGCACAAGAGGAGCGTCCGCTCCATTTGGTTCCAGGTTTTTTAAAGTTTTTTTTAAACACAGTAATGTACGGAAGCGTACAGCTACCACACTGTCACAACGTGAATACTGTTAGAAAAATAGTCATATTTTTCATGTCAGACACAGAAGACATGCTAATTTATTTTTACAACAATATACATTCCACAATAATATATTGTAGCTATAAAAGTGTGACGTTATTAAAGTAAAATCAAGTCATCATGAAATAACACGAAAAAAATATTCTTTCAATAAATTTAACAAGTTATTGTTATGTCTGGAAACTGAAGAGACTCACAGTGGTGTTGACTTGGAACCCAAACTTTATTACAACAACTAAATAACATACAGTACAATACAGTACAGGTCTGTGTTATGTCCATAATGTAGGAAGGAAGAGTGAGTCTCACCTTGGTTAACAGGGGTTTATTATATACAATACACTGTGGAGTGTGTGAAATAAGAGTCGAGCTCATGGCACACAGTTTATTACACACCTCACATCTCTCTAGCACAGAACAGACTGAGCATTTCAGCAGAAACTCCTCTCTTAAAGGCCAAATGTCACGTAATTTTTTTTTCTAAATGACAACGAATTTATTTACACATAGCTTAAACCAAATATTCATACCGGAGACCATATCACCCACCTGTATTTACATAATTGCACAAAATACACCAGGTGAAGGCCCCACCTTGCTTGCTGGCTTGTGACAGCCAGTCCAGACCACGCCCATGTTTTTGACATCACCAGTTGTACCCTGGCTGCCCTGCCTATCCACATTCACACTTATCAACATTGGACAATCATGACGGAAAGTGACAGCGATTGTGAACAAATTAGTTTAGTTTTGTCTTTTTTTTTTGTCAGTGGTTCAGACAGTGACAGAGGCATTGAACCTTACCGGTTCGAGCCGTCCGAGACGGAATCAGATGCTTTGTCTGATGACAACAGTTCCAACGATGACCAGAGAGCAGAACCAGTGGAAAATGTCATTGAACTGGACATTAATCGCCTCCAGAATTGCGAAGCCGGAGGGGGTCTGTCGAGGGCGCCCCATAAATATTGATTTTTCGGAAGCCATTATTATTACAGTGGAGGAGAGCCGCTGCTGTCAAGAAATTGACCAGATCAACATGAAAATGGAGGCGCATACCTGTCAAGGGAAACGTTTTCGCCGTATTTTGGTGCCAAGCGCGGCTGTGGGGGACGGCGCAGTGGTTTGGGACACTTTTCTGGGAAATGTTTTAAATGTAGTTCGTGTTGTTATTGTCAAATATTTTAAGGAAAATACGGGGAAAATGCAATTTTAGCAAAAACGGGCGTATTGCCATTTCTGTACGCCCAAAAGAAAAAATATACTGGAAAAAAAACTGAGTGTCTTGAGGAGCACTCTTGTGTGTGATCACTCACAGTTGGGGCGGGCTGATCGCTCAGCGGGAGCGCTTCTCACTACTGTTCGAAGTGTGGAGTCACTCATTAGTTTAATTGTCTGGGCGGGCTGATTGCTTAGCGTCAGCTATTCTCACGACCATGAGAAGTAATTAGGACAATGGTTTAACACGTTGAGCTGTGCAGCGGTTGCGGAACAGACAGATCCCAGAGAGGTGTGCCTTGTTGCTCCGCCGTTCCTTATAGCCGCTTTTTACGGTGTTGAAGTACGGCGAAAACGTCTCACTTGACAGGTAAGAAAACATTTCCCAGAGAAGTGTCCCTTATTACCCAGCTGTCCCTGATAGTCCCGTTTTAAGGTATGGGTGAAATATCCAATTTTTTCTTTCTTGTTGTTCACTTCAACCTTCCAGTCTCCATATAAACAATCAATTGAAATACCCCAAGCATCAAACTAGGGTGCAATCGATTTCGTCACTTCCGCCTTCTTCCCCAGGCGATTCCAGGGGCCGTGTCAGGCCAAGCGCGGCAGTTTTAAATTAACGAATATTCCGTTGTTACTGAAGCATATGCACCAAGACCCGAACGGATCGGTTCCCTTTTATATCTAGTTTCAAGATATTTAAAGTACCCTGTTACGTGACATTTGGCCTTTAAGTTTCATGGCATTTACATCACACACAACATGACATTTGCATCACACTGCATTCAACCCCCTAAGTCCCTGACTCCTTCCTGCTATCTCGCCAGGAACCTCCTGAGTATTGTTCTCCCATGTTTATCCACTGTGTCTTGTCTGAGATGCTAAATAATCTGGCTCCCCCAAGGTGCTAAACTCCCCCCCCCCCCCAGCATCTTACATAGAACAATAGAATAACAGTCCACATGCTGTTTGGGCTTCCGTCTCCTCCCGTATCTGCTGTAACTGGGGTTTACCGCCTCCGTGGCGCTGCTGTGCCGGTGGGGGGCTGCCGGGAGTGTGTCTGACTGCGGGTGGGCTGTGACTAGGGGGGGGGGGGGCACTTCGGTCTGTCCGTGTGGCTGCTCTGGTGAATCGTTTCCCTGGGGAGCTCTCCGTGGGGGTCTTCCACGCCGAGGGGCCCTAGCCAACAGCACTTGCTCGTCCACCACAACGAAAGCGGGTTTGAGTCTGTCTATGCCAATTTTTTCCCGCCTACCCCCCCAAGTCTAGCAAAAAATGCTTATCCCCTGTTTCCAACACTCTGAACGGTCCATCATAGGGTGGGCGCAATGGAGGGTGGTGGGCGTCGTGTCTGACAAACACGAACTCCACGCTCTTCAAAGTTTTAGGCACGAAAACACGCGGAAAACTGTGGTGGGCAGGGCCCGGCAGCGTGCCTGTGTCTGCACTACGCTGCAAAAGCTGAGATGGGCAGCTGCCCAGCGCGGGATTATCTGGCAGAAATTCCCCGGGCAGCCGCAAAAACGAGCTCTGCCGGGGAAGCTTCCAGATCCTCTTTCGGCGCGGAGCGCAACCCCAATAAAACCCACGGCAGCCTGTCTACTCAATTTGCATCCGTCAATGAAGCCCTGAGTGCTGCTTTGAGTGATCTATGAAAACGCTCGCATAACCCATTGGCCTGTGGGTTGTACGTGGTTGTGCGGTGAATTGTAGAATTGCAGCCCACTCTTTCACTTGTTTGTGTAGGCTCGGCCACACAAACTTCCCTCCCACCATTTTGACCGACGTGCGCACTCCTGGGCGCGCCAGAGTGTGAACCGACTCAAACACGCGGCAGCGCCACGCGACCGGGACCACCGGACGCAGGCGACCCGTGGAGACATCGCAGATTAGGGGGGGGGGCCGCCATCTTGTAGCACCCTGCTCTCCAGCCTTAACCCTGTTGGTCCAGACTGGAGCACGCGCACGTCTGCATCGCTAATCTGCTCCGCAGCCATGGCTGTGTAATCTATCCCCACGCAGACCGGGGCCACCACGGCGCGCGAGAGGCAGTCCGCCACCACATTCAGTTTACCCGACACATGTTGAATATTGGTAGTAAACTCTGAGATCGCGGCCAGCTGTCTCTGCTGCCAGCCCGACCATGGTTCTGAAACCCTGGCCATCGCGAATGTTAGCGGCTTGTGGTCCACGAACGCGGTGAAGCTGCGCCCTTCCAGCCAGAACTGGAAGTGGCGAATGGCCAGGTGGAGAGCCAGCAACTCTCTGTCGAACCTGCTGTATTTACGTTCGCTATCGCGCAAAGTTCTGCTGAAAAAGGCGAGCCGCTGCCAAGCCCCGGCGACACGCTGCTCCACGACAGCCCCTATGGCCACGTCTGAAGCGTCGGTGGTGCGCGCTATGCGGGCCGCTGGGTCCGGATGCGCCAGCAGTGCGGCGTTTGCAAGGGCTGCTTTAACTTCCGAGAATGCCCGCTCTCACTCTGGGGTCCATTCGACCCTATCCGCGGGTTTCTGTTTCTTGAGCGCAGCGTACAATGGTTGCATGAGCTGCGCCGCACGGGGAAGGAAACGGTTATAAAAGTTCACCATCCCCAAAAATTCCTGCAGCACCCTGACCGTCTGAGGCCGGGGAAAATCCGCCACGGCGCGCACTTTGTCGGGCAGCAGGATCACTCCTTCCGGAGAGACGCGGTGCCCCAAAAAAATCAATCTCCGTCATGCCGAACTGCCATTTCACCGGGTTGATTATTAACCCGTGCTCCTCCAACCTCCGGAAAACCGTCGTGAGGTGGGTTTCGCGTTCGTCTTCGGATGCACTGGCTACCAGGATATCGTCCAGGTAGACGAACACGAACGGGAGATCACGCAGCACTGCATCCATCATGCGTTGGAACGTCTGTGTCGCTCCTTTTAACCCGAATGGCATGCGCAGGAACTCGAATAGACCGAACAGAGTTATTACCGCTGTTTTGGGTATGTCCTCAGCGCGCACTGGGACTTGGTGGTAACCGCGGACCAGGTCTATTTTGGAAAAAATGCGTGCTCCGGCAAGGTGAACGGAAAAATCCTGTATGTGGGGAATTGGGTAGTGGTCGTGCGCTGTGGCGTTGTTCAACCTGCGGAAATCCCCGCACGGTCGACACGAGCCCTCAGCCTTAGGGACCATGTGTAGCGGGGATGCCCATGGGCTGTTCAAGCGCCTGATGATGCCCAACCTTTCCAGGTTGGCGAACTCCTCGCGCGCTATGGCCAGTTTAGCTGCGTCCAAGTGCCGAGGTCTTGCAAAAACGGGCGGCCCGGTGGTGGTGATAAAGTGCTCCACCCCGTGTTTAGCGATGGCCGCGGAAAACGTCGGGACCGTGAGTGCTGGGAACTGAGTGAGCAGTGTGTGGAACTTACCGCCTGTAGCTGTGACGTTGGCTTGTGCTGTTGGCTGGGTCACTCGAGCTATACAGGGGAGAGAGTCAAAGGACAGTGCATTAACCAGGCGCCTGTTAGCAACATCAACCAGTAAACCATGTGCACACAGAAAATCAGCCCCCAGGATATGGTAATTCAGTGCTGCTACGACAAAAGTCCACTCATATGTATGGCCGTGAAGAGATAAGAGCAGAGTCCTCTCACCAAAGGTCTTAATATCCGAGCCGTTTGCTGCCAACATCTCGGGGCCGCTAGGTCCTGCCAGCCGGTCAGTGTAGGTCGGCAGGATGAAACTCTTCTGGGCTCCGGTGTCCACGAGGAAATGCCTCCCTGAGCGCGCATCCGTCAAGTAGAGCAGCTTGTTCTCTTCACCGAGGGTCGCAGCTGCTACCGACCCCTGGCCTTGGCGTTTCCCGAGCGCTTGAATTGGCACGGGGGCGCACATCAGCGTGCCTTCTCTCCGAAGCGGCGGTGGTAGAAACAGAGCGTGTCTCTCTGGCACTCCTTGGCCCCTGCTGCTGCTACCGTCGGTGGCTCCTCGCCTCCTCTGGTCGTCTCGCTGGGCTCCGCCGCTACAGCGTTGACTGTGATCGCCCTGGTGGTGAGGATGATCTGGTCTGCCTCCTGGGCTAGCGCACGGTAGTTGCGCGCGGCCAGCAACGGCGAATTGGCCAGAACTGCTCTCGCCACTGTCGGAAGGTTCCGGAGGAAGAGGTGGGCAAACAGAAAGTGCCCGTCATCCGTGCCCATTAACGCCAGCATCTTCTCAATCAGGTCTACGGCCGAACCATCTCCTAACTCGGTCCGCTTCAGGAGCCTCTCCGCTCTCTCACAGTCCGAGAGCGTGTAGCGCTGGATGAGTGCAGCCTTGAGCGCCTCATATTTGCTGCTGGCTGGTGGCTGATCGAGCAGGCTCGCTACCTGCTGAGCTGTGCGGGCGTCCAGCGCTGCGACCACATGGTAGAATCTGGTGTCGTCTGCCGTTACTCCCCGGAGGGCAAACTGAGCCTCAGTGAGGTGGAACCAAGAGTGCGGATTGTGCTGCCAGAAATCCGGTAGCTTGACTGAAACCGCACACGCGTGGCTGGAGGTTCCAGTCCGGACTGTCTGTGGGATGGCTGCCGCCTCGCTGTAGCTTCCTGACTGGGCCAGCTCCGGGGATCTTGCCTCGTGTTCCATAATACGTCTTGGGTCACCAGTGTGGAGTGTGTGAAATAAGAGTTGGGCTCATGGCACACAGTTTATTACACACTTCACATCTCTCTAGCACAGAACAGACTGAACATTTCAGCAGGCACTCTCCTCTTAAGTTTCATGGCATTTCTACACACACAACATGACATTTGCATCACACTGCATTCAACCCCCTACGTCCCTGACTCCTTCCTGCTATCTCGCCAGGAACCTCCTGAATATTGTTCTCCCATGTTTATCCACTGTCTGTTATCTGAGATGCTAAATAATCTGGCTCCCCCAAGGTGCTAAAACACAAACTATGTACAGAGGCTTACGGCACTCTCCTGCTGGCCCTGTGGCTCCACAAAAGAGGCAGAGCCTCTTCCGCCCACTCTTTTATACCCTGGGCAGCGTCACCACCGGAAACCAGTAGTAGCCACCCCGGTCTATCCCATGACCAACCCAGCCGCCATCTTTGTAATACCAGCCTATTTACATACATAACATTCTTTCCCCCCCCCCCCAAAAAAAAAAACACCAAGCACACAAATAACCCTCCCAAATTTATCACCCGACACACACACTAATCCAAAAATATGTACAGAAAATAAACAAACACCTATCCACTCACACAACTAAGGCTGAGGGGCTGGGCAGACCACCAGCACCCCTTACACAGCTGAGTGGATTATTCTGCCACTTGGAACAGGAGAATATACAAACAAAATAATAATAGGCTGTGTTTCTAACTGAAAGTAATCCCTTTAAACACATCAAAACACATACAATAAAGCACAAGATAATTTCTATCGGCTGCCCCCCACCCCAACTCCCACCCCACAATGGGCACACAGAGTAAAAACGTATAAAAGGGGCAACACAAATAAAACAATCCAATTAAACCAAATTCCAATAAATACTTAAAATCCAATCAATACCAGTCACAGGAGCCAGGCAAACTCTAGAAAAATACTAATGTACATTCACACAGAGAAGCCATCGGCCAGACTAATTAAACCTCAAAATTCAACACAATGTACCAGGGTCGAACACGTCCTACCCCCCAAAATTGGGCACATTAAACAATATTTCAATACAATTCCTTTCAAAATGGCACATAACTTTGCATAGATGAGCCCCACTGGTCAGAACAACACATACAGAAAATTTACCATACAAAGAGCTCAAATTTATCAAATTCCCTTACTTTTCTTTTTTTTTTTTTTTTTTTTTAATTTACCAGGGTACCAAATAGGAAAACCAACATAAAACAGGACTGAAGAAACAACACAAACATGCAAAATAAAACCCTCAGTCCCCAGATGGATCCCTTTCAAGGCATCTCCGTCTCTTCACATCAGGGCTCCTGCTGCACCGTCTCCTCTCCACCTCCAGCAGCCGCAGATCCCTCGGGCGTCTCCAGACGTGGCTAGACCTGTGCCCAACTTCCTCCATCCGACCGGGCTCCACCTGGAACCGCCTCTGGTTGTCTCGCTGTTCGCGTGGACTGTGATCTCTGCGTACTCGAGCATCAACCTTGGTGTTCGAGGGAGCCCACTTCCTTTTCATCAGATCACCGGTCCTGCAACTGGCACCCAACTCCAGCTGCTCCGACACGCGGGCTCTCCTGGGTCTCCTCTTGGCAGGTCGTCGCTGGGAACACTTTACGATAACCATGCTCTGCGGTCTAAGATAAGATAAGATAAGATAAGCCTTTATTAGTCCCACAACGGGGAAATTCCAGGATTGCAACAGCACAGGGATAGCAACACTCAGAGCAACAATCAGAAGGCAAGAAAAAAAACAAGCAAGCAAGAGCAGCTAATATACATATGTACGTATTACTATAAAATATATATATATACACACACACACAGACACACAGTGCAGAGCATTGTAGCTGGATGGAATAAATATATGAATATATGAACACACAGTGCAGAGCATTGTAGCTAGATGGAATAAATATGTAAATATATAAACACCCACAGTACGGAGCATTGCAGCTAGGTGGAATAAATATGCAAGTATATAAACACACACAGTGCGGAGCAATGTAGCTAGATGGAATAATATGTAGATATATAAATATATAAACACACCCAGTGCTGAGCATTGTAGCTAGATGGAATAAATATGTAAATATATAAACACACACAGTGCAGAGCATTGTTGCTAGATGGAATGAAACAGCATAACCGTCTACTTAGTTATCCTACATGGTATGATTATGTGCCCATACATATTCTCACCCTCCATAGCGACCGGTATGTTCCTAGTTGTATGCCGGAGGGGACCATTGTGTAAGTCTATTGCATCTTTTGCATTCAAAAAACTATTAGTTTGTTACGTCTTTTTGCTATCTCTGCGAGCAGCCCTGCTTAGGTTGTACAGTCTGACAGCCGTTGGTAGGAAGGACCTACGAAACCTCTCGGTTGTGCACCTGGGATGATGTAGTCTGCTGCTAAATGAGCTCCTCAGTGCATTCAGTATGTCCTGCATAGGGTGGAACTCGGACTCCAGCAGAGATGACAGTTTAGCCACCGTCCTTCTCTCTCCTATCTCCTCCATCGGATCAAGGCGCTGCCCCAGGACAGAGCTAGCTTTCTTAATCAGTTTGTTCAGTCTCTTCCTATCGGCTGCAGTAATGCCACTGCCCCAGCAGACCACTCCAAAAGTGATGGCTGATGCCACCACCGTGTCATAGAATGACTTCAGCAGCGCCCCTTGTACACCAAAAGACCTGAGTCTCCTCAGCAGGAACAGCCTGCGCTGTCCCTTCTTGTAGAGTGCATCAGTATTGTGTGACCAGTCAAGTTTATTGTTCAGATGAATACCCAGGTACTTATAGGATGTCACCATCTCGATGTCTGTTCCCTGTATATTTACTGGTACTGTGAGGGGCTGCCCATGCCTGCGGCAGTCCACCACCAGCTCCTTAGTTTTCCTCGCGTTGATCTGGAGGCAGTTCCGATGGCACCAGTCCACGAAGTCCTGGATAAGCCCTCTGTACTCAGCTTCATCTCCATTGGAGATGAGGCCAACGATCGCAGAGTCATCAGAGAACTTCTGTAGATGGCAGTGTGTTGTGTTGTGTGAGAAGTCCGCAGTATAAAGAGTGAACAGGAAGGGAGCCAGCACCGTTCCCTGGGGGGCCCCCGTGCTACTGATGATCGTGTCGGACACACAGTCCCGGGTTCTCACAAACTGAGGCCGGTTCGTGAGGTAGTCCAGGATCCATGATGACAGGTGCTGGTCCACCCCTGCGCGCAGCAGCTTGTCCTTCAGGATCATCGGTTGGATGGTGTTGAAAGCACTGGAGAAGTCAAAGAACATGATCCTCACCATATTCCCGGGCTTCTCCAGGTGGGACAGAGAACGGTGAAGGAGGAAGATCACCGCATCCTCCACCCCAATGCCATGCTGGTAGGCGAACTGGAGTGGATCCATCGCTGGTTCCACCAGGGGGCGGAGGTGAGCAAGGAGCAGTCTCTCCAGGGTCTTCATCAAGTGGGACGTCAAGGCCACCGGTCTGTAGCTGTTCAGGTCTTTGGGGTGGGAAGTTTTTGGTACAGGTACCACACAAGATGTTTTCCACAGCTGTGGTACCCTCCCCAGTTTCAGGCTCATGTTGAAGATATACGTCACAATCCCACACAGCTGGTCTGCACAGGACTTGAGGAGCTTTGCGCTGATGCCGTCCGGTCCCGGCGCCTTCCTCGCCTTGATCTTCCTCAGCTCCGTCCTCACCTGGGTCCTGGTCAGGGTCAGGATGGGGGGCTGTGTGTTGGGAGTGGGGGGGTGTTGGTGGAGTGGGGAGTGGGCAGCAGGACTTGATTTCTTTAGAGGCAGCAGTGGTTGTTGTGCAGTCAGGGGGGAGGGTGGTTGGTCAAATCTATTGAAAAACAGATTCAGGTTGTTCGCCCACTCCCTGCCCCCTGTGGCCTGGGGGGAGGTATTCTGGAGCCCCGAGATGGTTTTGAGGTTTCTCCAGACCCCGCTGATGTCGCTCTGTTGCAGCTTGTCCTCCATCTTCTTCCTGAAGCTGTCCTTGCCTTCTCTGATCTTTCTCCTCAGCTCCCTCTGAACGGACTTCAGCATCTCCCTGTTCCCTGACCTGAAGATCCTCTTCTTCTCTCTCAGAAGTGTTTTTATCTCAGGGTTGATCCAGGGTTTGTTGTTTGAGTGACGCCGTATGGTCTTGGTGGGAACGGATTTGTCCACACAGAAGCTGAGGTAGCCCGTGAAGGTGTGAATGAGGCCATCGATGTCCTCACCATGTGGATCGCAGAGCTGCTTCCAGGCGGTGGCTTCAAAACAGCCCTTTAGGGTGTCCATTGTCTCCTCAGACCATAACTCCACAGTATGCATGGCCGGAGGTTGTCTGTGCACTAGGGGTTTGTACACCGGCCGGAGATGAACCAAGTTGTGATCCGATCTCCCGAGTGGGGGGAGTTGTGATGAGGTGTACGCCTCCTTAGTGTTTGCGTAGAATAAATCCAGTGTTTTATTGTCTCTAGTGTGGCATGTGACATACTGGGTGAACGTGGGTAGAATGGGAGACAGTGAAACATGGTTGAAATCGCCTGAGATGAGGAGAAGAGCATCTGGGTGTTCTGTCTGCAGCCTGCTGGTTACTGAATGGATGACGTCACGTGCTGTCCCAGCGTTCGCCGTCGGATTTGCATAAACAACAATGCAGATCACGTGTGAGTGTTCTCTCGGGAGATATGTAGGCCTCATGCTAACAGCTAGCAACTCAATGTCTTTGCTGCAGTGTCGTTGTTTAACAGTGATATGTCCCGGTCTGCACCAGTTGTTGTTAACATACATTATCACTCCACCGCCCCTAGCCTTGCCACTGTCTGGTGTTCGGTCAGCTCGTATCATGTGAAAACCCTCCAGCTCAATGTTAGCATCTGCTGCTAGTTCAGTTAGCCACGTCTCAGTAAACAAAAGGAGAGAGCACTCCCGGTAAGTGCTATCATAACGGGAGATAGCCGCTAGCTCATCTAACTTTCCCAGTATCGACCGTACATTTCCCATGACAACAGATGGAAGGGAGGGTCTGTACCTTATATTTTTTGTCCTCCGCCTTACTCCAGCCCGGCAGCCGCGGCGTTTTCGCCTCAGTTCTCTCGGTATGTCGAGTTTTTCCAATGGGACCGGGTGGCGGTTGAATGCTAGCAGCTGTTCTCTGCTGTATCGTATCCTGCTATAAACAGTGGCTCCGTCCACCGGCTCAGGAGACATTTAGGACGATCTGTGTGTCCGTGATATAAGTGGGGTGAAAAAAAAAGACGGATCAAAAGAGAGAGGAAGGGAAAAAAAACTCGGAATCGAGCCGCTGTTGCAAAAGGCAGCCTACTCGTGTGGCGCCGAGAGAAGAAAAAGCCCCGTCTAGCCCCGTTTTCTCCCAGCATTGGCACCTCGTCCTGATGAGCCTCATCAGGGGTCCCGTGGTACCGTCCGGCACCCTCATCCAGGGCAGCCTGTGTGACGGCATCGGGTCCGTCCCGAGAGGTCTCCGCGTGGCGCGGCGTGTGCACTCCCAAATTCACATTGACCATCCAGTCCGAATCCCACACCTCAGCACCTTCCAAGGCAGGAACAGGTCGCCCCACAGTCCGCATCCAGACCATTCTTCACCGGAAACGTTCATAATGGAGAACCCAAGGCTGTAAAATAGGTTGCAACCCATAACGTTAACACCAGATGCAGAAACGTTAATGTGAACACTGGACGCCACACTGTCCTTATATTCGGCCTCCATCTCCACATAGCCCAATATAGCCAACCTATTCCGCTCATAACCATAATATTCCACTCATTGCCTTCTTATCTGTCAGTAGGGAAACAGTCTGTCCATGGTTTCAAGATTCAGGACAGAGATCACCGCTCCCGTGTCCACTAAGGATGGGACCTCGACTCCATCCAATGTGACGTTGCACCCAATTCTCCCTGTCGTCTCTGGGGAGACAGTATGCACAACGGTCGGGAGTCTTCTGCGCAGCACCTGGATCGCTCCCACAGCTCCTGCGTATGAAGTTTTCACACACCCTGGCAAAATGGTTTAAAAGACCGCATTTGCCACAATGCTTTCCTTTCGCCGAGCACACTCTGGACTTATAGCGGTGCTCAGTGGACCCACATCCATAACATTTTGGCGTACCAGGGGCAGACCTTATCCTGACTATGGAGGCAATCACAAGGGTCCAGACACAGTGCCTCAGCGCAAGACACATTCTTGTCCAGAGGGGCCCCTTCAGTTAGGCCCCTCGCGATGGTCTCTGCTGCCTCGTACTGTTGGGCAAGCTCGACAGCCTCCGCTAACGTCATCTCTCCTGGGTGAGTCAACAACCTGGACCGGGCCGCCGTGCAACAAACGTGCTCAGCCAGCTGGTCCCGAATCATCTCGTCTTCCAGGGTCCCGAATCTGCATCCCCTCGCCAGCTCTTGGAGGTCCGCCACGAATCTTTGCACGGGTTCTCCCGACCGCTGTCGGCGCTGTCGGAATTGAATGCGTTTCACAATGACGTTCTCCAGCGCCTTGAAATAGTGCGCCATTAGCTGCACCACATCGTCAAAGCTGTTCGCTCCTCCAAAATTCTCAAGAATCCTCTGCCCTTCCATTCCTAAATTATGAACTAACATAGCTAGTGCACAGAGCTTCCACATATCTCCCAAACCTAGTGCAACAAGATAGTTGGTAAAGGCAGTGAACCACCTAGGCCACGGCACGAGTGGCTCGCCCGGAACCTCGAGGAACGGCCGAAAGCTAGCAATAGAGCATTCCATTACCGCTTTTACCTCGTCTCCATTTGTTATGTCCGTAATGTAGGAAGGAAGAGAGAGTCTCACCTCAGTTAACGGGGGTTTATTATATACAATACACAAACTATGCACAGAGGCTTATGGCACTCTCCTGCTGGCCAGGTGGCTCCACGACGAAAGAGGCAGAGCCTCGTCCGCCCACTCTTTTATACCCTGGGCGATGTCACCACCGGAAACCGGTAGTAGCCACCCCGGTCTATCCCATGACTAACCCATCCGCCATCTTTGTAATACCAGCCTATTTACATACATAACAGTTTGCTGTCTGGCACTAAGCCAACCAGGAAACAGAGCGTAGCATGGCTGACTCTCCCCTTTTAACAGTAGTGCCACACTACATTCATCCCCCCCTTGGAAAAACACAGAACATTACACACAGCAAAATAAACCCTCCCCAATTTGGGATCACACAAAACAAAACTAGCTAGGGCTAGCGCGTGGACCACTGCATAGCCCAGGGCGGCTAAGTGGATTATTCTGCCACTCTCACTTGACAGCCGCGCCCCTAGCTAAACAGTCCTTTTTTCTCTTGAGGGGGCCGTTCAGTCGGAGGGGGGCCCTGAGGCGAGCTTGTTGTGGACGCACCCCTGGAGGCACCAATTTCAGCAGGCCTGGGTGCCATCCTGCTGAAGTCATGGCGCACTCGTCAACAATGTTCCAGCCGGGATCCCACACCATCTGGGTCGGCTCCAACGCTGCGTCTTGATCCACAGTAACTGCTCTCACCTTCTGCAGACACCTGGCCTGCCATCTGGATCCAGCCGCCATCTGAGGCTGGTCTTTGCTGCGTGGCAATCTTCATCAATGTTGGTGATGGTGTGATGTTAAGGCCAACTGTGAGCCCGTTCATTTGGTTCTGTGGACTCAAACCTAGTTCATCTTTGTGCGCAGCACTCTGTTCGGCTGTGGTTGTGAGGTTATAACTCTCACGTCTGCTGTGGGGCATCCACCAGACTGTGGTGGTTCCACTACATCCTGTTGTGTCACGGACTCTTCATCCTGTGTCTCAGCAGCGGCTCCTGGAGGCTGATGCCGGTCATGCATCCAGAAGACATCCGGTGGTTCTATTGCTTTCTGTATGATCGCGGACCCTTCATCCAGTGGCTCAGCGGCGGCTCTTGTAGGGTGGTGCTGTGCGTGGATTCGGAAGCAGTCCAGTTCTTGCTTTCTTTCACCTGGCGCTGGCTGAGGTCAGTCACCAGGGTCTCCTTTCTCCACAAACTTCTTCTTCTGTGGCTCCATGGCGGCTGTCTGAAGCACATGCCTGACGAGGATCGAAGGTGAGTCCGATTTATTCTTCCCTCCTCCCAGGAAGTCTGGTTGTGGCGATATGCCGCTATTGTCGTTGTCAGAATCTGTGTTGAGTTGTGTCCCAGGGTCCCCGATAGATGCGGGCTCCCTCTCCTGCAGCTCTGCGGCGGCTCCCTGAGGTTCACGCTGGGCGAGGAACTGAGGTGAGTCGGGATACTGCTCTCCCTCTGTGTTGTGTTCGTTCTCTGTGTCGTGTTCACCCTCTATGCTGTGGTCACTCTCTGTGCTGTATTCCCCCATTAGCTTGACATTGATTAGCTCGTCTGCTAAGGGCCCGAAGGCACTCATGCTTGCTAAGACTCGGACCTCCAAGACATAACGTTGAATTTACTCACCCGCCATATGTTCACGGTTGAAGAAAGCGACTCTTTGAGCCGTAACGTTGGTACAGCCGTAGTAATGTCTCTCTATCAGAATCACACATTCGCCAAATGAGTCCACTTGACCCAGAGTATGGAGCACAGGCCCTCCTTCCTCGCCTAGACTGAGAACCAGTACGCTCTTTAGCTTCTTGTCGTCAGCGCCATTCAGGCCAGCCACGTCAACATAATCCTTTAACATGTCGAACCAGCAGTACCACAAGACGGGCGGCTCACCTGGGATTTCCAGAAATGGTCGTAGTGACCCCAAGCACATTTCCATGGTTTTACTCTCGTCGCCAAATGTTATGCCTGGAAACTGGAGAGGCTCACAGAGAGTGGTGTTGACTTGGAACACGAACTTTACTACAACAACTAAATAACATACAGTACAGGTCTGCAGTCTGGTGTTAAGCCAACCAGGAAAGAGAGCGTAACATGGCCGACTCTCCCCTTTTAATTGTCCGGCATGATGATGTCACCCTGATGGCTGTGTCACCACGCCAGCACTCGTTAACCCCTGTAGTGCCACACTACAGAGATAACAAGAGAAGTACCATTAGAATATATTAATCAAGTTATACAGTGAAAAAATATACTTTATAACAAAACTGTGACAGTATTAAGTGAAACAGATGAAATAACATGAAAACAAAATTATTATAACAGTAAACTTATTGTTATCACATTTCCTGGTGTTTCAGGAATACACTTCAATAGAATGCCTTCTACAAAAGCTGGTAGTAGTTATTCAGTTACATTTGTTCACAAAATTATACTTTAAGTTTTATTGTACAATATTTGAGTTCCTTTTAATTTCATTGATTTTAATCAAGAATGTGTTCAGGACTTCCGGTTATGGCGGCCGCCTAGAAGGACACGTATCACTCTGCTCTGCTCCTGGAAATAAAAATTCGGCAAATAACTCTCTCATTCGGAACAGAACTTTTCCCAGTGTTTGGGTGAGGATATGCCGGTGAAGACTAAGGCTGGGAAATCAGGAGGGGGAAAAATTGAATCGCCGAAGCAGTCCAAATTAACGGACTTTAAAGTTTGTGGCGCAGTAGAAAAAGCTGCGGATATGGCGGATGAAACTAGCGGTGATGCGGTAACTGCTGACGATGGCGGCACAGGTGCAGTGCTGGCTGCCATTAGCTCAATGAGAGCAGACTTTTCCGCTAAACTTGATGGGATTATGGCAGCGTTGGATGCAATGAGAAAGGAGTTGGGTGACTGCGTGGAGCGAGTGACGCAGGCGGAGCTTCGTGTTTCAAGTGCGGAGGATGAAATTAGCGGACTTCAAATAAAGGTGCGCACTTTGGAAAGAAAAAAATAAAGATCTGGGAAATAGCGTTTTGGATTTGGAATCTCGGTCCAGACGGAACAACCTGAGGCTGGTGGGTTTACCGGAGGGAGCCGAAGGTCGTGATTCATGCTCCTTTTTGGAGGGGTGGATCCCGGAGGCGCTGAACAACGCGGAGCTAAAATCATCAGTCGTCTTGGAAAGCTCCCACCGAATTGGCCCACCGAGAGGTAACAAGGCAGCACCGAGGACGTTAATTATGAAGTTTCTCAGCTACAGAGACAGGATGACGATCTCCAACGCGGTGCGGGCCAAAGGAGAAATTAAATATCAAGATCAGCAGGTGCGGTTCTACCCAGATTTGGCCTCAGGAATCCAACAATTAAGGAAGCAGTTTGACCCCATCCGCAAAGAACTGCGCAACCTTGAGATTCGTCATGGAGTGATTCACCCTGCAAGACTTCTGGTCACATATGAGGGCAGAACACACATCTTCAAGACCCCCGAGGAGGCGCAGGAGCTCATCAAGAAGATCCAGGAAGAGACTGGTGGGAGCTAAGCATGAACAGAATATAGGGTAGAATATTTGAGCATTTAACTGATTAGAAGCATATAACAAGATTACAAAATATAGATTGTATTACATATTAAAAAAAAAAAAAAAAAAAAGTACAAAATTGCTAAAAATTTTTGGAGTTAAATTGGAAAATTACAGAAGAGAGTTAATGTTACGTTATTAAAAGCAGTAGAGTTAGGGTGATTGGGAGGATGAAGAAGGAGTGGCTTTGGCTGATCCTCGTGGGTGTGGAACGGTCGATGGCTATATCGGGAGACGGAATTTTTCTTTTGCTTTTGGGGGGATTGCCACAAATGTGGGAAGGGGGAATTTGTTTGTGTGGAGTTTGTAGGGTGAATGTTCAACCACTCATTTTTTTGCTTTTCTGTTTGAGCATGTTTACACTGCTAGGTAATCCCAAACTCCCTATTGATCATAAATCAAAGCGTTAATCTTAACTTAACTTCATGGAATTGCAGAGGTCTACAAAATTTAAAAAAACTTAAACAAGTTATGAATAAAATAAAAGACATGGGTTCAAAAATTGTGTTTTTACAAGAAACTCATCTAATAGAGGAAGATCTAAAAAGAATTAGGAGTAGATGGCAAGGAAATGTTTTCACCTCATCATTTTCATCCTGAGCCAGGGGAGTTATGACTCTCATACATAAATCAGTCCCATTTCAAGTGAAAAATGTAATTGGAGACAAATTTGGAAGATATGTAATCATTCAAGGATCTTTGCTATTAGAAAACATAAATTTGGTGAACTTATATGGTCCCAATATAGATGATCAAAAGTTCTTTGCTAATTTATTTCTTATCTTATCATCACTTACAGGGTGACATATAATAGCAGGGGATTTTAATTGTACATTGAATCCCGGTATAGATAGATCAACAGGACTGGACTGTACGCACAATGGATGTAGGATGACCATTAATCATTTTATGAAAGAATTGAAATTGATAGATATATGGAGAGAAATGAAACCACAAGTTAAAGCATACTCTTGTTATTCCAATACCTACAAGACATTCTCACGTATAGATTATTTTTTGATCTCCACAGAATTAAGGTCCAAGATTCAAAACTGTTTTTATGATAACATCGTGATCTCTGATCATGCACCCTGCTGTCTAATATATGTAGATAAGAAATTGACAAAGGAACCAGGTAGATGGCAATTTCAGCATAAATGGCTTCAGGATGAGGAATTTGTTAAATACATAGAAAAACAGATAGATGAGTTCTTTGACATCAATACTACACAAACATCAGCATGTGTAAAGTGGGAGGCTTTCAAAGCTTTTATTAGGGGACACATTATTAGTTATACAGGTTCAAAATCTAAGAAGACTCGAGAGGAGAGAGTCCAACTGGAACATAAAATAAAAATTCTTCAAGAAAGAGTATATGCAGGAAGAGATCCAAGGTTGGAGAACGAATTACTGATTTTGAGAGCTGAATACGACAAAAAATCAGCGAATAGAGCTGCCTCGAGTCTTCTAAGATTGAAACAATCTTTTTATGAACAAGGTGAAAAATCAGGAAAGTTATTGGCATGGCAGATTAAACAATTAGAATCTAAAACACCAATTACCAGTATTATAAGTAATGGACAGGTAGTTATAGATCCTTTAGAAATTAATAGAGCCTTTAGAGATTACTATGAAAAATTATATGATACCAAAAATGAATCTGACTTAACAAAACTACATGGGTTTCTGAACGAACTATTTATACCGTGTATTCCAAATGAAAACAGGGAGATACTGGAGTCTAAAATTAGTCAAGAAGAAGTTGGACTAGCTATTGATAATATGAAATCAGGAAAAAGTGCAGGACCAGATGGTCTTCCAGTTGACCTTTATAAAAAATTTAAAAATAAATTAACAAAACCTTTTTTGGAAATGGTTTTAGAAGCATTTCAAAATAGTAATTTACCATCATATATGAATAATGCCTTAATTATACTGTTGCCAAAACCAGGTAAGCCCTCTAATAAATGTGAAAATATGAGACCAATAAGCCTATTAAATGCCAACCTTAAGATAATCTGTAAAATTTTAGCAAGACGAATACAAGAAATTTTACCAAATATTATTAATCGAGATCAGAATGGCTTTATAAAGGGAAGACAAGGCTTCCATAATGTAAGAAGACTTTTTAATATTATTTATTCTAATAAAGAAGCACCGGATACAGCTCTCTTATCACTGGATGCCGAAAAAGCCTTTGATAGAGTTGAATGGCCCTTTCTTTTTGAAGTCTTACAAAGGTTTGGACTTGGAAATAATTTCATAAAATGGGTTCAGATAATATATAATAATGCTACTGCAGAAATCCTAACAAATAACAATATTTCAAAATCAATAAAAATCAATAGAGGATGTCGACAAGGCTGTCCACTTTCACCTTTACTGTTTACTATGGCAATTGAACCTTTAGCGATGGCGATACGTCTACAGTCACAAATATATGGAATTAAAGTTGGACCAACAGAACATAAAATCTCCCTGTATGCCGATGACATAATTTTGTTTATGTCGAATCTTAAAAAATCAATTCCGACCTTGTTGAATTTAATAAAGAATTTTGGGGAAATATCAGGATATAAAATAAATAAAACTAAATCTTCAATATTAATGCTAAATGAGACCCAGAGAAATTACCCAGCCCCTGAGGTAAATCAATTCAATGTTGTAAATCAGTTTAAATATTTAGGAATCCAAATTGTGCCTAAGCTAGAATCAATCGCCAGTGTCAATTATGAAGCCTTAATGACAGATATTGATGAGTTACTTCAGAGATGGATGTCACTACCAATGTCGATGATCGGGAGAATTAATATACTTAAAAGTAATATTTTTTTTTTCCACAATATCTTTATTGAACCTTTTTTTTTTTTTAACAAACATGATACAAACAATCAAACACTAACACTAAAGTACTACAAAAAAAAAAAAAAAAAAAAAGGATGCACTAAAAACACCAACAACCACCAGCAAAATCAAATCTTCAACAATGCTCCTCTGTTTAGTCTAGACAATCCAATACATAAGTATACATATTATGTTCACCAGTTTGGAATTTACAAGGTCCACACACATCATTCACCTTCTTCTTCAAAAGTTATGTTTAAATTTTTTACATAATCAATAAAAGGTCTCCATATATTCTCAAACACAATTTCCTTTGATTTCAGTATATATGTTATTCTTTCTAATGGAAGGTTTGTTAACATCTGTCTTAGCCACTGAGTCACATCTGGTCTATGAGTCTTTTTCCATAATAGTGCAATACATTTTTTGGCATTAAGCAAACTGAGGTCTATGAATGTTCTTTCACTTTTATTAAAATTATGCTTTTCTGGGTACAGACCCAACAAAAACAATTTAGGATTCAATATGATTTGTTTTGAGATTATTTTTTCAATTGTTACCCTCATCTCTTCCCAAAACATTCTTATTAATCTACATTCCCATACACAATGAAATAGAGTTCCTTTACTTTCCATGCATTTTGTGCATGTATCTGGTATATTTTTGTTATATTTATTTAACTCCTCCGGTGTAACATACATCCGCATTAACCATTTGAAATGTATCAATTTAAGGCGTACATTTATTGATTTGGTTTGAGCTTCTGTACAAGCCAATTCCCATTGTTCCTCTGAAATTTCAGTTTGCAGATCTTCTTTCCAGTAGTTTAATCTTTTCAGTGAATTTTCACTTGAAGATAGTGTCAATGAGTTATAAAACTCTGAAATAATACCCTTTCTTTTACTATCTTTCATCATCATTTTTTCCAAGGATGAATAAATAGGTCGAGTGAGAGCTTTATTTTGATTTGATCGAATAAAGTTTCTAAGTTGAAGATATTTAAAAAAATGTGTTCTATTGAGATTAAATTTGATCCTCAGCTCTTCAAAAGACATTATGTTATCTGCACATGGCAAATATAAATCCTGAATCTTTTGTATCCCTTTTAAATTCCATACTTTAAATACAGCGTCCGCTCTCCCTGGTTTAAAATATTGATTACCCCATATTGGACTAAATTGTGACAGTAACTGTGGTTCTTTTAAATAGTTTTTAGCTTCACACCATATTTTGATCATATGCTTTACAAATGGATTTTTAACTTGTTTTTGTAATTTTTTTGCCGAATCTGAGTATATGAATATGGGAAGAGGTAAAGGTAAATTGTATGATTCCATTTCAGTCCAGTGAGGGAGATCATTTGATGAAAAATAATATGTCATAGACCTCAGTTGTGCCGACCAATAATACAACATAAAATTTGGACATTTCAGACCGCCACGATCAAATGGTAAATATAATAAAGACAGACGTAATCTAGCCCTCCTGTTGTTCCATATAAATTCCACTAACTTTTTTTTTTATTCTTGAGAATAAATCTAAAGATGGTGATAAGGGAATGTATTGAAATAAATAAAGTATTTTAGGTAAAATATTACTTTTAAGTATATTGATTCTCCCGATCATCGACATTGGTAGTGACATCCATCTCTGAAGTAACTCATTAATATCTGTCATTAAGGCTTCATAGTTGACACTGGCGACTGATTCTAGCTTAGGCACAATTTGGATTCCTAAATATTTAAACTGATTTACAACATTGAATTGATTTACCTCAGGGGCTGGGTAATTTCTCTGGGTCTCATTTAGCATTAATATTGAAGATTTAGTTTTATTTATTTTATATCCTGATATTTCCCCAAAATTCTTTATTAAATTCAACAAGGTTGGAATTGATTTTTTTAGATTCGACATAAACAAAATTATGTCATCGGCGTACAGGGAGATTTTATGTTCTGTTGGTCCAACTTTAATTCCATATATTTGTGAATGTAAATGTATCGCTATCGCTAAAGGTTCAATTGCCATAGTAAACAGTAAAGGTGAAAGTGGACAGCCTTGTCGACATCCTCTATTGATTTTTATTGGTTTTGAAATATTGTTATTTGTTAGGATTTCTGCTGTAGCATTATTGTATATTATTTGAACCCATTTTATGAAATTATTTCCAAGTCCAAACCTTTGTAGGACTTCAAAAAGAAAGGGCCATTCAACTCTATCAAAGGCCTTTTCGGCGTCCCGTGATAGGAGAGCTGTATCCGGTGCTTCTTTATTAAAATAAATAATATTAAATAGTCTTCTTACATTATGGAAGCCTTGTCTTCCCTTTATAAAGCCATTCTGATCTCGATTAATAATATTTGGTAAAATTTCTTGTATTCGTCTTGCTAAAATTTTACAGATTATCTTAAGGTCGGCGTTTAATAGGCTTATTGGTCTCATATTTTCACATTTATTAGAGGGCTTACCTGGTTGTGGCAGCAGTATAATTAAGGCATTATTTATGTATGATGGTAAATTATTATTTTGAAATGCTTCTAAAACCATTTCCAAAAAAGGTTTTATTAATTTATTCTTAAATTTCTTATAAAGGTCAACTGGAAGACCATCTGGTCCTGCACTTTTTCCTGATTTCATATTATCAATGGCTAGCCCAACTTCTTCTTGACTAATTTTAGACTCCAATATCTCCCTGTTTTCATTTGGAATACACGGTATAGATAGTTCGTTCAAAAACCCATTTAGTTTTGTTAAATCAAATTCATTTTTAGTATCATATAATTTTTCATAGTAATCTCTAAAGGCTCTGTTAATTTCTAAAGGATCTATAACTACCTGTCCATTACTTATAATACTAGTAATTGGTGTTTTAATTTCTAATTGTTTAATCTGCCATGCCAATAATTTTCCTGATTTTTCACCTTGTTCATAAAAAGATTGTTTCAATCTTAGAAGACTCGAGGCAGCTCTATTCGCTGATTTTTTGTCGTATTCAGCTCTCAAAATCAGTAATTCATTCTCCAACCTTGGATCACTTCCTGCATACACTTTTTCCTGAAGACTTTTCATTTTATGTTCCAATTTAGCTCTCTCCTCTCGAGTCTTCTTAGATTTTGATCCTGTATAACTAATAATATGTCCCCTAATAAAAGCTTTGAAAGCTTCCCACTTTACACATGCTGATGTTTGTGTAGTATTGATGTCAAAGTACTCGTCTATCTGTTTTTCTATATACTTGACAAATTCCTCATCCTGAAGCCATTTATGCTGAAATTGCCATCTACCTGATTCCTTTGTCAATTTTTTATCTACATATATTAGACAACAGGGTGCATGATCAGAGATCACGATGTTATCATAAAAGCAGTTTTGAATCTTGGACCTTAATTCTGTGGAAATCAAAAAATAATCAATACGTGAGAATGTCTTGTAGGTACTGGAATAACAAGAATAGGCTTTAACTTGTGGTTTCATTTCTCTCCATATATCTAACAATCTCAATTCTTTCATAAAATGATTAATAGTCATCCTACATCCATTGTGCGTACAATCCAGTCCTGTTGATCTATCTATACCTGGATTCAATGCACAATTAAAATCCCCTGCTATTATATGTTGCCCTGTAAGTGATGATAAAATAAGAAATAAATTAGCAAAGAACTTTGGATCATCTATATTGGGACCATATAAGTTCACAAGATTTATATTTTCTAATAGCAAAGAACCTTGAATGATTACATATCTTCCAAGTTTGTCTCCAATTACATTTTTCACTTGAAAAGGGACTGATTTATGTATGAGAGTCATAACTCCCCTGGCCCGGGATGAAAATGATGAGGTGAATACACTTCCTTGCCATCTACTCCTAATTCTTTTTATATCCTCCTCTATTAGATGAGTTTCTTGTAAAAACACAATTTTTGAACCCATGTCTTTTATTTTATTCATAACTTGTTTAAGTTTTTTTAAATTTTGTAGACCTCTGCAATTCCATGAAGTTAAATTAAGATTAACACTTTGGTTTATGATCAATAGAGAGTTTGGGATTACCTTGCAGTGTAAACATGCTCATACAGAGAAGCAAAAACATGAG
The DNA here is from genome assembly GCA_020510985.1 of Pholidichthys leucotaenia. Lineage (NCBI taxonomy): Eukaryota > Metazoa > Chordata > Actinopteri > Cichliformes > Pholidichthyidae > Pholidichthys > Pholidichthys leucotaenia. The sequence continues at coordinate 140,639,216 of CM035846.1, read as the reverse complement.
TGGTTGAACATTCATCCTACAAACTACACACAAACAAATTCCCCCTTCCCACACTTGTGGCGAACCCCCCAAAATCAAAAGAAAAATTCCGTCTCCCGATATAGCCATCGACCGTTCCACACCCACGGGGAACAGCCTAAGCCACTCCTTCTTCATTCTCCCAATCACCCTAACTCTACTGCTTTTAATGACGTAACATTAACTCTCCTCTGTAGTTTTCCAACTTAACTCCAAAATTTTTAACAACTTTGTACATCATAGTTTTTTTTGTTTGTTTTGTTTTTGTTTTTTTTAATATATAATACAATCTATATTTTGTAAACTTGCTGTTTACTTCAAGTCAGTCAGATGCCTGTGCAAATGCTTAATTATTCTACCTTATATTTTGTTCATGCTTAGCTCCCACCAGTCTCTTCTTCTTCTTTGATCTTCTTGATGAACTCCTGCGCCTCCTCTGGGGTCTTGAAGATGTGGGTTCTGCCCTCATACGTGGTCAACAGTCTCGCAGGATAGATTACACCATGACGAATCCCAAGGTTGCGCAGCTCCTTACGTATGGGATCAAACTGCTTCCTCAATTGTTGGATTCCTGTGGCCAAATCTGGGTAGAACCGCACCTGCTGATCCTGGTGTTTAATCTCTCCTTTAGCTCGTGCAGCGTTGAAGATCTTCATCCTGTCTCTGTTGCTAAGAAACTTCATAATTAAGGTCCTCGGCGGTCCCTTATCTCTCCGTGGGCCAATACGATGTGCTTTTTCCAGAACCACTGCTGATTGCAACTCCTCGCTGCCCAGCACCTCCGGAATCCACTTTTCCAGAAAGGAACATACGTCCCGACCTTCTGATTCCTCTGGAAGACCCACCAGCCTCAAGTTATTCTGTCTCGACCGAGATTCCAAATCCAAAATATTATCTTCTAGACATTTATTTTTTTTTTCCAAAGTGCGCACCTTTAATTGAAGACGGGTGACGTCATCTTCAGCACTAGCGAGACGGAGCTCCATCTGCGCCGTTCGTTCTACACAGTCACCCAATTCCTTTCTTATTCCTTCCAACGCTGTCATAATCCCATCAAATCTAGAGGAAAAGTCCGCTCTCATTGAACTCATGGCAGCCATCAGCGCATCTGCGCCTCCCCCCGCAGACATCGCACCGTTGCCAGCCTCCTCCGCCATATATGGAGTTTTGTTTGCTGCGTCACAGACCTGAAAGTCCATTAATTTGGACTGTTTCGGCGGCTCGCTTTTCCCTTTACCTGGTTTTCCAGCCTTAGGCTTCGCCGACATATCCTCGCCCAAACGCTGGGATACGTTCTGTCCCAAATGAGAGAGTTATTTGCCGATTTTTTTCTCCAGGAGCAGAGCAGAGTGAAACACGTCCGTCTTACGTGGCAGCCATAACCGGAAGTCCTAAAAGTAATATTTTACCTAAAATACTTTATTTATTTCAATACATTCCCTTACCACCACCTTTAGATTTATTCTCAAGAATTAAAAAAAAGTTAGTGGAATTTATATGGAACAACAGGAGGGCTAGATTACGTCTGTCTTTATTATATTTACCATTTGATCGTGGAGGTCTGAAATGTCCAAATTTTATGTTGTATTATTGGTCGGCACAACTGAGGTCTATGACATATTATTTTTCATCAAATGATCTCCCTCACTGGACTGAAATGGAATCATACAATTTACCTTTACCTCTTCCCATATTCATATACTCAGATTCGGCAAAAAAATTACAAAAACAAGTTAAAAATCCATTTGTAAAGCATATGATCAAAATATGGTGTGAAGCTAAAAACTATTTAAAAGAACCACAGTTATTGTCACAATTTAGCCCAATATGGGGTAATCAATATTTTAAACCAGGGAGAGCGGATGCTGTATTTAAAGTATGGAATTTAAAAGGGATACAAAAGATTCAGGATTTATATTTGCCATGTGCAGAAAACATAATGTCTTTTGAAGAGCTGAGGATCAAATTTAATCTCAATAGAACACATTTTTTAAAATATCTTCAACTTAGAAACTTTATTCGATCAAATCAAAATAAAGCTCTCACTCGACCTATCTATTCATCCTTGGAAAAAATGTTGATGAAAGATAGTAAAAGAAAGGGTATTATTTCAGAGTTTTATAACTCATTGACACTATTTTCAAGTGAAAATTCACTGAAAAGATTAAACTACTGGAAAGAAGATCTGCAAACTGAAATTTCAGAGGAACAATGGGAATTGGCTTGTACAGAAGCTCAAACCAAATCAATAAATGTACGCCTTAAATTGATACATTTCAAATGATTAATGCGGATGTATGTTACACCGGAGGAGTTAAATAGATATAATAAAAATATACCAGATACATGCACAAAATGCATGGAAAGTAAAGGAACTCTATTTCATTGTGTATGGGAATGTAGATTAATAAGAATGTTTTGGGAAGAGGTGAGGGTAACAATTGAAAAAATAATCTCAAAACAAATCATATTGAATCCTAAACTGTTTTTGTTGGGTCTGTACCCAGAAAAGCATAATTTTAATAAAAGTGAAAGAACATTCATAGACCTCAGTTTGCTTAATGCCAAAAAATGTATTGCACTATTATGGAAAAAGACTCATAGACCAGATGTGACTCAGTGGTTAAGACAGATGTTAACAAACCTTCCATTAGAAAGAATAACATATATACTGAAATCAAAGGAAATTGTGTTTGAGAATATATGGAGACCTTTTATTGACTATGTAAAAAATTTAAACATAACTCTTGAAGAAGAAGGTGAATGATGTGTGTGGACCTTGTAAATTCCAAACTGGTGAACATAATATGTATACTTATGTATTGGATTGTCTAGACTAAACAGAGGAGCATTGTTGAAGATTTGATTTTGTTGGTGGTTGTTGGTGTTTTTTAGTGCATTTTTTTTTTGTAGTACTTTAGTGTTAGTGTTTGATTGTTTGTATCATGTTTGTTAAAAAAAAAAAAAAGGTTCAATAAAGATATTGTGGAAAAAAAAAGAATGTGTTCAGTTTTTGTGCTTGTCAGACCAATGTCACTTTGATTAAACTATAGTTTAATTACCTTGCAGCGGAGGTATGCACTATAGAGGTTACTCAGAGAGTGCACACCTCTGCCAAGGCTCTGTCTATCATTCCCTCTGTACATTATGAGATAGGGCCTTGGTGAAGGTATGCACTCATGGATCACCTCCAAAATCTGTCGGGTTCATTCATAGCCCAAGGGCCACCTCTGGTGAAAATTTCATCAAAATCCTAAAATCCATCCAATAGTTTTTGTGTAATCCTACTAACAGATGGACAGACAGACAGACAACCCGTCCCAATCATACAGTAAAGCATCAGGAGAAATATTTCTCTGACAGTTCAACACTGAAATTTGACTTTATCCCACAGAATTAAGCATGATTAATGTGGCTATGAAAATGCTGCAAATTGGTGAGGAATGTGCTTGAGGGCTAATAAACAGCAACAACACATTCTTACCAGTAATGACTGCATCTTTAGTCATGTTGTGAAATTATTACTGTATTCCAATGAATCTGTTTCACAACATTTAATTTACTTTTACCTACTTAATCTGGATTATATACTGACCAGCACTGAAAACGCACCAGTCTCGAGATTACAGCATATCAATGAATAAGGATATCTATCTACGTCTCTCTCTCTCTCTCTCTCTCTCTCGCTAATGAATGGCGGTCGTTCCTCTGCCTGTTTTACCCATTTTTGGGATATTGTTTGAACAGACTGGTATATGACATTTAATTGACTGTAATTGACTATCACAGAACTGGATCTTTGAATAGGTGGACTGCAGGGACTGCTCTGTGTTGTGTGTGGGGGGGGGAAGATTCGGTTTGCACTTTTTCCAATGTGACACACTTGAAGGAATGATGTTGGTGTGCTTACATTTTTTTGAAGTGTGCAATAAAAGCTTTTTTAAAAGTCAAGTCTCTCTCTCTCTCTCTCTCTCTCTCTCTCTCTCTCTCTCTCTCTATATATATATATATATATATATATATATATACAGTATATATACAGTATATATATATATATATACATCTTCTACCGCTTTTCTGGAGGTCTGGGTCACGGAGGCAGCAGTTCAAGCAGAGAAGCCCAGACTTCCCTCTACCCAGCCACCTGCTCCAGCTCTTCAGAGAGGATACCAAGGCGTTCCCAGACCAGCTGGGAGACATCCCAGGTCTCCTCCCAGTGGGACGTGCCCGAAACACCTCAAGTGGGAGGCGTCCAGGAGGCATCCTAATCAGATGCCCATACCACCTCAACTGACTCCTTTCAATGTGGAGGAGGAGTGGTTCTACTCTGAGCCTCTCCCGGATGACTGAGCTCCTCACCCTATCTCTAAGGGTGAGTCCAGCAATCCTATGAAGAAAGCTCATTTCAGCCGCTTGTATCCGCGATCTTGTTCTTTCGGTCATTACCCAAAGCTCGTGACCATAGGTGAGAGTAGGAACGTAGATTGACTGGTAAATCGACAGCTTTGCCTTAGAACTAAGCTCCCTCTTCACCACAACAGACCGGTACAACGTCCGCATCACTGCAGATGCTGCTCCGATCCGTCTGTCAATCTCTCTCTCCATTTTCCCCTCACTCGTGAATAAGACCCCAAGATACTTAAACTCCTCCACTTGGGGCAGGAGCCTGTCCCCAACCCAGAGAGGACAATCCACCTTTTTCCGGCTGAGGACCATGGACTCGGACCTGGAGGTGCTGATTTTCATCCCAGCCGTTTCACACTCAGCGGCAAACCGTCCCAGCAAGAGCTGTAGGTCATTGCTGGATGAAGCCAACAGGACAACATCATCTGCAAACAACAGAGATGAGATCCTGTGGTCACCAAGCATGACACCCTCCATTCCCTTGCTGTGCCTAGAAATCCTGTCCATAAAAATTATGAACAGGATCGGTGACAAAGGGCAGCTCTGGCGGAGTCCAACTCTCACTGGGAATGAGTCTGACCGAGTGTTGGCAATACAAGCCAAACTCTCACAGCGGTCATAAAGAGACCGAATAGCTCGTAACAACAAGCCCGATACCCCATGGTCCCGAAGCACCCCCCACAAAAAACCATGAGGGACGCAGTCAAATGCCTTCTCCAAGTCCACAAAACACATGTAAACTGGTTGGGCAAACTCCCACGAACCCTCAAGAATTCTCGAGAGGGTAAAGAGCTGGTCCGATGTGCCACAGCCAGGACGAAAACCACATTGCTCCTCCTGAATCCGAGGTTCAACCAGTGGCCGGACTCTCCTCTCCAGTACCTTGGTATAGACCTTCCCAGGGAGGCTGAGGAGTGTGATCCCTCTAAAGTTGGAGCACACCCTCCGGTCCCCTTTTTTGAAGAGAGGAACCACCACCCTGGTTTGCCATGCTAAAGGCACTGCCCCCGACCTCCAAAAATGTTGCAGAGGCGTGTCAACCATGACAGCCCAACAACATCCAGGGCCTTGAGGTACTCAGGTTGAATCTCGTCCACCCCCGGGGCCCGGCCACCAAGGAGATTTTTAACCACCTTGGCGACCTCAGCCCCTGTGATGGGCGAGTTATCCCCCTCGTCCACAAACCCTGCTTCCTCTGTGGAAGGCGTATCAGTGGGATTGAGGAGATCCTTGAAGTATTCCTTCCACCGCCCGACGATATCCCCAGTTGAAGTCAACAGCGCCCCATCCGCACCATACACAGTGTGGACAGGGAGCTGCTTTCCCCTCCTGAGCCGCCGGACAGTTTGCCAGAATCTCTTCGAGTCCGACCGAAAGTCTTGTTCCATGGCCTCACCGAACTCCTCCCATACCCGGGTTTTTTCTTCAGCAACCACCCGAGCTGCACTCTTCTTGGCCTGCCGGTACACCTCAGCTGCTTTGGGAGTCCCACAAGCCAACCAAGCTTGATAGGACTCCTTCTTCAGCTTAATGGCCCCCCTCAACACTGGTGTCCACCACTTGGTTCGGGGGTTGCCACCACGAGATGCACCAATGACCTTTCGGCCGCAGCTCTGGGCAGCCGCTTCAACAACAGAGGTGGAGAACATGGCCCATTCAGACTCCATGTCTCCAGACTCCCTCGGAATGTGGTTGATGTTCTTCTGGAGGTGGGAGTTGAAGACCTCCCGGACAGAGGCCTCAGCCAGACGTTCCCAGGACACCCTCACTATACGTTTGGGTCTACTAGGTCTGAATGGCTTCCTCCCCTGCCATCGGATCCAACTCACCACCAGGTGGTGATCAGTTGACAGCTCTGCACCTCTCTTTACCCGAGTGTCCAAGATATATGGTCGCAGGTCTGATGACACGATAACAAAATCAATCATCGACCTGCGACCTAGGGTGTCCTGGTGCCAGGTGCACATATGGACACTCTTATGCTTGAACATGGTGTTTGTTATGGACAAACTGTGGTTAGCACAGAAGTCCAATAACTGAACACCAATCGGGTTCAGATCGGGCAGGCCATTCCTCCCAATCACCCTCCTCCAGGTGTCACTATCGTTGCCCACGTGCGCATTGAAGTTGCCCAGTAGGACAATGGAGTCTCCAAGAGGAGCACCCTCCAGCACCCCAGTCACAGACTCCAAAAAGGGTGGGTACTCTGAAACATCATTTGGTGCATAGGCACAAATGATGGTCAGGACCCGTTTCCCAACCCGAAGGCACAGGGAAGCAACCCTTTTATCCACCGGGGAAAACTCCAATATAGAGGCAGCAAGGTGGGGGGATACAAGAATATCCACCCTTGCTCATCGCCTCTCGCCCATGGCAAATCCAGAAAAGGCCAAGCTCCAGCCCCTCTCCAGGAGACTGGTTCCGGAACCAGAGCTGTGTGTTGAGGTGAGGCCGACTATATCTAGCCGGTATCTCTCAACCTCGTACACCAGCTCAGGCTCCTTCCCCACCAGAGAGGTGACATTCCACGTACCAAAAGCCAGTTAAGAAAGCCTGGGATCAGTCCGCCAAGGTCTCTGCCTTTGACCACCACCTAATCCACATACAGTGGGGTAAAAAAGTATTTAGTCAGCCACCAATTGTGCAAGTTCTCCCACTTAAAAGATGAGAGAGGTCTCCAATTTTCATCATAGGTATACCTCAACTATGAGAGACAAAATAAGAAAAAAAAAAATCCAGAAAATCACATTGAAGGATTTTTAATGAATTAATTGGTAAATTCCTCGGTAAAATAAATATTTGGTCAATAACAAAAGTTCATCTCAATACTTTGTGATATACCCTTTGTTGGCAATGACAGAGGTCAAACGTTTTCTGTAAGTTTTCACAAGGTTTTCACACACTGTTGCTGGTATTTTGGCCCATTCCTCCATGCAGATCTCCTCTAGAGCAGTGATGTTTTGGGGCTGTCGCTGGGCAACACGGACTTTCAACTCCCTCCAAAGATTTTCTATGGGGTTGAGATCTGGAGACTGGCTAGGCCACTCCAGGACCTTGAAATGCTTCTTACGAAGCCACTCCTTCGTTGCCTGGGCGGTGTGTTTGGGATCATTGTCATGCTGAAAGACCCAGCCATGTTTCATCTTCAGTGCCCTTGCTGGTGGAAGGAGGTTTTCACTCAAAATCTCACGATACATGGCCCCATTCATTCTTTCCTTTACACGGATCAGTCATCCTGGTCCCTTTGCAGAAAAACAGCCCCAAAGTATGATGTTTCCACCCCCATGCTTCACAGTAGGTATGGTGTTCTTTCTCCTCCAAATATGACAAGTTGAGTTTTTACCAAAAGGTTCTATTTTGGTTTCATCTGACCATATGACATTCTTCCATTCCTCTTCTGGATCATCCAAATGCTCTCTAGCAAACTTCAGACGGGCCTGGACATGTACTGGCTTAAGCAGGGGGACACGACTGGCACTGCAGGATTTGAGTCCCTGGCGGCGTAGTGTGTTTCTGATGTAGCCTTTGTTACTTTGGTCCCAGCTCTCTGCAGGTCATTCACTAGGTCCCCCCATGTGGTTCTGGGATTTTTGCTCACCATTCTCGTGATAATTTTGACCCCACGGGGTGAGATCTTGCGTGGAGCCCCAGATCAAGGGAGATTATCAGTGGTCTTGTATGTCTTCCATTTTCTAATAATTGCTCCCACAGTTTGATTTCTTCACACCAAGCTGCTTACCTATTGCAGATTCAGTCTTCCCAGCCTGGTGCAGGTCTACAATTTTGTTTCTGGTGTCCTTTGACAGCTCTTTGGTCTTGGCCATAGTGGAGTTTGGAGTCTGACTGTTTGAGGTTGTGGACAGGTGTCTTTTATACTGATAATGAGTTCAAATAGGTCCCATTAATACAGGTAACGAGTGGAGGACAGAGGAGCCTCTTAAAGAAGAAGTTACAGGTCTGTGAGAGCCAGAAATCTTGCTTTTTTGTAGGTGACCAAATACTTATTTTACTGAGGAATTTACCAATTAATTCATTAAAAATCCTTCAATGTGATTTTCTGGATTTTTTTTTTCTCATTTTGTCTCTCATTGTTGAGGTATACCTATGATGAAAATTGAAGACCTCTCTCATCTTTTAAGTGGGAGAACTTGCACAATTGGTGGCTGACTAAATACTTTTTTGCCCCACTGTAGTACCGGACCCCCATGATCCCTCCTGCAGGTGGTGAGCCCACTGGAGGGGGACCCATGTAACTCCTTCGAGCTGAGCCCGGCCGGGTCCCATGGGTGGAAACCCAGCCACCAGACGCTAGCCATCGAGCCCCTCCCCAAGGCCTGGCTCCAGGGTGGGGCCCCGGTAACCCCACACCGGGCGGGGTACACTGAATCCTTGATATAGAATTTATCATGAGAGTCTGTTGGATCGTTCTTAGTCTGGCCTTTCACCCAGGACCAGTTTGTCTTGGGTGACCCTATCAGAGGCAAATTGCCCCGGACAACATAGCTCCTGGGATCACTGGGGCACGCAAACCCCCCCACCACGATAAGGTGACGACCCATGAGGGGAGATATATATATACACTACCGTTCAAAAGTTTGGGGTCACTGAGAAATTTCCTTATTTTTGAAAGAAAAGCACTTTTTTTCAATGAAGATAACTTTAAACTAATCAGAAATACACTCTATACATTGCTAATATGGTAAATGACTATTCTAGCTGCAAATGTCTGGTTTTTGGTGCAATATCTACATAGGTGTATAGAGGCCCATTTCCAGCAACTATCACTCCAGTGTTCTAATGGTACAATGTGTTTGCTCATTGCGTCAGAAGGCTAATGGATGATTAGAAAACCCTTGTGCAATCATGTTAGGTCTGCAATGCTGTAATTGCTGCAAATGGAGGATTCTTTGACGAAAGCAAAGTTTGAAGGAAAAAATTATTATTTCAAATACAAATCATTATTTCTAACCTTGTCAATGGCTTGACTATATTTTCTATTCATTTTACAACTCATGGTGGTAAATAAAAGTGTGACTTTTCATGGAAAACACAAAATTGTCTGAGGTGACCCCAAACTTTTGAACGGTAGTGTATATATACCGTGGGGTAAAAAAGTATTTAGTCAGCCACCAATTGTGCAAGTTCTCCCACTTAAAAGATGAGAGAGGTCTCCAATTTTCATCATAGGTATACCTCAACTATGAGAGACAAAATAAGAAAAAAAAAAAATTCAGAAAATCACATTGTCTGATTTTTAAAGAATTTATTTGCAAATTATGGTGGAAAATAAGTATTTGGTCACCTACAAACAAGCAAGATTTCTGGCTCTCACAGACCTGTAACTTCTTCTTTAAGAGGTTCCTCTGTCCTCCAATCGTTGCCTGTATTAATGGCACCTGTTTGAACTCGTTATCAGTATAAAAGACACCTGTCCACAACCTCAAACAGTCAGACTCCAAACTCCACTACGGCCAAGACCAAAGAGCTGTCAAAGGACACCAGAAACAAAATTGTAGACCTGCACCAGGCTGGGAAGACTGAATCTGCAATAGGTAAGCAGCTTGGTGTGAAGAAATCAACTGTGGGAGCAATTATTAGAAAATGGAAGACATACAAGACCACTGATAATCTCCCTCGATCTGGGGCTCCACGCAAGATCTCACCCCGTGGGGTCAAAATGATCACGAGAACAGTGAGCAAAAATCCCAGAACCACACGGGGGGACCTAGTGAATGACCTGGAGAGAGCTGGGACCAAAGTAACAAAGGCTACCATCAGTAACACACTACGCTGCCAGGGACTCAAATCCTGCAGTGCCAGACGTGTCCCCCTGCTTAAGCCAGTACATGTCCAGGCCCGTCTGAAGTTTGCTATAGAGCATTTGGATGATCCAGAAGAGGACTGGGAGAATGTCATATGGTCAGATGAACCAAAATAGAATTTTTTGGTAAAAACTCAACTTGTCGTGTTTGGAGGAGAAAGAATGCTGAGTTGCATCCAAAGAACACCATACCTACTGTGAAGCATGGGGATGGAAACATCATGCTTTGGGGCTGTTTTTCTGCAAAGGGACCAGGACGACTGATCCGTGTAAAGGAAAGAATGAATGGGGCCATGTATCGTGAGATTTTGAATGAAAACCTCCTTCCATCAGCAAGGGCATTGAAGATGAAACGTGGCTGGGTCTTTCAACATGACAATGATCCCAAACACATCCACCAATGAAGGAGTGGCTTCGTAAGAAGCATTTCAAGGTCCTGGAGTGGCCTAGCCAGTCTCCAGATCTCAACCCCATAGAAAATCTTTGGAGGGAGTTGAAAGTCCGTGTTGCCCAGCGGCAGCCCCAAAACATCACTGCTCTAGAGGAGATCTGCATGGAGGAATGGGCCAAAATGCCAGCAACAGCGTGTGAAAACCTTGTGAAGACTTACAGAAAACCTTTGACCTCTGTCATTGCCAACAAAGGGTATATAACAAAGTATTGAGATGAACGTTTGTTATTGACCAAATACTTATTTTCCACCATAATTTGCAAATACATTCTTTAAAAATCAGACAATGTGATTTTCTGGATTTTTTTTCTCATTTTGTCCCTCATAGTTGAGGTATAACTATGATGAAAATTGGAGACCTCTCTCATCTTTTAAGTGGGAGAACTTGCACAATTGGTGGCTGACAAAATACTTTTTTACCCCACTGTGTATATATATATATATATATATATATATATATATATATATATACTGTGTGTGTATATATATATATATATACTATATATATATATATACACTACCGTTCAAAAGTTTGGGGTCACCCAGACAATTATTTTGTGTTTTCCATGAAAAGTCACACTTATTTACCACCATGAGTTGTAAAATGGATAGAAAATACAGTCAAGACATTGACAAGGTTAGAAATAATGATTTGTATTTGAAATAATAATTTTTTCCTTCAAACTTTGCTTTCGTCAAAGAATCCTCCATTTGCAGCAATTACAGCATTCCAGACCTAACATGATTGCACAGGGGTCTTCTAATCATCCATTAGCCTTCTGACGCAATGAGCAAACACATTGTACCATTAGAACACTGGAGTGATAGTTGCTGGAAATGGGCCTCTATACACCTATGTAGATATTGCACCAAAAACCAGACATTTGCAGCTAGAATAGTCATTTACCACATTAGCAATGTATAGAGTGTATTTCTGATTAGTTTAAAGTTATCTTCATTGAAAAAAAGTGCTTTTCTTTCAGAAATAAGGAAATTTCTAAGTGACCCCAAACTTTTGAACGGTAGTGTGTATACACACACACACACACACACACACACACACACACACACACACACACACACACACACTGTATATGGATGACTTGACCATACTTACTACAACCACAGCCTGTACTAAGAGACTACTCAAGAAGCTGCAGGAGAATATTAAGTGGGCTCGGGTGAGGATAAATCCTAGCAAATCCAGGACCATATCAATACTAAGGGAAAGCTATGTCAGCAATGCTTCTACATTGGTGAAGATCCCATTCCAACAGTGGCAGAGAAACCAATTAAAAGCCTTGGACGCTGGAATGATGTAACTCTCAGGGACAAAAATCAAGCAGATCAGGTCAGGCAAGATACCATCAAAGGTCTGGAATCCATCGATAAATCTTTGCTTCCTGGCAGAATAAAGCTCTGGTGTTTCCAGTTTAGTTTTCTTCCTCGACTTCTGTGGCCCTTGACCATCTATGAGATACCACTCACAGCAGTTATCAAACTAGAGAGACTTGTCACTTCATTTGCCAAGAAATGACTGGGTCTTCCCAGGTGAATCACCAACATAGGATTGTATGGTAAACGTCTTCTGGAACTACCAGGGTCCAGCCTTACAGAAGAAAATAAGTACCCCAAGGTAAGGTTGGAAATGACACTGAAGGACAGTCATGACCCATTTGTTTCCCAAACAGCTCCTACTATTAAAACTGGGAGGAAATGGTCAGCAACCATGGCCATGCAGCAGGCATTGTCAGCCCTCAAACACTGGGTCATCATTGTCTGAGTACAGCTGGGAAGATGAGCCTTTGACCTGGGAGGAAGCAATCCATCTTGGCATAAGGCCTCTCCAACTGAACGCTGAAAGCTTGTGGTTGAAGAAGTACGCCGACAAGAGCAGGCAGAGAGGTGTGCAATGGCAGTATCCCAAGCAAAGCAGGGGCAATGGATGAAATGGGAGGGGATTGAAAAGAGGAAGTTTTCCTGGAAGGATTTGTGGGACATGGATGTGCAGCAAATCAGCGTCATCATTCGAGCCACCTTTGCTGTCCTACCATCTCCAACCAATCTTAACCAGTGGTATGGTGAGGACCCCAAATGCACACTCTGTGGAATGCCTGCCAGCCTAAAGCACATTCTGGTAGGTTGCAAAGCAAGTCTGACGCAAGGCCGCTATACATGGCGACAATCAAATGCTGAAATGCCTTGCAGCTGCCTTGGAAAGTATGTGGACAGCCATCAACGCCCTACCTGCTCCCTTATTCCACCCTGCAGCATCTACTACACAGGGTTACAAAAATAATTTTTTTGTAAGTTGTCTGTGTTTTTTCAACTGATTTAAGACAATTTTGCACCGCTGAATCCAAAAATGACATCCGTTTCTCTCGATCAGGTGCTAAGTAAAAACCTGTACAGTACTTACTTAGTACATACTACTGTGCATGTCCTTACCTTTATATAAAGGTAAGTACATGTAAATTGAATGTTACGTCATCACTGTTCAAAATTCAGAGAATTTAAAGACATAAAAAAGAATTTTGTATCATATAAAGCGAAAATACTCGTACATGTAAACAAAAATGTATAAAACAACATGTGGCCATAATTCAAAAAGTTGACCTGATTGAGCAAAACCAATGTGATTTTTGGATTTAGCACATCAAAATTGTCCTAAATCAGCTAAAAAAAACTTAGACAATAAATTTGGTGTTTAACAGTGCTATGTTTGTCAGGCCAGGCGCGGTGCTGACAAAGTTGAAACATCTCCACATCATGTGTGTCAGCTAGACAGAGGACGGGACTGAAAGCTGTCAGTAGATTTAAATCAACCGCTGTGCTTCCCAACTGAGATAATTACAAGTCTCAGACCTGATATTATGCTTTGGACATTGTCACTGTGAACTGCCTTCTTAGTAGGGCTGATGCTCTGGGAAGAGGCAGTTGAGGAAGCCCGTGAATGCAAGAGTCCAAAGCATGCTGAGCTAGTAACCGACACTGGCCAACATGGCTGGAAGGCCAGAGTTTGCCCAGTTGAGGTCTGCTGCAGAGGATTTGTGGGCAAGTCAACCATCAGGCTGCTGAAGGACATGGGCATTAAGGACAGAGTTGAGAGGCAAGCCATCAAAGCCCTCTGCAATGCTGCTGAACAGGCTAGTTGCTGGCTTTGAATAAAGAGGAGAGACACCATCTGGGCCCCAAAACAACAGCAATATAAACAATAAAGGGAGGTAAGGCAGAGGGGGCACTTCTGGGATGCCAGATGTTGCCGATGAGCCCTCTGGAGGTGTAGTGGGCTTTTCATCAAAACACTTAGGCTACATGTCCACCAAACGCGATTTTTGTCACCCGAACGCCCTGAGCATTTTTTTTTTTTTCAGCGTTTGTACGCTGCGCTCTGAGGGAAAAAAGTCTGTGCCCTGTATCCCTGCAACAGCTTGTCACTCTCAGCTCATCACTCCCACTTTTCCTATTGTCAGACTTTCTACAGATTTTTTAATATCAGTCTCTAAACTAGAAAAGCACTCGGGACTTCCGGTTATAGCTGCCACGTAAGACGGACGTGTTTCACTCTGCTCTGCTCCTGGAGAAAAAAATCGGCAAATAACTCTCTCATTTGGGACAGAACGTATCCCAGCGTTTGGGCGAGGATATGTCAGCGAAGCCTAAGGCTGGAAAACCAGGTAAAGGAAAAAGCGAGCCGCCGAAACAGTCCAAATTAACGGACTTTCAGGTCTGTGACGCAGCAAACAAAACTCCATATATGGCGGAGGAGGCTGGCAACGGTGCGATATCTGCGGGGGGAGGCGCAGATGCGCTGATGGCTGCCATGAGTTCAATGAGAGCGGACTTTTCCTCTAGATTTGATGGGATTATGACAGCGTTGGAAGGAATAAGAAAGGAATTGGGTGACTGTGTAGAACGAACGGCGCAGATGGAGCTCCGTCTCGCTAGTGCTGAAGATGACGTCACCCGTCTTCAATTAAAGGTGCGCACTTTGGAAAAAAAAAATAAATGTCTAGAAGATAATATTTTGGATTTGGAATCTCGGTCGAGACAGAATAACTTGAGGCTGGTGGGTCTTCCAGAGGAATCAGAAGGTCGGGACGTATATTCCTTTCTGGAAAAGTGGATTCCGGAGGTGCTGGGCAGCGAGGAGTTGCAATCAGCAGTGGTTCTGGAAAAAGCACATCGTATTGGCCCACGGAGAGATAAGGGACCGCCGAGGACCTTAATTATGAAGTTTCTTAGCAACAGAGACAGGATGAAGATCTTCAACGCTGCACGAGCTAAAGGAGAGATTAAACACCAGGATCAGCAGGTGCGGTTCTACCCAGATTTGGCCACAGGAATCCAACAATTGAGGAAGCAGTTTGATCCCATACGTAAGGAGCTGCGCAACCTTGGGATTCGTCATGGTGTAATCTATCCTGCGAGACTGTTGACCACGTATGAGGGCAGAACCCACATCTTCAAGACCCCAGAGGAGGCGCAGGAGTTCATCAAGAAGATCAAAGAAGAAGAAGAGACTGGTGGGAGCTAAGCATGAACAAAATATAAGGTAGAATAATTAAGCATTTGCACAGGCATCTGACTGACTTGAAGTAAACAGCAAGTTTACAAAATATAGATTGTATTATATATTAAAAAAAAAAAAAACAAACAAACAAAAAAAAAACTATGATGTACAAAGTTGTTAAAAATTTTGGAGTTAAGTTGGAAAACTACAGAGGAGAGTTAATGTTACGTCATTAAAAGCAGTAGAGTTAGGGTGATTGGGAGGATGAAGAAGGAGTGGCTTAGGCTGTTCCCCGTGGATGTGGAACGGTCTATGGCTATATCGGGAGACGGAATTTTTCTTTTGATTTTGGGGGGTTCGCCACAAGTGTGGGAAGGGGGAATTTGTTTGTGTGTAGTTTGTAGGATGAATGTTCAACCACTCATGTTTTTGCTTCTCTGTATGAGCATGTTTACACTGCAAGGTAATCCCAAACTCTCTATTGATCATAAACCAAAGTGTTAATCTTAATTTAACTTCATGGAATTGCAGAGGTCTACAAAATTTAAAAAAACTTAAACAAGTTATGAATAAAATAAAAGACATGGGTTCAAAAATTGTGTTTTTACAAGAAACTCATCTAATAGAGGAGGATATAAAAAGAATTAGGAGTAGATGGCAAGGAAGTGTATTCACCTCATCATTTTCATCCCGGGCCAGGGGAGTTATGACTCTCATACATAAATCAGTCCCTTTTCAAGTGAAAAATGTAATTGGAGACAAACTTGGAAGATATGTAATCATTCAAGGTTCTTTGCTATTAGAAAATATAAATCTTGTGAACTTATATGGTCCCAATATAGATGATCCAAAGTTCTTTGCTAATTTATTTCTTATTTTATCATCACTTACAGGGCAACATATAATAGCAGGGGATTTTAATTGTACATTGAATCCAGGTATAGATAGATCAACAGGACTGGATTGTACGCACAATGGATGTAGGATGACTATTAATCATTTTATGAAAGAATTGAGATTGTTAGATATATGGAGAGAAATGAAACCACAAGTTAAAGCCTATTCTTGTTATTCCAGTACCTACAAGACATTCTCACGTACTGATTATTTTTTGATTTCCACAGAATTAAGATCCAAGATTCAAAACTGCTTTTATGATAACATCGTGATCTCTGATCATGCACCCTGTTGTCTAATATATGTAGATAAAAAATTGACAAAGGAATCAGGTAGATGGCAATTTCAGCATAAATGGCTTCAGGACGAGGAATTTGTCAAGTATATAGAAAAACAGATAGACGAGTACTTTGACATCAATACTACACAAACATCAGCATGTGTAAAGTGGGAAGCTTTCAAAGCTTTTATTAGGGGACATATTATTAGTTATACAGGATCAAAATCTAAGAAGACTCGAGAGGAGAGAGCCAAATTGGAACATAAAATGAAAAGTCTTCAGGAAAAAGTGTATGCAGGAAGTGATCCAAGGTTGGAGAATGAATTACTGATTTTGAGAGCTGAATACGACAAAAAATCAGCGAATAGAGCTGCCTCGAGTCTTCTAAGATTGAAACAATCTTTTTATGAACAAGGTGAAAAATCAGGAAAATTATTGGCATGGCAGATTAAACAATTAGAAATTAAAACACCAATTACTAGTATTATAAGTAACGGACAGAGGTAGTTATAGATCCTTTAGAAATTAACAGAGCCTTTAGAGATTACTATGAAAAATTATATGATACTAAAAATGAATTTGATTTAACAAAACTAAATGGGTTTTTGAACGAACTATCTATACCGTGTATTCCAAATGAAAACAGGGAGATATTGGAGTCTAAAATTAGTCAAGAAGAAGTTGGGCTAGCCATTGATAATATGAAATCAGGAAAAAGTGCAGGACCAGATGGTCTTCCAGTTGACCTTTATAAGAAATTTAAGAATAAATTAATAAAACCTTTTTTGGAAATGGTTTTAGAAGCATTTCAAAATAATAATTTACCATCATACATAAATAATGCCTTAATTATACTGCTGCCAAAACCAGGTAAGCCCTCTAATAAAAGTGAAAATATGAGACCAATAAGCCTATTAAACGCCGACCTTAAGATAATCTGTAAAATTTTAGCAAGACGAATACAAGAAATTTTACCAAATATTATTAATCGAGATCAGAATGGCTTTATAAAGGGAAGACAAGGCTTCCATAATGTAAGAAGACTATTTAATATTATTTATTTTAATAAAGAAGCACCGGATACAGCTCTCCTATCACTGGACGCCGAAAAGGCCTTTGATAGAGTTGAATGGCCCTTTCTTTTTGAAGTCCTACAAAGGTTTGGACTTGGAAATAATTTCATAAAATGGGTTCAAATAATATACAATAATGCTACAGCAGAAATCCTAACAAATAACAATATTTCAAAACCAATAAAAATCAATAGAGGATGTCGACAAGGCTGTCCACTTTCACCTTTACTGTTTACTATGGCAATTGAACCTTTAGCGATAGCGATACGTTTACATTCACAAATATATGGAATTAAAGTTGGACCAACAGAACATAAAATCTCCCTGTACGCCGATGACATAATTTTGTTTATGTCGAATCTAAAAAAATCAATTCCAACCTTGTTGAATTTAATAAAGAATTTTGGGGAAATATCAGGATATAAAATAAATAAAACTAAATCTTCAATATTAATGCTAAATGAGACCCAGAGAAATTACCCAGCCCCTGAGGTAAATCAATTCAATGTTGTAAATCAGTTTAAATATTTAGGAATCCAAATTGTGCCTAAGCTAGAATCAGTCGCCAGTGTCAACTATGAAGCCTTAATGACAGATATCAATGAGTTACTTCAGAGATGGATGTCACTACCAATGTCGATGATTGGGAGAATCAATATACTTAAAAGTAATATTTTACCTAAAATACTTTATTTATTTCAATACATTCCCTTATCACCACCTTTAGATTTATTCTCAAGAATAAAAAAAAAGTTAGTGGAATTTATATGGAACAACAGGAGGGCTAGATTACGTCTGTCTTTATTATATTTACCATTTGATCGTGGAGGTCTGAAATGTCCAAATTTTATGTTGTATTATTGATCGGCACAACTGAGGTCTATGACATATTATTTTTCACCAAATGATCTCCCTCACTGGACTGAAATGGAATCATACAATTTACCTTTACCTCTTCCCATATTCATATACTCAGATTCGGCAAAAAAATTACAAAAACAAGTTAAAAATCCATTTGTAAAGCATATGATCAAAATATGGTGTGAAGCTAAAAACTATTTAAAAGAACCACAGTTACTGTCACAATTTAGTCCAATATGGGGTAATCAATATTTTAAACCAGGGAGAGCGGACGCTGTATTTAAAGTATGGAATTTAAAAGGGATACAAAAGATTCAGGATTTATATTTGCCATGTGCAGATAACATAATGTCTTTTGAAGAGCTGAGGATCAAATTTAATCTCAATAGAACACATTTTTTTAAATATCTTCAACTTAGAAACTTTATTCGATCAAATCAAAATAAAGCTCTCACTCGACCTATTTATTCATCCTTGGAGAAAATGATGATGAAAGATAGTAAAAGAAAGGGTATTATTTCAGAGTTTTATAACTCATTGACACTATCTTCAAGTGAAAATTCACTGAAAAGATTAAACTACTGGAAAGAAGATCTGCAAACTGAAATTTCAGAGGAACAATGGGAATTGGCTTGTACAGAAGCTCAAACCAAATCAATAAATGTACGCCTTAAATTGATACATTTCAAATGGTTAATGCGGATGTATGTTACACCGGAGGAGTTAAATAAATATAACAAAAATATACCAGATACATGCACAAAATGCATGGAAAGTAAAGGAACTCTATTTCATTGTGTATGGGAATGTAGATTAATAAGAATGTTTTGGGAAGAGGTGAGGGTAACAATTGAAAAAATAATCTCAAAACAAATCATATTGAATCCTAAATTGTTTTTGTTGGGTCTGTACCCAGAAAAGCATAATTTTAATAAAAGTGAAAGAACATTCATAGACCTCAGTTTGCTTAATGCCAAAAAATGTATTGCACTATTATGGAAAAAGACTCATAGACCAGATGTGACTCAGTGGTTAAGACAGATGTTAACAAACCTTCCATTAGAAAGAATAACATATATACTGAAATCAAAGGAAATTGTGTTTGAGAATATATGGAGACCTTTTATTGATTATGTAAAAAATTTAAACATAACTTTTGAAGAAGAAGGTGAATGATGTGTGTGGACCTTGTAAATTCCAAACTGGTGAACATAATATGTATACTTATGTATTGGATTGTCTAGACTAAACAGAGGAGCATTGTTGAAGATTTGATTTTGCTGGTGGTTGTTGGTGTTTTTAGTGCATCCTTTTTTTTTTTTTTTTTTTTTTTTTTGTAGTACTTTAGTGTTAGTGTTTGATTGTTTGTATCATGTTTGTTAAAAAAAAAAAAAAAAGGTTCAATAAAGATATTGTGGAAAAAAAAAGAAAAGCACTCGGAGAGCGCAGACCTCCGCCAAGCGCCACAATTCCCCCCATACAGTGTTTGTGTGTATGTTTTCAGATTCCTTGAGCATGTAAACATATGACTAGCAATTGGATTCACAATGATTATTTGTTTATTTGACAGGGACAGTGCAATAAACACACAATTAATCAATGACAATCAATCTGATAGTGATAGGATTAGTAGTTCAGTAGTAAAAGCATTGCCTCCTACAAAATATAAGGTAGAATAATTAAGCATTTGCACAGGCATCTGACTGACTTGAAGTAAATAGTAAGTTTACAAAATATAGATTGTATCATATATTAAAAAAACAAAACAAAAACAAAACAAACAAACAAAAAAAACTATGATGTACAAAGTTGTTAAAAATTTTGGAGTTAAGTTGGAAAACTACAGAGGAGAGTTAATGTTACGTCATTAAAAGCAGTAGAGTTAGGGTGATTGGGAGGATGAAGAAGGAGTGGCTTAGGCTGTTCCCCGTGGGTGTGGAACGGTCGATGGCTATATCGGGAGACAGAATTTTTCTTTTGATTTTGGGGGGTTTGCCACAAGTGTGGGAAGGGGAAATTTGTTTGTGTGTAGTTTGTAGGATGAATGTTCAACCACTCATGTTTTTGCTTCTCTGTATGAGCATGTTTACACTGCAAGGTAATCCCAAACTCTCTATTGATCATGGACCAAAGTGTTAATCTTAATTTAACTTCATGGAATTGCAGAGGTCTACAAAATTTAAAAAAACTTAAACAAGTTATGAATAAAATAAAGGACATGGGTTCAAGAATTGTGTTTTTACAAGAAACTCATCTGATAGAGGAGGATGTTAAAAGAATTAGGAGTAGATGGCAGGGAAGTGTATTCACCTCTTCATTTTCATCCCGAGCCAGGGGAGTTATGACTCTCATACATAAATCAGTTCCTTTTCAAGTGAAAAATGTAATTGGAGACAAATTTGGAAGATATGTAATCATTCAAGGTTCTTTGCTATTAGAAAATATAAATCTTGTGAACTTATATGGTCCCAATATAGATGATCAGAAGTTCTTTGCTAATTTATTTCTCATCTTATCATCACTTACAGGGCAACATATAATAGCAGGGGATTTTAATTGTACATTGAATCCAGGTGTGGATAGATCAACAGGACTGGATTGTACGCACATTGGATGTAGGATGACTATTAATCATTTTATGAAAGAATTGAGATTGTTAGATATATGGAGAGAAATGAAACCACAAGTTAAAGCCTATTCTTGTTATTCCAGTACCTACAAGACATTCTCACGTATTGATTATTTTTTGATTTCCACAGAATTAAGGTCCAAGATTCAAAACTGCTTTTATGATAACATCGTGATCTCTGATCATGCACCCTGTTGTCTAATATATGTAGATAAAAAATTGACAAAGGAATCAGGTAGATGGCAATTTCAGCATAAATGGCTTCAGGATGAGGAATTTGTCAAGTATATAGAAAAACAGATAGACGAGTTCTTTGACATCAATACTACACAAACATCAGCATGTGTAAAGTGGGAGGCTTTCAAAGCTTTTATTAGGGGACATATTATTAGTTATACAGGATCAAAATCTAAGAAGACTCGAGAGGAGAGAGCTAAATTGGAACATAAAATAAAAAGTCTTCAGGAAAAAGTGTATGCAGGAAGTGACCCAAGGTTGGAGAATGAATTACTGATTTTGAGAGCTGAATACGACAAAAAATCAGCGAATAGAGCTGCCTCGAGTCTTCTAAGATTGAAACAATCTTTTTATGAACAAGGTGAAAAATCAGGAAAATTATTAGCATGGCAGATTAAACAATTGGAAATTAAAACACCAATTACCAGTATTATAAGTAATGGACAGGTAGTTATAGATCCTTTAGAAATTAATAGAGCCTTTAGAGATTACTATGAAAAATTATATGATACCAAAAATGAACCTGATTTAACAAAACTAAATGGGTTTTTGAACGAACTATCTATACCGTGTATACCAAATGAAAACAGGGAGATATTGGAGTCTAAAATTAGTCAAGAAGAAGTTGGGCTAGCCATTGATAATATGAAATCAGGAAAAAGTGCAGGACCAGATGGTCTTCCAGTTGACCTTTATAAAAAATTTAAGAATAAATTAATAAAACCTTTTTTGGAAATGGTTTTAGAAGCATTTCAAAATAATAATTTACCATCATACATAAATAATGCCTTAATTATACTGCTGCCAAAACCAGGTAAGCCCTCTAATAAATGTGAAAATATGAGACCAATAAGCCTATTAAACGCCGACCTTAAGATAATCTGTAAAATTTTAGCAAGACGAATACAAGAAATTTTACCAAATATTATTAATCGAGATCAGAATGGCTTTATAAAGGGTAGACAAGGCTTCCATAATGTAAGAAGACTATTTAATATTATTTATTTTAATAAAGAAGCACCGGATACAGCTCTCCTATCATTGGACGCCGAAAAGGCCTTTGATAGAGTTGAATGGCCCTTTCTTTTTGAAGTCCTACAAAGGTTTGGACTTGGAAATAATTTCATAAAATGGGTTCAAATAATATACAATAATGCTACAGCAGAAATCCTAACAAATAACAATATTTCAAAACCAATAAAAATCAATAGAGGATGTCGACAAGGCTGTCCACTTTCACCTTTACTGTTTACTATGGCAATTGAACCTTTAGCGATAGCGATACGTTTACATTCACAAATATATGGAATTAAAGTTGGACCAACAGAACATAAAATCTCCCTGTACGCCGATGATATAATTTTGTTTATGTCGAATCTAAAAAAATCAATTCCAACCTTGTTGAATTTAATAAAGAATTTTGGGGAAATATCAGGATATAAAATAAATAAAACTAAATCTTCAATATTAATGCTAAATGAGACCCAGAGAAATTACCCAGCCCCTGAGGCAAATCAATTCAATGTTGTAAATCAGTTTAAATATTTAGGAATCCAAATTATGCCTAAGCTAGAATCAGTCGCCAGCGTCAACTATGAAGCCTTAATGTCAGATATCAATGAGTTAACTCAGAGATGGATGTCACTACCAATGTCGATGATCGGGAGAATCAATATACTTAAAAGTAATATTTTACCTAAAATACTTTATTTATTTCAATACATTCCCTTATCACCACCTTTAGATCTATTCTCAAGAATAAAAAAAAAGTTAGTGGAATTTATATGGAACAACAGGAGGGCTAGATTACGTCTGTCTTTATTATATTTACCATTTGATCGTGGAGGTCTGAAATGTCCAAATTTTATGTTGTATTATTGGTCGGCACAACTGAGGTCTATGACATATTATTTTTCATCAAATGATCTCCCTCACTGGACTGAAATGGAATCATACAATTTACCTTTACCTCTTCCCATATTCATATACTCAGATTCGGCAAAAAAATTACAAAAACAAGTTAAAAATCCATTTGTAAAGCATATGATCAAAATATGGTGTGAAGCTAAAAACTATTTAAAAGAACCACAGTTATTGTCACAATTTAGTCCAATATGGGGTAATCAATATTTTAAACCAGGGAGAGCGGACGCTGTATTTAAAGTATGGAATTTAAAAGGGATACAAAAGATTCAGGATTTATATTTGCCATGTGCAGATAACATAATGTCTTTTGAAGAGCTGAGGATCAAATTTAATCTCAATAGAACACATTTTTTTAAATATCTTCAACTTAGAAACTTTATTCGATCAAATCAAAATAAAGCTCTCACTCGACCTATTTATTCATCCTTGGAAAAAATGATGATGAAAGATAGTAAAAGAAAGGGTATTATTTCAGAGTTTTATAACTCATTGACACTATCTTCAAGTGAAAATTCACTGAAAAGATTAAACTACTGGAAAGAAGATCTGCAAATTGAAATTTCGGAGGAACAATGGGAATTGGCTTGTACAGAAGCTCAAACCAAATCAATAAATGCACGCCTTAAATTGATACATTTCAAATGGTTAATGCGGATGTATGTTACACCGGAGGAGTTAAATAGATATAACAAAAATATACCAGATACATGCACAAAATGCATGGAAAGTAAAGGAACCCTATTTCATTGTTTATGGGAATGTAGATTAATAAGAATGTTTTGGGAAGAGGTGAGGGTAACAATTGAAAAAATAATCTCAAAACAAATCATACTGAATCCTAAACTGTTTTTGTTGGGTCTGTACCCAGAAAAGCATAATTTTAATAAAAGTGAAAGAACATTCATAGACCTCAGTTTGCTTAATGCCAAAAAATGTATTGCACTATTATGGAAAAAGACTCATAGACCAGATGTGACTCAGTGGTTAAGACAGATGTTAACAAACCTTCCATTAGAAAGAATAACATATATACTGAAATCAAAGGAAATTGTGTTTGAGAATATATGGAGACCTTTTATTGATTATGTAAAAAATTTAAACATAACTCTTGAAGAAGAAGGTGAATGATGTGTGTGGACCTTGTAAATTCCAAACTGGTGAACATAATATGTATACTTATGTATTGGATTGTCTAGACTAAACAGAGGAGCATTGTTGAAGACTTGATTTTGTTGGTGGTTGTTGGTGTTTTTAGTGCATTTTTTTTTTTTTGTAGTACTTTAGCGTTAGTGTTTGATTGTTTGTATCATGTTTGTTAAAAAAAAAAAAAAAGGTTCAATAAAGATATTGTGGAAAGAAAAAAAAAAAGCATTGCCTCCTTGGCGGAGGTAATAAACTGAAGTGTTGCTGTTGTGTCCATCTCCTCCACTGACGGATGCAAATTGGGTAGACAGGTTGCCGTGGGTTTTATATTATATTGTAACGTGCTGCTCGACATGGCGACGTCCCACCGGGAGGTTCGAACTCACGCCTCCCGCTCCGGAGTCCCGCACTCTACCTGTGTCGCCAATAGGGTCAACCCACTTGGCAAGCCAAGTAGGGTGCTCATATTGAGTTCGCTACAATATCATTTTTTTGGGGGTTGCGCTCCGCGGCAAACGAGAATTTAGAAGCTTCGCCGGCAGAGAGCTCGTTTTTGCGCAGCGCCTATGGCTGGCCGGTGAATTTGTGCCAAATGCGCAGCTCCTATGGCTGGCCGGGGAATTTCTGCCAAAGAATCCGTCGGCGGACAGCTGCCCGTGTGAGGTTTTGCGGCGGGCCCAGGCCAGCAGTGTTTTCCGCGTCCTTTTGTGCCTAAAACGTTGAAGAACGCAGAGTTTGTGTTGCAGACACGACGACCAGCGCCCTCCATTGCGCCTGCGCACATGTTGAAAATGGCTGTATGTCACAGTGTTGAATGAAAAATGCTTTAAAAAATTCCTGTATCGAGACGGTGAACCAGATCACCCCCAAAATTTAATCAGTTCTTCCTTGTACCATTTCCAACAATGCCTGAAAGTTTCATGGAAATGCGTCCAAGATTTTTTGAGTTATCTTGCTAACCAACAGACAGACAGACAGACAGACAGACAAACCCCGGCAAAAACATAACCTCCTCCTGGCCTTTTCGGCCTGGCGGAGGTAATAACAATGGGCAGGAAACGTTTTCTAGCAACTCTGGATGTAAAATATGATGACACGGAAAGCAGGAGTCTGAGTACGGACTAGTACTGGTGTCCTATGTCCCGCCCACACAGCAGTTCTGATTGGCTGCTTAAGGTCTGACATTGACAAGCTCAGCTGCAGTCTCTGAAAAGTTGAACTTTTTTCAACTCTGAGCGCCCTGAGCGCTGCAACAAAAAACGGCCACCGCCAAAAGCATTTTAGCGCTGTGGGCGCTCAGCGCTGTAAACACTGGACTACATACAGAATGAATGGAAAATAGCTGCCCAGAGCTGAAAAAACGCATTTGGTGGACACTCAGCCTTATGAAGGAGGGTGCCCACCTGACAACCCCTATGACGCTTTACACCCCTCACTACATCTCAGCAGTATTTTCCCCACACACATGAACTCCAGGATGATGCTGGCTACATGAGATTGGACCACCAAGTCCTATAATAGAACAGATTCCCTTAAAAGATTTCAGTTTGTTTTTCAATTGGGTTGTACAGGTTATAGGTCAAATTAATGGTGGAAAAAGTTTTGAAATGATTTATCTTGGTCTCATTTTTTACATCACAAAAACCTGGCAATTGGAGACTTTTTATATCATAAAAAATATATACATATATATTTTTTATATCATATATATATATATAAAAATATAATTAATGCCATTTTATTCAGTGAATGACTGCTTGTGTGTTTAGGAAAACATACATTGGTTATAATTTTATATATTATATATAAATTATATATATGTATATATATGTGTGTGTGTGTGTATGTATGTGCGTATACATACATACATACATATATATATACACATACATGTATACACACACACACACATATATATATACAGTATATATACAGTATATGTGTGTGTGTGTGTATGTATGTGCGTATACATACATATATATATATATATATATATATATATATATATATATATATACACATACATGTATACACACACACACACACACACACACACACACACACACACACATATATATACGTGTATATATATATATATATATATATATATATATATATATATATATATATATATATATATATATATATATATATACAGTATATACGAGTAGCTCGGTGGCACAGTGGTTAGCACTGTGGCAGCTCAGCAAGGAGGTCACGGTTTTGATCTCACCCCTGACCATTGGTGACCCTTCTGTGTGGAGTTTGCATGTTCTCCCTGTGCCTGCGTGGATTTACTTCAGTTTCTTCCCACAGGCCAAAGACATGCATGTTAGATTAATTGGCATCAACTGGGGATTCTAAATTGTCCTTAAGTATGAATATGAGAGTGAATGGTTGGCTGTCTCTCTGTGTTGGCCCTGCGATGGACTGGCGATCTGTCCAGGGTGTACCCTGCCTCTCACCCAAAGATGCTCTGCGACCCGAAAAGGATTAAGTGGTAGAAGGTGGATGGATGGATATACGTATACATACTGAAAAATATTGGAATGACATTTATTTAAAAGAAAACCTTGTTAAATATTTTCACTTAGAATTTCTAGTAAAAGTTAGTAATAAAAGTTAGTTTTCCTGAAGTAAAGGTTACTTGGTACCAAAAGTATATTTTACAAATATATTCTAGTAAAATTTACTTAGAACTTTCTTCCGTGTCTTCTATCCATCTTCTACCGCTTTTCCGGAGGTCCAGGTCGTGGAGGCAGCAGTTCAAGCAGAGAAGCCCAGACTTCCCTCTACCCAGCCACCTGCTCCAGCTCTTCAGAGAGGATACCAAGGCGTTCCCAGACCAGCTTTGAAATGTAGTCTCTCCAGAGAGTCCTGGGTCTACCCCAGGGTCTCTTCCCAGTGGGACGTGCCCGAAACACCTCAAGTGGGAGACGTCCAGGAGGCATCCTGATCAGATGCTCATGCCTCCTCAACTGGCTCCTTTCAGTGTGGAGGAGCAGCAATTCTTCTCTGAGCCTCTCCCAGATGACTGAGCTCATCACCCTATCTCTAAGGGTGAGTCCAGCTATCCTACAAAGAAAGCCCATTTCAGCCACCTGTATCCGCGATCTCATTCTTTCGGTCATTATCCAGAGCTTGTGACCATAGGTGAGGGTAGGAACGTAGATTGACAGGTAAATTGACAGCTTTGCCTTAGAGCTTGGCTTTCTCTTCACCACAGTGGACTGGTACAACGTCCGCATCACTGCAGGTGCTGCTCCAATCCGTCTGTCAATCTCTTGCTCCATTCTTCCCTCACTCGTGAATAAGACCCCGAGATACTTAAACTCCTCCACTTTTGGGGCAGGAGCTTGTCCCCAACCCGGAGAGGACAATCCACCATTTTCCGGCTGGGGACCATGGACTCGGACTTGGAGGTGCTGATTCTTATCCCAGCCGCTTCACACTCAGTGGCAAACCGTCCCAGTAGGACCTGTAGGTCATTGCTGGATGAAGCCAAAAGGATAACATCATCTGCAAACAACAGAGAAGAGATCCTGTGGTCACCAAGCATGACACCCTTCGTTCCCTGGCTGTGCCTAGAAATCCTCTCCATAAAAATTATGAATAAGATTGGTGACAAAGGGCAGCCCTGGTGGAGTCCAACTCTCATTGGGAATGAGTCCAACTGAGTGTTGGCAACACGAACTAAACTCTCACAACAGTCGTATAGAGACCGGATAGCTCTTAACAACAAGCCCGATACCCCATGCTCCCGAAGCACCCCCCATAAAAAACCATGAGGGACACAGTCGAATGCCTTCTACAAGTCCACAAAACACATGTAAACTGGTTGGGCAAACTCCCATGAACCCTCAAGGATTCTTGAAAGGATAAAGAATTGGTCCGATGTGCCATGGCCAGGACGAAAACCACATTGCTCCACCTGAATCCGAGGTTCAACCAACGGCCGGACCCTCCTCTACAGTACCTTGGCATAGACCTTCCCAGGGAGGCTGAGGAGTGTGATCCCCCTAAAGTTGGAGCACACCCTCCAGTTCCCTTTCTTGAAGAGAGGAACCACCACCCCAGTTTGCCATGCCAAAGGCACTGTCCCAAACCTCCACGCAACGTTGCAGAGGTGTGTCAACCATGGCAGCCCTACAACATCCAAGGCCTTGAGGTACTCAGGGCAAATCTCATCCACCCCTGGGGCTCAGCCACCAAGGACCTTTTTAACCACCTTAATTCAATTCAATTCAATTCAACTTTATTTATATAGCACCATTTCACAACAACAGTCATCTCATAGCACTTTCAACTGTAGGGGAAACCCCCACAGATGCAGAAAAACCCCAGCAATCAGGCGATCCCCCTGTGAGCACCTTATCAACCACAGCCCCTGTAATGGGCGAGTTGTCCCCCTCGTCCACAAGCCCTGCTTCCTCTATGGAAGGTGTGTCAGTGGGATTGAGGAGATCCTTGAAGTATTCCGTCCATCGCCTGACAATATTCCCAGTCAAAGTCGGCAGTGCCAGTACACCTCAGCTGCTTCGGGAGTCCCACAAGCCAACCAAGCTCGATAGGACTCTTTCTTCAGCTTAATGGCCCCCCTCACCACTGGTGTCCACCACTTGGTTCGGGGATTGCCACCACGAGATGCAATGACGACCTTGCGGCCACAGCTCTGGGCAGCTGCTTCAACAGTGGAGGTGGAGAACATGGCCCATTCAGACTCCATGTCTCCAGACTGCCTCGGAATGTGGTTGAAGTTCTTACGGAGGTGGGAGTTGAAGACCTCCCAGACAGAGGCCTCAGCCAGACGTTCCCAGCACCCTCTCACTATACGTTTGGGTCTACCTGGTCTGAATGGCATCCTCCCCTGCCATCGGATCCAACTCACCACCAGGTGGTGATCAGTTGACAGCTCTGCACCTCTCTTTACCCGAGTGTCCAAGACATATGGTCGCAGGTCTGATGACACTATAACAAAATCGATCATTGACCTGCGACCTAGGTTGTCCTGGTGCCAGGTGCACATATGGACACTCTTATGCTTGAACATGGTGTTCGTTATGGACAAACTGTGATTAGCACAGAAGTCCAATAGCTGAACACTGAAAGATTCAGTGTACCCCGTCTGACATGGGGTTACCGGGGCCCCACCCTGGAGCCAGGCCTGAGGGAGGGCCTCGATGGCTAGCGCCTGGTGGCCAGGTTTCTCCCCATGGGACCCAGCTGGGCTCAGCCTGAAGGAGTTACATGGGTCCACCCTCCAGTGGGCTCACCACCTGCAGGAGGGACCATGGGGGTCCGGTGCTATGTGGATCAGGTGGCGGTCAAAGGCAGAGACCTTGGCGGTTTGATCCCAAGAACTTTCTTTTACAGCTAAATTTACTTATGCTTTGGAAGTAAATTTTACTCAGTTCTCCTTAGTTTGGGTGACTGCACATCATAGTAAGATTCCATGCACACTGAAAAGCTTAATATTTTTGTGCTTGACTGTACTTTCCAGCTAGAGGTGAAATAGCTTCCCAATGCCAATGCACTTTTTTTTTATTTTTATAATTCTTTATTAGTCCCACAATGGGGAAATTACAGTTTTTTAAATTCAGTGCTTCCACCTGGACGATGAGGAAGCCACTGTGCGGCACCAATCCCTTCACACCTAGGGCCACTTTAGAGTCTCCAATTAACCTAACTTGCATGCTTTTGGCCTGTGGGAGGAAACTGGAGTACCCCCACGCAGACACAGGGAGAACATGCAAACTCCACACAGAAGGGTCACTGACCTTCAGGGATGGGATCAAACCCACAATGGACAGGGGTGGAATCAATCCTGTGATAGTCTTACTGTGCTGCCACAGTGCTAACCATTGCACCACCAAGCTGGTGAACTGCGTTGATCCTGAACATTATCTTGCAAATGACATACTGTGAAAAACCCAAGTCACAACGATTATGCCCAGATCCAAGGTACGAAAATGCAATAACTTATATTTGCCTCCAATAACTTTCAGCATCCAGGGTGTTAAAATGGACAAAATGATGAGCAGTCAATTACGAAGTGAAGAAAAGAACTGAATAAATTATTTTGGATCATGAATTTTGGGCCATTTTTATGGCATTGATTTCTGAAGAATAAAATGAGAATAAGAAACTGGAAAAAGCTGATTATTTTATGTTATTGCATTTTGTGTCCTCTGCTTAAAAAAAGTCTTATTCCTAGAAAACACTTTTTATTCAGAATCAGAATCAGAATCAGAATCAGAATCAGGTTTATTGCCATTGTTCATGTAGTACACAAACTAGGAATTTGTCTCGGTACAATGCTGCAACATTAAACATGATAAGATAAGAGAAATAAACTATACATGTAATAAAGTGTAGGATAAGATTAAGTGATACTGGTCAACAGTTAAAATATATATTAGCCAGCAGCAGATACTGTGGAGAACTATATAGTGCAGTCGGTAATGCAGGAAGAAAACAGTGATGATTGACATGAGTCTGGTTGAGCTGCTGTACATGGTGCACGAGAGTCACTTAGTGTTCAGCAGTCTAATGGCAGAGGGGAAGAAGCTGTTCATGTGACGGGAGGTTTTAGTCTGGATGGACCGAAGTCTTCTACCAGAGGGGAGGGGGGCAAACAGTACGTGACCAGGGTGTGAGGGATCGGCTATGATCCGGCCAGCACGCCTCCGGGTCCTGGAGATGTACAGATCCTGGAGAGATGGGAGCTTGCAGCCGATCACCTTCTCATTCATCAGTGTAATGGTGCAGGTTCTGTGATGAAGTGTTTTATTATGAAATGCAGTGTGATAACGCAGCCTTCCGGGTGCATCATCACACTGCCCTGTAAATAGGGGCGTCCACCTTTTGGGCATCCTCTTGCCTAGATGACCCCACACTGTGAAGCACCTGCTGTATAGCAACCAGTTGCATAATAAAGTACTGTTCCAGTGTATCCTCTCGTCCGTCTCCTTTTGTGCCAGGTTTGTGGACATAACATTTGGCGACTGCGGATTAAACCATGGAGGCATGTGTAACACCACTGCGGCCTTTCCTGGAGCTTCCCGGGGAACCAGCGGTCCCATGGCCCTGCTGGTTTGAGGCTTTTAAAAATTACATCACTGCGTTGAACCTAGGGAAGCTGAATAAGGTGAGAACGCGATCGCTGCTTGTTCACAACCTCGGCATCGAAGGCCAGAGGACTCTACGGATGTTCGGCATGACGGACTCATACGAGGATGTCATGGAGCTAATGGCTAACCACTTCACCACTCTGGACAGCGTGATGATACGGCGGATTCGGTTTCGCCAGAGACACCAGGGAGTCGGTGAGCCTATTCAGCAGTTTGTCGCTGACCTAAGACAGTTAGCCAGTGTGTGTCATTTTGGGCCGTTAGAGGACGAGATGGTACGGGACCAATTGAACGAGCACATGTGTAGTGCCACGATACAAGCCAGATTGCTAACAGTGCCCAATGACTTAGTGCTAGCTAGGGCAGTTGAGCTTGCTCTTCAGCTAGAGGCCGTGGATAAGCTAGCTTTGGAGCTAAATTGGCGCCAGTCTCAGAAGACACCAGAAGGGACGACAGTGAATCCAGTGGACTTGGAGGTTGAAGGAAGCATGGCGGATGACTACGAGGCGTATGCAGTGAGCCATAGGTCTGCTCCGAAGGACCCTGTCTGTGGGGGTTGTGGATCCCCGATGCACCAGTTAAGATAAGATAAGCCTTTATTAGTCCCACAACGGGGAAATTCCAGGATTGCAACAGCACAGGGATAGCAACACTCAGAGCAACAATCAGAAGGCAAGAAAAAAAGCAAGTAAGCAAGAGCAGCTAATATACATATGTACATATTACTATAAAATATATATATACACACACACAGACACACAGTGCAGAGCATTGTAGCTGGATGGAATAAATATATGAATAAATAAACACACAGTGCGGAGCATTGTAGCTAGATGGAATAAATATGTAGATATATAAACACCCACAGTATGGAGCATATGTACACCCACAGTACGGAGTTATGCGCGAGCATGCCTGGCAAGAGGGAAGCGGCGCAGCAAGTGTGGGCGCATGAATCATTTTGCCAGAATGTGTCAGTTTTCAGCATCGTGGAGCCCGCTAAGCAGACCAGCTCACCTGCCTTTGACGACCATCCACTTGGTGACCGAGTCCTATGATCGTGATGGTTTCTCTGACATCATATAGACATCATGTAGACATCATAGGAACATCATAGGACATCATGCAGACATCACAGGACATCGTAAGAGGTCGTATGTCTATCTGGCATCATATAGACATCATGTAGACATCATAGGAACCTCAGAGGCGACTCAATACTATGCTGTCTATATGATGTCAAATAGACATCATGTACAGTAGACGTCATAGGAACATCGTAGGCAATTCTATGATCTTGTAGCCAGTCCTATTGTCGATATGAAGGCATCGCGAGTCCTATGTTGTGTGATGTCATAGGATCAACAGAGGACATCATGCAGACATGTTTATATGACGTCGAACATCGTAGGCAGACATGTCTATATGACGTCAAACATCGTAGGCAATTCTATGACGTCTATATGAAGGCATTGCGAGTCCTATGTGTGTATATGATGGTATCGTGAGTCCTATGTTGCCTGCTATCATAGGGTCATCATAGGACCTCATGGAGACATCATAGGATCTTTCATAGGCGTCCTATGACACACACAGACACAGGCGTACACAGACACACCAACTGGCAAGAGATTTCTTGAATTTATAGTGATTGCCTTGGTCTTGTCTCCCCTCTTGTCCCCTGTGTGTGATTATCTGTGCAGCCCCACCCATCCCGTTTTCTGTAACCATGCCCTGCCGTGTCCTGACGTGCAGCAGTTCTCCTCTTCTTCTTCTTTTCTCGGTTACTGGCAGATAGCAAACAACTGAAAGGTGCATACCGCCACCTACTGTACAAGAGTGTGTAACATTATGTCATCTGAGCCCGAACCCTAAATTCTATGACTTAATCCTGTGTTATTTAAAAAAGAGAAAGGAGCCCTCCTTGTGATTCTTACTGCCTCTCCATCTCCATCTGTTTCCAGAATCCCAGTTAAATCCCATTCCCTACTGGCTTCTTGAACTTCATTTTCCATTATCTGTCTTTCATTTCCGTATTTGTGACAGTGTAATAAGATGTGCTCGACATTTTCTTTTACTCCACATTCTCTACATTTGTCACTTTTGCTTTTCCCCATGGTGAATAAAGTGCCATTTAAACATGTGTCATCTTCTTCTTCTTCTCTCGGTTACTGGCGGATAGCAAACAACTGAAAGGTGCATACCGCCACTTACTGTACAAGAGTGTGTAAAATTATGTCATCTGAGCCCGACCCCTAGATTCTATGACTTAATCCTGTGTTATTTAAAAAAGAGAAAGGAGCCCTCCTTGTGATTCTTACTGCCTCTCCATCTCCATCTGTTTCCAGAATCCCAGTTAAATCCCATTCCCTACTGGCTTCTTGAACTTCATTTTCCATTATCTTTCATTTCCGTATTAAGATGTGCTCGGCATTTTCTTTTACTCCACATTCTCTACATTTGTCACTTTCGCTTTTCCCCATGGTGAATAAAGTGTCATTTAAAGTGTGATCTAGTATTGTTCTCTATTTACAGTGGGGTAAAAAAGTATTTCGTCAGCCACCAATTGTGCAAGTTCTCCCATTTAAAAGATGAGAGAGGTCTCCAATTTTCATCATAGGTATACCTCAACTATGAGAGACAAAATAAGAAAAAAAAAATCCAGAAAATCACATTGAAGGATTTTTAATGAATTAATTGGTAAATTCCTCGGTAAAATAAGTATTTGGTCAATAACAAAAGTTCATCTCAATACTTTGTTATATACCCTTTGTTGGCAATGACAGACGTCAAACGTTTTCTGTAAGTTTTCACAAGGTTTTCACACACTGTTGCTGGTATTTTGGCCCATTCCTCCATGCAGATCTCCTCTAGAGCAGTGATGTTTTGGGGCTGTCGCTGGGCACCACAGACTTTCAACTCCTTCCAAAGATTTTCTATGGGGTTGAGATCTGGAGACTGGCTAGGCCACTCCAGGACCTTGAAATGCTTCTTACGAAGCCACTCCTTCGTTGCCCGGGCAGTGTGTTTGGGATCATTGTCATGCTGAAAGACCCAGCCATGTTTCATCTTCAATGCCCTTGCTGATGGAAGGAGGTTTTCACTCAAAATCTTACGATACATGGCCCCATTCATTCTTTCCTTTACACAGATCAGTCATCCTGGTCCCTTTGCAGAAAAACAGCCCCAAAGTATGATGTTTCCACCCCCATGCTTCACAGTAGGTATGGTGTTCTTTCTCCTCCAAATATGACAAGTTGAGTTTTTACCTAAAAGTTCTATTTTGGTTTCATCTGACCATATGACATTCTCACAATCCTCTTCTGGATCATCCAAATGCTCTCTAGCAAATTTCAGACGGGCCTGGACATGTACTGGCTTAAGCAGGGGGACACGTCTGGCACTGCAGGATTTGAGTCCCTGGCGGCGTAGTGTGTTTCTGATGTAGCCTTTGTTACTTTGGTCCCAGCTCTCTGCAGGTCATTCAGTAGGTCCCCCCGTGTGGTTCTGGGATTTTTGCTCACCGTTCTCGTGATCATTTTGACCCCACGGGGTGAGATCTTGTGTGGATCCCCAGATCAAGGGAGATTATCGGTGGTCTTGTATGTCTTCCATTTTCTAATAATTGCTCCCACAGTTAATTTCTTCACACCAAGCTGCTTACCTATTGCAGATTCAGTCTTCCCGGCCTGGTGCAGGTCTACAATTTTTTTTCTGGTGTCCTTTGACAGCTCTTTGATCTTGGCCATAGTGGAGTTTGGAGTCTGACTGTTTGAGGTTGTGGACACATGTCTTTTATACTGATAACGAGTTCAAACAGGTGCCATTAATACAGGTAATGAGTGGAGGACAGAGGAGCCTCTTAAAGAAGGAGTTACAGGTCTGTGTGAGAGCCAGAAATCTTGCTTGTTTGCAGGTGACCAAATACTTATTTTACTGAGGAATTTACCAATTCATTAAAAATCCTTCAATGTGATTTTCTGGATTTTTTTTTCTCATTTTGTCTGTCATAGTTGAGGTATACCTATGATGAAAATTGGAGACCTCTCTCATCTTTTAAGTGGGAGAACTTGCACAATTGGTGGCTGACTAAATACTTTTTTGCCCCACTGTATGTAGCGTCTGGTTTAAATTAGTGTGTCCTATTCTTAATCGGGTGGTCTATATGACATCATAAAGACATTAAGGAAGGCATCATAGGACATCATACAGACATCATAGGAACATCATACGCTGTCCTATGATGTCCTATGATCTATATGACATCATAAAGACATCAAGCCAGG
Source organism: Pholidichthys leucotaenia (assembly GCA_020510985.1). Taxonomy (NCBI): domain Eukaryota; kingdom Metazoa; phylum Chordata; class Actinopteri; order Cichliformes; family Pholidichthyidae; genus Pholidichthys; species Pholidichthys leucotaenia. The sequence goes on along the minus strand of CM035846.1, from coordinate 140,603,547 downwards.
CATCATAGGAACATCATAGGCTGTCCTATGATGTCCTGTGATTGTGACACACTGACAGACACACACACTGACACACTGACAGCGATTTCTTGAATAGGAACATCATAGGCTGTCCTATTATGTCCTATGAACTATATGACATCATAAAGACATCAAGGCAGGCATCATAGGTGTCCTATTCTTAATCGGGTGGCCTATATGACATCATAAAGACATCAAGGCAGGCATTGTGAGTGATGGTCCATATGACATCATAAAAACATCAAGGCAGGCATCATAGGACATCATGCAGACATCACAGGAACATCATAAGGTGAAGGTGATGGTACACCATAACAGCCCTGGCCTTTACTTGGTCCCAAAACTGCGCATGTGCACTCTCACCAGGGATGTCCCCTATCTGTGCCCTAGTAAAACTTTTTTTCAGGACAGCACCGGGGGCATCTGTGGGATCCAAGCATCCTCTCAGGACATGACTTGTCCTATGGTCCTCACCCCACCATCTAAAGTGACCACCACTCAGGCCCACATCATTGGAAACTGGTGGCTCAACACGCCAATGCAATCCGCTACTGTCACGAACGATCAGCACGATACGTTTTCCCAGATCACACTTCCTCCCAACACTTTCTGGGTCCAAGTGCTGAAAGGCTCACTCTTCCATGTTGGCAATTTGGCCTTGAATTACCTCAACACTGACCAAATACAATGGCAGTGCTGATGTGTCCAATTTCTTCTCAAGTGCTTCAACTCAGCTCTGAGATCATGGATAAAGTCACCTTTGAAGGTCCTCAAGTTGCTGGTATAGCCCCAATAGGGAATGAGCTCCAATTCCTTGAGCCAAACCCTAACCCACTATACCATTCCATTTCGCACCCCCAGTCTATACCAGATGCAGTGCTCATGTGCATGGTTATTTTCGGGTACCTCCTGACATTTGCCGCAGCCGGCATCTACCTCTGGCAAACTAGAGCCCTACAAGACCAACTCAGCTGTTTAACTACTAGCATGAGGTGTAGTTTTAGACGCCAAGACCGAGACCCAAGTCCCAACGTTGACAACCTATTTCCTAAAAATAAGATTCTTGGTCTAGACGAACTACCCATTAAAGTTGTAAAAGTGGAACCATAGGCGGGTCTGCTAAACGCACCTCATGTGAACCTCCTTGAGTTACCTCAATATTGCTTAGCCTAAACATCTAACTCAAATGTAGGCAACAATTTTTTTTTGTGTCTTTCTTTTTGATCCTTACGCCAAGAATTTTTGAGTTTATATGCATGTTTATATACAAACATTATATATAGTATATATATACTGTATATATATACTGTATATATATATACTGTGTGTGTATATATATATATATATATATATATATATACGTGTGTGTATATATATATATATATATATATATATATATATATATATATATATATATATATATATTCTTTGCACTGTATTTTGATTTTTGTGCACATTAAAACTTTTTAAAAACAATTTTAAGTAGCTGCTTTACAGTAAACCAAAACCAAAGATCTATACTCAGGAATAGACACTGTTTACAAGCTCAGTGCTTATGGACATCAAAACCATTAGCCCAGCAGTTGGATCAAGAGTCGCCAGTTGGAACCAGCCGCCAAGGATGTGTCCCAACGCTGACCGAAGTTCATCATCGATACAGAGGGGGGAATATGTAGAGTCAATCCTTTTGGTTCCAATCTATAAAATCACTCTTCACTTTAAAGAAATTGTTTCATGACTGGGGATTTAAATTTTCAAACAGTAAAACCTGCTATATGACTTTCACAAAAAAACGCAGAACTGGTACAGAACCATTAACATTATATAACTAGAAAAGCACTTGGAGAACGCAGACCTCCGCCAAGCGCCACAGTTCCCCCCATACAGTGTTTGTGTGTACGTTTTCAGATTCCTTGACCATGAAAACATATGATTAGCAATTTGATTGACAATGATATGATTAGTGGTTCAGTAGTTATTCAGGAAAATGGCATTTTCCATAATGGCGGCCACAGTTCCCCCCATACAGTGTTTGTGTGTACGTTTTCAGATTCCTTGACCATGAAAACATATGATTAGCAATTTGATTGACAATGATATGATTAGTGGTTCAGTAGTTATTCAGGAAAATGGCATTTTCCGTAATGGCGGCCACAGTTCCCCCCATACAGTGTTTGTGTGTACGTTTTCAGATTCCTTGACCATGAAAACATATGACTAGCAATTGGATTGACAATGATAGGATTAGTGGTTCAATAGTTATTCAGGAAAATGGCATTTTCCGTAATGGCAGTTTTCTTCTGGACAGTGATCCGGATCACCACCAAAATTTAATCAGTTCTTCCTTGTACCATTTCCAACAACGCCTGAAAGTTTCATCGAAATCTGTCCAAAACTTTTTGAGTTATCTTGCTAACCAACAGACAGACAGACAGACAGACAAACAGACAAACCCCAGCAAAAACATTATCTCCTTGGCGGAGGTAATCAACCAATAGAGAAAGTCATTGAGTTCAAATATCTAGGATTGTGGTTTGATTGTGCATACACATGGAGAATTCATGTTGAAAATCTGGAGACAAAATGCAAAAAAGTCATTAATCTCATAAAAGCTGTAGCTGGACACAAATGGGGTGCAGATAAACAGGAATTAATTGGCATTTACAGAGCACTAATGCGATCGACAATAGACTACAGATGCATGATTTATGGAGCAGCGTCAAAGACGACTCTGGAAAAAATAGACAAAATGCAGCACAGAGCACTTCGCATGTGCATTGGAGCTGTCAAAACAACACCAAACAATGCAGTTTTAATAGAACCAGGAGAAATGCCAATGGATTTGAGAAGAAATAAACTCGCATTATCATACTGGGTCAAGCTGAAAGGAAGTGATGAAACAAATATTTCAAAAACAACACTACAAGACTGCTGGGAATACTCAAATTTCCAGGGACATGGGTTTGGGTGGACAATTGAAAGAAGGACCAGGATGTATGGCCTGCACACTATTGATATTACAGCCATGGACAAAATTGTTGGTACCCCTCTGTTAATGAAAGAAAAAACCACAATGGTCACAGAAATAACTTGAATCTGACAAAAATGGTAATAAATAAAAATTCTATGAAAATTAACCAATGAAAATCAGACAATGTTTTTGAATTGTGGTTCAACAGAGTTATTTTAAAAAACAAACTCATGAAACAGGCCTGGACAAAAATGATGGTACCCTTAACTTAATATTTTGTTGCACAACCTTTTGAGGCAGTCACTGCAATCAAACAATTTCTGTAACTGTCAATGAGACTTCTGCACCTCTCAGCAGGTATTATGGCCCACTCCTCATGAACAAACTGCTCCAGTTGTCTCAGGTTTGAAGGGTGCCTTCTCCAGACGGCATGTTTCAGCTCCTTCCACAGATGTTCAATAGGATTTAGATCAGGGCTCATAGAAGGCCACTTTAGAATAGTCCAATGCTTCACTCTTAGCCATTCTTGGGTGTTTTTAGCTGTGTATTTTGGGTCATTATCCTGTTGCAAGACCCATGACCTGCGACTGAGACCAAGCTGTCTGACACTGGGCAGCACATTTCTCTCTAGAATACCTTGATAGCCTTGAGATTTCATTGTACCCTGCACAGATTCAAGACACCCTGTGCCAGATGCAGCAAAGCAGCCCCACAACATGACAGAGCCTTCTCCATGTTTCACAGTAGGGACAGTGTTCTTTTCTTGGTATGCTTCTGTCACGTCTGGCCCTCACGAGCCAGCATAAGATGCCACAGACCAGTTAAGTTGCACTTAGGTTTATTTACAGTTCAAGGCTAGGACAAGGTAGCTAGCTGCATGGGCTGAGCGGCAAGATTAACTACTAACATTACACAGATCAATGACAGCTGAGACGAGGGACATTTGCTCGTCATCAGACGAAGGAAAAGGCAAGGAATACTAACAATAACTAAGACCATAAACACACTTACTTTAGCGAAGAACCGTGGAAGAACATTAAGGAAATGTTAACACGAATGATGACACGAACTCTGACACGAATGCTTGACACGAACATTGACAAGAATGCTTGACAAGACAGCCGCAAGATGCAGCCGCTGACGCCGTCATTTAAAGCTGGCTGCTAACGACCACAAATGCAGCACAGCTGCTCAGGCTCTGACAGCAGGGAACTCCCGAGCGTTTGACCAATCAGAGCCCGGGGAGCCAGAATGACAACACTGCTGTCAAAGCCTGACAGGAATGATGTGTAGCCCGAGCGCGGACAAAATAGCGCTCGGGATATGACAGGATCCCCCCCCTCAAGGCGAGCTCCCGGACGCCTGTAACATCCACACACCCCCACCCCACCCCAGGGTGGGTGGATGGGGAAGCAGGTAGAGGGGGGACGAGATCAACCTCACAGAAAAAGACACACAAATCACCATAAAGACAAAGGCAGGGGCAGAAACACAAACAGGGGATAAATTCACAAGGGGGGGGGGGACAACAAGAAAAACTGTACAAGAACGCGTATCACAAAGAGAAAATAGCTTAACAATGACGTCACAAAACTGGATAACCGGACCGTTACAGAGAAGAAGAAAAAAAACTCTCATGAATGGACAGCCATGAATAGACAGCAAACCAAAAAAACCCTCAAAAAAAACCCCAAAAACGAACAAGCCAACGACCCATAAAGTAAGCTACCTCGGATACACAAATATCAGATGTTAAGTTTGAAGTTATGCGCCAAACACAAGGTTACTACTAGAGTCCCTGTCAGCTAATTTTCACTTCTGAAGGCCAGTTTACAATGCAGACGACTGTTTAGAGCTTGCACACGTGAAAGAAATATCAAAAATGGTTTAGGAGAGTTTAGGGCTCCCAGTCAGTACTAAGCCATTAAGATAAGCAGGTGTCTGATATGACCATCACCTAAACACAGACAGAGTGCAAAAGCTCTACCAGAAATTTAGCGGCTGAGAATTCCCAAGGCTGCAGTTCTAATATTAAGAGTGATTAGGAAAACCAAAACATGGGGGAAAAAAAAAAGAAAAAGGCAGAATTTTGAACAAGGTTCATTCCTTTGGTGCCAGAATCAGGTCAAGTAGACCGTATTTGGCAGAATAAAAATCTAACGTAGATGTTACAACAAGTGCATGGCAATGGCCAGCGAGAAAACAATCATAATGGTATTATATCTAACAAGAAGGGAAAAAAATCTACTCTAAAGATTCCTTGATCCAAGACACAATAAACAGACAACATTCTACTAACTCAAAAATGTGTGAATTGCCTTGACAAGGGTACATATATTCATAAAACACAAAATAGGGGTAATATAAACAATGTACAAAATAACCATAGGAAAAAAAATAGAGGAAAAGTGCTAACAAAATCAGATTCACTCAGTTGTCTTCAAAACCAAAAGATCAAACAAGAGGAAAAACAAACTGGGTATATAAGCAGGACTGAATGGGGGGAAAAAAACAGTGGTCAAGTCACACATCGGAGTACACCATAATCCTGCCTGTGGAGTATTTCAATCCAAAAAAACCCCTCAAAATCATAGAAACTACTGAGGGGCAAAAGAAGGGGAAAGAAGCACATCAGGATAACAGTCATAATACACAGTTCAGAAGGCCTCCCAGCCCCCAGCATCCAGACCGCTAACAGGGGCAGCGGGATGTGTTCTGGCGGCCTATCCGAATCCCGGGCCGGGGATGACCATGCCTCCAGTGGCCGGACCAGGGTGCCAAATGAACAGTTCTGTTTATCGGGAGGCCGGCCCTGGAAGCCAAACGGGAAGAACAGGCTTCCAGGTGGTCAACCCACATCCACCTGCCAACCAGATGACTGGAGAGAGATCGGCAACGGTCTTCCAACAGCGGGGGAAAGCCAGGGAGAACCGGGCCAGCTATGATTAATCCCCGCAGTTCCAGATGTGGGGGAGGGAGAAACATGACAAGGGTAGGGAATTAATTTGGGATTATTTGACGGTGGATCTGCAGCACCATCTCCGGATCCCACCCAAACAGACACTGGCAGGGCCGGAACCAATCCGGTAAGGAATCCTGACTGGACCAACGCTGCACCCACGGTGGGCCCGGATTGGGCCAGAACCCCTCCGGGGACAAACTTTGACTGAGCTGATGCTGCAGCCACGTCGGGCCCCGACTGGGTCAGAACCACCCCGCTGACGAACTTCGATTCAGCCGACGCTGCACCCGCGTCGGACCCCGATTGGGTCAGAACCCCTTTGACAATGAATTCTGACTGGGTCGACGCTGCACCCGCGTTGGACCCCGATTGGGTCTGGACCACTTCGGTGACGAACTCTGATTCCGTCCACGCTGCACCCGCGTCGGACCCCGATTGGGTTTGAACCACCTCGGTGACGAACTCTGATTCCGTCGACGCTGCACCCGCGTCGGACCCCGATTGGGTCTGAACCACCTCGGTGACGAACTCTGATTCCGTCGACGCTGCACCCGCGTCGGACCCCGATTGGGTCTGAACCACTTCAACAATGAATTCTGATTGGGTCGACGCTGCACCTGCGTCGGACCCCGATTGGGTCAGGGCCACACCAGTACCGACCTCCAACTCTGAACCCGGAACCTCCGGCACAGCGATAGGGGTCTGCTCTGCACTGGCGATCTTGGGGGAGGGCTCAGAAGAAAAAGAAGAACCGGGATCAGGAACACCGGCAGCGCCTGAACATGGCGAGACAAGCTCAGATGCAGTGGACGGCTGCACCCGGCTCGCCTCACCAAGAGACAGGCAAAAATGCTCAACAATAGAAAAAACAAAGACAACACTGAGCACTTGCCTGATCTCAAGTTCGGATGCCGTCCAGGACTTCGACGATCCGGGCTCAGACGGGAGGAGGTTGTCTTCTGGCTCCCACTCGGCTGTGTCGGACTCCGCAGCCGGCATGATGGCTTCAGCAGCCTGAGGACCCTCTGACGCTGATATCCACGCTGGTAATCCGTAAGGTGTGGTGGCGGGGGGCCCCTGGCCCGCTGGGTCGGACTGCTTATCCGTGGAGACCTGGGGACGCTCCGTCATCGGCGCAGGCTCCAAACAGTAATTCAATTCAATTCAACTTTATTTATATAGCGCCATTTCACAACAACAGTCATCTCATCGCACTATCAACTGTAGGGGGAACCCCCACAGTTGCAAAACGACCCCAGCAATCAGGCGATCCCCTGTGAGCAAGCACTTGGTGATGGTGGAGAGGAAAAACTCCGTTTTAACAGGAAGAAACCTCCAGCAGAACCAGGCTCAGGGAGGGGCAGTCATCTGCTGCGACTTGCTGGGGGGTGAGGGGATAGAGAAGAAGAAAAGAACAGACATGTAGAGAGCAAACAGCACAAAGGGGACTCAATCTATGGGAGAGAACAAACAAATGTTAATGACCAGCAAAAAAAAATATTTCATTGAGAGTGAGGAAAGGAGTGAGGCCCAGTGCATTACTGGAGGTCCCCCGGCTGACTAAACCTATTAGCAGCATAACTAAGGGAGGGTTCAGAAACACATGATCCCTGCCTAATTGTAGGCTATATCAAAAAGGTAGGTTTTAGCCCTATTCTTAAAAACAGAGATTGAGTCTGACTCCCGAATCCAGATTGGCAGCTGGTTCCACAGGAGAGGAGCTTGATAACTGAAGGCTCTGCCTCCCATTGTACTTTTGGAGATTCTAGGTATGACAAGTAATCCTGCATTTTGGGAGCGTAGTGCTTTGTTAGGATAATATGGTAGTATCAGATCTTTTAAATAAAAAGGAGCCTGATTGTTTAGAGCTTTGTAAGTAAGAAGAAGGATTTTAAACTTAATTCTAAACTCTATGGGAAGCCAGTGAAGGGAGGCCAGAACCGGAGAGATATGATCTCTCTTTCTAGTACCTGTTAAAACTCTTGCTGCAGCATTTTGGATCAGCTGAAGACTTTTTAAAGATGTTTTAGGACAGCCTGATAATAAAGAATTACAATAATCTAATCTCGAGCTAACAAAAGCGTGGATCAGTTTCTCAGCATCACTCTGAGACAAGATGCTCCTAATCTTGGCAATATTACGCAAATGATAGAAGGCAGTCTTAGAAACAAATTTAATATGTGAATTGAAGGACAAATCCTGATCAAAAATAATTCCAAGGTTCCTCACAGAGCTATTAAGAGAAAGAGTAGCCGCATCCAAACTGAAAGTTTGATTTGGAAAGGAATTTCTAAGGTTTTTTGGACCAACAAGAATGACTTCAGTCTTATCTGAATTTAATAGCAGGAAATTACAAGTCATCCAAGCTTTGATTTCCTTAAGACAGGCTTCTAACTTGGCTAATTGATTACTATCATCTGGCTTCATTGACAGGTATAATTGTGTGTCATCTGCATAACAATGAAAATGTATTGTAATGTAGTCCAATCCCCTCCTCTGTCCTTGATGTGGCTGCGGGGCTGGGATCTTCTGCTCCAGGACCGCAGGCCCCCTCCTCATCTGATAACGCTCGACTGACGTCGAAGAACGCTCAATGGGGGGAGACACAGAGGCAGCGGGTTTAGTAATTATCTCAGCAGGTGGTGGGGGCTCGGGGGGCTGCGAACCCCGAACCTCACCCCCAGGAGTCAGACAAGACAAATCACTATTAAGGGGAAAGGAGTGAACTTGTACTCGCCTGTCTCCCGGGGGAGGGATGGTGCCTGCTGCAGGGAACGTTGCTCCTTCCTCCTCCCGTCGGATGGTGGCAGAGGGCTCCCCGGAAGGAGGGGGGGGTCACTTGAGATGGGATCGATGCGGGGCTCGCCAGGGCAGAACTCCTCATACAATCAGCAGCTGAAGAAGATGTCGGAAAGGAGGGGGCGACAGCCAAAACGGGCCGGGCAAGAAGCGCTGGCGAATCAGCAAAGGAAGACGGCTCGGGGAGACTGGCTGCGGGGGTTCCCTCCTGGCGACACGCTGAAGAGACAGCTGTCTGGTTAAAGGGGTCATACCAGCGATCCGGAGCAGGATCCGGACGGGACTTTTGCTGAGAATGTCTCTGGCCGCGACGCCGACGTCTTTGACGGGCCACAGGTGGTTTGAACTCCTGGACTGGATCGAGGAAGGGATCAGGATCCCAAAGCGGGCAGTGGGGATTCCGTCTCCTCCGCCTCTGGGCTTCTTCTTCCTCGTACCTCCGGAGTATTCTGCGTTGGGCGGCGATATCCAGTCTCATCGTGTCGACTTCTGGGTGGTCGTCATAGCGGGGAGACAGTTGGTCGAGCACATACTCAGCCCGGTCTAGGTACCAGCGTACATCGGGCTGATAGCTGAGGACGGGAGGGGCGATGAGGGTATCAGGATTAAGATCGAGGTCGGAGGCGGCGATGAGGATTTCATCCACTTGCTCCAGCACCTCAGTCAGCTGGTCGCTGGAACCCCGAGTGCGACCCCTCCGTGACGGCATAATTCCAGTACACCGTACCCAGACAGGAAAGAGCAGAATTCTCCTGAATGCAACTTACTGCGGACGGCGTCTCCTTCTGGCGGCTGTCTACTGTCACGTCTGGCCCTCACGAGCCAGCATAAGACGCCACAGACCAGTTAAGTTGCACTTAGGTTTATTTACAGTTCAAGGCTAGGACAAGGTAGCTAGCCGCATGGGCTGAGCAGCAAGATTAACTACTAACATTACACAGATCAATGACAGCTGAGACGAGGGACATTCGCTCGTCATCAGACGAAGGAAAAGGCAAGGAATACTAACAATAACTAAGACCATAAACACACTTACTTTAGCGAAGAACCATGGGAGAACATTAAGGAAATGTTAACACGAATGATGACACGAACTCTGACATGAATGCTTGACACGAACGTTGACAAGAATGCTTGACAAGACAGCCGCAAGATGCAGCCGCTGGCGCCAGTATTTAAAGCCGGCTGCTAACGACCGCAAATGCAGCACAGCTGCTCAGGCTCTGACAGCAGGGAACTCCTGAGCATTTGACCAATCAGAGCCCGGGGAGCCACAATGACAACACTGCTGTCAAAGCCTGACAGGAATGATGTGTAGCCCGAGCGTGGACAAAATAGCGCTCGGGATATGACAGCTTCATTTTTGCATCTGTGAACATAGAGTTGATGTGCCTTGCCAAAAAGTTCCAGTTTTGTCTCGTCTGTCCATAGGACATTCTCCCAGAAGCTTTGTGGCTTGTCAACATGCAGTTTGGCAAATTCCAGTCTGGCTTTTTTATGATTTGTTTTCAACAGTGGTGTCCTCCTTGGTCGTCTCCCATGAAGTCCACTTTGGCTCCAACAACGATGGACGGTGCGATCTGACACTGATGTACCTTGACCCTGGAGTTCACCATGAATGTGTTTAGAGGTTGTTCTGGGCTCTTTTGTTACCATTCGTATTATCCGTCTCCTACCTGCGGCCACGTCCAGGGAGGTTGGCTACAGTCCTGTGAATCTTAAATTTCTGAATAATATGTGCAACTGTAGTCACAGGAACATTAAGCTGCTTGGAGATGGTCTTATAGCCTTTACCTTTAACATGCTTGTCTATAATTAGGGCCTGAGCCACTGACAACGTCAGTCGGCGAAAGCCCTATTGTATCTGCTTCGTTTCTTTTTTTTCTCGTTCCGCCTAAATGATTGCATGTTTCACCCTCTGAACGTTAACCAAAACGCGATTTTTTTTGGCAAACCCCTCAGACCCAGCAAAAAATTCGATAAACTGGAAAACATACACTACCGTTCAAAAGTTTGGGGTCACCCAGACAATTATTTTGTGTTTTCCATTAAAAGTCACACTTATTTACCACTTAAGTAAGAGTTGTAAAATGAATAGAAAATATAGTCAAGACATTGACAAGGTTAGAAATAATGATTTGTATTTGAAATAATAATTTTTTCCTTCAAACTTTGCTTTCGTCAAAGAATCCTCCATTTGCAGCAATTACAGCATTGCAGACTTAACATGATTGCACAAGGGTTTTCTAATCATCCATTAGCCTTCTGATGCAATGAGCAAACACATTGTACCATTAGAACACTGGAGTGATAGTTGCTGGAAATGGGCCTCTATACACCTATGTAGATATTGCACCAAAACCAGACATTTGCAGCTAGAATAGTCATTTACCACATTAGCAATGTATAGAGTGTATTTCTGATTAGTTTAAAGTTATCTTCATTGAAAAAAAAAGTGCTTTTCTTTCAAAAATAAGGAAATTTCTCAGTGACCCCAAACTTTTGAACGGTAGTGTATGTGCTCCCCCACCCCTCATTTTTGTGGGTGGGGCCAAACATACAAGGTCAATGGAGACTGGAGACTATAAACTTTGCCGTAGAGACATAAAATTTGGGTGAGGTGTGCATCACCTCAAGATATGCAAAAAACATCATTGTGGCCCATACCCACCGCCAACAGGAAGGCCGCCATCTTGCCTCAAAGTTGCCCCACCTCCAATTCGGAAAAAAGTCACACCTCGCATTTGAACGCACTAGTCCTAGGGACCTGCTACGATTGAGCTCATTTTTACATAGCGGCATCTATAGGCATTGCCCATTAAAAATTGTATAAATTAAGTCAAAATCTCAAAAGGCGTGGCCAGGGCACCATGGCGAAGTTTGACTCCTCCCCTTACAACTTCAACCACCTGTAACTGGGGCAAAACCTGTCCGATGTGCGCCAATCCTTTCATGATGGAAAATAGTCCTCCCCGAACGCAATGACATCAAAATACCTGACAACTGATATAGCGCCACATAGTGGTTAACAAAAGAATTGCTGAAAACTGTTTTATTTATTACTCACGCGCGGCTGGGCAGAATGATGTGAAATTTTCTGAGATTCATCAGAACACAGCCATGATCATAACTGAACATCAATTTTAGCATGACATGAAATGTGTCACCATGGACATGCCCTCCTCGCCATTCAATCCGTGAGCTTATGGGGAGGGGTGGGAACATCCTGGAGTCATGAAATTTGGAACATAGGTTTAGGTGTCTGTCACATATAGTGCAATATGGGTGGACAACACATACCTGACAAGGAAGTGTTGCCATGGCGCCATGGCAAAGTTTGACTCCTCCCCTTACAACTTCAACCACCTGTAACTCGGGCAAAACCTGTCCGATGTGCACCAATCCTTTCACGATGGAAAATAGTCCCACCCCGAACGCAATGACATCAAAACACCTGACAACCGATATAGCGCCACTTAGTGGTTAATAAAAGAATTGCTGAAAACTGTTTTATTTATTACTCACGCGAGGCTGGGCAGAATGATGTGAAATTTTCTGAGATTCATCAGAACACAGCCATGATCATAACTGAACATCAATTTTAGCATGAAATGAAATGTGTCACCATGGACACGCCCTCCTCGCCATTCAATCCGTGAGCTTATGGGGAGGGGTGGGAACATCCTGGAGTCATGAAATTTGGAACATAGGTTTAGGTGTCTGTCACATATAGTGCAATATGGGTGGACAACACATAACTGACAAGGAAGTGTTGCCATGGCTCCATGGCGAATTTTGACTCCTCCCCTTACAACTTCAACCACCTGTAACTCGGGCAAAACCTGTCCGATGTGCACCAATCCTTCCATGATGGAAAATAGTCCCCCCCCGAACGCAATGACATCAAAATTCCTGAAAACCTACACTACCGTTCAAAAGTTTGGGGTCACCCAGACAATTATTTTGTGTTTTCCATGAAAAGTCACGCTTATTTACCACCATGAGTTGTAAAATGAATAGAAAATATAGTCAAGACATTGACAAGGTTAGAAATAATGATTTGTATTTGAAATAATAATTTTTTCCAGATACTCAACCTGCTCAAAGGAAGGTCAGTTTTATAGCTTCTCTAACCAGTTAAACTGTTTTCAGCTGTGCTAACATGATTGCACAAGGGTTTTCTAATCATCCATTAGCCTTCTGACGCAATGAGCAAACACATTGTACCATTAGAACACTGGAGTGATAGTTGCTGGAAATGGGCCTCTATACACCTATGTAGATATTACACCAAAAACCAGACATTTGCAGCTAGAATAGTCATTTACCACATTAGCAATGTATATTAGATATTAGACTGTATTTCTGATTAGTTTAAAGTTATCTTCATTGAAAAAAACAGTGCTTTTCTTTCAAAAATAAGGAAATTTCTAAGTGACCCCAAACTTTTGAACGGTAGTGTATATAGCGCCATATAGTGGTTAACAAAAGAATTGCTGAAAACTGTTTAATTTGTTACTCACGTGTGGCCGGAATGACGTGAAATTTTCTGAGATTCATCAGAACACAGCAAGGATCATAACTGAACATCAACGTTAGCATGACATCAAACGTGTTACCATGGACACGCCCTCCTCGCTATTCAATCCATGAGCTTATGGGGAGGGGTGGGAAGGTCTTGGAGTTATAAATTTTTGAACATATGTTGAGGTCACTGTCATATATAGTCCAATATGGGTGGGCAACACATAACTTACAGGGAAGTGTTGCCATGGCAACATGGTGACGGTTGACTACTCACCATGACATTTCGGAAAGTTGTATCTTGGACAAACTTTGTCTGCTTTTCACCAAATTTTTGACAATGGATAATAGTCTCACCCTGAACACTCCTATATAAAATAACAAAAGTTTTAGCGCCGCCTAGTGGTAACAACTTTAGACCCTTGTAAATTGGACAAACTTTGTACGATTTGCACTAAATTTTCTACCATCAATATTCTCCCTTCCCCGAACTCGTCTACATACAAATAATAAACAAAAGTCATAGCACCCCCTAATGATTAAAGGAAGAATTACTGACGACTGTTTATTTTTCTCTCACCAGCTTAACAAAATTACATAAAGGAATGACTTGGGCTCATTGATAGTATATGTACATAGTACAGAACTGTTTCCATGGTGACCGGCGTGCTTCAATGGCTTTCTCGCCAAACAAAACATGACAGTTACAGCTCAGACAATTGTCGCCTGATTTGGAAAAATCTTTGCACAAATCATACTGATCCCACTCTGAACGTGTCTGTATATCAACATTCGCAAAACTGTCACACCCACACCTACTGCTGACATGAGGTACTGCACAAAACTGTTTCAAATTTTGCACAAAGACCAGTAGTCACAATGACCTGACCTTTTCAGTGGTTTCTCAGAGTGCATTGGACTACCAATATGTTGGATAGTTGTAATTTGGACAAACTGTGTCGGACTGTCACCGGAATTGCTATAATGGAGATTAATCCCACTCCGCACATTTGGCCCCACCCACAAAAATGAGGGGTGGGGGTGCACATATCTTTTCCACTTGATCAATTTTTTTGCCGGAATTGCTATGATGGAGATTTGTCCCACTCCGCGCACTCCTACACAAAAATATTCGACAAAAGGGATAGTGCCACTTACTGCTTACAGGAAGATCTGCGCCAAATGGTTTATTTTATTATTCATGCAGCCCTTGCAGTGATGACGGCACATTTTCCGAGCCAGCAAGGGACAACGGGCGCCGGGTTCCGCGGGCGCGCAGGGAGCGAAGGCCCGCTGACAGCTGCTTGCAGCTTTAATTTTCTTTCTAATCTCCTGAGACAACTCTCTCCTTTTCTTCCTCTGGTCCATGTTTAGTGTGGTACACACCATGTCACCAAACAGCACAGTGACTACTTGTCACCCTTTAAATAGACCAACTGACTGATTACAAGTTTGTAGACACCTGTGATGTTAATTAGAGGACACATCTTGGTTGAACATGTCCCTATGGTCACATTATTTTCAATCTTTTCTAGGGGTACCATCATTTTTGTCCAGGCCTGTTTCACGAGTTTGATTTTTAAAGTAATTCTGTTGGACCACAATTCAAAAGTATTGTCTGATTTTCATTGGTTCATTTTCATAGAATTTTTATTTACCACTTTTGTCAGATTCAAGTTATTTCTGTGACCATTGTGGGTTTTTCTTTCATTAACAGAGGGGTAATAACAATTTTGTCCATGGCTGTAGCTAACACCAGTCCAGTGAGTAATGTTCCCCCTTGGCTGTTTCCGGGAATAGAAGTAGACGCTAGTCTGCTAATGAGGAAAAAGGATTGGCATGTGAGTGAAGTTAGTGTTAAAACAAGCATTTACCTCAGGAACAACTACTATAACTTCTTACAGCTCTATACTGACGGTTCAAAGAATAAAGAAGGCTCTGCTGGAGTTGGGAGTATACATTCCAGAGTTTAAAGTAACCATCGCAAAAAGACTCTCCAACAATACATCTGTGTTTACAGCAGAGATGGTGGCAATAATTATTGCTTTGCAGTGGGTGAAGGCGGTTAGACCGGACCGGGTGGTGGTGTGCACGGACTCACTTGCAGCGCTAAAAACCATACAGACACTAAAATCTACAAGGGAAGTCTTGGTGATTGAACTATATCACAGTTTATTTAGGGTACACAGGGGTGGTGGAGAAGTTCAGTTTTGTTGGGTTCCTGCATATGAAGGGTTGAAAGGGAATGACTGTGCAGACAAATTAGCAAAAAATGCTCTTGGAAAAGACATAACTATGCCATTGTCTCTTGGAAAAGGTGAAGGGAAAGCAGTAATCAAGAAAAAAGGAACTGAGCTATGGCAAAAAAGATGGGATGAAGATCATAAAGGTAGCTCGTATTACAAAATACAAAAATCTATTGCAACAAAGAATTTCACAACAACCAATAGGAGGGAAGACATCATTACGGCAAGACTCAGACTGGATCACACTTGTTTAAACGGCACATTATTCACCATGGGGAAAAGCGAAAGTGACAAATGTAGATAATGTGGAGTAGGCTAAAAGAAAATGTCGAGCACATCTTATTACACTGTCACAAATACGGAAATGAAAGACAGATAATTGAAAATGAAGTTCGAGAGACCGGTAGGGAATGGGATTTAACTGGGATTCTGGGAACAGATGGAGATGGAGAGGCAATAAGAATCGCGAGAAGGGCTCTTTTCTCTTTTTTAAATAACACAGGATTAAGTCATAGAATTTAGGGGTCGGGCTCAGATGACATAATGCTACACACCCTTGTACCGTAGGTGCCGGTATGCACCTTTCAGTTGTTTGCAATCCGCCAGTAACTGAGAGAAGAAGAAGAAATTGTTTCACCCAAAAGTCTGGTCAAGAATTGTTTTCTTCACCTAAGCACCACACTTTGAAAACACATTCCATGGTAAAAGGGACGATAAAGGATTCTGTTCATGCCAGGAACGGATTATCCAGAACTTCCCAGATCCAGAACTTCCCCCCCAACCAGGCAGTTTTATGCTTCAAGAACGGTTTGAAACGTTCCAGGCCTATCAACAAAATCCCTCAAAGTCTCCCAGGAATTACCCAAAGCTCTACATTGCCCCTTTGGACAGCTCAGGAATATGTTTGCATTACTTCTGTCAACTACTGGACTGTTTTTTTGACTGAACATTAACTCTCTCTTCAAGTTTTCATTCCTCAGGATAATTCTCAGGACACTATTTGAAGAAATACCACCACGTGCTTCACTCTATATCATTGCTCTGTCTGGTCAGGAGCTGTAGTCCTTACCTTACAATGTTTCATTAATCATCATCACTCTATAAATTCAAGAAATCTCTTGTCAGTGTGTCACGATCATAGTACATCATAGGACAGGCTATGATGTTTCTCTGTGTATCTGTCAGTGTGTCACGATCATAGGACAGCCTATGATGTTCCTATGATGTCTTGCATGATGTCCTATGATGCCTGCCTTGATGTCTTTATGTCATATAGATCATAGGACAGCGTATGACCTGTCAGTGTGCCACGATCATAGGACAGCCTATGATGTTCCTATGATGTCTGCATGATGTTCTATGATGCCTGCCTTGATGCCTTTGGTCATATAGATCATAGGACATCATAGGACAGCGTATGACGTTCTGTCAGTGTGTCACGATCCTAGGACATCACAGGACAGCCTATGATGTTTCTCTGTATCTGTCAGTGGGTCACGATCATAGGACATCATAGGACAGCCTATGATGTCCTATGATGTCTGCATGATGTCCTATGATGCCTGCCTTGATGTCTGTATGATGTCATATAGATTATAGGACATCATAGGACAGCGTATGGTGTTCTGTCAGTGTGTCATGATCATAGGACATCATAGGACAGCCTATGATGTTCTATGATGTTTGCATGATGTCCTATGCCTGCCTTGATGACGTCCTATGATGCCTGCCTTGATGTCTTTGTCATATAGATCATAGGACATCATAGGACAGCGTATGTTCCGTCAGTGTGTCACGATCATAGGACATCATAGGACAGCCTATGATGTTCCTATGATGTCTGCATGATGTTCTATGCCTGCCTTGATGTCCTATGATGCCTGCCTTGATGTCTTTATGATGTCATATAGATCACAGGACATAGGACAGCGTATGATGTTCTGAGTGTGTCACGATCCTAGGACATCATAGGACAGCCTATGATGTTCCTATGATGTCTGCATGATGTTCTACGCCTGCCTTGATGTCCTATGATGCCTGCCTTGATGTCTTTATGATGTCATATAGATCACAGGACATCGTAGGACAGCGTATGATGTTCTGAGTGTGTCACAATCCTAGGACATCATAGGACAGTCTATGATGTTCCTATGATGTCTGCATGATGTCTTTATGATGTCATAGAGATCATCGGACATCATAGGACAGCGTATGCTGGTGCGTCATCACACCACCCTGTAAATAGGGGCATCCATCCACCTTTTGGGGATCCTCTTGCCCAGATGACCCCACACTGGGAAGCACCTGCTGTATAGCAACCAGTTGCATAATAAAGTACCGTTACAGTGGAACCTCTTGTCTGTCTCCTTTTGTGCCAGGTTTGCGGATATAACAGGTTCAAGTCTACATTTTCAGATAGAGGGCTTTTAACCAATTTCCTGCAAACAGAATGAATTCAGAAAAGGAAACGCGCTTTCCTGAGCAAAACCTGAAAAAAATGTGTATGAAATCCATGTGTAAAGGGTTAAAAATGATAAGATAAGCCTTTATTAGTCCCACAATGGGGAAATTCCAGGATTGCAACAGCACAGGGATAGCAACACTCAGAGCAACAATCAGAAGGCAAGAAAAAACAAGAGCAGCTAGTATACATATGTACATATTAATATATATATATATATATATATATATATATATATATATATATATATATATATATATATACACACACAGTGCGGAGCATTGTGGTTGGTGGATGTGTAGCAGAAAGTCTAAGCTCTCTCTCCGTGGATGCGGCGGGCCAGCTGGATGTCTTTGGGCATGATGGTGACCCTCTTGGCGTGGATGGCGCACAGGTTGGTGTCCTCGAAGAGACCCACCAGGTAGGCCTCGCTGGCTTCCTGCAGAGCCATGACGGCGGAGCTCTGGAAGCGCAGGTCGGTCTTGAAGTCCTGAGCGATCTCCCTCACCAGGCGCTGAAAGGGCAGCTTACGGATGAGCAGCTCCGTGGATTTCTGGTAGCGACGGATCTCTCTCAGAGCCACGGTACCGGGCCTGTAACGGTGAGGCTTCTTCACTCCGCCGGTGGCCGGAGCGCTTTTCCAAGCAGCCTTGGTGGCCAGCTGCTTCCTGGGGGCTTTTCCTCCAGTAGATTTACGGGCGGTCTGCTTGGTTCTTGCCATTGCTCTTTATTATTCTGTCTTATATTTCTTGCACGCCGCCTAAACTCCAGCCCGGCACCCGCGTCGTTTTCGCTTCAGTTCTCCCGGTATGTCGAGTTTCTCCGTTAGCACCGGGTGGCGGTTGAGTGCTAGCTAGCTCTTCCCTGCTGTATTGTCTCCTGCTGTAAACAGTGGCTCCGTCTGCCGACTCGGGAGACCTTTGGGGCGATCTGTGTGTCCGTGATATATATAGAGTGAAAGGTGTGCCGGATCAGAAAGTTATCACCGGGTCAGAAAGAAGAAGGAAGATAAAAAGACTCAGAATTGAGCCGCTTGTGGGGAGCGTGAAATAACGAGGATGAATTATTTCTTAATTCAGGTTTTAATGATACCTTCACATCCCCAGCCATCTCTCAAAAACAGAAGAGAATGAGCTGTGTCAAACCCCCTCATTTATACATACAGGATCAAAGGAAGAATCACATATCACCGTCAAAACCCCTTATTGACAATAACTCTCCCCCCGAGTCCTTCAGTCCTCCGCCTGGCCCCCAGGAGGTCAGGAAGTCCTTTCAGCTCCTTATCGCCGTACCTCCGTCTTCTTGCTGTTATCCACAGGCGGTCCAGACATATTGTCCCATCCAAGACGTGAGGTCAATCCACACATGCAATTTCAAGCATCCCATTGTGCTTATACTGTACATATGTAGGTAAAAATACATGAGCTACATAACCCCCCCAAACGTCGAAGAATGGACAATATATCAGAGTTCACAAAACATGATAACATCAATAGCATAGTCTACACAACATGATCACATCAAAAATCAGTGATAACATCAATAGCATAGTCTATACAACATGATCACATCAAAAATCAGTCCGTACGCCGTCTGGGCTTCAAACGTCTTCCGAATCTGCTGTAAGCAGGTCTCGCCGGCCCTGCGGCGCCGTCCTGCAAAGAATCTGCTGACTGAGGAAGACAGTGGTTATTTGATCCCTGCGGGGGCTTCGGGACGTGTTCCCTGGGGGGGTCTGCCACGTCGAGGTGCCCTCGCCACCCGTACAGACTCATCGTTCATCACAAAAGCAGGCTTTAGTCTGTCAATACTAACTGTCTCTTTTCTGTCTCCCAAATCTAGCACAAAATGCTTATCACCAGTTTCCAGCACCCTATATGGACCATCATATGGCGGTCGGAGGGTCGGTCTTAGAGCCTCGTGCCTGACAAAAACGAACTCGGCATTTTTTAAAGCTTTGGGAACAAAAACGCGCAGAAAAGTGTGATGAACGGGGCCCGGGAGCATGTCCGCTCTCGTGCCAATCAGTGGCCTCAGAGCCGGGGGGCGCCCCGGCTCCGGACGCTCTGGTAGGAACTCACCGGGCAGCCTGAGAGGTTGTGCAAAAACTAACTCCGCTGGGGAGGCATTTAAATCCTCCTTGGGCGCAGAACGCAACCCCAGTAAAACCCATGATAGTTTGTTTACCCAATCTGCATCCGTAAGCGACGCTCTGAGGGCTGCCTTCAAAGACCTATGAAAACGCTCGCATAAACCATTAGCCTGTGGGTGATAGGTGGTAGTGCGATGAATTTTCGCTCCTAAGCTGCCGGTCATCGCTGACCAAAGCTCAGAGACAAATTGAGGCCCTCTGTCGGACGTAATATCCGACGGAACCCCGAAACGCGCTACCCAGGCCGTCAAAAAAACGCGAGCCACCTCTGCAGCCGTGGTCGATGCCAGTGGGACCACTTCCGGCCAACGTGTGGTTCGGTCCACCATTGTCAAAAGATGTGTGAACCCCTGCAATGACGGTAGGGACCCACGAGGTCGACATGCACATGATCGAATCTCTTGGCCGGAATGTGGAACGGTTCTAAGGGAGCTTTTGTGTGCTTGTGAATTTTGGCCCGCTGGCAAGCCATGCAGATTCTTGCCCACTCTTTCACGTGCTTGCGCAGGCTCGGCCAAACAAACTTCTCCGCTACCATTTTCACAGAAGCGCGCACTCCTGGGTGCGCCAGGGAGTGAACCGAGTCAAAAACGCGGCGGCGCCACGCGGCCGGGACTACCGGGCGCGGTCGCTCAGTCGATACATCGCAGATTAGGGGGGGGCATACCGGTTTGCAAACCCCTGCTCTCCAGCCTTAACCCTTTTGGTCCAGACTGGAGCGCGCGCACGTCCGCATCTCTACCCTGTTCCACTGCCATGGTTGCGTAATCTATCCCCACGTGAACTGGGGCCGCGTGCGCTTCCGCGCTGCTATTTTGCCCTGCGGCTGCGGTAGTATAATCTGCCTCCGCGCGCACCGGTGCTGTGACCGCGCGAGAGAGGCAGTCTGCCACTACGTTGAGTTTACCCGCTACGTGCTGAATATCAGTGGTAAATTCCGAAATTGCGGCCAGCTGCCTCTGCTACCGGCCCGACCACGGTTCTGAAATTTTGGACATCGCAAAAGTGAGCGGCTTATGGTCAACAAAAGCGGTGAAACGCCGACCTTCCAGACAGAACTGGAAATGGCGAATGGCCAAATGGAGCGCTAACAGCTCCCTGTCAAACGTGCTGTATTTCTGCTCGGCTTCGTTCAAGGATCTGCTGAAAAATGCCAGCGGCTGCCAAACCCTGGCAACATGCTGTTCCACGACCACCCCTATGGCCAAATCTGATGCGTCGGTGGTGAGCGCTATGCGGGCCGATGGATCTGGATGAGCTAGAAGCGCAGCGTCAGCCAGGGCTTTTTTTACCTCCGCGAATGCGCGCTCCCGCTCCGGGGGCCACTCGATCGTATTGGAGGGTTTTTGTTTTTTGAGCGCGGCGTATAATGGTTGCATGAGCTGCGCTGCGTGGGGTAGGAAACAGTTATAAAAATTTACCATTCCTAAAAACTCCTGCAATGATTTGACTGTTTGTGGTCGGGAAAATCTGCCACTGCGCGCACCTTATCCAGTAGCGGGACTGCCCCTTCTGGGGAAACGCGGTGCCCTAAAAAATCGATCTGCGCCACGCCAAACTGGCACTTGGCTGGATTAATTATTAACCCGTGCTCTCCCAACCTCCGAAAAACCGCAGTGAGGTGCTTTTCGTGTTCCTCCTCTGAAGTGCTGGCGACTAAAATGTCGTCGAGGTAGACGAACACAAAAGGGAGATCGCGTAACACGGCATCCATCATGCGTTGGAATGTTTGTGCAGCGCCTTTAAGACCAAACGGCATGCGCAAAAACTCAAAAAGTCCAAAAGGGGTTATTACCGCTGTTTTAGGAATGTCCTCAGGCCGGACTGGAACTTGATGATAGCCGCGAACCAGGTCTATTTTAGAAAAAATGCGCGCCCCCGCTAGATGCACCGAAAAATCCTGAATGTGTGGGATTGGGTAGCGGTCATGCGCTGTGGCGTTGTTTAGTCTGCGGTAATCGCCGCAAGGTCTCCAGGAGCCGTCAGCTTTAGGGACCATATGCAGCGGCAAAGCCCATGGGCTCTTCGAACGGCGAATAATGCCCAGCCTTTCCAGGCTGGCAAACTCCTCGCGCGCTATGGAGAGCTTAGTAGCATCCAAGCGCCGAGCTTTCGCGAAGACGGGAGGGCCAGCTGTAGTGATAAAATGCTCCACCCCGTGTTTCACAACTGTTGCCGAAAATGTGGGAACCGTGAGCGCTGGAAATTGGGTGAGGAGTGTGTTAAACTTACCGCCTGCTGTGGCGACGTTAGTTTGCACCGGTGGCGGGGACACTCGAGCTGCACAAGGAATAGAATAAAAAGATAGTGCATTAACCAAGCACCTGTTGGCAAGATCAACTAACAAACCATGTGAGCACAGAAAATCGGCACCTAACATGTTGAAACTCACCGCCGCTATGATAAAAGTCCATTCATAAGTGCGGCCGTGCAAGGACAAAAACAAAGTCCTTTCTCCGTAGGTGTTGATGCTCGAGCCGTTCGCCGCCATTGCCTCGTCACCACGGGGGCCAGCCAACCGGTCAGCATAGGTCGGGGTGATGAAACTCACTTGGGCTCCGGTGTCTACGAGGAAATGCCGCCCGGAGCTCGTATCCGTGATGTAGAGCAGCTTATTTCTTTCGCTGAGGGCCGAAGCTGCTAACAATCCTTGGTCCTGGTGTTTTTCCGAGCTCTTGAAGTTGCACGGCAGCACACACCTGTGTGCCTTCTCTGCGAAACGCCGGTGATAAAAACAGAGGCCATCTCCTCCGCTGCGTCGGGGCTGCGCCGCTGCCATTGTTGGTGGGATTGGCTCCGCTGTCTCCGGCTCTTCGTTGCCTCGGGTCGCCGCACCTAGGTCTGCCGCTGCCGCTGTGGCCGTCTGCTCGCCGCAGGAGTCGAGGAGCCGCTGCGCCTCTCGGGCCAGCGCACGGAAGTCCCGCTGGGTCACACAGCGCATGTTGGACAGGGTCCCTCTCATGTGCATCGGGAGGTTCAGAATCAGAATCAGAATCAGGTTTATTGCCATTGTTCATGTAGTACACAAACTAGGAATTTGTCTCGGTACAATGCTGCAACATTAAACATGATAAGATAAGAGAAATAAACTATACATGTAATAAAGTGTAGGATAAGATTAAGTGATACTGGTCAACAGTTAAAATATATGTATATTAGCCAGCAGCAGATACTGTGGAGAACTATATAGTGCAGTCGGTAATGCAGGAAGAAAACAGTGATGATTGACATGAGTCTGGTTGAGCTGCTGTACATGGTGCACGAGAGTCACTTAGTGTTCAGCAGTCTGATGGCAGAGGGGAAGAAGCTGTTCATGTGACGGGAGGTTTTAGTCTGGATGGACCGAAGTCTTCTACCAGAGGGGAGGGGGGCAAACAGTACGTGACCAGGGTGTGAGGGATCGGCTATGATCCGGCCAGCACGCCTCCGGGTCCTGGAGATGTACAGATCCTGGAGAGATGGGAGCTTGCAGCCGATCACCTTCTCAGCAGTGCGCACGACGCGCTGCAGCCTTAGTCTGTCCCTGGCAGTGGCTCCTGCGTACCACACGGTTATGGAGGTGGTGAGGATGGACTCGATGATGGCTGTGTAGAACTGCACTAACATCTTGGTGGGTAGCTTGAGCTTCCTCAGCTGCCGCAGGAAGAACATCCTCTGCTGGGCTTTTTTGATGAGTGAGCTGATGGTCAGCTCCCATTTGAGGTCCCTGGTGATGGTAGAGGTTTCTTAGGAAGATGTGCTTAAACAGGAAATCCTCGTTGTCTGATTCCCTCAGCTGCAGCATGTCTTCCATCAGGGCGACTGGCCTGCGCCCTCCTTGGTCGTGCATAGCCAGGAGTCTCCTAGCCCTCTCTTCGGCTGAGGGTGTA
Organism: Pholidichthys leucotaenia; assembly: GCA_020510985.1. Lineage (NCBI taxonomy): Eukaryota > Metazoa > Chordata > Actinopteri > Cichliformes > Pholidichthyidae > Pholidichthys > Pholidichthys leucotaenia. The sequence goes on along the minus strand of CM035846.1, from coordinate 140,579,542 downwards.
AACCACTCGGTGAGGGCAGACTTCAGCTCGCCGTATTTGTTGTCAGCGGGTGGCTGCTGTACCAAGCTCCGCACGCATCGAGCTGTGCGGTTGTCGAGCCTTGCGATGACGTGGTAGAACTTAGTGTCATCCGCCATTATTCCCGCGAGCGTGAACTGTGCCTCAGCCTGGAGGAACCACGAGTCCGGGTTGTCCTGCCAGAATTCTGGCAGTTTGATGGAGACGGCGCTCGCTCGGACAGACTCCGACGAGTCTGCATCAGGAGAATCCCTTCTATGCATTCTAACGTCTCTGGTCACCAATGTGGGGAGCGTGAAATAACGAGGCTGAATTATTTCTTAATTCAGGTTTTAATGATACCTTCACATCCCCAGCCATCTCTCAAAAACAGAAGAGAATGAGCTGTGTCAAAACCCCCTCATTTATACATACAGGATCAAAGGAAGAATCACATATCACCGTCAAAACCCCTTATTGACAATAACTCTCCCCCCGAGTCCTTCAGTCCTCCGCCTGGCCCCCAGGAGATCAGGAAGTCCTTTCAGCTCCTTATCGCCATACCTCCGTCTTCTTGCTGTTATCCACAGGCGGTCCAGACATATTGTCCCATCCAAGACGTGAGGTCAATCCACACATGTAATCTCAAGCATCCCATTGTGCTTATACATATGTAGGTAAAAATACATGAGCTACACCGCTGTTGCAAAAGGCAGCCAACTCGTGTGGCGCCAGAACCGGAAGTCACAGCGATCATACCATGTCCCACAGAAGTGAATGAAAGTTTAAAGTTGATCTGTGTTTTCTTCAAAATTGTGGATCAGATATTAGATACCTATTTTGTTTGCTTAAGATCAAAATAGCAAATTATAGGGGTCATGGTATTAATTTTACAGTTTTCAGATGTGACTGCAAAAAAGGGGTTAATTTATCCTGTTGCAAACGCTTTAAAATCCTACAACCATGATTTTCTATTACAAGGCATACTAATGCATGAAATAAAACAGATTCCATTTATTTACCTTTTGTTCTTATTAAAGACAAAAACAGAAAGGAGATGTTTTTACCTTCTTTACATGTTTCGACTGTTCACGCTAAATAATTAAAAGAAGACAAAATGAATCTACTTGAGCTAAAACAGATTCCATCTTGTAAGATGTGGAGAGGGGTAGGTCACTTTTTTGCCCCCATGGCCTGTGGATTTGTAGAACACGGAAGTGCACCTATGAGCAATAGCCTCAATTTCCCAGAGTGCACCACTTTTGTGTATCCGCCATATTGCGTTTGCCAAACGCGTTGGCTGGTAGACAACAGAAGATGTAAGTATAAAAACAATGATGTTAAACGTTCGCTATTAAAATTTCGCTGTTAACTCGGGATTTGTTTGTAGGTGTGAATATCGAATGGCTGTTTATTACCGTTTATCTGTGTGAAGTGTGTGTGAAACTGCCCTAGCTTTGAGCTCGGTGCTAAGGTTCTTTATCTGTTGTTTTTCTTGTCACAGCCACACATTCATAACTCTTGCTGGTCTTACACAAATCACCTGCTCTGGACCATTTGGACAGAACCGAAATATTCTTTCCACACGTCCGTACCCTCTTTGTCTTCATCTACATCGGTGCTTATTTTCGTCCCGCTGTTCAAAGATCCGTAGCAAGCCTCTGTTGTGGCTAATTAGCATTAGCATAGATCCATTAAAAGCAGCGCGGGTCCATCTATAAACCGCAGTAATAAACGTTGACAGAGCAGAAGCATGACATGAATCAGTTCTCAGGCTGAAATTATGTGCTTCTGTTTTCATATAGTTTCATATGGAAAGTTGCGAACCGTAAATAGTGGCTGTCTAAATAAAATAGGGTGCACAGGCTTTTGTTTATTGACTCAGATTGAGAATTGCAGTACTGGATGTAGGCATGTAATACGTGATGATCACAGCGTCTTAAAATTTTAGCACCTTGGGCGTAAAGCGCGGAGAAGTGGATGTGAGGCTGCCCTCAGAACCACCCAGAGGTTTAATGTTCAGCATAAATCTAATAAACTGACCTTCATCTTTTCAAAAGCCTGACTGTGGTTTAATTAAATTTTTAATGAAAACGCAAACGCCAAATGTTTTCTACAATAGCATTCACATGTGTTAGTTGCATAAAACTTTAAAAGACTAGAAAAGCACTCAGAGAGTGCATACCTCCACCAAGGCTCCTTCCGTCCCTCATGGATCACCTCCAAAATGTAATGGGTTGGTGTGTAAGCCAGGAGCCAGTTCTGGTGAAAATTGCATCAAAGTCTAGTAGTTTTGAAGGATTCTTGCTGACACACTGTGAGAAGATAAGAGCCTTGGTGGAGGTATGCATTCTGGGATCATCACCAAAATGTTATATGTTCCTTTCTAGCCCACGGACCACCTCTGGTGAAACTTTCATCCAAATCCATCCAGTAGGTTTTGCGTAATCCTGCTAACAGTCAGACAAACCACCCTGATTACATAACCTCCTTGGTGGAGGTAATAAATGGCAAACTCTGGCTTTATATCATCACTTTCTCCTGTGGTTGTCCAAGACCCATATTGAAAGTGAAAAGCTTTTGTAAGTTTTGAGTTTAACGTTGCGAGAGAAGGGCTAATACTGATCATTAGAAAATTAAGATACACTGCAAGCAGTTCAAGCAGATTTTTTCAAATTTTGTGAACAATTTTCCGGTCAAATTAATCATAAACATCTAATTCTGATGGTCTGAAACTTAGATTAATTTTGATGGACTGTAATTTGATGAACTTAAGAAATGAAGGCTATTTAAGATAATTGATATTTTATTCATTCATACTGTGCACTTGGTATTTTGTCAGTGCAATAAGGCCTAAAATTTTTTCATTTGCAAAATTTTGTATTCATAATTTGACATGCGCATTTGATGTCAGAATGACAAATGTAAAAATTTGTCAAACAAAAAAAAAGAAATATTTAATATTCACAATTTTAATTCACTTGTAGAGGATGATGTGTAAATAAGATCATGCACATTTGAGAGCGTGCCCAGTAAAAATGTTCCATTTGATTGTTACATTTCATTAAAATTGTGTTGTTGTTGTTGCAGAATATTCTCTAATTGGTACCTCATAGGCTTTAATACTGGTTAATTGAGTTATGTATTTTTGTGGGCTGTGTAGTGTGGCCCAAACTTAGTTAACTGGTTGAGGTTTTGGATTCCAAATTGTAAGTGCATATGATAATCCCTTAAAAACACGATTGTTATTATTTTTTTTAATAAATACGAGAGAGCGCCTTTAAGGAACAATGGTTTCGATCCACTGTATTAGAAAAGGTAGCTTTAAGGTATGGATCGCTGAAGGCAAAAGAGGGCGTGAATGCTGATACGTGTTGTGGTAAAGGGCAATGGAGTCAAATTCAGATGCCCACCGCTTAAAGCTCTTCACTACCAGCATGAGTGATATAAAATATTCATTTGAGGTCCTTGAAGTTGTTTGTTGTAAACCTTCCATTCCATCTGTTATTGCTTATAAAAGTTTAACGAATACAAATAACCTGTATGTTATGTCTTTACCAGTGGTTAAACATCTGTGATGAAATGTAAAAATGGGTGCACATTGTATCTGTGCAGCAGTAGTTTTTCCATGTGGTGCTGTGAGCTAATTTTCCACAGGCCGTCACATTGTATTTTCCTCGAGCAGATTCATGCGCATACATTGTCTTGTGCATTACTGTAAACAGAAGCGTAGCACAAATTTGAGCTTTGAATAATTTTTAAAATATATTTTTGTGCATAACACTACTGTAGTGTGTTAGTGAAACTGAACTGTAGTGAAAATGTAGAAATGGAGCCAGACATCCATTTACAGCTGTTCAGTTTTTTTTTTTTTTGTGCATTCATAAATACAAAATACTCAAATGGAAAGATATGGAAAATGTCATGTTCTGCTATTATAGAGTTGCAGTCAAAATAATTCAGTCCCCACTGCAAATTAGTTTTATTGGCAAAATGTACAAACTAGCAGCTGTTTGCAAATTGATTAGACAAATCCAACAAGAACAATTTAAATCACTCAATACAACAAAAGTTATAAGTGGATTCTCCAAATTCAACACAAAATGTCACTTTTAATGACTACTGCAGACTCAGAAGTATTCAACCCCTTCATGACAAGCATCTTTAGTACTTGGTAAAGCACCATTTTGCTGTTATGACCTGCTGCGTAGCCAGACATCAGCTTCTGGCAGTGTTCCTGAGGAATCTTAGCCCATTACTCATGGGCAAAGACCTCCAGTTCACTAATATTCTTGGGTTTGCGTGATGCAACTGCCTTTTTCACATCTTCTTTCCTGTACTTATATTGCACTTTTTCTAGTCTGAAAGACCACTCAAAGTGCTTCACTAGTACCAACCCCCTATTCTAAGGGCCTGTAGGAGACAGATACCTAGGGACAATTTAGAATGACCAATTAACCTAACATGCATGTCTTTGGATTGTGGGAGGAAACCAGAGCACCCAGAGTAAACCCATACACCACAGGGAGAACATGCAAACTCCACACAGAAAGGTTTCTACCCCTGCCAGCCTGAGGATTTGAACCTGAAACCTTCTAGCTGTTAGGCAACAGTGCTAACCACTGTACCACAGTGCAGAGATTTTCAGTGGGGTTCTAGTTAAGTATCTTCCAGGACTTCTGAAATCAAGCCTAGGTGGACATTGAGGTATGCTTGGGATCATTGTCCTGTTGGATAGTAGGGCTGGGAATCATCACTAATTTCCAGGATCGATTCAGTTCGATTCTTGAGGTTTTGAATGGACTCAATTCCGATTCAATCAGGGAAGTTACCATTTTAACAGCTATTTTACTTGCCAGGAAAAAAAAATCTTAGAGACCTAATGCTGCAAATTGTAGCAGGAATACTCTAACTTTGATACATAAATTATCACAAAGAACCTACCCCAAATCAGTTATAATAATGCACTTTTTATTATTGTTTAATTTATGATTTTACAAAGTACTAACAAGTGCTTTCTTTTGTCCAAAGGGTGTGTAATGTCAAGCTAACAACCCAGAGTCAGTCAACAAATTCATGCATGAAGCATGTATACACGGTCTCACTATATTTCAGTTCCTCCAGGATTTCACTGGTTGTTTTTGTGATTGTTGCGGCCCAAAAAGCCTGAATTTGTGGGAGCTTTTCCAGAAAGTTGCAATAAAAGTAGTGACATTTTAGAGTTTTTTTCCACTGAAAGTTGTGTGAGGAAGTACAGCTTTTAAAAGTAGCTGATTTTTTCATAGTTTACAGTGAAGCTGTTCTATGTAACACCACAAGAAAAAATTCCTGTTAAACAGTGATTTATTTAGAATTAAATGCTCAGTGAAATTGTCAAAAAATGACCAACATTGTATTCTTGCTGAGAACTTAAATATAAAAAGATAAATAAAAGACTTAGCCATTACAGCAACTAAATTGCACTGAATGCATGTTAGGGTATGGAGCAAATTATGGCAGCACCTTCTTGAATCTTGAATTTGAAAACTAAGACCCCTGAAAAATTGGAGGTCTTCTGTGCTGAAATCCACAATGAAGCCGGGATGGCTCCTCCACTAATAGTCTCTTCCCTTCAGAACGTCTCAGTGCAGGATGGATCTTGGAGTGGAAACCCAGTCTTCACAGATCTTAAGGGGATATGAAAAGGAGAATATATTTCAAAGTAAAATTAATAATCATATTTTTAGATCCCCACACCGCAGTAGGGTTTAATAATTTAGTTTCTTTTATTTTTTGTTTATATTTTAACTACAATTAACTTTCCATTTTTGAAAAAGGTTTCAATTAATTTCCTGGAAGATTTGGTCATTTCCGTTTAGTTCTATTGAGTAAAAATGGCTCGTTGTACTGCAGCTTTTATTAATTCTGCCATTTTCATTTTATTGTAATTATCTCTGTCAAGGGAGGATGGAGGTAATGTTTTTAGTGCCGTTGGTTTGTCTTTTAGCATCATAAATCAAAAAGTTATGAATGGATTTTGATGAAATTTTCTGAAAAGGTGTGTAATAAGATAAGATAAGATAAGATAAGCCTTTATTAGTCCCACAACGGGGAAATTCCAGGATTGCAACAGCACAGGGATAGCAACACTCAGAGCAACAATCAGAAGGCAAGAAAAAAAACAAGCAAGCAAGAGCAGCTAATAAACATATGTACGTATTACTATAAAATATATATATATACACACACACACAGACACACAGTGCAGAGCATTGTAGCTGGATGGAATAAATATATGAATATATGAACACACAGTGCAGAGCATTGTAGCTAGATGGAATAAATATGTAAATATATAAACACCCACAGTACGGAGCATTGCAGCTAGGTGGAATAAATATGCAAGTATATAAACACACACAGTGCGGAGCAATGTAGCTAGATGGAATAATATGTAGATATATAAATATATAAACACACCCAGTGCTGAGCATTGTAGCTAGATGGAATAAATATGCAAATATATAAACACACACAGTGCAGAGCATTGTTGCTAGATGGAATGAAACAGCATAACCGTCTACTTAGTTATCCTACATGGTATGATTATGTGCCCATACATATTCTCACCCTCCATAGCGACCGGTATGTTCCTAGTTGTATGCCGGAGGGGACCATTGTGTAAGTCTATTGCATCTTTTGCATTCAAAAAACTATTAGTTTGTTACGTCTTTTTGCTATCTCTGCGAGCAGCCCTGCTTAGGTTGTACAGTCTGACAGCCGTTGGTAGGAAGGACCTACGAAACCTCTCGGTTGTGCACCTGGGATGATGTAGTCTGCTGCTAAATGAGCTCCTCAGTGCATTCAGTATGTCCTGCATAGGGTGGAACTCGGACTCCAGCAGAGATGACAGTTTAATGCATGGGGAACGATGATTAGATTTTGGTGGTGATTTGGATCACGATGTGGATGCAGGAATTTTTTGAATATTATTTCATATATTAATTGTTGCTTTTTATGTACTGCTCCTTTAAGACATGTCCACTCAGTTACGTGTGTGGTCACGCCATAGGGCCTTGTGCCTTGGCAACCCGGAAGCCAAACACAGTAGAAAAAGTATTAGGGGGTGTGTCCACCAAACTCATTTTTTCTGCTGTAGGTGACTATTTTCTATTCATTCCGTATGTCAGGGCTATTCAATTACAAAATCATTTGAGCCACAATTAGAAATCAAGACATGTAACTGGGCCGCGCATGTTCAGTGATCTGTTGAATGACAAATTTCAAATCAAGACAGATCAATATGACGAAAAATATGCACTTTTTATTCATTGCCCTGGTTTTAAATGTGCACTTGGCACATGACAAAGGCACATCAAAAGTACATAAAAACACAATAACAGTGCTGGGGTTGAGCAGAATGTTAAGTAGTAGAAATATTTTTCCTCTTGAACAACAATTAAATAAATTGAATGGGGGGGGGAATAAAAATCTGTAAATAACCATTTTGGTCTCATCTTACTCGGGCATATTAAAAAGTGCATAAAAACTCAGTGTGCACTGTTAGTAGCATTAACATTTGTTTCCCTTTTGAAATAAAATATACTACATCCTGGTCATAACTGACCTTGGCACATCACAGAGTGCATTTAGCTGAATAAAAAAGAACTGTCAAACACTTCAGTGCACCCCCCCCCCCCAACAAAAGGTTGATAACATTAACAAACATGGCACATCCACTATTGTGGTTTGTTTGGTTTTAAATCACCACATGTGAATGAATGAATGAATCTTTATTTTGGATAGATTAAAAGTAAACGCCTCCCACTTGAGGTGTTTCAGGCACGTCCCACTGGGAGGAGACCCCGGGGCAGACCCAGGACTCGGTGGAGAGACTATGTCTCCCAGCTAGTCTGGGAACGCCTTGGTATCCCCTCTGAAGAGCTGGAGCAGGTGGCTGGGGAGAGGGAAGTCTGGGCTTCTCTGCTTGAACTGCTGCCTCCGCGACCCGGACCTCCGGAAAAGCGGTAGAAGATGGATGGATGGATGGATAAAAGTAAAGATTAAAAGAAAGGAACAGAATAATAAAAATCTAACAAGTTCAAATTAAACAATAACTCCTCTGATCATACAGTTCAACATAAGTTATCCAAAATAGGTGATGGCTGAAGCCGCAGCTTATATTGCCTCCCCATATTCCATCCAAGAATTCAAAAGAAAAACAAAACAAGAGCAATTACAATTCAGAACAAAGCTAAGACAAAACGTGACAAAAAAAGAAAAAAAGAAACTAAGCAATAGCACAACGCAGACTGATTATGATAATTCTTATGTGATTTTACATGTCATCTTGTATATATGTTTGGAGTATTTCTTCCTTTAGTTTTTGTTTAAATTGTCCAAGTGTTGTACATGATTTTAATTCAGGTCCAAAAGCATTCCACAATCTGATTCCTTGCACTGAGACACAGTATTGCTTAGTGGTCGTTCTCACTGAAGGTTTTTGAAATATACATGTTCCTCTGAAATGATATTGTTTCTCCCTTATTTGGAACAATGTTTGGATATTTGCGGGCAGTGATAGATTCTACACTTTAAACATTATTACTGTAGTTTTAAAGTCAACCAGATCTTTCAACTTGAGAGCTTTTTAATTAAGAAAAAGTGGGTTTGTTGGTTCCCTGTAAGCAGTTTTGTTTATTATTCTAATACCAGCTCGGACGTCACCCGGGTTAACAAGGTCAGGAGTTCCTGGCCGCAGAAGGCGAAGGACAGAGCTGCGTGGAGGAATCTGATCAGACCTAAATGAAACAGTCATTGTCGCCCCCGACAGACTGCTATGATGATGATGATGACGATGAGCTCTCTTCTGAAGCATAAAGACTGGATATATGTTTGTTTTATATGTATTTCCCCATACTTCAGTACAATATGTCATATATGGGAGTATTAATGAATGATACAAAGTATATAGTGTGGGTTGATTCAGCAAATATTTCACTCTCTGTAGTATTGCGATTGATTTGGATATTTTACCTTTAATATAATTAATATGTGACTTCCAACACAGTTTATTATCAATTATTACTCCAAGAAATTTAATTTTGGATGCCCTTTCATTCTCTACACCATTTACACTGAGTTTAGATACTGAGTTGTTGTGATAGTTGTTAAAAATTATAAATTTTGTCTTACTTAAATTGAGCGTTAATTTGTTTGAATCAAACCACAGTTTAAGCTTTCCTAATTCCTTTCCGAGTGTATCCAAAAGTTGTTCCAAATTGCTTCCACTGCATAATAAATTGGTGTCATCTGCAAACAATATTAAATCCATTTTTTCAAAAACTTTACATATATCATTTATATACATATTGAATAACAATGGCCCCAAAACTGAACCCTGAGGGAATCCGCAAGTAACCTTCAGTAACTGCGAGTTTTGCTACCAACACATACATACTGATATCTGTTCTTTAAGTAACTACATAACCAGGACGGTGCTACTCCCCTAATACCATAATTTTGTATTTTCATTAATAATTTATGATTCACTGTATCAAATGCTTTTTTAAGATCCAGGAATACCCCTACTGAATACTCTTTATTTTCAACAGCAGTTGATATTTTTTCTATAAATTCCATTAGAGCAAATGCAGTTGTTCTCTTGTGTCTGAACCCATATTGCTGCTCACACAATAAATTATTCTTCATTATGAAGTTGTCAGTTCTCTCACAGAATATTTTTTCAAGTATCTTGGAAAATTGCGGCAATAGTGAAATAGGTCTGTAGTTTGAAAATTCCCCTCTGTCACTCGTCTTGTATATCGGAATTACTTTAGCTGTTTTCATTGCATTGGGAAATATACCTGTTTGGTGAGACAGGTTACAGATATATGTCAGTGGCTTCACTAAGCATTCAATGATAGTTTTGACTAAAAGCATGTCAATATCATCACAATCTGTAGATGTTTTACTTTTAAACGATTTAACAATTTCAATGACCTCTCACTCATCTGTGTTCTTTATGAAAATGGAGTCTTTTATAGCAATGTTTTTGCTTATTGTATCACCTGTAGATGCCATAATGGGTATTTCTCGAGCCAAATTAGGACCAATATTAACAAAAAATTTATTAAATCCATCTGCAGGTGAGACTGCATTCACACTCTTGAGTCTTTTTTTTTTTTTTTTTGAAAGATTGGTTGGGTAGCTTGTATTTCTGTTTTTATTTCCAAGAATGTTGTTAAGTGTTGTCCATGTATTTTTAATGTTATCTGTTTTTCTCCAATTCTTTACTGCAATAGTCTCTTTTACTACATCTCATTATATACTGTGTATTAACTTATTTTTGTATGTTTTATACAACGCTGCTCTGTTTCTTTTGTCCTTTTCTTAAGAAAAGCTTTATATCATGAATTTTTCCATTTACACGCTTTTTGTAATCCTTTGGTTAACCATGGCTAGTCGGCAAATTTCTGTTTAAGCTTTTTCTTTACTAATGGACAATTTTTTTCATAAAGAGTGGTTACAATGTTCATGAATGTGTCATATACTTCATTTACATCTGATACATAGACTTTTGTCCAGTCTTGTTTCAGCAGGTCTTCTTTAAAAGAACTGATTGCATTTTGTGATTTGTATCTGAAAGATTTTAAAGTTTTTTCTGTACTGGCCCGCATGTGGCCAGGGATAAGGGCAAAGACTGGCAAATGGTCACTTATGTCATTTATCAATAATCCACTTTCTATTTTCTTATCAATAATATTAACAAACAGGTTATCAATAAGTGTAGCAGTGTGAACTGTGATTCTACTGGGATGTGTTATTGTGGGATATAGACTCATACTGTATATAGAATTCATAAACTCTAATTACATTTTGTTGAAATGAATTTAGTAAATCAATATTGAAGTCTCCACAGATTACAACCATTTTCTTATTTGTTATATTATTGTACAGCTCGACTAACTTATCTCTGAATGTCTCAACGTAAGTTCCCGGCATTCTATATATACAGTACAGCTTATAATTAGATTTTTTGTTTTGTCTTGTCAATCTCAACAGTAACACATTCCAGAATCCCTGGTAGTGCAAAAGACATTCCATTTACAAGTTTACACCTATACAGGTCATCAATATACAGTGCAACACCACCACCCTTTTTTGAGATCTATTAATATAAAACATGTGATATCCCACTATTGCCATTAGAGAAGCCTGCTCTTCATTGAGCCAAGTTTCAGAGACTGCGATAGCTGTAAATTTTCTGTCTAGCTGTTTTAAATAGTCCTGAATCTGTGGAAAGTTTTTGTTAAAAGGAACTCCAATTATATTGGCATGTTAGCTCTATATGCTTTATTTTTGTATTAGTAACATAACTATAATTTTTTTGAAAATAATTCCCAGTTTTATATATTTTTAAAAAACTTTATTACGATGTAAATCGCCATTTTTGTTTACGTCGCAATGCATTCTGGGTAGTGACGTAGAATGGTTGCAGCCGTTTTTTGTGTCTTATACAAGCCAAGAAGTGAAGCTACGAACTACGCACGGTGGCGCAGTGGTTTAGCACTGTGGCAGCACAGTTTTAACCTCGGCCGGGGGATCGCGGGGATCATGAGATCGTGGGTTCGATCCCAGCCCCCGACCAACAGTGAGCTGTGTGGAGTTTGCATGTTCTCCCCGTGTTGCGTGGGTTTACTCCGGGATTTCTCCGGTTTCCTCCCGCATACCAAAAACATGTAGGTTTAGGGCGCTCGCGCACGCAGCGACCGGCAGCCAGTGGCTTGTCACCAGACTGCAAACCAAATGTACCTACGGGTACAAATAAGTAACAAAAAAAAAAAAAAAACTACTGCCATTTGTCAGTGAAAATGCCACATTGCGCGGCTTTTGGATGTAATTTCCAATCAAAGGGAAATAAAGAGAGCGGGGTAAGCCTCCATAGCTTTCCTAAAGAGGGAAAGTTGAGGAAAAAGTGGGGCGGCAGTGGCTCAGGAGGTAGAGCAGGTCGTCTAATAACCCGATGGTTGGCGGTTCGAATCACGCTCTCCCCAGATATCCTGCCGTTGTGTCCCTGGGCAAGACACTTCACCCGCATTGCCTCCAGTGCCCATAACACTGGGTATGAATGTGTAAAAATGTTTAAATGCTCGGTGGTGGCCGGAGAGGCCTTGCGCGGATTGGCAGCCACATTTCCGTCACTCTTGAGTGTCTATGATCAAGCGCTATAGTGCACGCTTGAGTGGTCTTTGTGACTAGAAAAGCGCTATATAAGTGCAGGTTAGTTAGTTAGATATATACAGTATATATGTATGGATGTATGTATATAGATATACTGTATGTATGGGCTGCACGGTGGCGCAGTGGTTTAGCACTGTGGCAGCACAGTTTTACCCTCGGCCGGGGGATCGCGGGGATCATGAGATCGTGGGTTCGATCCCAGCCCCCGACCAACAGTGAGCTGTGTGGAGTTTGCATGTTCTCCCCGTGTTGCGTGGGTTTACTCCGGGATTTCTCCGGTTTCCTCCCGCATACCAAAAACATGTAGGTTTAGGGCGCTCGCGCACGCAGTGACCAGCAGCTGGTGGCTTGTCACCAGACTGCAAACCAAATCTACCTACAGGTACAAATAAGTAACAAAAAAAAAATATATATATATTAATCACGCTATGATAAAGCGCTATATCGCACAAAGCGCACGCTTGACTTGAGACGTGCGCTTTGAGTGTCTATGATAAAGCGCTATAGTGCACGCTTGATAAAGCTGATGTATATATTAATCACGCTATGATAATCGCTATATCGCTCAAAGCGCGCTTGAGCGATATAGCGTGCGCTTGAGTGTCTCTCCGCTCCGCGAGTGTCTTTCCACTTTGAGTGTCTCAAGCGTGTGCTTGAGGAAGCATTATTTTAAGGTGAAACTTACATATTGTTGATTTACTTACAATAGAATGCTCAAACACAAAAAATTGTCTACAAGCATGATGGGCACTGAACTGATAAACATGGACTCTCAGCAACATAAAGCAATTTCTCTGTTGCTTTCTAAGACTGCGGGTTGAACGTCCATAAGCAGTGCTCCAAAGTCGATCCAAATGACTGCCAGCCAGATCTTCGACATGTCAAGCCAAGCGTGCGCATTGAGCGATATAGCATACCTGCCAACTACTCCGGTTTTGCCGTAATGGTTACGGTTTTCAAGACCCCATTCCGGGTTATGGCTTTATTAATCAAAATTACGTTTTTTCACTAAAAATTCAGTCAAAAATTTTAAATCATAAAAAAACACGAAAGCAATTCCAAACACGAGATCGCTAGGAATCCTATCTAAATTTACCTGAAGCATTTGCTAAGATAACGCTATCGCTATAGCTAACACCATAGCTAGTCGTAGCACCTAACACTGATACAAAGAAGCGACTCCATCCCCGGTGATTGGGGCTCGCCGGAGGAACCAACCGAGGCAACAGTTGGACGGGAGCCGGATCGGAGCTCAACTACAGCGGCGGTGGGCGGCGGGACTCGGTGGAGGAGCTGCCGGTACCCCGACTGGACAGAAGCTCAATTGCAGCGGCGGTAAGCAGCGGGACTAGCAGCGGAGGGTGCTAGCTGAGGCCCAGCTGGATTCGAGGTCGGTCGGATCGGATACCGGTGACACCAGCAGAGATTGTTTTACTATCAACAGGTCAGTAAAAATGCCACCAAAGAAGGAGGAAATGGAAGAGATCTTCTTGGAACATAATTCAATATTATACAGTAATAAGTGGCATTCAGCTGTTTGTTTTATGTCATTTAAGCACAGTTCTGGTACTTAAAAATTATAAAAACCCAGGAGCTTCGGGGGGCTTCGCCCTCCTTGCCCCCCCCCACCGGGACTCTGCCCGGACCCCACTGGGGGACTCCCTGCTACATTTTAAGATAATTTCCCCAACCCCAAATCACATCCCTGGGTAAAGAATGACATACTGAGGCAGGCCAGAAAGTTACAGGGAACAGAAGTTTACCTAAATGAACATTTAACAAAAACTATTGCTGAAATAGCACGACAAGCACGGATGCTGAAAAGACAAAATAAGATAGAGGCAGCATGGACAAGAAATTGTACAGTTTGGATCAAACTAAATGGAACACCTGAGGAAGCAAAAGAGTATAATAATCAGAGATCTTGCCAACTTAAATAAATATAGATGAACACTGATTAAGAAAATTAAGAGACTATGATAATCCATATCCACACACATGGCAAGTCTTTCGTGAGGAATACTTCAAAGCATTTCCAGGAATTATTACTGCGGACTGTGAGCGCATATTCAGCCATGTGAACAAGAACAAAACTGAGTTCAGGTCCAGTCTGTCAACTAAAGTTCTGGGCAACCTCATGACCAGGAAAATGATGATCACAGCTTCGGGTAACAAGTGCCACAGTGTGTTCCATTCAAAAGACCAACTGAAGAAAGCTAAGGGGTGCACCATGGAAAACAACAATGCTTGAGTTACCATAGAGTTTGTCCTTGATCTTTTCCATCAGCATATCTGCATTGACAATTTAAGGAAAATAGAAACATGATTGTTGAAGAAATATGAGGTTGTTAGCCACATTTTAACTTGATTTAATGCTAATATTTATTTGACACTGCGGCCCCTGGACCCCGGCTAGCTACTAGGCTTTTCAGGTTTGAAAGTTGAAGAAATATGAGGTTGTTAGCTACATTTAACTTGATTTAATGGTAATATTTGTTTAGCAAATATTACCATTATTATTATTAGCATTAGCACTAGCATTATTAGCATTAGCATTAGGGGTGACCCCGGCTAGCTACTAGGCTTTTCAGGTTTGAAAAGTTGGCAGGTATGATATAGCGCTTGACCATAGACACTCAAAGCGCACATCTCAAGCGCACGCTTTGAGCGATATAGCGCTTTATCATAGCGTGATTAATATATATATCAGCTTTATCAAGCGTGCGCTATAGCGCTTGATCATAGACACTCAAAGCACACGTCTCAAGCGCGCTCTTTGAGCGTTATAGCGCTTTATCATAGCGTGATTAATATATATATCAGCTTTATCAAGCGTGCGCTATAGCGCTTGATCATAGACACTCAAAGCGCACGTCTCAAGCATGCGCTTTGAGCGATATAGCACTTTATCATAGCGTGATTAATATATATATCAGCTTTATCAAGCGTGCGCTATAGCACTTGATCATAGACACTCAAAGCGCACGTCTCAAGGGTGCGCTTTGAGCGATATAGCACTTTATCATAGCGTGATTAATATATATATATCAGCTTTGTCAACGCGTGTGCTATAGCGCTTGATCATAGACACTCATAGAGTGACGGAAATGTGGCTGCCAATCCGCGCCAGGCCTCTCCGGCCACCACCGAGCATTTAAACATTTTTACACATTCATACCCAGTGTTATGGGCACTGGAGGCAATGCGGGTGAAGTGTCTTGCCCAGGGACACAACGGCAGGATATCTGGGGAGAGCGTGATTCGAACCGCCAACCATCGGGTTATTAGACGACCTGCTCTACCTCCTGAGCCGCTGCTGCCCCATTTTTTCCTCAACTTTCCCTCTTTAGAAAAGCTATGGAGGCTTACCCCGCTCTCTTTATTTCCCTTTGATTGGAAATTACATCCAAAAGCTGCGCAATGTGGCATTTTCACTGACAAATGGCAGTAGTTCGTAGCTTCGCTTCTTGGCTTGTATAAGACAGAAAAAACGGCTGCAACCATTCTACGTCACTACCCAGAATGCATTGCGACGTAAACAAAAATGGCGATTTACATCGTAATAAAGTTTTTTAAAAATATATAAAACTGGGAATTATTTTCAAAAAAATTATATTATAGTTATGTTACTAACATAAAAATAAAGCATATAGAGCTAACATGCCAATATAATTGGAGTTCCTTTTAAGACTTCTGGTGTTGAAGTGTATTATTGATAAGTTTACCATCTAATTGTACTTGACTTTTGAATTGCTTTTCAGTATAATATTCACAATGATTTTGAATATTATTGAAGAAGTGGTTATCAGGATCAATATCATTCTCCGTCTCTTGTAGTTTATGTTCAGCATAATGGCATATTTTCAGAGTCTGAATTTCCTCACTCTGTGTCAAATGACTTCCTCCAACTGGGGATGATTGATGTCTACTAAAGTCAGTCTATAAGTTTTTTGTTTTGTGAGTAGGAGTAGGAAGTGAATGTGAGTAGGAACCTCTTTTTATAACTACACATTCCATTACGGACATAAATCAGTCAACCAGAAAGTTTTAGTGGAGTTAACAATGCAAAAAGCACCTACTTAAAAACCTGAGTAATGACTTCCGTCTTGAAGGTTTGAGGTTTTTCTCCAAAATTTATAACAATTTTCTTACAGTTTTCTACTTTTCTCTGTAAATCTATCTAAAGTTGAAACCATGTTTCTCAAATTTGTAATTTCCTCATGTAAAATTGACTTTTCTTGTACATTTGAAACTTTATTATAAATCTGTGGATTATTTTATGGCTAATTTTTGTCTTTTTTAAAATAAAATTACTGTTCTAGATAAATTTGAAACAGACTGTGGTAATTTTTTTTTAACTTTTTCCTTATAACAATTTACGTTTTTGACCATAATTCTGTTATATTTCTTTATATTTATAGTTGGGGTTTTTTTTCCCCAGAAATCTCCTCACCACCCAGACAGCAGGAAAAACCTCCCTTATTTTGAAATCAAATGTTGGCACGTTCAGTTTGTCTGAAGGCTGCTGACAGATTAAAGCCACTGACTTTGTGAATTTTGGTCACCTTAACCTGCCAGGTACATAATAGGGAACCGTAGTGGACTCTAAAGACATAATTCACCACAATATGTGTTCATGTACAGAATGATCTGTTTGGGCAGTTATAGTTGAAGGACCTCAGTTTAGAGTGAAAAGAGCTCGCGTTTTTAGCTGTTGCCTTTTGTCACTGCCGTTGGAGAATAAAAACGGTACGCCTGCTCATGCGAGAAAAGAGAGAAATTGCCAGTCTCTTCATTCCTGTAATTCCTACAGAACATAACTTAATATTGTAGTGGCTGGTGAAACATATCCTCAGCAATTCATTAATCCCTCTTGCCTTTCCCTTCATATGAAGCTGCATATGAATTCTAACCACATGTCTTAGCTAAGCGACTCTTCCATTATTGCACCCGTTTCCAGCGGGTTAAAACGATAATAAACGCCTCCAGTGCTTCCATACCTTTTTTGATTTTTTTTCCACGTTTAAAGTACTTTAACAAACTCATGTTTCTGTCGGACAGTCACGCTTAGCGAGACACTGCCTGCTGACTGACTGGAAAACTCGCGTGTGCGGGGCGCTTCTAAACTCCACGCGGATGACGGCCACGCGCATTGTTCATGTGCGTGCATGCGCAAAGTCATTGCTTCATATATTTTTCTTAATAAATTCATATCTCCTTGGCGCAGCGGTAAAATTTCTGGTGAGGCGGGCCACCACCGAGAAATGTTACCAGAGGAAACCCTGCTTACAAGTTTGTTGTGGTAGATGATATGGATACTATGTGAATTTGTTGTTGATAACGGCAAAAAGAAAAAATGGTATGATACTGCACTGTTCTGTAATATTGCTTAATAATTGTGAACCTCGTGAGTAAACTGCAATGGAGAAGAGAGGAGGGAAAAAAAAAACGAAAACTGACCTTAAAGGTTCAATAAAACCATGATGTTGATTTAAGGTGGAATTGCCCAGCCCCAGTGTATGGTCAATACAGTTATGAAGGATTATACTCATCTGCATCAGGACATTTAACAACATGAAACAAAAGATCAACAAACAGGAACAACAGGAACTGAAAGTTTTTGAATATACGGATCACAACCCACAGGACGTAGAATATAACATAGACCCTGATAATAATTTATTTAGCTCCATCAATAATAACTGTAGTTACTACACGGATGAACAGTTTAACACAATGGTCATATCTGATTTCAATATTTCTATGATCCACTTCAATGGCAGAAGTCTCTATGCCAACTTTAATAACATTAAAGATTATTTACATCAGTTTAAAGAGCCATTCAATATTGTGACAATATCAGAGACGTGGCTCAGTGAAGAGAAAGGAGTGGATTTTACCATGGATGGCTATGAATTAAATTATATAAACAGAAAAGTGAAAAAAGGAGAAGGAGTTGCAATTTATGTTGACAAGAACTTGCAATACAAGGTTGTTGAAAATTTGTCAGTAACTGTGGATGATTTATTTGAATGTATTACAATAGAAATCTGTCTGGACAATGGGAAGAATATGGTCGTGAGCTGTGTATATAGAACACCTGGATCAAATATTGACTTACTTAAGGACTGGATGGAAAAAGTGTATGCAAAACTAACTTATAAAGTTATGTTCATCTGTGGGGATTTTAATATAGATCTTACGAATTCAAAACAACACAGTTTGACAGAAGAATTTATCAACACAATGTACAGTATGGGCTTACATCCAACAATTACCAGACCTAGCAGAATCACATCACACAGTGCCACACTAATAGATAACATATTCACAAACATTATGGAAAATAATATCATGAGTGGGCTTTTATTGAATGATATCAGTGACCACCTGCCGATTTTTGTTGTCTATCAGTGTGATTATAGGAAGAAAAAGTATACCAAAAATATTAAATATAAAAGAATAAGAACTGAAGAATCTATGTATTTACTGGCAAAGGAATTATTAATACAAGACTGGAAGATGGCTTGTGATGAAAATGATATAAATAAAGCATATGATAAATTTTTACAAATATTTCAATCATTGTACAATAAAAACTGTCCTATAAAACAATACAGTGACAGACAACAAAAGAAAAATATTCCTTGGGTCACCAAGGGGTTAATAAATGCATGTAAAAAGAAGAATACATTATATAAACAGTTCATTAAGTGCAGAATGGTAGAGGCTGAGATCAAATATAAAAGATATAAAAACAAGCTTACTAATATAATGAGGACTTGTAAGAAAGAATATTACGACAGAATATTAGAGGATAATAAAAATAACTTAAGAGGAATATGGCAAGTACTCAATGGGGTTATTAGTAGCCGATCAAAGAATGCTAATTATCCAGAATATTTTATTGAAAATGACAATTTGATAAATAATATGGAGGATGTGGTCAGTGGTTTCAATAATTTTTTTTGTAAATGTTGGTCCTGAATTAGCAAAATCAATAGTGACACCAGAAACAAACAACAGTGGTTCTGTAAATGAAACAGAAGATAGAAATCCTAACGCATTCTTTTTGGGTGCAGTTACCGAAAAGGAAATTATCGAGACTGTGAGTAAATTTAAGAACAAAAAATCAACTGACTGGAATGAAATTGACATGACAATAGTGAAAAAAGTAATTGAAGGAATTGTTAAACTACTCACCCACATCTGTAACCTGTCATTTCAAACTGGTACATTTCTAAACAAAATGAAAATAGCAAAAGTAATACCACTATACAAAACAGGAGACAGTCATTATTTTACAAATTACAGGCCAGTCTCTTTACTCTCACAATTCTCCAAAGTACTTGAAAAAAGCTTCACTAAGAGACTGGATGATTTCATTGAAAAACACAACCTCCTTACAGCCAGCCAGTATGGTTTGAGAGCAGATAAATCTACATCTTTGGCACTGATCGAACTTATAGAAGAAATTACTAGTTGTATAGATAAAATAAAAGTTTGCTGTAGGAGTATTTATAGATTTAAAGAAAGCTTTTGACACTATCAACCACAGAATTTTACTGAGGTAATTGGAAAGGTATGGGATAAGAGGGGTCGGACTGAGTTGGGTGGAAAGTTATTTAAGTAACAGACAACAATTTGTACAAATTGGTGAGCACAAATCGCCCTTCATGGACATCACTTGTGGTGTGCCCCAGGGGTCAGTTTTGGGACCCAAACTCATGATCTTATATATAAATGACATATGCCAAGTATCAAAAATTCTGAAATTTATTTTGTTTGCAGATGACACAAATATCCTTTGCACTGGTGAGAATTTGCAACAGGTTTTAGAGGTGGTCACAACTGAAATGAAAAGGTTAATGCAGTGGTTCAACAAAAATAAATTATCTCTAAATCTGAAAAAAAAAAAATTATGTTGTTTGGAAATTATTAAATAAATCATGAAATAATGGTAACGATAGATGATACCAGAATAGAAACAGTACAGGAAAATAAGTTTCTGGGGGTGACGCTAGACAATAAAATCTGCTGGAAACCTCACGTCCGGGCCAAGTTGGCAAAATATATAGGGATACTGGGGAAAACAAGACACATCTTGGACTATAAATCATTGTTCTTACTGTACAATTCACTGTTTCTACCTTATCTTAACTACTGTGTAGAGGTCTGGGGAAACACCGACAGGACCAACCTCCAGCCAATATGCACATTACAAAAAAAAGCTATAAGGATAATAAATAATGTTGGATATAGAGACCATACCAACTCGTTTTTAAAGTCACATGTCATAAAGTTCATGGATTTAGTTAAATTTAAGACAGCACAAGTAATGTACAGGGTAATTAATAATCAACTCCCAACTAATATACAAAAAATATTCAAAAAGAGAAGAAAGTGATTATAATTTAAGAGGAGACTTAAACTTTGCAAAACCTAAGGTACGAACAACTAAGAAAAGTCTGTGCATATCTGTCTGTGGGGTGGATTTGTGCAACAGTCTGGAGCTGGAACTGAAACTATGTACAAACAGAAATCAATTCAAAAATAGGCATAAACATTATTTGCTGAAAGAATATATGTTAGAAGGGTAGTATTTATATGTACGATTCACTATGCTCACTCTGGGACACTATGGAATAGTAGGTGGGACAGTACTGTGTACAGTGGGGTAAAAAAGTATTTAGTCAGCCACCAATTGTGCAAGTTCTCCCACTTAAAAGATGAGAGAGGTCTCCAATTTTCATCATAGGTATACCTCAACTATGAGAGACAAAATGAGAAAAAAAAATCCAGAAAGTCACATTGTCTGATTTTTAAAGAATTTATTTGCAAATTATGGTGGAAAATAAGTATTTGGTCAATAACAAAAGTTCATCTCAATACTTTGACAGAGGTCAAACGTTTTCTGTCAGTCTTCACAAGGTTTTCACACACTGTTGCTGGTATTTTGGCTCATTCCTCCATGCAGATCTCCTCTAGAGCAGGGATGTTTTGGGGCTGTTGCTGGGCAACACGGACTTTCAACTCCCTCCAAAGATTTTCTATGGGGTTGAGATCTGGAGACTGGCTAGGCCACTCCAGGACCTTGAAATGCTTCTTACGAAGCCACTCCTTCGTTGCCCGGGCGGTGTGTTTGGGATCATTGTCATGCTGAAAGACCCAGCCACGTTTCATCTTCAATGCCCTTGCTGATGGAAGGAGGTTTTCACTCACAATCTCATGATACATGGCCCCATTCATTCTTTCCTTTACACGGATCAGTTGTCCTGGTCCCTTTGCAGAAAAACAGCCCCAAAGTATGATGTTTCCACCCCCATGCTTCACAGTAGGTATGGTGTTCTTTGGATGCAACTCAGCATTCTTTCTCCTCCAAACATGACAAGTTGAGTTTTTACCAAAAAGTTCTATTTTGGTTTCATCTGACCATATGACATTCTTCCAGTCCTCTTCTGGATCATCCAAATGCTCTCTAGCAAACTTCAGACGGGCCTGGACATGTACTGGCTTAAGCAGGGGGACACGTCTGGCACTGCAGGATTTGAGTCCCTGGCGGCGTAGTGTGTTACTGATGGTAGCCTTTGTTACTTTGGTCCCAGCTCTCTGCAGGTCATTCACTAGGTCCCCCTGTGTGGTTCTGGGATTTTTGCTCACCGTTCTCGTGATCATTTTGACCCCACGGGGTGAGATCTTGCGTGAAGCCCCAGATCGAGGGAGATTATCAGTGGTCTTGTATGTCTTCCATTTTCTAATAATTGCTCCCACAGTTGATTTCTTCACACCAAGCTGCTTACCTACTGCAGATTCAGTCTTCCCAGCCTGGTACAGGTCTACAATTTTGTTTCTGGTGTCCTTTGACAGCTCTTTGGTCTTGGCCATAGTGGAGTTTGGAGTCTGACTGTTTGAGGTTGTGGACAGGTGTCTTTTATACTGATAACGAGTTCAAACAGGTGCCATTAATACAGGTAACGAGTAGAGGACAGAGGAGCCTCTTAAAGAAGTTACAGGTCTGTGAGAGCCAGAAATGTTGCTTGTTTGTAGGTGACCAAATACTTATTTTCCACCATAATTTGCAAATAAATTCTTTAAAAATCAAACAATGTGATTTTCTGGATTTTTTTTTTTCTCATTTTGTCTCTTGTAGTTGAGGTATACCTATGATGAAAATTGGAGACCTCTCATCTTTTAAGTGGGAGAACTTGCACAATTGGTGGCTGACTAAATACTTTTTTGCCCCACTGTATTGTTGCCCCACTGTATTGTTTGCCCCACTGTGTTGTTTGGGGCTGGGTTTTGATGTATGGACTGTATGTATGTTGGGATGGATGGGTGTTAATGTTGATATGTACAAAATATAGTTAATTGTTTACTTGGGGTCTTAAATGAGGTAAATTGTATATATTTCACATGGGTTGTATTTATGGAAATAAGTGTTCACTTCTTCCTTCTCCCTTTTGAGCACTGTATACTGTCAGTTTATCCCACTTGTCATTTGTTTTGTTTTTTTTACTTTTTTATTCGAAATAAAGTATCTATCTATCTATGACAGTCTTATTATTATTATTATTATTATTATGTAGTCATATTGTTTTACTGTCATTTCTCTGTTAATAACAATAATAACTAGAAAAGCACTCAAGAGAGCGCAGACCTCCGCCAAGCGCCGCAGTTCCGCCCATACAGTCTTGAGATTCCTTGATCATGAAAACATATGAGAAGCAGTGGTTCAGTAGTTATTCACGAAAATGGCATTTTCCGTAATGGCGGCCACAGTTCCTCCCATACAGTGTTTGTGTGTACATTTTCAGATTCCTTGACCATGAAAACATATGACTAGCAATTGGATTGAGAATGATAGGATTAGTGGTTCAGTAGTTATTCTGGAAAATGTGATTTTCCATAATGGCGCCCACAGTTCCTCCCATACAGTGTTTGTGTGTATGTTTTCACATTCCTTGACCATGAAAACATATGCGTAGCAATTGGATTGACAATGATAGGATTAGTGGTTCAGTAGTTATTGACGAAAATGGCATTTTCCGTAATGGCGGCCACAGTTCCCCCCATACAGTGTTTGTGTGTACGTTTTCAGATTCCTTGACCATGAAAACATATGACAAGCCAATTGGATTCACAATGATAGGATTAGTGGTTGAGTAGTTATTGAGGAAAATGGCATTTTCCGTAATGGTGGTGTCGCGCTAAAGTTCCCCCCATACAGTGTTTGTGTGTACGTTTTGAGATTCCTTGACCATGAAAACATATGACAAGCAATTGGATTGACAATGATAAGATTAGTGGTTCAGTAGTTATTCACGAAAATGGCCTTTTGCGTAATGGCGGTTTAGCGCTACAGTTCCCCCCATACAGTGTTTGTGTGTACGTTTTCAGATTCCTTGACTATGAAAACATATGACTAGCAATTGGATTGACAATGATAGGATTAGTGTTTCAGTAGTTATTCTTGAAAATGGCCTTTTCGGTAATGGCGACCACAGTTCCCCCCATACAGTGTTTGTGTGTACGTTTTCAGATTCCTTGGCCCTGAAAACATATGACTAGCAATTGGATTGACAATGATAGGATTAGTGGTTCAGTAGTTATTCACGAAAATGGCATTTTGCGTGATGGCGGTTTTCTTGTGGACGGTGATCTGGATCACCACCAAAATCTAATCATCTGTAGGATACCCCATTTCTGACAATCTGTGAAAATTTCATGAAAATCCGTCCGTAACTTCTTGAGTTATCTTGCTAACAGACAAACAAACAGACAGACAGACAAACAAACAAACAGACAAACCAACGCCGATGATCACATAACCTCCCCCTTTGGCGAAGGTAATAATAATGGATTGCATTTATATAGCACCTTTCATTCAAATTTACAAGAAAGGTGTGTAATGGCACACTGAACACATGATTAGGTTTTGATGATCTCAAAATGCATATCTCTGCCAAGGCTCGTCCTCTCACAGAGTTTTAGCAACAATACTCCAAAACTACTGGATGGATTTGGATGAAATTTTCACCAGAGGTGCCTCTTGGCCCAAAGATGAACTTATTAGATATTGGAGGTGATCCGTGAGTGCATACCTCCACCAAGGCCCTATCTTGCAATGTACAGATAAATGGTGATATGGATGGACAAAGGGACAGAGGGGAAACAAAGAGAGGGGGGGATGGCGCCTTGGCAGAGGTATGCGGTGTCTGAGTGCCCTCTAGTTTTTTTTTTCCCCACAATATCTTTATTGAACCTTTTTTTTTTTTTTAACAAACATGATACAAACAATCAAACACTAACACTAAAGTACTACAAAAAAAAAAAAATGCACTAAAAACACCAACAACCACCAACAAAATCAAGTCTTCAACAATGCTCCTCTGTTTAGTCTAGACAATCCAATACATGAGTATACATATTATGTTCACCAGTTTGGAATTTACAAGGTCCACACACATCATTCACCTTCTTCTTCAAGAGTTATGTTTAAATTTTTTACATAATCAATAAAAGGTCTCCATATATTCTCAAACACAATTTCCTTTGATTTCAGTATATATGTTATTCTTTCTAATGGAAGGTTTGTTAACATCTGTCTTAACCACTGAGTCACATCTGGTCTATGAGTCTTTTTCCATAATAGTGCAATACATTTTTTGGCATTAAGCAAACTGAGGTCTATGAATGTTCTTTCACTTTTATTAAAGTTATGCTTTTCTGGGTACAGACCCAACAAAAACAGTTTAGGATTCAATATGATTTGTTTTGAGATTATTTTTTCAATTGTTACCCTCACCTCTTCCCAAAACATTCTTATTAATCTACATTCCCATAAACAATGAAATAGGGTTCCTTTACTTTCCATGCATTTTGTGCATGTATCTGGTATATTTTTGTTATATCTATTTAACTCCTCTGGTGTAACATACATCCGCATTAACCATTTGAAATGTATCAATTTAAGGCGTACATTTATTGATTTGGTTTGAGCTTCTGTACAAGCCAATTCCCATTGTTCCTCTGAAATTTCAATTTGCAGATCTTCTTTCCAGTAGTTTAATCTTTTCAGTGAATTTTCACTTGAAGATAGTGTCAATGAGTTATAAAACTCTGAGATAATACCCTTTCTTTTACTATCTTTCATCATCATTTTTTCCAAGGATGAATAAATAGGTCGAGTGAGAGCTTTATTTTGATTTGATCGAATAAAGTTTCTAAGTTGAAGATATTTAAAAAAATGTGTTCTATTGAGATTAAATTTGATCCTCAGCTCTTCAAAAGACATTATGTTGTCTGCACATGGCAAATATAAATCCTGAATCTTTTGTATCCCTTTTAAATTCCATACTTTAAATACAGCGTCCGCTCTCCCTGGTTTAAAATATTGATTACCCCATATTGGACTAAATTGTGACAATAACTGTGGTTCTTTTAAATAGTTTTTAGCTTCACACCATATTTTGATCATATGCTTTACAAATGGATTTTTAACTGAGTGCCCTCTAGTTATTATTATTGTCAAATGTCTCACATACAGACGTGGACAAAATTGTTGGTACCCCTCTGTTAATGAAAGAAAAACCCAGAATAGTCACAGAAATAACTTGAATCTGACAAAAGTGGTAATAAATAAAAAGTCTATGAAAATTAACCATTGAAAATCAGACAATGCTTTTGAATTGTGGTTCAACAGAATTATTTTTAAAAAAACCCTAACTCATGAAACAGGCCTGGACAAAAATGATGGTACCCTTAACTTAATATTTTGTTGCACAGCCTTTTGAGGCAATCATTGCAATCAAACAATTTCTGTAACTGTCAATGAGACTTCTGCACCTCTCAGCAGGTATTTTGGCCCACTCCTCATGAGCAAACTGTTCCAGTTGTCTCAGGTTTGAAGGGTGCCTTCTCCAGATGCCATGTTTCAGCTCCTTCCACAGATGTTCAATAGGATTTAGATCAGGGCTCATAGAAGGCCACTTTAGAATAGTCCAATGTTTCGCTCTTAGCCATTCTTGGGTGTTTTTAGCTGTGTGTTTTGGGTCATTATCCTGTTGCAAGACCCATGACCTGCGACTGAGACCAAGCTGTCTGACACTGGGCAGCACATTTCTCTCTAGAATACCTTGATAGCCTTGAGATTTCATTGTACCCTGCACAGATTCAAGACACCCTGTGCCAGATGCAGCAAAGCAGCCCCAGAACATAATAGAACCTCCTCCATGTTTCACAGTAGGGACAGTGTTCTTTTCTTGGTATGCTTCATTTTTGTGTCTGTGAACAGAGCTGATGTGCCTTGCCAAAAAGTTCCAGTTTTGTCTCGTCTGTCCATGGGACATTCTCCCAGAAGCTTTGTGGCTTGTCAACATGCAGTTTGGGAAATTGCATTCTGGCTTTATTATGATTTGTTTTCAACAGTGGTGTCCTCCTTGGTCGTCTCCCATGAAGTCCACTTTGGCTCAAACAACGACGGACGGTGCGATCTGACACTGATGTACCTTGACCTTGGAGTTCACCATGAATGTATTTAGAGGTTGTTCTGGGCTCTTTTGTTACCATTCGTATTGTCCCGTCTCCTGCGGCCACGTCCAGGGAGGTTGGCTACAGTCCCATGGATCTTAAATTTCTGAATAATGTGTACAACTGTAGTCACAGGAACATCAAGCTGCTTGGAGATGGTCTTATAGCCTTTACCTTTTAATGTGCTTGTCTATAATTTTCTTTCTAATCTCCTGAGACAACTCTCTCCTTTGCTTCCTCTGGTCCATGTTTAATGTGGTACACACCATGTCAACAAACAGCATAGTGACTACTTGTCACCGTTTAAATAGGCCGACTGACTGATTACAAGTTTGTAGACACCTGTGATGTTAATTAGAGGACACATCTTGGTTGAACATGTCCCTATGGTCACATTATTTTCAATCTTTTCTAGGGGTACCATCATTTTTGTCCAGGCCTGTTTCATGAGTTTGTTTTTTAAAATAATTCTGTTGAACCACAATTCAAAAGCATTGTTTGATTTTCATTGGTTAATTTTCATAGAATTTTTATTTATTACCACTTTTGTTAGATTCAAGTTATTTCTGTGACCATTGTGGGTTTTTCTTTCATTAACAGAGGGGTACCAACAATTTTGTCCACGTCTGTAAGTGCTAGTAGTCCAAAATTAAATGTCACATTCAATAGAAACGTTACATGAAGGCAGCTGCCTCCGTCATGAAGCCCTGACTAAAAATATACCTTTATTCTGCATTTATTTGTAGTGCTTAACCATCAGGTAACTGGTATATCCATAATTTGTAAAAGAAAACACCATCATGCTGGGTGAATTATTAATTTACGACACAAATGTTAAAAAAACAAAGATATTTTACTTACCCCCAGCAGCTGCAACAGTCTTCCTCTGGTCTGTTGTCCGTTCTCTGTGTGCTTTCCATTTGAAAATTGTTAATTAATCGACTTTATTTTCCAACACAGTGCTGCATGTAGTACAAAAACAGTTTATCCCTGCTTTATGAAAAATATTTGGGAACTGTTGAGCAGTCTTTAACGGTGACGTTTGTTGGTAAATTAACTTTGGCAAGTCTGCTCTTTGCTGCCAAATGTAAACACGGAAGTAATGTGAGCGTGCAGCAAAGGGAACTCTCCCGCGATTGTTCATCATGCAAGTCTTCAGCCGGCTGCTTGCATTTTGTGTTTCACAGACTGTAAAAAGCATTATATTAAAAGATCGATCTGTGGATTTTGTGGATTGATATCGGCTGTCAAACGTGGCTTGATTTGAATCGCTGGATCGATCTTTTGAACCCACCCCTATTGGATAGGGGTGTGCCATATCGTATTGTTCATGATAATACTGGTATAAATTTTGATACCGATGTAAAAATGAATATCGCCATATTTGGGGTCCGTTACACTGCTGGCAGAAGTTACACATTACCATAGAAACAGCAAAACAAACATGACGTCAGAAGCAGCGCTTCATGCTTGGAAAGTCTGCATGTAGTTGTGAGGAAGTAATTTAGTTTTAAGGCTGTTTCAGACTGCTGCCATCTTTAAAAAAAAAATGCTGCAGCAATGTGGATAATCTCCCTGCATTTTTTCCACATGTCAACAACACCGCTTCAGAGAAAAGTTTTGCTTTGCCCTGAAGCGGTGTTGTTGATGTCCGAAGTGTCCAGAGGTTTATCTTCATTCCATTGTGGCCGCTTCAGTTTGATCTATTGAACCACCCGAAAGAAAACAAAAATCCGTAATAGCCCCAGGAGTTGTCTGTGCAATGGAGACTTCTAACAGAGAGGGGGAGGGAGAGTGAGAGAGACCAACCAGTGCAGTGGTCATTTACCTGCAGAAGTGACTAGTTTGGGGGTAACGGCAAGCAGGTAGGCCAGCATATATTCAGTATGATAAAAAGGATGAAATAATAATAGTTTTAAAAAAGCCCACTCCCTTCCTGTTTTATTTAGACTGTCTTCCTGACCCGGTGAAATAACATACCAGACTAAATTAATATGTTAAAAGGACCAAAACCACCTCATAACCCAGAGCATAAAAATGAGATAAAGACACAAGTGATGTGGTGAATGAGTATTTGTGGTTATACTGCTGTAGCTACTTAAAGTTTAGGGTTTATGTTTTTAAATGTAATAAATAGGTTGCATTCACCATAGCTAAATTTCTCTTACATTCATAAGGCAACGTTTTCAGAACTATTCAGATGCTTTAAGAAAAATCTGCATAATTTTCAACTATAGGTCACGGGTGTCCAATCATGTGCCATGGAGGGCCAAGACCCTGCAGGCTTTACCTCCAACCAGTGTCTTCACCAGCAGATTTCACTGAATTTCTTCCCACTGATTGCTGATAAGTGAAAACACCTGCTGAAGAGACTGGGTAGAAGAGAGAACCTGCAGGGTCTTTGGCCCTCCATGGCACATGATTGGACACCCCTGCTATAGGCTATATATAGTCTGCAGTACCAACTTTACTCTCATCTGCTTGTTACAGTTCTCTCCTAAATTTGTTTTCTCATTTTTTAATATCTTCGCCATAAAGGTACACATTTTTTTAATAAATTTAGAACTTTTTTGTGATAAATTTGTAATGTTTTTCATGCAAAACTGTAAATTTTTAACTAAAGCGACTTATCTTGTGTTTTTATTCTGAAAAGGTGAAGAAATCAGAAGCAGCACCAGATTTAAATTAAGATAAGATTTGTCATCAGTTGTTTTAATAATCAGTAAATCAGCTGACTATTAAAATCCAAATTTATAATCTTCATATATATATGTATGTATATGTGTATAATTACATTTAATGGAGCTTCGGTTTCCTACCACAATCCAAAGACATGCATGTTAGGTTAACTGGTCATTTTAAAATTGTCCCGACGAATTGCCGTCTACTATAGGCCCTTAGAATACAGGGTTAGTACTAGTGAAGTGCTTTGAGTAGTTTTTCAGACTACAAAAAGCACTATATAAGTACAGGTCCTTATTCCTTATTTATAACTAGTTTGATACCTGTTATTTTAAACTGTTGGCCTACTAAAACTGGTGGTTTCTGGTTTCCAACAACAGGGTGGCCTTGGATGAAGTCAAATTCCAGGCCTGAATTTTTGTCCGAGTTCACCCCTCAGTGCACTTAAGATGAGGTGGTTTATATTATTTACTGGTAATATTTGATACACAGTAAAAAAAAAGTTTAAACTCATTCTAAACTGCTCTTTATAAACAGGATAAATAAGAGTTTTTGTTTTGTTTTTACTGAATATGTTGAACATAATGAACGCTGGCCTGTGAAACTGCCCTTTATAAATTTAAAAGAAAAAACTGTACTCTGTGATATTGCGAAGAATATTGTTATTGTGAAAATTCACAGAAATATCACAATATCATTTTTAGGCCATATTTCCCACCCCTACTGTTGGAAGGTCCAATGACACCCAAGATTCAGCTTCCTCACAGAAGGCATGACATTTTCTCCCAGGATTTCTTGATACTTCATTGAATCCATCTTGCCCTCCACACAGTACCAGAGGAAGTGAAGCAGCCCCAGAGCATCAGTGAGAACACCACCATGCTTCACTGTAGGCAGGGTGTTCTTTTCACCGTATACTTCATTCTTCCTCATCCAGACATACTGCTGATCCATCAGCCCGAAAAGTTCCAGTTTTGTTTCATTGCTCCACAGTACAGAATCCCCAAACCTCTTTGCCTTATTTATATAGTTTTGAGCAAATTTGAGTCAACTTTTCTTGTGCTTTTGGGTCAGTAGTGGTGTACGTCTTTGAGTTTGGGTATGGAGCCCTTCAGCGTTTAGTGTGCGCCTTACTGTGAAAACTGACACCTCAGTGCCTGCTGCCATCAAATCTTGCTGCAGGTCTTTTGCAGTCAGTCAAGGGTTTTTGACCACCTGCCTCCTCAGGACTCTGGGGGCAGCCATCAATAGCTTCCTCTTTCTGCCACGTTCAGGTAGTGTAGCCACTGTTCCTTTAATTTTAAACTTGGGAACTATCCTTCCAATTGTATTTCTAGGAACATTCAGTGTCAATAAAACTTTTTTCACGTTGTAATTATGGGGTATTGTGTGTAGAATTTTGAGGGAAAAAAATGAATTTAATCCATTTTGGAGTAAGGCTGTAACATAACAAAATGTGAAAAAAGTGAAGAAGCGCTGTGAATACTTTCCGAATGCACTATAACTGCATGTTAAAAACAAACTAGAGTAATATTCGACTTCATTAAAGTAATAAAAGAAAATAACAAGCTAGTCCATCCTGTTTGAAACCTTGCTGGGTCGAGAAGTTTAAAAGTTTAATTAGGCTTCAGATGAAAATTAAAAGCACTTCTTCCAGTCCAAAATAAAGTTTAAAAACAATTTAAATATCAGTGCAGGAATGTGAGCCTTTATGACACATACAGTGAAATATTTAAGCCGTTTTAAATGTTATTTGTGATGATTATGGTTCTTTTTTTAAATAAATTACAAATCATGATATTCTAATTTACTGAGATGCACTAATGTTCAGAATCAAGGCTGATATTATGCTGACAATAATGGAGAATACGAAAAAGAGTAAGCTGCTGCTGTAATTCACCCATTTACTGTAGTTAACGTATTAGCCTGCATAACAGAAGCAGCTCAGCTGTCAGCAACTATCGTAAGAAAGATTATTGTCCAACAGCAGGTAAACTATTTAAACAGCATGTACTAATAGTGTGGTCGGTTTTGTAAAGCTGAGAGAGTCGCTCATTGACAATAAGAAGCGCTAACGTTACTTGCTAACCTTAGTGGTGCAGTCCACTGACAGGTAGCCAGGAACGGAGAGAAGGAGGGAATGGATCCATGTAGTGCAGCTGTGATATGACAACATTGCTTTACAGTCTACATTTAACTTGTTTCATTTGTTAATTTTCTGTAAAATCCTCCCATACTTTGGCCTTCTCCGTGATTTTCTCTCCGTGTCGCCATGATGCATTCCTGTTTTTTGCTGGAACGGTTAAACTGAACATTTCCACGGAATGCATATAATCTTTAAAATTAAAACAATTTGTCAACAATAAGAATCTGCGTCGACAAATTTTTATGATCGATGCTGTTGACAAGGTCGAGTAATCGTTTCAGCCCTAAACAAAATGTGGAAAAAGTGAAGCGCTGGGAATACTTTCTGGAT
This sequence comes from Pholidichthys leucotaenia, assembly GCA_020510985.1. NCBI lineage: Eukaryota > Metazoa > Chordata > Actinopteri > Cichliformes > Pholidichthyidae > Pholidichthys > Pholidichthys leucotaenia. The sequence continues at coordinate 140,547,636 of CM035846.1, read as the reverse complement.
GCACTGTATCGTTTTCCTTGTTTTGTGTAAGTCAATGATCCCTTCTCTGAACTTTTTAGACAATTCTCTTGACTTAGCCGTATTTTTTTCAAACATGCAATCTAAACGTCACCGTCAACATTCCAGGTATTTGAGGTGTTCTATCTCAATCAGACCTGATGCAACTAATGAAGCTCTTGATTGGTTGCATCAGATGTGCTTGAGACCACACCTGATTTGCAAATATGTGCTCTTATGAGGAATTCTACTCAGGGAGCGGAATAATTTTGAGACTGCAGTAGTCATTGAAAGTAGGATTTAGTGTTGAATTGGGATAAAATCCTTCTAATATTAGTTTTATTTAACTATTTAAACTGTTCTTGTGCAATTTGTTCATTGCAAATACTTGAAATTTTAAATTTTGCCAATAAACCTAAAATGCAAAGAGGGTTGAATGATTTTGATAGCAAGTTCTGTAGATGTAGCTTTTCCCAGTGGGTGTTATTTCTCATTGGTAATGGTCTGTCTGCACAGTCGTAGCTAAAGCTTCACATCCATGGCATCTGTGCCACACAGATGTTGGTTAGATAGTATTGCATCACTGGAGTCATGCACACTTTTGCTCCACCCTTGTCCCATCATTTTCTCTTTCGTAGAGGATAATTATAAAAGTAACTTCTTGGTAAAGAATTAAAACTACTTAACTTTTAGTCGCAGCAGATGTCTGCCCCTCTCTGAGCCTGGTTCTGCTAGAGGTTTCTTCCTGTTAAAAGGGAGTTTTTCCTCTCCACCGTTGCCAAGTGCTTGCTCACATTGCTGGGGTCTTTCTGCAATTGTGGGGGTTTCCCCTATATTTGAAAGTGCTATGAGATGACTGTTGTTGTGAAATGGCGCTATATAAATAAAGTTGATTTGAATTGAATAGCAACATGAAGTAAAATTTAAGTGCATTGAACATATTTTTTTAAAACAGAAGTGGGATTAACATAAAATTGATTTTTTTTTTAAATTTTCTTTCCAAATCAAGAAGAGAAAAAACTTTCAGAACCATTTGATCATGAGGGGAAAAAAATATTGAAGTATCTTGTAATTTTCATAGAAAATACCTGCACAAATCTTGATGTGCAGCTCAATCTGCAGTCAAAAAGACTTTGACTGCAGACTTAACAAGCTGACTGGCAGGAAATGTGGCCTCAGCTCTAAAGCTGTCAGTTGAAATAATGGAAAGGCTTGTAAAACTCCTTTAAAACATAATTCAAGGTGGAATGTGGCAAAAGATATTGAACATTCCCAGTCAGCTGTTGGGGTGGGGGGAAAAATAGCGTAATATCACAGTGCTTTGTAGCAGCAATATTGTGTACAATCAGAGGTGTCGGTATTGTGATATTGTAATAAAAATATTAATTGGTGCAAATACAAACTTTACTATTTGGGTACTATTGTAATAAAAACCAGTTGATGCTTTGCTGTACTAGATGGTGCTAAGTGCTCACCGCCTGGTCAGCAGAGTAAAGAAGTGACTCGTGAGATCTAGTCATGAGTTGGACAAGACAAAGATTGGGATGTCAAATCACAATATCTGCTATCACAATAACTAGCATATTACAAGATCAGGATAATGTTGTATTAGGGATGCACGATATATGCCGGCATGCTATGAGTACCGACCGATGAAGCATTTAAAATTTTGTTGGCTATTGGCAAAAACTTATATTTACAGCTGATAGAATATTACAGTAAACTAGTGACGTTAAAACCGAGGCCTCATGAAACAATGAGCAACTTTAAGACAATTGCTTCATGAGCGACACAGTGTTAAGAAACATCTAATAAAGACTATCTGGTGACCTGAAAAAAATCTTAATACTTTTTTTTTTTTGAGCATTTGGCCATCCGAGGTCTATTCAAAATTGGATGGCAGGAACAAACAATACAAAGCAAACAAAAAAAAACCTACAGTGGTGTGAAAAAGTGTTTGCTCCCCTTCCTGATCTCTCATTTTTTTGGATGTTTGTCACACTTAAATGTTTCAAATCATCAAACAAATTTAAATATTAGACAAAGATAACACAAGTAAACACAAAATGCAGTTTTTAAATTAAGGTGTTTATGATTAAGGGTTAAAAATCCAAACCTACATGGCCCTGTGTGGAAAAAGTGATTGCCCCCTAAACCTAATAACTGGTTGGGCCACCCTTAGCAGCAACAACTGCGATCAAGCGTTTGTGATAACTGGCATTGAGTCTTTTACAGCGCTGTGGAGGAATTTTGGCCCACTCATCTTTGCATAATTGTTGTAATTCAACCACATTGGAGAGTTTTCGAGCATGAACCACCTTTTTAAGGTCATACCACAGCATTTCAATCCAATTCAGGTCAGGACTTTGACTAAGCCACTCCAAAGTCTTCATTTTGTTTTTCTTAAGCCATTCAGAGGTGAACTTGCTGGTTTGTTTTTGATCATTGTCCTGCTGCAGAACCCAAGTGCGCTTCAGCTTGAGGTCACAAACAGATGGCTGGACATTCTCCTTCAGGATTTTTTAGTAAACAGCAGAATTCATGGTTCCATTTACCACAGCAAGTCTTCTAGGTCCTGAAGTAGCAAAACAGCCCCAGACCATCACACTACCACCACCATATTTTACTGTTGGTATGATGTTCCTTTTCTGAAATGCTGTGTTACTTTTACGTCAGATGTAATGGGACACATACCTTCTAAAAAGTTCAACTTTTGTCTTGTCAGTCCACAGAGTATTTTCCCAAAAGTCTTGGGGATCATCAAGATGTTTTCTGGCAAAACTGAGACGAGCCTTTATGTTCTTTTTGCTCAGCAGTGGTTTTCGTCTTGGAACTGTGCCATGCAGACCATTTTTGCCCAGTCTCTTTCTTATGGTGGAGTCATGAACACTGACCTTAACTGAGGAAAGTGAGGCCTGCAGTTCTTTGGATGTTGTTGTGCGGTCTTTTGTGACCTCTTGGATGAGTCATCACTGTGCTCTTGGGGTAATTTTGGTCAGCCAGCCACTCCTGGGAAGGTTCACCACTGTTACATGTTTTTGCCATTTGTGGATAGTGGCTCTCACTGTGGTTTGCTGGAGTCCCAAAGCTTTAGAAATGGCTAGAAAATTGAACTCAGCTTCCCAAAGATGTGATAAAGTTAATTTATGTTTTAATGGGGGGAGGCAATCACTTTTTCACACAGGGCCATGTAGGTTTGGATTTTTCTTTACCCTTAATAATGAACACCTTCATTTAAAAACTGCATTTTGTGTTTACTTATCTTTGTTAAATATCTAAATTTGTTTGATTATCTGAAACATTTAAGTGTGACAATGAATGAATGAATGAAACATACATCAGGAAGGGGGCAAACACTTTTTCACACCACTGTAATTCCCTCTCAATTTTCCCGCAAGCCCTCAAGTCACGTGATGTGACCGACATAACGAGGCCTTGGTTGCTACGGTCATGTGACTGGGCATGTTGACACAGTTCTCGACACTCTGCTCATGACGCTTCCGCGTTATATTGCTCGAGTCAGTGTCTAAGTGGGCGGTGTCGAGCATAACATCACTACAGTAGACAGTCTCTAGTGAAGCTCTGCCCCTTTATCCTTGGCGTGGGGGACTGACGTCATTGCGTCATGTGAACATATCTCAACTAACATAGCTGCTCCCACAACAGCATGCCGAAATGCTGGATTTCCGTACTCCTTCAAACAGTGCTGTGTGTGGTTGTTATTTGTATTACTTTTTGTGGTTAAGCACTGTTGAAGTATATCACACATCTTCTACAGCAGAGTGGAATTACTGTACAATTGGGAGAATATGCCAAGTTCCTATAGCGGTACTGGTGTTTACGCTGTCCGGAGGTGGAGGTGGCAATGTAAACAGAAGTGGGTTAACCAGCAGGCTAGGGTAGTATCTCACTGGGCTGAGACAGCTTGAGATTAGTTGGAGAATGGCATTCTTGAGTAAGTTTCCAAAAGTCTCCAAACATTCTCAGTGGTTCTCATTTTCCTCTCCTGAGTTGCAGGGTCTCTGACATAACGTTCGGCTCAGGAGACGCACACACACAGGCTCAGAGTAGTTCAAACTGTTTATTAACAACAGGGATGTTTGGGTGCGTGTCTGCGGAATGTTAATGTGTTGGTGGTGGCGTCTGCTTCGGACCCAGAGGCAGGAGACCGTTCAGCCGGCAACCCTATGGGAGAAATTGGACACAGGGTGATGAGCACACACCAACACAGGAGGAGAATAGGCGAGGGAGAGAAGCTTACTTGTTTGGGCAGATGACTGGCGCTTCAAGGATGGAAGCCCGGGAGACAGCCACCTGCAGGGCTCGGTGCAGCAGCGAGGAGAGACGAGGGACGGGGTTGTCCGCCGCCGAGGAATCCACCTGTGCACAGGGGAGCAGACTGGAGAGATGAGGTAAGTGAACTTCTTACCGGTAAAGAGGATGCTGAAGAGAATGTGGTAGAAGTCCATGCAAGGAAAATGAAGTCTACGGCTTCAGGCCGAAGCTCAGGGCGAGGCGGCTTTTATCCTTCGCCGCTGACGAGTAGCAGGTGCGTGAGCAGGTGGCGCCGCTGATGAATGGCGCGGCGTGACAGTACTCCCCCCTCTAGCAGCGCCTCCTGGCGATGGCTTATCCGGGTGCGCTCGGTGGAAGTCCGCGATGAGCGATGGGTCCAACACAAACGACGGGGGCACCCACTGTCGATGCTCGGGCCCATAGCCCTCCCAGTCCACCAAGTATTGCAACCCACGACCCCGGCGCCGGGAGTCCAGGATGGAGGAGGCGGACCAGGCCGGATGGCCACCAATCATCCGGGGCGCGGGTTGCGCTGCAGGAGGAGGGCAAAGGGGGTCAGTAACCGCCAGTTTCACCTTCGACACGTGGAAAGTAGGATGAATGCGGAGGGAGGGGGGAATAGCCACGCGCACAGCCACCGGGTTGATGATCCGGGTGATGGGGTAGGGACCCATGAAGCGCTGTGCCAGCTTTCTCCTCTCGCCTTTTAGAGTGACGTCCTGGGTGGAAATGTAAACAAGCTGCCCAACTCTGTACGCCGGGGCAGGTCTCCTACGCCGGTCCGCCACAGTCCTGTTGCGCTCCGCTGTGCGCAATAGCGCATGGCGCGCGGCAGCCCAGGTGGAGCGGAACTGCCTGAGATGGGCCCTAACTGACGGGACAGTTACCTCACTCTCCTGCTCCGGAAACAGCGGGGGGTCGTAACCCAGGGACGCTTTGAAGGGGGACATCCCTGTAGCAGAAGAGCGAGCGGTGTTGTGGGCATATTCAACCCAGGCAAGATGGTTGCTCCAGGACGCGGGTTTGGATCTGGACACACAGCGGAGCGCAGCCTCCAGCTCCTGGTTGGTCCTCTCACACTGCCCGTTGGATTGGGGGTGATGGCCAGAGGAGAGGCTCACCTTGGCTCCGATGGCGTTGCAGAAAGACCTCCAAACCTCAGATGAAAACTGGGGGCCCCGGTCCGAGACCACGTCCACCGGAATCCCATGCAGCCTGACCACGTGTTGGACGAGGAGGTCCGCCGTCTCCAGGGCAGTAGGGAGGCCTCGCAGGGGGACGAAGTGCACGGCCTTGGAGAAGCGGTCCACGATGGTCAGGATGGTGTCATAGGAATTGGAGATGGGGAGTCCGGTGACGAAATCCAGAGCGATGTGCGACCAGGGCCTGCCAGGGACGGGCAGGGGCTGGAGCAGACCCGCTGGAGGGGCATTTCCCGACTTGCAGGTGGCACAGATTGGGCAAGCCCGGGCGTAGCGGGCTGCATCCCTCCGCAGGCCTGGCCACCAAAAGGACCGTTGGAGGAGATCTATCATCCGGGAGGTGCCAGGGTGACAGGTGAGCTTGGAGGTGTGGAGCCAGTGGATGACCTCTCCTCGGACCGCGGATGGCACGAACAGCCTCCCCTCCGGTCCGCCGCCAGGGTCAGGTTCCACCTCCTGTGCCTTCCGGATCTTGCTCTCAATGTCCCACGAGATGGCTCCCACGACGCACGACCTGGGCAGGATGGAGTGGGGCGCCTCCTCCGACTCCACGGGGGCGAACTGCCTGGAGAGGGCGTCAGGCAGGACGTTCTTAGAGCCAGGCCTGAAGGTGATGGAAAATTGGAACCTGGCGAAGAACAGGGACCAGCGCGCCTGGCGGGCGTTCAGGCGCTTGGCAGACCGTAAGTATTCCAGGTTCTTGTGGTCCGTGAGGACCACAAACGGCAGGCTTGCCCCCTCCAACCAGTGGCGCCACTCCTGCAGGGCGAGCTTGATGGCCAAGAGCTCTCTGTCCCCCACATCATAGTTTCTCTCCGCCGGGGACAAGCGCCGGGAGAAGAAGGCGCACGGTCGCTTGGCGCCATCGTCCGGTGACCGCTGGGACAGCACTGCTCCCACTCCCGTGTCCGAGGCGTCTACCTCTACAATGCACTGCAGCGCGGGGTCGACCTGGCGAAGGACCCGGGAGGAGGAGAATTCCGCCTTCAGCGCCTCAAAGGCGGCAGCGACCTCTTCGGTCCACCGGAACGGGACCTTCGGGGACGTGAGGCGGGTCAGTGGTCCCACGATGGCACTGAAGTTGGGAACAAAGCGGCGGTAGAAATTGGCGAAGCCAACAAATTGCTGCACCTGCTTCCGGGATGCAGGTGTAGGCCATTCCACCACCGCCTTTACCTTCTCTGGGTCGGGGAGCACCTTATCGTGGGCGATGATGAACCCCAGGAAGGACGTACTCCTGGCGTAAAATTCACACTTTTCCGCCTTAACGTACAGACGGTTCTCCAGCAGCCTTTGGAGGACCCGCCTCACGTGGACCTGGTGCTCATCCCTGGACTTGGAGAAGATGAGGATATCGTCCAGGTAGACGAACACGAAAAGGCCAATGAAGTCCCGGAGGACGTCATTAATGAGGCGCTGGAAGACTGCAGGAGCGTTGGTCAACCCGAACGGCATCACCAGATATTCAAAGTGGCCGTTCGGGGTACGGAAGGCCGTTTTCCACTCATCTCCCTCCCGGATCCGGACGAGGTGGTAAGCGCTGCGTAGGTCCAGCTTGGTGAACCAGGTCGCCCCCTGGAGGGAGTGGAAAGCAGTGTCCATGAGAGGCAGGGTGTAACGGTCCCTCTCCGTGATATTGTTGAGGGCCCGGTAGTCGATACAAGGGCGGAGGGACCCATCCTTTTTCCCCACGAAGAAGAACCCTGCCCCCACGGGTGACGATGATGGGCGGATAATCCCAGCACTTAATGATTCCTTCAGGTAGGCGTTCATCGTCTCCTTCTCCGGCGCAGACAGGCTGTAAAGGCGACCAGAAGGTAAGGGAGCCCCCTGGCGGAGGTTGATGGCGCAGTCATAGGGCCGATGAGGGGGAAGAGACATAGCTTTCGCTTTGCTGAACACCATACCCAGGTCGTGAAATTCTGGGGGCACCAGAGACAGGTCCGGGGGTGCAGCGTCCGTCGCAGGGGGAGGAGCGGACGGAGAGCAGGCAGCGGACTGAAGGCAGGTGCCCATACAGAACGTACTCCATGCCGAGATCCCAGCTGATTTCCAATCCAGGACCGGATTGTGAAGGCGGAGCCAGGGATACCCCAGGATGACGGGCGACACAGAGTTGGGAAGGACGTAAAAGGTCATCTCCTCCCGGTGGTTTCCCGAGATGATGACCGGTAGGGGAACAGTTTGATGTGTCACTCTCCCGAGGGTGGCACGGGAGAGGTGGATCAGGGAGAGGGGAGTGTTGAGTGCCTGGCAGCGGATGCCCAATCGGGTTGCCAGGCTTTGTGAAATGAAGCTGCCTTCTGCGCCCGAATCCACCAGTGCGTGGGTGAGGTGCCCAGTAGAGTTATGGCAGAAACGGATGGGCAGCTTCAATTGAGAAAGTGATCCTAACCGATTGACATCCGCGAGGCTTCCAACAGTGACTCGCGGACCCCACCGACTGGCTTTCCGTGGACAACGCTCCACGGTGTGTTGGTCGCCTCCGCAATACATGCAGAGGCCCAACTCACGGCGGCGTTGTTTCTCCACAGGGGAAAGTTTAGTCCAGGCCGTCACCATCGGCTCCGACTCCTCGGGGCGCGATGCTGGCGGCGCCGCCAGGGGGCGAGCTTGGAACAGGTGCGGCGAGGCTCCACGAGGGCGAGAAGAAGAAGACCTCCGCCCCGAGGAGCGCTCGCGCAGCCTGTTATCCAAACTTATCGCAAAGGATGTCAGCTCCGCTAGCGTCCCAGGGATATCCCGACCAGCCAGTTCATCCCTCAGATCACTATTGAGGCTGCGGAGGAACAGGCCACAGAGGGAGCGTTCCTCCCAGCCCAATTCCTCCGCCGCTACCCGGAAGTCGACCGAGTGGTCCGCTGCCGACCGGCTTCCCTGCTGGAGAGCGAGAAGCCGATCGACCTGGACCGTTTCGGTTTGTGAGTGGTCAAAGACCTCCAGAAAGCGCCTCACGAATTGGTCATAGGTGAGGGTGGCATAACTGGGCCTCGCCATTACGGCGTAGGTCCAAGTTAACGCACGCCCCTCCAGAAGATTCCCTATGTAACCAATTCGGCTGTGATCCGAGGGAAAATCTCCGGGCACACGGTGGAACACGGACTCACACTGCATAATAAACCCCCGCGCTCCGCCGAGCTTACCGCTAAAGCGGGCGGGGGTCGGAATCGGCGTGAGCCGAACCGGTGCCACTGGAGCCGGCTGGACGGCCGCTGGAACAGCAGGAGCCGCGCCACCCTGGTGAGTCGGGAGGAACGGCTGTTGGGGGTCCAAGCGGTTCAATCGGTTAGTCAGTTCTAATAATTGATGAAGAACCACCTGTTGCTGATAAACAATCTGATCCACCCGAGCCTCGAGGATGGTAAACCGGTGTGCGAGCCCGCCGCCTGCCGAGCCGCTCTGCTGAAGCCGTACTGACATAACGTTCGGCTCAGGAGACGCACACACACAGGCTCAGAGTAGTTCAAACTGTTTATTAACAACAGGGATGTTTGGGTGCGTGTCTGCGGAATGTTAATGTGTTGGTGGTGGCGTCTGCTTCGGACCCAGAGGCAGGAGACCGTTCAGCCGGCAACCCTATGGGAGAAATTGGACACAGGGTGATGAGCACACACCAACACAGGAGGAGAATAGGCGAGGGAGAGAAGCTTACTTGTTTGGGCAGATGACTGGCGCTTCAAGGATGGAAGCCCGGGAGACAGCCACCTGCAGGGCTCGGTGCAGCAGCGAGGAGAGACGAGGGACGGGGTTGTCCGCCGCCGAGGAATCCACCTGTGCACAGGGGAGCAGACTGGAGAGATGAGGTAAGTGAACTTCTTACCGGTAAAGAGGATGCTGAAGAGAATGTGGTAGAAGTCCATGCAAGGAAAATGAAGTCTACGGCTTCAGGCCGAAGCTCAGGGCGAGGCGGCTTTTATCCTTCGCCGCTGACGAGTAGCAGGTGCGTGAGCAGGTGGCGCCGCTGATGAATGGCGCGGCGTGACAGTCTCACACTCATCTTGCAGGAATTTTGAACATGTTCAAAAAAATTTGCACGACAGCTATCTCTCAAAATAATCTGAATTATCACAGTGTCTCAAACCTGTCTTGACCTTATCTCAAGTGTTGGACAGCCATTGCGGGACTGTCATGAGTGCACAAAACCCCTAAATTTTGTCTCACACATGTTGCGAGAATGTCCTGCAACACTTGAATGACATGTATGCAAACATGAGGAGAACTTTGGCCAAAAACACGCTGGGAGTTTGTGCAGGATTATTGCAACATTTGTGAGTCAGTGTGACTCCAAGTGAAAATTTTTGCAAATTCATGGATTTGTCTCAGGGTTTTTTTTTTTTTTTTTTTTATCTCCAACTAGTTGCGAGCTGTCTCAGCCTAGTGAGGTAGTACCCTTAAGCCGCTTTTCCACTAGCCCAGCTCGCCACGCCTCGTTTCGTTTCGCTACTACTCGGTTCAGCCTCGGTTGTGTCTCCATTACAGCCGGGTAAAGCGGGGTTAAGCTGGGGTGGGCGTGATTTTTTTTTTTTACAGCAAGGCGGCGCCACACTCCCGTGACATAAAACACGCGACCCAAGCCAAACATAACATGACGGCTGTACAAGGCGACTCCTCGCTCTGTGGCTTTTTTCACCGTAAATGCCAAAAAGGACTACCAGACAAGGGTACAGGCAGCGAGACAAAACACTCTGGAATAGTTCTGCAGCTTCTGGGAGAGCCAAAGACGTGAGGATACAAACTAGGTCATATATGACGGTAAGCTAATGGTTGCTAATGCTAGTTTGCTATAAGTACATCGTACTGCACTGTAATGTCTGCAAGTTATCGCTGCTGGGTACTAAAATATGTACGCTGTGTGTGTTTCAGATGGCTCTGTTGTGGGAAAATTACCGCTTCAAACGGTCGGTCTGGCGTTCAGCACAGCCTGTCACTGATGTCAACACAGCTTCACAAACGTCAGTGGTTGTAGAGCTTAAGAATGTCTGTAGAAACATTTATTTCCTGTGCAACAAATTGCTCTGATCTGCGTGAAAATCATGAAGAGACTGTTGAGACATCATGGATGTACCTGCTGCAGCAGCACTGAGCCTGAGGTGGTGTCATAGCAAAAAATGATAAGCTGACACAACTTGATCGCCAGGTTAATAACTATATTAGCCACAAAATATATATTCAAAAAGTAAACAGTACTGAGTTAGGTATAATAAGATATATTTGACAGTTATGATGCATTTTAGGCTAAAACAAACTTGATCTAGGATTAAAAGCAATTAAAATAATGCAGTCACAAGGTTACATGGAAAATGCTTGATTTACTAGATACATATACTGTAGAAATATATATTCTCTGTATCAACAATGTACTATATATACATTCATGTAGTATTGCACTGGGAATTGCACTGACAATAAACCTCTGAAGTTTTTGCAGATGTCTCTTTTTTTATATGTGAAGGTTACCACCATGTGACATAAATTTAATACTGACAGATCGGAAAAGCTGTCTAAGAACAATCCAGCAGTTTGAGAAATCACTTTTGGTTTGGTGTAAGTCTGTCAACAGGATTGTGAACCATAAAGCAGTTTGTGTTAAAATGTTAAATCCCATTAAACCCTAACCCACGGGTGTCCAATCATGTGTCATGGAGGGCCAAGACCCTGCAGGTTCTCTCTTCTACCCAGTCTCTTCAGCAGGTGTTTTCACTGATCTGCAGTCAGTGGAAGAAGTTCAGTGGAATCTGCTGTTGAAGACACTGGTTGGAGGTAAAGCCTGCAGGGTCTTGGCCCTCCATGGCACATGATTGGACACCCCTCCCCAAACCCATTATGATGAATAGTAGATGCTAATATGACCCAGAATTCCTCCATATACTGGTACTATCACTAAAGTATGCAGGGTCTTCTGCGGTGGCACATCCAACAATACAGTCTTCAGTTAATAAAATAATTGTTTTGGTTACTTTTCTTAAAAATGAGCCATTATTTTCAAGATCACCCATTAATGGTTTGTACTATTGACTCTTTTCCCACCAGTGTATTAACAGACAAAAATAGAAATCATGATGCAAACACATAAGTCACTAAATTGTTTATTAAAATGAGCAGCAAATTCCAGATTATTCAGAATGTGCAAAATTCAAACTGTAAGACTGGGTCACTCAGCAGCTGGGATGTGCAGCTCACACTGGTCCCAGATCAGCAGATCTTAGGCCTGCATCTCTGTAAATAGTGACGCAAGGTCCAGTTTGGGGTGGATCGTTTCCCTCTTGCCTAGACAAAAGACAGAAATGGGTGGTGGTTAAATTAAGGAAGTTTAAAACATATTTGGGAAATACACTTGTTGCTAAAAGCCAGTGGTGGAATGTGAATGAATGAATGAATCTTTATTTTGGAAAATAGAATAATATAATAAAGGGGAAAAAAATCTAACAAGGTCGAATTAAATAATAAGTCCTCTGATTATACAGTTCAACATAGGTTATCTGAAATGGGTGATGGCTGAAGCCGCAGCTTATATTGCCCACCCATATTCCATCCAAGAATTCAAAAGAAAAACAAAACGGGAGCGATTACAATTTCAATGTGAATATAAAGTACTTCGTTGTTGTATTTAACCACAATTTCCATGTAGCTGCACTGATGTAAAGTCGATTTTACAAGGGCTGCGTTACATTAAAAATCATCTGTTTTTACTGTGGCCTCAGCAATCAGAATGAATTAATACATTCACTTGGATGGAATCTAGTACTTTAACTGAGGGTGTGCATCACCGAGTATGGAGTCGCTCAGTCAAAATATGGAGTTGTGATCAATAAAAGTTTGTCTTGAATGTAAAAGTGTCTCTTCTCGCCCTGGCTTCAAGTGTGGGCGGTGTTTTGTACTGTTATTGCTAAAATATAAAAGGATGCACAACAATGTGTCTCAAATATTTGTAATGTGTCCTGTTACTGCATGAGTTTATTGATGATAGACTATAAACTACACATAAACTAAATTATATTGATGACTGAACAACTGCCATTCCCCATAAGATACAGTTGTGAACATAACTCACAAAGGATCACACAAGTGATCTGACAAAAAAATACATTAACAAGCGGTTTATTTTAGTTGATGTGCCATTCTTTTTCAATTATTCTGTAATTAATACTCACACAATCAAATAAATCTCAGTTCAGTCCCTTTTATATTAAGTGGAAATTGTGCTACTTTGGTTTTGACACTTTACCTAAAAAAGCAAAGGATTTCAGTACATTCCACAGTGGCGAGGTCCGTTGAGGGGCGGCTGCTTTCCTCTTGCCTAGACGAACGACAGAAATGGATGGTGGTTAGGTTCAAGCAAGTTCAACACTTACACAGGCACATCTCAAAAATTAGAATATCATGAAAAAGTTCAATATTTTTGTGACTCATTTCAGAAAGTGAAACCCATATATAGATTCATTACAGGGACAGTGATATATTGAAAGTGTTTATTTTAATATTGATGATTATGGCTACAGCCCATATTAACCAACACCTCAGCGGCCAACATTTATATTTAAAAACTATTTTTTTAAAGTTAATTTATGTAAAATTCTAATTTTTTGCCAAATTGAATTTGGGGTTTTCAGGGGCTGTAAGCCATAATCATCCAAATTAAAATAAATAAACGCTTGAAATATATCAATGTGTAAGGAATCTATATAATATATGGATTTCTCTTTCTGAAATGAGTGTCAAAAAATATTGAATTTTTTCATGACATTCTCATTTTTGGAGATGTACTTGTATAAGGGAAATACACTTGTGAGTGGTGGGATGTGACAAAAATGCTTCGTTTCCCTGACAAGCACCGCAGGATCCACTCTGTACATCTACAAGTACATTATCAATCCAGGGATTTATGGTGGAACAGCACAATACTGTTCCAGCACCTTTTATGGAAAATCCACAGAATAGGTGTGTGGGTCTATTCTGACGCTTTAGAAAATTATATGAATGACTTTATAAATCGCTGGTTTGAAAAATCACTTTTATATTGTTGAGATTTCGGCTCCTGGGCTCAACTTCACCTGCATCTACAATATAAACACTGAGGAAGGCTAAACCCTGGCATGTGGAAACACATTCTAGCATTAAATTACACACAATTTAATGCGCAGCACCAAAGTGCAGCACGTACACAAACCAGGACTTTAACCAGGATTAACATATTTCATCGTTTTGCTCTCACAAGCGAATACTTAGGACAAAACAAGCGCGAATCAGCAGTTGGTACTAGCTAGCTACTAGCTAAAACTCTTTAGCCAGCACAGGACTGCACTGTATGGCTCAAAAAAAGTGAGCTTACCACCAACAGGATAAATAAGCGAATAGATGCACATTATTACAAATCACTCACCATCAATGATTCTCTCACGTTTGTCTTCAGCTTGTCCGTAGTCTGGTTCTATGCTGGGCTGCATCTGTATCGGTGCGGGTCGCTCCTCACTGTGGATCTGCCACTAAGCAGAGAAAACTCCGCACCTCTTCGTTGGACCACGGTGTAGATTTCCGCAAAACCTACAACGCTGTCTGTATTAATATTGTATTTACTCCGTGACCGAGTTAGTCCGTGAAATATTGCAAATGGCAGTCGTATAGATTCCACTGAAGACGGACGCTTTCGTGACGTTACGCCCTGACAATCAGTGGCTCACAGTCTGTTGATGTCACATCTCTGCTCGCTTCAGCACGGTTGTACCCTGCCCTCGAACAGGCACGAAAATAGCGCCTGTTGAACCGTGCCAGGTACAGTGGAAAGGGCTAGAAAGCGAGTCGAGTAGAAGTGAGTAAGGCCAAAGTGATACTAATGGAAAAGGGCCATTAGTGTCTTGTCTTCGAATAGACCAACACTGCTTAGCCTTTTTCTCTGGTCCTTTGGAAACAAGATTGATGAACTAAAACTGAATCTGTAACCTGAACAACCGCAGGAGACAGCTCTATGATGAACACTATCATGTTGGCTACACCACAAGATAATAGACACCACGGTTGAGATAGTGTGCTGCCAACTACGTGGACAAAATTGTTGGTACCCCTCTGTTAATGAAAGAAAAACCCACAATGGTCACAGAAATAACTTGAATCTGACAAAAGTGGTAATAAATAAAAAGTCTATGAAAATTAACCAATGAAAATCAGACAATGCTTTTGAATTGTGGTTCAACAGAATTATTTTAAAAAAACAAACTCATGAAACAGGCCTGGACAAAAATGATGGTACCCTTAACTTAATATTTTGTTGCACAGCCTTTTGAGGCAATCATTGCAATCAAACGATTTCTGTAACTGTCAATGAGACTTCTGCACCTCTCAGCAGGTATTTTGGCCCACTCCTCATGAGCAAACTGTTCCAGTTGTCTCAGGTTTGAAGGGTGCCTTCTCCAGACGGCATGTTTCAGCTCCTTCCACAGATGTTCAATAGAATTTAGATCAGGGCTCATAGAAGGCCACTTTAGAATAGTCCAGTGTTTCGCTTTTAGCCATTCTCGTTACTTCCTGTTTTGCTGTCTGCCTGTGTGGTTTGCTCTCCAGCTCTCCAGCCACTAGCTATGGCTACTACCTCTCTTTCCTCTCCTCCTCTGGTGTGCTCTCTCTGTCAGATGTTTAGCTACACCTCTGCCTCTTTTAGTGATAACGGTAAATGTAATAAATGTTGTCTTTTTGAGGCGCTCGAGGCGAGGTTGTCTGATTTGGAATCCCGGCTCCGCTGCATTGAAACACCGTCTGCGCCAGTTAATCTCGACGGACGCCCATTAGCTGCAGCGGAGCTAGCTAGCTCAGGTCCCACTGTCAGCGGTTCCCCGGCTCTCCTCAGCAGCGAGGAGATTGGGTGGGTGACGGTGAGAAGGAAGCCTAGTCGCAAAGCCCCGGTTCACCACCAACCTGTTCACGTTTCTAATCGTTTTTCCCCGCTCAGCGACACACCCGCTGAGGAAAAAACTCTGATCATTGGCGACTCTGTAGTCAGAAACGTGAACCTAGAGACTCCAGCGGCCATAGTCACATGCATTCCTGGGGCCAGAGCAGGCGACATCGAGTCAAATTTGGAAATGCTGGCTAAAAGTAACTGTAAATATTCCACAATTGTTATTCACGCCGGCATTAATGACATCCGTCTCCGGCAGTCGGAAGTCACGAAACTTAATATAGAATCGGTGTGTGACTTTGCAAAAACGATGTCTGCCACTGTAGTATTCTCTGGGCCCCTCCCCAATCTGACCAGTGATGACATGTTTAGTCGCTCGTCATCCTTGAACCGCTGGCTGTCTGTGTGGTGTCCTAAAAATGACGTGGGCTACATTGACAATTGGAGCTCTTTTTGGGGAAAACCTGGTCTTATGAGACGAGACAGCATTCATCCCACTTTGGATGGTGCTTCTCATTTATCTAACAATCTGGCATCTTTTTTATCCAAATTTCCAAAACCATGACTACTCAGAGTTGGGACCAGGAAGCAGAGTCACAGTCTTACACGCCTCTCTGCAGCTCCTCTTCATCCGCCACCCCTCAGCTTAGCCCCTGTCTTCCCCATCAGAGAATTGTTGTCTGCTTCCTCCAAAGTAAATAAAAATATAATGTATAAGCATCCCAAAGTGATAAAGCAAAATATTGGTAAAACTCAAATTAAACATAAAGCCTCTAAACTGAATGATTTGGCCTCTGTTCCTCCTCATAATTTAAAAATTAAATGTGGTTTATTAAATATTAGGTCTCTAACTCCCAAGTCTCTGTTAGTCCATGATCTGTTAATTGATCATCAGATTGATTTAATTTCCCTTACAGAGACTTGGTTAGGACAAGAGGATTATGTTGGTTTAAATGAATCAACTCCCTCTGGTTATTTAAACTGTCAAAATCCCAGAAGTTCTGGTCGTGGAGGAGGAGTAGCAACAATTTACCATTCCAAATTACTAGTTAATGTAAAGCAAAAAACATGTTATAATTCCTTTGAGGGCCTGGTCCTCAGTGTTGGGCACTTTAGCAATTTCAGGTTAAACCCAATTTTATTTGCCATAGTTTATCGTCCCCCATCAACCTATTCAGAATTTTTATCCGAATTTGCTGATTTCTTAGCTGATTTAGTGCTGAAATCTGATAGAATAATTATAGTAGGGGACTTTAATATACATGTGGATGTAGATAGTGACTGCCTTAATGTGGCTTTTAATTCAATATTAGACTCGATTGGGTTTTCTCAGAAAGTAGGAAATTCTACTCATTACCTCCACCATACATTGGACCTTGTTCTGACATATGGCATAGAAATAGAAAATCTTGTAGTGTCTCCTCATAACCCTGTACTGTCAGACCATTGTCTGTTAACCTTTGATTTTACTATTTCTGACTATTTGGCTCCTAAAGAAAAATATTATCACAGTAGATGCCTCTCAGATGATGCTGTCTCCAAATTTATGCAGATTGTTTCCTCTATGCCATGTGTCAACACAACAGAAATAAGCTATAGACAGCTTGCTCCTTCTGTAATTGATAACATGGTGGATAGTGTTTCAGCTTCTCTGCATCAGGCTCTAGACTTGGTGGCCCCCTTAAAAAAGAAAAAGTCTAATCAGAGATTTTTAACTCCTTGGTTCAACACAGAAACTCGTAGCTTAAAACAGAAGACTCGTCAATTAGAAAGAAAATGGCGCTCTACTAATTTAGATGAAATCTATTTAGCTTGGAGAAATCATCTTTTAATTTATAAAAAATCTCTTAGAAAAGTTAGAACGAGTTATTACTCTGCATTAATAGAAGAGAACAAGAATAATCCCAGGTTTCTTTTCAGTACTGTAGCCAGGTTGACAAAGAGTCAGGACTCTGTCAATCCTAGCATCCCCTTAGAGCTTACTAGTCAGGACTTTATGAACTTTTTCAATAATAAAATTTCATCCATCAGAGATAAAATCAATCAGATTCTTCCCACAGTTGACTTAAATACTGTAACTACTACAACTCCTTCTATTGATGTCTGTCTTGATGAGTTTACTCCAATCGACCTTTGTGAGTTAGACAAAATAGTTTCCTCATCCAAACCTTCAACTTGTCTTTTAGACCCTATTCCTACCAGGTTATTTAAAGAAGTCTTCCCACTTATTGGTAGCTTTATTCTTCATATAATCAATTCTTCATTAACTTTAGGCCATGTACCGCAGGCTTTTAAAACGGCTGTAATTAAACCCTTACTCAAAAAGCCAACGCTAGATCCAGGAACTTTAGCTAACTATAGACCAATCTCTAATCTCCCTTTCATTTCAAAAATCTTAGAAAGAGTTGTTGCTACGCAATTATTTGACCACCTGCAGGGAAATGGTTTACTTGAAGAGTTTCAATCTGGGTTTAGAATCCATCATAGTACTGAAACAGCCTTAGCGAAGGTCACTAACGACCTCCTCATTGCATCTGATAATGGACTAGTTTCTGTACTTGTCCTTTTAGATCTTAGTGCAGCTTTTGATACTATTGATCATAATATTCTACTTGATAGATTAGAACACTATGTTGGACTTAATGGAACTTCGTTGCAGTGGTTTAGATCTTATTTATCTGATAGGTTCCAGTTTGTTCATGTAAATGATGAGTTTTCTTTCAGCTCAAAGCTTAGTCATGGAGTTCCACAGGGATCTGTGCTAGGCCCTACTCTTTTTAGTTTATATATGCTTCCGTTAGGCAACATTATTAGAAAGCACTGTATACATTTTCATTGTTATGCAGATGACACACAATTATACCTGTCAATGAAGCCAGATGATACTAATCAATTAGCCAAGTTAGAAGCCTGTCTTAAGGAAATCAAAGCTTGGATGACTTGTAATTTCCTGCTATTAAATTCAGATAAGACTGAAGTCATTCTTGTTGGTCCAAAAAACCTTAGAAATTCCTTTCCAAATCAAACTTTCAGTTTGGATGCAGTTACTCTTTCTCTTAATAGCTCTGTGAGGAACCTTGGAGTTATTTTTGATCAGGATTTGTCCTTCAATTCACATATTAAATTTGTTTCTAAGACTGCCTTCTATCATTTGCGTAATATTGCCAAGATTAGGAGCATCTTGTCTCAGAGTGATGCTGAGAAGCTGATCCACGCTTTTGTTAGCTCGAGATTAGATTATTGTAATTCTTTATTATCAGGCTGTCCTAAAACATCTTTAAAAAGTCTTCAGCTGATCCAAAATGCTGCAGCAAGAGTTTTAACAGGTACTAGAAAGAGAGATCATATCTCTCCGGTTCTGGCCTCCCTTCATTGGCTTCCCATAGAGTTTAGAATTAAATTTAAAATCCTTCTTCTTACGTACAAAGCTCTAAACAATCAGGCTCCTTTTTATTTAAAAGATCTGATACTACCGTATCATCCTAACAGAGCACTACGCTCTCAAAATGCAGGATTACTTGTAATACCTAGAATCTCCAAAAGTACAATGGGAGGCAGAGCCTTCAGTTATCAAGCTCCTCTCCTGTGGAATCAGCTGCCAATCTGGATTCGGGAGTCAGACTCGATCTCTGTTTTTAAGAATAGGGATAAAACCTACCTTTTTGATATAGCCTACAATTAGGGAGGGATCATGTGTTTCTGAACCCTCCCTTAGTTATGCTGCTAATAGGTTTAGTCAGCCGGGGGACCTCCAGTAATGCACTGGGCCTCACTCCTTTCCTCACTCTCTATGAAATATTTTTTTTTTTTTGCTGGTCATTAACATTTGTTTGTTCTCTCCCATAGATTGAGTTCCCCATCATGCTGTTTGCTCTCTACATGTCTGTTCTTTTCTTCTTCTCTATCCCCTCACCCCCCAGCCAGTCGCAGCAGATGACTGCCCCTCCCTGAGCCTGGTTCTGCTGGAGGTTTCTTCCTGTTAAAAGGGAGTTTTTCCTCTCCACCGTCGCCAAGTGCTTGCTCACAGGGGATCGCCTGATTGCTGGGGTCTTTCTGCAACTGTGGGGGTCCCCCCTACAGTTGATAGTGCTATGAGATGACTGTTGTTGTGAAATGGCGCTATATAAATAAAGTTGAATTGAATTGAATTCTTGGGTGTTTTTAGCTGTGTGTTTTGGGTCATTATCCTGTTGCAAGACCCATGACCTGCGACTGAGACCAAGCTCTCTGACACTGGGCAGCGCATTTCTCTCTAGAATACCTTGATAGTCTTGAGATTTCATTGTACCCTGCACAGATTCAAGACACCCTGTGTCAGATGCCGCAAAGCAGCCCCAGAACATAACAGAACCCTCCTCCATGTTTCATAGTAGGGACAGTGTTCTTTTCTTGGTATGCTTCATTTTTGCGTCTGTGAACATAGAGCTAATGTGCCTTGCCAAAAAGTTCCAGTTTTGTCTCGTCTGTCCATAGGACATTCTCCCAGAAGCTTTGTGGCTTGTCAACATGCAATTTGGGAAATTGCAGTCTGGCTTTATTATGATTTGTTTTCAACAGTGGTATCCTCCTTGGCCGTCTCCCATGAAGTCCACTTTGGCTCAAACAACAACGGATGGTGCGATCTGACACTGATGTACCTTGACCTTGGAGTTCACCATGAATGTATTTAGAGGTTGTTCTGGGCTCTTTTGTTACCATTCGTATTATCTGTCTCTTCCATTTTTCATCAAGTTTCCTCCTGCGGCCACGTCCAGGGAGGTTGGCTACGTTCCTGTGGATCTTCATCATCATCTGAATAATATGTGCAACTGTAGTCACAGGAAGGTTCCAAGGTTGTCATAGCCAGGAGCGGCACTGGGGTTAAGCTCTCAGTGCTCATAAAATGCTCCTTACGGTGTGCGTCTCGAAAAGCCTCTGACAACTAAGTCCAACTCCTAGCCTGCCTGTGTGGTTTAGTCTCTAAGCCCGGCGGAACTGCTTTTACTAATAGGAGAAGGGGCGAGGGCGGATCTCTGGCGCCTTAAAACCAGATGCTTCGGGTAGATGGTGGCTCGTCAACCTGGGAAGGTAGCCCATCTAGGGGAAGGTAAACCCTGATTTCAAACCTCCGCTGCCTTGCGGCACACCCGGTCATGGGAAAGGCTTCGGGAGTCAACCCTGAGGAAAAATCCGGAGTCGGAGCCCCTAAGGCAGTTCTCTGTTGTGCTCAACATCGTTCTGGCAGCTCCTGCGATGGCGCTGGTGCCAAACTATAGCAGCCCTGCTGTTCCTTTGGATCCATCAGTGACGTGGAGAGGGGGGACATGCTGCATGGGTAACATCTTGTCCTCCATATCTTCCCATACCTGCCAACTACTCCGGTTTTGCCGTAATGGTTCCGGTTTTCAAGACCCCATTCCGGGTTACGGTTTTATTAATCAAAATTACGGTTTTTCACTAAAAATTCAGTCAAAAATTTTAAATCATAAAAAAAACACGAAAGCAATTCCAAACACGAGATCGTTAGGAATCGTATCTAAATTTAGAACAGAGCAACACGTGATGGCGGCGGGGATGGTCACACTTTTTCAGTGCTGAGACAAAGTTGCTGATTTTGCCACTAAAATAACCAACAGCGAATATCGGATCAACATTTGTGATGCACACGCACAGGCTGAATTTCCACCTTGGTTGAACCAGCTTTTGAAGTAGAAATACCCCTTTATTCGCCTTTCACCGTGCTCTGTGAGTAAACTGAGTAGCGTTTCTTTTCGTGGTTCGCTGCTACGCTTTACCTGAAGCATTTGCTAAGCTAACGCTATCGCTATTGAGGGTATTGAGGTTTCTATTCTCGCGCGAAATCCCGGAGAGGCGTGCGTACATGGCGAGATGTAAACACGATGTAAACTGCTGCAGACGTTCGCGACTGCACTTCAATCCTGGCAAATGACTTATTCTATAGTCAGAGAAGGAACAGATCGTCACTTCCTTGTGGTAACGTATCGTCACTTCCTGTTTTGCTGTCTGCCTGTGTGGTTTGCTCTCCAGCTCTCGAGCCACTAGCTATGGCTACTAGCTCTCTTTCCTCTCCTCCTCTGGTGTGCTCTCTCTGTCAGATGTTTAGCTACACCTCTGCCTCTTTTAGTGATAACGGTAAATGTAATAAATGTTGTCTTTTTGAGGCGCTCGAGGCGAGGTTGTCTGATTTGGAATCCCGGCTCCGCTGCATTGAAACACCGTCTGCGCCAGTTAATCTCGACGGACGCCCATTAGCTGCAGCGGAGCTAGCTAGCTTAGGTCCCACTGTCAGCGGTCCCTCGGCTCTCCTCAGCAGCGAGGAGACTGGGTGGGTGACGGTGAGAAGGAAGCCTAGTCGCAAAGCCCCGGTTCACCACCAACCTGTTCACGTTTCTAATCGTTTTTCCCCGCTCAGCGACACACCCGCTGAGGAAAAAACTCTGATCATTGGCGACTCTGTAGTCAGAAACGTGAACCTAGAGACTCCAGCGGCCATAGTCACATGTATTCCTGGGGCCAGAGCAGGCGACATCGAGTCAAATTTGAAAATGCTGGCTAAAAGTAACTGTAAATATTCCACAATTGTTATTCACGCCGGCATTAATGACATCCGTCTCCGGCAGTCGGAAGTCACGAAACTTAATGTAGAATCGGTGTGTGACTTTGCAAAAACGATGTCTGCCACTGTAGTATTCTCTGGACCCCTCCCCAATCTGACCAGTGATGACATGTTTAGTCGCTCGTCATCCTTGAACCGCTGGCTGTCTGTGTGGTGTCCTAAAAATGACGTGGGCTACATTGACAATTGGAGCTCTTTTTGGGGAAAACCTGGTCTTATGAGACGAGACAGCATTCATCCCACTTTGGATGGTGCTTCTCATTTATCTAACAATCTGGCATCTTTTTTATCCAAATTTCCAAAACCCTGACTACTCAGAGTTGGGACCAGGAAGCAGAGTCGCAGTCTTACACGCCTCTCTGCAGCTCCTCTTCATCCGCCACCCCTCAGCTTAGCCCCTGTCTTCCCCATCAGAGAATCATTGTCTGCTCCCTCCAAAGTAAATAAAAATATAATGTATAAGCATCCCAAAGTGATAAAGCAAAATATTGGTAAAACTCAAATTAAACATAAAGCCTCTAAATTGAATGATTTGGCCTCTGTTCCTCCTCATAATTTAAAAATTAAATGTGGTTTATTAAATATTAGGTCTCTAACTCCCAAGTCTCTGTTAGTCCATGATCTGTTAATTGATCATCAGATTGATTTAATTTCCCTTACAGAGACTTGGTTAGGGCAAGAGGATTATGTTGGTTTAAATGAATCAACTCCCTCTGGTTATTTAAACTGTCAAAATCCCAGAAGTTCTGGTCGTGGAGGAGGAGTAGCATCAATTTACCATTCCAAATTACTAGTTAATGTAAAGCAAAAAACATGTTATAATTCCTTTGAGGGCCTGGTCCTCAGTATTGGGCACTTTAGCAATTCCAGGTTAAACCCAATTTTATTTGCCATAGTTTATCGTCCCCCATCAACCTATTCAGAATTTTTATCCGAATTTGCTGATTTCTTAGTTGATTTAGTGCTGAAATCTGATAGAATAATTATAGTAGGGGACTTTAATATACATGTGGATGTAGATAGTGACTGCCTTAATGTGGCTTTTAATTCAATATTAGACTCGATTGGGTTTTCTCAGAAAGTAGGAAATTCTACTCATTACCTCCACCATACATTGGACCTTGTTCTGACATATGGCATAGAAATAGAAAATCTTGTAGTGTCTCCTCATAACCCTGTACTGTCAGACCATTGTCTGTTAACCTTTGATTTTACTATTTCTGACTATTTGGCTCCTAAAGAAAAATATTATCACAGTAGATGCCTCTCAGATGATGCTGTTTCCAAATTTATGCAGATTGTTTCCTCTATGCCATGTGTCAACACAACGGAAATAAGCTATAGACAGCTTGCTCCTTCTGTAATTGATAACATGGTGGATAGTGTTTCAGCTTCTCTGCATCAGACTCTAGACTTGGTGGCCCCCTTAAAAAAGAAAAAGTCTAATCAGAGATTTTTAACTCCTTGGTTCAACACAGAAACTCGTAGCTTAAAACAGAAGACTCGTCAATTAGAAAGAAAATGGCGCTCTACTAATTTAGATGAAATCTATTTAGCTTGGAGAAATCATCTTTTAATTTATAAAAAATCTCTTAGAAAAGCTAGAACGAGTTATTACTCTGCATTAATAGAAGAGAACAAGAATAATCCCAGGTTTCTTTTCAGTACTGTAGCCAGGTTGACAAAGAGTCAGGACTCTGTCAATCCTAGCATCCCCTTAGAGCTTACTAGTCAGGACTTTATGAACTTTTTCAATAATAAAATTTCATCCATCAGAGATAAAATCAATCAGATTCTTCCCACAGTTAACTTAAATACTGTAACTACTACAACTCCTTCTATTGATGTCTGTCTTGATGAGTTTACTCCAATCGACCTTTGTGAGTTAGACAAAATAGTTTCCTCATCCAAACCTTCAACTTGTCTTTTAGACCCTATTCCTACCAGGTTATTTAAAGAAGTCTTCCCACTTATTGGTAGCTTTATTCTTCATATAATCAATTCTTCATTAACTTTAGGCCATGTACCGCAGGCTTTTAAAACGGCTGTAATTAAACCCTTACTCAAAAAGCCAACGCTAGATCCAGGAGCTTTAGCTAACTATAGACCAATCTCTAATCTCCCTTTCATTTCAAAAATCTTAGAAAGAGTTGTTGCTATGCAATTATTTGACCACCTGCAGGGAAATGGTTTATTTGAGGAGTTTCAATCTGGGTTTAGAATCCATCATAGCACTGAAACAGCCTTAGTGAAGGTCACTAACGACCTCCTCATTGCATCTGATAATGGACTAGTTTCTGTACTTGTCCTTTTAGATCTTAGTGCAGCTTTTGATACTATTGATCATAATATTCTACTTGATAGATTAGAACACTATGTTGGACTTAATGGAACTTCGTTGCAGTGGTTTAGATCTTATTTATCTGATAGGTTCCAGTTTGTTCATGTAAATGATGAGTTTTCTCTCAGCTCAAAGCTTAGTCATGGAGTTCCACAGGGATCTGTGCTTGGCCCTACTCTTTTTAGTTTATATATGCTTCCGTTAGGCAACATTATTAGAAAGCACTGTATACATTTTCACTGTTATGCAGATGACACACAATTATACCTGTCAATGAAGCCAGATGATACTAATCAATTAGCCAAGTTAGAAGCCTGTCTTAAGGAAATCAAAGTTTGGATGACTTGTAATTTCCTGCTATTAAATTCAGATAAGACTGAAGTCATTCTTGTTGGTCCAAAAAACCTTAGAAATTCCTTTCCAAATCAAACTTTCAGTTTGGATGCAGTTACTCTTTCTCTTAATAGCTCTGTGAGGAACCTTGGAGTTATTTTTGATCAGGATTTGTCCTTCAATTCACATATTAAATTTGTTTCTAAGACTGCCTTCTATCATTTGCGTAATATTGCCAAGATTAGGAGCATCTTGTCTCAGAGTGATGCTGAGAAGCTGATCCACGCTTTTGTTAGCTCGAGATTAGATTATTGTAATTCTTTATTATCAGGTTGTCCTAAAACATCTTTAAAAAGTCTTCAGCTGATCCAAAATGCTGCAGCAAGAGTTTTAACAGGTACTAGAAAGAGAGATCATATCTCTCCGGTTCTGGCCTCCCTTCATTGGCTTCCCATAGAGTTTAGAATTAAGTTTAAAATCCTTCTTCTTACTTACAAAGCTCTAAACAATCAGGCTCCTTTTTATTTAAAAGATCTGATACTACCGTATCATCCTAACAGAGCACTACGCTCCCAAAATGCAGGTTTACTTGTAATACCTAGAATCTCCAAAAGTACAATGGGAGGCAGAGCCTTCAGTTATCAAGCTCCTCTCCTGTGGAATCAGCTGCCAATCTGGATTCGGGAGTCAGACTCGATCTCTGTTTTTAAGAATAGGGCTAAAACCTACCTTTTTGATATAGCCTACAATTAGGGAGGGATCATGTGTTTTCTGAACCCTCCCTTAGTTATGCTGCTAATAGGTTTAGTCAGCCGGGGGACCTCCAGTAATGCACTGGGCCTCACTCCTTTTCTCACTCTCAATGAAATATTTTTTTTTTGCTGGTCATTAACATTTGTTTGTTCTCTCCCATAGATTGAGTCCCCATCGTGCTGTTTGCTCTCTACATGTCTGTTCTTTTCTTCTTCTCTATCCCCTCACCCCCCAGCCAGTCGCAGCAGATGACTGCCCCTCCCTGAGCCTGGTTCTGCTGGAGGTTTCTTCCTGTTAAAAGGGAGTTTTTCCTCTCCACCGTCGCCAAGTGCTTGCTCACAGGGGATCGCCTGATTGCTGGGGTCTTTCTGCAACTGTGGGGGTCCTCCCTACAGTTGATAGTGCTATGAGATGACTGTTGTTGTGAAATGGCGCTATATAAATAAAGTTGAATTGAATTGAATTGAATTGAAATGGACCATGGATTCGAAATCTAAAGGGAGAATACATTTTATATAATGCCTAAGATTCTGAAGAACATGTGCTGTGTAATTGCAAGCCTTGTCATGCTTGGTGTATCATGTAAACACATAAAATATCAGAGCGATTTTGCCGTCATTTTCGCACGTGTGTTATACCGTGCTAGTATACCCTGCTGATATTTCTAATCTTCTAGTTACCTCCGCCAAGGAGGTTATGTGATCATCAGCGTTGGTTTGTCTGTTTGTCTGTTTCTTTGTTAGCAAGATAATTCAAAAAGTTATGGACGGATTTTCATGAAATTTTCACAGATTGTCAGAAATGGGGTATCCTACAGATGATTAGATTTTGGTGGTGATCAGGATCACCGTCTGGATTCAGGAATTTTTTTAAGGATTCTTTTATTTTTTTTTATTTTATTTTTTTTTATTTAACATTGCGAGATGGGACCATTTTCAATATTTTATTTATGATGTTAAACACTGTATGGGGGGAACTGTGGCACTTGGCGGAGGTCTGCGCTCTCCGAGTGCTTTTCTAGTATTTATAATACATCACATCTGGCCTATTCGAAGTTCTATGCAGTGTTAAGATAGTCTTTTGAATGCAAATTTAATGAATGAATGAATCTTTATTTCGGATAGATTAAAAGTAAAGATTAAAAAGAAACAATAATATAACAAAGGTGAAAAAATCCAACAAGGTCAAATTAAACAAGAACTCCTCTGATTATACAGTTCAACATAAGTTATCTGAAATGGGTGATGGCTGAAGCCGCAGCTTATATTGCCCACCCATATTCCATCCAAGAATTCAAAAGAAAAACAAAACAAGAGCGATTACAATTCAGAACAAAGCTAAGACAAAATGTGACAAAAAAAACCTAAGTAACAACACAACACAGACTGGATATGACAATCCTTATGTGATTTTACATGTCATCTTGTATATATGTTTGGAGTATTTCTTCCTTTAGTTTTTGTTTAAATTGTCCAAGCGTTGTACATGATTTTAATTCGGGTCCAAAATCATTCCATAATCTGACTCCTTGCACTGGAACACAGTGTTGCTTGGTGGTAGTTCTCACTGAAGGTTTTTGAAATATACATGTTCCTCTGAAATGATATTGTTTCTCCCTTATTTGGAACAACTTTTGGATATTTGCAGGCAGTGATAGATTCTTAGCTTTAAACATTGTTACTGCAGTTTTAAAGTCAACCAGATCTTTCAACTTGAGAGCTTTTAATTTAAGAAAAAGTGGATTTGTTGGTTCCCTGTAAGCAGCTTTGTTTATTATTCTAATAGCTCTCTTCTGAAGCATAAAAACTGGATATATATATATGACTATATATATAACTATACTGTATATAACTGGCACATAATCATACCATGTAGGATAACTAAGTAGAGGGTTATGCTGTTTCATCCCATCTAGCAACAATGCTCTGCACTGTGTGTGTTTATATATTTACATATTTATTCCATCTAGCTACAATGCTCAGCACTGTGTTTTTATATATCTATATATTTATTCCATCTAGCTACAATGCTCCGCACTGTGTGTGTTTATATACTTACATATTTATTCCATCCAGCTACAATGCTCTGCACTGTGTGTCTGTGTGTGTGTATATACTGTATATATTTTATAGTAATATGTACATATGTATATTAGCTGCTCTTGCTTGCTTGTTTTTTTTTTTTCTTGCCTTCTGATTGTTGCTCTGAGTGTTGCTATCCCTGTGCTGTTGCAATCCTGGAATTTCCCCGTTGTGGGACTAATAAAGGCTTATCTTATCTTATCTTATCTATATGTTTGTTTGCATGCATGTTAGGTTAATTGGCTGTTCTAAATTGTCCCTAGATATCTGTTTCCTATAGGCCCTTAGAATAGAGGGTTAGTATTAATGAAAGCGCTTTGAGTGGTCTTTGTGACTAGAAAAGCGCTATATAAGTGCAGGTTAGTTAGTTAGTTAGTTAGTAGTTTTATATGTATTTCCCCATACTTCAGTACAATATGTCATGTGTGGGAGTATTAATGAATGATACAAAGTATATAATGTGGGTTGATTCAGCAAATATTTCGCTCTGTGTAGTATTGCAATTGATTTAGATATTTTACCTTTAATATAATTAATATGTGACTTCTATGTCAAATGCTAATATTTGTTTGACACTGCGGCCCCTGGACCCCGGCTAGCTACTAGGCTTTTCAGGTTTGAAAGTTGAAGAAATATGAGGTTGTTAGCTACATTCTAACTTGATTTAATGCTAATATTTGTTTGGCGTCGGGGGGCTTCGCCCCCCTGAACCCCCCACCACGACTTTGTCCTGGACCTACCGGGGCCTGCGGTCCCTGGACCCCAGCTAGCTACTAGGCTTTTCAGGTTTGAAAGTTGAAGAAATATGAGGTTGTTAGCTACATTTAACTAGATTTAATGCTAATATTTGTTTGGCAAATATTAGCATTATTAGCATTAGCATTAGCATCGGCCCCTGGACCCCGGCTAGCTACTAGGCTTTTCAGGTTTGAAAAGTTGGCAGGTATGTCTTCCTGCCCAGGCTTGAATCCTACCAACGCCCAACGCTGGAAGGTAGAACACCGGTGTGCATCGTTCTGTTCAGCCACAGGCGGTGCTGTTCCAGCAGAGTAGACGTTTAGGATTCTCTTCCATGGTCATCATAGACCGACGGAGGCCGACGACGACTAGTCACAGGAACATCAAGCTGCTTGGAGATGGTCTTATAACCTTTACCTTTAACATGCTTGTCTATAATTTTCTTTCTAATCTCCTGAGACAACTCTCTCCTTTGCTTCCTCTGGTCCATGTTTAGTGTGGTACACACCATGTCACCAAACACAGTGACTACTTGTCACCCTTTAAATAGACCGACTGACCGATTACAAGTTTGTAGACACCTGTGATGTTAATTAGAGAACACATTTTGGTTGAACATGTCCCTATGGTCACATTATTTTCAATCTTTTCTAGGGGTACCATCATTTTTTGTCCAGGCCTGTTTCATGAGTTTGTTTTTTAAAGTAATTCTGTTGAACCACAATTCCAAAAACATTGTCTAATTTTCATTGGAATTTTCATAGAATTTTTATTTATTACCACTTTTGTCAGATTCAAGTTATTTCTGTGACCACTATGGGTTTTTCTTTCATTAATAGAGGGGTACCAACAATTTTGTCTACGTGTGTATATCGAAGTGCAGGACAGAGGAGTCTGTTAGAGCTGTGGAAGCAGAATTTGTATATATGTGAATAAGGGCTTATTTACAAACTCTGTGGTCATTGACAAGTACTGTTCTCTGGACCTAGAGCTGCTGGCCATTTCTGTCTGCCACAGGAGTTTTCTGTTGCCGTGGTAACAGCAGTCCAGATGCTAATGCTCATTTAGTATTTGGTTATGTGCTAGTAGCCATTGACAAGCAGGAGACCAGGTTTTGACCATCACATTAAGTGCACCATTTGAGGAGATAATACACTGGACTGTGTGTATTCTAATATTTTAAAGGGATACAGAGCCTCCCTCCCTCATACATTTGTATGAAAAAAATACGTAACACATATTTATTTTCATATTAAGTTGAGGCAGGAAAAGCTGCGGACGCTGTGCTCTGCAGATCTGTTCATTTTGTGGCCAGAAACGGCACCAAACTGACAGTAGGCCAGCAGGACACACGTGCCCCTGCTCTCACTGATCAAATCACCAGGGGAATTCCACCTGGTCCTCTGTTGTCACAGCGTGAGTGGTCAAACTGCGCTCTCCCCCCACATTACTTTCTATCTGTGGTTAAATATGATTATATTTAAAGTAAGAAGCCCCCGTTTACTGTCCACAGCTGTGCAAATTAAGTTTTTGTATGACGGAGAGAAAAAGTGACTAAACTTTATGTTGCTGTAAAGAGCAAATGAAACTTCTTTTGAGGTGAACTTTTGTTTATTTGTGATTATCTATATCTGTGATATGCAAGTTTTTCATGGAAATAAAACCTCTAATAAGGTATTTTTAATGTGCTGGTTTAGGGGTGTCAAACATGTGGCCCGCAGGCCAAAAACGGCCTGCCAGGGGGTCCAAGTTTTTCTCTGAATTTACAGCTTCCTTTCTAGTAAATGTCTCACTTTTTCTATTGATTAGAATTGTTCATGTAAATTTGAGACATTTTTCTCCTTAAGATGAGACTTTTTTTCGTCATCAGTTTTCTTTTCTTCTTTTTTCTGGTGAAAACAGGTAGTGTCAATGTAGATTAAATCCATCAGCAACCACTTATGACCTCGTGCAGCCCTGAATAGGTGTCCCAATTCATAGGGGTCATTTTCAACCTCTATCAAGGGTCAAGGGGTAGGAGCAGGCAAAGGGGAAGGAGTAGGGATACAAATGAGAATTGGGACAGACCCCAAATCTACCTGTACTTTAGACTCTCATATTGCAAATATTTTTCTAGACTGTTGAACAGCATTTACTGCTGTTAATAAATAATTCAACAGTGTTTCTCTTGCTATTTGTATGTATCTGTAAGGGTCATTTACATTTAAAATGATTGTAAATTTAGTTCAAGTAAAATTTAGCATGTACTACTCAAATTTGATCATATTAAATATAATTTTCCAACCACAAAATTGTGGCTACTGAAAAGACTGAGGGGCTAGTGACTTTGGAAAATGACTAGCCACAGTGGCCGGTGAGCAAAAAAGTTCATGTCAAGCTCTGATTGAAATTGTATTTGTAGTGTATTGGAAGGGAACAATCCTTATTGTGGAAAGTTGTGGTGTTATGTACGGTCTCTGTGAACAGCACAGATTAGATTATAAAGTCTGATAGCAGCAGGTAGGGAGACCTGCGGAACCTCTCCCTGGAGCACCTAGGATGGCACAGCCTGCCGCTAAATGAGCTCCTCAGTGCATTTAGCGTGTGTCCCGCATAGGGTGGGACTCAAGACTTCAGCAGAGATGACAGCTTAGCCACCATCAGGGGCATCGGACTGGGGGGGAAAGGGTACTGTTCACCCAGAGTCCACTGCAGGGAGGGGCCCTCAAAAAGTCTGGAATGAAAAGGTTTTTTTTGTGTTGCCTTCTTTTAATTTCTAATTAATTAATGTCATAATAAAATTCACCCTGGTTGAATGAAGTGTTTGAGAGACTGAATTTTGCATTAACAGTAATGATGACTGTTTTCTGAGGCCTCTATGACCTCTTTAAAAAGGTGCAAAATAGTTTAGTCCACACACCTGCACCCGGTTAATTGAAGCGTGGCACCAGTCACACAGCAGCCTGCAGCACGTCTGCTTCCTCAGCCAGGTTAGTGCATCATAACTCCGAACCTCGCCTTTTATATTTATTTATTGCTTTGTGAAAGTACAGTAGATGATTTGTTTAACATAAATTCATAGAGTTAGCAATTTGTAGAACTACAAAGGTATCAACTTAGTACGAATTTACAAGAATAAAGATGCAAAAATATGATAAAAGATGGTAATTTACAACTTAAAAAGTCACATATTTACTATAAACAAGTGCCAAATTTATGAGAAAAACAGATTTCCAAGAGAAAAACCAGAGCTTCCAAAGCACACACACACACACACACACACACACACACTTATTTGTAAGGCAAAAAAAAATCTGAAATTTACAACAGTAAAGTCACAAATTTACAAGAAAAAAAAAGATCAATTTTTTTTTCAATTTTTTTAAGTTATGAATTTATATATATATACAGTATATACATTATATATATATACAGTATATACTGTATACTGTATATATACAGTGATCCCTCTCTTATCGCGGTTAATGGGTTCCAGAACCGACCGCGAAAAGTGAAAAACCGCGAAGTAGCGTCACCCCAATGACGTCATCCATAAATACGTACGTTCATTCTCTCACTCTCTCTCTCTCATATGATACGTGTGTGTGTGTGTACATGTACATACATACGTAGATGTAAACAAAGTGTACATAAATATGTTTTTAGAACTCTTTTATTCTTATAACAAGATACGTAACTCAAGATGAAAATGATTTACTGCACAGGTTAATGAGAGCTTTACTGCTCCTCAGGTGACGCCTCATCGTGAGGTGCTGGAGGCTCAGGATCATCCGAGGGCAGCTTCCGATAGAGCTGAAGTTGCAGGAGGCGGCTTAGTGGCTTGACGGGAAGACTATTTCGCACAAAATGGCACAAGAGAACAGCAAAAAGTTCCACGCGGCGAGACTAAGTAACACAAGCGATAAAAAGCAATGAATGCGGTCTTCCTTCCCTTCATGAGTGCTCGGCAGGGAGAGGAGGTGGGTGAAACGTCTCGGCCAATCAGCTTGCGGGGTGAAACGTCTCGGCCAATCAGCTTGCAAGATTTCCGAGCCGAGCCAACACGAGAATAGCGAACAGAGAGTTGTGCGGCTCTCCGTGTTGACACCTGATGGTCTAATGTAGTCTCCCTGCCTTCTGCTAGCGCCCGCCCATTATTTCTCAATTTTGAATTTTTGATGAATATTTTTGAAAAATCCGCGATGCACTGAGGGCGCGAAAGGTGAAGCGCGAAGTAGCGAGGGATCACTGTATATATATATATAATATGGGTTGTAACAGTACTTGTATTGGTATTCGGATTTTTCGGTATGCCACCCATGGTATGGTTCAGCTGCGTACCGAGGTATGACACAGACTATATTGAATGAAGGACAGAAAGTGTAACTGTCATATCACGCTCCCTCCTCCTCTCAGTTTCTCTGTCTCCGGCCGCCTATCAGCGGACTTCTGCAGCGTTCTGCCCTGGTGAAGAATGACTGAAATTAGGCTACTTTTAAACACAACACCGGTAAGGTTAGTGAGTTTTTAGTGAGTAAAATTAGCGCTTCTTATTTTCAATGAGCGACTGTCTCAGCTTTAGAAAACCGATTGAACTGTTAGCATATGCTGACATTACCTGTCGGACAATAATCTCTCTTGAATGATGTTTGCTGACAGCTGAGCTGTTTCAGTTCTGCTGGTAACGTGTTAACTGCCAGATGTGTGGACAGAAGATTCAGTGCACAGCCTCCAGGAATGCTTTGACTGTACAGACTGGGAGATGTTCACACTGTCCTGCGGGGATGATTTGGACTCTTTGGTGGACGTCACATGCTCATACATGGCTTTCTGTAAAAATAAGATTGTTCCACGTAAACGTGTCAAAATATATCCCAACAACAAACCATGGGTTACAAAATCAGTTAAATCCTGCTTACAGAGGAAAGCACTTGCCTTTAAACAGGGGTCTGTTTCTGAGCTACAGGTTGCCGCAAAGGAGCTGAAGGCCAAAATTTTAAGAGCAAAACAGAATTATAAATCAGAGTTGGAAAGCAAGATGGCAGCAAATAAACTTGGTTCGGCCTGGGCCAGTATGAAAACTATTGCAGGCCTTCAGAGCACAGAGCGCAGTAATCATGTGTTTTTAGATGGTTTTAGTTCAGACACAGAGCTGGCTAATGCTCTTAATTGTTTTTATGGTCGTTTTGACTCCTTTGATTTTAGCACAGAAACCCAAGATTTGAAACAGAAACTCAAAGACAATCAGCACTTTAATATTGAGGTGCAGGATGTTAAAAGGGAGTTCTGCGCTGTAAAAGTGAACAAAAGTCAGGGCCCTGATAATATATGTGGGCGCTTGGTAAAGTCCTGTGCACATGAACTGAGTCCTATATTTCATTACATTTTCAATAAGTCCTTACAGACACAACATGTGCCTAAGATCTGGAAAGAAGCCGTGATTGTTCCCGTTCCAAAATCCAGCTGTCCTAAAACGGTAAACGACTTTAGACCAGTTGCTTTGACTTCAATTTTAATGAAAATTTTTGAAAAACTGGTCAGATGTGAGGTCCTAAAGCAGACTGAGCATGCATTGGATCCTCTGCAGTTTGCCTATAGGCCTCACAGAGGAGTGGAGGATGCCACTGTCACTCTGTTTAACATGCTTTTTAAACATCTGGATTTTAATGGGACACACGCCAGACTTTTATTTGTGGACTTTTCCTCCGCCTTTAATACAATCCAACCTCATATCTTAGTTGAAAGGCTCCTGCAGAAATTTGATTTGAGCAATAATCTGGTGGGTTGGATTCTGGATTTCTTAACCAACAGGACGCAGAGTAAGGGTCAATGGTACATTGTCTGACCTAAAGTGCTCTTCTACTGGCTCTCCTCGGGGGGGGGGGGGTGTTGTCACCACTACTCTTCATCTTGTACACAAACATGTGTCGGCACAGACATGACAACAGACACATTATAAAGTATGCTGATGACTCAGTTATTGTCAGTCTCCTCCAGGATGGTGAGAGTGGCCACGGCCCAGTAGTTGATGATTTTGTTCACTGGT
Source organism: Pholidichthys leucotaenia (assembly GCA_020510985.1). Classification (NCBI taxonomy): domain Eukaryota; kingdom Metazoa; phylum Chordata; class Actinopteri; order Cichliformes; family Pholidichthyidae; genus Pholidichthys; species Pholidichthys leucotaenia. The sequence goes on along the minus strand of CM035846.1, from coordinate 140,513,365 downwards.
GTGAGGATTCCTACCTGCAGCTGAATACGACAAAAACTAAAGACATGATTATTGACTTTAGGAGGAAAACTCCCAGGCACAAAGTCACCGTACTAAAAGGCCAGACCACCAAATGTGTCCAATCCTACAAATATCTTGGGACGATTATTGATAGTAATTTAAACTTTGAAGAGAACTGTGAAAGGGTGTGCAAAAAGGGTCAGCAACATTAGCATTGCTTGAGAAAACTTGCACGCTTCCAAGTTGACCGAACCATAATGACAATGTTTTATCGGGCTTTTATTGAATCTGTTTTATCCTTTTCTTTAGTGTCATGGTTTGGTCAGATAAAACTGAAACAGAGGAAATCCTTGGATCAGGTAGTTAGATGGTCCAGTCGTTTGCTTGGTGAGTCACAGCTGAGCCTGACATCCTTGTACACCAGACAGGTACAGAGGATGGCTACCTCCATTTTAAATGATGACTCCCACCCTTTGCACTGCCACTTTCAGCTTCTTCCCTCAAGACGGAGGTTTGCTGTCCCAAAAAGTAGAACTCAGCGCTACAAAAACAGCTTTGTCCCTGCTGCTGTCAAAGAGTTGAACAAGCTGTAAAATTATATTGCACATAATTTAGGTACCCATTTATTAACTCCATTTTATATTTACTTATTTTTGTAGGATGTCACTTGGGTTCTAAATATTTTATTGGGTTTTAGACCTTTGAGTTTTTAACCTCTTTGACTAGTTTTTAACTTCTAATATGACCCTTCTCTCTTACCTCTGGTTTTTCTCCCATCTCTTTGTCTTTTTATACCCTGATTGATGGAGCCTTGAGTATTCTTATCATGTTTATAGTCAGCTTCATATGTGCCTGTGTTTGTGTCTATGTTGAATGTAATTTGTGGCTTGTAAATATGGATGTCACCAGACTGCAAAACAAATCTACCTACGGGTACAAATAAAGTAACCTGAACCTGAACCGCTTGTTAGGTGTGCACCAGAGTTCCACCGTGTATTCAGACTGGACCAAACAAACCAAACTATCCGTGGATGCCACTCTTTGGTCCTTTGGTCTGGATCAAACAGTGGGCGTCTGAATGGATGATAGACAGACTGGGGCAGGGGGGTGTGTGCTGGGAGGAGGGGATGTTGGGCATGTGAGGGGGAAAAACAGCAGCGTGTGTGCACAGGGGGAGTAGGTGAAGGTGGAGGCAGCAGGGGTTGGATGGCAGGAGGAGGAGAAGAGGGTGGTTGGTCAAACCTGTTGAAGAACATGTTCAGGTCGTTTACCCACTCCCTACCCCCCACTGCCTGGGAGGTGGTATCCTGGTGCCCAGATATGGTTTTGAGGCCTCTCGTGCATCACTATATTGTATTGTGGCCCAAGTATCACGATAATACCTTATCATGGGGCCTCTGGTACTTCCCACGAATAGTTGGTTGTGGTTAAAATTTGGTGCAAGTACAAACAAAATGGGACGCTTGTAAAAGGAAACTTATATGTAGACCAAGGAAGATGTCATGGTGTTCGGACAGAAAACTCAAAACAATATGTCTTGAAAATAGAAATTGTAAAAGAAATTGGGGGGAGGGATATTTATTATTGATGAGTGATCAATCTCCAATGGGCAAGGTGATGATGCTGAAATTTTTGTTTGGTGCTGTTCCAGTGAAACATGTAACGATGACAGCCAAAAGAAAACAAGAATATTTCCACAATCTCTGATGATAGAGGTTAATTGTCAAGTAAAGGACCAGGGGAGATGGCAAATCTCACACTGTTTTTGTGTTTCAGTGTTGCGGTCATGACTCAGACAGTTCAGACCAACGGGGTCCAGCCCCTCAGTAAGACCTGGGAATTGAGTCTTTATGAGCTACAGAGAACTCCACAGGTAACTGTTCACATCTCACCTCTTACATACAGCTGAAACCAGATATTTGCATACTCTGAACTAGAAAAGCACTCGGAGAGCGCAGACCTCCGCCAAGCGCCACAATTCCCCCCATACAGTGTTTGTGTGTACGTTTTCAGATTCCTTGAGCATGTAAACATATGACTAGCAATTGGATTCACAATGATTATTTGTTTATTTGACAGGGACAGTGCAATAAACACACAGTTAATCAATGACAATCAATCTGATAGTGATAGGATTAGTGGTTCAGTAGTAAAAGCATTGCCTCCTTGGCGGAGGTAATAAACTGAAGTGTTGCTGTTGTGTCCATCTCCTCCACTGACGGATGCAAATTGGGTAGACAGGTTGCCGTGGGTTTTATATTATATTATTTTGGGGTTTCGCTCCACGGCAAATGAGAATTTAGAAGCTTCGCCGGCAGAGAGCTCGTTATTGCGCAGCGCGTATGGCTGGCCGGTGAATTTCTGCCAAATGCGCAGCTCCTATGGCTGGCCGGTGAATTTCTGCCAAATGCGCAGCGCCTATGGCTGGCCGGGGAATTTCAGCCAAAGAATCCGTCGGCGGACAGCTGCCCGTGTGAGGTTTTGCAGTTGCGCGCAAACACAAGCACGCTGGCGGGCCCAGGCCAGCAGTGTTTTCCACGTGCTTTTGTGCCTAAAACGTTGAAGAACGCAGAGTTTGTGTTGCAGACACGACGACCAGCGCCCTCCATTGCGCCTGCGCACATGTTGAAAATGGCCCTATGTCACAGTGTTGAAAAATGCTTTAAAAAAATTCCTGTATCCAGACAGTGAACCGGATCACCCCCAAAATTTAATCAGTTCTTCCTTGTACCATTTCCAACAACGCCTGAAAGTTTCATGCAAATCCGTCCAAGACTTTTTGAGTATATCTGTTTCCTATAGGCCCTTAGAATAGAGGGTTAGTATTAATGAAAGCGCTTTGAGTGGTCTTTGTGACTAGAAAAGCGCTATATAAGTGCAGGTTAGTTAGTTAGTTAGTTAGTTATCTTGCTAACCAACAGACAAACAGACAGACAGACAGACAAACAGACAGACAGACAAACAGACAAACACACAAACTCTAGCAAAAACATAACCTCCTCCTGGCCTTTTCGGCCTGGCGGAGGTAATAAAAAGATGCATAACCTTTTTTTTTTCCTCACTGTCTGACATTAAATCAGACTAAACTTTTTCCATTTTAGGCCAGTTAGGATTATTATTTGTATTTGCTAAATCATTTTTTTTAGATATTTTTTTATTCCTTTCTTCAAAGTCAGAAGCTTACATACACTAAGATTAGCATGCCTTTAAACAATATGGGAAAGCCCAGATGATGATGTCATGGCTTCTGATAAGCTAATTGACAGCATTTGAATTAACTGGAGGCATATCTGTGGATGTATTTTAAGGCACACCTCAAACACACTGCTTCCTTGTGTGACATCATGGGAAAATCAAAAGAATTCACACAAGATATCAGGAGGAAATTTGTGGACCTCCACAAGGCTGGTTCATCCTTGGGTACAATTTTCAGATGCCTGAAGGCACCACATTCATCTCTTCAAACAGTTATAAATACCATAGGAATGTTCAACCAACATACCACTCAGGAAAGGATGGGTTCTGTGTCCCAGAGATGAATGTGTTTTGGTGCAAAATGTGAGTATCAACCCCAGAACAAAAGCAAAGGACCTTGTGAAGATGCTGGCTGAAGCTGGTAAAAGAGTGTCATTATGCACACTGAAGCAAGTCCTGTACCGACACAGGCTGAAAAGCCACTCAGCGAGGAAGAAGCTGTTATTCCAAAAGCAACATAAAAAAGCCAGATTACAGTTGCAAATGCACACATGGGCAAAGCCCTTAATTTTTGGAGACATGTTGTATGGTCTGATGAAACTAAATATGAACTGTTTGACCATAATGACCATCGTTAGTTACATTTGGAGGAAAAAGGGGGAAGCTTACAAGCCTGAGAACACCATTCCAAATGTGAAGCATGGGAGTGGCAGCATCACGCTATGGGGGTGTTTTGCTGCAGGAGGGACTGGTGCACTTCACAAAATAGATGGTATTCATAAGGATAGAACATTATGGGGAAATATTGAAGAAACATCTCAAAACATCAGCCAGAAAGTTAAAGCTTGGGTGCAACTGAGTCTTCCAAATGAACAGTGACATTAAGCATATTGCTATATTACTTACAAAGTGGCTTAAGGACAACAAAGTCAATGTTTTGGAGTGGCCATCACAAAGCCCTGATCTGAATCCCATAGAAGGCGGCCTACAAACCTGACTTGGTTCCACCAGTTCTGTCAGGAGGAATGGGCCAAAATTCCAGCAAACAGTTGTGACAAGCTTGTGGAAACATATCAAAAATGACCCAAGTCATACAGTTTAAAGGCAGTGCTACCATTTGCTAAGGAAATGTATGTAAAGATTTCACTTTGAAAATAGTAATTAAAAAAAAAAATTCTCTAAAAAACTATTCAGGAAATATAAAAATGATTTAGCAGATAGAAATAATTTTGGTAATCCTAACTGACCTAAAACAGGAAAAGTTTAGTCTGATTTGATGTCAGTCAGTGAGGGGGAAAAAGGTTGTGTCTTATTATACGATGTAAGTAAATTTCTGGTTTCAACTGTACATGATTGACTTAAATTTTAATAATTAGTCACACATGTTGACGTGTGTTTCTGGCCTTTGAAATAATCTATTCTCTATCTGTACCATTTCAAATCTATAATTGAATTTAAAATACGGTGTGGATAATGTATAGCAGCAAACACTAACAGCACACAGAGCATCATATTTAAATATAATTGTGAGTCAGTACAGCTATGAGGATGGAGACCCAAAAACTTCCTGTAAATGTAACACAGTTGTGTGCATTACTCAAAACCATCTTTGTGATCATTCAGTAACAAGTCTCGATCTGTGTCATCCTATCACAGGAGGCTATAACAGATGGGCTTGAGATAGCTGTGTCTCCCAGGTCCTTGCACAGTGAACTTATGTGTCCCATCTGTCTGGACATGTTGAAGAACACAATGACAACCAAAGAATGTCTTCACCGTTTCTGCGCTGATTGTATTATCACAGCTTTGAGATCAGGGTGAGTTTTCAACTTGGAGGAGAAAGGAGAAGCCTTCTGTCCTTTTAAGCTGTTTGTTTGGTATCAGAGAAGTAGAGTATTTATATTGATATCCACATTTGAGAGGAAATGCAGAAGAGCTACTGTATATAAGTTTGAATGAGGAAAAAAAGAAGCAGAAAAATGCTGGCAGATACAGTACCCAAGAAAGTTTTCAGACTTCAATTTTTCCAGAGTGCCACAGGCTTATTTGAAAATCTGTTGTATCATTTTTGTTTTATTTTTCAATAAATCTTTTTCTCAATAACCTTTTGAAAGAGAACTTTCCATTTAACAGTGTTTGTTTTTTCTTCTCTATCATTAGCACTTAATGGAGGCAGTAGTTGTGACCACAAGCCAGCTTCGATTTGCATCAGCGGCAACAAAATCTGTGTACGCTTCTTTCGAATATCATTTCTGAAATGAAAACAGAACAACTGGTGATAGCCATTATATGGTTTTGGCCTTGACAAAATAAAACAGGACTTAAGCCAAAGTGGGATAACGGATCTGATTTTGTTCGTTGTCTTTTTCCGTTGTATTGTTTTGGTCACAGCTGGGAGTAAGAGTCAGAAGTTATTAAAGAAAAAAAAAAAGTGCTTTTCCAGCTTGTGTTGATTTATTGAAAAGTCAACGTGATATTTGTATAAAACAAACATTACTGGCAAAATTAACAGCTAAATCTGATATTTCACCAAAAGGGGTTAAGGACGTCTAAACCTGTGACAAAAACAAAACCCAACTAAAAAATCAGATCTGTTATCCCGTTGTGTCTTAATTCTGGTTTTAATTTTGACAAGGCCAAAACCATATAACGGCAATTTCCAGTTGTTTTGTTTTTGATTCAGAAACAAAATGTTGAAAGAAAGAAGAGCACACAGATTCACTAACTTGGCTGGAGTGGAGGTAATGCAGGAAAATAACAGGAAGTGATGTGAGGATGATAATTTTTTTAATGTGTTAATTGGACTACATTAATTGAAAAGGTTAACATTAATATTTCCAGCCCAAAAAATTACACCGTATGTTTTCAAATAAGCCTACGTCATTGCAGACTGTGGAAAAATCGAAGGGGTGTGAACACTTTCAGAGGCTACTGTATAGTACCTATGGGCCAGTACACTTATGTCATTGTGCTGGGATCAAAGGTTGCGCTAGACTTTTTTTTTTAGTTTGTTTTGTTTCATTTTGACAAGACAAGGTTGTAAAAATTCTGTCATAATCTATCATAATCTGTCATTTTAATCAATTTTAATTAGATCACCCTCAATGTAATACCTGCAAAAACAGTGCCGATCACTCAAATTCTGATTTGTGTTCAAGAAATTGGAGCCATTAAAGCGTAGCATGTTTATGTAATTCATCAACTTTAAAACAAAAGAGAGCCTGCTGCCCTGAATCTTGGGTTGAGATGTGCATTACCTTGTGTATATATTTATACATGTCTATTGTGTGTGTATATACTGTAGTTAGCAGTGCAAAAAATTGTTGTAAGATTAGCTTAAGTGTCATAAATGAGCACAGGTTTTACACACTCATGAGACCATGTCCCAGATGCATCTCAGAATCCAGTGAACCCAGGCTGATAAATTCATGGGTCCCTCTGTTGAATTTTACTAGTCCTTTGCAAACATTTAATTCATCAAAATCTCTGAAGTGGCCATACCACTTTGACAGTTTCCCAATCTGTCTGTATAGTGTTCAGTGTTTCTGTAATTTGGTTACATTTTGATTTGTGGCAGTTGTGGGGGATCCTGCCCCACTAAATTTATTCAATCAGATCTTTACCTTGAATTAAATATCTTTAAGTCAGTGTCATAACTTTAAAATTCATCACTCATTTTTGTCCCATTTGACATCACCATTCATCTCATTGCATGTTGATTTATTGATAATCTGATAATCTTTGAGTTGATGGCATTATGTCTTCCCTGTCCCTGCAGTAATAAAGAGTGTCCCACCTGTCGTAAGAAGCTGGTGTCTAAGAGATCGCTGCGTCCAGACCCCAATTTTGATGCTCTCATTAGTAAGTAAAAACACAAGATGATAATAACTTCTTCAGAAAACTGCGAATTAGGACATTTTGAGCGATCCTTACCATTGTTTGATTATCCTGAGGACGCATGGGCTAGTGTGAGATGGAGATGGTGTTACAACTTTCAGCAAAAAGATCATAGTGCCATGGTTGTCATAATATTGGGATTAGAGTTTAAAAATGTATTTTTGAGAAAAAAATCCATTTAACACAATATTTGATTTTCTGAGAAAATATCAAACATTTAGAACATTTGAAAAATAGTAATATAAACATTAGTAAAAAGCACTGAAAACATCTCAGTGAAGGAGGAAGAATGTGGAAGCAGTCATTTCATTGTAAATGGCAGAAACGCAGGAGGATGAAGAGCTTTTGTGTTTGCTGTTGTTAGCAGCTATGGAGAAAAACTGTCACGTACATAAAAAACAAATTGATGACGAGTACCCGCATGTGTGCACAGTTCAGTACAGATTGCTTGCGTACTGTCCACGCGGTCACAAAGTGGGCTGGAGGAGGTGGCCTCTGCATACAGAAGATGGAAAAAATTGACATTTTGCGCACTGTGTGGTTGGTTAGGCGTGGACATGCTGCTATGAATTCAGCTCTCTTACAGTTCGTGGTGCGCCACAATGCAGGGGGAGGGGTCAAGTTCCTCCACATGGCCCACAATGTAAGGGATCTGTGCGCCCTCATGAGTTTGGTGCACACGCATACAAACGACGCATATCGTGAAAACGGTATGAAGATTTTTTTTTTTTTTTAAACGGTATACCTTGATAGTGGAAATCATCCCATGCCTCATTCTGAGGATTCTGGAGGCCATAGGTGTAGCAGTGGAAGTTTACAAAAGTGGCAAAAATGATGACATTTAATATCTGACGTCATTTTAATGTTGTCTTGGGCATTTCTTAATGTTTATTTAAGCCTAAATAACACATTTTTTTCTATCAATAGCCATTCTCTAATCCTAGCCATATTTGCTCCACTTTCTCTGTCATTGCTGTTGGCAGTTTTATGGTTTCCGTGCTACGTTCCATTAGGCTAAACACCTACTGGTCTTGCAGTAGCAACACACTAGTCTGAAGGAAGTTGTGTTGGTGGGACAAACTAGCATGTTTCATTTTATTAGCCTATACTGGGTAATGACCAAGGAAACTCATTTTCCCCCTGCTGTTATAATGCGAGGCACTGTGGCCCATACATGGCTCCTTTATGTAATATTTACCTTAAATATACTGATGGCAATAAAAAATAAACTGTATGGGGTGCTCAGTGACAGGCATTCCATAAAGAGTACGTGGCTTATCTGTAGTGATCCTTGGTTTGAATACCAGCCAGAGTGATCTTTCCTGTGTGCCTGTCCTCCCTCCTCGTCACCCCTTTTTCCAGTATATTTTCATTGGTTCTAGCTAGGGCTGAGCGATTAACTGAATTCAAACCAAAATCGATCGTTGGGACATAGAACCAACATAATCTTGTTCATGTCTGGTTATTTTGGGTCCTCCCTTCTTCCTGTTCTGTGCATGTGTATAAGAGTTTTCATGTACTGCCCCTTTAAGATGTGTTGCCCACATGCAGTCGTGTGACTCTACAATCCAGTAGCAGTAGCACAAAAGTCAGCGCTGTCTGGAAGCAGCAAAACATGGTGGAAAAAATAAAATGGCATATACTGAGGTCCGTGGAAGCTGGCTTCAGTGTGCAGAGGCTGGCTGCTGTTGGCCTGACTGCCGTCCATGTTATCAACCATCTTGCAGTGGGGGTGGAAGAGCTAAGCCTGTATTTAAGAGCCCAATTTGAGATTCATAGTTCCTGTGAGCTGACGGCGTGGTTGAGGCTGTGTGAAGGGCTCCGATGGAGCAGCTGGCTGGGCACGGCACAAGTCTTGTAGCCCCCAGCCCCTCAAGAAGTGTATGTGTGTGTGTGTTGACACTGACTTCTGCTCTGGACAGTGTTTAGTTTGGTTATATGTATGTGAGGTGACAGTGATCCTATTCTTTATTATATTATGGTCATTTATGGCGGAATCACCACAGTGATACAGTGGTGTGAAAAAGTGTTTGCCCTCTTGCTGATTTCTCATTTTTTTGGATGTTTGTCACACTTAAATGTTTCAAATCATCAAACAAATTTAAATATTAGACAAAGATAACACAAGTAAACACAAAATGCAGTTTTTAAATGAAGGTGTTTATTATTAAGGGTAAAAAAAAAAAAAAAATCCAAACCTACATGGCCCTGTGTGAAAAAGTGATTGCCCCCCCCCAAAAAAAAACATAAATTAACTGTGGTTTATCACATCTTTGGAAAGCTGAGTTCAATTTCTCTAGCCACACCCAGGCCTGATTACTGCCACACCTGTTCTCAATCAAGAAATCACTTAAATAGGACCTGCCTGACAAAGTGAAGTAGACCAAAAAATTCTCAAACTGTAGACATCATGCTGTGATCCAGAGAAATTAAGGAACAAATGAAAAACAAAGTAATGGAGATCTGTCAGTCTGGAAATGGATTTAAAGCCATTTCTAAAGCTTTGGGACTCCAGTGAACCACGGTGAGAGCCATTACCCACAAATGGCGAAAACATGGAACAGTGGTGAACCTTCCCAGGAGTGGCCAGCCGACCAAAATTACCCCAAAAGCTCAGGGACGACTCATACAAGAAGTCACAAAAGACCCCACACCAACATCCAAAGAACTGCAGGCCTCACTTGTCTCAGTTAAGGTCAGTGTTCATGACTCCACCATAAGAAAGAGACTGGGCAAAAATGGTCTGCATGACAGAGTTCCAAAACAAAAACCACTGCTGAGCAAAAAGAACATAAAGGCTCGTCTCAGTTTTGCCAGAAAACATCTTGATGATCCCCAAGTATTTTGAGAAAATACTTCCAAAAGTTGAACTTTTTGGAAGTTGTGTGCCCCATTACATCTGACGTAAAGGTAACACAGCATTTCAGAAAAGGAACATCATACCAACAGTAAAATGGTGGTGGTAGTGTGATGGTCTGGGGCTGTTTTGCTGCTTCAGGACCTGGAAGACTTGCTGTGGTAAATGGAACCATAAAATCTGCTGTCCACCAAAAAATCCTGAAGGAGACTGTCCAGCCATCTGTTTGTGACCTCAAGCTGAAGCACACTTGGGTTCTGCAGCAGGACAATGATGCAAAACACACCAGCAAGTCCACCTCTGAATGGCTTAAGAAAAACAAAATGAAGACTTTGGAGGAGCCTAGTCAAAGTCCTGACCTGAATCTGATTAAGATGCTGTGGCATGACCTTAAAAAGGCGGTTCATGCTTGATAACCCTCCATTGTGGCTGAATTACAACAATTATGCAAAGATGAGTGGGCCAAAATTCCTCCACAGTGCTGTAAAAGACTCATTATCAGTTATTGCAAATGCTTGATTGCAGTTGTTGCTGCCAAAGGTGGCCCAACCAGTTATTAGGTTTAGGGGGCAATCACTTTTTCACACAGGACCATGTAGGTTTGGATTTTTTTTCACTTAATAATAAACACCTTAATTTAAAAACTGCATTTTGTGTTTACTTGTGTTATCTTTGTCTAATATTTAAATTTGTCTGATGATCTGAAACATTTAAATATGACAAACGTACAAAAAAATGAGAAATCAGGAAGGGGGTAAACACTTTTTCACACTACTGTATATATTCATTGGTGCATTGCTCTTATGGCTCAAGAAGCTTGTTGGTTCTTCAGGGAAAAGAAAGGAGCAAGAGAAAAAAAACGAAGCCAAGTGAAAGCTTCAAATAACCGTGATTCTGATTGAAGGTCAAATTGCTCAGCCCTAGTTTTAGCTAAGTAAAGGCTAAAAGACCAAAAAATACATCTTGAAAAATATGGTGGTTATAGAAAAAAAAGAACCTCCCCCTTCAAAATCATTTCATTATACTGCTTTGTAGGTTGCAAACTTGCTCCTCCTCATCCTCCTGCTGCTGTGGTGTTCTTTAATTCCTAATGTAGTGCTTGGAAATGAAGTTGCCAATTAAGTTCATGTCGTCCCTAAAAATGTTTGTAATGCCTCATCAAAGCCAGCAGGGGTTGCAGTGGATGCAACAAAATCTCCAGATTTCTAACTTGGTCTCAGTTTAATAGAATATTTCTCAAACTCTATTTCTGAAGATAAATTCTGTCATGCACAAATGTGGGACATTATTATTGAGAACGCTCTGCTGAGTTGCAGCTTTCAAATGGCTGGTAAAATAGGTCTAAATGTATTTCTTTGCAGGTAAGATTTATCCCAGTCGTGATGAGTATGAAGCCCACCAAGAGAGAGTTCTGGCCCGCATAAGCAAACACAACAACCAGCAAGCCTTGTCCCACAGCATAGAAGAAGGGCTGAAGATACAGGCAATGACCAGGTAGGACACACAACCAAAATCCAGATAAATGTGTGCTGGTGCTGTGTAACTGAACACACTGGATTTGTTTTGTGTTTCTCAGACTGCAGCGTGGTAAAAGACACACGGTAGAGAATGGCAGTGGAGCCGAGGACAACGGAGACTCCTCCCACTGTAGTAACGCTTCCGTCCACAGCAACCAGGTACTCGGATTTGTTCAGAAACGGAAAATAAGCCAAATAAGACAGCTGGGAATCATTTGAGATGTGCCAGCAGTGTAAATATCGTGGGTGCCTGACTGTAATAACAAATCAGGACCACACAGGACCTTCTGGGTGTGTGTTCTTGTCAGATACCAATTATGGATTGTGTTGTGTACGAGCAGGAGGCCGGTCCAAGCATCAAACGCACCAAGACGAGTGATGACAGTGGTCTGGACATGGATAACGCTGCTGAGAACGGGGGTGGGGACTCGGTGATAGACGGGGGTGCCAGTGAGATAGAGCTGGTGTTCAGGCCACATCCAACCCTGATGGAGAAGGATGACGGCCACAACAGGTATATGTTCATATTCTGTTATTATACATGTTGAAGTACACCGCTGCCTGTTGACGTTTTTTTTTTTGTTTGTTTGTTTAACCTTAGCGTGGAATTTGTGCCTCGCTACATCAAGACGTCCGGTAACGCCACAGTGGATCACCTGTCCAAATACCTGGCTGTGCGACTGGCTCTGGAGGAGCTGAGAAGAAACGCCGAGGCCAGTCCTGTGAACGTGGAGGCAGCTTCTGAGAAACAGTACACCATCTACATCCCCACTGCTGGAAACCAGTTCACTGTGAGTGCACACACTAACCGCCTACCTTGTTGTTTTCCAACTGGAATCATCATCGCAAAGATGAGTTTCTCTGCTGTGCAAATATGCTACCGTGTGTATAAAATGTATCACTAGCTCTAGTCTTTTTATAGTAAGTTTATTTTGAATTATGTTTACATTAATGTAATCCTAAGCCTTAAACTTTTTGTAGGTTCCCCAGTGGAGCTGCATGTGGGTATTGATGTGTCACAGTGAGATCAGAGTTTAAACATTTCAAACATAAAAGGTTTCCACAGCAGAGATGGGGACTTGAGACTTGGACTCAAGTCACACTTAACAAGGACTTCAGACTTGACTTGGACTTGTGATTTGGGACTTGTGAACAATCTTTTTTTTTTTTTTTTTTTAACCTTTTCATCAGAAACATCCAATACACTGAATTTCCTTTAGGAAGAAAAGTTGGGTGATTTTCACTGTTAACGCAGACAGTTGGATCCACAAAACATGGCTGTTTCTCAAGAAAAGATTTGTCAATTTTCGAGAAAATACAGATGGTAAATTTATAAGGGGAGGCTTTCATTGTGTTTTTATACAGAGTTGTAGCCCCTGACTTATGATCTCCTATTTCACCTCAGTTAATAGACAGTAACTGTCTTGTGAAATCAACTCCTCCAGTTGTTCCAGAGGTTGTGAAACTTGGTACCAGCATTAGATATACACTGATGATGCACATATTGCAATTTGACTCCGATTGGATGATTTTTGAAGGATTTATAGACCTTGAGGTTAAAAGTCAGAGGTCAGTTTTTCCCTAAATCTTGTAAACATGGTAACTACTGAAAGAAATGATGTAGGCTTTTCAAACCCGTACCGTCGTTGTCTCGTAGACCAATCTTGGACGGCTTAGACCCTGACCAGTTTGGGGGTCAAAGGTCAATGTTTACATTCCATTTGCACAAATGAGCAAAGCTAGGGTCACCAAACTTTGCACACAGATTCACCCTGTGACCCTGAAGTATGACTATGCTTTTTTTTATCGCAAGGTCAAAGGTCACCGTCAGAATGGCATGTAAACTGTATTGTAACAATAAAGAATGCTAAGGCCACCAGTCTTGGTACACATGTTCACCCTGAGACCATGACCTCTGACTATAGGTTTGGGGTCAAAGGTCAAGGTTAGAATTCCCGATGCCCCATTACTCTAGAAGCTCTCTAGGGTCACCAAACTTGCTACGCAGGTTCACCTCGGGATCCTCACCTATAACTATGGGTTGTATACAACACTTTTTGTTGTATATTCATGGATAATAGGCTTATCATAATTTGGTTCTGCCCCAGTAATTATATGGAAAAGTTTAAAACTGCTCTCCTTCAGTGGCATATTGGGCTCTTCAAAGAAAACAGAGGCGGGGGGATACTGCACTCGCCTCAGAGTGCTCTTGTCATTGAAGTTGATCAGCCTGTTTAAAGTAATTATGTCCAGCTGCTGACCAGTTTTGTTACTAAATTCTAATAAATAAAGGATAATGTGGTACATACAGACGTGGACAAATGTGTTGGTAACCTTCCGTTAAAGAAAGAAAATCCCACAATGATCACTGAAATAGCTTGAAACTGACAAAAGTAATAATTTTCAGTAAATTTTTAAAATTCATTAACTATTGTTATATTTGGGCGGTGCGGTGGCACAGTGGTTAGCACTGCACCAGCACAGCAACTCACCCTTGGCCATAGGATCCCTGGTTCGATCCCAGCCCCTGACCAACAGTGATCTGTGTGGAGTTTGCTTGTTCTCCTCGTATCTGCGTGGGTTTACTCCGGGATTTCTCCGGTTTCCTCCCACAGGCCAAAAACATGCAGGTTAGGTTAATTGGAGACTCTAAAGTGGCCCTAGGTGTGAATGGTTAAGGGATAGCGCCATACCGTGGCTGCTTCATCCATCCAGGTGGATGCCCTCAATTTCCCCTCTGGGGATCAATAAAGTATACAAAATCAAAAAAAAATTGGCATCTCTCACTCTCTCCTCAGCCAACTTGAGAGATTTGGGTTGTTGAAATGCCTCTGAAGTTGAATCCCACTGTGTTAAAAACTACAGCTGACAGTGTCCAGACCTGAATTTTCTGCAGAAGTTCTAAATCAGACCTGTTAAAAATCAGAGAATGAGACTTGGTTGAAAGAAGGTTTCTGATTCTGTCCTCTTGAAGTATCCATGCAGAGTTTATTGTGGTGTTTTGTCATGTTTAATCTCCACATATAGCAGCTTTTTAATGTAATGTCCATCCAGCCATCCATCTTCTACTGCTTTGCACCTCTAAAATTTAGATTTTTCATGTGAGTTTTTCTAAAAGGAAAGTTTGTAGTCTATAATTTAGTCTACATGTTGTACAGTCTAGTGGCGTCTTTTTTATACTTAGAGGGGCAAAGTTACACAACTTTATCTGCCCGTCTCCAAGTTCCTGCTGTGGAACCTCAGTCAGAGATCATCTCATACATCAACTTGTGGTGATTGTACCATCAGAAAATACAGAATGTTTTCCCTTCAACTATATTTTTGGAATTATACGTGAGCATGGCTACATCCTGTGTACTGTCCTATACTACTACTGTTGCCCATTAACCCAAACCAGAAAAGGTAGATGCCTAATATTGACAAGGATTTTCACACCGTCCCTCTTTTAAACAGGAAGCAAATGCTGCTTGGGTCCTTTAATCAACCTTAATCCTTGTCAGTAGCAGGTGCCCACCTTCTCAGGTTTGAGTGAATTTGTTTTCTCGTGCAGCTGTTTTATTTGCATTTCAGGGCTATCATATACCATTCTAAAATATGATGACATCAAAATCCAAGCTGGAGCATCTAAATGAAATCCTTGATGTGAGCAAAAAATACTGAATGGCATTTGTGTTGCTAAATCCACCCCTGCCGATGAGAAACGGCCTGATTTGTCTTCCAGCTGGACTCTGATAACGACAGTCATGTGCATTGCTATTACCTCATGGAACTGAATTTCTCTTGAAGCCACAAGTTTTACCACCTGCTTGTCATCAGAGGGAATGCAGGCTTTTATCTGCATATTTTCAGTGGAATACCCCTACGTACACCTTAAGAAAAATACTCTCACCGTTAGATGCAGGTGTAGAGATTTGTAGGTGATGCAGTAGCTGAAAATGTTAGTGACCAGAGTCTTCTGATGTTTGACCTCTTGACATGTGTCCTCAGGTTCTGAACGGGTCCTTCTCCCTGGAGCTGGTCAGCGAAAAGTACTGGAAGGTCAACAAACCCATGGAGCTCTACTTTGCTCCCACTAAAGAACACAAGTAGACACATAAAAATGGCCTCATGTATACACACACGCACGCACGCACACACACACACACACACACACACACACACACACACACCCCAGTGGGAGGTAAATGTGAACTTTACTACACATGCGCACATAAAAACCAGAGGGGAGGGAGGGTGTGTCTGAAGGAGAAGAGCGGGGTTTTTTTGACCCTCAAATGGACTCTTGTAAAGAAAAAGTGTTTTGTATTATCTGTATCTTTGTGTCTTTCTATCGTTCTCTCGGTAGAAGGTAGCAGGTCAGAACAGCAGCCAGCAGACTGTAGAGCGTTAACGGCGACTGTAGAATCTCTCCAAAAACCAGGGTGCCCCGTACATTAAATTAGCTGGTTTCCACATTTAAAATCATGTTGTCCTGTTGGTGTCAGTTGTGAGCCTTCGTTCTGTGCTGTGGTGAAATATTTCCGTGTTGGTTTGGAGCTCCAAAGACAAACTGAATGCAAAATGGGACAGCTACTATAATGATTATTAAATGATTCAGAACACACAGACCAACCACAGCACTGTAATTACCATCATAACTTTATAGACGATACTAGGGATGTCCCGATCAAGACTTGTTTTTTTGTCTGAGTCTGATTGCAGCGCCTTCCATGACACCCAAAGCGACACCCAGGACATCAGATACTTAGCTACTTAGCTTTTTCTACAATGCATTATTGCAAACCACACACCAGCTATTTAAAAATCAGTGCCATGTGTTTGCTTGACACCTCAATACTCGGAGTACTCCACACAACAGACATGTTGGCAACACCCTCCCTGCTACCACTCGGTTCAGCTGCCGTGTTAAGGCGAGGCTGCTGTAAAATAACTGTGGCTGATGGAAGACAACAGAGACTTGAAACGTACCTGCTGACCCCCCGATACTGTGCGAGTCACAAAAGCCTTGATCGGGCTCCCAATTCGATACTTGAGATCGGATCGGGACATCCCTAGACGATGCCCTTACTCTGTGCTGTTAAATGTTCATTAAAGTAAGATAAGATAAGATAAGCCTTTATTAGTCCCACAATGGGGAAATTCCAGGATTGCAAGTAGGATCTGATATTTACTGACAAGATTTCAAATGTATAAACTTGATGTGTTGGATTATGTTGAGTTTGTTTCAATATGTCTGAAAGTTTGTGGTTTGAATCCCCCTTGTTGATATGTTAAATTATTTTTTTTAACAACTTTATTTCTGTTTTGTTCTCCATATTTTTTTAAATATTGCAAAATTTAATCTGAATATACTTGTACAATTTTAGGATTTTCTCCTTACTGTGTTTTATTTATTTTGACATTTCCAATGGAGATTTAAACCAGAATTGATGTTTTCTCCACTATTAGTCTTCTGTACAAAGTCTTTAAATTGCCATTGGTGAGAAATCACAGTTTAAACTTATATCTCAGAGATCGGTGAATGCTGACGAACACTGCAGTTTTGGATCTGCCAGTTTTTCTGACAAATAGTCATGAAAATCAGGGTTTGCCTTAGTCATCTGCAGTGTTTAGCGACAATTAGCGACATTTGTATGAATGTTTGCAAAATTTTAGCCAAAGAGGGTTGGTGAACATTAGCGACCGTTAACAGTGTTTGCTACGATTAGCATTAGCAACTATTTGCTACTCTTTTGCCAATGTTTGGGACCTTTTGCCAACTCCAGGTAAAATACCGGGCGGATGTCAGGTGACTCTTGGACCCAACCCTATAAAAAGGGTGATCAAACTGTGCCCAGCACTCAGATTTCTCCTGACCCCAAAGGGTTCGTAAAGGTTCTTAAAACTACTTGGCAAACCAAATAGAACTTCAGCAACACGTGTTACAACTATTTGCAAATGTTTGTGGAAAAATTAAAAACTGTCTGCAAACTGTTTTGCAACCTTTTACAAACCCTGACAAAACCCCAAAATCACATTTGTCAGCATTCGCCGCTCCATAAGATACTAGCTGAAGACCATATGGGAAAGTTGTTTTATAATGTGAGCTACATTATAGGCAGTGGCTATGGATATGGAAGCTGTATCCCTATACGAAATTTCTAGTGGTACTGAAGAGTTGACAAGCCGACAAAACCCTTTCACATCAGCTCCAAGCCAGCTGCTGCTGTGGCTTCGGTAGATCGTACGTTGGGTCTGTGATCAGAAGGTTGCTGGTTCGCCTCTTGCTATCAGCACTTTGTCCAAACCATTTTACTTGATATGAGATGAAATTTACACTTAAAATGAAAAGGTTAGCCTTAGGATCTGGGAGTGGGTAAGGTTAAAAAAAGCTAGTAAATAGCTAAATTAAAATTTTGAAACGAATAAATGCTTCAGATTTCCATACCTGCAGCCTGCTGCTTTTAAGATACGTGCTAATAGAACATACTGGCCAATCAGATTTGAGCTGTATCTTTAACAAGAATTCTATGGGTACGGTTCCGTATCTGTAGCCACTACCTACTTTATAATGTTGAAAACTGTGATAATTATTCAGTGAGGAACTCTGTCCAGCTGCAGCAGTGAAAACCTGTTGCGTTCCAGCCATTAAGAGTTGTGATGTTAGAAGTTTAAAAAGAACTTCTTAAAATCTAAGAATATTGTTTTAAGTATCAGATGCATGGCTCTGTAGAACACATGCACCATCAGCAGGTTTTTACCTCCCGCTGATTGTTTAATACTTTGGGGCTGACTTAAATGTGAAACCCTGACCTGCGGTGGAGAATCTCCTAGCTGTTGTCTTGATCTGTCGCCTGTAGGAACAAACCGTCTTCTCATTCCTGTGGCTGCCCTCTGTGGCTCGTCCTTTTATAACTGTCTTTTGTAATGGAGAGGAAGCAGTGTGTGTGTGTGTGTGTGAGAGAGATTGTAAGAAGGTAATGTGTGGTGGGAGGTTTTTTTTTTTTTGTAGCATCCCCGACAGTCTGACCATTACAGTATTCATCATCCCTCCATCTCCACCAACTCCACACCCTTTGCTGTTAACTCACCGCTGACTCATCGGTGAATGGCGTTTGTTTTTAACGGGGGGGTAATTTACTTGGCGCCAGCACAAACACATGGCGAGGGTTTGGATAAATGTTTTAATGCAGTTTGCTTCGTTCTTCCTGTAGCTGACTGGGGATCTGAGTAAACACAAATCCAGAGAATTTGTGAGATGTTTTTGAGAGCGTGAATGTGATGCCAAACTATAAATGTACATAAATGTTACAACCTTCTGCTGTCTTGCTTTTGTTTTTCTTCTCCACAGCGACGCAGTCACGATTACGATGATCTGTCAGTCAGTGTGAACAACACTGTTTTAGACTGTGGCAAATATAAAGCCGAGTAGCACTACGACGACGCATCACCTCTGAACACATGGCCGTGCCACTGATGACCACTAGGGGCATCGAAGTTCTATGATTGATGGTGTGATCTGATTTTGGGTAACTGTCGCTGCAGTATTTTCTCAAATCATGGCGAGTATGTACGGATACTGACAATATATAATTTGGAAAACTGCAGTAATTACATATTGCAGACTTTTTTTTTGATTCAGCACATTTTATTTGGGGGTCATAAAATGCCAGTAGTGCTAGAGGACATTGTTTCATGTGAATAAATTTTAGGTGAAAGATATTTTAACATACAGGTACATCTCAAAAAATTAGAATATCATGAAAAAGTTCAATATTTTTTGTCACTCATTTCAGAAAGTGAAACCCATATATTATATAGATTCATTACACAGAGAGTGATATATTTCAAGTGTTTATTTTAATTTTTATGATTATGGCTTACAGCCCATGAAATCCCCAAATTCAGTTTCTCAAAAAATTAGAATATTACATAAAATTAATTTTAAAAAATAGTTTTTAAATAGAAATGTTGGCCGACTGAAAAGTATGTCCATGTACACACTCAATACTTGGTCGGGGCTCCTTTTGGATTAATTACTGTATCAATGTGGCGTGGTGTGGAGGTGATCACCCTGTGGCACTGCTGAGGTGTTACGAAGGTCCAGGTTGCTTTGATAGTGACCTTCAGCTCGTCTGCATTGTTGGGTCTGGTGTCTCTCATCTTCCTCTTGACAATACTCCGTAGATTCTCTATGGGGTTTAGGTCAGGAGAGTTTGCTGGCCAATCAAACACAGTGATGCCATGGTCATTAAACCAGGTTTTGATACTTTTGGTATCAAAACCTGGTTAGTGTGTGTGTGTCTGTGTGTGTGTGGTCCTGCTGGAAAATGAAATCAGCTTCTCCATAAAGCTTGTCAGCAGAGGGAAGCATGAAGTGCTCTTAAAAGTTTCCTGGTAGGCGACTGCGCTGACTTTGGTCTTGATAAAACACAGTGGACCAACACCAGCAGATGACCTCTGTTCAGATAAAAGTAACTTTTGCATTTCATTTGTAAATCAAAGTCCCAGAGTTTGGAGAAAGAGTGGAGAGGCACAGAATTTTAAGCTGCTTGAGGTTTAGTGTGAAGTTTCCACAGTCAGTGATGATTTGAGGAACCATGTCATCTGCTGGTGTTGGTCCACTGTGTTTTATCAAGACCAAAGTCAGCGCAGTAGTCTACCAGGAAATTTTAGAGGACTTCATGCTTCCCTCTGCTGACAAGCTTTATGGAGAAGCTGATTTCATTTTCCAGCAGGACTTGGTGCCCCCCCCCCCCCGCCCCAACACTGCCAGAAGCATCAAAGCCTGGTTTAATGACCATGGCATTACTGTGTTTGATTGGCCAGCAAACTCTCCTGACCTAAACCCCATAGATAATCTACGGAGTATTGTCAAGAGGAAGATGAGAGACACCAGACCCAACAATGCAGACGAGCTGAAGGTCACTATCAAAGCAACCTGGACCTTCGTAACACCTCAGCAGTTCCACAGGCTGATCAGGGATAAGGACCTGTACTTATATAGCACTTTTCTAGTCTTAAAGACCGCTCAAAGCGCTTCACTAGCACTAACCCCCTACTCTAGGGCCTATAGGAGACACATCTAGGGACAATTTAGAACAACCAATTAACCTAACATGCATGTCTTTGGATTGTGGGAGGAAACCGGAGTAAACCCACACAGCACAGGGAGAACATGCAAACTCCACACAGAAAGGTTCCTACCCCTGCCAGCCTGGGGATTCGAACCTGGAACCTTCTAGCTGTAAGGCAACAGTGCTAACCACTGCACCACCGTGCTGCCCACCTCCATGCCACGCCACATTGTTACAGTAATTAATCCAAAAGGAGCCCCGACCAAGTATTGAGTGTGTACATGGACATACTTTTCAGTCGGCCAACATTTCTGTTTAAATACTATTTTTTTAAATTAATTTTATGTAATATTCTAATTTTTTGAGAAACTGAATTTGGGGTTTTCATGGGCTGTAAGCCATAATCATCAAAATTAAACTAAATAAACACCTGAAATATTTCAGTCTCTAAGTAATGAATCTATATATGGGTTTCACTTTCTGAAATGAGTGACAAAAAATATTGAACTTTTTCATGATATTCTAATTTTTTGAGATGTACCTGTCGTTAAATTAACATTTTGTAGGTTGTGTTGTTTTACATTAAGCCCTTCGATGGCTATTTTAAAAGTTTACAAGTATGTCAGCATTGGACAATAGGAAAAGATTGTGGTGGACTGGGAAAAATGAAGTGTTTCCTTGAAAACAATCTTGGGAAGCTCTAGTTGTAATACATCAGATTTATATAGCGCTTTTGTTGAGAGCTTTCTTGAAAAGGGGTTTAAGTTTATTAAAGGAGGGGATGAGTCCGTATTGTGGATATCTGAGGGCAGGGAATTCCAGAGGGCTGGGGCGGCAATGGGAAAAGCTCGGTCCCCCACTGTACATTGTTTAGTTCTGGTATGGGGAGTTGAAGTGTAATTAAAACATAACGACACAGAAAATCTTAACCAAATGCTAACTGTGAAAGTAAAGACATTGTGATCTCTTTAAAAACATGAAAAAGTAATACAACACACAAAGTTTGACTTTGATAAAGACAAAATACTCTTAACTTTTTAAACTTTAAAATCAAACTAAAATGCATTATAAGGTGAGAAATGGTTTTAAAAAAATTGGGCATATTTATGCACTGTTAATACATGAGCAAAATTCTACATTATGAAATTATAAAGAGAATTGAAATTTAGGACACTCAGAATTTGATTTCAAAAGATGTGCATGTGAGGGGGGGGGGGAAAGCAATGAGGTTAATTTTAAAAACCTTTTGTCTAATATCAAGGGAGGAAAATACTCTGGACACCAAAATAGTGCACTAGAAATGATGGTGGGGCGATTATCTTTCTGATGTTAAATCAGAGTCGTTGGTTTAGGTCAAATTGACAAAATGGAAATGGTAAGTTATTAGAATCAGATTAAATAAAGTTGTTTTTTGACACGCCATGTCCCCGTTTCATCTTTTCTTGTACTGGCACAATTGGGCTTCCATAGTGTAGTCTGTTATGTGATGGTGAAAAATAAAGACAACTCATCTCACTCCTGAACTTTGAAACCGAAATTACTCCTTAGCAATTAAAAAAAAAAACAAAAAAGGATCAAAACCTTGAGCTTTCATGAAGTGTTCTGGATTGCTGATCAAATTTAAGGCATATACAGTATCTACTGTACGTAAGTGACAAACTACTTCAGAGCTTCCTGCCAGTGTGGCACATTTAACCCATGAAGAACCCTGCAGTTATCCAGGTCACACGGGAAAGCGTCTGCAGTCTCATCATTGCCAGTGTATCTCAACTGTAAACGGCATTTTCCTGTTTGGACAATAAACCCGATTCTGCGGTTCAACATGGGACACGGTGTGATCAGACCATCATGGTGATCGGTTATGAAAAAAATACACCACATCACACCTATCTGGCTTTCCTTATCAAACTGAACAGAGACTAAAAGATTAACTGAATGTTTGTAGTCCGGCTCAAAGCTGATGGTAGATCTAGTTTTATTTATACATTTCCAGTTCCCAACATCACATCTTCAGCTGCTTTAAATTGTACAGAAAAGTCTGCAGTTTTATGGAACCCCGATGAACAGGTGAACAAGCACTTGGCAGAGGTGGGGAGGAAGAACTTCCCGTTATATTTGCCAAGGGCATAGATTGTAAAAAGTACTAAGTTTTGAATGATTTAAGACCATCTAATTAGTAATATGAGGTGAAGCATGGATGACGACCATTGCTGAAAGTGAGAGAAGGCAGATGTTTGACATTTATAGAAAAAAATGCCTCCACCAAACAAAACATTAGCTGGATGATCAGATAGAGCCGTGAAGGGGAGCGGGCCCATCCATCAGCAACGGTGCAACACGTGGTTCACCAATACCGTTCAGTCACTGTCATTTATTTCTGAAAAAGACGCCACCGTTTTGTCAGTGATCAGTCAGGGTCAGCTTCAGCACTTTTATTTTCTAATTTGTTTCAGATATAAAAAGAATCTCTAAGCAGAACAACCTGAGCTCAGGCTGAACCAGGCAACTCAGTTTTGGTGTGAGTAGAAAAAAAAAAGTTGATAAACACAAGTTAAAAAGAGGAGAGGAAAAAAAAAAAAAAGAGTGAAAAGAAATCCCATCCCAGCATGCACTGGGGGAAAAGGCAGGGCAGCACCAGTCCATCCATCTGTTTTACTGCCAAAACTTGGATGAGTCAGCGGTTCCGCAGGAGGAGAATTAAAGCTGCGAGTACAGGAGGAGGAGCAGCTGCTGCTTTGTGTCTGAGTGAAGCGTCTCTGAGCGGCTGACAGGCGGACAGTGAGGTGCCAGCACCTCCCTGACTGACTGCCAGCACCTCTAACCCCACAGGTGTGAGTGAAAGGAGCGAATGCAGGAAAATTAACAAGAAAGAAGAGCAGGAGGAAGACGCTCGGCTCCAGTGGGGAAACGGAAGGCGACTGAACAGCTGGACTCTGCAGGTTCTGGGATTATCACACCGTCTTCCTGGTGGTCAGGACTCTGATGATAGAGCCCACTCCTCCCACTGCCAGAGCCTGAGGACACACACACACACACACACACACAATTAGAAGTTGCTAGAAAACGGCAATCATACACCGCGTATTAGGAAAACTGGGCCCACAGCTTATAACACTGATTAAGATAAGATAAGCCTTTATTAGTCCCACAATGGGGAAATTCCAGGATTGCAACAGCATAGGGATAGCAACACTCAGAGCAACAATCAGAAGGCAAGAAAAAACAACATCTAGTAAACATATGTCCATATTACTATAAATGTATATATATAGACACACAGTGCAGAGCATTATGGCTGGTGAATGTGCAGCAGAAAGTCTAAGCTCTCTCTCCGCGGATGCAGCGGGCCAGCTGGAAGTCTTTGGGCATGATGGTGACCCCCTTAGCGAAGAAGAGACCATCAGGTGGGCCTCGCTGGTCTCCTGCAGAGCCACGACGGCGAAGCTCAGGAAACGCAGGACGGTCTTGAAGTCCTGAGCGATCTCCCTCACCAGGCGCTGGACGGGAAGCTTGCGGATGAGCAGCTCCGTGGATCTCTGGCAGCGACGGATCTCTCTCAGAGCCACGGGCCTGTGACGGCGAGGCTTCTTCACTCTGCCGGTGGCCGGAGCGCCTCTCCGAGCAGCCCTGGTGGTGGTGGTGGTGGGGGGGGGCTTCTTCCTCCAGTAGATTTTACGGGCGGTCTGCTTGGTTCTTGCCATCGCTCTTTATTATTCTGTCTTATATTTCTTTCACGCCGCCTAAACTCCAGCCCGGCACCGCGTCGTTTTCGCTACAGCTCCCGGTAGATTAGATTACTTACTAACTTGATGATAAAAGACTGTTTCAATCCAAATACTAAGAATTTTTGGCCATTTTCCTCATTTATAGGACAATGAAAAAGTCACGAAACCTGGGGAGAGACATGCATTCAACTTTGTTCTGGCGGAACATGAACCGAGGAGCTCATGCACAAGGACCACGAGTCCATGTGGTTTTCACGCCAACCATTAGCCTGTGGGACACCATCATCTACTGCTGTGTTTCTTTCAGTGATATTTACATAGTTATATTATGCACAACTGGAGTGGTGGCCTAGTTGGTAGAGCAGCCGCCCCACAACCGGAAGGCGTGGATTCAAATCCCGGCCGGGTTAATTTAAGCATCAATTTATTTAACTACTTATCTCGGTTTGCTCAGTTCTTTCAGCTTGGACACAGCTCTCTGACACCCGGCAATATTTATTTTTCCTCCAATGCAGCACATAACTTTGACACATACGCAACGCTCAGCTGTGGTTTAACCAGTGCAGTTAACAAAATCTGAAATGTGCATCAAACACTCCATAACACCAAACTTTATCAAAGAAGTATTTTTTAGAATATTAATTTAACACAGTTCTCATACAGGTGATGACTCTCTACAGTACAAATGCAGTAAAAAATAAAATCTCAACTTCCTAAAAAAACCCTGAGCTCAAACCATCCATCCATCTTCTACCACTTTTCTGAAAGTCTGGGTTACAGAGGCACCAGCTCAAGCAGAGAAGCCCAGACTTCACTCTCCCTGGCCACCTGCTCCAGCTCTTCAGAGAGGATTCCAAGATGTTCCCACACCAGCTGGGAGACAGTCTCTCCAGTGTGTTCTGGGTCTGCCCCGGGGTCTCCTCCCAGTGGGACGTGCCCGAAACACCTCAAGTGGGAGGCTTCCAGGAGGCATCCTGATCAGATGCCCAAACCACCTCAACCGGCTCCTTTCGATATGGAGGAGCAGCGGTTCTACTCTGAGCCTCTCTCGGATGACTGAGCTCCTCACCCTATCTCTAAGGGTGAGTCCAGCAATCCTATGGAGAAAGTTCATTTCAGCCACATGTATCCACGATCTCATCCTTTCGGTCATGACCATAGGTAACCCGTAAATCAACAGCTTTGCTTTACAGCTCAGCTCCCTCTTTGCCACAACAGACTGGTACAACATCCACATCACTGCAGATTCTGCTCCGATCCATCTGTCAGTCTCTCACTCCATTCTCCCCTCACTCATTAACGAGACCCTGAGATACTTAAAACTCCTCCACTTGGGGCAGGAGCTTGTCCCCAACTTGGAGAGGACAATCCACCCTTTTCCGGCTGAGGACCATGGACTTGGAGGTGTTGATACTCATCCCAGTCGCTTCACACTCAGTAGCAAACCATCTCAGCAAGCCCTACAGGTCATTGCTTGATGAAGCCAATTGGACAACATCGTCTGCAAACAGCACAGATGAGATCCTGTGGTCACTGAGCATGACACCCTCTGTTCCCTGGCTGTGCCTAGATATCCTGTCCCTAAAAATTATGAACAGGATCGGTGACAAAGGGCAGCCCTGGCAGACTCCAACTCTCACTGGAAATAAGTTTGACTGGATGCTGGCAATACGAACCAAACTCTTGCAACGGTCATATAGGGACCGGATAGCACGTAACAACGAGCCCGATATGTCCATAACCAGTACTTCAATAATGAGGCCGGAGGTGCAATAGAACGTGACTTTATTGGGTGACTCACAGTGACACAAGGCGCTCCCGTCTAGGCAGAGGCGAGGTCAAAAGAAACCGTGCCTCTTCGCATCAGCCCTTTATACCCAGGGTGGTGGCGGAACCGGAAAGGTGGAGCCACCACTTATATCGCACAATAATATGTCTCCTTATTAATATAAACTACATTACACGATACCCCATACTCCTGCAGCACCCTCACAAGAGACCATAAGGGATGTGGTTGAATGCTTTCTCCAAGTCCACAAAACACATGTGGACTGGTTGGGCAAAGTCCCACGAGCCCTCAAGGATTCTCGAGAGGGTCTGATGTGCCACAGCCAGGACAAAAACCACATTGCTCCTCTTGGATCTGAGGTTCGACCAGTGGTCGGACTCTCCTCTCCAGTACCCTTGCATAGACCTTCCCAGGGAGGCTGAGAGGTATGATCCTCCTAAAGTTGGAACACACCATCCGGTCCCTCTTTTGAAAACCAGAATCCACCACCCCAGTTTACCAGGCCAAAGGTACTGTCCCCGATCTGCACGTAATGTTGCAGAGGCGTGTCAACCATGACAGCCATACCCCCCCCCCCCCATCACCTTATCATGGTGGGGGGGTTTGCGTGCCCTAGTGATCCTAGGAGCTATGTGGTCTGGCGCAATCTGCCTCTGGTAGGATCTCCCAAGACGAACTGGTTCTGGGTGAAGGTGATCCAGTAGACTCGCATGATGAATAATCAAAGATTCAGTGTATCCTGCCTAGTATGGGGTTACTGGGGCCCCGCCCTGGAGCCAGGCCTGGGGGAGGGGCTCAATGGCTAGCGTCTGGTGGCTGGGTTTCTGCCCATGGGACCCAGCCGGGCTCAGCCCGAAGGAGTTACATGGGTCTGCCCTCCAGTGGGTTCACCACTTGCAGGTGGGACTATGGGGGTCTGGTGCTATGCGGATCTATTGACGGTCGAAGGCAGAGAGACCTTGGCGGTCTGATTTCCGGCTTTCGAAACTGGCTTCAATTAAACTACACTTTATAAAAAAAAATCTGCTCACATCTGTTATTTGCTGCAGTGATACACAGTAAATGCATAAAGACTGTTAATTACTAAAAGCATCCTCTTTAGTTTTTAAAGTACATCAATAAAACGCTTATCTAAATATAACAAGACAAACATTTGATCTGAAATGTTGTACTGCTCAATATAATCTGAAACCATCCAATAGTTCCCCCACACAGCCAGCTTTCTCTGCTGCTCCACGAGTCTACAGCCACTCAAATGTGCGTACACAAGCTCCCACCATCACGTCCAGATAGAAAAATAACGACCTTTACTTTGGAATGATCATACGACCACTTTTCCGTCTTACACACATTTGATAAATGAGGTTCTACCTTAGTGCTGATGAACAGAAGGCACACACCTTTTCATGCCACTGCAGCAGCACGGCGCTGCTGTTGTCGGAGGGTTTCTCGAAGCCTCTGTAGATGTATTTCATCAGCAGGTCCACATCTGCTTTGTCCAGAGACCCCACGGCCTTTTCTATGTCGCTGCTCTTAAAGCTGCTCAGCACTCTGACCACCAGCAGCTCAGCTCGTTCCTGCACACGTGCACATAAGGATATTGTATCATGACATAGCATGTTTATGACTGAAGAACAACTATGTAGAATCATTTAAAAAGATGTGGATGATGAAGTCTGAAGAATAATCAAGTCCTTGTGACTGATGATTTAATGGAGTTTCAAACTCCCAGGGATCCCTCATTGATCTCGCAGCCATCTCCACCTTTGGGGTAGCCATCCCAAAGTTACAGTTGGCTGAGGGATCACTGAGTGTTTGATGAAAGCCCGATAAGAGTTCATTGAAAGATTGTTGAGTGATCATTGAGAAATCAACGGGATAGATGCGCGCTCCTTGAGAGATTGCTTCCCTTTGGTGATCGTTGAGAGACTGTTTTGGACAGAGTCAAAACTTTGAGGAGACTGTGGTGAATGTGACGATCACTGAAAGACCACTGAGAGATCTGACTTTTTAAATCTTTCAACATATAAGCAGTTCACACAGAATTTTGTTCCACTATGTATTTTAATACCTTCATTTGCTTTAAAAATAAACAACTTTCATGATAATGTTGCTGATATACAGTAGAAAGAATTTTCAGGCCACCTCACAAATTCAATTCTACAGCTTCCTGAGGTTGTATGAATACCCCTTATATATACACAGGGATGGAGATCATTGAGAGATCGTTGAGCGATCTGGACAATTTTTGATCTATCAATGATCTACCAGTGATCTCCACAGTCGCCATGGCCTCTTCTAAGTTCTGACTCGGTCCAAAACAGACAAGGATCTCCCAAACGATCCCAAACATCAAAAATTGGCCCAATCTCTAAACGATCTCTGCCCTAAGCAGCTGAACTATTTATCATATAGTTGTTATATGTATCTAACAAACATGAAGAATCAACACCATGCCAAAAATATACCATAGAGGTACAATATCCCATCCTTGATGGATTGGTGAACTATCCAGGATGTAAATGCCTTTTGCCAAAAGAAGCTGGGATAGCTCCAGCCCCCCGCAATCCAAAGAGGATTAAGCGGTTAAGAAAATGAATGAATGGATACTGAACTAAATGGAAGTTGGTACTCTCATTCAAAATATGCACAAAAGGAGTAACTGTTCCTAATAATCCGTAGTGCTCAAGAGGTTCCTTGGCCAATGACTTTTTTGTCCACCTCATATGATCACATTATAAATGTAAAAGAAAAAAAAAACGTGCAAAGAGAAATACTCATTTGATACCGGGAATACATTTGGCAACACATTTCTGGTGATGCAAAAGAGTGAAAAATGTATAAACCAAATGCTGATACCTTGGCATTGTGGTTCTTGGTATTGAGTGGAGGGTTCTTCAGCACAGCATGCAGCGCTCCATTCAAGTTCCCCTTACAGAACGTCAGTCAAGGACCACACAGAAAACACACACAACCTGTTCCTGTTTCAGCCAAACATTCAGAAAGCGAGAAACTGTCTGCACTGACACAACAGAAGGAGGAAACATCAAGTAGGACACACCAAATTATCTGTCTAAAATTATGCACTTAGCGCTACTCTCAGAGATGGCAATTTTAGTCAACTGAAAATTTACCTTCTTTCCAACAAATGATTTTTAATGCGGGACAGAGCTGTGTTAACTTTGTCTGAAGATAAACAAGTCTTAAACTGCAGAGAAATAAGGTTCTTCTTTCTTTTTTTACAGGAGCGGATACTTCACGGCCATATCAACCAAATCCTTCCAGACAAGAGTTTATTCCCATTAATCTGTCAGCGCCTGAATGTCAAGCACAGGGGTGTCCGATCCTGTGCCATGGAGGGCCAAGACCCTGCAGGTTCTCTCTTCTACCCAGTTCTCTTCAGCAGGTGTTTTCACTTATCAGCCATCAGTGGGAAGAAATTCAGTGAAATCTGCTGTTGAAGACACTGGTTGGAGGTAACGCCTGCAGGGTCTTGGTCCTCCATGGCACATGACTGGACACCCCTGTTATAGCAGTTATCTATATAACATATAACCAGATCGTAAATGACGGAGTAGCTCATTCCAGCCAAAGGAAATCACCGTGAGGCTGCTCAGATCTCCTGACCGTCAGCCTTGACTCTAAGGCACACCCTAGACGCAGACCCATCTAGGACGTGCTTAGAGTCAAGGTCAATAGCCTAAAAGGAGTAATGGTTTTCATGAAATCATAAATGCCCAGATGTCCTGACCCACGACAATGATGCTGACAATGCCGACCTACCTGAGCATCATTGTGAGGAGATTTGGTGAGAATCAGGATAACCAGATCTCCTGACCTTGGACCTTTACTTTGACCACAACTTGGACGCAGACCCGCCTGAGGATCACTGAGTGAGTTTGGGGCGCATCGGGGCAAATGGCCTGGAGCGGTAG
The DNA here is from genome assembly GCA_020510985.1 of Pholidichthys leucotaenia. NCBI lineage: Eukaryota > Metazoa > Chordata > Actinopteri > Cichliformes > Pholidichthyidae > Pholidichthys > Pholidichthys leucotaenia. The sequence continues at coordinate 140,483,394 of CM035846.1, read as the reverse complement.
GGATTCCCGTGAAATGTGGATGAACGGACAAACGCCGTGCCATTGCAACAGCTCCTTTCTGCTTCGCCAGACTGAGCTAAAAATCGTACAAATTTATCAGGAACTTGCAAATTCATAAACAAAAAAAATTCTGTAAAGTTTTTAAGAAAAATGATGAATGTATTTGAGTCAAAAGCCAATCTACACGAAATACTAAACTGACTAGAAAAAAGACACAATCATGAGGAAAATAACTCACTAGTTCACAAAAACAGAGCAGGGAATTTATGAGGAAAATTAATATATGTAAATTTATTTTAAACAAGAGAGATATTCTCAAAATTATATGAATAAAGTTTTCAAAAATCTAAAAACCTGACAATAAATAAGAAAAAAACCCCTCACAATTATCTGAAAAATTCAAACTTGTGAGAAAAAAAAACCTCGCAAAATTAGTGGACCGGAGTTAGAAATTTACAAGAAAATTCACACATTTCTGACAGTAGAGTTGCATATCTCAGAGGAAAATGCTCCTAATAAGGTGGAACCCAAACTCATTCGGCTGATTTGCCTTCATTTTAAGGCTCCAGACATTTTTTTTTTAACCAAAATGCGCCCGTGTCAGAGGCTTGTGTCCTCCGGGGACCACACCCTCCTGACACCCGGAAACTGACGGCTTATGTGCGGAAAAGGCGCACCAGACCGATCGCTGAGACACACCACGGTAGTCACCGACATCGCCGCGATAACCAGAGCCTGTCCCGTCGCCTGCGGAGGGGACAGCGGGGCTCTTTAAGGATATTGTCTCAGCAGACCGTCCACCTCAGCCTCGTCCGGACCGCCCTGGTTCTCTCCTACGTCGTCCTCGTCCACGAACTTGTTCTCGTCATACTCGTCCACGTCCACCTTCCTGAACCTATCTGACACGGTGTTCTTGGACATGTTGGACCGTTTCAAGAGGAGCCGAACCAGTTTCGAGGGCTACAGACACCAGACACCCTTGCTGTCCACCAGGCTGCCCCACTTCCTCACTCACTCACTTCCGCGTTTTTTCTCTTCTTCTTCGGTGAGCAGTTGGCAAGTAATGGACTACCGCCCCCAGCTGGCGTGGAGTGGTACCGGGAGTGTAAAGCTAGTGTAAAATATAAACTATTCAGTGAGATAAGGGTCACCTAAAACATTTCAGTTCTGTAATCCCAAATTACAGTACTAATACTCCCAGAAGAAGTGACTTAACATATCAGGCTGCCCTGTAAAAATTAAGATTCTACATCATCCAAGATGATAACCATGTTGTTATGTGTGCAATGTGTACAGTCTATGGTGTGTTCAGAACATCACAGCCACTGCTAAAATCAATTTACCAAATGATCAATGGGCAATGGTTTGCACCTTGTTCAAAAAAATTTAAAAAAAAAGGTGGATCTAGGCAATCCATTATCAAACTTCAAGAAAATTTCAACACTTTTGGAAGAAATACAGTGGCTGCTTTTTTTTTCTTTTTTTAAAAAATATTTCTTTCAATAAAAAAAACAAAAACTGTTTACAGCAATAATAGACATATAAAGTATTTTAGCTATGACAAGATCATGAACAGACCCCCACACACGACTTAGTGATATGGATCCCAGTCATTGATGATTTTATTTTCTGCTACCCATCTAGGTACACATTAATAATCAATCAACCAGTCAATCAAAGACTTTATTCCAGACTCATGGTCCATCAAAAATAAAAATAAATAAGATAAATAAAATAAAATAAGACAGTTGAAAAACAGTTAATAAGAAAAACAATCAAAAAGTTACAGAACAATAAGACACAACTACTAAAATAAGTACTAAAACAGTACAGACTTTAAAAAGACTTAAGAAGACTACTGTACCAGTGCCTTCTAAACTGTGACTGACAGCGAATAGAACTGAGCTTAATGCTAGACATGACTTGAATGATTTCATTTCTAGATACATCAAGCCGACAGATGAATTTATACATGAGATTCCTTATTACTGCATGCAGAGTATTTACACGCGATGAGACAAATAACTGGGAAGCACTGCACCATCGAGGCTTTTTAAGTAGAATTCTTAAAGCATCATTGTAAGCAACCTGTAATTTCTGCATACTTTGTTTCCTATAATTTATCCATAAATGAGCAGTGTATAAAGGTGTACAATAGGTTTTAAAAAGAACCAGTTTCACCTCATCTGAACAAAAGCCAAACCTGCGTGCAAGAATATTTGCTTGCATGTAGATTTTGCAGCGTTGTCTGAAAATATCATCATCATCAGTCATTCTATCATTAATAAAATGTCCCAGATATTTAATTTTATCCCTGACAATTAATTCCCTGCCTGCCAATTCAAAGACAGGGAATTTAATTAACAAATCTTCTTTAGTGCGGCAGATCAGCACACAACTCTTATTTGTATTATATTTTATGTCATCTTCCTCTCCATAAGCAGTACACACTCTTAATAACTCCTGAAGACCAGCACTACTTGGACTGAGAATAACTAGATCATCAGCATACATAAAATGATTCACTAACTTATTCCCTATTAAACACCCAGTTTTACAGGCATTCAGTTGCTTTGACAACTCATCCATATAAAGATTGAATAGAATAGGGGACAATATACTGCCCTGTCTGACACCACTGCTCACACCAAATGGGGATGAATGACTCTTCCCCCATTTCACCAGCATCTTCTGATGTGCGTACCAGTAAATCAGGATACGTACTAAGTACTTGGGAACCCCCCCTGTCAATCATTTTCCTAAACAATATCCTGTGATTAACACGATCAAATGCCTTAGAGGCGTCAATAAAACACAAAAAAACTGAAGAATTTTGATTTCTATACTTATTTATAATTTCTTTTAAAGCATATATGCACAGATCTGTTCCATGATGGGGTTTAAATCCAAATTGATGATCAGTAGATTTGATGAATACATTTAATTTTTCAAACATGATTCTTTCCAGTACTTTAGATATTATATTGGCTATAGCTATGGGCCTGTAATTGTCCAGGCTACATGTCAATAAATCAGTGTAGCTGACAGTTTCATTTAATGATCCATGTGAGTGTGATCTGTGACAAAAACTCCAGGCTTATATTCCAACATGGCAGATTTTGCTGTTCCAATCATGTTAGTGAATTCTTACTCTTACTCAGGTAATTATTTTGACAACTACTCTTGACTAATTGATATCAGGGTACCACAACTTTTACTTGAGAACAGTTTCTGGCTACTCTACCTGGCTGCAGTCCAGTCACTGAACCTGCAGAAAAGTAAAATGAGTAATATTCACATCTACTAAGATGTTAGTGACTTATATTGATCAGGTCTTCTAATAAACAAACTATAAAGTGTTTGCCTGATAAATGATCTATACATATCATTTAGCCTCTAATATAATACTCTGCACAAGTTTTAAGTACCCCCTAATTTCTTTGTATTTTGAAGGAAAAAGGGAAATAGGTTGAACGATTTATTTAAACATTGTGCAAACACAAGCCAAAAACAAAGTCTGGATAATTCCACCAAAACTGAAAGTCAATATTTAATCTGACCATCTTTATTATGCTTCGGTGAAACAGAGGCATACAGTAATCAGTTAGTGCATCTGTGTGTATCTGTCTGTCTGTCTGTCTGCCTGTCCACCTCTCTGTTTCAGCTCACCCGGTCAAAATTAAGTGGAACTAAAGGCTTGTATCATTGTATGACCATATTTTCTCGACTTTTAATTTGCCAGAATTTTGAAATAACATTTTGTTTTTGAAATAAACACAAATTTAACTCACCATTTCTGTCAATGCCTCAGCAAAAAAAGGTATTGCAATAACTATCCCAGGCCACTAGAGGTCGGAGTGCCCCTATTTTACAGTTGCCCATGCTTCTATGCCACAGGCACCGAGACAAAGCACCTTGGTGCTTTCATTCTTCAAAGCAGTCTGAATTCTTTTAGTCAAACTTTCTTGTAATTTCTCTATATAAGTACTCTTCAGGAAAGTTCTACTGGCTTCTTCAAGCTCTTCTTTGGATGGTGGCTGACTTTTAATCCATTCTTTGTTAAGACAACTGGGGATGGAATAAAAGCAACCAATGTTGAAAAAAAAGACTGATTTGGGGAGCCATGTCATCTGCTGGTGTTGGTCTACTGTGCTTTATCAAGTCCAAAGTCAGCGCATTCATCAACCAGGAAATTTTAGAACATTTGATGCTTCCCTCTGCTGACAAGCTTTATGGAGATGCTGATTTCATTTTCCAGCAGGACTTGGTACTTGTCAACACTGCCAAAAGTACCAAAACCTGGTTTAATGACCATGATGTCACTGTGCTTGATTGGCCAGCAAACTCTCCTGACCTAAACCCCATAGAGAATCTATAGGGTTTTGGTCAGAAGATGAGAGACACCAGACCCAACAATGCAGATGAGCTGAAGGCCTCTATTAAAGCAACCTGGGCTTCCAAAACTCCTCAGCAGTACTACAGGCTGATCGCCTCCATGCCGTGCCGCACTGATTCAGTAATTTATGCAAAAGGAGCTGCAACCAAGTATTGAGTGTGTACATGGACATACTTTCCAGTTGGTCAACATTTCTACTAAAAATCCATTTTTTTTTCTTATTGGTCTTATGTAACATTCAAATTTTCTGAGAAACTGAATTTGGGGTTTTCATTAGCTGTTAGCTATAATCATCAAAATTAAAAGAAACAAACACTTAAAATATATGTGTAATATACTGTATATATATACGTATATATATATATATATATATGAGTTTAACTTCTTGAAATGAATTACTGAAATAAATCAACTTCTTATGTCCATAACTCGGTGTAGAGGAGGAGGCTCAGTCTGCAGTTGAAGGTGTTTTATTATAACAACAACAAGGACCACAGGTGCTCCATACAGCACAAGGGGTCAACGGCGAAACAGGACTAGCCTCTTCCTGTCATGCCCTTTATACCCCGAGTGACGCCACCACCAGAAAAGCCGTCCGTCACCCCTCACTATTCCCTGGGTGCCCCGGCCGCCATATTACTACTTAACATTCCCCCCGTAGAAAAATGCCAAACATACCAATCAGGCCCTCCCAAAATTTGTAACCCAACTCATGCACTAACAATAAAACCATATGTACAAAAATAAATAAACATACCTATCCACTCGTACAACATAAACTAGAGGGGGCCAGATAGACTGCTGGCACCCCCCTACACGACTAGGCGGGTTATTCTGCCACCTTGATTATTACAGTCCGAAAAGAAGAAAAAAAACATCCACGTTCCTAAAAAAAATTAAATTAATCCCGGCAAAATACACACACATATATATACACTTCCAAAGTAACACAGCAAACCCCAATCAATACTATATACACCCTCTTATTGGTGGCCCCCACCCCAACACTCCCACCCCACAACCTGGGCAGTCTACACAAACATATTTTCCAAACAAATTTTTTTTTAAACAGTGTTGGAGTTTACTTTCCTCTTTCACTATACATACTGTATAACTCAGGCCAACACACACAAACAAAATGAAAACATGGCAAAACATACTAATTAAATAACCTGCGGTCTTAACTCAACACAAACATTTACCATATAACACCCCCCCAGTCAGTTGACCGGCCCGATGATAGGGCCCCCTTCTGGGTCTCCATCCTGTGGATCCTGCTTGGAGTGCCTCCGCCTCTTGGCCTCTGGAGTTGAGCCGCGCTGGCGTCTGTTCTCCACCACACGCTGCAGCTCATTTGAGTGTCTCCACGATGTGTCTGACAATCCCAACTAGCCATCTGCCCGGGCAGCCACCACTCTCAGCCACCCCTGTTTATCCTGTCGCTCTCTTCTTTTATGGACGCCCCTCAGTCGAGCTTCTACCCTTGGTCGGACCTCATCACCGATGTGCAGGGGAACTCTGTTGTGCTTCTGCAGTCCACTATGTCATGACCGGGCCTCCTTCTCGGGTCAGGAAGGCCCACCGATCCGGTCCAAAGCCCCTCTCTGACGCTGGTGTCTGGCGCGCCGTAATATCGCGCCAGCCGGTCCTGCCCCGCTCGCTTTCATTTCAGCACCAGCAGTCCTCCCGAGTGTCCCGCTGTGCCGTCCAGTTCCCATATCCACGGCAACTTGGACACTGACATCGGGATCCTCCCGTGTTGGTTCCCTGCGTCGCCGATCTTCATCACCATCTAACTTGCCAGGCCAATCACTGTCCCAGACCACGTCGTCCTCCACAGTTAGAGGGGGTCGGTCCCACAATCCGCGGCCCGACCACTCCTCTCCAGCACCACTGGCGATCTTAAATTCAAGGCCGTAAAACATATCACAGCCTAAGATGTTTGACTCCGAGGCGGTCATCACGAACTGGACTCCGGTCATCACCGCCGACTTATACCTCGCCGTCAACTCCAGTGATCCCACTACAGCCATCCTGCTTCCTCCATAACTGTAACATGGCTCTGTGTACTCCCTCAGACGATGGTATGGGAACAGTCTCTCCACGGTGGACAAATTCAGCACTGAACCAATTGCTCCCATATCCACCAACAGCGAAACCTCCATGCTGTCCAGCAACACATTACAGTAGATATAACCACTCGTGCTTGGGGAACTGGTATGAACAACCGTGGTCTCCACAGTGGAGAGATCTGTTCCACTTCGTCAGTCATCTCGCTCAAAATTCCTGCAGGCTCTAGCAAAGTGATGCAACAGACCACATTTACTGCATCGCTTGTCCATCACCGGACACTCTCTTGCCTTATACCAGTACCTTGCGGACCCACAGCCATAGCATCTTGGCGACCCCGGGGCAGAGCTAATTCTCACAACGGCGGCATAATCCTCGTCACTCATGCCGTCTTCGTTGTCCGGGTCCACAGCCAGCGTCCTCTCACTTGGTTCTCCACGCCTCAACGTGTCTCTTCCACAGAGGTCTTCAGCCAAATTTTCTGCTGCTTCACACTGCTGTGCAATATCTATAGCTGTGGTTAACGTCAGTTCACCCGGGTAGGTCAGGAGCCTCGACCGTACTGCTGAACAAGAGACACGCTCCGCCAACTGGTCATGGACCATTTCGTCCTCCAAGGCTCCAAAATGGCATTCCCTCGCCAACTGACGTAGGTCTGCGACGAAACATTGCACCGACTCTCCCATCCACTGGTGGCGCTGCTGAAACCTAATCTGCCTGACTATGACATTCTCTGGGGTGCTAGCGTGTTAAGGATCCTCTGACCCTCTATACCGAGACTATGATCCAAAATAGCTCTTGCACGCAACTTCTCGAGCTTACCAAGGTCAAGGGCTATCAGATAAGTTTGAAATGCCATGTACCATCTAGCCCAGGGCACAGGCGGCTCTCCTGGGACCTCCAAAAACGGCCGAAAAGTAGTGCCCACTTATTCCATACCTCTTTTCTCCTTGTCGCCAAATGTTATGTCCATAACTTGGTGTAAAGAGGAGGAGACTCAGTATGCAGTCAAACGTGTTTTATTATAACAACAAGAACCACATACAGCACAAGGGGTCAATGGTGAAAGAGGACTAGCCTCTTCCTGTCATGCCCTTTATACTCCGAGTGACGCCACCACCGGAACGGCGGTCCGTCACCCCTCACTATTCTCCGGGTGCCCTGGCCACCATACTGTATTACTATTTAACACAACTATTCAATGATATTCTTATTTTTGGAGATGCACCTGTAAATGTTTTAGTATTCATTTTATTTAATTTGACCACCAGTGGGCAGAAAAAAGAGCTTCAGAAAGGAAACTCTTCCCCTTCACAGAATGCTATGTGAGTCATGTTAGTGGATCCACATGGTACTCATCCTGTATGGAAATATACAGTGGGGTACAAAAGTATTTAGTCAGCCACCAATTGTGCAAGTTCTCCCACTTAAAAGATGAGAGAGGTCTCCAATTTTCATCATAGGTATACCTCAACTATGAGAGACAAAATGAGAAAAAAATTCCAGAAAATCCCATTGTCTGATTTTTAAAGAATTTATTTGCAAATTATGGTGGAAAATAAGTATTTGGTCAATAACAAAAGTTCATCTCAATACTTTGTTATATACCCTTTGTTGGCAATGACAGAGGTCAAAGGTTTTCTGTAAGTCTTCACAAGGTTTTCACACACTGTTGCTGGTATTTTGGCCCATTCCTCCATGTGGATCTCCTCTAGAGCAGTGATGTTTTGGGGGTGTCGCTGGGCAACACGGACTTTCAACTCCCTCCAGAGATTTTCTATGCAGTTGAGATCTGGAGACTGGCTAGGCCACTCCAGGACCTTGAAATGCTTCTTATGAAGCCACTCCTTCGTTGCCCGGGTGGTGTGTTTGGGATCATTGTCATGCTGAAAGACCCAGCCACGTTTCATCTTGGGCTGCACGGTGGCGCAGTGGTTTAGCACTGTGGCAGCACAGTTTTACCCTCGGCCAGGGGACCGCGGGGATCATGAGATCGTGGGTTCGATCCCAGCCCCCGACCAACAGTGAGCTGTGTGGAGTTTGCATGTTCTCCCCGTGTTGCGTGGGTTTACTCTGGGATTTCTCCGGTTTCCTCCCGCACACCAAAAACATGTAGGTTTAGGGCGCTCGCGCACGCAGCGACCAGCAGCTGGTGGCTTGTCACCAGACTGCAAACCAAGTCTACCTACGGGTACAAATAAGTAACAAAAAAAAACAAAAACAAAAAAAAAAAAACAATCTTCAATGCCCTTGCTGATGGAAGGAGGTTTTCACTCAAAATCTCACGATACATGGCCCCATTCATTCTTTCCTTTACACGGATCAGTCGTCCTGGTCCCTTTGCAGAAAAACGGCCCCAAAGCATGATGTTTCCACCCCCATGCTTCACAGTAGGTATGGTGTTCTTTGGATGCAACTCAGCATTCTTTCTCCTCCAAACACGACAATTTGAGTTTTTACCAAAAAGTTCTATTTTGGATTCATCTGACCATATGACATCCTCCCAGTCCTCTTCTGGATCATCCAAATGCTCTCTAGCAAACTTCAGATGGGCCTGGACATGTACTGGCTTAAGCAGGGGGACACGTCTGGCACTGCAGGATTTGAGTCCCTGGCGGTGTAGTGTGTTACTGATGGTAGCCTTTGTTACTTTGGTCCCAGCTCTCTGCAGGTCATTCACTAGGTCCCCCCATGTGGTTCTGGAATTTTTGCTCACCGTTGTCGTGATCATTTTGACCCCACGGGGTGAGATATTGTGTGGAGCCCCAGATCGAGGGTGATTAACAGTGGTCTTGTATGTCTTCCATTTTCTAATAATTGCTCCCACAGTTGATTTCTTCACACCAAGCTGCTTACCTATTGCAGATTCAGTCTTCCCAGCCTGGTGCAGGTCTACAATTTTGTTTCTGGTGTCCTTTGACAGCTCTTTGGTCTTGGCCATAGTGGAGTTTGGAGTCTGACTGTTTGAGGTTGTGGACAGGTGTCTTTTATACTGATAACGAGTTCAAACAGGTGCCATTAATACAGGTAACGAGTGGAGGACAGAGGAGCCTCTTAAAGAAGAAGTTCCAGGTCTGTGAGAGCCAGAAATCTTGCTTGTTTGTAGGTGACAAAATACTTATTCCATCCATCCATCCATCTTCTACCGCTTTTCCGGAGGTCCGGGTCGCGGAGGCAGCAGTTCAAGCAGAGAAGCCCAGACTTCCCTCTCCCCAGCCACCTGCTCCAGCTCTTCAGAGAGGATACCAAGGCGTTCCCAGACCAGCTGGGAGACATAGTTTCTCCACCGAGTCCTGGGTCTGCCCCGGGGTCTCCTCCCAGTGGGACGTGCCCGAAACACCTCAAGTGGGAGGCGTCCAGGAGGCATCCTAATCAGATGCCCATACCACCTCAACTGACTCCTTTCAATGTGGAGGAGCAGTGGTTCTACTCTGAGCCTCTCCCGGATGACTGAGCTCCTCACCCTATCTCTGAGGGTGAGTCCAGCAATCCTACGGAGAAAGCTCATTTCAGCCGCTTGTATCCGCGATCTTGTTCTTTCGGTCATTACCCAAAGCTCGTGACCATAGGTGAGAGTAGGAACGTAGATTGACTGGTAAATTGACAGCTTTGCCTTAGAACTCAGCTCCCTCTTCACCACAACAGACAGGTATGACGTCCGCATCACTGCAGATGCTGCTCCAATCCATCTGTCAATCTCTCGCTCCATTTTCCCCTCACTCGTGAATAAGACCCCAAGATACTTAAACTCCTCCACTTGGGGTAAGAGCTTGTCCCCAACCCAGAGAGGACAATCCACCTTTTTCTGGCTGAGGACCATGGACTCGGACTTGGAGGTGCTGATTCCCATCCCAGCCGCTTCACACTCAGCGGCAAACCGTCCCAGCAACAGCTGTAGGTCATTGCTGGATGAAGCCAACAGGACAGCATCATCTGCAAACAACAGAGATGAGATCCTGTGGTCACCAAGCATGACACCCTCCATTCCCTGGCTGCGCCTAGAAATCCTGTCCATAAAAATTATGAACAGGATCAGTGACAAAGGGCAGCCCTGGCGGAGTCCAACTCTCACTGGGAATGAGTCCGACCGAGTGTTGGCAATACGAACCAAACTCTCACAACGGTCGTACAGAGACCGAATAGCTTGTGACAACAAGCCCGATACTCCATACTCCCAAAGCACCCCCCACAAAAAAACACGAGAGATGCGGTCAAATGCCTTCTCCAAGTCCACAAAACACATGTAAACTGGTTGGGCAAACTCCCACAAACTCTCGAGAATTCTCGAGAGGGTAAAGAGCTGGTCCGATGTGCCATGGCCAGGACGAAAACCACATTGCTCCTCCTGAATCCGAGGTTCAACCAACAGCTCGACTCTCCTCTCCAGTACCTTGGCATAGACCTTCCCAGGGAGCCTGAGGAGTGTGATCCCTCTAAAGTTGGAGCACACCCTCTGGTCCCCTTTTTTGAAAAGAGGAACCACCACCTCGGTTTGCCATGCCAAAGGCACTGCCCCCGACCTCCACACAATGTTGCAGAGGCATGTCAACCATGACAGCCCAACAACATCCAGGGCCTTGAGGTACTCAGGGCGAATCTCGTCCACCCCCGGGGCCCGGCCACCAAGGAGATTTTTAACCACCTTGGCGACCTCAGCCCCTGTGATTGGCGAGTCATCCCCCTTGTCGACAAACCATGCTTCCTCTGTGGAAGGCGTATCAGTGGGATTGAGGAGATCCTCGAAGTATTCCTTCCACCGCCTGACGATATCCCCAGTCGAAGTCAGCAGTGCCCCATCCGCACCATACACAGTGTGGACAGTGTGCCCATACACAGTGTGCCCTCCAGTGGGCTCACCACCTGCAAGAGGGATCATGGGGGTCCGGTGTTATGTGGATTAGGTGGCGGTCAAAGGCGGAGACCTTGGCGGACTGATCCCAAGCTTTCTAAACAAATACTTATTTTCCACCATAATTTGCAAATAAATTCTTTAAAAATCAGACAATGTGATTTTCTGGATTTTTTTTTCTCATTTTGTCTCTCATAGTTGAGGTATACCTATGATGAAAATTGGAGACCTCTCTCATCTTTTAAGTGGGAGAACTTGCACAATTGGTGGCTGACTAAATACTTTTTTTGCCCCACTGTATAGGAGAATTCAAAAACAGGAATAATGGTAAAAGTATGAACATAGATGATGATTTTAAAGTAGAAATAAAACAAATAACCTTTTGAAATCTTGATTTACCTCTAAATAAACATATTCTGATAGTAGTCACAGAGCATACTTTTTCTGGCTTCTTTGAATAAGTTGCTGTTTACAGGGCCATGACATGTCTTTTGGGAGGAAAACCAAGCATAAAGTGAGCATGCGATCTAAAAATAGAAGGATTGAATCTTGACCTTCTTCCTGTGACCCAGTATCACAAGCCACTTATCAACTGGCATTAAAAGCCATTATCTAGTAATTATACATTGCTGTAACAGTGTTATAAGTGTCTTTATCTTTCCATCCTTCTTTCCTTTTTGCAGCATTAAATCTCTGGCTGTTCCTCCTCCTGGAATGAAGTAGAACCTGAAAATGTCTAATCTCAATTTCTCTCTGCTCCTCTCTTATCTGGCAAAGTATAACATGCAGACGTACTGTTGCTTAACACACGACAGCAGATACAGACTGTTTGGATCAAGGCCCAAGAAGGAAACATGAAAGTATTTTTTCATAATCAGTGGCATGTCTCCCTTCTTAATGCCCAGCAATAATCTGCACACCAAACGTCTGGAGGATGTGACAATGACTGTGCCCACAGCAGAATATAAACAACAGGAAATTCTTTGCAAGGAATTGGCAAATAAAGCACCTAGTGAGACTAAAGCGGATGTGCAAGGCCCACCTAAAGACAGGCTGAAGAGAAACACACATGGGACTATAAACCTTACAAAACATACGGTGTGCCCAGACAGATTACTGAATCTCTGGTTTGATTTAGGGAACACATTGTTTTCCATGAGTAAACTTAGTTTTTACATTCTATACTTTCCAAAATGTTTTGATAATGCAAGGGGTGTTCATAAAAGATTCCCCCTGATTCATTTCGCATGGACTGAGAGGAGCTAAACTTAGAACAGTTATTAGTCGTTCTCTACAGGTACCACCAAGGGTCACACACTTCTCCCATTGCTTTATGCAGCTGTGGAGACCTCACATGTAGAAGTCTGCAAGATGTGTCAGAACCCACGTCTTGATCTTGGAAATTGGTGTTTCATCATCTTAGAAGTGTTTGCCCTTCAAAAATGACTTCATGATAGAAAGAGGTGGGAGTCAGATGCTATGTGGTTGGAAGGTTAAGGAGGGTGAGGAAGGAGTTCATAGCCACAGGACCGTGCTTCTATCTCAGCAACATGTGAGTTGTGAACCTGGCCATTGTCTTGTAGGAGGCAACATCATGCCACACTTCTAGGGTTTGATGATTTTCCACAATTTCTGCAGCAGTGAAGTGTAGTAAGTCTCAGTAATTGTGGTACCCTTTGCCAGGAAATCCATCATCAATACTCCATGTTGGTCCCAAAAAACTGTGAGCATGACCTTGCCTGCAGATGGTTGGACACATACTGTACTTTCATTGGAGGTGATGAGCAGTGTTGGGCAAGTAACTAAAAAATAGTAACTAATTACAATTACTAGTTACTTCTTTCCAAAATTAACTGAGTTACTTTACCAATTACTGCATGATTAAAGTAACTAGTTTTTTTCCACAATATCTTTATTGAACCTTTTCTTTTTTTTTTCTTTAACAAACATGATACAAACAATCAAACACTAACACTAAAGTACTACAAAAAAAAAAAAAATGCACTAAAAACACCAACAACCACCAACAAAATCAAGTCTTCAACAATGCTCCTCTGTTTAGTCTAGACAATCCAATACATAAGTATACATATTATGTTCACCAGTTTGGAATTTACAAGGTCCACACGCATCATTCACCTTCTTCTTCAAGAGTTATGTTTAAATTTTTTACATAATCAATAAAAGGTCTCCATATATTCTCAAACACAATTTCCTTTGATTTTAGTATATATGTTATTCTTTCTAATGGAAGGTTTGTTAACATCTGTCTTAACCACTGAGTCACATCTGGTCTATGAGTCTTTTTCCATAATAGTGCAATACATTTTTTGGCATTAAGCAAACTGAGGTCTATGAATGTTCTTTCACTTTTATTAAAATTATGCTTTTCTGGGTACAGACCCAACAAAAACAGTTTAGGATTCAATATGATTTGTTTTGAGATTATTTTTTCAATTGTTACCCTCACCTCTTCCCAAAACATTCTTATTAATCTACATTCCCATAAACAATGAAATAGGGTTCCTTTACTTTCCATGCATTTTGTGCATGTATCTGGTATATTTTTGTTATATCTATTTAACTCCTCCGGTGTAACATACATCCGCATTAACCATTTGAAATGTATCAATTTAAGGCGTGCATTTATTGATTTGGTTTGAGCTTCTGTACAAGCCAATTCCCATTGTTCCTCTGAAATTTCAATTTGCAGATCTTCTTTCCAGTAGTTTAATCTTTTCAGTGAATTTTCACTTGAAGATAGTGTCAGTGAGTTATAAAACTCTGAAATAATACCCTTTCTTTTACTATCTTTCATCATCATTTTTTCCAAGGATGAATAAATAGGTCGAGTGAGAGCTTTATTTTGATTTGATCGAATAAAGTTTCTAAGTTGAAGATATTTAAAAAAATGTGTTCTATTGAGATTAAATTTGATCCTCAGCTCTTCAAAAGACATTATGTTGTCTGCACATGGCAAATATAAATCCTGAATCTTTTGTATCCCTTTTAAATTCCATACTTTAAATACAGCGTCCGCTCTCCCTGGTTTAAAATATTGATTACCCCATATTGGACTAAATTGTGACAATAACTGTGGTTCTTTTAAATAGTTTTTAGCTTCACACCATATTTTGATCATATGCTTTACAAATGGATTTTTAACTTGTTTTTGTAATTTTTTTGCCGAATCTGAGTATATGAATATGGGAAGAGGTAAAGGTAAATTGTATGATTCCATTTCAGTCCAGTGAGGGAGATCATTTGATGAAAAATAATATGTCATAGACCTCAGTTGTGCCGACCAATAATACAACATAAAATTTGGACATTTCAGACCTCCACGATCAAATGGTAAATATAATAAAGACAAACGTAATCTAGCCCTCCTGTTGTTCCATATAAATTCCACTAACTTTTTTTTTATTCTTGAGAATAGATCTAAAGGTGGTGATAAGGGAATGTATTGAAATAAATAAAGTATTTTAGGTAAAATATTACTTTTAAGTATATTGATTCTCCCGATCATCGACATTGGTAGTGACATCCATCTCTGAGTTAACTCATTGATATCTGTCATTAAGGCTTCATAGTTGACACTGGCGACTGATTCTAGCTTAGGCATAATTTGGATTCCTAAATATTTAAACTGATTTACAACATTGAATTGATTTACCTCAGGGGCTGGGTAATTTCTCTGGGTCTCATTTAGCATTAATATTGAAGATTTAGTTTTATTTATTTTATATCCTGATATTTCCCCAAAATTCTTTATTAAATTCAACAAGGTTGAAATTGATTTTTTTAGATTCGACATAAACAAAATTATGTCATCGGCGTACAGGGAGATTTTATGTTCTGTTGGTCCAACTTTAATTCCATATATTTGTGAATGTAAACGTATCGCTATCGCTAAAGGTTCAATTGCCATAGTAAACAGTAAAGGTGAAAGTGGACAGCCTTGTCGACATCCTCTATTGATTTTTATTGGTTTTGAAATATTGTTATTTGTTAGGATTTCTGCTGTAGCATTATTGTATATTATTTGAACCCATTTTATGAAATTATTTCCAAGTCCAAACCTTTGTAGGACTTCAAAAAGAAAGGGCCATTCAACTCTATCAAAGGCCTTTTCGGCGTCCAATGATAGGAGAGCTGTATCCGGTGCTTCTTTATTAAAATAAATAATATTAAATAGTCTTCTTACATTATGGAAGCCTTGTCTACCCTTTATAAAGCCATTCTGATCTCGATTAATAATATTTGGTAAAATTTCTTGTATTCGTCTTGCTAAAATTTTACAGATTATCTTAAGGTCGGCGTTTAATAGGCTTATTGGTCTCATATTTTCACATTTATTAGAGGGCTTACCTGGTTTTGGCAGCAGTATAATTAAGGCATTATTTATGTATGATGGTAAATTATTATTTTGAAATGCTTCTAAAACCATTTCCAAAAAAGGTTTTATTAATTTATTCTTAAATTTTTTATAAAGGTCAACTGGAAGACCATCTGGTCCTGCACTTTTTCCTGATTTCATATTATCAATGGCTAGCCCAACTTCTTCTTGACTAATTTTAGACTCCAATATCTCCCTGTTTTCATTTGGAATACACGGTATAGATAGTTCGTTCAAAAACCCATTTAGTTTTGTTAAATCAGGTTCATTTTTGGTATCATATAATTTTTCATAGTAATCTCTAAAGGCTCTATTAATTTCTAAAGGATCTATAACTACCTGTCCATTACTTATAATACTGGTAATTGGTGTTTTAATTTCCAATTGTTTAATCTGCCATGCTAATAATTTTCCTGATTTTTCACCTTGTTCATAAAAAGATTGTTTCAATCTTAGAAGACTCGAGGCAGCTCTATTCGCTGATTTTTTGTCGTATTCAGCTCTCAAAATCAGTAATTCATTCTCCAACCTTGGGTCACTTCCTGCATACACTTTTTCCTGAAGATTTTTTATTTTATGTTCCAATTTAGCTCTCTCCTCTCGAGTCTTCTTAGATTTTGATCCTGTATAACTAATAATATGTCCCCTAATAAAAGCTTTGAAAGCCTCCCACTTTACACATGCTGATGTTTGTGTAGTATTGATGTCAAAGAACTCGTCTATCTGTTTTTCTATATACTTGACAAATTCCTCATCCTGAAGCCATTTATGCTGAAATTGCCATCTACCTGATTCCTTTATCAATTTTTTATCTACATATATTAGACAACAGGGTGCATGATCAGAGATCACGATGTTATCATAAAAGCAGTTTTGAATCTTGGACCTTAATTCTGTGGAAATCAAAAAATAATCAATACGTGAGAATGTCTTGTAGGTACTGGAATAACAAGAATAGGCTTTAACTTGTGGTTTCATTTCTCTCCATATATCTAACAATCTCAATTCTTTCATAAAATGATTAATAGTCATCCTACATCCAATGTGCGTACAATCCAGTCCTGTTGATCTATCCACACCTGGATTCAATGTACAATTAAAATCCCCTGCTATTATATGTTGCCCTGTAAGTGATGATAAGATGAGAAATAAATTAGCAAAGAACTTCTGGTCATCTATATTGGGACCATATAAGTTCACAAGATTTATATTTTCTAATAGCAAAGAACCTTGAATGATTACATATCTTCCAAATTTGTCTCCAATTACATTTTTCACTTGAAAAGGAACTGATTTATGTATGAGAGTCATAACTCCCCTGGCTCGGGATGAAAATGAAGAGGTGAATACACTTCCCTGCCATCTACTCCTAATTCTTTTAACATCCTCCTCTATCAGATGAGTTTCTTGTAAAAACACAATTCTTGAACCCATGTCCTTTATTTTATTCATAACTTGTTTAAGTTTTTTTAAATTTTGTAGACCTCTGCAATTCCATGAAGTTAAATTAAGATTAACACTTTGGTCCATGATCAATAGAGAGTTTGGGATTACCTTGCAGTGTAAACATGCTCATACAGAGAAGCAAAAACATGAGTGGTTGAACATTCATCCTACAAACTACACACAAACAAATTTCCCCTTCCCACACTTGTGGCAAACCCCCCAAAATCAAAAGAAAAACTCTGTCTCCCGATATAGCCATCGACCGTTCCACACCCACGGGGAACAGCCTAAGCCACTCCTTCTTCATCCTCCCAATCACCCTAACTCTACTGCTTTTAATGACGTAACATTAACTCTCCTCTGTAGTTTTCCAACTTAACTCCAAAATTTTTAACAACTTTGTACATCATAGTTTTTTTTTTTTTTTGTTTGTTTTTTTTTTGTTTTGTTTTTTTTAATATATAATACAATCTATATTTTGTAAACTTACTATTTACTTCAAGTCAGTCAGATGCCTGTGCAAATGCTTAATTATTCTACCTTATATTTTGTTCATGCTTAGCTCCCACCAGTCTCTTCTTCTTCTTTGATCTTCTTGATGAACTCCTGCGCCTCCTCTGGGGTCTTGAAGATGTGGGTTCTGCCCTCATACGTGGTCAGCAGTCTCGCAGGATAGATTACACCATGACGAATCCCAAGGTTGCGCAGCTCCTTACGTACGGGATCAAACTGCTTCCTCAATTGCTGGATTCCTGTGGCCAAATCTGGGTAGAACCGCACCTGCTGGTCCTGGTGTTTAATCTCTCCTTTAGCACGTGCAGCGTTGAAGATCTTCATCCTGTCTCTGTTGCTTAGAAACTTCATAATTAAGGTCCTCGGCGGTCCCTTATCTCTCCGTGGGCCAATACGATGTGCTTTTTCCAGAACCACTGCTGATTGCAACTCCTCGCTGCCCAGCACCTCCGGAATCCACTTTTCCAGAAAGGAACATACGTCCCGACCTTCTGATTCCTCTGGAAGACCCACCAGCCTCAAGTTATTCTGTCTCGACCGAGATTCCAAATCCAAAATATTATCTTCCAGAGATTTATTTTTTTTTTCCAAAGTGCGCACCTTTAATTGAAGACGGGTGACGTCATCTTCAGCACTAGCGAGACGGAGCTCCATCTGCGCCGTTCGTTCTACACAGTCACCCAATTCCTTTCTTATTCCTTCCAGCGCTGTCATAATCCCATCAAATCTAGAGGAAAAGTCCGCTCTCATTGAACTCATGGCAGCCATCAGCGCATCTGCGCCATTCCCCGCAGAAATCGCACCGCCGCCAGCCTCCTCCGCCATATATGGAGCCTTGTTTGCTGCGTCACAGACCTGAAAGTCCGTTAATTTGGACTGTTTCGGCGGCTCGCTTTTTCCTTTTCCTGGTTTTCCAGCCTTAGGCTTCGCCGACATATCCTCGCCCAAATGCTGGGATACGTTCTGTCCCAAATGAGAGAGTTATTTGCCGATTTTTTTCTCCAGGAGCAGAGCAGAGCGAGACACGTCCGTCCTACGTGGCAGCCATAACCGGAAGAGATTAAAGTAACTAGTTACTTGGAAAAGTAACTTTCACATTACTTTTAAATGCATACTTAAATTATCGTGAACACATAGCAAGATAATTTAATTAACGGATTACATTACGGCCTTATTAATGTCAGGCTGAAAACAGACTGTTTCAGACAGAACATTTTGAACATGTTCAGTCTGCTTTACCCTGACTTGAGAGCTCTTATTGTGGGAAAAATCTGAAGAAAATCAACACGAAATTGCCAGTATTTTCCTCATTCTGGAATGAGAAATAGGGTCCTTAGAGTGAGAGAGAGGGAAAAGGAGTGAGAATCACTCCATAAGAGTAAGTTGGCAACACTGTATAAAGCTGTCCATGTTTATCTTACCTTGATACTGTATTATGGATTTAATCCGATGTGCAGTGATCCAAAGAAAATGTCCATTATCCACAGTCCAGATGTCTGCTGTGACAGAGATGTGATCCAGTCCCTCAGATTCCTTTTGGAGATAAAAATCCATTTTTGAATAATCTTTATCCAGGTAGCAAGTAAATGTATTTTAACTTCAGTGGCTCACAGTCCCAGCTGTCTGATGGAAAGTGACTGTTATCACATCATTCTTTAACAACGTATCTGGCAATCAGTTGGTTTAATTCTTAATGGGTCGCAAACTGTCCAGATGCATACCTGTGCTTGAAATCCAGTTGTGGCTGTTCAGAATACAGTAGATTCACTTTACGGTGTTGTTAGCACAGCTAGCCGTTACTTAGCACTAGCTTTATCGGAGCTTGTTGCTGTTTTCTGGTGCTTCTGAAGATTGCAGTAAGTCTCAACCAGCACTTTAGTTTCCAATCCACCAATACTGTATGCTTTTGTCCTTAAACGCGACAAAGGAAAAATAATCTGTTCATTTGCACAAAAACAAAGTAGCTTCATCTTTTCCTCCACTCAGTAGTGAAGAGGCTCTTTGCAAGAGGTTATGTTGACTGATGGCTGCGTCAACTATGTAGGGTCAGTTTGCATTTATTTGCCCTAAAAATATCTATCCATATTAATAAAATGAGTAACAAGTAATGCATCTGATCAAATTTCAGTAACTGTAGCGCTTTACTGAATTTTTAAACAGTAATTTCATTACACAGCACGTTACTGCAAAAGTAGTGATGTTACTCCCAGCACTGGTAGTGAGTCATAATGCTTCCACTGCTTCAACTGGGCTTTAGTCTCTGGATCATAGTGATGGGCTCATGTTTCAGCCTGTGTGATTAGTCTACCAAAGTCCTCCTGGTTTTCTTGACACATGGCCAAAAGAGCCTGTGAGCATGTGACTTGTTCCTGCTTCTAGAAAGGCGTGAGAAACCGGGGAATCCATCGTGCAGACAACTTACGCATGTGCAAATGGTCATGGATGATGTTTTTCCATAGACCCCACCCTGATCTTGACATCTTGGGCTTGTTGGAGAACGGTTATTTGGCAGTTCTTCAAAATGGTGGTCTCCACTTGCTGGATGGTGTCTTCATCAATGGTGTACTGTTGTGGCCCGAGAATGGGTGCCATTTCCTTTGATGTCCGACCACACTTATGGTGGGGCATCCTCCCCATAAATTTCTTTCATCTCATCACGTCTCCTATGGTGTGCAGCCTTTGCATTCAACTGACTCCATTATCCCACCTTACTCCACCTTAGCCCCTGTAAAAGAGAAATTCTTCGGAGTTCAGAACTGCAAATTACACAACCTATAGAGATATGTATACATGTGTAATTTGAGCTTCCTACAACAACTGAGTGGGTCAGGGGAAATCTTTAATGAGCAGCCCTCATATCTCTACGTAATGTGAATGAGTAAGTGCTTACCTGTCTGACAACTTTTGAGCATGCCTACATATTCCCACTCATGCAGCTGGTTAATCAGGTATGGTGGATTTTTTGCTAGAAAGCAGTTATCCCGAGAATGGCAAAGATAAAACATCTTCCTGCTTATGTTGTCTTACGGACCTTGAAGCCATACTCATTTAGCACCTTTCATGTGCTTGGAAGATCCTGAAGGATATTTGGTTATCCAGTTTGAAAATCAAAGTCCCACCAGAACATATACAGAACATTGTATACATTAGCTTTAAGTCTGTGAATCTAACACCATGTGTTATCATAAATCTATCCACAATACTGTACATAAGGAATGTACAACAATCAGAGAGCTGCTGATCTGAAACACACTCTGCTAACAAACAAACTTTCCATCACTACATCTGACTGATTTCCTGTTAGTAGTTCTATCCATATAATAACAGTTTTGATTGTGATGGTTCCTCTTTGTATTATGCTATTATGCTTTGCAGTGCCAGCAGAAAGCCCTATTCGTGAAAAATGGCACACAGTCACGAACACATTGGAAAATGATGTGGGACTGTGGAAACAACTGCTTTTAGATTGATATCAACTTATGCGCTCAAGCTGCCCAAATGAATTCCTGCTGAGACCGATCTTTAAAAAACAAAGAGAGGAAGGATAGCAAATGTTTACCTTTTGCTTTTATGTACAGTACATGTTGACTTGAGACCTTTTTGAGTCCTTTGCTCACCAGTGAACATGACCACTGAAATAGATAACCATATTAAAGACAGAAAAAAAAAATCAATAAAGTGTAAACCTCTTGCAGGTAAAACACATAATCAGTGCAAAAGTTACTTGCTCCACAAGGGTCCTCCATTTCTTCCCATCTTCCATTGTGCTTCATGCAGTTTCCCTATTCAGTTAAACTTTTTTCAGTTCTGCCTTCATGGATCATCAACATGCTGATTAGGCTCTGCCTCTGCTTCTGTGGACTCTACCATAGAGCCACTTTTGCCAGTTGGTCATTCTACAGTTCCATCACATGGCCCAACCATCTCCACTGTCAGTTTCACACAACCTGACTCTGGTTTGAAAATGAAGTCTTGGTTTCTGGTGTTCTCTGGTGACAGGATCTTCTTGTGTTGTAAGCACTTGGTCTGGTACATTGTTTCTTACTGATGTCTCTTATCAGCTTCCAACATTTGTTCCTATAAAGTAACACACTGAGGACAATGGTTTTAAAATCCAGATTTTGGTGTTGGTTTTGAGCTGATGTGGATTTCTAAGCTGTGTTTTTGAAGTTGCCAAAATCCTCACTGGCCTTGGAGAGTCTTTCTAATACATCTTTATCCTGTATCTCCATCAGTACTCTGACTTTGATGTCCGACCACACTTGAGCTGTCAATGCCAGTGCTCTGCCACATCACACAGTGGGGCATCCTCCCCATAAGTTTCTTTCATCTCATCACGTCTCCTGTGGTGTGCGGCCTTTGCATTCAACTGACTCCATTATCACACCTTACTCCACCTTAGCCCTGTAAAAGAGAAATTCTTAGGAGTTCAGAACTGCAAATTACACAACCTATAGAGATATGTATACATGTGCAATTGGAGCTTCCTACAACAACTGAGTGGAAGACTTACGTGGAACCAACCATCACTGTCAACGGGGAGACCTTCAAGGCTGTCAACAAGTTCACGTACCTCGGCAGCACACTCTCTAGATCTGTCAACATCAACGATGAGGTCGATTCGCACATTGCCAAGGCAAGCTCAGCATTTGGACGGGTATGTGCAACAGTGTAGGAAAGGAGAGGCATCAGGCTGACCACAAAACTGAAGGTGTACAAGGCAGTTGTCCTGCCTTCCCTACTGTACGCCTGCGAGACCTGGACAGTCTACGAGTGCCACGCCAGAAAGCTAAACCGCTTTCACCTGAACAGCCTCAGAAAGCTTCTGAAGATCACCTGGCAGCACAAAATCCCTGACCCAGAGGTCCTCTCCCGAACTGAGCTGCCTAGCATCCACACCCTGCTCAAGAGAGCCCAGATTAGGTGGGCTGGCCACCTTGTTCGTATGCCTGACTCACGCCTACCAAAGAGACTGTTCTGCGGCAAAATAGCAGAGGGCAAGTGCTCACAAGGTGGTCAGAAGAATTGCTACAAAGACAATCTTAAGGCCTCCCTGAAGAGCTTTGATATCAGTTCTGACACCCGGGAGACCCTAGCACTAGACCGACCAGACTGGCGTAGCCATACCAGCAAAGGTGCTGCCTCCTTTGAGCTGAACAGGACTGCCAAAGCCCAGAGAAAACGTGAGCTTCGCAAGTCCAGAGCCACCCCTGTATCTTCTGCTCATGCAGACCACCTGTGCCCGACCTGCGGCAGAGCCTTCCGTGCCCGCATCGGACTGATCAGCCACAGCCAGACACACCGCACCCAGTCTTCTTCCCTGTGATGTCCTTGGTCATCGTCGAGAACGACGAACGAACAACAACCCTAACAGCGAAGTTACATGGAGCCCCTTTACAAGGTCACAATAATCCGATAGCTGGGAACAATCCACTGATGGCAATAATCAGATTTGGAATGCTTACATGCAGTAAATAAAAATATTATCAGGAGAGCTGATTTTCATAATCTATATGGTGTTTATGTGATAAAAAAGATCAGGCTTTGCTGTTTACGTGACTATTTCAATAATGAGATTGTTGTATAGGGATTTGAACTTTGGGGCTTGCTGTAGCTGATGCCGGGCAGTACGGCCAGTATGTTAACCAAATGTGAATCTCAATAGAGTTCAGTTGGTTGCTCGGTTCAACATGGCTCAGGTCTCCCGTTATTAGGACATAACATTTTGGAGACTGAAGATTAAACCATGGGAGCGTTCATTAAACCACCACCTCCGTTCTTACAGTCTCTGGGTGAGCCAACTACACCATGGTGTCACTGGCGGGAGGCGTTCAAGGTGTACATTACTGTGGCTGGCCTAGGCGGGGAAGACAAAGAGAAACAGAGGGGCCTGTTTATTCATTGCCTTGGTGAGGAGGGCAAACAAATATTTTGCACGCTGGGTGGCAAAGGCTCATTGAAGGAGTGTCTGGACATGATGGACAATTTCTTCATGGACCAGTCCAACATCACAGCACGACGATATAAATTCTTCGACCGCCGACAACAAGCTGGTGAGTCCACCCAATGTTTCATAATGGAACTCCGTAGCCTAGCAAGAAAGTGCGCCTTCGGGCTGATTGAGGAGGAGCTAGTCCGGGACAAGCTAGCACACGGCATGAGCAATGAGTGGCTCAAAGAAAAGCTAACGCTAACTACAGACGTCTTCACGCTGAAGAAAGTGGTTGAATTGATCAGCCGGATTGAGTCCGTTGCCCAGCTAGGTCTGCAAGTTTCCCTTCCACGTCAGGCCGCTAGCAACGCATCTAATCCTTCGGGGCAGACCCCTAAAAGGTGGTGGACCGTGGCACGGGCAGGAGCGGGAGCTCGGGGTCTGTGTGGCGGCTGTGGCTATCCCTGTCACTGGGCGGGCAGGTCCACTTGTCCCGCCAGAAGACAAAAGTGCCATAACTGTGGCCGTTTTAATCACTGGGCCAGGGCCTGCACCATCACTATTAAACCATCAGCTACGGAGCCTGAAAGCATGACGCAGGTGTGTGTGGTGGGCACCAGGAAGGGGCCGTTAAAGTGGTACGTCTTGCAGCTAGACGGGGTCGATGTGCCGCTTATGGTGGACTCAGGGGCTGGTAAATCCATACTGAGTATGATCACATTGAAAAGGCTTTTCCCGGCCAAAGCCATCAAAGCAGGGGTGGTGAAAATGTTTGGGTATGGTCACGCTAAAATTGACATGGCGGGCATGGTCAGCTTCTTGGTAAAATGTGGGTCAAGGATTATTCCCGCATTTACCTTCCAGGTTTCACGCCAGGGGGCCGACTTGCTGGGAATCGATCTGCTGGGTGAATTACACTACCGTTCAAAAGTTTGGGGTCACCCAGACAATAATTTTGTGTTTTCCATGAAAAGTCACACTTATTTACCACCATGAGTTGTAAAATGAATAGAAAATATAGTCAAGACATTGACAAGGTTAGAAATAATGATTTGTATTTGAAATAATAATTTTTTCCAGATACTCAACCTGCTCAAAGGAAGGTCAGTTTTATAGCTTCTCTAACCAGCTAAACTGTTTTCAGCTGTGCTAACATGATTGCACAAGGGTTTTCTAATCATCCATTAGCCTTCTGACGCAATGAGCAAACACATTGTACCATTAGAACACTGGAGTGATAGTTGCTGGAAATGGGCCTCTATACACCTATGTAGATATTGCACCAAAAACCAGACATTTGCAGCTAGAATAGTCATTTACCACATTAGCAATGTATATTAGATATCAGAGTGTATTTCTGATTAGTTTAAAGTTATCTTCATTGAAAAAAACAGTGCTTTTCTTTCAAAAATAAGGAAATTTGTAAGTGACCCCAAACTTTTGAACGGTAGTGTAGGATTCTCCATCATGGACCCAGCGGGCTCAACGGTGCTGATGGTGTCCCTCGAATGGCCAGTGTTGTTCATAGGCCTAGGATGTATTAAAGCGTTCTACCACCACCCGCTCATTGACCCAAGCATGAGGCCCAGGATCCAACCAACTTCAACTTCAACTTTATTTATATAGTGCCATTTCACAACAACAGTCATCTCATAGCACTTTCAACTGTAGGGAGGTCCCCCACAGTTGCAGAAAGACCCCAGCAATCAGGCGATCCCCTGTGAGCAAGCACTTGGTGACGGGGGAGAGGAAAAACTCCCTTTTAACAGGAAGAAACATCCAGCAGAACCAGGCTCAGGGAGGGGCAGTCATCTGCTGCGACTGGCTGGGGGGTGAGGGGACAGAGAAGATGAAAAGAACAGACATGTAGAGAGCAAACAGCACGATGGGGACTCAATCTATGGGAGAGAACAAACAGATGTTAATGACCAGCAAAAAAAAATATTTCATTGAGAGTGAAGAAAGGAGTGAGGCCCAGTGCATTATTGGAGGTCCCCCGGCTGACTAAACCTATTAGCAGCATAACTAAGGGAGGGTTCAGAAACACATGATCCCTCCCTAATTGTAGGCTATATCAAAAAGGTAGGTTTTAACCCTATTCTTAAAAATAGAGATCGAGTCTGACTCCCGAATCCAGATTGGCAGCTGGTTCCACAGGAGAGGAGCTTGATAACTGAAGGCTCTGCCTCCCATTGTACTTTTGGAGATTCTAGGTATTACAAGTAATCCTGCATTTTGGGAGCGTAGTGCTCTGTTAGGATAATACGGTAGTATCAGATCTTTTAAATAAAAAGGAGCCTGATTGTTTAGAGCTTTGTAAGTAAGAAGAAGGATTTTAAACTTAATTCTAAATTCTATGGGAAGCCAATGAAGGGAGGCCAGAACCGGAGAGATATGATCTCTCTTTCTAGTACCTGTTAAAACTCTTGCTGCAGCATTTTGGATCAGCTGAAGACTTTTTAAAGATGTTTTAGGACAGCCTGATAATAAAGAATTACAGTAATCTAATCTCGAGCTAACAAAAGCGTGGATCAGTTTCTCAGCATCACTCTGAGACAAGATGCTCCTAATCTTGGCAATATTACGCAAATGATAGAAGGCAGTCTTAGAAACAAATTTAATATGTGAATTGAAGGACAAATCTTGATCAAAAATAATTCCAAGGTTCCTCACAGAGCTATTAAGAGAAAGAGTAACTGCATCCAAACTGAAAGTTTGATTTGGAAAGGTATTTCTAAGGTTTTTTGGACCAACAAGAATGACTTCAGTCTTATCAGAATTCAATAGCAGGAGATTACAAGTCATCCAAGCTTTGATTTCCTTAAGACAGGCTTCCAACTTGGCTAATTGATTACTATCATCTGGCTTCATTGACAGGTATAATTGTGTATCATCTGCATAACAATGAAAATGTATAAAGTGCTTTCTAATAATGTTGCCTAACAGAAGCATATATAAACTAAAAAGAGTAGGGCCTAGCACAGATCCCTGTGGAACTCCGTGACTAAGCTTTGAGTTGAAAGAAAACTCATTATTGACATGAACAAACTGGAACCTATCAGATAAATAAGATCTAAACCACTGCAACGAAGTTCCGTTAAGTCCAACATAGTGTTCTAATCTATCAAGTACAATATTATGATCGATAGTATCAAAAGCTGCACTGAGGTCTAAAAGGACAAGTACAGAAACCAGTCCATTATCAGATGCGATGAGGAGGTCGTTAGTGACCTTCGCTAAGGCTGTTTCAGTACTATGATGGATTCTAAACCCAGATTGAAACTCTTCAAGTAAACCATTTCCCTGCAGGTGGTCAAATAATTGCGTAGCAACAACTCTTTCTAAGATTTTTGAAATGAAAGGGAGATTAGAGATTGGTCTATAGTTAGCTATATGACCAGTATTCTGAAATCAATGATTTTTTTGCTCCTTCCTATTGTATTATCCTTTCCCATGCTTCCTGTACCCTACTGTTGGCAGGCGCGTTCCAGATGCAGCCATGTCACCGGGAATGCAGGTCGTTTTCTGTGTCAAGTCAAATCCCTCGTATGTTATCAGTGATCTGTTATCAGTTATCTGTTAATGTACTTGGCAATAAATCTTTTCTGAGTTCTGAGTTCAGCTAAAGCTCCTGGATCTAGCGTTGGCTTTTTGAGTAAGGGTTTAATTACAGCCGTTTTAAAAGCCTGCGGTACATGGCCTAAAGTTAATGAAGAATTGATTATATGAAGAATAAAGCTACCAATAAGTGGGAAGACTTCTTTAAATAACCTGGTAGGAATAGGGTCTAAAAGACAAGTTGAAGGTTTGGATGAGGAAACTATTTTGTCTAACTCACAAAGGTCGATTGGAGTAGACTCATCAAGACAGACATCAATTGAGATGAGATGAGATGAGATTCAACTTTCTTGTCATTACACATCTATGAATACAAGGTAACGAAACTTGACTTGGCATTTGGGCACGCTCTGCATGTTGTGTTGGGTTCTTTTATAAATAAAGACTGCTGCTTTGGGTGAACACGGAGCCTCCTTTATTGACTGGCTGCAACACATTAACACACGAACTCCGCCATATTATTCTCTATCGTGCTGTACTCCTGACAACATCCGGTCTGTGTCGCCCCCTAGTGGCTCCACATATGTAATACTTAGATTACACCACATCCCCCTTACTGAAGCCAAGTTGACCCCTTTAGCTGAAAAACAAAATACATTTCCACATGAAATCATTCCTGCTCACCTTGGTCAACTAACTATGATGGGCGATCTAACTTTTTCTAACCCTTTTCTTTTTAAACACTTGTACCATGCGTGAGAACATTTTTATGCAGAAGCCTCTTATATCACATTTTTTCAACATTTCAAGAACTCAAACTCTGCATCTCAGAAATAGCAATACATAATTTTTTACAGATCCAGTCTTTGTGGTTTCTTCACTTCTCTGCCTGATCTTGTTCTCATGATGGCAGGTGTGCATTCCTGAGTCTGAGTTTCTGTGGAGGTTTCCTCAGACTGGACGTCCTGTGGAGTCTCCATTTGGCTCTCTGGAGAAGGCATAGGCACTAAATGGCTGCGATTCCTCCTCAGTGTTCCTTGTGGTCCACTGATGACATAAGACCGTGGAGTTTTGTGGACAGATGTCACTGTGCCCTGTGCTTTTGCATCTGTAATCCAAACAGAGTTTCCGGGTAACAGTTTATCCAAATCTCTCGTTCTGTGTCTTTTGTTGAAGCATTCTGTTTGCCTCATCCGTCTCTCCTTTTCCATGTGACGAATTTGTTGCAGATTCGGCACGCATGGCTGCAAGGCCTCTGGAAGCATTGGCAGGGTGGTACGAAGTCTACGCCCCATGAGAAGTTGTGCTGGGCTGTAGCCATTTGCCAACGCTGTGGTTCTGTAGGCTAACAGTGCTCGGTATGGATCACTGGCTTTTTTGATAAGATTTTTGACTGTTCTGACAGCTCTTTCTGCCTCACCGTTACTTTGGGGGTACCTGGGACTACTGGTCACGTGCTCAAAACAGTACTCCTTTGCAAAGTCTTCCATTTCCTGACATGCAAACTGTGGGCCGTTATCCGTGATCAGTATCTCCGGTATTCCGTGACGTGCAAACATTGACTTTAAATGCACAATGACATTGGCAGAGTGAGTTGGGCTGAGCTGGGCAATCTCTATATACCTAGAGAAGTAGTCCACTAATAACAGGTAGTTTTTGTCTTGTAGCGTGAACAAATCAGCTCCCAACTTCTGCCATGGCCTTTCTGGTAAATCTGTGGGCATTAAAGGCTCTCTCACATTAACTCTTTCCTGTATGCACTGTCTACATTTGAGTACAACTTCGCTGATCTGGTTGCTTAAACCTGGCCACCATACAGCCTGACGGGCACGCTCTCTGCATTTAACCACCCCCTGGTGGCCCTCATGTATCTTGTCCAAAACTGCATTTCTCATGTTAGCGGGGATAACTAACCTCGTGCCTCTCAGTAGTAGTCCGTTATGCACACTCAAAACGGCTCTCTCAGACCAGTAGTGCTTCACCGCTCCCTGTAGCTGGTTACGATCCGGCCAGCCTTCTGTGCAGTATTTCATGACTTGTGAACAGACGCTGTCGGACTGCAGTTGCTCTTGGAGATCTGCAAGATATTTGCTGCTTGTAGGGAGTCCCTCTAGCACAGATTCAACATAAATGTTAGTGTCCTCCATAAGATCTGTGTCTGTGTGAGTAACACTGTTTGTGAGCGGTAAGCATGAGAGCGTGTCGGCAGTGGTGAGACTTTTGCCCGGGATGTGCTTTATAGTGTATGAGTACCTCATTAGGCGCCTACGAAATCTCTGTATACGCGGTGGAAGCGCATCCAAAGCTTGTCCTCCCAGTAGACTCACTAGTGGCTTATGATCAGTTTCTAGTTCAAAGTGCAGACCCAGGATAAAGTCATTGAATCTTTCGCAGGCCCACGTGAGAGCCAGCGCTTCTTTTTCCAGCTGGGCGTAGCGCTGCTCTGTAGGTGTCAATGATCGAGAAGCGTAAGCAACTGGTGACCACACGTCTCTCTCCTTCTGTAGCATGACTGCCCCCAATCCGTATGAAGAGGCATCTGCAGATATTTTCTGTGGTTTGTTTGGGTCATAGAGCTGCAATACAGGAGCAGAGGACAGTTCTTGTTTGAGGTTACAAAACGCATTTTGTTGTTCATGCCCCCAGTACCACATGTTCTTTGTTGAAAGCAAGTCTCTCAATGGTTTGTCCTTTTCAGAAAGGTTCGGAATGAACTTCCCCAGCTGGTTCACCATTCCGAGAAAGCTCCTGAGCTCACTCACGTTGCTTGGCTCTTTCATGTCCTGAACAGCTTGGGTTTTGTCTGGATCTGGCCTCATTCCTTCTGCTGAAACAATAAACCCAAGAAATTTAACCTCTCTTTTGCCAAACTCACATTTTGACATATTCAACGTAACGCCGGCTTTCTCCGCGCGCTTCAAGACAGCGTGCAGTCTTGCGTCGTGCTGCTCCTTGGTGGATCCCCAGACCAGGATATCGTCCATGTGACAGACGACTCCGTCGAGACCCGATGTAACCTCTGTCACCATCATGTTTTGGAAATGTTCAGGAGCACTGGAAATACCAAATGGCAAACGGTTGAAGTGGTATCTGCCAAATGGCGTCATGATTGTGGTGAGAAAGGCCGACTCTTTAGACAGTGGTATTTGCCAAAATCCCATATTTGCATCAAGCTTTGAAAAATACTGAGCACCTGTGAGCATGCCTAGCGTTTGGTCCACAGACGGGAGGATGTATCTTTCGCGACACACTGACTCGTTTAAAGATGTCATGTCCACACAGATACGCACCTTTTCTTTGTCCTTTTTGGGAGCTACAACCATGCCACAGCACCAATCTGTTGGCTGCTCCACGCGACTGATGACTCCCAACTTTTCCATCCTCTCGAGCTCTTCTTTCACTTTACCCATGAGCGGCAGTGGCACACGCCTTGGCACCTTGAGCGAAAAGGGCTTAGCATCAGGTTTCAGTTTAATTGTGTATGGCTTTTGAACAAGCCCAAGTCCATCGCATAACTTGGGGTACGCTTTTCTCACTGTCTCTTGGTCTATAGTGTCAACTCTGGCAATTAGTTTCAGTCTCACGGAAGCTGTTCTACTCAGTAGTGCCATGCGCAGATTTTTGACAATATAGATTTTCTCAGTAGCGCTCTTGTCACCGTATGTAATAGTCTCTGTCATAGACCCCAACACGGTTAGTGCAGTTCCACCCGGTCCGTAGAGTGGTTTTTGTGCCTTTTCCAACTGTTCATTTTTCTTCTTGAAGATTTCAAATGTTTGGTCAGAAACCGCTGTGACGTCCGCTCCGGAATCTAACTTGAAAGTCACTTTATTTCCTCTCACATTTATGTCTGCCAGCCATGGATCCTCTCCTAGATCCACTTCACCCAGAAAAAGTCCATCTGCATTGTCAGTGACCTCATTCACAGTTGGGTTGGACCTACAGACTCTAATATAGTGTCCACGTTTTTTACAGTTATGGCATTCCGCGTTTTTAGCTGGGCACTGTACTGCTGCATGTGCTGGTGCTTTGCCACACTTGGAACAAACTTTACTGTCTTGTTTTGTCTGCTGAGGCCTTGAGGACTTAATCTGTTTTTGTTCCTTGATTATGAACTTGTTTGGCTTGGCTTTTCTGATGTGTACCGCATCCACGGCTGTTCTGTTAATGCTAGTTTCACCTCTTAGGTCAGTTTGTTGTCGTTTTATTTCTTCAGATTGTCTTGCCATTGTTATAGCTTTAGCTAGGGTAAGATCTTTGTCAAGCTGCATTCTTTCTGACAGCAACAAATCTTTCAGACCCACTACAAGCCTGTCTCTCAAGAGGTCATCATGAAGTGCACCGTACTCACAGTTTTCTGCCAGTGCGTAGAGTGCTGTTATGAACGAGTCTACTGGTTCTGCCGGCTGTTGCACTCGCTTGTTGAATTTTGCTCGTTCGTAAATCACATTCTTTCTGGGAACGAAATGTCTATCAAAAGCTGTTTTAACGGCATCGTACTGCTGGCGCTGCACACTCGTTAGCTCGAGCCCTCTTAGCACGTCGTCAGCCTCATCTCCCATGCAATAAACCAGCGTATTTACTTGGTTTGCCTCAGATGAGTTATTCAGGTTACTTGCCAGTCTAAAACGCTCAAAACGTCTTATCCACCTTTCCCACTCTTGGGGTCTCGCAAAGTCGAAGGGCTCCGGTGGTTTAATGGTGAAGGTTGCCGCTGGAGTAGCCGCCGCCATTACCGGATCAATTGGCGCCACTGCAGCCCTTTGAACTTCGTCTGGCATAGCCGCTAGCCGGTTGCAAAGCTGACTTTTCTCACCTCAAAGCGCACCAACTTCTGACACCATGTTGTGTTGGGTTCTTTTATAAATAAAGACTGCTGCTTTGGGTGAACACGGAGCCTCCTTTATTGACTGGCTGCAACACATTAACACACGAACTTCACCATATTATTCTCTATCGTGCTGTACTCCTGACAACATCCGGTCTGTGTCGCCCCCTAGTGGCTCCACATATGTAATACTTAGATTACACCACACTGCAGAGCGCATCCAAGGCCGGGGCAGCCGCTAGGCGCCAGTCATAGTGGTGATAAAGAAAGAAAAAGGGAAGGGATATGGAATGACACAGTAGGCGAGAGAAAAAAACATGTTTATCAAAATGGCGCTCAGTGAGTGAGCGAAATTTTGATTGCAGGAAAAAAAAACCTCAATGCACATTTAGCAGACAACAGAACCAAAAGTCAGAGAGGATCAGTGAATGAATGGATGTAATTCAGTATATGTGAATCAGTGTGTTCGTGTATGTTGAATGCAGGTGGGTGTTTATCAGTTACTGGAGGCAGCAAATCTCTCCCAGCCGAGATGTTATGTCTTAGTGTCTGAAACTCGGAAGCATGTCCTTGAGGCATGGCAGATGGAAATTTCCTGAGCCAGTCACTGTCCTTGAGAGTTCAGATTGCAGCACACCAGAATGTTTATGAAGAGAAGCACAATCTTCTGTTTTGTCTTAATCCAGGAGGAAAATAGTCAACAGGGCACCGAATTCAAGGTCTGATAACACAGATCACTCAGAGCATAGAATTTACAGCTCTTGCAATCCTGTGTTCATAATTTCCATACATAGGCTTTAAATCCATTCTTGGAGGGCACCAAAACGACTCCAGATGTTTCCCTTCTAAACATGGGAAGCATGTCCGGCAGAGTCCATCTCTCTACAGTGCATGCCAGATGGTAATTTCCATGTTAGTCTTGCCGTTAGTTAGTGCTCTCCCCCGTCTAGTCGAATTGTTGAAGAAGCAGCTACGTCGGGACCGCTTTGATTAGCTCTTCTAGTTAAATTTTCGATACACCAGGAAAACTCCAGAGCCAATCAGCAGAAAAATCCTGTGATCGTGCCAAACCAGATAGATGTTTCCACATCATCAGTCGAATCATGCAGACACGTGTTCCAATCCATGGGTCTCTCCATAAGGGCTCTCCCTGGCCCAAATTTATGTAAAAAGTTGTTAATTTTATTAAAGCCGCTCACCAAATCCATTTTTTTCATTTGGATCAAGATTCAGCCAGAAGAACAGCGACGCAGACAGGACAGCAAGCTGGGATTCTCAGTTAGGGAGGATGGAGGAGGGTGAAAGAGGGAGCAGAAGAAAAAGCGACCGTTCTCTCTGAAGGGCAGGAAGAAGGAGTTGAAGGAGTTGTATATACATTTGAAGGAGTTGTAGTAGTTACTGTATTTAAGTTAACTGTGGGAAGAATCTGATTGATTTTATCTCTGATGGATGAAATTTTATTATTGAAAAAGTTCATAAAGTCCTGACTAGTAAGCTCTAAGGGAATGCTAGGATTGACAGAGTCCTGACTCTTTGTCAACCTGGCTACAGTAAGATAAGATAAGCCTTTATTAGTCCCACAATGGGGAAATTCCAGGATTGCAACAGCACAAGGATAGCAACACTCAGAGCAATAATCAGAAGGCAAGAAAAAACAAGAGCAGCTAGTATACATATGTACATATTACTATAAATATATATATATATATATAGTCTATATTTATAGTCTATATATATATATATATATATACTGTATATAGTATATATATATATATATATATATATATATATAGACACACAGTGCGGAGCATTGTGGTTGGTGGATGTGCAGCAGAAAGTCTAAGCTCTCTCTCCGCGGATGCGGCGGGCCAGCTGGATGTCTTTGGGTGACCCTCTTGGCGTGGATGGCGCACAGGTTGGTGTCCTCGAAGAGACCCACCAGGTAGGCCTCACTGGTCTCCTGCAGAGCCATGACGGCGGAGCTCTGGAAGCGCAGGTCGGTCTTGAAGTCCTGAGCGATCTCCCTCACCAGGCGCTGGAAGGGCAGCTTACGGATGAGCAGCTCCGTGGATTTCTGGTAGCGACAGATCTCTCTCAGAGCCACGGTACCGTGCCTGTAATGGTGAGGCTTCTTCACTCCGCCGGTGGCCGGAGCACTTTTTCGAGCAGCCTTGGTGGCCAGCTGCTTCCTGGGGGGCTTTTCCTCCAGTAGATTTACGGGCAGTCTGCTTGGTTCTTGCCATTGCTCTTTATTATTCTGTCTTATATTTCTTGCACGCCGCCTAAATTCCAGCCCGGCACCCGCGTCGTTTTCGCTTCAGTTCCCTGGTATGTTGAGTTTCTCCGTTAGCACTGGGTGGCAGTTGAGTGCTAGCTAGCTCTTCCCTGCTGTATCGTCTCCTGCTGTAAACAGTGGCTCCGTCCGCCGACTTGGGAGACCTTTGGGGCGATCTGCGTGTCCGTGATATATATAGAGTGAAAGGTGTGCTGGATCAGAAAGTTATCACCGGATCAGAAAGAAGAAGGAAGATAAAAAGACTCAGAATTGAGCCGCTGTTGCAAAAGGCAGCCAACTCGTGTGGCGCTGGAACCTGGGATTATTCTTGTTCTCTTCTATTAATGCAGAATAATAACTCGTTCTAGCTTTTCTAAGAGATTTTTTGTAAATTAAAAGATGATTTCTCCAAGCTAAATAGATTTCATCTAAATTAATGGAGTGCCATTTTCTTTCTAATTGACGAGTCTTCTGTTTTAAGCTACAAGTTTCTGTGTTGAACCAAGGAGTTAGAAATCTCTGACTAGACTTTTTCTTTTTTAAGGGGGCCACCAAGTCTAGAGTCTGATGCAGAGAAGCTGTAACACTATCCACCATGTTATCACTTACAGAAGGAGCAAGCTGTCTATAGCTTATTTCCGTTGTGTTGACACATGGCATAGCGAAACAGTCTGCATAAATTTGGTAACAGCATCATCTGAGAGGCATCTACTGTAGTAATATTTTTCTTTAGGAGCCAAATAGTCAGAAATAGTAAAATCAAAGGTTAACAGACAATGGTCTGACAGTACTGGGTTATGAGGAGACACTACAAGATTTTCTATTTCTATGCCATGTGTCAGAACAAGGTCCAACGTATGGTGGAGATAATGAGTAGAATTTCCTACTTTCTGAGAAAACCCAGTCGAGTCTAATATTGAATTAAATGCCACATTAAGGCAGTCACTATCTACATCTACATGTATATTAAAGTCCCCTACTATAATTATTCTATCTGATTTCAGCACTAAATCAGCTAAGAAATCAGCAAATTTGGATAAAAATTCTGAGAAGGTTGATGGAGGACGATAAACTATGGCAAATAAAATTGGGTTTAGCCTAAAATTGCTAAAGTGCCCAATACTGAGAACCAGGCCCTCAAAGGAATTATAACATGTTTTTTGCTTGACATTAACTAGTAATTTGGAATGGTAAATTGTTGCTACTCCTCCTCCATGACCAGAACTTCTGGGATTTTGACAGTTTAAATAACCAGAGGGAGTTGATTAATTTCAACAAAAATCAATTAATAATTGATTAATTTAATTAATTTCCCCCTCATGGATCGTCACCTTATCGTGGTGGGGGGGTTTGCGTGCCCCAGTGATCCCAGGAGCTATGTTGTCCGGGGCAATTTGCCTCTGATAGGGTCTCCCAAGACAAACTGGTCCTGGGTGAAGGGCCAGACTAAGAACGATCCAACAGACTCTCATGATAAATTGTATATCAAGGATTCAGTGTACCCCGCCCGGTATGGGGTTACCGGGGCCCCACCCTGGAGCCAGGCCTGGGGGAGGGGCTCGAAGGCTAGCGTCTGGTGGCCAGGTTTCCACCCATGGGACCCGGCCGGGCTCAGCCCGAAGGAGTTACATGGGTCCGCCCTCCAGTAGGTTCACCACCTGCAGGAGGGATCATGGAAGTCCGGTGCTATGTGGATTAGGTGGCAGTCAAAGGCGGAGACCTTGGCGGACTGATCCCAAGCTTTCTAAACTGGCTTTTGGTACGTGGAATGTCACCTCTCTGGTGGGGAAGGAGCCTGAGCTGGTGTACGAGATTGAGCGATACCGGCTAGATATAGTCGGCCTCACCTCAACACACAGCTCCGGTTCCGGAACCAGTCTCCTGGAGAGGGGCTGGAGCTTGGCCTTTTCTGGAGTTGCCCCGGGCGAGAGGCGACGAGCAGGGGTAGGTATTCTTGTATCGCCCCACCTTGCTGCCTCTATATTGGAGTTTTCCCCGGTGGACGAAAGGGTTGCTTCCCTGCGCCTTCGGGTTGGGAAACGGGTCCTGACCATCATTTGTGCCTATGCACCAAATGATGTTTCAGAGTACCCACCCTTTTTGGAGTCTGTGACTGGGGTGCTGGAGGGTGCTCCTCCTGGAGACTCCATTGTCCTACTGGGGGACTTCAATGCGCACGTGGGCAACGACAGTGAAACCTGGAGGGGGGTGATTGGGAGGAACGGCCTGCCCGATCTGAACCCGAGTGGTGTTCAGTTATTGGACTTCTGTGCTAACCACAGTCTGTCCATAACGAACACCATGTTCAAGCATAAGGGTGTCCATATGTGCACCTGGCACCAGGACACCCTAGGCCGCAGGTCGATGATCGATTTTGTTATCGTATCATCAGACCTGCGACCGTATGTCTTGGACACCCGAGTAAAGAGAGGTGCAGAGCTGTCAACTGATCACCACCTGGTGGTGAGTTGGATCCGATGGCAGGGGAGGAAGCCATTCAGACCTGGTAGACCCAAACGTATAGTGAGGGTGTGCTGGGAGCGTCTGGCTGAGGCCCCTGTCCGGGAGGTCTTCAACTCCCACCTCCGGAAGAACTTCAACCACATTCCGAGGGAGTCTGGAGACATGGAGTCTGAATGGGCCATGTTCTCCACCTCTGTTGTTGAAGCGGCGGCCCAGAGCTGCGGCCGCAAGGTGGTCGGTGCATCTCGTGGTGGCAACCCCCGAACCAAGTGGTGGACACCAGTGGTGAGGGGGGCCATTAAGCTGAAGAAGGAGTCCTATCAAGCTTGGTTGGCTTGTGGGACTCCCGAAGCAGCTGAGGTGTACCGGCAGGCCAAGCGGAGTGCAGCTCGGGTGGTTGCTGAAGCAAAAACCCGGGTATGGGAGGAGTTCGGTGAGGCCATGGAACAAGACTTTCGGTCGGCTTCAAAGAGATTCTGGCAAACTGTTCGGCGGCTCAGGAGGGGAAAGCAGCTCCCCGTCCACACTGTGTATGGTGCGGATGGGACACTGTTGACTTCAACTGGGGATATCGTCGGGCGGTGGAAGGAATACTTCGAGGATCTCCTCAATCCCACTGATACGCCTTCCACAGAGGAAGCAGGGTTTGGGGACAAGGGGGATGACTCGCCTATCACAGGGGCTGAGGTCGCCAAGGTGGTTAAAAATCTCCTTGGTGGCCGGGCCCCGGGGGTGGACGAGATTCGCCCCGAGTACCTCAAGGCCCTGGATGTTGTTGGGCTGTCATGGTTGACACGCCTCTGCAACATTGCGTGGAGGTCGGGGGCAGTGCCTTTGGCATGGCAAACCGGGGTGGTGGTTCCTCTCTTCAAAAAAGGGGACCGGAGGGTGTGCTCCAACTTTAGAGGGATCACACTCCTCAGCCTCCCTGGGAAGGTCTATGCCAAGGTACTGGAGAGGAGAGTCCGGCCGTTGGTCGAACCTCGGATTCAGGAGGAGCAATGTGGTTTTCGTCCTGGCCGTGGCACATCGGACCAGCTCTTTACCCTCTCGAGAATTCTTGAGGGTTCGTGGGAGTTTGCCCAACCAGTTTACATGTGTTTTGTGGACTTGGAGAAGGCATTTGACCGCGTCCCTCGTGGATTTTTGTGGGGGGTGCTTCGGGAGTATGGGGTATCGGGCTTGTTGTTACGAGCTATTCGGTCTCTGTACGACCGTTGTGAGAGTTTAGTTCGTATTGCCAACACTCGGTCGGAGTCATTCCCAGTGAGAGTTGGACTCCGCCAGGGCTGCCCTTTGTCACCGGTCCTGTTCATAATTTTTATGGACAGGATTTCTAGGCGCAGCCAGGGAATGGAGGGTGTCATACTTGGTGACCACAGGATCTCATCTCTGTTGTTTGCAGATGATGTTGTCCTGTTGGCTTCATCCAGCAATGACCTACAGCTCTTGCTGGGACGGTTTGCCGCTGAGTGTGAAGCGGCTGGGATGAGAATCAGCACCTCCAAGTCCGAGTCCATGGTCCTCAGCCGGAAAAAGGTGGATTGTCCTCTCCGGGTTGGGGACAGGCTCCTGCCCCAAGTGGAGGAGTTTAAGTATCTTGGGGTCTTGTTCACGAGTGAGGGGAAAATGGAGCGAGAGATCGACAGACGGATTGGAGCAGCATCTGCAGTGATGCGGACGTTGTACCGGTCTGTTGTGGTGAAGAGGGAGCTTAGTTCTAAGGCAAAGCTGTCGATTTACCAGTCAATCTACGTTCCTACTCTCACCTATGGTCACGAGCTTTGGGTAATGACCGAAAGAACGAGATCGCGGATACAAGCGGCTGAAATGAGCTTTCTCCGTAGGATTGCTGGACTCACCCTCAGAGATAGGGTGAGGAGCTCAGTCATCCGGGAGAGGCTCAGAGTAGAACCGCTGCTCCTCCACATTGAAAGGAGTCAGTTGAGGTGGTATGGGCATCTGATTAGGATGCCTCCTGGACGTCTCCCACTTGAGGTGTTTCAGGCACGTCCCACTGGGAGGAGACCCCGGGGCAGACCCAGGA
This sequence comes from Pholidichthys leucotaenia, assembly GCA_020510985.1. NCBI lineage: Eukaryota > Metazoa > Chordata > Actinopteri > Cichliformes > Pholidichthyidae > Pholidichthys > Pholidichthys leucotaenia. The sequence goes on along the minus strand of CM035846.1, from coordinate 140,444,618 downwards.
CTCGGTGGAGAGACTATGTCTCCCAGCTAGTCTGGGAACGCCTTGGTATCCCCTCTGAAGAGCTGGAGCAGGTGGCTGGGGAGAGGGAAGTCTGGGCTTCTCTGCTTGAACTGCTGCCTCCGCGACCCGGACCTCCGGAAAAGCGGTAGAAGATGGATGGATGGAGTTGATTAATTTAAACCAACATAATCCTCTTGCCCTAACCAAGTCTCTGTAAGGGATATTAAATCAATCTGATGATCAATTAACAGATCATGGACTAACAGAGACTTGGGAGTTAGAGATCTAATATTTAACAAACCACATTTAATTTTTAAATTATGAGGAGGAACAGAGGCCAAATCATTCAATTTAGAGGCTTCATGTTTAATTTGAATGTTACCAGCTTTTTGCTTTATCACTTTGGGATGCTTATATATTATATTTTTATTTACTTTGGAGGGAGCAGACAATGATTCTCTGATGGGGAAGACAGGGGCTAAGTTGAGGGGTGGCGGATGAAGAGGAGCTGCAGAGAGGCGTGTAAGACTGCGACTCTGCTTCCTGGTCCCAACTCTGAGTAGTCAAGGTTTTGGAAATTTGGATAAAAAAGATGCCAGATTGTTAGATAAATGAGAAGCACCATCCAAAGTGGGATGGACGCTGTCTCGTCTCATAAGACCAGGTTTTCCCCAAAATGAGCTCCAATTGTCAATGTAGCCCACGTCATTTGCAGGACACCACACAGACAGCCAGCGGTTCAAGGATGACGAGCGGCTAAACATGTCATCACTGGTCAGATTGGGGAGGGGCCCAGAGAATACTACAGAGTCCGACATTGCTTTGGCAAAGTCACACACCAATTCTACATTAAGTTTCATGACTTCTGACTGCCGGAGACAGATGTCATTAATGCCGGCGTGGATAACAATTGTGGAGTATTTACAATTACTTTTAGCCAGCATTTTCAAATTTGACTTGATGTCACCTGCTCTGGCCCCAGGAATGCATTTGACTATGGCCGCTGGAGTCTCTAGGTTCACGTTTCTGACTACAGAGTCGCCAATGATCAGAGTTTTTTCCTCAGCGGGTGTGTCGCTGAGCGGGGAGAAACGATTAGAAACGGGAACAGGTTGGTGGTGTACCGGGGCTTTGCAACTAGGCTTCCTTCTCACCGTCACCCACCCAGTCTCCTTGCTGCTGAGGAGAGCCAGAGGACCGCTAACAGGGCCTATGCTAGCGAGCTCCGCTGCAGCTAGGGGTTGTCCGTCGAGAGTAACTGGCGCAGACGGTGTTTCAATGCAGCGGAGCCGGGATTCCAAATCAGACAACCTCGCCTCGAGTGCCTCAAAAAGACAACATTTATTACATTTACCGTTATCACTAAAAGAGGCAGAGGTGTAGCTAAACATCTGACAGAGAGAGCACACCAGAGGAGGAGAGGAAGGAGAGCTAGTAGCCATAGCTAGTGGCTAACCCGAAGCTAACAAAAAAACTGATGAAAGGTGAACAGAAGGTTAAAGAGGGTGATTAGATGACATGGAGTGTGCACACAGGTGCAAGAGGCTTGATAAACAGAAATGAGAACTAACGGTAGATGGAAAAAAGTGTTTAAAATACAATTAAAAGCAAAAACCTCAGGAGAGTGAGGAGAGCAAACCACACGGACAGACAGCAATACAGGAAGTGACGATACGTTACAACAAGTGACGTTCCAAAGTTGAAAAAAAAAAAAAAGCCACCAGGGAAGCCACCATAACTTCCCCTCGCCCTGTGGGAGAATGTCACGGTGGAACTGAACAAACTGCTTAAAGCCGGCATCATCGAGAAAGTGGATGCCTTGCCATGGATATTGAACATCGTGGTGGCCAAGAAGACGGGCGGCAACTGGCCGTGCATTGACCTTAAGATGGTTTATAAAATGATTGTCCCGGACAAATACCCGCTCCCCACGATGGAGAAACTCACTGCAATGCTCAACGGCTCAAGGGTGTTCACAAAGCTGGATCTCCACCAGGGTTATCTGTAGGTGCCCCTTCACCCAGCCAGCAGGGACCTGATGGCGTCCGTGACCCACATGGGCGTTTTCAGGTACACTCGTATGCCTTTTGGTCTGAGCTCAGCACCTAGCTGCTTTCAGAAGATCATGTCCACAATTTTGGCCAGCCTCAGGGGTGTAGTGGTGTACCTGGACAACACCGTGGTCCACGGTGCATTGTGGGAAGAACATGACAGTTGTTTGAGACGAGTGATGGAGGTGCTGCTGGAGCATGGAATCACGTTGAATGGGGAAAAGTGCATTTTTGCAGCAGACTCCACTGAGTTTGTGGGATTCCGGATGGCGGCCGAGGGCCTGAGGCCCCTGCACTCAAACGTGGAGGTGGTCCTGCATCTCCCTGACCACATGACACCTGCACAAATCTCGTTTCTGGGCATGGTGAACTTTTACAGGCATTTTATTCCTCATTATTCAAAGACTATCGAACCACTCCGGGCCCTTCTGAAGCGGGACGCACTGCGGCAGTGGACCCCAGCCTGCTCAGTGGCAGTCTCTAGGCTGAAGTCTCAACTCCCCTCCCCTCCAGTGTTGGCCCACTTTGATCCAAAATGGCCGACTTTTGTGACCTGTGACGTGTCTGGTTTGGTGGTGGGGGCGATTATATCTCAAGTGCAAGACGGTATCGAGCACCCAGTGGCGTTTGCGTCGAGGTCCCTTTCAGCGGCTGAACAGAAATATGCCGTGGGTGAGAGGGAGGCGCTTGCTTGTGTCTGGGTATGTGAACAGTGGCACATCTACCTCTATGGGCGCCACTTCACCCTGCGAACAGACCACCAGGCACTGACGACACTGCTAGAGATGACAGGCTCGGGACACAGGCCCCTACGGATCCACAGGTGGATGGAGCAGTTGAGGGCCTACAACTTTACTTCCCAGTTCACTCCTGGAAAAGAGAACGTAGTGGCAGATCTCCTGTCCCGTGCCATGGCCAACACCGTACAACAAGACGATGATGACGGCAGCGACCCCACGAAGGCGGATCTGGTCAACACGCTGCACAGACCCCTCCAGGACATGGTATCCCTCCAGGAGCTCTGGGCGGAGTTGGAACGGGACCCCACGTTGTCACAACTATGCTCGGTTATCAGGGAGGGTTGGCCCGTGAAAGTACAGGGTGATCTAGCGCCTTTTCAGATCACGAATTCTGGCGATGCTCCACGAGGGTCACCTGGGTGTGGTCAGGGCGAAGCAGCGTTGCAGGGATTCAGTTTGGTGGCCGAGTATCAATAAGGACATTGAAACTATGGTAAAGAACTGTGTCCCGTGCTTGGAGAGCGGAAAGACTGCCCCCCCCCGGCGACCATTACCGTACCCAGACGGCCCTTGGAAGCACATCCAATTGGATATTTGCTGTGAACTACATGTGGTAACCCCAAACAGCCATTTTTTGCTCGTGGTCTATGATCTGTTCTCCAAATGGCCAAAGGTGTTGCCCACTAATTCAGTCACGATGGCTGTGGTTACGGGTTTCCTCTCGTCACTGTTCGCCAGATGGGGGGGTCCTGGATGCCATCACTACAGACAGTGGCCACAGTTCACCTCTGGGGGGTTTGAGGAGTTTTGGGGTGTTAGGGGCGTGGAACACCTCAAAACTGCATTCTACCACCACCAAGCCAATGGGGCCATGGAGTGTGTTAGATTATTTTTCAGTATAATTAATCTGAGTCAAAAATCAGGCAGAATATTTAAATGTAAGTAGATTTATTCCTCATGGGCAATGAGGGAGAAATACAGAGGCAACCCCAAGTCTGACCACCCATACCTCTGAATCAGCTGTTCATTGTTCTAGCTTTTAAAGTTGTGTTATCCATGGGAAGACAGAGAGACCACGGAGAAACTGTCCTTGAGTACATCTGGCAAGACAGGATGTAACAGTTCTTATCTTTGCTCCCAGGAAACAAGGAGCCAGTACATCCTCAGTCACACAGGACTAGACATCCAAAACAAAAATGTATCAGTACAGCTGGTGATTAAAATTGCTAACTCAGGCACACTCACACGCAGACCGGGGCTGTTCAAGGCCATACATGAATCACATGTCATATCAGACATGGAACTATAAAACAATATTATAGAATAATATAGAATTTTTTTCTTTCAGAGTGTTTCAACAAGACTCTGAAGAACGGTCTGAGAGCCCATTTGGCGGATGGCTTCACGTTCCCTGATGCCCTCCAGAGCACACTCCTCCACTACAGGGCAATGGCTCATGCCACAACAGGGTGCTCCTCGGCGAAACTCATGCTGGGGCGTGAAATCTACCTGCCCCTGGACTGACTGAGGCCCCCCACAACCTCCCCTCCGGGGAACACAGACCCTCCACAAGACCGAGTCATCGCCCAACAGCAGAAGATGAAAAGACGTTTCGACAGGAAGCACAGGGCGAAGGCCCACGGATTTGATGTGTTGGACCAGGTCTGGATTAAGCATCCCAACCACATGCATAAACTGCAGCCTTTCTGGACGGGGCCACTACACATCGTAAGGCGGGGGGGGGGACACGTTGGAGCTCTCGGACGGGTCACGGTGGCACTCCAGCCAACTCAGGAAGTCATTACCTGCACAGGGCCTGGGAACTGCGGCAGAGCGGACTGATGTGGGTTGAGACTTATCTGATGAGGGTGTTGGGGACTCATGGGTGTGGCCGACGGAGCCTGGAGCAGGTCCTTCTCCGGTGAGGCGTTTGGTTAGGATGCGTCAGAGGCCCAAATACCTCGATGACTTTGTTCTGAAAGTAGCTTTAGCTAATGCATGTTGGGAATGGGCGGCAGAATAATCCGCCCCAACACGGGAGGGTATCCTTGTAGTCTACCCAGGTGTCTTTATTGCATGTATTCTAAGGGGTTTTCTTGCTAAATTTTAAAGGGGGCGGTGTTCCATCTTATATATATATGTGTGCATTTTTTATGGTGCTTTCACGTTTTGTAAGGGGGGGATGTTGTATAGGGATTTGAACTTTGGGGCTTGCTGTAGCAGACGCCGGGCAGTCGACATGGTGACGTCAGGCAGACTACGGCCACTACATTAACCAAATGTGAATCTCAGTAAAGTTCAGTTGGTTGCTCGGTTCAACATGGCTCAGGTCTCCCGTTGTTAGGACATAACAAAGATGACTCCAGGAATCCCATTATAATCAGTTTATTAGTGGGGGCATGTAAGCACACTACTTTTGCAGGCAATGTGGGTCAGTGGTAGAAGTGACAGCCACACAAAGACTGATGTAACGTCATGATGATTTTGAAAACATTTTAAGGTTAAATCCTTGCAGAGTTGCTTTAAAACTTGAAACAGCAGAATAATTAAAGGGTTCACTGACTAAAAATGTATTTGTGTAGGTTTTATTCATCTGAAATGCATCTGTTGGCAAAGGGATTATTGAAAAAATATCAAATCGTTCACTTCTCTTTAAACAAACAAAACAAAACTAAAGCAACAAAACACACACACTGGCGCACACACACACACACACAAACACACACACACACACACACACACACACACACACACACACACGAAAAGCCTTTATCTCATTTTTCTCTCCAAGAAGCTGTTTTAACTCTGCTGGGTATTTTCCTGTACATCAAGAAATGGGGAAATATCACTAAAAAGTAAATATCACCTTGATCCCTGCCCACTGCTGTATTATTGGCCAGCCTAGCTGTCTGTCATGTAGCTGGGTGGGGAACCAAAGACGTTAGTGGTAATAGTGGTACTACGAAGCTCCTGTTTATTTTATTGTCTTTAGATTTCAGTCACACTAGTAGACATCACTGTTTCCACCTGGTTTACTAATCCACAGTCGATAATATATCTTGCGTCATTCTGGCTTGTTTGCTATATGCTCGGTGGTGCAGTGGTTAGCACTGTGGCAACACAATAAGAAGGTCACGGGATTGATTCCACCCCTGACCATCATGGGTTTGATACCATCGATGACCCTTCTGTGCGGAGTTTGCATGTTCTTCCCGTGTCTGCGTGGGTTTACCCCGGGCACTCTGATTTCCTCCCACAGGCCATAAACATGCAAGTTAGGTTAATTGGAGACTCTAAAGTGGCCCTAGGTGTGAATGATGAATGGATTGGCGCTGTACCGTGGCTGCCTCATCCATCCATGTGGATGTCCTGAATTTCCCTCTGGGATTAATAAAGTATACAAAATAATAAAAAAAAAAAAATGCCATAATGCTACATCATTAATGTTGTGTGGGGATCTGGTCTTTGAGACTTGCTGTAGCCGATGCCGGACAGCCAGTGTAGTGACGTCAGGCGGGCTACGGCCAGTGTGTGTATATTGAGGCAAATGCTCATTAAAGTGCAGTTCGTTGCTCGGCACAGCATGGCTCACATCTCACTTTGTTAAGACATAACATTTGGCGACGTCAGATTAAACCATGGGGACGTGCACAAGACTACCACCTCTGTTCCTGGAATCACCAGGTGTGCCAGCTACACCGTGGTGCCGCTGGTTGTGAGGCGTTTGATGCCTACACTGTTGTGGCTGGCTTGGGCGGCGCCGGCGAAAAAAGACGGAAGAGCATGCTAATCCACTGCCTCGGCAAAGAAGGTCACCGTGTCTTTCACGCGCTGGGTAGCAAGGGCTCTTTGGACGAGTGCTTGGGCAGGATGGATGATTTTTTTGTTGATCAGTGTAACATCACAGCACGAAGATACAGATTCTTCGACCGCTGTCAGCAAGCTGGTGAGTCCACTCATCACTTTCTTATGGAGCTCCGTAACCTAGCGAGCATGTGCAACTTTGGGCCTATTGAAGAAGAGCTAATCCGTGACAAGTTAGCATATAGTACGAGCAATGAGTGGCTAAAGGAGAAGCTACTGCTAAGGATGACTTCACATTGAACCAAGTAATGCAGATGACTAGCCGAATTGAGTCCGCTACCCAGCTAGGTATGCAAGTACTGGCTAAGGGAAACCTAGCCACCCAAGCTCCCTCTCCACACCAGGCTGCTAACAACTCAGCTAACTCTTCAGGGCATACCCACAAAAGGCGGGATTCCGTGGCACGGGCAGGAGCAGGAACTCGGGAACTGTGTGGCAGCTCCCCTCGCCACTGGGCAGGCTCGTCCACCTGCCCCGCTAAAGGGAAAAATTGCTACAGCTGCGGTCATGCTGATCACCTGGCTAGGGTTTGCACCAATGCTAGCAAGCCGATGGACTTGGGACTCATGGCCATCGGTTTGGTGTGTGTAGCGGGTGCCAAGAATTAGCTGCTAAAGTGGTACATTTTACAGCTCAACGGCATTGATGTGCCGCTCATGGTGGATTCAGGCACTGGTAAATCCATACTAAGAATGTCCACGATAAGAAAACTTTTCCCAAAGAAACCTATTAAGGCAGGTGTTGTGAAAATGTTTGGCTATGGGCACGCTAAGACTGGCATGGTGGGCATGGTCAGTTTCTTGGTGGTGTGTGGGTCAAAGACTATTCCCGTCATTTACCTTCCAGGTTATGTGCCATGGGGCTGACTTGTTGGCTACTGACTTATTGGGAGAGTTAAGATTCTCCATCACGGACCCAGCGGGCTCAAAGGTGTTGACTGTTTCTCCCGGGTGGCATGTTCGCTGGCCAGCGTTGTTTGCAGGCCTGGGTTGTGTGAAGGCTTTCAACCACCGTTGGCTCATTGACTGTGATGCCAAAAATCCAACTGCTGCGGCGGTTTCCCCTCGCTCTGCGGAATGACGTTACGGCGGAACTAAATAAGCTGCTTAAAGCCGGCATTATCGAGAAAGTGTATGCCTCGCCATGGATCTCAAACGTCGTGGTGGACAAGAAGAAGACGGGCAGCATCCGGCCGTGCATCAACCTCAGGATGGTTAATAAAGTGATCATCCCTGACAAATACCCATTGCCCATGATGGAGAAACTCACTGCGATGTTCAGCGGCTTCACAGTGTTTTTGAAACTGGACTTCTGCCAAGGCTATCTGCAAGTGCCCCTCCACCCAGCCAGCCGTGACCTGACAGCGTTCGTTTCCCACTTGGGTGTTTTCAGGTACACCCGCATGCCTTTTGGCTTGAATTCGGTGCCAAGCTGTTTTCAGAAAATCATGTCTATGATCCTCGCTGGCCTCAGGGGTGTGGTGGTGTACCTGGACAACATCGTGGTCCACGGCATGCCACAGGTAGCACATGATGAACACTTGGAACGAGTAATGGAGGTACTACTGGACCACGGGGTTACACTGAAGGAAGAAAAGTGCATCTTTGCAGTGGAATCCATTGAGTTTGTTGGGTTCTGGCTGCCAGCTGAGGGCCTGAGCCCCCTGTACTCGAACATGGAGGCGGTCCTGCGTCTCCCTGACCCCACAACACCTGCACACATTTCCTCCTTTCTGGGCATGGTGAACTTCTATGGGCATTTCATTCCCCATTATTCAGAGACTATTGAACCTCTCCGAGTGCTCATGAAGCAGGACGCTCCATGGTAATGGACCTCGGCCTGCTTGGCGGCGGTCACTAAACTGAAATCTCAACTCACCTCCCCGCCGGTGTTGGCGCACTTTGACCCCAAATGGCCCACTTTTGTGACTTGTGACGCGTCTGGTTCAGCAGTAGAGGCAGTTATATCTCAAGTGCAAAATGGTATGGAATACCCAGTGGCATTCGTGTCGAGGTCCCTCACGTCAGCTGAACAGGAGTATGCTGTGGGTGAGAGAGAGGCACTTGCATGTGTTTGGGCATGTGAACAGTGGCACATCTACCTCTATGGATGCCATTTTACCCTACGCATGGACCACCAGGTGCTGACGACGCTGCTGGAGACGACTGGTTCGGGACACAGACCCCTGCGGATCCACAGATGGACGGTGCAACTACGGGCCTCCAACTTCACTACTCAGTTTACCCCTGGCAAAGAGAACGTAGTGGCAGACCTCCTGTCCCGTGCCACAACTAACACCGCACAACCGGACGACAATGATTCCTTGGAGGCGGATATGATCAACACGCTGCACGAGCCCCTCTGGAACATGTTGTTGCTCCAAGAACTCCAGGCGGAAACGGAATGGGACCCGGTGTTGTTGCAACTTCACTCTTTCATTGGGGGGGTTGGCCCACAAAAATGCAGGGTGACTTAGCACCTTTTCACAGGTTCAGGGACGAACTGAGTTGCTGGAATGATGTGTGCATGGCGAGAGGAAACTGCACGTTGATTCCGGTGTCGCTGAGATTGCGCGTCTTGGCTATGCTTCATGAGGGCTATCTGGGGGTGGTCAGGGTGAAACAACGTTGCAGAGATTCGGTTTGGTACTCCAGCATTGACAGGGACATTGAGACTATGGTTAAGAACTGTGTACTGTGTTTGGAAAGTGGGAGGACCGGAGTGCCACCTCCTCCACCTCTGCTCATGTTACAATACCTGGAGGGCCCTTGGAATCACATCCAATTGGACATTTGTGGCGAACTGCACACAACCCCCGCGAACAGCCGTTTTCTACTGGTGGCTTACGATCTGTTTTCAAAATGGCCGGAAGTGTTTCCCACTGGATCAGTCATGATGGACGTGGTCACTGGCTTCCTCTCGTCGCTGTTCGCCAGGTGGGTGGTTCCGGATGCCATCATGACGGCCAATGGGCTCCAGTTCACCTCTGGGGGGGTTTGAGGAGTTTTGGGGAGAAAAGGGCGTGGAGCACAATAGAACCACATTCTATCATCCGCAGGTTAATGGGGGTGTAGAACGTTTCAATGAGATACTGAAAAATGGTCTACGGGCCTATCTGGCAGACGGCTTCATGTTCTCTGATGCCCTTCAGAACACGCTCCTCCACTACAGGGCGATAGCCCACGCCACGACAGGGCACTCTCTGACGAAGCTCATGCTGGGGCGTGAATTACATTAGCCCTGGACCAGTTGCGGCCCCCCACGACCTCTCCTCCGGCAGATATGGAACCATCATGAGATCGTGTCATCGCTCAACAGCGGATAATGAAACAACATTTCGACAAAAAGCACAGGGCAAGGGCTCATGGACTTGGTGTGTCGGACTGGGTCAGGATCAAGCACCCCAACCGTACACATAAGCTACAACCTTTCTGCACTGGACCACTACAGATCGTGAAGTGGCTGAGCCCAGACACGTTCCGGCTCTCGGACGGGTCATGTTGGCATTCCAGCTGCCTCAGGAAGTTGTTGCCGGCCCAGAGTCCGGGAGCTGCAGCGGATGAGACTGATGTGGGTTGGGACTTGACTGATGGGGCTTTGGGGGATACTCAGGTGCAGCTGATGGAGGCTGGAGCAGGTCCTCCGCCTGTGAGGCGCTCGGCTAGAATGCGTCAGAGGCCCAGGCACCTTGTTGACTTTGTAGTAGGTTTAACCTTAGTTGACACATGTTGGCCTTGGGTGGCAGAATAATCCACTCCAACATGGGAGGCATGCTGGTCGTCCACCCAGATGCCCAGTTAGTTCATTAGGTTTTATTAGTTTTGTGTGGTTTATTGCATGTTTTATATTGAAAGGGGTTCACTTGCTAAATTTGGGGGGGGTTTAATCTGGTTTGTGTTTTCATGCTTTGTAAAGGGGGGGGGGGGTGGAGTTGTGTGGGGATTTGGCCTTTGGGGCTTGCCGTAACCGACACCAGGCAGTCTACATAATGACGTCAGGCGGGCTACAGCCAGTGTGTGCATACTGAGGCAAATGCTCAATAAAGTGCAGTTTGTTGCTCGGCACAGCATGGCTCATGTCTCACTTTGTTAAGACATAACAGTTAGCACCACCAAGGTGGCTAGCTGAAGCTAGCTTTTAAGCCACTAGCGTTGGCTTATTCACAAATATTTCTGTGCCGACTGTACTCAAGGGACTGGTCATATCCTACTGACCACTGAAACCGCACACCCCTGTCCACCAGTGATGCATTATTTAATTCATCCTTTGAGACAAATTTAAATTAGCTGGCTCAGAGCTGCGAGCTAGGATCTAGCCAGGTAAGATTAGCAACAGTGAGGTATGAGGGAGGGCAGAGTTAAATGCAGCCTTATAGACAGAGACACACATGTAAATCAGCTGTTCTCAGAAATGCTGGTAAAGATGATTCTCAGTTATGCTGCAATAATTAAATGTCCCCAACATTTCATTTAAGACCTGTGTGAGCTGTAAAAATGTGGTAAAAGTGCAGTCAATAACCCTTTAAACCAAGGAGTGACATCACTACTGTGATTTGTTAAAAATCACAGAAAATAAAAAAAACTGAATAAAGTCAGACTTAGTCAGAAACACTTCAGTTTTTGTTTTTCCTTTTATTTCAAACATATTAAAAGAAAACAAAATGTGTTACATAAGAAAACAGAATGCTCTATTTGGCAATAAAAAGTTGAACAGTGCTGTGTTTTTAGACAAAGCTTTAGTCTTCCTTCTGTGCTGTATATAAAGTCTTCTGCCAATACGTGGTAAACAAAAAGCAATCAAAGTGCAACAATGGTCTTCAATCTCAATGTAAAACACAATAGTAAGTACGAGCAATTTGAAAACTTAACATTAATAATAAACAGCTGTAGCAATGTGTTAGTATTCCAAAGACTACTTCAATATTGATGGTCATCTTCATAACAGTCAGTTTCTCCAGCTATTAGATTCTTCTTTTTTTAAAAATCACTTCTAGTCTCATTTTAAAACTGAGACCGATGTTTCAGCTCTGCCCTGGTGGCCTGTGAACGTGTTAAAAAAACTGTCTATGCTAAAAGGTAAAAGGCTGTAATGAAACATGAGGGAAGCATCCTGCTTAAGAAAGGACCCTGAATGTTCGACCGTCGAGGGGCGACACCATCAAGCGCGCCGAGCCTGGGGAGTGGAGAGGACGCCACCTGTTCCTCCAGATGACCGTGCACAGTCGGGACAGCAGCAGGATGCACGCCAACACCAGCAGCACGACTGCGGAGACAAAGAGAATGAAGGAGGTGACTGTTAGGTCAGCTAAGTAACCATTAAGCTGAACTATAAGACTGTGATTAAGAGCGCCAACTATATCTAAAGAAACTAAGTACATTTTTTGGACAAGTCATTATGAAAATGTAAAATTAGTGGTTATTTGACTTTACTGTTGCTCTCTTAGGCTAAAAACTTATTCTGTCTGATTGTTCAAGGATTTATTTAGTAGAATAAAAAATATAAAATCCCCATTGATATCAGGAAAACAAACAAAAACAAAAAAAACAAGCAAATACTAGACTAATAGTATGCAGCTGGTGATGTCATTTTAAAACAAAAGTTGCACTGTGCTCAGTTAAAACGCAAAATTTTCTATTTGTGTTAGATTCCTCAATATTTGTATTTAACAGAAGATTCTTTTCTGTATATGGTAGCACCACCTCTTATCATCTTCCAAAACACCCTAATAACCACTGATTATATTTTACTTTAAATTATAAGAACAGGAAATTATACTGTTGCATCTCATCTAAGCTGCTCTACACGTGTAACTCACACTCGTGCATGTCTCTTCAGACTGTGGTCTAAAGCCTGAGTCACTAAGTTGAAATTCCTGCAGGAGGAGTTATATATCACATTCCTGCCAACGGTCCTCTTACTCAGGCCTTCTCCTCATTCCATGCACCAGTGTGCAGACCTTTGGTAATACAGCCTTCAGTGTGCTGGCTCCCACCCTCTGGAACTCTCTCCCATCGGAGATTTGCCCTGCGCCATCTTTGGACACTTAAGTCTGCTCTGAAAAGACACTTATTCACTCAAGCCTTTGGCAGCTAGTCTTTTGTTGTGTTTTGTTTTTGTCTTATATTTACTCTGTAAAGCATCCTTGGGTTTCTTGGAAGGTGTTATATAAATTCAAGTTAATACCTCTGCCAAGAGGAGGAGGTTATGTTTTTGCCAGTGTTGGTTTGTTTGTCTGTCTGTTAGCAACATTACTCCAAAAGTTATGAACGCATTTTGATGAAATTTTCACGAAAGGTGTATAATGGCACAGGGAGGAGATGATTAGATTTTGGTGGTGATCTGGATCCAAGAATTTTTTGAAAATCCTTTTATATTGAGCTTTTCATGTACTTTGCCTTTAAGATGTGTCCACTGAGTCACGAGCGTGACCACGCACCTCCGCACCCCGGAAGCAGTGCACTCTTAGCGCGGTTTAACATCAAACACTGCAAAAAAAGTAAACAGCTTGGAACGAAAAGAAATGTAGTCACCATTCACATAGTACGTGATCGTTGACATTATTTCTTTTGAAGACACCAAGAAAAAGAAAGCAAAGTGTGTGGTTTAAGACGGGGCTCAGAGTGCGTGTGGACGTAACTCCGGCGACATGTACCGGCAGACAAGCTAAGGATGTCATTGTGAGCCACGTGACCCACACGGTATGTAAACACACTAACTTCAGCACTGGACAATGTTTAATTGCCTCTGCCAAGAGGAGGCAGAAACGTTTTTGCCGATGTTGGTTTGTGTCTGCCTGTCTGTCTGTTAGCAACATTACTCCAAAAGTTATGAACAGATTTTGATGGAATTTTCAGGAAAGGTGTGTAATGGCATGGGGGACAGATGATTAGATTTTGTTGTTGATCTGAGAGTGCATACCTCTACCAAGGGCTTTGTTTGTATTTGTGCAGCAGGATGACACAAAAACTACTGGATGGATTTAGATGAAATGTTCACCAGAGGTGGTTCTTGGGCTACAGAGGAACCCATTACATTTTGGTGATGATCTGAGAATGCATACCTCAGCCAAGGCTCTTATCTTCTCACAGTGTGTTAGCAAAAATAATCCAAAACTAATGGACAGACTTTGATACAATTTTCATCAGAAGGGGCTGTAGGCCTACACACAAACCCATTACATTTTGGAAGTGATCCATGAGGGACAGAAGGAACCTTGGCAGAGGTATGTGGTCTGAGTGCTTTTCTAGTTTCACTGGTCAACGGCAAATTTATTGTCTAAGTTTTTTTTAGCTGATTTTGGACAATTTTGATGTGCTGAATCCAAAAATCACATTGATTTTGCTCAGTCAGGTCAACCTTTTGAACTATGGCCACATGTTTTTTACATTTTTGTTTACATGTACGGGTATTTTCGCTTTATATGATGCAAAATTCTTTTTTATTTCTTGAAATTCTCTGAATTTTGAACAATGATGACATTCAATTTACATGTACTTACCTTTATCAATGTTTACTATTCAATTTACAGTACAACTGTACAACTGCTTGCAACTTAGCATAAAAACCTGACCTGATCGAGAGAAACGGATGTCATTTTCGGATTCAGCGGTGCAAAATTGTCTTAAATCAGTTGAAAAAACACAGACAACTTACAAAAAAAATATTTTTGTTATGTTGTGTTATTATTATTAACTACTGGCTACATGACCAAGAAAAGCAAAATACAACCCCATTTTCAGCGAAGTTGAGACAATGAGGAAAACATAAATAAAAACAAACACAATGATTTAAAAATCCTTTTAAACCTACTATATTCAATTGAATACACTACAAAGACAAAATATTTAATGTTCAAACTGATAAACTTTATTGTTTTGTTGCAAAAATTAACTCATTTTGAATCTGATTGCTGAAACACGTTCCAAAAAAGCTGGGACAGGGGCATGTTTAGGAGGCCAACTACAGAAATGAGGTGAGCCAACTGGTCCAGTGGTGTAAAGACAAGAATCTCTTCCTGAACGTGGGAAAAACCAAGGAGCTTGTGGTCGACTTCAGGAGGGGACACACACAGCATCCCCCTCTGATCGTCGATGGTGCAGCTGTGGAGAGGGTGAGCAGCACCAAGTTCCTGGGGGTGCACATCTCTGAGGACCTCTCCTGGTCCAACAATATCACATCACTGGCCAAGAAGGCTCAAACTCACCTCCATTTCCTCGGCAAACTGAGGAGAGCACGAGTCCCGGCCCCCCATCATGTGCTCATTCTACCGGGGCACCACTGAGCGCATCCTCACCAACTGCATCACGGTGTGGTATGGAAGCTGCACTGCCTCCTGCTGGAAGACTCTACAACGCACAGTGAAAGCAGCCAGCAAGATCATCGGTGCCCCTCTGCCCCCCGTCACAGACATTTACATCACCCGCAGAGCCATCAACATTGCAGGCGATACCTCCCACCCCTCACACTCCCTCTTCAGCCCCCTGCCCTTATGTTGGTTGTCAGCCTTGTTACTTACGAGCAGACTCTTCTCCAGATTCTCTAATGAAATCCCAAATTCCTTGCAACTGTACACTAAAAAATGTTCTTAAACTGCTGGACTATTTGCCCACACAGTTGCTCACCAAGTGGTGAACCTCACACATCTTTATTTGTGAACAACTTAGCCTTAGGGGATGCTCTTTTTATGCTCAGTCATGGCACTCACCTGTTTCCAATTAACCTGTTCACCTGTGAAATGTTCCAAAAAGTTGTTTTTCAAGCATTCCTTAGCTTTCCGAGTCTTTTCTTGCTCCTCTTACAGCTTTTTTTGGAATGTGTTGCAGGCATAAAATTCAAAATGAGTGAATATATGCAAAAATAATAAAGTTTATCAGTTTGAACATTAAATATCTTATCTGTGCAGTGTATTTAATTGAATATAGATTGAAAAGGATTTTTAAATCATTGTATTTTGTTTTTATTTATGTCTGTAGCTACATATACAGTGGTGTGAAAAAGTGTTTGCCCCTTTCCTGATTTCTCATTTTTTGTATGTTTCTCACACTTAAATGTTTGAGATCATCAAACAAATTTAAATATTAGACAAATATAACACAAGTAAACACAAAATGCAGTTTATAAATGAAGGTGTTTATTATTAAGGGTAAAAAAAAAAATCCAAACCTACATGGCCTTGTGTGAAAAAGTTTCCCTCCCCCGTTAAAACATAAATTAACTGTGATTTATCACATCTTTGGAAAGCTGAGTTCAATTTCTCTAGCCACACCAAGGCCTGATACTGCCACACCTGTTCTCAATCAAGAAATCACTTAAATAGGACCTGCTTGACAAACTGAAGCAGAGCAAAAGATCCTCAAAAGCTAGACATCATGCTGCAATCCAAAGAAATTCAGGAACAAATGAGAAAGAAAGTAATTGAGCTCTACCAGTCTGGAAAAGGTTATAAAGCCATTTCTAAAGCTTTGGGACTCCAGTGAACCACAGTGAGAGCCATTATCCACAAATGGCAAAAACAATGAACAGCGGTCAACCTTCCCAGGAGAGGCCAGCCGACCAAAATTACCCCAAGAGCGCAGCGACGACTCATCCAAGAGGTCACCCCACAACAACATCCAAAGAACTGCAGGCCTCACTTGCCTCAGTTAAGGTCAATGTTCATGACTCCACTACAAGAAAGAGACTGGGCAAAAATGGCCTGCATGGCAGAGTTTCAAGGCGAAAACCACTGCTGAGCAGAAAGAACATAAGGGCTTGTCTCAGTTTTGCCAGAAAACATCTTGATGATCCCCAAGACCTTTGGGAAAATACTCTCTGGACTGATGAGACAAATGCTGAACCTTTTGGAAGGTGTGTGTCCCATTACATCCGGCGTAAAAGTAACACAGCATTTCAGAAAAGGAACATCATACTGGCGCTGTTTTGCTGCTTCAGGACCTGGAAGACTTGCTGTGGTAAATGGAACCATGAATTCTGCCGTCTACCAAAAAATCCTGAAGGAGAATGTCCGGCCATCTGTCCGTGACCTCAAGCTGAAGCGCACTTGGGTTCTGCAGCAGGACAATGATCCAAAATACACCAGCAAGTCCACCTCTGAATGGCTTAAGAAAAACAAAATGAAGACTTTGGAGTGGCCTAGTCAAAGTCCTGACTTGAATCCCATTGAGATGCTGTGGCATGACCTTAAAAAGGTGGTTCATGCTCAAAAACTCTCCAATGTGGCTGAATTACAACAATTCTGCAAAGATGAGTGGGCCAAAATTCCTTCACAGCACTGTAAAACTCATTGCCAGTTATTGCAAACGCTTGATTGCAGTTGTTACTGCTAAGGGTGGCCCAACCAGTTATTAGGTTTAGGGGGCAATCACTTTTTCACACAGGGCCATGTAGGTTTGTTTTTTTTCCCCCCTTAATAAGCCAAGTTTATTGTCATTCAGTTCATACAATCATGTACAGTAGAAGGAAATTATGTTTCTCCTATCTACAATGATAATCACATATATAGAATCAGAGGGGTCGCTGCCATACAAGACGCTGCCACATTTCCCTCCTCCGTTCCATTATTGCTGAGCACCAAGCTGGACGGCACGAAGTTCCACCTTTATATGGTCTTTGTCATAACCCGGCTGGGATTTGAACCCCAGCCTCCCGGGTGTGGGGCGGATGCTCTACCAACTAGGCCACCATTCCACCTTCATTTAAAAACTGCATTTTGTGTTTACTTGTGTTATCTTTGTCTAATGTTCAAATTTGTTTGATAATCTGAAAAATTTAAGTGTGACAAACATACAAAAAAAGAGAAATCAGGAAGGGGGCAAACACTTTTTCACACCACTGTACATGTAGTGATCAGGTGCTGGTTATAGTGTTATGTCACATGTTATTATACCCTCAAAAGTTGGTAAATAAAAGTGAATGGAGATAAGGCCATAGGGATCACCATTGTTGTTAGGATAGTTGAAAAGAATGGCAAGTAGACTTTATCATGGTTTAGCTTATAGTATATAAAAAATAGAGCCCTTAATGCCCTTGCTGGCATTAATGATTTCTGGTGACCCCCACCCCCAATATCAGGATACAAGCATAATTTAAGCAAAATAATTCTATTTCCAATTAATAAGATAGCAGAAAAACCATCATTTAAAACTTTTCAATTTAAAATTTCAACTAAATTGAAATATTTAGAAGTTAAAGTTACCAAAACTTTTGGAGAATTATGATACATGCTGAGAGACAGTGGTGCTGCACATCCAGTGTATCCTAAACTAACCCTGAGGTGGGCCACTGTAATACAGTGTGAAGAAAAGCTAAGACCATTGATAAGGTGTTCCAGGTGATTCATGGGTACTAATTATGCAAGAGGAACAGCTTTACAAACAAATAAATAAAAGTGAACTGATGTAAAACGCACCCATAAAGACAGAGTTTGGAGTGGGATCAGCTGGGTTGAAATGTCTGTAGACGTTTCCAACCAGAGCCACAATCACCACGGGGTAAACTGTCAGGATATTACGCACCCAGCGGTCCAGAAGCCAGTTCTCCAAAATGAACCTGTTACAGAAACAAAGTAAACATCAAGCTGCAATTACTAAACAAATTACTTTTACTTCTATCAGGGCATGCTGTGTCACTGAGCATGTTGCAATAGCCTTCAATCTTTCTTAATATGACTAAATTCAGTGATGTGCACAAGCATTTTGAAGGACAGGTTCTCATCCTAAACAAAGTTCTGAAAAAAAATGTAAAGTCGCATACAGTAGTGCAAATCTACTGTATTTACTTGGTATATCTATTATATTTTAATACCTATAGGCACAGGCGGGGCTCATGCGCTGGTCATAGAATTAACTGGATGTTGCATGAAAATGATCAAATATTAAAACACATTTGATCTGCAACTGGTGTCTCCATGGGGGAAATAATACCTCTAAAAAAGTACTCTCCAGAAGGGCACTTAAGAGGGCAAAGGGGCAGGTGCTAGAGGACCACCTGGGGCCCGTCTGTGCATATGCCTGCCTAAATTCCTAAGTGTATCATAAGTAGTGAATGAGTAGAATGCAAACGGTTGACACTGGTGATATCCCACAGTGCAATACAGTAATAATTAACATAACTGCTATTAAAGTCATAAATACAACTGTTTGACTTTAAATACACTCAGTCTTATAAACTTAAAAATTTATTTATCACTACTTAATTTGTCTCATGCGAGGGTGAGTTACCATGGTAACATGCTTTCAACTGGCAAAGCAACTGTCAGTAAGTGAGTGGTAGAGTCAAAAAGCATGCTACTGTTACACATATGTATCGTGGAAAATGGTAGATATTCAACTATCCATATATTTGTTTGCATGTTGGTATCTAAATGGTGTTCACTTATATGGCGTTCATTTACATAGCGCTTTGTTACTCATCTCTTGATGACCAAAGCACTTTACAGATCCTGCTATTCACTCATTCACCCATACATTCATACACTGATGGCAGCGGAGCAGCCATGCAAGGCGCTGGCCTGACCCACCGGGAACAACTGGGGGTTCAGTGTCTTGCTCAAGGACATTTCGACATGCAGACTGCAGACAGAGCGGAAGTCAAACCACTGATCCTCCGGTTAGTAGTTTTCTGGTTAACATTTATGCAACATCAGATTGTTCAGAAGGTTGATATTTAAAAAAAATTAAAACATGATAAATTTTGAAAAGTTTGGCCTGTTTGGATAATCTCTTGGAATTGTTCCTGAATATCTGGAGGTTCAAAACTATTATTCGGAACAGCCCTAGAAAACAGTACATTTATATTAAGGCGACAGTGCCTAGCATGGGTTGATAGATTTATGCCAAAACACTAAAAGAAACACAGACATTACAACGTCTTTAAATCTGAAACCTCCTGCTTTTTTAAACTTATTCTGTATTACATATTTAGACTGAATGTTAACAAACTTTTTGTAAATTATGAAAGCTTTTAACTAATCAAGGTTGTAAAATCGATCACCAAAAGATGCATTTCTCCTAGTAAAAATTGGTTTTCTCACAGTTACCGATACTGGTTGTGAACTGACCATAACACCACATGAAATGCTGGGGAATAATAAATATATACCAAAAGCTAACTGATCTACTTGCACTTCTGTGGTAGTTTTGTCTTTGTCCAACCAGAGCTTACCATCCTACCACCTCCGCAAACAGGATGCACAGAGAGGCGGTAGCTGCTGTGCTCTTCTCCACACCCCAAAGGTGGAGAACCACAGAGAAATTGATCAGACAAGCGATACACGTCCAAGTAGTGTACACGGCCAACCCATTGTGGACCTGAAAATAATGGTACAGATAGTATTAATAAGAGACAGAGACATCTACATGTCTGTGCACACACTCTGCCATACCAGTATTCTGAGACAGTACAAGTCTTTGCAATGGTATGTCTGTAGCCAGAGTCCATAGTACTCTGTCGCAAAGCAGCAGAAGAACATAGCGCTAAAGTTGGAGATCACGATGAGCATCAACAGGACCAGAGATGCGAGCATCAACCTACAAGATGGAGCGAGAGGAGCGAGACCATGAATGCATCCTATCAGCAGCCTTAAAACGGACTGAAAGACTATAGACATTGAAAGGCCATTTTGTAAAGAGACATCACTGCTATGAGTCAAATAACTCATCCATCCATCCATCCACTACCAGTTCTCCAGTGCAGTAGAGGTGCTTGGACCTTGCTCTTCCCTCCCATCAACTCCAGCTCTTCCACGAGGACACTGAGGTGTTCCCAAATCAGCTCAGAAATATAATCCTGTCAAACGTGTCCTGTGTCTGCCCCGGGGTCTCCTCCCAGCAGGACATGCCCGAAACAGCTCATCTAAAAGGTGTCCTGGAAGAAGCTTTGATGCAAGGTAATCTCATCTGGCTCCTTATGATGTGAAGGAATAGTACCTTTACTCTTAGCCTTTCACAAATGTCTGAACTGCTCAAATCTCAGACATAATGTGCTTTGGAGAAACCCATTTCAGATGCTTGTATCCACTATCACATTCTTTTGATCCCTACCCACAGTTTGTAACAATAGATGAGGCAGTAATGTGCAGTCATGGGAGGCAGGTGAGGCTGAAAGTCACAGTCAGAGGCTGTGCAGTACCGTTCTCCCAATGAGAGGGGGTGTGCTTGAGCACCGTAAATGCAGGGTTTTTTTTTAATAAAAGAAGATATAGACATTAATTTTAACAAAGTCACTGATTTTTGTCTAGAAGGATAGGCAAATTTACTTCATTTACAAGTAAAGGTAAGACTATGCATCCTATGCATACATAGTAGTTGTAAATACTACTAATAATTTGTAATAATGAGTGCAAATTGTGGAGCTGCAACAGAGAGCGAGATGCAGCTCTCTGAACCACTATAATTTACATTATTCCTTGGTCAAAAACAAAGTATAATGAATTTTGTGCCCCAAAATTTGTTTGTAAAATAACTTAATACATTATACGTGTGTAACCAAGGGTTTTTGCATTGTCTATACTCAAGAAGAGTTATAAAATGAAAACAGACTTTTATTACTGCCTTTTCTGTGTATTCCATTAAGAGGTAATTCAATAAAAAACCTTACACTTGTTTTGATAAAGTTATTTATAAAATCTGATTTATAAATCTGACTCTGATAACATCATAACCTCACCGGAAATTAACTTCACCACACGTCACTGAACCGGAGTGGTGGCTCAGTTGGTAAGAGCATCCGCCCCACACCCGGGAGGCAGGGGTTCAAATCCCGGCCGGGTCATACCAAAGACCATATAAAAATGGTACTTTCCACCTTCTAGCGCGGTGCTCAGCATAATAGAACGGGGAAAGGAAAGTTACGCACAGAGCTACCAGAGGACTGACCCCCCACTGTAGCTTTCACTGCTTACAGTAGCTGTGTGGCTTAGGGTCAGAGAAACGGAGATAGGCGCTGGCCCATACACCAGAAATGGTGTTCCACATGCTGTGGAAGGGAATTAACTAACTAACTAACACGTCACTGAGATGAGGGTGCAACGTGGATCAACCATTACATTAAGAGTTTTAGCCTGGGTTGATCTCTTATTTGTATACAACAGATCTGCACAATGCAAGTGTAGCAAGAGGAGTTGTTCAACTTACCTCAGACTGGAACTTGTCCCAAAACTGGATGGAAGAATTCCCCTTTTGAATCTGATGGCAACGCCCTGTCATTTGGAGGTGCAGTTTTTCAAGTTGTCACTTCTGCAACCTGCTCCATTGTTTACTGTAACTACTAAAGCTATCTAAAATGTATGTGTATATCATGCTAGATATACTTTAACTTTTAACTGTTTTTAATATGAAAATTCAGGTTTTTTCCTTTTTTTTTTTAAACATAAAACAGTATTTTCCTTTTTTGGGGGATTTATGAAGATAACAAAAAAAATCCACACTGATACAGGGGGGATTGTTAGCATTATCACCTCACAGCAGTGGGGAGGTAGGTCTAAAGACTATGAGGCTCTACCATCATCAAAAAACATTATAATTTCACTGTGTGAAATACCTCATGGTCGAGGGTGGAGAATTTTTCTGTTTCTTAATTTAATTTGTTTCTTCGGGCTCAGCCCGAAGGAGTTACATGGGTCCGCCCTCCAGTGGGCTCACCACATGCAGAAGGGACCCTGGGGGTCTGGTGCTATGTGGATCAGGTGGCGGTCAAAGGCGGAGACCTTGGTGGTCTGATCCCAACCTTCCTAAACTGGCTTTTGGGACATGGAATGTCACCCTCTCTGGTGGGGAAGGAGCCTGAGCTGGTGCATGAGGTTGAGAGATACCGGCTAGACATAGTTGGCCTCACCTCAATACACAGCTCCGGTTCCAGAACCAGTCTCCTGGAGAGGGACTGGAGCTTGGCCTACTCTGGAGTTGCCCCGGGCGAGAGGCGACGAGCAGGGGTGGGTATTCTTGTATCCCCCCACCTTGCTGCCTCTATATTGGAGTTCTCCCCGGTGAACGAAAGGGTTGTTTCCCTGCACCTTGGGGTTGGGAAACGGGTCCTGACCATCATTTGTGCCTATGCACCAAATGATGGTTCAGAGTACCCACCCTTTTTGGAGTCTCTGACTGGGGTGCTGGAGAGTGCTCCTCTTGGAGACTCCATTGTCCTACTGGGGGACTTCAATGCGCACGTGGGCAACGACAGTGAAACCTGGAAGGGGGTGACCGGGAGGAACGGCCTTCCCGATCTGAACCCGAGTGGTGTTCAGTTATTGGACTTCTGTGCTAACCACAGTTTGTCCATAACAAACACCATGTTCAAGCATAAGGGTGTCCATATGTGCACCTGGCACCAGGACACCCTAGGTCACACGTCGATGATCGATTTTGTTATCGTGTCATCAGACCTGCGACTGTATGTCTTGGACACTCGGGTAAAGAGAGGTGCAGAGCTGTCAACTGATCACCACCTGGTGGTGAGTTGGATCCGATGGCAGGAGGAAGCCATTCAGACCTGGTAGACCCAAATGTATAGTGAGGGTGTGCTGGAAACGTCTGGCTGAGGCCCTTGTCCGGGAGGTCTTCAACTTCCACCTCCGGAAGAACTTTAGCCACATTCTGAGGGAGTCTGGAGACATGGAGTCTGAATGGGCCATGTTCTCCACCTCCATTGTTGAAGCGGCTGCCCAGAGCTGGGGCCGAAAGGTCGTCGGGGCATCTCGTGGTGGCAACCCCCGAACCAAGTGGTGGACACCAGTGGTGAGGGGAGCCATTAAGTTGAAGAAGGAGTCCTATCAAGCTTGGTTGGCTTGTGGGACTCGCAAAGCAGCTGAGGTGTACCGACAGGCCAAGCAGAGTGCAGCTTGGGTGGTTGCTGAAGCAAAAACTTGGGTATGGGAGGAGTTTGGTGAGGCCATGGAACAAGACTTTCGATCGGCCTCAAAGAGATTCTGGCAAACTGTCCAGCAGCTCAGGAGGGGGAAGCAGCTCCCTGTCCACACTGTGTATGGTGCGGATGGGGCACTGCTGACTTCGACTGAGGATATTGTCGGGCGGTGGAAGGAATACTTCGAGGATCTCCTCAATCCCACTGACACACCTTCCACAGAGGAAGCAGGGCTTGTGGCGAGGGGGACAACTCGCCTATCACAGGGGCTGAGGTCGCCAAGGTGGTTAAAAATCTCTTTGGTGGCCAGGCCCCAGGGGTGGACGAGATCTACCCTGAGTGCCTCAAGGCCCTGGATGCTGTAGGACTGTCATGGTTGACATGCCTCTGCAACATTGTGTGGGGGTCGGGGGCAGTGCCTTTGGCATGGCAAACTGGAGTGGTGGTTCCTCTCTTCAAAAAAGGGGACTGGAGGGTGTGCTCCAACTTTAGAGGGATCACACTCCTCAGCCTCCCTGGGAAGGTCTATGCCAAGGTACTGGAGAGGACAGTCCGGCCGTTGGTTGAACCTCGGATTCAGGAGGAGCAGTGTGGTTTTCGTCCTGGCCGTGGCACATCGGACCAGCTTTTCACCCTCTCGAGAATTCTCAAGGGTTCATGGGAGTTTGCCCAACCAATTTACATGTGTTTTGTGGACTTGGAGAAGGTATTCGATCGCGTCTCTCGTGTTTTTTTGTGGGGGGATGCTTCGGGAGTATGGGGTATCGGGCTTGTTGTTACAAGCTATTCGGTCTCTGTACAATCGTTGTGAGAGTTTAGTTTGTATTGCCAACACTCGGTCGGACTCATTCCCAGTGAGAGTTGGACTCCACCAGGGCTGCACTTTGTCACAATCCTGTTCATAATTTTTATGGACAGGATTTCTAGGCACAGCCAGGGAACAGAGGGTGTCATGCTTGGTGACCACAGAATCTCATCTCTGTTGTTTGCAGATGATGTTGTCCTGCTGGCTTCATCCAGCAATGACCTACAGGTCTTACTGGGATGGTTTGCCACTGAGTGTGAAGCGGCTGGGATGAGTATCAACACCTCCAAGTCCGAGTCCATGGTCCTCAGCTAGAGAAAGGTGGATTGTCCTCTCCGGGTTGGGGACAAGCTCCTGCCCCAAGTGGAGGAGTTTAAGTATCTTGGGGTCTTATTCACGAGTGAGGGGAGAATGGCGCAAGAGATTGACAGACAGATCTGAGCAGCATCTGCAGTGATGTGGACGTTGTACTGGTCTGTTGTGGTGAAGAGGGAGCTAAGCTCTAAGGCAAAGCTGTTGATTTACCAATCTACGTTCCTACCCTCACCTATGGTCATAAGCTTTGGGTAATGACTGAAAGAACGAAATTGCGGATACAAGTGGTTGAAATGAGCTTTCTCCGTAGGATTGCTGGACTCACCCTCAGAGATAGGGTGAGGAGCTCAGTCATCCGGGAGAGGCTCAGAGTAGAACCGCTGCTCCTCCACATTGAAAGGAGCCAGTTGAGGTGGTATGGGCATCTGATCAGGATGCCTCCTGGATGCCTCCCACTTGAGGTGTTTCGGGCACGTCTCTCTGGGAGGAGACCCCAGGGCAGACCCAGGACTCGCTGGAGAGACTATGTCTCCCAGCTGGTCTGGGAACGCCTTGGTATTCTCTCTGAAGAGCTGGAGCAGGTGGCTGAGGAGAGGTAAGTCTGGGCTTCTCTGCTTTAACTGCTGCTTCCGTGACCTGGACCCCCGGAAAAGCGATAGAAGATGGATGGATGGATGGAATTTAAGTAGAAATGTACCCACAGTCATGTGAAAAAATTTGGACACCCCTTTAAATATTCAGTT
This sequence comes from Pholidichthys leucotaenia, assembly GCA_020510985.1. Classification (NCBI taxonomy): domain Eukaryota; kingdom Metazoa; phylum Chordata; class Actinopteri; order Cichliformes; family Pholidichthyidae; genus Pholidichthys; species Pholidichthys leucotaenia. The sequence goes on along the minus strand of CM035846.1, from coordinate 140,419,243 downwards.
CTTTATTAAGAAATGTTCACGTATCTATGTCTAAGCTTGTTTTTGTTTTTATTTGTATTTTTTTAAATGTATTTTAGCCATTGTAAGTGGGACTGAATGTGGGGGTGTCCTAAAAAAGATGGGGGCTATCCTAATTTATTCCTCACTATTTGTTTAGAATTACATTTTACAGAAAATCTGAAAAAAATCTTTAATTCATTTTTAATTGTTTAGTTGTATTATGTGAATCTCCCAGTATTTTGATATTAAATATCCATATGTCCATATATGTTAAAAAAAAAACCCACACAGGCTTATAGAGGGTGTCCTAATTTCTTCACATAACTGTATGTATTTCCCATTTTGGTACTTTAAGAAGGAGCTAAAATGCTGTGGGTGGGCTTTGCTGGTGACCTTGGTAGGCATTTATTCAAACTTTAAAGACACTTAACCAGCATGGCCGCCACTACACTCTGTCTTGATATCATGCTTGTAGTTTGTGGCACCATAGTCTAAAGACTCATCCTCCTCCACTATAATACTTCACTACTCTGCTTTCAAATGGCCTGGTCTTTATGATCACCATTCTTAACCTAACTGAGGAATCTTGGGAAGCGTTGGACTGCAGACTGAAACAAAAACAGCCAACAAGTGCTCAGCATATGTAGAAACTCCCCCAAGAATGTTGGAAAAGCTCCAGGTGAGGTCCTCATAAAGCTGGCTCAGGATTCAAAACAGATGTTGTGCTGTGAAACTAAACCCATAGAATATTATAATATTATTGTCCTGTTGCTTCAGTTTTGTTAGAAAATGCCACTTTACTTAATAGTTATAAACTTGACAGTCCCAGCCCAAGATTAATTGCATGCTAATTTTGGATATCTGTGGGTGTTTTTATTTTACTCAAACCGTACCCAAAAATCTCCTACCTAATAGATTATTGTGTTTTCTGTGACATTTTCATGCTTTTTCTATGCATCACTGCAATAAGCAGAAGACTTACTCTCTGTCCCACATCAGAAGCCATATCATGTTCATCACCATATTGGACAGCCAGCAAAAATAGAAGGCATACGGTAGCAGACACTGAGCCCAGGATCTATTCACAGGGAGAGAAAATATCAGTTTCACCCTGCATGTTGCACAGACGATGTAGTTAGGCTGGCTCACCCTCTGCAGACGTATGAAGTGATATAAATGACCATCAGGGCAAGCCAAGTGTAGATGACCCCCCAGATGGAGAAGGTCCATCCAGCTGGGGTGATGTCCGTCTCATAGTGGGATGACACATTGCCGGTAGAGGAATGGAAGGGAGCTGGAAAACAAGGGACAGCGAGAGCAGTAGTGATGAATCGTATTCATGTTAGGGGATACACTGTAGCTGAATTCATTCTAGTTACTGTGCCTTTGTTCATGAAGTGTCACATTAAAATTGGTAAATTTCATTCATCTTCTTCTCTTAATCCTCTTTGGGTCACAGGGAGGCTGCAACCTATCCCAGTGTCTTTGGGCAAGAAGCAGCACACACTCTGGACAGATCGCCAGTTCATCGCAGAGCCAACACAGACAGACAACCATTCATTCTCTCATTCATACCTACAGACTATTTAGAATCCCCAAATAGTACCAATTAACCTAAGGGGGCATGTCTTTGGACTGTGGGAGGAAACCCATGCAGACACAGGAAGAACATACAAACTCCACACAGAAGGGTAGCCACCGACCAGCTCTTGCGCTCGAACCCTTGACTTTGTTGCTGTGAGGCAACAGTGCTAACCACTGACCCACCGAGCTGCTCTAGGTAAAATATAAGTGCCTCACTGAACACAATTGGTGCTTACAGTATACAGTAAATGTAATATATTCTATGTATACAGTATGTTAGCATTTCCCATTAATTAAGACTGTATTTGTAGTGATGAAGTGTTAAAAAGCTTTGTGACAATACGAGTAAAAACTACAAAAATAATTAGCTGATTCTCCAGTGAGTCCCTCAATACAAGGAAGGAGTTAGATTTCTGGAACTGCAGCTTTCTTCTATGGTTTTGTTTCTGCTTTGCAGCCTCAGGGAGCTCCGTGTTGTGTGACACAGCAACCTCTCGCCTTCCAAGTTGTAGGGTAAATTGAGGGCAAAATTAAACACTACTGCTGTCAACTGCAGTCAGAACAAGAAGAGTTAGAACGAGCTGGTTAGCAGTAAGTCAACTTTCAAAATATACCCACTGCCAATGAAAATGCAACACAATTTTTGTATAAATATTTTTGGGTTCATCCTATCTGAGCTTGAGTAATAGCGTCTGTATGACTCAAAATATACTGTATCTAAAATTCATTTTCAGTGGTTGTACTCACTGTCACAACTCACTGCCTTTGAGCTCTGGCTCTATAGTCTTTTTGAGTTTGTTGTTTGCTTTGGGTACTCAAAAGCCAAAAATGGGTAATTTTAAGTCGTGGTCATCTTCCATATATCAAGAAGAACAAAAATGCATAGCACTATGTTGTGAAATCTCCACGATGTGGCTGTGTTCCAGCAGGACGTTGATCATCCACATGCTGCCCAAGTCACCAGGGAGTACCTGCAGCAACAGAACTTCGATGCCTTCCTTGACCTTCTTATTCTTTCTTCTTCTTTTTAATCACCTATTGAACACTTGATGGGATCAATTTGGGCGACGTGTTTCAGCCAGAGTATCGGCACCGCAGAACAGACAGGAACCGGTCGTGGCATTGCAGGAGGAGTGGCTAAATATCCCCCCAGCGCAACATTAAACAGGTCGTGAGGTCCATGCGGAGGCATATTACTGCCTGCATTAACGCAAATGGAGGCCATATTCCATACTGAATGTTGTTTTTATGACAGACATTTTGTTATGATTTGAGAAAGTCAGGGTGCTTTTGTTTTGTTCAATTTTGAAAATTGTTAACACACAGATTTTCACTTGTCAATCTCCGATATTGCTTTGAAGATCTCTAAAAGTAATTTGCATCCTTTAACTGACCATTTCCATAAAAATGAGCAAAAATATCAAACTTTTCTAGAGTGTTGTATTTCCATTGGCAGTGAGTATACAAGACTGTGGCTTCCAAAACGACGTAACTGTTCCGGCTGCATTACCAGTCCTTTGTCAACATTTGCAGTCTTAGTGCATCATTGCTGCAGTGAAATGAAGATATATGCAGGGGTGCACGTAAGTTTTTTGGTCTCGTTCTCAGGGGAGAACCTGAGGTTGCCGCTTGGTCCTCATTTAAATTTTTTTTTTTCCTTGACCCACCTCACAAAATAGAAGACTATGTGGATAACACACATTTTAGTTTCAACTGAAAATGAATGAAAGCATTACAACAAAGTGTCTGTTCTTTAAAGTTCCATAGCATGCAACTTTTTAATGAAATGACCGCGGTTCAAGCCCTAAATGTACAAATATCTGATTTTCAAACAAAGAAAACCAAATGAGATGGAAGCTTTTTAAGCACCGACAACAGTTATTGCTGTTTAAAAGCACGGAAAGTTCTGTTGTTCTACAGAATGTTATCATCATCATCATCATCATCATCATCATCATCATCATCATCATCATCACTTCCTGGTCCCAACGTTAACTCCAAGCCTTTTGAGAAGCGGGCTATCCTCCTCATATGAACACATAGGATGTACATGTTTCACTTTGTGAAAGGCCAATAGAAAGACATTACTCAGTGTTTGATGCTGTTCTTCATTCAGTTCGTCTCTCCATCTGTTGAGCGGACCACTGGGCCTCTGGCCCTGGCAGTGCCTGCTAGCAATATCAATCGCTTGTACTACTTTGCAGTGCGCTCTGCTATTTGCATGCTTATCAAAAGCTGGATGATTGAAATTTTCAATACTTGTATAAAAGGTGCTGCTTTTATCCGCCAGAGTGGGATTTTCACTGCATAGTTTGCACCACATCTCAGTGTGGGCGTCATTTGTTGAAAGCCAGCTGACCTCCTGCAGCCACTTTTCTAAGAACGCATGCTTCTTTTGCGATTCAGGTTCAGTCTGGTGTTTCTTTGGAGGTGGAGAAACACCACAGTAATTGCTTAATGGAGCTTGCTTCTTGGACATTTTAATGAAAGGAGAAAAGCCTAAAAGCAGTCGCTCATACTCTGCACTGCAGTCCAATATTTAGAATGTATCTGTCCCTAGGTATGCAAATGCATGTTACAACAATTAATCTGCTGCTCATTGCTCATTTTGATTGTGCATGTGCACCACTTATGTACACCCCTGCTTATATGTTAATCACTGGTATACGCAAACTTCTGCTGAGCACATACTACGGGACCCCCACCACCATTCAGGGATGGTTAAGAGTGTTAATCTGTACCTATGCCCAAACCTGAGGGGGTGTTTTGAATGTGAAGGAATTTTTAAAGGAAACTGAGAAAAACAGGCTGTTGTAAAGGTACAATGGATGGCAGAGACACATTTTATTTATGGCAAAACATGAGAAAAAAAAAACCATCCTAACCTTTGCTTAGATACAGTACTACTGATGACCCATATTGGCTTGATTAAAATTTCACCTTAAATTCTTGTACAGACTATATTTGAGTCTCAAAACTATTTCGTCACACACGCTTAACCTAATCTTCCAACTAAAATGTAAAAATATATAATGCGCTCTCAACCTTTGAATACAACCACATGTACCGTGTCAAACACTATGACATCACTGCATTTCATAGCATCTCCCGGTCTAAAAAAATGCTGAAATCCATATAGAGATATGTGAAATCGGGACGGTGGACAGGACTAATAACTGCAATCCAAAAGTGAAGTCCTAAATTTGAGTCTTGTTTTGCCTTTGTTTTTCCACTGCTGTCTGTGGTAACTTTGATTTCCTCTTTTGGAAGTCACTTCTGGTTTTGTGATTATCTTTCTTGAGGCATTAAATACGTATTTTAAGTGGTTAAAGTTGGGATCAGGAACAGCTGAAGGTCTAATTTACACACACTGGAACAGTAGCCATTAATCATGTCATTTACACGACCACTAGAGATTGTTTAATGCCAAAATGTACATTGCTGTAACATGAAATGTTAAAAATGGCCATATTATGGGAAGATGGTAAATGACATTCATTTCTATAGTGCTTTTTACTCATCTCTGGATGACCAAAGAGCTTTACAGATCTTGCTAGCCACCCATTCACACACTGATGGCAGAAGAGCTGCCACGCACATGTGCTGGCCTGAGCAACTGGGGGTTCAATGTCTTTTGCTCAAGGACACTTCGACATGCAGACAGAGCGGGAACTGAACCCCTGACCCTCCGACCAATAGTCAGCCACACTACACCTGCGCCACAGCTACCAAAGATGGCTTTATTCTCGTTTTTCCGATCTATTTGCAGATGGTAGTGTAAGTTTTTTTTTGTTTTTTTTAAATTAAGCCCTGAAAGCTTTAAGGCAGGTTTATGTGTCACTACACAAAGGTAGAAAAATGCTCACGAGGAGCAGACCTTTAGCTTGCTGCAAATGTCAAAAAAAAAAAAAAAGTTTCACGTGAAAAGGGACTCACTAGATGCCGAATTTTTTTCCCTCTATTTATTTTTTACAAAGCATTTACACTGGCATGCAGCACTTTTTTAAAGTTGCAGTTTGCAGTTGCTGTGGGCCAGTAAAGCCCTTATGTCTGACATGCTTTGCTTACAACAGGGATGGCAATTCTGGTTCTTTTTAGTGAGCTGGAAGAGCTGACTCATCCTGCTCCCAAACCACTTCTGTCTTATAATTCGGCTTAATTTAGCTCTGTTTTAACCTATGATTAGTACTCGTGCATAATATAGCAGTTAAATTTTTCAACAACACACATGCACGTGTACATACATGCTCATGCACACACACTTGTTCACCGTTTTAAATGCAGTCTTTATTCTGTGGGGAACAGTAAATAGCACAAACATGTACTGTACTTTAGGTGGTTGAGGTTAAAATATGACCCGTTACAGAAGTAACCTTTCTTGATGTAATGTGCATCATATTATAATTTAAGAAATCTCTGTCTGTGTGTGTGTTCCGCGTGTATCTCCCAAACTGTTCATCGGACTGGGCTCGGATTTTATACATGCTGTGCTGAGGTTACGAGGGTGTGCATCCCCGAATTTCAACCTCCCCAGATATGCGAAAGTTTAGGAGGGGAAAATCTTTAATGAACGTCCATAGGGGAGCTATGGGCATTCATAGCTATGACATCATAGACGCACAGATGTTGTCATGGTTACTGTTGCCAAGCAGGCACATTATCAAAGCTCAAAGGCAGGCATCACAGAACGAGTGGTGACGTCAAATATCAAAGGCAGGTTTCAACATGGTTACTGTTGCCACGGTAACCACGTCAAAGATCAAAGACAGGCATCATCATGGTTACTGTTGCCATGGTAACAATAACTTTGTACGGGCATGCAGAAATACTTGCTTATACTTGGTTTCTATGGGCATGCACAGGTATGCACTAGTCATATTATAATGCAAGAAATCTCTGTGTGTCAGTGTGGGTGTTCCACGTCTCCCAAATTGTTTGTCGGACTGGCCTCAGATTTTATATGTGCTGTGCTGAGGTTACGAGGGTGTGCATCGCCAAATTTCAGCCTCCCCGGATATGCGGAAGTTTAGGAGGGGAAATCGTTAATGAACGTCCATAGGGGCAATATGGGCATTCATGGGCTATGGGCCAGGGAGATGTCAAAGGCAGGCATTACCATGGTTACCGTGATGTCATCGATCCAAGGCAGGCATTACCATGGTTACTGTTGCCAGGCAAACACATCATCAAAGATCAAAGAAAATCAAAGGCAGGTTTCACCATGGTTACTGATGCCATGGTAAGCACGTCAAAGGCAGGCATCACCATGGTTACTGTTGCCATGGTAACAGTAACTTTCTACAGGCATGCAGAAATACTTGCTTATACTTGGTTTCTACGGGCATGCATGGGTATGCACTAGTCACTGATGATGCCAAATGGCACAGTTAGGTAAAGGAAAGATGCATGCAGAAAAATGTTGGATGACACCTTTGGAGTGAGATTAGATCATTTTCCATGCTCTCCCACTCATGTTTGCTTTATGAAACTATGTACGTTTGTATTGGAATAATTTTTTGGGGAAAAAATGAAGCTAAAAGTTTAGCTACAGACCGTCAACTAAAAAAGAAGACACAAACTCACTGTTTCTGTGCTGTTCCTCAACTTTTCTAACTTCAAGGACCACACGTAGATGTGCTCCTTTTTTTACAGTAAAACCAACAACTTTCATTTTCTTTCAGGCACTCATTTTTTTTTAAATATCAACCAACTATGATTTGTAAAACATGACGAAACAAATGCATATTACAAGCTAAGGAAGGAAACTATCCTCAAATGTTCAATGCCACACCCTGCTGTGGATAACTTGCTCCGAAACCGTTTCCTCCTACAACAGCCCCGACAGCACCAGCGGGCCCTGGAATGACTGCAGCCATTACTGTCCCTTTACAAGGAATTTAGAAGTACTTGCTTCCTTTTTTAAAGCCAGCCTTTAAGTTTTGATGAGCCCTTTTCTATCCCACTGCATTAATGCGCGAGTCTTAACAAACCCTCTACCAACATGTTTTTATCTCTGCATGCTAACCCCCAAAGAAAAGTATAGACTCTGTAATTTAAAAGCAGTCACTGCAACTCTTTCTAATCTGTAGGAGACTGTAATCTAAACACAGATGTGTTGTCATGGAAACAACTTCCCATTGTTTAGTAACAAACGGTTACGACGTGACACCGCCAACAAACTCCCCACAGATTTAAGGTTTAAAAACAGTACATCGGAGGATAACGCGAACCCCATTTGTCTCTCAGCGGTCTGGGGAATAAAAACGTGACGGTAAATGTGAAATACGTCTCACCCAGAGGACTTTTCAAAGCACGCGTTTCCGAACAGACGCCCGACGTCACTGAACACTGTTACCAAACTCACCTTTTCCAGATCCGGCTAACGCGTTAATGACCAGAACGGCGACGAAAACCACCGCGCACAAAATGATCAAAAGTATCCGAGGAATACTGTTAGCCTTCATCGTCGCTGGTTCGATGCCGTTTGTGCCGCTACTGCGTGCTCAGTCGTCGTTCAGGGCGGAGCGCAGCGGACACAGCACGTTGACCCAGTGACGTGTTCACGTGCGCCTTGATGCGTTCACGTTCTCCCGTAAACTGTCTACGACAGAAACAAGGCGACCACCGAGACACTGGGGGCTGTACAGGTGCAGCTCAGTAAATTAGAATGTCATCAAAAAGTTGATTTATTTCAATAATTCAATTCAAAAAGTGAAACTCTTATATTATATAGATTCATTACACACAGAGTGATATATTCATCCATCCATCCATCTTCTACCGCTTTTCCGGAGGTCCGGGTCGCGGAGGCAGCAGTTCAAGCAGAGAAGCCCAGACTTCCCTCTCCCCAGCCACCTGCTCCAGCTCTTCAGAGGGGATACCAAGGCGTTCCCAGACCAGCTGGGAGACATAGTCTCTCCACCGAGTCCTGGGTCTGCCCCGGGGTCTCCTCCCAGTGGGACGTGCCTGAAACACCTCAAGTGGGAGGCGTCCAGGAGGCATCCTAATCAGATGCCCATACCACCTCAACTGACTCCTTTCAATGTGGAGGAGCAGCGGTTCTACTCTGAGCCTCTCCCGGATGACTGAGCTCCTCACCCTATCTCTGAGGGTGAGTCCAGCAATCCTACGGAGAAAGCTCATTTCAGCCGGGGACAGAGTGATATATTTCAAGTGTTTATTTCTTTTAATTTTGATGGTTATGGCTTGCAGCAAATGAAAACCCCAAATTCAGTTTCTCAAAAAAAAAATAAAAAAAAATAGAATATTATATAAAATTAATTTAAAAAAAGATTTTTAATAGAAATGTTGGCCGATTGAAAAGTATGTCCATGTACACACTCAATACTTGGTCGGGGCTCCTATTGCATAATTACCATATCAGTGCAGCATGGCATGGAGGCAATCAGCCTGTGTTACTGCTGAGGTGTTATGGAAGCCCAGGCTGCTTTGATAGCGGCCTTCAGCTCGTCTGCATTATTGGGTCTGGTGTATTTCATCTTTCTCTTGACAATACACCATAGATTCTCTATGGGATTTAGGTCAGGAGAGTTTGCTGGCTAATCAAGAACAGTGATACCATGGCCATTAAATCAGGTATTTGTACTTTTGGCAGTGTGGGCAGGTGCCATGTCCTGCTGGAAAATGAAATCAGCTTCTCCATAAAGCTTGTCAACAGAAGGAAGCATGATGTGCTCTAAAAATTCCTGTTAGATGGCTGCACTGACATTGGACTTGATTAAACACAGTGGAAAAACACCAGCAGGTGACATGGCTCCACATATCATCATTGACTGTGGAAACTTCACACTGGACCTCAAGCAACTTGGATTCTGTGCCTGTTCACTCTTCCTCCAGATTCTGGGACCTTGATTTCCAAGTGACAGGACTTGGCACCTGATTTGGGGGCCATGTCATCTGCTGGTGTTAGTCCACTGTGTTTTATCAAGTCCAAAGTCAATGCAGCTGTCTACCAGGACATTTTCGAGCACTTCATGCTTCCCTCTGCTGACAAGGTTTATGGAGATGCTGATTTCATTTTCCAGCAGGACTTGGCACCTGCCCACACTGCTGCCAAAAGTACCAAAGCCTGGTGTAATGACCATGGTATCACCATATTTTACTGGCCAGCAAACTCTCCTGACCTAAACCCTATACAGAATCTGTCTATCATAATCTGGACTATGTTGATCATAAAACTGTCAATTAGAACATTCCTTTGCCAAAGAGTCTTGGAGAGAGGGATTAACGTCCACTTTATGGCCGATGGATCATGTTACAACCCTGTTCCTTGGATGAGAGCAGCAATTCAGCCAGATCTAGCAGTTGAAACAATTTTTCTTCAGCATAGAAGGATTTTAATAAATTGGAACTCAAGGTCACGCTACATATTCCCCCCTCTGCAGCAATGGTGAGCTTCGGTCAGCTTTGGTACACATCCTTGGTAGCTGGTTCCAATTGGCAGTTCTTGACTCAACTGCTGAGCTAATGGTTCTTGATGTCCATAAGCAATAGCTTGTAAACAGAATCTATTCCCGAGTATAGATCTTTCTGTTTGGTTTACAAAAACTTCTAAGAATTGAAAAAAATAACCCCCAAATAATATGAATATGGATGAATATAAAAATTGTATAATTGTCTAAAATATACTAAAACATACTGTATATGCATGCAAAGACTCAAAAATTCTGGGTACCCAAGTACAATGGGAAAATTCTGGGTACCAAAGTACAAAAATAAAAAGTATGTGATTTTTTACATACTTGAGATAAATGTTTCAGCTAAGTGATATTGAGATAATTCAAGGCGGTTCAAATTGTATTGGTTTAGCTGGACTAAACCATGGTTCTACAGATGCCTGAGCCATAGAGTGTTTGAGACCTTTGGTCTGGAAAACTGGGTGAACATGGAATGTTATCATTGTTCTCTGAATGGCAACGAAGAGTAAATTTGTGATCACTGAAAAAGGGGCAAGATGAGGTGAAATCAGGCTCATTGCTGAAGTGTTTACTGAAAAGTTAATGTTTCTAGCTACATCTGAGAGTAAAATAGACACCAGCTGTGTGTGAGCAGTCAATCTTTAACACAAAGAGCAACAAGTTCAAGACCTTGTTGAGTTTGACTGAAGCTTCGGAGCAAACATTCAAAACCAACACAGTATCTTGCAAAGTTTTGGTAACGGTTTGTGGTTCAATTACTTGGCGTTTCGGTGTAGCGGTGTTGACCGAGTTAACAGTGGACGTGCTAAGGCTAACAAGAGGCCCTAACAATGAGGCTGTTGCTGACAATCCACCTAAGGATTGTTGACTTTTTGTCTTGGCTCTACCCAGTTTGGACTGCGTGACCGTAGGTGTGATTGCTAGGTAGAGGGCTAAACTGAAAAACAGGAGGGCCATCATCCAGGCAAACAAATAGAAGTGAGTGATTTTAATCTTATGCTTCTTGTTGGTTTTTCTTTTGACACCTGAGTGGCAGATTAAAATTATTCTCAGAAGTGGAACAATTTCTTTTAGAGATTGAACTCTAAACCTTAGATAGTTTATCACCTTTAATGGGAATTTTGATGTTGTTAGCTCAAACTAATGGTATTGGATGTTTTGTGTGTACTATTTGATAATAGTAAGTTGGCTGAAATTGATTAGAATTTTACAGAGGCTTTTAAGATTAGTTTAAGGGATAATTTGGTTTTAATTTACCCTTTTCCTTTTGGAAATTTTGATGCAGTTAACTAAGTGGTTTGGAGAAATGCAGTTAACTGATGGGTCTGGAGAAATGCAGCCGAGTATACCTGAGGCTAATAGTTAGTTAACGGTTATTTCTCGGACGTAGGCCTGATTTTAATCTTATTTATGGACTTACTGTGACAGTGTTGTACCCAACAAATCCCATGGGGTTTTGGTAAAGTTTACTCTGATTGTGATGAGTCCATTTGAAAATGGGGTCATACAATGTGGAGCATTGTATGTCGTTTTGACGCTTCTGTGTTCTGCAGCTGGAATATTATGGGCGCTGGCAGTCATCACCCCCCTCTGGTTTCGAGGAACTACAAGCAGTGGTGATGATTGTTCGTTGGAAGCAGGAATACGCTTGCCATTGCGTAGCTGCAGAGATGGTTGTGTTGCAGGAAGTGTTTTTGATTTCACCATATCAGAGAAATTTGACGAAGGGAGCACGTATACCGTCGGGTCCGACCGGTGTTTGCAGGTTTTATGGACCACAGAGTCACAGGCTGGTGTAAATGCGCGCCTAGTGTTCGCAAAAGTTGGGTCCACTGATGCATCACTTTGAGGTTGCGGTGTGTGTGTGTGTGTGTCTAGAGAGCCGGTTGATGTGGCTCTTGTGACTGGAGCAGTCCGAATAAGTCCAAGCAACAGTCCCAGCAGAACAAAAACTAGCAGTAGAGAAAGGTAAAAACACCACACAGAGTGATGCGGTACCGATAAACAGGCAGGGCATCTAGTCATGTGCGGCGTATCAAAAACACAGAGTTGAGTAAACCCAGTGAAAGACAATAATCCGGCAATGCTAGACTGGCAAAGAGCTGCTTAAAGTGTCTGTGACACGATGTAGGAAGTACGGCTCAATATTCAGTATGAATTTATCTTCAATCGTCCACATAGTTGGTTTTGTTGACTTAGAACGCTAAATAAGTGGAAAAATATTTCTAAGTTAATTTAAATTTAGCGCCGTGTTGCAGTAACGCGATATCTGGAGACTCCCCTCGTTTCTGGATATGACGTCATGAGAGGAGTTTAATCTCAGCTGATTTGTGTGCTATCAATGTAAACAAGCTGTTTAGCTTCTGCATCAGCGAAGAAATGTCGAAACGTTGCGTGGCGGCTGGGTGTTCTAATTTCCCCAGTAAACATATAAGCCTGTTCACATTCCCAAAAGATCCCGATCTTCTTAAAAAAATGGGCAAAACAAGTACAGAGAACAAGGGACAAATGGCATCCAACACCATCTTCTACTTCTACTCTGTAGCGATCATTTCACTGCAGACAGTTTTGAGGAGGCGCCTGCTATACAGGAATCTTTAGGCATGAAAGTTTGTTACAAACGAGTTCTAAAACCGACTGCCATATCTACGGTTTTTAAAAGAAAACCCACAGCTCAAGACGATATCAACATATCAAAACAGTGCAGGGAAACAACATTGTCAAAACTCGCCCGGAAAAGAGTAAGTCCCTTTGTTTATGTTTTAGGGTGTGATAGAGGTGTGTGTACACATCAGATCTGCAAAACAACTGGGGTGTTTAGTTACAATCTCAAAACAAGAAACACATTATGGATATTTTATCTGTAGTTTTGTCATTAGTGTCGTTATTTCTATAACCTGTAAACCCACATATATGTATATATATATGAGTTTGTTTTCTGGGTGAAAGATTTTGGGCTTTTGTCCTTGCTTAAGAGTGTCTAATATTGCAATTAATTATTTCATTTAGGAAGTCTCAGAACTGCTGACAAAAAAGCCAGAAGCGACGATCATGAAGAAGCAGGCTTATCTTCAAGCGACAATCTTCATGATTTGGGCTCTGCATGCCACCACATTGGAATTGAAATGAAACAGCTACAACAGAATTGAAGTGCAGACTTTAAAGTTTAATTCAAGGGATTGAACAAAAATATATGATTAAACATGTAGGAATTGTAGCTATTTTTATACAAATGCTCCTCATTTCAGGGGCTCAAAAGTAATTGGACAAATAAACATTACCCTAAGTAAAATGTTACTTTTGTGGCGGCATGAAATAATAAGCAGCGAACTGAGGTTTAAAAGTGGGTTTTATTTCATTCCGCCATCACAGAACTCACTCCAGCGCCGTGCAGGCGCGCCGGAGCAAGCTCTCAGGCTCTCGTGTAGTCAGAAGCAGTGGTCAGAGAGAGAAAGTTACAGAGCGATATGCAGTTTAAATACCCCACTACAGACAATGCATGAATGGCACATTAACATCACAGTAACTGCAGGAAGGCATGGGACATTTGCATCACAGTACAGAGCAGGAAGGCATGAACACCTGCATTTGAATCACACATATCAGCAGCAGGATACTGGCAGGAAGGAGCTAGACAAAGAGAAGCTGCCTATTGATCTCAATACACACATCTCATTGTTCTGCTAATTGCTCCAGCTGAGCGCTCTGCTTGTCCCAGTATGTTGTGGGGGTTACCCACACTTTTCAATATTTTGTTGAGAATCCTTTGCAGGCAATGACTGCCTGAAGTCTGGAACCCATGGACATCACCAAACGCTGGGTTTCCTCCTTTGTGATGCTTTGCCAGGCCTTGACTGCAGCTGTCTTCAGTTGTTGCTTGTTTGTGGGTCTTTCTGCCTTAAGTTTTGTCTTGAGCAAGTGAAATGCATGCTCGATTGGGTTGAGATCTGGTGATTGACTCGGCCATTGCAGAATATTCCACTTCTTTGCTTTAAAAAACTCCTGGGTTGCTTTTGCAGTATGTTTTGGATCATTGTCCATCTGTACTGTGAAGCGCCGTCCAATCAACTTTGCTGCATTTGGCTGAATCTGAGCAGAAAGTATATAAAATAAGATAAGATAAGATAAGATAAGATAAGATAAGATAAGCCTTTATTAGTCCCACAATGGGGAAATTCCAGGATTGCAACAGCACAGGGATAGCAACACTCAGAGCAACAATCAAGAAGACAAGAAAAACAAGAGCAGCGAATATACATATGTACATATAAATATATAAATATATAAACACACAGTGTGGAGCATTGTAGCTAGATGGAATAAACAGCATAACCGTCTGCTTAGTTATCCTACATAGTATGAATATGTACCCATACATATTGTCACCCTCCGTAGCAACCAATATTGTCCTAGTTATATACTGGAGGGGACCATTGTGTAAGTCTATTGCATCTTTTGCATTCAATACTATTAGGTCATCACGTTTTTTTGCTATCTCTGCGAGCAGCCCTGCTTGGGTTATACAGTCTGACAGCTGTAGTTAGGAAGGACCTGCAAAACCTCTCAGTTGCGCACCTAGGATGATGTAGTCTGCTGCTAAATGAGCTCCTCAGTGCGTTCAGTATGTCCTGCATAGGGTGGGACTCGGACTCGGACTCCAGCAGCGATGACAGTTTAGCCACCATCCTTCTCTCTTCTATCTCCTCGACTGGGTCAAGGCGCTTCCCCAGGACTCCAGGACAGGAGTGTATATCCCTATACACTTCAGAATTCATCCGGCTGCTTCTGTTTTTTGTCACATCACCAGTAAACACAAGTGACCCAGTGCCATTGGAAGCCATGCATGGCCATGCCATCACACTGCCTCCACCATGTTTTACAGAAGATGTGGTGTGCTTTGGATCATGAGCTGCTCCAATTCTTCTCGAAACTTTCTTTTTCCCATCATTCTGGTACAGGTTGATCTTAGTCTCATCTGTCCAAAGAATGCTGTTCCAGAACTGGGCTGGCTTCTTCAGGTGTTTTTTTTTGGCAAAGTCAATTCTGGCCTTTCTATTTTTGAGGCTGATTAATGGTTTGCACCTTGTGGTGAATCCTTTGTATTTACTCTCATGAAGTCTTCTGTTTATGGTAGACTTAGATACTGATACACCTACTTCCTGGAGAGTTTTCTTCACTTGAGTGGATGTTGTGAAGGGGTTGTTCTTCACCATGGAAAGGATTCTGCGGTCATCCACCACTGTTGTCTTCCGTGGACGTCCAGGCCTTTTTGAGTTCCCAAGCTCACCAGTGCACTCTTTTTTTCTCAGAATGTACCAAATTGTTGATTTGGCCACTCCTAACATTTCTGCTATCTCTCTGATGGATTTCTTCTTTTTTTTCAGCCTCAGGATGGCCTGTTTCACCTCCAATGAGAGCTCCTTTGACCGCATGTTGTGTGTTCACAGCAACAGCTTCCAAATGCAAACGCCACACCTGGAATCAACTCCAGACCTTTTAACTGCTTAATTGATGACAGGTTAACGAGGGAAGAGCCCATGCAGCCTTCTGAGTCAATTGTCCAATTACTTTTGGTCCCTTGTAAAAGAGGCAGCTACGTATTAAAGAGCTGTAATTCCTAAACCCTTGCTCCAATTTGGATGTGAATACTCTCAAATTACAGCTGAGAGTCTGCACTTTACGCCCATATTGAATATATAATTGTATCCTGAATATGTTTTTGTAAACAGCTAAAATAACAAAACTTGTGTCACTGTCCAAATATTTTTGGGCCTAACTGTATCTGCACATTATGAAGGTAAAGACCCATAAATAATGTCATATAACATATGATTCAAGACTTTTAACCATTAGGTGATTGTTATTTAATAGTTTTGTTTACAAACCCGCTGATGTGACCAGAATTTCTCCGGCAAGAGAAAAAAAATTAGCAGACTTGATTTTATTTTTTTTTTTCCGCCGAAAGTAAAATCCTCCCCTATGAATTTTGAAGCGAAGTTTTGACTTTTTTTTTTTTGTTTTTTTTTTTTTTGTTACTTATTTGTACCCGTAGGTAGATTTGGTTTGCAGTCTGGTGACAAGCCACCGGCTGCCGGTCGCTGCGTGCGCGAGCGCCCTAAACCTACATGTTTTTGGTATGTGGGAGGAAACCGGAGAAATCCCGGAGTAAACCCACGCAACACGGGGAGAACATGCAAACTCCACACAGCTCACTGTTGGTCGGGGGCTGGGATCGAACCCACGATCTCATGATCCCCGCGGTCCCCCAGCCGAGGGTAAACTGTGCTGCCACAGTGCTAAACCACTGCGCCACTGTGCAGCCCAAGTTTTGACTTTACTCCAAATGGAACGATTTTGTGTTAAAAAACGTTATATTACTTTTTTCAGTTTTCATTTTTATAAATCTCCCCCCTCATGGATCGTCACCTTATCGTGGTGGTGGTGGTGGTGGGGGGGTTGCGTTTCCCAGTGATCCCAGGAGCTATGTTGTCCGGGGCAATTTGCCTCTGATAGGGTCACCCAAGACAAACTGGTCCTGGGTGAAGGGTCAGACTAAGAACGATCCAACAGACTCTCATGATAAATTGTATATCAAGGATTCAGTGTATCCCGCCCGGTATGGGGTTACCGGGTCCCCACCCTGTTGTTACGAGCTATTCAGTCTCTGTACAACTGTTGTGAGAGTTTGGTTCGTATTGCCAACACTTGGTCGGATTCATTCCCAGTGAGAGTTGGACTCCGCCAGGGCTGCCCTTTGTCACCGATCCTGTTCATAATTTTCATGGACAGGATTTCTCGGCGCAGCCAGGGAATGGAGGGTGTCATGCTTGGTGACCACAGGGTCTCATCTCTGTTGTTTGCAGATGATGTTGTCCTGTTGGCTTCATCCAGCAACGACCTACAGCTCTTGCTGGGATGGTTTACCGCTGAGTGTGAAGCGGCTGGGATGAGAATCAGCACCTCCAAGTCCGAGTCCATGGTCCTCAGCCGGAAAAAGGTGGATTGTCCTCTGTGGGTTGGGGACAGGCTCCTGCCCCAAGTGGAGGAGTTTAAGTATCTTGGGGTCTTGTTCACGAGTGAGGGGAAAATGGAGCGAGAGATCGACAGACGGATTGGAGCAGCATCTGCAGTGATGCGGACGTTGTACCGGTCTGTTGTGGTGAAGAGGGAGCTGAGTTCTAAGGCAAAGCTGTCGATTTACCAGTCAATCTTCGTTCCTACTCTCACCTATGGTCACGAGCTTTGGGTAATGACCGAAAGAACGAGATTGCGGACACAAGCGGCTGAAATGAGCTTTCCCCGTAGGATTGCTGGACTCACCCTCAGAGATAGGGTGAGGAGCTCAGTCATCCGGGAGAGGCTCAGAGCAGAACCGCTGCTCCTCCACATTGAAAGGAGTCAGTTGAGGTGGTATGGGCATCTGATTAGGATGTCTCCTGGACGCCTCCCACTTGAGGTGTTTCGGGCGTGTCCCACTGGGAGGAGACCCCGGGGCAGACCCAGGACTCGGTGGAGAGACTATGTCTCCCAGCTGGTCTGGGAACGCCTTGGTGTCCTCTCTGAAGAGCTGGAGCAGGTGGCGGGGGAGAGGGAAGTCTGGGCTTCTCTGCTTGAACTGCTGCCTCCGCGACCCGGACCTCCGGAAAAGAGGTAGAAGATGGATGGATGGATGGATGGATAAATCTCATTGCCTACCGAAACTGAATATCTGAGCATTTTTTTTTCAATTTCCCCGACCACCCGATCGGGGAAATAAAAAAATAAATTGAAGGCAAAATTTCTTTAAACCAAATGATTAAATAACGATTGGCTTATGTGGAAAAAAATAATTGCATAATAATAATAATTACATAAATATATGAACAAAATCAATGCCTATGGTTGATATTTACAACATAGCAAAGGTACATGATCAAAGATGCACATCCAGTTCTTTTAGATCTATCTGTATATTACTATTCAGTGTTTTGGAGGCGACCAATGTTCACCTCTAACCCTTCACCGTCGGACCCTTCATCCTCTGAAACATGCGAGTCATCGTCGCTTCTTGAATGATATGGTTCAAATAAATAGGGTTGCAGTCCCTCGTTAGAACCAACTCACTCTTCTTCATCACTCAGTCCTACTTCTTACTCAAAAACTATCAACAAATCGCTCAAATCTTCGCTGAAATCGCTCACAACTTCCTCCGCTTCAGTGTACTCAGCCATGCTTGTTTACATATTTGGTTCCTCTCATGACGTCACAATATGGCGGTGCCGTCTGACCCAATTTCAACAAATGAACATCGCAATCTGCTGCATCACGATGTAATTTATGGTAGTATTGTAGAGGAGCTGGAAATGATGAGGCGATTTTGTATTAAAAACAGAGTCTTTAATGAACAGCTCTTCTATCTTGTCTCATCTGGTGCAGAGCTTGGCAGAAGGCAAAGAGAAAGATTTCTGCCCAGCTCGCTGGTTAAATACAGGCACACATCAAAGACATGCATTACACAAGCCGACATCCCCCATTCTCTTAATCCCCCATTGTTCTGTTATCTCCTCCCTTCGTCTTGGGAGGTGCTGGGAATTCCTCTCCTCGCCTTGGGGGGCGAAGGTGTGTAGTCCGTTTCAGCCGCCGCGTCCTGGGACGTCTTTGTTCTTCACACAGCGGGTGAGATTCCTTTGTCCTTTCCGAGGTGTGAAGTTCCTTACATATGCTGTCCAAAACATTTCCGCATGCTCTAACATATGTAGGCATGGAATATATGAGTAATATATACCACAGGCCCCCCAAACAACTAGGAAAGGACACAGAAAGGTTCACAGTCTAGGGTAATTACTACGACATACTACGTGTTACAGCTGTTGCCACAGAAGAAACTTTCAAGTAGCCATGCTCCTAAGAGAGTTCAGTGGTAAACATAACAGCATAGTACAATCATAAGTCAGTCCTAAACTGTTGCAGCACAATTAATGAATAATTGCGGAGTGGTTGGTATCAGTCCCTGTGCTGTCTGGGTTTTAATCTTCTCCCAAAACTGCTGTAGGTTGGTTTAGGCGTCCTGCTGGGACCTTCTTGTGAGGAATCTGTAGTGTGGGAAGGAGAGAGATTATTTGTTCCCTGCCTGGGGGCTGAGACTTTTCCCTTGGGGGGTCTACCTCGCCGAGGTGCTCGAGCCAACTGTGCAGGTTCGTCTCTCAACAAGAAGGCAGGTTTGAGTCTGTCAATGCTGACCGTTTCATTTCTATCCCCATAATCAAGCACAAAGTGTTTGTCACCATTTTCCAGCACTCTGTACGGGCCATCGTATACTGGGCGTAACGTTGGTTTTAGAGCTTCATGCTAAACAAAAACAAACTCAGCGTTTTTTAAAGTCTGAGGAACAAAAACTCGTGGAAAGGAGTGATGAGCTGGACCGTGGAGAGAGTCCGGTCCGTTACTGCCTAAAAACCTTGGGACTGGGAGGTGCCCTGGTTCCGGGTTCTCCGGTAAAAATTTGCCTGGGAGTCTGATAGGCTGAGCAAAGACTAATTCTGCAGGGGAAGCGTCTAAATCCTCTTTAGGTGCCGCACGCAACCCCAATAAAACCCAGGGAAGTTTATTTACCCAATTTGTGTCCGTTAATGAGGCTCTGAGGGCGGCCTTTAAGGACCTGTGAAAACGCTCGCATAACCCATTAGCCTGAGGGTGATAAGCGATGGTGTGATGAATTGTTGCCCCTAAACTGTTGGACATGGCTGACCAGAGCTCTGAGACAAATTGAGGCCCCCTATCTGACGTGATGTCTGATGGGACGCCGAAACGTGCCACCCAATTTGTTAGAAAAACGCGAGCGACTTCCTCTGCTGTAGTTGCCGCCAGAGGGACTGCCTCTGGCCAGCGCGTGGTGCAGTCTATCATTGTTAGCAGGTGTGTGAAACCTTGGGAGGAAGGCAGCGGCCCCACGAGGTCGACATGAATGTGGTCGAACCTTCTAGCCGGAATTGGAAAAGGCTCCAGAGGGGCTTTTGTGTATCTGTGTATTTTGCCGCGTTGACAAGGAATGCAAGTTTTTGCCCATTCTTTTACGTTTTTGCGCAGGCCTGGCCACACAAACTTTTCGGCAACCATTTTGACCGAGGCGCGCACACCTGGGTGTGCGAGGGAGTGAATTGCGTCGAAAATGCGGCGGCGCCAAGCAGCTGGTACTAACGGGTGAGGTCGGCCGGTTGAAACATCACATATTAGGGGGGGCACGCCGTCGCGCAACCCTTTTTTCTCCAGCCTTAACCCTGTTGGTCCAGACAGGAGCGCGCGCACGTCCGCGTCACTGCCTTGTTCTTCCGCCATGGCTGCATAATCTATCCCTTCATGGATAGGTGTTGCGTATGTGTCTGCGTTAGTGAAGAGTTCCGCTGCTGAGGCAGTGTAATCTGTCTCCTCATGCTCTGGTGGTGCCACAGCGCGAGAGAGACAGTCCGTTACTACGTTAAGTTTGCCTGCTACATGTCGAATGTCTGTGGTGAACTCTGAAATCGCAGCTAGCTGTCTCTGTTGTCTGCCAGACCATGGTTCTGAAATTTTGGCCATAGCAAAAGTGAGCGGTTTATGGTCCACAAAAGCCGTGAAACTCCGCCCTTCTAACCAAAACTGGAAGTGGCGGATGGACAAATGGAGCGCCAGCAGCTCCCTGTCAAAAGTGCTGTATTTGCGTTCCGTCGGGTTTAGCGATTTGCTAAAGAATGCTAAAGGTTGCCAGACCCCGCTGACAAGTTGTTCTACAACTGCCCCTATGGCCAGGTCTGAAGCATCTGTGGTTAGAGCAAT
Organism: Pholidichthys leucotaenia; assembly: GCA_020510985.1. Taxonomy (NCBI): domain Eukaryota; kingdom Metazoa; phylum Chordata; class Actinopteri; order Cichliformes; family Pholidichthyidae; genus Pholidichthys; species Pholidichthys leucotaenia. The sequence continues at coordinate 140,398,430 of CM035846.1, read as the reverse complement.
GCGGGCCGAGGGATCTGGGTGGACTAACATTGTGGCGTTAGCTAGGGCGTTTTTTACTTCCGCGAAAGCGCGTTCGCGTTCCGGGGTCCATTCGACCGCGTTGGAAGCTTTCTTTTTTCTGAGCGCGTCATACAGGGGCTGCATGAGCTGTGCTGCGTGGGGGAGGAAACGGTTGTAAAAATTAACCATCCCCAAAAATTCCTGTAGCGATTTGACCGTTTGGGGCCGTGGAAAACCTTCTATCGCATGAACTTTGTCTGGAAGCGGAACTGCCCCTTTCGGGGAGACTCTATGTCCCAAAAAATCAATTTGCGATACGCCGAATTTGCATTTGGCTGGATTAATTATTAGTCCGTGCTCTTCTAGCCTCTGAAAAATGGTAGTGAGGTGCTGCTCGTGCTCTTCCTCGGATGAGCTGGCTACCAGCATGTCGTCGAGGTAGACGAAAACAAAGGGGAGGTCGCGTAGGACTGCGTCCATCATACGTTGAAAAGTTTGAGCAGCGCCTTTGAGGCCGAACGGCATTCGCAGGAATTCAAAAAGGATGAAAGGGGTTATAACCGCTGTTTTAGGAATGTCTTCAGCTCGGACTGGGACTTGGTGATAACCGCGGACTAAGTCTATCTTTGAAAAAATGCGCGCACCCGCTAAATGTAGTGAAAAGTCCTGTATGTGAGGGATGGGGTAGCGGTCATGCGCTGTAGCGTTGTTTAATCTGCGGTAATCTCCGCACGGTCTCCAAGAACCGTTGGATTTCGGAACCATGTGAAGTGGTGAAGCCCAAGGGCTCTTCGAGCGTCTAACAATGCCCAATTTTTCAAGAGCTGCAAACTCGTCCCTTGCTATGTTGAGCTTGGCCGCGTCTAAGCGGCGAGCTTTGGCAAAAACGGGAGGTCCCGTTGTTGGAATGAAGTGTTTAACCCCGTGTTTGGCTACAGTGGCTGAAAATTTGGGGGTTGTGAGTGCTGGAAATTGGGTGAGGAGTTGCTCAAACTTACCTCCTGCCGTGGTGACGTTGGCCTGCACAGGTGGTGGAGAGACTCGAGCTGAGCATGGAATAGAAGCAAAAGATAGTGCATTAACCAGGCACCTATTTGCTAGATCAACTAATAACCCGTGTGCACACAGAAAATCTGCGCCTAACAAGTTAAAACTCACCGCCGCTACAACAAATGTCCATCTGTAGCTGCGGCCGTGAATGAGGAGGTGCAGGCTCTTTTCCCCGAACGTGTCGATGTCAGAGCCGTTGGCTGCCACTGCTCCGTTGCCCCGGGTGCCCATGGCTCGATCTGCGTGGGAGGTTATGATGAAACTCAGCTGAGCTCCCGTGTCGATGAGGAACTGCTTGCCTGTGTGTCCATCCGTCACGTATAACAGCTTGTTTTTCTCGCCGAGAACCGCTGCTGTTAACGGCCCTCGGCTTTGGCGTTTCCCGACATCGTAAACTTGCAGGGGGGAACACATTTTCGGGCTTTCTCGGCGAAGCGGTGGTGATAATAACAGACGTCATTCTGTTTGTTGCGCTTGGGCCGCGCCGCTGTCACCGTGGGTTGAGTCTGCTCCGTGGGTTGTGGCTCTCCAAGGCTCGGGGCGTCAGTCTTGAGGTCTGCGGATGCCGCTGTGGGTGTCAGTTCCCTGCAGGCGTTGACGAGCCGATAAGCCTCGTTGGCCAGTGTGCGGAAGTCCTGATGATTGTTGCACTTCATACTGGCGAGTGTCCCTCTCATGTGTGGTGGTAGCGTGCTGAGGAAAATGAATTGGAGGAGGAAATTATCATTATCCTCCTCCTTGAGCTGCAGCAAATCCTCCATGAGGGTCTTTGGATTGCCCCCTCTGTGGCCGTAGACCGCCAGGATCTTCTCGGCTCTTTCCTCCGCTGACGGGACGTAATTCGCCACGATGGTCGCCTTGAGTGTCTCATACTTGTCCCGGGCCGGTGGTCGCTGGATCAAGCTCCGCACACACCTCGAAGTGGCGGAGTCGAGTTTGGAGACGATATGGTAGAATTTAGTATCGTCTGCCGTGATGCCCGCCAGTATGAACTGGGCTTCAGCTTGATGAAACCAAGAGGCCGGGTCTTCTCGCCAGAAATCTGGCAGTTTGACAGCGACGGCGTTCGTGCACATCATCACTGTTGTGCCCGCCGGGTGAGAGTGCCTTGCCTCGGCTCTCACGGCGGTGCTGGAGCTCGGTTGAGCTCTCTCGGTGCCCTCTGCCGGGGGAAACAGCTGTCCGCTTGTTCCCTCGTCTGCGTTGTCGCTGGCGTATGCCAGAGTCACCACGGATGAGTCGCTTGAAGAACGCCTCCGGTCCATACTCGCGTCAAGGTCACCAGTGTAGAGGAGCTGGAAATGATGAGGCGATTTTGTATTAAAAACAGAGTCTTTAATGAACATCTCTTCTATCTTGTCTCATCTGGTGCAGAGCTTGGCAGAAGGCAAAGAGAAAGATTTCTGCCCAGCTCGCTGGTTAAATACAGGCACACATCAAAGACATGCATTACACAAGACGACATCCCCCATTCTCTTAATCCCCCATTGTTCTGTTATCTCCTCCCTTCGTCTTGGGAGGTGCTGGGAATTCCTCTCCTCGCCTTGGGGGGCGAAGGTGTCTAGTCCGTTTCAGCCGCCGCGTCCTGGGACGTCTTTGTTCTTCACACGGCGGGTGAGATTCCTTTGTCCTTTCCGAGGTGTGAAGTTCCTTACATATGCTGTCCAAAACATTTCCACATGCTCTAACATATGTAGGTATGGAATATATGAGTAATATACTGTATACCACAGTATATGGAAAAAAAAATTATTGAATTTTTTTGTCTACACAATAAAAACACAGTAGTTCTTCTTTCTAATGATGTCTTGGTTGAATTATGTCACAGACTCTTTAAGTACCAGCACTAATGGCAGAGGGAGATTGTTTGCACCTGGGCGAGGAGCGGGAAAAGTAATTACCGGGAGTGGAACCAGCTGACTGTCAAGAGAGAGGGGGCGTGGTCGGACCGGCAAGCTGTCAGACAACGCACACACAAGTGTAGGCCAAAGAAGGCTGCCTCACAGCTGCCGGCCAGAAAACAGTGGCTACAGGTATGGAAATAAAACTGGAAAACATAGAAACTACAAGAAAACTCAAAAGATGAAACAATACACCAATACACAGATGAACCTGAGACACAGAAGGTCAGAACTGAGCCCGAAGAACAAACTGGCTCGGTTCATGACAGAGCTTCCCTCTCAAGGGGTGGATTCCTGACACCCAAAGTAACATCACCAAAAAAAAAGGGGAAAAAAAAACCCAGCAGGAACAACAACAATAATCAACCCAGGGTGGGAGGTGGGGGAAACAGGTCAGGAGGGAACAAAAACAACCCCGCCCAGGGCCCACAACAGAAAACACAATTATTAACCCCCCCAAGTCCAGAGTCGTGGAGGCTCGGGAGGTCGCCCAGAGTCCCAGGCCCAGCAGAAGGTCCGGTGGACAGAGTCTGGCGGCCTGCCAGAAAACATGGGCCACCTGACCCAGAGACTCATGAAGAGGATGATAAAATATAAACAGCGATGCTGTAGGTTTTAAGTGAAGCTTTATTATATCATCCAGCCGTCACGAGCTCCGCTCCCGGCGCCGTGCATGCGCGCCGGGAGTGAGCCCACGGCTCTCAGAGAAGGAGGACACAAAGTCTGTGTCCAGCAGCAGCAGTTGCAGGAGTGAGAAAATGAGAGGCAGATTTACAGCACAGTGCAGCATATATACTCAACTCAGACAATACATCAAAGACATTCACAGCAGTCAATCTGGGCATTTGCATATCAGAGGTACAGACAGGATGCATGAACACAATGCATGGATGACACTTTAACCTCACAGCTGTAAACGCAACATGCAGCGGAAAAAATCCAGGAGTGCGAGCTGACTGTCTCTGTGTTCTGTCTCTGTGTTGTGGGGGTTGAATCAAACCGCTACACTGCTCCCCCCCAGAGGGCACGGTAGGGGGCCGTGACCTCGATGTTGCAGTTTGGGCAGCGAGCAGGGAAAAGCTCTGTGCAGGAGGAGGGGGAGGGGGGTAGCAAATGCTAACCGGGTGCGGGAAAATTGTTTGAGTCGCGCCAAAAGTGTTTGCTGCTCCGCGATGTCCCGTCTGAACATGCGGAGATCAGAAGAAGAAAAAAAATTAGTCTCTGACTCCTCTCGTGGCCATGAAGAAAAGCAGGAGCGGCGGCAAGAAAAAAATAAAAGCAGAGGGACTGGCGTGTTGACTTTAGGTGCAGGAGCAACCCCAAAGCCCCCCGGGAACAGCTGACGGCTGAAATCCCTTTGTGCCGTGGCTGAGACCATTAGAAAATCCAGTGGCGAGCTGCGTGCTTGCTTCAGGTGAACGAGCAGCCCTGAAGGTTCCGAGGGTGGCGATCGGCCGTTTTTCTCGGGCATGTGCAGCGGCGGAGGACGATGGCGGTCTCTGTATCCTTTATTGCCCCATGCGTGGTGCGCCGTCCTCGTAACTCCCCGGTGCGCGCGTGGGGGTTCCGTGCTTGGGTGGGCCGCTGGAGTGGCGAGTCAGGGTGCAGAATCTTGGTGGAGATCGGCGCAGATGGTGCCGATAAAATCCAGGTTGAGCTGTGGCTGCAGATTGGCCATGGTGCGTTGGAGCGGTGAGAGGAAATAGACGATCTTTTGTCCCTCAGGCTCGGGTAGATGAGTAGGCTCGCTGAGCGGGAGGAGTAGCGGTGAGAGGGAGAAAACGTTCTGTGTCCCTCGGCTGGTCCAGCGTGGACGTCCCGATCTCAGGCGAGGGTCGCGCCATGACGTCTTCTGCAGTTTTCCTGGTCGTGGGTGATGTCCGGAGAACAGCTCGCCTGTGTTGGCTGGCAGCGTGTTCTTTTCTGCCTTCGGGTCATGGTGCGTTGGGGCGGTGAGAGGGAGGAGACGTCTTGTGTCCCTCGGCCGTTACAGCGTGGATGTCCAGACCGGAAGGCTGTGTCGCACAAAGCGTGTGCGTCTTCGGGGTCACCAGTGAAGAGGATGATAAAATATAAACAGCGATGCTGTAGGTTTTAAGTGAAGCTTTATTATATCATCCAGCCGTCACGAGCTCTGCTCCCGGCGCCGTGCATGCGCGCCGGGAGCGAGCCCACGGCTCTCAGAGAAAGAGGACACAAAGTCTGTGTCCAGCAGCAGCAGTTGCAGGAGTGAGAAAATGAGAGGCAGATTTACAGCACAGTGCAGCATATATACTCAACTCAGACAATACATCAAAGACATTCACAGCAGTCAATCTGGGCATTTGCATATCAGAGGTACAGACAGGATGCATGAACACAATGCATGGATGACACTTTAACCTCACAGCTGTAAACGCAGCATGCAGCGGAAAAAACCCAGGAGTGTGAGCTGACTGTCTCTGTGTTCTGTCTCTGTGTTGTGGGGGTTGAATCAAACCGCTACAACTCAGTCCTTTAGGTGGCTGGCCAGCGCTGTTGAGCCACCAAGACCAGAGGGGTAAGGCAGGAGGTGGCCTACCTACCGGGAGGTTCACTGGTGGGTGGCCGGGCCGTAGGAGGGGAACCCCCACGGTGCCTGGTAGAGATAAGAAGGGGACCACGATGGCGTCAGGCTGAGGAGTGAAGGCCCCGGCATCCTCAGGCTGACTGGCAGCACCCTTGGTGGTCCTGGCTTGGGGCACAGCTGCACCCTCGACAGACCCCAGCTGGGCCAGCGATGCACCCTCAACAAACCCTGGCTGGGCCAAAGCTGCACCTGTGGTGGCTCTTGGCTGGAGCTTAGTAGCACCTGCGAGGGTCCCGATCAGGGACATAGCAGCACCTGCAGTGGGCTTATGCTGGAGCTCTGCAGCACCCGCGGTGGGCTCAGGCTGGAGCTCTGCAGCACCCACGGTGGGCTCTGGCTGGAGCATCATTGCATCTGCGGTGGTTGGGACCCCTGCACACCACTGTACTCCTGGAGTTTTGCAAAGAGTTTATTTTGGAACTCTCTACTGTGATCATGATGGAGACATGTGGGGAAGCCAAATTTGAGGGCAAAATCCCCAAATATCTTCTCAGCAGCAGTGTGGGCAGCTTTGTTGCGACAAGGATAAGCCTGGGCAAAGCGAGTGAAGTGGTCCATTAGAACCAAGATATACTCATATCCTCCTTTGCACCTCTCCAAGTGCAGGAAATCAACGGACACCAGTTCGAATGGATACGTGGTGACAATATTAGTCAGTGGTGCCCGTGTTATCTTGTTGGGACGTTTATTCTTCAAACAACTGCAAACTTTAGTGATGTAGTGCTCAACATCTCTTTGCATATGAGCCCAATAAAAACGCTCCCTTATCAAGTTCATCACTCTCTCTACCCCTAAATGGCCCATGTTTTCGTGGAGCTCTTTAAACACGAGCTTGTGAAACTTTTGGGGTAGAAGTAGCTGGTCATGCGATGCCGTTTTCCTGTACAGCAGTCCATCATCTTCTAGGTACAGCTTGTGTTTTTGCCTGACTAAAGCTGCAATCTTACTGTTCAGCTGTTTTCTACTTCTTGGCCATTGTTTTGACACCACATAATGCAACACCTCTCCAATCACAGAGTCAGAGTCTTCTTCTTGAGCTCTTTTTAGAGCAGTCTTTGATATTTCAGCTACAGAGCTGGCTTCTTGATCTGCTTCACTAATGAGAGTAGAAATGGTGACTGGGCAGAGCCATGGTTCATTTTCTTGTGACTTTACCTTGACTGCCTGCGCCACACAGTGCATTACATCAGGATCAACATTTTGTGTGCATTTGTTCATGTACTGCTCCATATCTAGGGGCATACGTGAAAGGCCATCTGCATCTCTGTTTGCTTTCCCAGGGCGGTACTTAATCACAAACTGGAAATCAGCTAGTTCTGCTACCCACCTCTGTGTGGTTGCATTTAACTTTGTGGTGGTGAGCACATACGTTAGGGGATTATTGTCCGTATAGACAGTGAATGGTGGGGAATAGTACAGGTAATCCCGAAACCTCTCACAGATGGCCCACTTCATGGCAAGAAACTCCAGCTTCCCTGAATGAAGGTGGTAGTTCTTCTCTGGATTTGACAGTGTCCTGGAGCCATACGCTATCACCACCAGTTTGCCTTGTTGTTGCTGATATAACACCGCCCCAAGCCCCTCCTGTGAAGCGTCACAGTGCAAAATGAAGGGTTCCTCAAAGTTCAGGTAACCTAACACTGGGGGCTGGGAGAGAAAGTCAACAAGCTGACAGAGTACTGCATGATGCTCAGGGCGCCACCTGATTGCATGGGATGAGGGCAACTGGCCACTTTCTTTCTTTTTGACATGTTTTTTCGAGTTTTTCTTTGCTTTATCTGTGTGGTCGTTAGCAAGAAGGTCGTAAAGAGGCTTTGCTATATGGGAGAAGTTTGGAATATAGCTGCGGTAATATGAAATAAAGGCTAGCAATTTCCTTAGTTCTCCAACAGTGGAAGGTTCCTGCTGTTTGAGGGTCTGCACCGGGGCAATGTCCGCAGGGTCCATAGTGTAGCCCTGTTTTGTTACCATTTTACCAAGGAAACGTACCTGCTACTTGAATAACTCACATTTTCGGGGAGTCAGCTTCACCCCATGGCTTTGATAGCGGTGCAGGACGCTCTTCAGGTCTCGCAAGTGGTCTTCAAAAGTCTGTGAATGAACAAGGTTATCATCGAGGTAAGGCAGACAAATATCATCCCTCAACCCCCACAAACACTCCTCCATAGATCTTTGGAATGCTGCTGGTGCTGAGGACAAACCAAATGGAATTCTTACCCACTCGAACAAACCCCAGGGAGTGATAAATGCAGTGAGGGGCCTACTCGGCTCTTCCAGGAAACCCTGGTGATACGCCTTCTCTTGGTCGAGGACTGAAAACCACACACTCCCATTTAGACTGTTTAGCATATCTTGTATGTGGGGAATTGGGTGTCTGTTAGGGATAGACTTCTTGTTCAGTTCTCTAAAGTCGCAGCACAAACGCAGGCCTCCATCTTTCTTTCGCACACAGACAATTGGACTGGAATATGATGACTTAGATTTGGTGATCCAGCTCCTGTTAAGCAGGTCTTCTAAATACTCCTTTACCTCTTTATGAAGTGGTCTGGGAACAGAGATATAAGTCTTTTTGACAGGAGTGGGATCCGTGAGTCGGATCTTCAACTGTAAAGAGGGAATTGTCCCTACACCATACTCATCACGGGAAAACGCTTGCCGTTCCTCCCGTAATAGCTGCTTTACTTGCTCTTGTTGTGTGGGAGAGAGATGATCAAGGGGAACTGGGGGGTCCCACATGTCCATAGTCTCTTTGACGGCACAGTTCATTTCAGTCTCTTTCTTCCTTCCGGTTTCACTCGTCGTCGGGTCTGCTGCCGCTTGGTTTACAGCAGGGGGTCTAATGTCTGCCGGGTAAGCAGTTTTAACTCTCTGTGTTTGTCCCAAAATGGTCTTAGCGGGCAGCTGGATATCACGGGAAGTACTGTTTGTTATAGGTATTTTGAACATAGATCGCCTCCCTTTCTATAACTGCACCAACCCACTTTGCATCTGCAAACCCTCCGGTAATTGGGTGTACTGACTCGGCTCAAACGAGACGTCTTGTGTGTCTGGAAGTGAGCCTGCCCTGACAAAACCTTTAACTGCTTTGGTTTGGCCAGCAGGGATGGTGACCAACTCGCTGCCAACTTTTACCATTCCTTCCCCCAGCCTATCCTCCACACTTTGCATCACCTTCAAAAATACCTCTGTTTTTTTACAATCAAAGGAGAAGGCTGCACTAACAGCTTCTCTAATGGCACAAGGGGGTTTAATGCCCATCTTCAGGACATGGTCAATCACGTTGAACCCAATGATAGGCGGCTCTGCTACTCCATCCTCCTTCACCACTAGCACAGGAACTAAGAGTTTCACCGGTGGGCTACTATCTGTCGGCAGCTTGAAAGTGACTTCGACCCACCCTGAGAATGGAATCGGTGTCTGGTTCACTGCCCTCACATTCAGAACACTTGGACCCACCAACTCGGCTAAGTCTCTGACGGTGGTGTGTGGCAGGTGCTCCTGTCTCCAGGTGTCATTCATTAAGCAGACCTGTGACCCTGTGTCCCACAACGCTTCTGTCTCCTTATCATTGAGGAAGCAGGTTATGACATATTTTTTTCCAACCAAACTGAGTAACTGTAATCGGCGATTAGGGGACAGTAGATTAACATGGACCGTTTCTTCAGGAGGTGTCTCTGCTTTAGCTACCAGCCTTGCTTCCAACTTCCGAATACTGTCAGTAACTAGCTCATAAAGCGCTTGTGTGTTAGCTTGTTCTGATGTGGTTGCGACAGTATTGGCCGCCGTGTTTACTTGCCCTGTCCTTTTTCCAGGTCTCCCCCCATCCGACATTCCCTTAACATGTGGCCGCTGAATCCACATCTGAAGCAGTGGTCGCACTGATCGCCATTGCTGGTGGACTGACAGCTCTTGCAGCCACGTGTCCTCCTGGCTCTTTGAGCATGAGGTGCTCTGGAGACTCACGTATGGCCTTCTTGATCTCCTCCATGTCACTCTTTAGCTGCGTGACTATGTCCAGGAGCTCAGATTCCGTGTGGGTCACTGTGCTTTGGGATTTAAGGATTTTACCTTTTGTCGATGGTGGAGGGCGCTCTTGGCCATCCACTCCTTCCCCGGTTGCATACTGACCCGTCAGATTTTCCAGTCGGCATTCTCGAACTTTGAGTTCTTTTGTGTGCCTCTTGAACTTTTGGTGTCGTTCCCATTCAAGACTGGCTGCTGTATTCGTCTTAGAAATCAGAAGCTCGTCGGTGATGGCAGGATCCTCCAGATAGCGCTTCAGTTGGTACTTCACGTCAGCACTAATCAATCCCGTTTCCACCGCCCTCAGAAACTTCCTCTGAATAAGGTCAGAACTATACCGCTCTTCCGTGCCAGGCTCTCTGGATGCTGCCAAAAGTCTTTCCTTTAGCTCAATGGCGTGAAACAGGAAGTTCTGAGGTGACTCGTTACTGTCTTGTGTGAGGTTTATCAGGCGATGGTACAAGTCAGTCGAACTATCCTCTTTATAATGTCCTCGCAGAATGATGTGCAGCTGTGGCAGGGTGAGATCTGACTTGATCTCCAGCATATCGCGCAAACTCAATCCGGGACTCACTGCTCTGACAACAGCCTCGATTATCTCAGCCTCACTGTGATTTTTCTTTAGGCCCATCTCAATCTGGTGAATGAGATTGGAATAAGACATCTTGTCTCTCTGGCCCCTTTCTCCTATCTGACCATTTATCCTAAACTCTCGTTTAATGGTCACTTCTGGCAGTAGGGGCGCTGCGGGGACCGCGGGCTGTGTCAGAAAATGGCGACTCTGTGGCTGAGTGGCCGCGTTATCGGTCAGCCTCGCTATTTCCTCTTCAACCCTTTTAGTTGAATCAAGGATACTTTCATGCAGAGCGGCATATTGGCTTTGTAAACTTGCGAGTGCCTCTGCCCCCCGGCTCATGCTGGCCGCTGCCGCCGCCTGCGTCGACAGTTCGCCTCGCTTAGCTTCGATAGCACGTACAATTAGCTTTAGCAGAAACGCGCGGGCTACATCCTCCTCTTCGCTTTCAATGGTCTTTTCCACCTCCTCGTTTAACAGTCGTACCAGCGTGTACTTTTTAGACGGCTTGGCTGGGTTTATCTTTGCAAACAAACAGACCTCGTTTAGCTGTTCGGCCTGTAATGGTACCAAGGCCTCGCTTAGCTTATCTTGTAGCTGCTCCAATTCCATTGCGTCTGCTTTTTTTTTTTTTTTTAATTTGCTCACTCACCGTCTTATGGCACGACTAACCATCCTCTGTTACCAAATTTTGTTACACCCGGAGGGCGAAGAAGAGAGGCCAAGTGGTGGACTTTTCAGCGGTTTATTGACTTTTTTCACAAACACCAGGCACGGCACCCTGACACGGGACATCACCCGATAACGGTCACATCACTCTTCACCATTTTTCCTTTACACTCTAGAACATTCTCCACTCTTCTTCTCTCGCGCTCTAACACTTAACAGCGTCTCATCACTACCGAGCGCCACCTGTGGCGCAAAAGCGCTACTGCTTCTACTGACAAACAGTTTAAATTAAAACAGTTCAAATTACAAGTCCTTTAGTTACATTTCCTATAAATGCTCATCTTTACCATCAACATTTGAATTACAGTCTTTTAGATACATTTATTAGAAATGTCTATATTAGCCATCAGCATCTAATCAAGAATGTTTTCTGGGGTTTTCTAGAGGTTGTCCAAAATTGACTTTTTCCTACATACATAAGTATTCACAGCCTTTGCAGTGAAGCTCAAAATTGAGCTCAGGTGCATCCTGTTTCCACTGATCATCCTTGAGATGTTTCTACAGCTTAACTGGAGTCCACCTGTGGTAAATTCAGTTGATTGGACATGATTTGGAAAGGCACACACCTGTCTATATAAGGTCCCCCAGCTGACAGCGCATGTCAGAGCACAAACCAAGCATGAAGTCAAAGGTGGCGCAGTGGTTTAGCACTGTGGCAGCACAGTTTTACCCTCGGCCGGGGGATCGCGGGGATCATGAGATCGTGGGTTCGATCCCAGCCCCCGACCAACAGTGAGCTGTGTGGAGTTTGCATGTTCTCCCCGTGTTGCGTGGGTTTACTCCGGGATTTCTCCGGTTTCCTCCCGCATACCAAAAACATGTAGGTTTAGGGCGCTCGCGCACGCAGTGACCAGCAGCCGGTGGCTTGTCACCAGACTGCAAACCAAATCTACCTACGGGTACAAATAAGTAACAAAAAAAAAAAAAAAAAAAAAAAAAAAGGAATTGTCTGTAGACCTCTGAGACAGGTTTGTCTCAAGGCACAACTCTGGGGAAGGGTACAGAAAAATTTCTGCTTCTTTGAAGGTCCCAATGAGCATAGTGGCCTCCATCATCCATAAATGCATAAATGGACCTCCACCAGGGCTACCTGCAGGTGCCACTCCACCCGGACAGCAGGAACCTGATGGCGTTTGTGACTCACATGGGGGTTTTCAGGTATACCTGGATGTCATTCGGCCTGAGCTCTGCACCCAGTTGTTTTCAGAAGGTGATGTCAACAGCCGGTCTCAAGGGCGTGGTGGCATACTTAGACGACATCGTGGTGCATGGCGTGCCATGGGAAGAACACGACGGGAGGCTGGAGAGGGTCCTGGCAATACTCCAAGAGCACAGGGTTACCCTGAATGGCGAGCAGTGTATCTTCGCAGCGGATGCTATAGAGTTCGTGGGGTTTCGGCTGACTAGAAGAGGGCTCCAACCGCTACATTCAAATGTGGAGGCGGTTCTGCGCATCCCGGATCCTTCAACGCCCGCTGAGATCTCATCATTTCTGGGCATGGTCAACTTTTATGGATGGTTCATCCCTCGCTATTCGGAGACGATCAGGAAGCAGAGTCGCAGTCTTACACACCTCTCTGCAGCTCCTCTTCATCTGCCACCCCTCAACTTAGCCCCTGTCTTCCCCATCAGAGAATTATTGTCTGCTCCCTCCAAAGCAAATAAAAATATAATGTAAAAGCATGCCAAAGTAATTAAACAAAAAGTTGGTAAAACTCAAATTAAACATGAAGCCTCTAAATTGAATGATTTGACCTCTGTTCCTCCTCATAATTTAAAAATTAAATGCGGTTTATTAAATATTAGGTCTCTAACTCCCAAGTCTCTGTTAGTCCATGATCTGTTAATTGATCATCAGATTGATTTAATATCCCTTACAGAGACTTGGTTAGGGCAAGAGGATTATGTTGGTTTAAATGAATCAACTCCCTCTGGTTATTTAAGCTGTCAAAATCCCAAAAGTTCTGGTCGTGGAGGAGGAGTAGCAACAATTTACCATTCCAAATTACTAGTTAATGTAAAGCAAAAAACATGTTATAATTCCACTTCAGCAATTTTAGGCTAAACCCAGTTTTATTTGCCATAGTTTATCATCCTCCATCAACCTATTCAGAATTTTTATCCGAATTTGCTGAATTCTTAGCTGATTTAGTGCTGAAATCTGATAGAATAATTATAGTAGGGGACTTTAATATACATGGAGATGTAGATAGTGATTGCCTTAATTTGGCATTTGATTCAATATTAGACTCGATGAGGTTTTCTCAGAAAGTAGGAAATTCTACTCATGATTTCCACCATACGTTGGACCTTGTTCTGACATATGGCATAGAAATAGAAAATCTGGTAGTGTCTCCTCATAACCCTGTACTGTCAGACCATTTTCTGTTAACCTTTGATTTTACTATTTCTGACTATTTGGCTCCTAAAGAAAAATATTACTATAGTAGATGCCTCTCAGATGATCCATCCATCCATCCATCCATCCATCTTCTACCACTTTTGCGGAGGTCCGGGTCGCGGAGGCAGCAGTTCAAGCAGAGAAGCCCAGACTTCCCTCTCCCCAGCCACCTGCTCCAGCTCTTCAGAGAGGATACCAAGACGTTCCCAGACCAGCTGGGAGACATAGTCTCTCCACCGAGTCCTGGGTCTGCCCCAGGGTCTCCTCCCAGTGGGATGTACCCGAAACACCTCAAGTGGGAGGCGTCCAGGAGGCATCCTAATCAGATGTCCATACCACCTCAACTGACTCCTTTCAATGTGGAGGAGCAACGGTTCTACTCTGAGCCTTTCCCGGATGACTGAGCTCCTCACCCTATCTCTGAGGGTGAGTCCAGCAATCCTACGGAGAAAGCTCATTTCAGCTGCTTGTATCCGCGATCTCGTTCTTTTGGTCATTACCCAAAGCTCATGACCATAGGTGAGAGTAGGAACGTAGACTGACTGGTAAATCAACAGCTTTGCCTTAGAACTCAGCTCCCTCTTCACCACAACAGACTGGTACAACGTCCGCATCACTGCAGATGCTGCTCCAATCCATCTGTCAATCTCTCGCTCCATTTTCCCCTCACTTGTGAATAAGACCCCAAGATACTTAAACTCTTCCACTTGGGGCAGGAGCCTGTCCACAACCCAGAGAGAACAATCCACCTTTTTCCAGCTGAGGACCATGGACTCGGACTTGGAGGTGCTGATTCTCATCCCAGCCGCTTCACACTCAGTGGCAAACCGTCTCAGCAAGAGCTGTAGGTCATTGCTGGATGAAGCCAACAGGACAACATCATCTGCAAACAACAGAGATGAGATCCTGTGGTCACCAAGCATGACACCCTCCATTCTCTGGCTGCGCCTAGAAATCCTGTCCATAAAGATTATGAACAGGATCGGTGACAAAGGACAGCCCTGGCGGAGTCCAACTCTCACTGGGAATGAGTCCGACCGAGTGTTGGCAATACGAACCAAACTCTCACAACGGTCGTACAGAGACCGAATAGCTCGTAACAACAAGCCCGATACGCCATACTCCCGAAGCACCCCCCACAAAAAACCATGAGGGACGCGGTTAAATGCCTTCTCCAAGTCCACAAAACACATGTAAACTGGTTGGGCAAACTCCCATGAACCCTCGAGAATTCTCGAGAGGGTAAAGAGCTGGTCCGATGTGCCACGGCCAGGACAAAAACCACATTGCTCCTCCTGAATCCGAGGTTCGACCAACAGCCGGACTCTCCTCTCCAGTACCTTGGCATAGACCTTCCCGGGGAGGCTGAGGAGTGTGATCCCTCTAAAGTTGGAGCACACCCTCCGGTCCCCTTTTTTGAAGAGAGGAACCACCACCCCGGTTTGCCATGCTAAAGGCACTGCCCCCGACCTCCACGCAATGTTGCAGAGGCGTGTCAACCATGACAGCCCAACAACATCCAGGGCCTTGAGGTACTCAGGGCGAATCTCGTCCACCCCTGGGGCCCGGCCACCAAGGAGATTTTTAACCACCTTGGTGACCTCAGCCCCTGTGATAGGCGAGTCATCCCCCTTGTCCCCAAACCCTGCTTCCTCTGTGGAAGGCGTATCAGTGGGATTGAGGAGATCCTCGAAGTATTCCTTCCACCGCCCGACGATATTCCCAGTCGAAGTCAACAGTGCTCCATCCGCACCATACACAGTGTGGACAGGGAGCTGCTTTCCCCTCCTGAGACGCCAGACAGTTTTCCAGAATCTCTTCGAGGCCGACCGAAAGTCTTGCTCCATGGCCTTACCGAACTCCTCCCATACCTGAGTTTTTGCTTCAGCAACCACCCGAGCTGCACTCCGCTTGGCCTGCCGGTACACCTCAGCTGCTTCGAGATTCCCACAAGCCAACCAAGCTTGATAGGACTCCTTCTTCAGCTTAATGGCCCCCCTCACCACTGGTGTCCACCACTTGGTTCGGGGGTTGCCACCACGAGATGCACCGACCACCTTGCGGCCGCAGCTCTGGGCTGCTGCTTCAACAACAGAGGTGGAGAACATGGCCCATTCAGACTCCATGTCTCCAGACTCCCTCGGAATGTGGTTGAAGTTCTTCCGGAGGTGGGAGTTGAAGACCTCCCGGACAGGGGCCTCAGCCAGATGTTCCCAGCACACCCTCACTATACATTTGGGTCTACCAGGTCTGAATGGCTTACTCCCCTGCCATCGGATCCAACTGTGATGGTGATCAGTTGACAGCTCTGCACCTCTCTTTACCCGAGTGTCCAAGACATACGGTCTTGTCATACACGATGACAAAATCGATCATCGACCTGCGACCTAGGGTGTCCTGGTGCCAGATGCACATATGGACACCCTTATGCTTGAACATGGTGTTCGTTATGGACAAACTGTGATTAGCACAGAAGTCCAATAACTGAACACCACTCAGGTTCAGATCGGGCAGGCCATTCCTTCCAATCACCCCCCTCCAGATTTCACTGTCATTGCCCATGTGCGCATTGAAGTCCCCCAGTAGAACAATGGAGTTTCCAAGAGGAGCACCCTCCAGCACCCCAGTCACAGACTCCAAAAAGGGTGGGTACTCTGAAACATCATTTGGTGCATTGGCACAAATGATGGTCAGGACCCGTTTCCCAACCCGAAGGCGCAGGGAAGCAACCCTTTCATCCACCGGGGAAAACTCCAATATAGAGGCAGCAAGGTGGGGGGATACAAGAATACCCACCCCTGCTCGTCGCCTCTCGCCCGGGGCAACTCCAGAAAAGGCCAAGCTCCAGCCCCTCTCCAGGAGACTGGTTCTGAAACCAGAGCTGTGTGTTGAGGTGAGGCCGACTATATCTAGCCGGTATCTCTCAACCTCATACACCAGCTCAGGCTCCTTCCCCACCAGAGAGGTGACATTCCACGTACCAAAAGCCAGTTTAGAAAGCTTGGGATCAGTCCGCCAAGCTTTCCGCCTTTGACCGTCACCTAATCAATTCAATTCAATTCAGCTTTATTTATAATGCGCCACATCACAACAAAAGCCATCTCGTGGCGCCACAGTGCAGATAAAAAAAATCACACAGTCACAGAAAGACCCAGCAATCAGACAATCCCCTATGAGCAAGCACTAGGTGACAGTGGAGAGGAAAAACTCTCATTTGGAAGGAAGAAACCTCTAGCAGAACCAGGTTCAGGGAGGGGCAGTCGTCTGCTGCGACTGGCTGGGGATGAGGGATTATGGAAGATGGAAAGGACAGACATAAAGAACATAGCAGTAAGATGCCAAGTACAATATTGGAGATCAACCAGCAGTATGGATCAGATAACAATAGAACAAGAGTGGGGTTAAAAGACACAAATACCCTCCTTAACCCCTTGCACTCTGGTCAATTTCCCTAAAAACGCCAAAAAATAACGTGCCCAAAGTAAATCAAAAGCTGTTCTTCAACCCTTTGCAGCATCTTCATGGGGTTGGTCTCATTTAAAAGAAAACACTTTGAATTTTTTGGCAAAACAGTCATAATCTCTCTAAGTGCTCCAGCCACTGAGTAACAGTCATCTAAACATACTGAACTTGAAGAAAATAAATTTCGCCTGGGTGTTTTTTTTGGATACAAATGCTTGCAAATAACACACAGCTTCAGATCCGGGTTGGAAAATGCAACAGAAATGTAGAAACAAGTGTTATCCAGCTGAGGTCAAAATTTATATTACACAGCTTTGTTCTCAGGTTGTTCCCAGGCGTTTTTGAACTGTGCCAAATTGTGCCAAATGGCACAGTTTGGAAAAACGTCTGTAACTTTTGAATGATTCAATATAGAAGCTTCATCTTGGGCTCTAATGAAAGGTGACACTCAGGGCTGTGTGTGTGTGTGTGTGTGGGGGGGACAACCCCCCCCCCCCGCTACAGAGGACAGACATCGCCCCGTGCATCGCCCTGCGGTCCGTCATGTGGCGATGACGCACAGTTGTAATTTACCGATTGGTCAAAAGTCATTTTTGATTACAATTTTCAGGGATAAAGAATAATTTAGCTTATAACACTTACCTGTTCACAACAGCAGCGTAGCTGGCGAACTTCTCTTCCTCACTGTCAGACGAACGCAACGCTGGTCCGCTTGTTACGGACTCGTGGTTCTGGTCTCGCGACCCGGTCAAACCATAATTCCATTATTACGGTTTTACGCTTCCATGATTGCGGTTTTGGCGAACGATTTTTCAAAACAAATAAGAACAGTAATAAGAAAAAAAGACTGGCGAACGCCTGCGTGTCACCCAGCCTTACACAAAACAACTTTCGAACTTGTGTGCTTCAATTGGCTGGCTGTATTGGCAGCCGTTGGTAGGTGGGTCCTTCTTGCTAGGTTTTCAGTCATTGGTTCTTCAAGGTTTCAGAAACCCAATTCAAGGCTCTTATTAGTCGAATGAGAGGTCAGTCACATCTAAACCAATCAAAGCACTCCTTTGGCTTTCTGTTCGCGGCTGTGTCTGTAGTGGAAGAACGGAAATGCAGGTGTTTTTTTTTTCAGTGCCTCCTAGGACGCACGGCGTGCGTACTCGGACGCCCTCGTGCCTCCTAGGACGCACGGCGTGCATACTCGGACGCCCTCGTGCGTCCTATGATGCACTTTCAATTAGAAAGAAAATGGCGCTCCACTAATTTAGATGAAATCTATTTAGCTTGGTGAAATCATCTTTTAATTTAGAAAAAATCTCTTAGAAAAGCTAGAACGAGTTATTATTCTGGATTAATAGAAGAGAACAAGAATAATCCCAGGTTTCTTTTCAGTACTGTAGCCAGGTTGACAAAGAGTCAGGACTCTGTCAGTCCTAGCATTCCCTTAGAGCTTTCTAGTCAGGACTTTATGAACTTTTTCAATAATAAAATTTCATCCATCAGAGATAAAATCAATCAGATTCTTCCCACCGTTAACTTAAATACAGTAACTACTACAACTCCTTCAACTGATATCTGCCTTGATGAGTTTAGTCCAATTGACCTTTTAGAGTTAGACAAAATAGTTTCCTCATCCAAGCCTTCAACTTGTCTTTTAGACCCTATTCCTACTAGGTTATTTAAAGAAGTCTTCCCACTTATTGGTAGCTTTGTTCTTCATATAATCAATTCTTCATTAACTTTAGGCCATGTACCACAGGCTTTTAAAACGGCTGTAATTAAACCCTTACTCAAAAAGCCAATGCTCGATCCAGGAGCTTTAGCTAACTATAGACCAATCTCTAATCTCCCTTTCATTTCATAAATCTTAGAAAGAGTTGTTGCTACGCAATTATTTGACCACCTGCAGGGAAATGGTTTATTTGAAGAGTTTCAATCTGGGTTTAGAATCCATCATAGTACTGAAACAGCCTTAGCGAAGGTCAATAATGACCTCCTCATCACATCTGATAATGGACTTATTTCTGTACTTGTCCTTTTAGACCTTAGTGCAGCTTTTGATACTATTGATCATGATATTCTACTTGATAGATTAGAACACTATGTTGGACTTAATGGAACTTCGTTGCAGTGGTTTAGATCTTATTTATCTGATAGGTTCCAGTTTGTTCATGTCAGTAATGAGTTTTCTTTCAACTCAAAGCTTAGTCATGGAGTTCCACAGGGGTCTGTGCTAGGCCCTACTCTTTTTAGTTTATATATGCTTCCGTTAGGCAACATTATTAGAAAGCACTGTATACATTTTCATTGTTATGCAGATGACACACAATTATACCTGTCAATGAAGCCAGATGATAGTAATCAATTAGCCAAGTTGGAAGCTTGTCTTAAGGAAATCAAAGCTTGGATGACTTGTAATTTCCTGCTATTAAATTCAGATAAGACTGAAGTCATTCTTGTTGGTCCAAAAAACCTTAGAAATACCTTTCCAAATCAAACTTTCAGTTTGGATGTGGTTACTCTTTCTCTTAATAGCTCTGTGAGGAACCTTGGAATTATTTTTGATCAAGCTCTGTCTTTCAATTCACATATTAAATTTGTTTCTAAGACTGCCTTCTATCATTTGCGTAATATTGCCAAGATTAGGAGCATCTTGTCTCAGAGTGATGCTGAGAAACTGATCCACGCTTTTGTTAGCTCTAGATTAGATTGTTGTAATTCTTTATTATCAGGTTGTCCTAAAACATCTTTAAAAAGTCTTCAGCTGATCCAAAATGCTGCAGCAAGAGTTTTAATAGGTACAAGAAAGAGAGATCATATCTCTCCGGCTCTGGCCTCCCTTCAATGGCTTCCCATAGAGTTTAGAATTAAGTTTAAAATCCTTCTTCTTACAAAGCTCTAAACAATCAGGCCCCTTTTTATTTAAAAGATCTGATACTACCCTATCATCCTAACAGAGCACTACGCTCCCAAAATGCAGGATTACTTGTAATACCTAGAATCTCTAAAAGTACAATGGGAGGCAGAGCCTTCAGTTAGCTCCTCTCCTGTGGAGCCAGCTGCCAGTCTGGATTCGGGAGTTAGACTCGACCTCTGTTTTTAAGAATAGGGCTAAAACCTTCCTTTTTGATATAGCCTACAATTAGGGAGGGATCATGTGTTTCTGAACCCTCCCTTAGTTATGCTGCTAATAGGTTTAGTCAGCCGGGGGACCTCCAATAATGCACTGGGCCTCACTCCTTTCTTCACTCTCAATGAAATATTTTTTTTTTGCTGGTCATTAACATCTGTTTGTTCTCTCCCATAGATTGAGTCCCCATCGTGCTGTTTGCTCTCTACATGTCTGTTCTTTTCATCTTCTCTATCCCCTCACCCCCCAGCCAGTCTCAGCAGATGACTGCCCCTCCCTGAGCCTGGTTCTGCTGGAGGTTTCTTCCTGTTAAAAGGGAATTTTTCCTCTCCACCGTCGCCAAGCGCTTGCTCACAGGGGATCGCCTGATTGCTGGGGTCTTTCTGCAACTGCGGGGGTTCCCCCTACAGTTGAAAGTGCTATGAGATGACTGTTGTTGTGAAATGGGGCTATATAAATAAAGTTGAATTGAATTTAATGTGATAGGTCATATTAGTTATTCCAGTCTAGTCTTAGTGCGTGTTTCGGGTCCTAAATTGGGGAAGGTCTCAATTTTATGTGTGTTTTGGGCTTTTCTACAGGGGGGGATAATGTTGTATGTTCAAAAATGCTTGTATTTGTGAAGTGCGGTGTAGTGGCGCCCACTTCCGTTTCCGCCACTACACCGCTCCTATAAATATCAGTGGGCAGGGAAGTCCGGCCTTTTTGCCGATGCCCCTGCCAGACGGTTGTATTGTGGTTATCGCAGCATAAATAAAGTTAAGTTCAGTTGTGCACCTGGCCTCATTATTGAGAGTATTTCCAGATATAACAGAGACATTGATATATCTCAGAGCTTTTATTTGTTTACAGCATTAGTATTTTAGCAGTGGTGCTAACTAATGGAGCTACTGTCTGCAAGGCCACTTTTTAAGGTCATCTTCCCATCCCTCGACAGTCGTGGGAAGTGGTATAATTATATTGTGGAGATCACGAAATGATGAGACTGGTTGCTTTTTTAGTTCCAGTTTATTGCATCTTACATCTCCAACCTTCTCTCTCTCTCAGACAGAAACAAAGAGGAAGTGCTGCAATAAACCCACACGTATATATATCATGCACCCCCACAGACAGAGTCACCCACTCAAGTCAAATCCCTCTATTCATCCCTCACACCAAAAGTCACACATTCACGTTACATCAAATCTTTCTATTCATAACGTACATCAAAGGCAAGGTCACACATCCATGTTACATCCTTCCATTCACGGTTAATCCGAAGTTCCTTCAGGCTCTCGTCCCTGAGCCTCTGTCCTTCTTCTAAGTCCGCAGGTGGCCCAGACTCATTGTCCATTTGAGGCGTGAGGTCAATCCACATTGCAAGCCCACAGTCCTTCTGTGTTTAAACCTAAGCATGCAAATATGTGAGCTACATACAGTTACATACAGTTATGAATATGGGCGCTACATCACCCCCCCCAAACGCCCAAGAATGGACAAGACAACCACATTATCTCAATGGGTAATACAGCGTATGTCACCCCCCACCTGCAGAAACTACAGCACAGTCTGATCAAATCACACATCACCCCACACGTAGCCTAGGTTTCAACCTCATCCCGAACCTGCTGTAAGCAGGCTTCACAATCCGTGTGGCGCCGTCCTGCGGCGAATCTGTGGAGTGAGGGGGAGAAGGGTTATTTGATCCTTGCGGGGGCGCCTGGGGCCGCTCCCTGGGGAGCCTGCCGCGTCGAGGTGCCTGCGCCAGTCGTACAGACTCGTCATGCAACACAAAGGCAGGCTTTAATCTATCAATACTGATTGTTTCTCTCCTGCCTCCCAAATCAAGCACAAATTATTTGTCCCCGGTTTCCAGCACTCGAAATGGACCGTCATATGGTGGGTGGAGACTGTGTCGCTGAGCATCGTGCCTAACAAAAACAAATTCGGCGTTTTGTAGAGCTTTGGGAACAAAAACACGCGGAAAAGTGTGATGCGTGGGGCCGGGGAGCGTCTCTGCCCCCACGCCACTCAGAGGTCCCCGTGCTGGGGGGCGCCCTGGCGCCGCATGGCTCGGTAAGAACTCACCGGGCAGCCTGAGAGGTTGAGCAAAAACTAATTCCGCGGGTGAGGCGTTTAAATCCTCTTTGGGTGCGGAACGCGACCCCAATAAAACCCAAGGTAGCCTGTTTACCCAATCTGCATCCGTGAGCGACGCTCTCAGGGCTGCCTTCAAAGACCTGTGAAAACGCTCACATAACCCGTTAGCCTGGGGATGATACGCGGTAGTGCGGTGGATTGTCGCTCCTAAGCTGCTGGCCATCGCTGACCACAGTTTCGACACAAATTGAGGTCCCCTATCGGCCGTAATGTCCGACAGGACCCCGAAACGAGCTACCCAGGCCGTTAAAAAAACGCGAGCCACCTCTGCTGCTGTGGTCGTTGTTAGCGGGACCACTTCTGGCCAACGTGTGGTTCGGTCCACCATTGTCAAGAGGTGTGTGAACCCTTGTGACGGCGGTAGCGGGCCCACGAGGTCCACATGCACATGATCAAACCTCTTAGCCGGGATGTGAAAAGGCTCTAAGGGGGCTTTCGTGTGCCTGTGGATTTTGGCCCGCTGGCAAGCCATGCAGGCTGCTGCCCACTCTTTCACGTGCTTGCGCAGGCTCGGCCAAACAAACTTCTCCGCTACCATTTTTACAGAAGCGCGTACCCCTGGGTGCGCCAGGGAGTGAACCGCGTCAAAAACTTGGCGGCGCCAAGCGGCCGGTACCACCGGGCGCGGCCACCCGGGGGATACGTCGCAGATGAGGGGGGGGCAAACCGGCTTGTAGAATCCTGCTCTCCAGCCTTAACCCTGTTGGTCCAGACTGGAGCGCGCACACGTCTGCATCACCGCTCTGTTCCGACGCCATGGCTGCATAATCTATCCCCACGTGCACCGGGGCCGCGTGCGCGTCCGTGCTGCTAACCGGTTCCGCGGCCGCGGCCGTGCAATCTGCATCCGCACGGACAGGTGCTGTTACCGCGCGGGAGAGACAATCCGCTACAATATTAAGCTTACCGGCTACGTGCTGAATGTCAGTGGTAAATTCCTGAAATTGCGGCCAGCTGCCTTTGCTGCTGTCTGGACCACGGTTCCGAAATTTTGGACATTGCGAAAGTAAGCGGTTTGTGGTCGACAAACGCGGTGAAACGCCGCCCTTCCAGCCAGAACTGGAAATGGCGAATGGCCAGGTGGAGCGCCAACAGCTCCCTGTCAAACGCGCTGTATTTCCGCTCGGCATCGCGCAAGGATCTGCTGAAAAAAGCGAGCAGCTGCCAGATCCCGGCGACCTGCTGCTCCACCACGGCCCCGATGGCCACGTCTGACGCGTCGGTGGTTAGCGCTATGCGGGCTGATGGGTCTGGGTGTGCCAGCAGTGCCACGTCCGCTAGTGCTGTTTTAACCTCCGTGAACGCGCGTTCCCGCTCCGGGGACCACTCGATCACATTGGAGGGCTTCTGCTTTTTGAGCACGGCGTATAACGGCTGCATGAGTTGCGCTGCGTGGGGTATGAAACGGTTATAAAAATTTACCATTCCTAAAAATTCTTGCAACGCTTTAACCGTTTGTGGCCGAGGGAACTCTGCCACTGCGCGTACCTTGGCCGGTAGAGGGACTGCCCCCTCTGGGGAGACGCGGTGTCCCAAAAAATCGATTTGCGCCACGCCAAAATGGCACTTGGCTGGGTTAATTATCAACCCGTGCTCCTCCAACCTCTGAAAAACGGTCGTGAGGTGTTTTTCATGTTCCTCCTCGGAGGCACTGGCGACTAAAATATCGTCCAGGTAGACAAAAACAAAAGGGAGATTGCGCAACACGGCATCCATCATTCGTTGGAAGGTTTGCGAGGCGCCTTTAAGGCCAAAAGGCATGCGTAAAAATTCGAAAAGTCCGAACGGGGTTATTACCGCTGTTTTGGGGATGTCCTCTGCACGGACCGGGACTTGGTGATAGCCGCGAACCAGGTCTATTTTAGAAAAAATGCGCGCCTTCGCTAAGTGCACCGAAAAATCCTGGATGTGCGGAATTGGGTAGCGGTCATGCGCCATGGCATTGTTCAGCCTGCGGTAATCACCACATGGTCTCCACGAGCCATCGGTCTTAGGGACCATATGGAGCGGGGAAGACCAGGGGCTCTTCGAGCGGCGAATTATGCCCAACCTTTCCAGGCTGGCGAACTCCTCGCGCGCAATGGAGAGCTTAGCTGCATCCAAGCGCCGAGCCTTTGCAAAAACAAGCGCGCCAACTGTGGTGATGAAGTGTTTCACCCCGTGTTTCGCAACCTTAGCTGAAAAAGTGGGAACTGTGAGTGCTGGGAACTGGGTGAGGAGAGTGTGAAACTTACCGCCTGCTGTGGCGACGTTAGTCTGTACTGGTGGTGGGGACACTCGAGCTGCACAAGGAATAGAATAAAAAGAGAGGGCATTAACCAGGCGTTTATTCCTCAGATCTACCAACAAGCCATGTGAGCACAAAAAATCAGCGCCTAACATGTTGAAACTCACCGCCGCTACAATGAAAGTCCATTCATAGTTGCAGCCGTGTAGGGACAGTTGCAGAGTCCTTTCTCCGAACGTCTTGATGGACGAGCTGTTGGCCGCCATTGCCCCGTCCCCGCTGGGTCCAGCCAAGCGGTCCGCATAGGTCGCAGTGATGAAGCTCCTCTGGGCTTCGGTGTCCACGAGGAAATGCCGCCCAGAGCTTGCATCTGTTAGGTAAAGCAGCTTATTCTGCTCACCGAGAGTCGAAGCTGCTAACGACCCCCGGCTTTGGCGTTTCCCTGCTTCTTGAAGCTGCACGGCGGGATGCATCTGTACGCCCTCTCCGCGAAGCGTCGATGGTATAAACAGAGGCCGTCCCCTCCTCTGCTTCGGGACCGTGCTGCTGCCGTCGTCGCTGGGGTGGCTTCTGCTGCCCCGGGCTTCTCCCTGCCCCCGGCCACTGCACCGAGGTCTGTTGCTGCCGCGGACATCGCCTGCTCGCCGCAGGTATCTAGGTGCCGCTGCGCTTCTGCGGCCAGCGCGCGGAAGTCCTGGTGGTTCACACATTTCATGCTGGACAGGGTACCTCTCATGTGCGCCGGGAGGGTCCTCAAGAAAATGTGCTTAAACAAGAACTTGTCGTCTTCCGTCCTGAGCAGCTGCAGCATGTCCTCCATCAGCTCGGCCGGCCTGCGTCCTCCACGGTCTCGCAGGTCTAGGAGCCTCCTGGCCCTAACCTCGGCTGAGGGCATGAAACTTGAAATGAGGGCGGCTTTCAGTGCTTCGTATTTGCCAGCAGCGGGCGGCTGCTGCACCAAGCTCCGCACGCACCGAGCCGCGCGGCTGTCGAGTCTTGCGATGACATGGTGAAATCTGGTGTCATCCGCTGTAACTCCCCAGAGCACGAACCGCGATTCCGCTTGCTGGAACCATGAGTGCGGGTCTTCTTGCCAGAACTCGGGGAGCTTGAGTGAGACCGCACTCGTACGGACTGTCCCCGGTGAATCCGGGTCAGAGCGCTTGTCTCCTGACATCTCACGTCTTGGTCACCACTGTGGAGATCACGAAATGATGAGACTGGTTGCTTATTTAGTTCCAGTTTATTGCATCTTACATCTCCAACCTTCTCTCTCTCTCAGACAGAAACAAAGAGGAAGTGCTGCAATAAACCCACACATATATATATCATGCACCCCCACAGACAGAGTCACCCACTCAAGTCAAATCCCTCTATTCATCCCTCACACCAAAAGTCACACATTCACGTTACATTAAATCTTTCTATTCATAACGTACATCAAAGGCAAGGTCACACGTCCATGTTACATCCTTCCATTCACGGTTAATCCGAAGTTCCTTCAGGCTCTCGTCCCTGAGCCTCTGTCCTTCTTCTAAGTCCGCAGGTGGCCCAGACTCATTGTTCATTTGAGGCGTGAGGTCAATCCACATTGCAAGCCCACAGTCCTTCTGTGTTTAAACCTAAGCATGCAAATATGTGAGCTACATACAGTTACATACAGTTATGAATATGGGCGCTACAATATTACTGTTTTTGAGGTGCAAAGGCCGTGTTCCTGCATTTTTGATTTCATTGTTTTTTAACAAGGAAAAGTGTCCCGTTTCTGTGACAACCCCACTTTCTAAACTAGTGCCGGAAGTTGCACCCATAAATCATGCAAGGCATCATGGGGACTAGAAATAAGGTGGATAGGGTCATAACAGATTTATTTTCAAAAAAAAAATACCTACAGGCTTTAATTCTAATAATTTTAAGATGCATGGGTTCCAGTCACTCTGCAAAAAAGTATATTACAAATGTGTGTGTCTGCATGAGCTACCAAAGACTGTCAGTGCAATAACTGACAGTCTGGTTATGCTGACGGTCCACTGAATGCTTGCTCAACACATCAGAAAGGAAATACCACCATCTTGTGGAGCTATCCAGAAGTTACCTATTACAGTTTAAAAACCAATGTATGAGTTGCAACTAAAATAGCAAAATGACAAAAAAAATAAAAATAAAATGAAATAAAATAAATTAAAAAAACAACCAGTGATGGGTTGTGCCATCACTGGTCAGCCACAAAATTAAGAAGAACCCAATGGCACTGTACGGATATGGCAGTTACAGACTTCGTAATGTGGGAACAGTTGAGCTGACAGTCTACTACAAGTCTAAGATTGTGTACGACTTCACATTCCAAGTGGCAGTGCATGGTGACAAGATTATGGGATGTGACCTCTTCTATAGACTGGGCTTCACTATCCGAGACAGCACTGGGTTTGAATGGTCCGGGTGTGGCAACTGGGGCACGACGGACCTCGACGACAACATGGTGTGGGACGAGATAATTCAAGGTGGCACTGACACCACACCATCCACCCCGTGCTCTCAGGAGGAGAGCTGCCCGGGAGGGCGGCAGCAGCCGGACTCCCCTCCCTTCCTTGCTCAGCCAGAACCAGAGCCGCAGGAGAGGGAGCCCGTGCATGCAGAAAACCCCGAGGCACACCAGCAACAACCGGGCACAGACACCACTCATGACGCGGCACAACAGAGCCGCTCTCAGATGAGAGAGAGGATGAACTGGACTGCTTCCGTAGCTGCGCTCAACAACAAGCTACGAAGGTTACGACCGAGCCGACGGGTGAAGAGTCCGCTTTAACGAACGACACGGGAGGGATGCCGGACACCTTCTGTACCCACGACCAGCTTCAGCCTACGGAAACAACGATGGAGACAATGGGTGAAGGGTCCGCAATGAACACGGTAACAACAGAACTGCCACAGCACGACGGAGATCCCAAACCGGACGAGCACGCAGAGCCACTGGGATCACAACGACGCATGAAACCGAGCAAGGCACCGCTCCAGATCATGAACTGGGTTTGGGTTTGCACCGGCGAGAGACAGGCATGACGACTGACTGGGCCACAGCCAACGAGACAATGGGTTCCGCTGAGGATCGTGGCAAAACTGGGATCAGTGTGCTTTCAGCTGACAGACAGTTTGGTTCACACGCAAATCAACTACGGCATGTCCAGGTGACTGTTCCAGGTGCGAGGCTTTGCGAGAGTCAGCTGCTGCACTGTGGGATCCGGGCCCCAACGTCATGAAGATGGGCCCTGGTGGTCCGACAGCTCCAGGGATGCATCCACCATGGGCCTGCTACAAGGCCCCTCCGGCAGAACTGCTTTCCCCCTGGAAGACTGTAAACAAAAAAAACAAAACAAACCAAAACACTGTTCAGGCAGGAGCGTGGCTGACATGGTGGCAGAATAACCCACCCAGCCGTGTTGGGTCCAGCGGTGGTCTACCCGTAGACCCTAGTTCCTAGTTCTGGTTCTGAGTTAAAAAAAGAGAGTTCTCTGGGAAAAATAAAAGAAGTTGTGCTTTGGCCTGAATAATAATGTTGAATGTTTTGCTACATATAATAATGTTTATGTCATGGCGGCCGCTGGGCCGTCATCATCATCCTCAGCTGCGCATACACCGGCTGGTGATAATCAACGGGCTTTAAAAGCCAGGATCTCAGACTGCTCTGCACGGAGTCGTCTGTCGCCTTTGCCTTGCAACGGGTCGAGGATACGACCTCAAGCCAGAGCCAAAGCCAAGTCGTCAAGCCAAGCTACGTCACGTAAGATACCTCTTCACTCATCCTTTCCTAGCCTTCTCCCCTGTGCACAGGTGGACCTCCCTGGCGGCGGACTTACCTCCCCTGTTGACGGGACGCCATCTCCTCCACCTCGGAGTGCCTCCTCACCACCTCAGTATCGAGCACCACGCGCACCACGCCGCACGGGCACACGGAGCCAGCAGGATTCTCTCTGTGGCGCCTGCAAGTAAGCAGCACAAGCTTCAGCTTCCCATTCCTGTGAACAGTAATAATTCCCTGTGCTTGTGTGTTCCAGGGTTGCCAGGTCGCCGCAGGAATCGCTCAGCTCCAGTGACCAGACAGCCACGCACTCATTCACTCACCTAACACTCATTATCTTAATTAATAAATAATTGTCTACTATCTACTCGTGTCAGCGTCTGTCTCCTGGGTCCCTAATCATGTCAGTTTAGGAATGTGTGTTTAGACGATAGTAAATATTGATAGTGAGGGAATATTGCTATGCTAAATTGGGGAGGGCTGATTTGCTAGTTTTGATTATTATGTTCTGCATTTTTGCAAGGGGGTAGAATGTGGTGTATGAAACTAGAGGGACATTTGGAGTGGAATGTGGCCTGCGGCTGACGTCACCTCCACTATATATTGGGTGGTCCGCCATCTCACTGCTGAGAGTATTCAGATAGCATAGATGGTACTTGGTTACAGGGTTACCACTAAGTGTACACGTGTTTACTATTCAGTTTTGTAATAAAGTTCAGTTCGACTGCAGCATCCTCGTCCATCTTTGTTCCAAGTTTGTGGACATAACAACATGTACAGTATCTTATTCAGAAAATTCTCATTCAAAGAGTGTCAGTGTCACTTAGTGTGTCCTTTGTTCCAACACACACCTTCTTGTTGATTTACCCTTACTTGGATCATGGTCAGCCATACAACCCAAACCCTGTTTATACTAAAAATTATATAAAATGTTATTAATATAAAATGGGGGCAGAACAAAAATATAATAAAATACTTATTCTTAAAGTTCCTGTGACATAACAATGTTGATGGAATTAAAGCCTATGTGGATACTGTTGTAAAAGGGGTTTACAACAGAGAGAGGTGTGATGGCATAGCCGGCTGGTGCCGTCATCACGTTGACATACATAAGGGAGGAGCCGGCCATGTTGTGTGGTCTTCTGCCGGCACTCTCACTCAGGGGTATAGGAGCTCAGGGCTCAATCATTCACGTGCTCTGTATATTTGGTATTTATGTAATAAAGTTCAGTTCCAGCAAAGCTGTGAGCAGATCGGGTATTAAGAGCACAAGTGGTAGCCAAAGGTGGAATGAGGATGTTTGTTTTTATTTTTTCTATAGGTGAATTGATGCCCTTCTTTTGTGAAAGGTATGGGACTCGGTTTGGTACCGGACATTTTATGGACTTTAGGCAGGAGGGCATGTACTGAATATGTGGCAGGAACTGCTAACAGTGAGGGGGGATGTCACGGGTGGAAGTATTTTATTGTGTTTTTTGTGTTTCATATGTTTTTTTAAGTTTGTGTTGCGTGTTTATTCATAGGTTGCATGTTTTGTAGTTTTTATATTTTAGCCTGTGTGCTTTTAGCTGGAAATGTTGTCTGCTTCCATCCTGTGCTTCCCTTAATTACTGTACTGATCTGCAGCACCTGTGTTGATTGGGTGTGTGCAGCACCTGGCTGCACATGATAATAAAGGTGCTCTGGCAGTCCAGAGGAGAAAGCTTTTGCCAGGAGGAAGGAGCCCTGCCTGGGAGAGGAGAGCCCTGCCTGGAGGAAGGCCCAGCCAGATGAGGGCCTGCTTAGAGGAGAGCCCTGCCTGAGGAGATGGCCCTGCCAGGACAGGAGGAGGCTGCTGGTCCCAGGAAGGTGGCTGAAGGAGGGCATGACTGAGGAGGAGGAACAGTAACGGCCAGGACCACCATGATGCCAGCACACTTCTGTGTGGAGCAGTTGGGGGTGCTGCAGGCGAAGGACAGCAAGAGGCAGAGTGAGGAGCTCTGCCTGGGCTGTAAGTATCCGGTTTCCAGATAGCAGCACCCCATGACGATGATGATGATGATAGAAATCTGGATATACTACTGGCAAGTGTCTTCCCCTGCACAGGTTTCCTGAGAGCGTCGGTGTCGTGGTGGCAGACGGAACCTGGCCTGGAAGAGAGGACCCTCCTCCTCAGTTTTTAAGGACCTTTTTTATTTGTTTTTAGCCCACTTTTAGCCTTTAGTTATTTTTAGCATAGGTTTTAGTTTAGGCTTTTTATTTTTTTTTAGTGGGCATTTGTATGTATTTTATGTAAATAAACTCCTTTAAACATCCTATTTAAAGCTCCCCTTTGATTGCTATCTGTGACTCTTCACCTGGTTTTAAAAGGACCTTGTAAGTTATGTTAATTAATTACCCGTCCATCACACTTTACACAGCCCTCTCGTCCGTCATCATTCCCAGGTTTGTGGACATAACATTTGGTGATGAGAATTAGCAAACCATGGAAGTGTGCCTAAGACTGCTGAGGCCTTTCCTTGAGCTCCCAGGCGAACCGCTCGTCCCATGGCCACATTGGCTGGACATGTTTGAGACCTACGTTGCAGCATTGGACCTGGGAAAGCTGGATAAAGGAAGGAAGTGGGCACTGCTTGTCCACAACCTGGCATAGAAGGTCAGAGGATTCTTCACACGCTTGGTCCAACGGACTCGTATGGAGATGCTGTGGAACTACTAGGTAGCTACTTTGCTACGCCAGACAATGTGCTAGTACACCATATAAGATTCCGCCAGAGGCGACAGGGAATTGGTAAGACCATCCAACAATTCGTCACTGATTTGAGACATCTGGCTAGCATGTGCTGGTTTGGACTATTAGAGGACGAGATGGTGGGGGACCAATTGGCCGAGCACACAAGCAACCCAAGGCTAAGGGCTAAAAATGCTAATGGCGCTAAATGACATGACACTAGCTAGCACCATTGAGCAAGCATTCCAGCTGGAGTCAGCAGACCGGATTGCATCAGAGCTAGGTGTTCACCAACAACAGAGACAGCCAGGACACACTGTTGTGTCCATAATATTGGGAATGACGAGTGAGACGGTGGCTTCACGACGAAAGAGGCAGAGCCTCTTCCGCCCACTCTTTTATACCCTGGGCGGCGTCACCACCGGAAACCGGTAGTAGCCACCCCGGTCTATCTCATGACCAACCTGGCCGTCATCTTACTAATACCAGCCAAATACAGACATAACCCCCACCCCCCCCAAAAAAAAAAAAAAAAAATGCCAGGCACACAAATAACCCACCCAAATTTATCATCTGAGACACGCACTAATCAAAATATATGTACAAAAACAAACAAAACACCTATCCAATCACACAACTAAAGCTGAGGGGCCGGGTAGACCACCAGCACCCCCACATGGCTGAGCGGGTTATTCTGCCACTGAAAAGGGGAACATACAAATAAAACAATACGAGCCATGTTTTTAACTAAAAATAATCCCTTAACAATGCAAAAATACACACAGAATAAAAACACAAGACACACTCTTATCGGCAGCCGCCACCCCAACTCCCACCCCACCATAGGCACACAGAGTAGAATAACATAACAGAGGGGTACTCAACTAAAATAACCTAAACAAATCAGGCTCAAATTAATCAACAAAACAAAATACACAGAGCCGCCACTACTCTGACCATAAAATTTGGCACTCAGAGCCCAAAATTCAGCAATCAATTTCAAACACAGGGGAAAACGGGCGTCACACCACACAGATTATCAAAATTTTCATGCAAACACTCAAAACACAGGTTCGCAGCCACACAACATATTATGCCTAGCAATTCACTTCTTTTCCCTTTTTTTTTTTTTTTTTTTTTTTTTTTTTTAGCCTCAATTTACCGGGGCACCAAATAGAAACCAATAACAAAACAGGACTGAAGAAAACACAACACACATGCAAAATAAAACCCTCAGTCTCTGGATGGATCACTCTCAAGGCGTCTACGTCTCTTCACCTCAGGGCTCCTGCTGCGCCATCTCCTTTCCACCTCTGGCAACCACAGATCCCTCGGGTGTCTCCAGATATGAATAGACCTGCACCCATCTGCCTCCATTTGACTGGGCTCCACCTGGAACCGCCTCTGGTTGTCCCGCTGCTCGCGTGGACTTGATCTTTACGTACTCGAGCCTCAACCTTGGTCATCGAGGGAGCCCACTTCCTCTTATTCGGATCACCAATCCTGCGACAGGCCCTCGACTAAAGTCGCTCCATCTTGCGGGCCCTCCTGGGTCTCCTCTTGGCAGGTCGTTGCTGGGAGCACTTCACGATGACCACGCTCCGCGGTCTAGCCCCATTTTCTCCCGGCGTTGGCATCACGTTCTGATGAGCCTCACTGGGGGTCCCGCCGTGCCGTCCGGCACCCTCGTCCAGGGCAGCCTGTGTGACAGCATCGGGTACATCCCGAGACGGCTCCGCATGGCGTGGTGTGTGCACTCCCAAAGTCACATTGTTCACCCAGTCTGAATCCCACACCTCAGCACCCTCCATGGCAGGAACAGGCTGGCCCCACAGTCCACATCCAGACCATTCTTCACCCGAAATGTTCGCAATGGAGAACCCAAGACTGTAAAATAGGTTGCAACCCATAACGTTAACACCGGATGCAGAAACGTTAATGTGAACACTGGGCGCTGCACTGTTCTTATACCGGGCCTCCATCTCAACATAGCCCAAAATAGCCAACCTGTTCCGCCCATAACCACAAAACTCTTCCTGTTGCCTTCTTATCTGTCGGTGGGGAAACAGTCTTTCCATGGTTTCCAGATTCAGGACGGAAATCATCGCTCTCGTGTCCACTAGGAGCGGAATCTCAATGCCATCTAATGTGACGGTGCAGCCGATCCTCCCTGTCGTCTCTGGGGAGACGATATGCACAACCGTTGGAGTCTTCTGCGCAGCACCTGGATCTCTCCCATGGCTCCTGCGTACGAAGTTTTTGCACACCCTGGCAAAGTGATTCAGAATCCCGCATTTGCCACAATGCTTTCCTTTCGCCGGGCACACTCTGGACTTATAGTGGTGCTCAGTGGACCCACATCCATAATATTTTGGCGTACCAGGGGCAGACCTTATTCTGACCACGGAGGCAAAATCATCCTCTCCGCATTCACCATCACAAGGGTCCAGGATCAGTGCCTTAGTGCAAGACTCATTCTTTTCCAGAGAGGCCCCTTCAGTAAGGCCTCTCGCGCTGGTCTCTGCTGCCTCGAACTGTTGGGCAAGCTTGACAGCCTCAGCCAACATCATCTCCCCTGGGTGTGTCAACAACCTGGACCGGGCCGCCGTGCAGCAGATATGCTCTGCCAGCTGGTCCCAAATCATCTCGTCCTCCAGGGCCCCAAACCTGCATTCTCTCACCAGCTCGTGGAGGTCCACCGCGAATCTTCGCACAGGCTCTCCTGACTGCTGGCAGCGCTGTCGAAACTGAATGCGCCTCACGGTGACGTTCTCTGGAGCTTTAAAGTACCACGCCATTAGCTGCACCACCTCGTTGAAACTGTCAGCACCTCCAAGGTTCTCTAAAATCCTCTGCCCTTCCATTCCCAAATCATGCACCAGCACAGCTCGTGCACGGAGCTTCTCCATCTCGCCCAGGTTCAGGACAAAGAGATAGTTGGTGAAGGCAGCAAACCAACGAGGCCACGGCAGGAGGGGCTTGCCCGGGGCCTCGTGAAACAGCTGAAAGCTAGCAACAGAGCGTTCCATTACCGCTTTTACCTCATTGCCAAATGTTGTGTCCATAATATCGGGAATGACGAGTGAGACTGACCTCAGTTAACAGGGTTTATTCAGGATAGAATACCAACTATATACAGAGGCTTACGGCACCCTCCTGCTGGCCAGGTGGCTTCACGACGAAAGAGGGAGAGCCTCTCCCGCCCACTCTTTTATACCCTGGGCGGCGTCACCGCCGGAAACCGGTAGTAGCCACCCCGGTCTATCTCATGACCAAGCCGGCCGCCATCTTACTAATACCTGCCAAATACAGACATAACACACACGATGTTAGCCAACTCAGTGGGCATGTAGGAACACGAAGATACGGCAGTGGAGTTCGAGATGAATGCCATGAACTGGAGGACCGCTCCGAGAGGTCTCACGTGTGTTAAATGTGGTTCCCTGATGCACCATGAGAGAGCATGTTTTTGTCCGGCAAGAGGGGAACAGTGTAACAAGTGTGGAGGGTACAATCATTTCACCAAAGTGTGCTGGTCATCAGCGCTGTGGGGCCCGCCAAGCACACAAAACCACCTGCCAGTGACCACCATCCATGCAGTAAGCCCCAAAATTGATTCCTATGCATATGGCATGGTTGAATTTGATGGTGCGGCTGTACTACTGCTGTTCGACACTGCGGCGGTTAGGTCGATGCTAAACTGGGCCACGGTGAAGAAATTTTTCCCCAACTACCCAATTTGAAAGAACCCAGCAGAGTTGTACGGATACGGCGGTCACAGAGTTAGCAATGTGGGTAACATCATGCTAACGGCCTACTACAAGTCGAGGATTGTTTATGACTTCGGGTTTCAAGTGACTACACATGGTGAAAGCACTATGGGATATGACCTGTTCTACCGATTGGGCTTCACCATCCGTGACAACACCGGGTTCACTTTGTCTGGCTATGGTAATTGGGACACAACGGACATTGATGACGATGATGTGGTGTGGGACGAGTTTACAAAGGGCAACACCGACACCAAACAAGCTGTCCCGAGTGCACAGGAGAGCTGCCCGGAGGGGGTGCAGCGGCTAGACTCGCCTCAGATCCTCACCCAGCCAGAGACTACAGAGGCTGCTGTGGAGTTGCAGGAGAGGGAGCCTGTACATGCAGAGAACCTCAGGGCACAACAACTGGGTGTGGACATCATTCATGACACGGAACAACAGCAACAAAGCACATCAGACAAGGGAGAAGAGGAACCGGATCGCTTCAGTACCCTTGCTCAGCACCAGTCTATGGGAGCCGATGGGTGAAGAGTCCGTAACGGTGACACAGGAGAGACGGTGGACGTCTTCAGTGCCCATGACCAGCTTTGGCCTCCAGAGACTGCTGCGTGGACGTTGGGTGAAGAGTCTGTGACCAACGCGATAACGATGGAGCAAAGCAAAGCACCTTTTCAGGTGATGGACTGGGTGTGAGTATGCCAGATGATCGATCGGGTCTGCGGCCAGTTTAGTCACCTTCTACGAGACCGCTGATGCCCTTGAGGATTGTGGCGCAGCTGGAATCAGTGTGCTTCAGCTTGACAGATGGTTTGATATGGCACGCAAACCATCTCCGGCGCATTTGAGTGGCTGCTCCAGATGGTGAGGCTTTGCAGGACTCAATTGGTGCAGCGCGGGACCCGGGTCGCAGCATTAAGAAGATTGGTTCCGGTCCGGGGGACCCAGCATCTCCAGGGGCGTGTCCACTGTGGGCCTGCCACAAGACCCCTCCAGCAGAACCGCCTTCCCCATGGAGCACTGAAAAAAATGACTGTTTAAGTAGGAATGCAGCTAAATAAGTGGCAGAAAAATCCACTTAACCACATCAGGTCCAGCAGCGGTCCACCCGCTGACCCTAGTTCAGGGTTTCAGTGTATATGCTAAATTGGGGAGGGTTTGAATTTTTAAAGTGTTCTGTGTTTTTCCAAGGGGGGGAGGGTGAATGTTGTCAAAGGGGTTTACAACATCGGCGTGATGATGTAGCCAGCTGGTGCTGTCATCATGCCGACATACATAAGGGAGGAGCCGGCCATGTTGTGGGGTCTTCTGCCAGCACTCTCACTCGGGGGTATAGGAGCTCAGGGCTCAGTCATTCACGTGCTCTGTATATTTGGTATTTATGTAATAAAGTTCAGTTCCAGCACAGCCCTCTCATCCGTCATCATTCCTAGGTTTGTGGACAAACAGATACCATATACTGAAAATGTTCCTGCTCCTTCCCTGGACTTCCCCACTACATGGCAATGGCATCGCAGCAGCCGACAGGAAGAGACTGAATAGACTAATCAAAAAAGCTAGCTCTGTCCTGGGGAAGCGCCTCGACTCAGTGGAGGAGATAGGAGAGAGGAGGATGGTGGCTAAGTTGTCATCTCTGCTGGAGTCCAAGTCCCACCCCATGCAGGACACGCTGAACGCACTGAGGAGCTCATTTAGCAGTAGGCTGTACCATCCTAGGAGCGCGACCGAGAGGCTTTGCAGGTCCTTCCTACCCATGGCTGTCAGACTTTATAACCTAAACAGGGCTGCTCGTAGAGGCCGTATTGAATGCACAAAATGTAACAAACTTGCACAATAATGGTCCCCTCCATTATTATATGTCCAACTATGACAATATCAATCGCTACAGAGGATGACAACTAGGCTCATTCAAATACGTAATATACTGTATGGGTACATATTCATACTAGGTGGGGTAACTGAATAGACCATTATGCTGTTTATAGTGAGGTTGTTTTTTTCTGCATCAGCTCAAGAAGTTTGATTTGCCTCAGGAGCTGCTGGTTGTCTTCTACACCGCCATCATCCAATCTGTCCTCTGCTTTTCCATCACTGTCTGGTTTGGATCTGCCACTAAACAGGACAAGACCAGACTGCAGTGGATCATTAAGTTTGCGGAGAGGATCATTGGTACCGACCTACCCTCCATTGAGAACTTATATCGGTCCATAACCAGGAAACGGGCGGGAAACATTTCTGCTGACCCGTCACACCCCGGCCACAAACTGTTTGAACTTCTACCTTCTGGTCGACGTTACAGATCACTGAAGGCCAAAACCACCCGTCACAGGAGCAGTTTCTTTCCTCAAGCCATCACTCTGATGAACTCCTAACATTCACCTAGTCCTACCTGTTGCTGTACTCATGACTTTTCATTCATTCTTACATTGCACATAACTCTCGCACTGCATTTTACTCCATTCACATTATATTACTGAATCTGAGTTCACATTGAAATACTGTATGACTGTATATTTGTTCATATATTTTTGCAAAATGTGGATAGTCTGAGTAAATAACTGCACGTATTCCTGTATATATTTGCATCCTTTTATAGAAACGTGGCAGACTGTAATTTACTGTACATACTCTGTGTCACTGAAATCTTATTTAGATCTTATTTAAATCTTACACCTGAACAACGAGAGCAAGTTTTAGCCAAAGTCAGATTCCTTGTATGTGTTGTGCATACTTGGCCAATAAAGCTGATTCTGATTCTGATTCTGATACCATCTAGCTACAAAGCTATGCACTGTGTATAGTTCTGTGTATTGTTATGTTCTGTGCCATCTACAGAAGTTCTCTGATGACTCTGCGATCGTTGGCCTCATCTCCAATGGAGATGAAGCTGAGTACAGAGGGCTTATCCAGGACTTCGTGGACTGGTGCCATCGGAACTGCCTCCAGATCAACGCGAGGAAAACTAAGGAGCTGGTGGTGGACTGCCGCAGGCATGGGCAGCCCCTCACAGTACCAGTAAATATACAGGGAACAGACATCGAGATGGTGACATCCTATAAGTACCTGGGTATTCATCTGAACAATAAACTAGACTGGTCACACAATACTGATGCACTCTACAAGAAGGGACAGCGCAGGCTGTTCCTGCTGAGGAGACTCAGGTCTTTTGGTGTACAAGGGGCGCTGCTGAAGTCATTCTATGACACGGTGGTGGCATCAGCCATCACTTTTGGAGTGGTCTGCTGGGGCAGTGGCATTACTGCAGCCGATAGGAAGAGACTGAACAAACTGATTAAGAAAGCTAGCTCTGTCCTGGGGCAGCGCCTTGATCCGATGGAGGAGATAGGAGAGAGAAGGACGGTGGCTAAACTGTCATCTCTGCTGGAGTCCGAGTTCCACCCTATGCAGGACATACTGAATGCACTGAGGAGCTCATTTAGCAGCAGACTACATCATCCCAGGTGCACAACCGAGAGGTTTCGTAGGTCCTTCCTACCAACGGCTGTCAGACTGTACAACCTAAGCAGGGCTGCTCGCAGAGATAGCAAAAAGACGTAACAAACTAATAGTTTTTTGAATGCAAAAGATGCAATAGACTTACACAATGGTCCCCTCCGGCATACAACTAGGAACATACCGGTCGCTATGGAGGGTGAGAATATGTATGGGCACATAATCATACCATGTAGGATAACTAAGTAGACGGTTATGCTGTTTCATTCCATCTAGCAACAATGCTCTGCACTGTGTGTGTTTATATATTTACATATTTATTCCATCTAGCTACAATGCTCAGCACTGGGTGTGTTTATATATTTATATATCTACATATTATTCCATCTAGCTACATTGCTCCGCACTGTGTGTGTTTATATACTTGCATATTTATTCCACCTAGCTGCAATGCTCCGTACTGTGGGTGTTTATATATTTACATATTTATTCCATCTAGCTACAATGCTCTGCACTGTGTGTTCATATATTCATATATTTATTCCATCCAGCTACAATGCTCTGCACTGTGTGTCTGTGTGTGTGTGTATATATACGTATATATTTTATAGTAATACGTACATATGTATATTAGCTGCTCTTGCTTGCTTGTTTTTTTCTTGCCTTCTGATTGTTGCTCTGAGTGTTGCTATCCCTGTGCTGTTGCAATCCTGGAATTTCCCCGTTGTGGGACTAATAAAGGCTTATCTTATCTTATCTTACATATGTGTATTCACTGCTGTTATTATCTTATCTTCTGAATTATTGCTTTGAGTGTTGCTATCCCTGTGCTGTTGCAATCCTGGAATTTCCCCATTGTGGAACTAATGAAGGTTTATCTTATCTTATCTTATCTTATCTTATCTTATCTTATCTTATCTTATCTTATCTCACACCTGAGCACTTAACATTTGTACTCTGTGATCACCACCATGTAATTACAATCAAATGTGTGAAAGCTTGCTGTGAACAAAATATTCAGAAAATGAAGTTTTTTTTTTATGACCTCCAGGCATATGAAAAGTGAGTTGCAGGGGCTTCATAGTGCTATCTGACCGGTGACGAACAGCAACTAAGCAGACTTCCTGTCATCCTCATTGTCTTGCCACCATCCACACAAAGATGCAAATGGTGGTCATTATTTCTGAAATACTACATTCCTTCTGTTCTCCTTACTTTATTTTTTGAATTGTTGCCACACATCAAATCTTGCTGTGAACATCTTAAAGATGCATTCCGGAGGCTCTAAAGCCACCAAAAACACCATCAAAAACAAATGTGTATTGCCTAAAATAGTATTTTGTGGCTTTTTATATACAAAAAACTTTCATTGCCTTAGAATTGCTTGGAAAGAGCTTTTTACAACTTCCACCTACTTAAATATGTGCAGATCTAAGAATATTGTCATTAGCTGCACCCATACTCCCGCCCACCAATAGCTGGAAGAAGAGGACTTTGAGCTAGGGCTCCGAGAAGGATCATTCTTGGTGGAGCCGAAAGTCACTGCCCGGCCCTACTTGGAGGCTGGCTTTTATGTCATTTGACAGTTTAACTGGAGTTCATCACACACATACAAATAAACCACAGTGAAATAAGATGAGATAAGATAAACCTTTTAGGCCCACAATGGGGAAATTACAGGATTGCAGCCGCAAAGGGATAGCAATAGTCAGAGCAATAGTAAATTAAAATAAGAAGATAAGAATTGGTTAGCCAAAGCAGTGAATAAATATACAGATGCACACAGTTTGTCATAAGAGCCCCTCCAGGGCAAAGAAGGTGAGGACCCAAACACCAGGTGAATTTGATAGCCCATGGTTTTAATGTGCAGAACAGAACAAAAGGTAAGCAGCGCGTGGGCTGAACAAAAATCATAAGCTAGGCTTAGCTAACAGGCTGACAGGATATCTCAGGACAGGCAGAAGTGTGTGTGAGACGCTGAACTGACTCAAAGTTGCTGCACAAGGTGATGGGTGGCGATCATTGAATAAAGCTGGCTTAATTACTAAAACAGAAACAGATGTGGATAATCAAGAAATCAA
The DNA here is from genome assembly GCA_020510985.1 of Pholidichthys leucotaenia. Classification (NCBI taxonomy): domain Eukaryota; kingdom Metazoa; phylum Chordata; class Actinopteri; order Cichliformes; family Pholidichthyidae; genus Pholidichthys; species Pholidichthys leucotaenia. The sequence goes on along the minus strand of CM035846.1, from coordinate 140,358,385 downwards.
CACAGATCAGGCTAAGGTGGAAGCCCAAACCAGAAGTGAGGAAAATCATGATGATGAAAATAATAATACTACTAATAAATACAGAAGATCTCAACATACAGAACTTAAAGCGAGGCTGTGGCTCCAACCCACACCTTGACACAGTTACTGTATATACACAGTGCAGGAGCATTTCAGCTAGACTGTATTAACAGCATTACAGTTAGTTAAATTACCCGACAATATATAAATATAGACCCAGACAGTATATTTCACATTTGAATGAACAGTGTTATTGCCACCCTCTATAATAATTATAACTGTATTAGTTGTGTTCCAAGGTTCCAAGGTTGTCATAGCCAGGAGCGGCACTGGGGTTAAGCTCCCAGTGCTCATAAAATGCTCCTTATGGCGTGCTTCTCGAAAAGCCTCTGACAACTAAGTCCAACTCCTAGCCTGCCCGTGTGGTTTAGTCTCTAAGCCCGGTGGAACTGCTTTTACTAATAGGAGAAGGGGCGAGGGCGGATCTCTGGCGCCTTAAAACCAGATGCTTCGGGTAGATGGTGGCTCGTCAACCTGGGAAGGTAGCCCATCTAGGGGAAGGTAAACCCTGATTTCAAACCTCCGCTGCCTTGCGGCATATCCGGTCACGGGAAAGGCTTCGGGAGTCAACCCTGAGGAAAAATTCAGAGTCGGAGCCCCTAAGGCAGTTCTATGTTGTGCTCAACATCGTTCTGGCAGCTCCTGCAACGGCGCTGTTGCCAAACTGTAGCAGCCCTGCTGTTCCTTTGGATTCATCAGTGATGTGGAGAGGGGGGACATGCTGCATGGGCAACATCTTGTCCTCCATATCTTCCTGCCCAGGCTTGAATCCTACCAAAGCCAACGCTGGAAGGTAGAACACCGGATCACTGGAGAGGACACTCCAGCTTCGCCTTTGGCGTAGAAAAAACACGGGGAATGACAGTTACCGGTTATAAGCCACCGCTCAATTAGCGTAGAGCGCGGCGCCAGGGGTTGTTCCCGACGGTGGGAAGGATCATCGGATCTCACTGGACAGCTACCGCCCGCCTCAAGCTGGGCAGCCCCCAGCCAATAAGGTGTTGTCCCGCCACATCTTGCTTTCCTCATTGGGTGCATGGGGATGAGGAGAAGTCCGAACAGCAGGCTGAGAACCTTCGCACCAGGCAAGACAATAAAACAAAAGAGACCAACTCTAAAACTGGGAACTTGGAACGTCCGCACTATGATGACAGGACTCGCTGCTAACCTCAAGGACATCAACGACACCAGGAAGACTGCCATCATCAATAATGAGCTGAAGAGACTGGGAGTGGATATCGTCACTCTCCAGGAAACACGGTTGGCTGACGCAGGCACACTGAGAGAGAAGGACTACACGTTCTACTGGCAGGGAAAGGGCAGCGACGAACACAGGGAACACGGAGTGGGCTTCGCAGTGAAGAACACCTTGCTGAAGATGGTGGAACTGGGCAGCACTGGCTCTGCACGACTCCTCACCCTCCGCCTGAACACCACTCAAGGCCCAGTCACCCTCGTCAGTGTGTATGCCCCAACACTGACAGCCACACCAGAGGCAAAAGACGAGTTCTACGAGAATCTCGCAACAACTGTCAGGACCATCCCCAACTCTGAACAACTCATTCTCCTTGGAGACTTCAATGCCAGAGTGGGTACTGACCACGACTCCTGGCCCTCCTGTCTTGGACCTTTTGGCGTGGGCAGAATGAACGACAACGGACAGCGGCTGCTCGAGTTCTGCACATATCACGATCTGTGCATCACAAACTCGTTCTTCAAGACCAAGCCCCAACACAAGGTTTCCTGGCAACATCCACGCTCAAAGCACTGGCACCAGCTGGACTTGATCCTGACCAGGCGCACCTCACTGAAGAACGTGCTAATCACCCGTTCGTTCCAGAGTGCAGATTGCGACACAGACCATTCATTGGTGTGTTGCAAGGTCAAGCTGCAGCTGAAGAAATTCCATCGTGCTAGACAGCCTGGAAAGGCACGGATTGACACCAGCAAGATGGCTCAACCAGAACTTGTTGAGCAGTTTGCCTCCACCTTTGAGAAGGAACTTGGTGTACCACAAGAAGGAGAATCTGCAAAGCAGAAGTGGGAAGTGCTGCAAAACACCATCCACCGCACAGCCTTGGCTGCCTTTGGGAGGAAGACCTCGAAGTCACAGGACTGGTTTGATGCCAAGTTGACCGAGATGATCCCCGTCATTGAAGCCAAGCGCTCAGCACTTGCTGAGTACAAGAAGTACCCAAACGAGAAGAATCTCCAGATTCTCAGGGCTGCGAGAAGCAAAGTTCAGCAGACTGCTCGGCGCTGTGCCAACGAGTACTGGACTCAGCTCAGCCAAGACATTCAAACCGCTGCCATAACAGGGAACATCCGTGGTATGTACGATGGCATCAAGAAAGCACTTGGTCCAGCTCAGAGCAAGACGGCCCCCCTCAAATCCTCCACTGGGGTGATGATCACAGAAAAGAACAAGCAGATGGAGAGATGGGTGGAACACTACTCTGACCTCTACTCCAGAGAGAACACCGTGACACCGTCAGCCCTTGATGCCATCGACTGCCTGCCATCCATGGACGAACTTGACACCCAGCCAACCATCGACGAACTCAGCAAGGCCATTGATAGCTTGGCCGCTGGCAAGGCACCCGGCAACGACGGCATACCCCCTGACCTGATCAAGCACTGCAAGACCGCCCTACTGCTGCCATTGCATGACGTCCCCTGCCAGTGTTGGAAGGAAGGTGCCGTACCACAGGACATGAGGGACGCCAAGACCATCACCCTCTACAAAAACAAAGGGGAGAGAAGTGACTGCAACAACTACAGGGGCATCTCCCTCCTCAGCGTTGTTGGCAAAGTCTACGCACGAGTTGTTCTCGTTCGTCTACAGAAGCTTGCCGAACGTGTCTACCCCGAGTCTCAGTGTGGCTTCCGCGCTGCGCAATTGACAGTAGACATGATATTCTCCATCCTCCAACTCCAGGAGAAATGCAGAGAACAGAACATGCCCCTGTACGTCGCCTTCATCGACCTCACCAAAGCGTTCGATTTGGTCAGCAGAGAGGGCCTTTTCAAGATCCTGCCAAAGATAGGATGCCCACCAAAGTTGCAAAGCCTCACTGAATCGTTTCACACCAACATGCAGGGGATAGTGCAGCACGATGGCAACGTCTCAGAGCCATTTAACATACGCAGCGGAGTGAAACAGGGCTGTGTACTTGCGCCAACCCTCTTTGGGATTTTGTTTGCTATGCTCCTGAGGCATGCCTTCAGCACAGCAACAGAGGGAATCTACCTGCACACAAGATCTGACGGCAGGCTTTTCAACCTCGCCCGCCTGAAAGCCAGAACCAAAGTACGCGAGGCTCTAATCAGAGACATGCTGTTTGCAGACGACGCTGCAGTCGCAACCCACACACAGCAGGAGCTTCAGACCCTGATGGACCGCTTCTCCCAGGCATGCAAGGACTTCGGGCTTACCATCAGCCTGAAGAAGACTAACGTCTTGGTGCAAGGCACGGAAGCACCACCAACCATCACCATCGATGACTACGAGCTGGAGGTCGTGAATCAGTTCACGTACCTGGGGTCCACGATCAGCAACAACCTCTCCCTTGATACAGAGATCAACAAGAGGATTGGAAAATCAGCCTTCACACTCGCTCGCCTCACCACACGAGTGTGGGAGAATCCCAAACTCTCTGTCAAGATGAAGATGGCAGTGTACAACGCCTGCGTCATCAGCACACTGCTCTATGGGAGTGAGACGTGGACAACATATGCCCGGCAGGAAAAGAGACTGAACTCCTTCCACTTGCGCTGCATTCGCCACATCCTGGACATATCCTGGCAGGACAAAGTGCCCAACACAGAAGTTCTGTCCCGCGCCGGCCTTCCCTCCATGTTCACTCTACTCAGGCAGCGCAGGCTCCGCTGGCTAGGCCACGTTCACCGTATGGAGGATGGCAGAATCCCAAAAGACGTCCTCTACGGAGAACTGGCAACTGGCAGGAGAGACGTTGGCCGCCCACAGCTGCGCTTTAGAGACGTCTGCAAGAGAGACATGAAGGCCCTGGAGATCAACACAGAGCGCTGGGAGGACCTTGCAACGGACCGCTCCAAATGGAGAGGCACCCTGACCAGACAGCTCAAGGCGGGTGAAGAGAGACTGACTGCTGCAGCAGATGAAAAAAGGACCCGCAGGAAGAACCGCCACAGACCCAGCAGCACAGAGACCACCCACAAGTGCGACCTGTGTGACAGGGACTGCCATTTGCGCATCGGCCTGTTCAGCCACAGGCGGTGCTGTTCCAGCAGAGTAGACGTTTAGGATTCTCTTCCATGGTCATCATAGACCGACGGAGGCCGACGATTAGTTGTGTATTGGAGGGAACAATCTCTATTGTGCAATGTTGTGATGTTTATTATGGCCTCTATAAGCAGCACCGGTTAGATTATAAAGTCTGACAGCCACAAGTAGGAAGGACTTGCGGAACCTCTCCCTCAAGCACTTAGGATGGCACAGTCTACCGCTAAATGAGCTCCTCAGTGCATTCAAGGTGTCCTGCATGGGGTGGGACTCAGACTCCAGTAGAGATGACAGCCTAGCCACCATCCTCCTCTCTTCTATTTCCTCCACTGGGTTGAGGTGACGCCCCAGAACAGATGTGGCTTTTTTGATCAGCCTGTTCAGTCGCTTTCTGTTGGCTGCCGTGATGCCGCTGCCCCAGCTGACCACTCCATACATCATGGCTGATGCCACCACAGAATTGTAGAAGGTCTTCAGGAGTGCCCCCTGCACTCCAAAGGACCTGAGTCTCCTGAGGAGGAACAGCCTGTACTGCCCCTTCTTGTAGAGCGCATTGGTATTGTGTGACCAGTCCAGTTTATCGTTCAGGTGAACACCCAGGTACTTGTAAGATGTCACCATTTCAACTTCTGTTCCCTGGATGGAATGCTTGTGGGGAGCAGCATCATTATCTTCCTCGGCGAGACCTCTCAGTTGCTGGTGGATGGGGCACTGCACGGTTGCACCGACCGCGGTGCCCCAGCAACTGAACAGCTTGAGCCGACATAGAAGCCAGTCAGCTCAGTGAGACCGCGGCCAAGCACGGTGCCCTGTCCGCCAGTGACTGTGGCGAGTCAGCGCCAGCTCTGCTTACCAAAAATGGCCCACTGGGTGGCTCACATTCCACAGCTTGGTGAGACCATGGTCTTGCCGTGCTGCGCGGTGCCCCGTCCGCAGGCAAAGTGAGCTGAGAGCAGCTCAGCTGGCTGAGGACTCCAAGTGAAGTCGCTGGCAGACAGACGTTCAAGCACCCCCCGCCCGCCTCTCTCCGCTGTCTCTCTGCCTACTCCTTGGCTCCTCCCTCTTCCCCCGAGGTAGCCAAGAGTATCCCTTTGATTGGTTAATGTTATAACCAATCAGGCTAAGCAGGAATGCTTACAATGCATCTGGAAAGTATTCACAGCACTTCACTTTTTCCACATTTTATGTTACAGCCTTATTCCAAAATGGATTAAATTCATTTTTTCCTCAGAATTCTACACACAAAACCCCATAATGACAACATAAAAAAGTTTGGTTTTTTTTTTTAGATTTTTGCAAATTCATTAAAAATAAAAAACTAAGAAATCACATGTACATAAGTATTCACAGCCTTTGCTCAATACTTTGCTGATGCACCTTTGACAGCAATTACAGCCTCAAGTCTTTTTGAATATGATGCCATAAGCTTGGCACACCTATCTTTGGGCAGTTTTGCCCACTCCTCTTTGCAGCACCTCTCAAGCTCCATCAGGTTGGATGGGAGGCGTCAGTGCACAGCCATTTTCAGATCTCTCCAGAGATGTTCAATTGGATTCAATTCTGGGCTCTGGCTGGGACACTCAAGGACATTCACAGAGTTGTCCTGAAGCCACTTCTTTGATATCTTGGGTGTGTACTTAGGGTCGTTGTCCTGCTGAAAGATGAACCGTCACCCCAGTCTGAGGTCAAGAGTGCTCTGGAGCAGGTTTTCATCCAGGATGTCTCTATACATTGCTGCATTCATCTTTTCCTCTATTCTGACTAGTGTCCCAGTTCCTGCCGCTGAAAAACATCCCCACAGCATGATGCTGCCACCACCATGCTTCACTGTAGGGATGGTATTGGCCTGGTGATGAGCAATGCCTGGTTTCCTTCAAACATGATGCCTGGCATTCACGCCAAAGAGTTCAATCTTTGTCTCATCAGACTAGAAAATTTTGTTTCTCATGGTCTGAGAGTTCTTCAGGTGCCTTTTGGCAAACTCCAAGCGGACTGCCATGTGCCTTTTACTAAGGAGTGGCTTCCATCTGGCCACTCTACCATACAGGCCTGATTGGTGGATTGCAGTAGAGATGGTTGTCCTTCTGGAAGGTTCTCCTTTCTCCACAGAGGAATGCTGGCGCTCTGACAGAGTGACCATCAGGTTCTTGGTCACCTCCCTGACTAAGGCCCTTCTCCCCCGATTGCTCAGTTTAGATGGCAAGCCAGTTCTAGGAAGAGTCCTGGAGGTTCTGAACTTCTTCCATTTATGGATGATGGAGGCCACTGTGCTCATTGAGACCTTCAAAGAAGCAGAAATTTTTCTGTACCCTTCTCCAGATTTGTGCCTCGAGACAATCCTGTCTTGGAGGTCTACAGACAATTCCTTAGACTTCATGCTTGGTTTGTGCTCTGACATGCACTGTCAACTGTGGGACCTTATATAGACAGGTGTGTGTCTTTCCAAATCATGTCCAATTAACTGAATTTACCACAAGTGGACTCCAATTAAGCTGTAGAAACATCTCAAGGATGATCAGTGGAAACGGGATGCGCCTGAGCTCAATTCTGAGCTTCATGGCAAAGGCTGTGAATACTTACGTACATGTCATTTCTTAGTTTTTTATTTTTAATAAATCTGTAAAAATCTAAAAAAAAATATTTTCACATTGTCAATATGGGGTATTGTGTGTAGAATTTTGAGGAAAAAAATGAATTTAATCCATTTTGGATTAAGGCTGTAATATAACAAAATGAGGAAAAAGTGAAGCGCTGTGAATACTTTTTGGATGCACTGAACATAGCTAGAAACGGTCTGTCCAAACTTGCCTGCTCGGGGGGGGGGGGTGGAAGGGGAGGGGAAGGGGGTGTTCCCTTACTGGAAATTCAAAAGCAGAAAAACACAGACTTGGGACTGCGGTGAGATTTTGCTCTGGATATGTCTTGTAAGTCACAAAAAACATGTTATAGACATGTTAATAACAGAAAAAAAACTGACTTTTGCCAGTGTCACTTTAAAGACTTCTTAGATCTCCCAGCATAAAAATTTAAGCGATTTAGATACCTGCTGTGTGTGAGCCAGAGGTTGTGCTAGATTTTTTTCTTATTGGTCAGTTTGACAGACAGGCTTGTAAAAATTCTGTCATAATCTATTATTGTCTGTCATTTTAATTGACTTTAATTAGATCACCCTCAGTGTAATTGGTCAAATGACAGACAGCTTTCAGAATATGCAATCATTAATGAAAAAAAATCTGTCAATGAAGGACAGTTTTTAGTTAATGCAAATTCTGGTGTGAGACGCGAGTTTTTACTGATTTTGAACTGGAGAGTTTAAGTCAAAGGAAGATTTGGTTAGACAGAGGACAGGCATGAAATGAAAAACAGTGAACAAAATATGACTTTTTTCTTTTAATGTCATCTTAAAAACTTGAAATTTTCTTCACTAATGAGATCTGTTCCATCCTGTTAGCATGTTTGGGTTCCCTTTCTCCTCGTACCTCGTTTCTGTGATGTTGGAACTTTGAAGTTCTCCTCTTGCTGCTGGATGTCCTTCACTGTAGTTTGAGAGTTAAAATATCATTCTCACCCAGCCAGGGAGTTCTATAAAAAAAATTCTGCAGCTGCCTTTGAAAACAGCCAAAATATGCTTTGAAGCCCAAGATAGGAATCGCCATTAATGGCCTGTTGTCTCTTTCCCAACTTGTGTTTACTTTTAATCATGAAAAGAATATCCACATCCAAATAGCCAGTAGCAGAATATATTTCTTCAGGGCTGTTGCTTTGTTAATGCATGAGCCAGAAGAATACAGTTGTTATTATATTTTAATATTGCATATCATGTGCTACAATTTCTAACTCTGTTATCCAATACTTAACATGAAGCTAAATTAATGGTTATTTTACTAAATCTTTATAGTGAGCTTGGAACAATGTCCTTTGGTGGTGTTACACACAGTCAATATCAATACTGGCCACCAAGCGCTAATGGACAACAGCGACAGTTACCCTGTTGATGGGGCACCAGTGTCATAATTCTCAGCTTTATTAGTCAGGAGTGGGGATGTGCACAGACATTTTGAGGGGCTGTTGCTCTAATCTGAAACAAGAGCAAAATTAAAAAAAACAACAAAAAAAAAAACAAAAAAAAACCCAATGTGAATTTATAATTCAAAATTCACATAATTCATGAAAAAATGTAAATTTATGAGGACATCTACCTCACCTGCCTCACCTGCAGAGCCATCAACATTGCAGGTGACACCTCCCACCCCTCACACTCCCTCTTCAGCCCCCTGCCCTTGGGGAAAAGGTAGCCTCTGGGCCCACTCCACAAGACTGCTAAACAGTTTTGTTCATCAGGTCATCAGGACCCTGAACTCTGCCACCCCCGGACCGTAATGCACTCACCCACACAATAACTACCTCAGCTGTTGGTACAGAAAGACTGGTACACCAACAGTAATACATTTGCTGCTGTATGTCTCTGCACTTTACTGCTGCCATTTGCACAAATGACATATCTGCTGCTGTCTGTTGTTGCAATACTGATCATGTGGAGTCCTATTTGTCACTGTCTGCACCTACACTTCCGCATTGAACTTGCAACTATGGGTATTACAGCTCTACTTTTCTGTATATAGGATTGCTGGGTCTCATCGTTTATCATTTGTCTTTATTTGCACTATGGGAGGTCTGGGTCTATCTTTTGTCGCCATTTGCACTACGGGTAGCATTACTGTACATAGACTGCTGTTGTTGTTTTTCCAGCCTTATTCCTTTTTCTTTTTTATATTGTGCACACCACTGAAGCGAGAGAGAAATGCCATTTCAATTCACCTCTATGTCCTGTACGTATAGTAGTACTGACAAATCTTTGAATCTTGAATCTTGAAAAGAGTCACATACAGAGCTATGAAAAATGAATTTTAATATTAGATAAAGACAACCCAAATAAATACAAAATACAGTTTTAAAATGATAATTTCATTTATCAAGGAAAAAAGCCATCCAAACCTAACTGGTACTATGTGGAAAAAGTAACTGCTTCCCCTTGTTACATCATGAATTAAGTGTGATTAACCATATTTTTGGAAAGCTGAGTTCAGTTTCACTAGCCAAACACAGGCCTGTTTACTGCCAGACCCGTTGAATCAAGAAATCACTTAAATAGAACCTAAATAGAACTTAAATAGAACTTAAGTAGACACGCTGTGCTGCATCACCATAGTCACATCAACATAATGGGGACAGCCTCAACAATAAAGTTAAAGCAACAACTTCGACCTACACAAAACACAATCACAACATGTATTTCACAAATATTTCTTCACTAAAGCCTCTCTAAAAAAAAATCTATTTTTCATTATTTCTGCATGAATTTAGTTTTAGGTGATGGTTACATGGTCTGTTTTGATTTGCTAGAGGTTCTGGGCTGTGTGAAGCATCATTCTAAAAGCATGATGCTTCACATCTCTAATGTGAAGCGTCTTTGAGTTCCTTGGAAAGCACTATACAAATAAAATGTATTATTATTATTATTATTATTATTATTATTATTATTATATTTACCATAAGAATGTCAATTTCTTTTAGGCAAGAATGAAATTTTTCATTTTCTGCTGTGTGTCATCTTCATTTACTCTGACCCATAGCATATACTGTGATTCTCACCCCTCTGAAACCTTGCAAGTGTTACCTTTATTATGATACCAGGATTATACAAATAAATCTTGCGGTGGCTGAGATATAGTCACTTAATTTTGTCATGCTATTTTTGAGTAGGATCTACAAAAATAGGCCTAGGGCCCAAGTTAATTCAAGACACTTTTTCATCCATTCATCCATCCATCCATCTTCTACCGCTTTTCCGGAGGTCCGGGTCGCGGAGGCAGCAGTTCAAGCAGAGAAGCCCAGACTTCCCTCTCCCCAGCCACCTGCTCCAGCTCTTCAGAGGGGATACCAAGGCGTTCCCAGACCAGCTGGGAGACATAGTCTCTCCACCGAGTCCTGGGTCTGCCCCGGGGTCTCCTCCCAGTGGGACGTGCCTGAAACACCTCAAGTGGGAGGCGTCCAGGAGGCATCCTAATCAGATGCCCATACCACCTCAACTGACTCCTTTCAATGTGGAGGAGCAGCGGTTCTACTCTGAGCCTCTCCCGGATGACTGAGCTCCTCACCCTATCTCTCAGGGTGAGTCCAGCAATCCTACAGAGAAAGCTCATTTCAGCCGCTTGTATCCGCAATCTCTCTCTTTCACACTTTTTCAAAATGGTGAAAAATATGATATTTATAGACTATTTTCCAGTCTGTCAAACACTTTGGCTACATCCCACATTTACCCATTCACATACACATTTATTAAACAATTTATTCTGTGCGGTTCATAGTGTATATGACTTATACACACTGGGCTCAGTGCAATTTAAATATCTCGCACATCAACGCTTTGGCATAATCAAAACCTTGATCTTCCAGTGAATGAATAACCTGCTATTCTTCATGAGCTAGAAAAATTACAACTGTATCATATGTACAAATTTAGCTATACAACAGATACAAGTGAGAAAGAAGATGTGTAAATGTGGTCTTTGAAATAATCTACTCTTGCATTTCCACAGTTCATGACCTTGTTTGAAACACAGGAAGAGAATTGTGACTTTTCATTGGACACTGGACATTTCAGGATGGCGCTCTTGCTTCCAGTATGTTAACGGACATCCCTACACATAAGCACACGTTGTTTTGGCTAATCACAGAGCAGCATAAAAACCTCCAGTGTACAGATAGAACATGATGTCCCACTGGCAGGCAGGATACAGAGAGCCATCTGCTCTCAGCTCTCCACAGAACACTCGGTGCGCTCTCCCACAAGGCCTGCAGGTGTCAGTGTTTAATCAATTTTAGAACAGGCCCTTTGAGCGTAAAGATAGAAAATATATTTCAAAATGAAGCAGATTTCATAGTAGCCTCTCATCTGACTTTTATGTCAAAAAATAGAGGACCAGCTTCCCCTGCTTCAATAGACCAGCCTCCTCTGGGACATATTTGAGAGAGATGTTTTTTGAATATATTGCATTCCTTAATTCAACAACATTGTCTAAGCTTATAGTAGATTTATTTCTATAATTTTGAAAGTTTTGTGTTCCCTTTGTTATCTTATAGGATTTCAACTTATGTTTCCTTCTTTTGTTGTACATAGAGCAGCAAATGTTTCAGAGGAAGATACTTGCATGAAGGGTGCCTTCACAGATGCAAACTACTAAAGTCACTTCCACAAATCTGCTCTCATACCATTAGGAATGTTAGCTTCTAATCTGTTGACTGACAACCACATTTATGATCCTTCTCTCATTTACCTCAAAGATGCTTTATGATAATTTGCTAAAACTATGGCTAGATTTAGCTTTTTCCATGGGTCATCTTGATTAAGCCTGAACTGAGAGGAGCGCATTGCATTTCTGGATTGCATTTAAGCTAGTTTAAATTTTGGAGTAAATTCCATTTGTGAATGCAATAACAATTCAACAGCCATTCAGCTGCTGCCCTGTAGTTATCACCTGGATGTGGGAAGGTGAAGGGAAGAGGACCCCGACAGAAAACTCCAGGGTGGGACAGACGCTTCAGCCTAATCTCCATTATAGAGGTTTATTCAGCTGCTCGTTTCACACAGTATCCCAGAGAGGCGGGAAGTAACAATTTACTTTTACTCAAGCAACTTTTTTAAAAATACAAAATATACTTTATTGAGTAGTTTAAAAGTTATTCCCTTTAACTGTGCATTTACTTGATTACATTTGGCCATAGTCTTTAGTCTCCTGGGAGGAGACCTCGGGGCAGACCCAGGACACAATGGAGAAACTACGTCTCCCAGCTGGCCTGGGAATGTCTTGGTATCCTCTCTGAAGAGCTGGAGTAGGTGGCCGGGGAGAGGGAAGTCTGGGCTTCTCTGCTTGAGCTGCTGCCTCCGTGACCTGGACCTCTGGAAAAGCAGTAGAAAATGGATGGATGGATAAAACAATGGGTACTGTATGTGCTAGCTTACACTCTAACAACTTGCTCTTACCAGAAATTGCTGCATTTAATCATCTTTTATATACAGCTGAAACCAGAAGTTCACATACCCTGTATAAAAAGACACATAACCTAAAGTTTTCTCTGTTGTTTATATAAAATCTTTTTAATGCTGCTACTCTGGCCATCTCAGTAGCCTCTTCCTACGCTGACAGCACCCCACTGACCTTCCATCCTCTAACCAGAATTTGTCTGCCCGTCGTGATACCAATTGGAACCCAACTCCCAATATACTGTATAGGATTTTTGGATGGCCTTATATTAGAAGGTACTTTGTAGATAGTTTGCTATTTATTTTCCCCACAGTAAACAACAACTTCTCAACTTTATGAAAACTACTCAGTATGCAGATAACATTTTTAGTAGATACTTTAAACACTACTTTCACTCGAGTACAATTTTGGACTACTCTATCCACCTCTGATCACAACATTATTGAAAACAGGGTTTTAGAATTTTATGTAAATACTCTACTCAGCCCCGTCCTTCTGTGTGACTTCAGCAATACCTCTTCACGGCCAAAACATCCCCAATCACACGCACCATTATTATGGATATTGTTTCATTAGACAGGCCGTAATAGTGCATGACCACATCTCCCTCCCTCCACAGCCTGACTAGCCCTCTCCCAATCCACGTTTCCACTTGTAGATGTCAGTAATTACTTTCCTGTCCGCTGTAGAGCCAGGAGTGCTTCATTCCCTGCCCAGACATAATCACTAACCATTATGCAGTTCATTATTTATAGGACATCTTGTTCTGGTTGAACGCAACATGAGAGGTAGACTTTACTCTGACACTTTTTGATTGCAGTGGGTTGAAGTAGGTGACCTGTAACAAAAGTTCATGTTGTGGGGCAGATGGAGGCTGTGCATGTTGTCAAGTGGCTCTTCCACACACGTCTTGGCTGTTACAGGAATAGAAAGTATTTTGTGTAGAGAAGAGTAGTTCTCATGGCTGTCAGCTTATTTGTTCTCAGAGAGACCTCTTCACATGTCAGAACAGTTGGGCTAATTTTACTGGGTACTGCATACACTGTGATATAAATAGAGACGGGCAGTTACTAGTTCCATTCATTCCATTATATTTTCACCAAACTGTTGAATGATATCTTATCATTCTATCTTAGGTACATTTAGGAACAAAAAAAAGTATTTTAGTCTTTAAACTGAGAGCCACATAACAGTTTATGGTTCATCTACATGTCCACAAATCCTCTATTAGACATCAGGATATTACCCGAACTTAAAAAAGTGATAGAAACAACATTCTGACCTCCTGGCCAGTAGATGTCACACTTAAGCTGGATTCATGCTGCACCTCTGCTGTCAGCGTATGTGCAACCGGAAACCTCGTGTGACAAAATTTTCGCCATTGTCTCCACTCCGCTAGTGCATGCAGGGCTCTACTGTGGACGACTGAGTGCAGCCCAAATTTTATGACCGCGTGGCCTGCCCACAACCTGAACGCATTGACAGAGCATGCGCAAGATTGAACGTCCCATTCACGAGGTGGTGCTACCAACACAGCGTACAGAGTAGACGAGGAAGACAACGAGGAGGCGGAAGACGAAAATAAACATACATGAATCCTTCTGCAGCAGCAGCAGCTTGAGCAAAGACGAGCACTGGAAAACGGTAATTTCTCCTTTCCTTGAAACGACGCCATTGTTGTTGCTACTAAAAAAAATGTGTATCACTCTTGCGTTTATAACCGGTGAACAAACTGGAATGTCAGCACATTTGCGCTACCCATAGGGCTAGGGTGAAACTACAAATAAGTTGTGCACGCGCGTCAACTGCTTGGCCTGGTAGACAAAAAAAGTGAGCATGTACAACGCTGCATGTGCCCTGGGCTCGTCCAAAGCGTACGCAGACCAAAGCGGATCAGAGGGGAAATGCAGCACGAATAAGCCTTTACTCTTGCCACAAGTGCTTGGTAGAGACGTGTGACATCAGTCCAGTTATGCTATTGGCTGTGACTGGTTGGGACATCCTCAATGGTCATAGACATGTATCACTATAGGACATGGCTAGCTGCCAGGCTAGTTACATTTCTTATGCATAGCTTACTTATATGATTACAATAAATACAATGTACAATTGTTTGTGTATCCTGTTATCACAATGCTGTTGGTGCTGTCAAGTATTATAATTATCTACAGAATATGTATTTCTGTAGATATATATATCTACAGAAATATACAGAAATAAATTATATATACTGTATATCAGTTTACCATGAAGTTGTTAGCCATGTCCTATCTATGTGGAGGGCTGAAAAGTTCATAGACTGAAAAGTTCATAGTTGTCAAATTTGACCAAATGTGGTTTATTTTTCAACATAGTCTCCCAGTTGGTCCACACACTTATTCCGTCAGTGATGCAGTGCTTGGATCCCTGCGGTTGAAAAATAAACCACATCTGGTCAAATGTGACAACTATGAAATTTTCAGTCAATAAACTGGCCTATGAACTTTTCGACGTAAAACCTTTGCCAAATCAAACATGTGGATGATGACGAATGAGACTTTCATACCGGATCAGTCGAGGCCTGGGTTAACAAGCAGTCCCTCCAGGATTTCGCAGGATGTTTTTATGATTGTTGTGGCCCAAAAAGCCTGAATTCGTGGGAGCTTTTTTTTTAAAAGTTGCGATAAAAGTTGCAATGTTTGGAGAGGTTTTTTGCACTAAAAGTTGTGGGAAGAATTCCAAATTTTAAAGCAGATGATTTTTCCAGCTTACTACAGTGATATTCTATATAACAATACAAGAAAAGCACAGGATTGTCAAACATTTCCTATTACAGTGATTTGTAAATTAAGCAGAAACTTCTGCTATACAGAAAAAACTCTTTTGTGCAACAGCAAATACAGACTTTAACACAATATCCATTACAACAGCTAAATTGCATTGAATGCATGTTAAAGAGTACATATGTGGAAATTATGTATTTGCAGCATCTTCATTTGAAAACTCCATATGGTCCTCAACCACTCAGTACCAAGCAGAAAGGAAAAAATAAATAATTTATTCCGTTAGTTTGTATTGTCTATTGGAGTCTGTGTTTTTCCAGAAAAAAAAAAAATGCAGACAATATTCCTGTGCCTAACTCCTACCTGTCTGTCTATCTGCTGCACAGCTTCACACACACACACACACACACACACACACACACACACACACACACACACACACACACACCTTTCATATGGGGGGGGGGGCGGGGACGGGTGTGTGTGTGTGTCTGTGTTCAGACCAGAGATTCACAGCTTTAAAGCTCATTGACAAGATGTAGTAATGAGTTTACCTCTAAAGATGTATGAAATGATCAAACACTGGCTGTAGGGCTAGACTTGCTCGTTTGCTTGTGATTTTATAGTCTCTTGTCACGTGCGCTCCCGCAACAGGGTGCTTTTGGGGCAGGCGGACGTTTTTCAACACAAACCCAGCACTTCGTGCACACGGTCATGATGGAGACGTCCGCCGGCAGGCTCGGAGACACGGAGGAAGGGACGGTGTTGGAAACCTTGTGGGTGAGTGTTTTTTTTTTAATCATACACTGTTTTTTGCTGAAGCGTTCTGTTAATACTTACTGTAAAAACAGAAGTGAACGCAATGTAGCGATGCATTTGATTGGTTAAACTGAGCATTTCAGCATCACTCAGCTGAAATTTGATTGGTGAAATTGGCAGAAGTTGACAAGGATTGCCCAAAATTGCGGGAAAGTTGCGGTGATTGGATAAAGTTGCAAGATGGCACAATAGTTACACTGATTTTGCGTGAATTGACGTGATCGCAACATCGCAAAATAATGGAGACACTTAACAATGACCGCCACTGGTGCTGTTAAATTGGACTACTGTTGGTCAAAGGTCAAGGAGGAGGAAAGGGGCAAGGTGTGTTAGGAGGGAGAGAGAGAAAAGGAAAGGCAGAAGTGTGGAGGTGAGAGTATGGACGTTAAATGTAGGGACCATGACTGGTAAAGGCAGAGAGTTGGCTATCATGGAGAGAAGAAAGGTAGATGTATTGTGTGAAGGTAAAGAGGGAGTCAGACAGGATCATGAGTTTGAAGCTAGTTTGAATGCTGTCAGTGCGTATGCTCCACAAGTTGGATGTCGGGTAGAAGAGAAAGAGGAATTCTAGAGTAAGTTCGATGAAGTGGTAGAGAGTGTTACCGGGGGGAGAGAGTGGTCACATTACAAAAAACGATCATGGTGGGAGATTACTAAAACCTCACCTCCTGTTTCTTGACCGATGAAAGAAGGATCTGCAGAGGAGAAAAACAACACAAATGTATTGTTTTGTATTTTGAGAGCTGCAGCTGATCCAGAGGACTGTTAGTAACTGTTAGTTACTTCACCTTGGGCGCGCTTTGAACATGTGTCGTCAGGTACGTGCTGCTGTGTATGCAGTCTTTTAATTTACATATTTCATATCATATATTTTATTTTAACTCATGGCAAAATTCGATCTGGATCAAAAGATAATTTCGCTCTTGTCATTTATTTCAATGGAGATTTTTTCCGATTTAAGGTCCCATGTCCAGAAGTAGAGGGGGCGTGACTTAGGCTCTCTATTAAATTATAACAACAACAGTATAGGAATAGGTAAAGTAATACATATAACACAGGAAAAGCAATAAATAGCAATGATAAAGCAATCTGAAACAAAGCTAATAAGAAAACAATACTCTAGATATTAACCCCTTGCACTCTGGTCAATTTCCCTAAAAACGCCAAAAAATAACGTACCCAAAGTAAATCAAAAGCTGTTCTTCAACCCTTTGCAGCATCTTCATGGGGTTGGTCTCATTTAAAAGAAAACACTTTGAATTTTTTGGCAAAACAGTCATAATCTCTCTAAGTGCTCCTGCCACTGAGTAACAGTCATCTAAACATACTGAACTTGAAGAAAATAAATTTCGCCTGGGTGTTTTTTTTGCATACAAATGCTTGCAAATAACACACAGCTGTCAGATCCGGCTGGAAAATTCAACAGAAATGTAGAACCAAGTGTTATCAAGCTGAGGTCCAAATTTGGTAATAATACCACAAAAAGTGAATATATTACACAGCTTTTTTCTCAGGTTGTTCCCAGGCATTTTTGAACTGTGCCAAACTGTGCCAAATGGCACAGTTTGGCACAGTTTGGCAAAACGTTTATAACTTTTGAATGCTTCAACATAGAAGCTTCATCTTGGGCTCTAATGAAAGGTGACACTCAGGGCTATCTTGTTAGCTATCCAGAAACACTGTCAATAGTAATGACGCAGAGAAAATGAAGTTTCAATTCTAAACATGCTTTACTGAACAAAAATGTCAATATACAAAACATACTATTTACAAACAACAAATTCAGTTCAATTCAATTCAACTTTATTTATATAGCGCCATTTCACAACAGCAGTCATCTCATAGCACTATCAACTGTAGGGGGAACCCCCACAGTTCCAGAAAGACCCCAGCAATCAGGCGATCCCCTGTGAGCAAGCACTTGGCGACGGGATATTTTACAAGTTGACAGCAATACCCTCTCAATCAAATATAATTTTCTAATCCTACTCATCATCATATTGATTCCTAGAAAATGTGTCAAGATTTTGCTGAGGCGGTCATGCATATCCGTGCCTCTCTTCTGCTCATTGGCCTCTTCTGCTGCTGGGCTGCTGAGGTGAAGGGCCCAGCTGATCAGGAGAAACTTTGTCCTGGTCATTACACTCTTGGGGAAAGAAAGGCTGTACAGGTGTCCCCCTCACCAGTAATCACTGAAGGATTTGCACTTGACTATACCCATGTAAATAATCAGGCCAAAAAATGAGAGCAGGTCGGAGCGTGTGAGGTCAATCCAGGGGCTGGTGGGTGTGTTGTAGTGTGCAGAGCCATGTAGGTTGGTGTTCTCAACAATGTGGTCTAGCACAGATGGAGTGAAAAATAACTCAAACAACTGAATGGGGGTGTATGAAGCTGTTGTAATTAGCTGAGGTCCAGGTGGATTTTTGGGACGAAAAATGGGCTGTGGTGTAATGATGTCAGGGGTGTCGGAATCATGCCACCTCTCCTCAGCTGATGAAGGGCCGGCCGATGTCCCAGGCTGAGGGCTGCCGTCACCACTCTTGCCTCCTCTTCCTCTTCCTCTTCCTCTTCCTCTTCCTCTCCTTCCTCTTCCTCTCCCCAGTGGTGTCCCGCTTTTTGGGGTAGGGCTTTCCTCTTCTGACGAGCTCGCCTGCAGCTCCCTTCTTCTGCACTTGCTGGCAGAGTGCTCGTCTGGCACCCACTCCTCACCAGTCTTCATCTGAAGTTTGTCTATTATGTGAAAATAAAGTCATTTACAAAGTTCAATTTTTATTTTTCACTATTCTCCTATTTTCCCAGAGTTCACATACACAGCACAGTTCTTGTTTTTTTTTTTAACAAGAAAAAATAGCCTAAAGTGCAATAAAAATTATACTAAAACATTATTACATTTCTAGAGGGTAACAAACAACCCACTGGGAGGAGACCCCGGGGCAGACCCAGGACTCCGTGGAGAGACTATGTCTCCCAGCTGGTCTGGGAACGCCTTGGTATCCTCTCTGGAGAGCTGGAGCAGGTGGCTGGGGAGAGGGAAGTCTGGGCTTCTCTGCTTGAACTGCTGCCTCCGTGACCTGGACCTCCGGAAAATCGGTAGAAGATGGATGGATGGATGGATAACAAACAACCCCCCCACACGCACACACAAAAACATGCCACGTAAAAAATGTGTGGCCTTTTTTACAAGAAAAAATAGCCTACAGTGCAATAAAAATTATGCTAAAATATCTATCTACAATGCAGAGGATACCACCCCCCCCCCCGCCCTGCTACAGAGGAACTCTGCACACCAAAAAACTTGTGGCCATGACGCACCGTTGGAATTACCGATCGGTCAAAAGTGATTTTTATTACTATTTTCATCGATAAAGAATAATTTAGCTTATATCACTTACCTGTCCACAACAGCAGTAAGTTCCTCATTGTCAGACGAACATGAAGCTGGTCCGGTTGTAACGGACTCGTGCTTCTGGTCACCCGACCCGGTCAAAACATCTCCGCTTCCACGCTTGCGGTTTTGGCGAACCATTTTTCCAAACAAATAATCCAAAAAAGACTGGCTGATGCTACCGTTCCGCACAGGTCTCAATGTCAGTCACCCAGCGGCTTAGGCAAAAGAGATTTTATGCAGGGAGACGCACGTCAACTGTCAAACTTCTCTGCTTCAATTGGCTCGTATTCGCAGCCGTTGGTAGGCAGGTCCTTCTCGCTAGGTTTTCAGTCATTGGTTCTTCAAGGTTTCAGAAACCCAATTCAAGGCTCTTATTAGAGGTCATTCAAGTCTAAACCAATCATACACTCCTTTGGCTTTCTGTTCACGGCTGTGAGAAAAGAAAGCTGAACAATGCAGCTTTTTTTTTTTTTCCTGTGCGCACTCAGACGCACAGGGCGCACTGTGCGTCTGAGTGCGCACTGAGACGCACAGTGCGTTCTAGGACGCACGAGGGCACCCTGGGACGCACGAGGGCGCACTGAGATGCAGAGACGTGCCCGCCCGCGGTACACCGTAGTGCAAGAGGTTAAATAAATAAATAAATAATGAAACAAATTATTGTAACAAAGCTGGAAATATATAGTATATCCAGTAATGCAAAATGTATTACTCTGGTTGAGGTTGGGACACTTCTGCTGAGAATTCTTTTCATCCATGGGGCTTTCTCCTTTCTAGGGTGATCTCCTCAACATTTTTTGCTAAGCTAGGTACAAATTATTACTCAAAATATCTAGGAAATCTCTAAAACCACAGAGTGAACTGGAAAAAGGCAAACAAGAGAGAACAAGAGATCAAAAGATGCCCCTTGAAAACACAGACAAAACATGTTACAAAAACAATAAAAAACCTCCAAAACTCTCACAAGCAATGCTAAAACTACTATTTACAATGCTAAACTATTATTTACACTATAAACATTGCTAAAACATGCAAAAATACTCAAAAGCGCACTTATTTCAGAATACGCTGCATCTTAACGTTACTTCTCCTCGTGTGGCTGAAACTGGATAATTCTGAGAATCTTCTTCATCCACAGGTCTTTCGCTTTTCTAACTGATCTCCTCAACATTTTTTGCTAAGCTATTTACAAATTATTACTCAAAAAATCTATGACATCTCTAAAAGCATGGAGTCGACCGGACAAAGACGAATGAGTGAGAACAATAGAAGAAAAGATACTCCTTGAAAACACAGACAAAACACGTAACAAAAACAATAATAAAAAAAAACACTCCAAAACTCTCACAAAGAATACTAATACTACTATTTACAATGTTAAACTATTATTTACACTTTAAACACCGCTAAAACACCACAAAAAGCTCACTTATGCCACACAGCCTCTCCATGATGGCTTATTTATTCTGCATGCTAATCCCACTAGCTTCGCTTTTTTCCTGATCAGTAAACCTCTGGCGTGATGTATGATGTCATTTCCAGGATTACCATAAAGACTGATTTCTCAGCTTTCAGGAGCACTTGGAATGAAAACTTTAGATTGAACAATCACGGAGTTACGGTCAATTGAATGAGCGCGTTGCCGGCGAGTGTTGCTGGTGCAGCGCCGGTTGCATTAATTTCCACAGTGAGGTGCTGTTTGAAAAGAGAAAGTCCTAAAAATGAGAACTCCATGACCTGGAAGTCCTGCCTATGTAAAAGTCTGCAAGATATTTCACATCTGTTTACTGCAAAATAGACAAGGTAGAGTTGGATTTAGTGATTTCAATAAGATAAGATAAGATAAGCCTTTATTAGTCCCACAACGGGGAAATTCCAGGATTGCAACAGCACAGGGGTAGCAACACTCAGAGCAATAATCAGAAGGCAAGAAAAAAAACAAGCAAGCAAGAGCAGCTAATATACATATGTACATATTACTATAAAATATATATATACACACAGACACACAGTGCAGAGCATTGTAGCTGGATGGAATAAATATATGAACATATAAACACCCACAGTACGGAGCATTGCAGCTAGGTGGAATAAATATGTAAATATATAAACACACACAGTGCGGAGCAATGTAGCTAGATGGAATAATATGTAGATATATAAACACACAGTGCGGAGCATTGTAGCTAGATGGAATAAATATGTAAATATATAAACACACACAGTGCAGAGCATTGTTGCTAGATGGGATGAAACAGCATAACCGTCTACTTAGTTATCCTACATGGTATGATTATGTGCCCATACATATTCTCACCCTCCATAGTGACCGGTATTTTCCTAGTTGTATACCGGAGGGGACCATTGTGTAAGTCTATTGCATCTTTTGCATTCAAAAAACTATTAGGTTGTTACGTCTTTTTGCTATCTCTGCGAGCAGCCCTGCTTAGGTTGTACAGTCTGACAGCCGTTGGTAGGGAGGACCTGCAAAACCTCTCGGTTGTGCACCTGGGATGATGTAGTCTGCTGCTAAATGAGCTCCTCAGTGCATTCAGTATGTCCTGCATAGGGTGAAACTCGGACTCCAGCAGAGATGACAGTTTAGCCACCATCCTTCTCTCTCCTATCTCCTCCACCGGATCAAGGCGTTGCCCCAGGACAGAGCTAGCTTTCTTGATCAGTTTGTTCAGTCTCTTCCTATCGGCTGCAGTAATACCACTGCCCCAGCAGACCACTCCAAAAGTGATGGCTGATGCCACCACCGTGTCATAGAATGTCTTCAGCAGCACCCCTTGTACACCAAAAGACCTGAGTCTCCTCAGCAGGAACAGCCTGCGCTGTCCCTTCTTGTAGAGTGCGTCAGTATTGTGTGACCAGTCTAGTTTATTGTTCAGATGAATACCCAGGTACTTACAGGATGTCACCATCTCGATGTCTGTTCCCTGTATATTTACTGGTGCTGTGAGGGGTTGCCCATGCCTGCGGCAGTCCACCACCAGCTCCTTAGTTTTCCTCGCGTTGATCTGGGGGCAGTTCCGATGGCACCAGTCCACGAAGTCCTGGATAAGCCCTCTGTACTCAGCTTCATCTCCATTGGAGATGAGACCAACGATCGCAGAGTCATCAGAGAACTTCTGTAGATGGCAGTATATATATATATATATATATATATATACACACAGTGCGGAGCATTGTAGCTAGATGGGATAGATATATAAATATATAAACACAGTGTGGAGCATTGTAGCTGGATGGAATAAATATATGAGTATATAAACACAGTGCGGAGCATTGTAGCTAGATGGAATAAATATATGAATATATAAACATAGTGCGGAGCATTGTAGCTAGATGGAATAAATATGTAAATATATAAACACACACAATATATATATTCTGACAATATATATATTCTTTACATGTTTCAACTGCACTGCAGCCTTCTGACGAAGGCTGCAGTGCCGTGGAAACATGTGAAGAAGGTAAAGACATCTTTCTATTTTATTTTTTGTCTTTCATATGAACAAAAGATAAATAAACACACACAGTGCGGAGCATTGTAGCTAGATGGAATAATATGTAGATATATAAACACACACAGTGCAGAGCATTGTAGCTAGATGGAATAAATATATGAATATATAAACACAGTGCGGAGCATTGCAGCTAGGTGGAATAAATATGTAAATATATAAACACACACAGTGTGGAGCATTGTAGCTAGATGGAATAAATATGTAAATATATAAACACACACAGCGTGGAGCATTGTTGTTAGATGGAATAAATATATAAATATATAAACACACACAGTGCGGAGCATTGTAGCTAGATGGAATGAAACAGCACAACCGTCTACTTAGTTATCCTACATGGTATGATTATGTACCCATACATATTCTCACCCTCCATAGCAACCGGTATTTTCCTAGTTGTATACCGGAGGGGACCATTGTGTAAGTCTATTGAGTCTTTTGCATTCAATACTATTAGGTTGTTACGTCTTTTTGCTATCTCTGCGAGCAGCCCTGCTTAGGTTGTATAGTCTGACAGCCGTAGGTAGGAAGGACCTGCGAAACCTCTCGGTTGTGCACCTAGGATGATGTAGTCTGCTGCTAAATGAGCTCCTCAGTGCATTCAGTATGTCCTGCATAGGGTGTAACTCGGACTCCAGCAGAGATGACAGTTTAGCCACCATCCTTCTCTCTCCCATCTCCTCCACCGGATCAAGGCGCTGCCCCAGGACAGAGCTAGCTTTCTTGATCAGTTTGATCAGTCTCTTCCTATCGGCTGCTGTAATGCCACTGCCCCAGCAGACCACTCCAAAAGTGATGGCTGATGCCACCACCGTGTCATAGAATGTCTTCAGCAGCGCCCCTTGTACACCAAAAGACCTGAGTCTCCTCAGTAGGAACAGCCTGCGCTGTCCCTTCTTGTAGAGTGCGTCAGTATTGTGTGACCAGTCTAGTTTATTGTTCAGATGAACACCCAGGTACTTATAGGATGTCACCATCTCGATGTCTGTTCCCTGTATATTTACTGGTACTGTGAGGGGTTGTCCTTGCCTGCGGCAGTCCACCACCAGCTCCTTAGTTTTCCTTGCGTTGATCTGGAGGCAGTTCCAATGGCACCAGTCCACGAAGTCCTGGATAAGCCCTCTGTACTCAGCTTCATCTCCGTTGGAGATGAGGCCAATGATCGCAGAGTCATCAGAGAACTTCTGTAGATGGCAGTGTGTTGCGTTGTGTGAGAAGTCTGCAGTATAAAGGGTGAACAGGAAAAAAAAAAAACTGAACTGCTTTAAATTAATTAGAAATTACATACCTTACGAAGCAGCTGTACTGTATTCTATGGTTTTTTCTCATATATCATACTGTTTGACAGTCTGGGCTCAAGCAGCCCCTTCCACAATAAGACATATAGGTTCATTATATAATCAAACCCTAAAAATCTTGGACCAAAAGCCCATTAGGTGGCATCACTGTAATGTTTTAAAAAAATACAACCTATTGAGTTTTGAGAGTTTCATTGACCTCTGTTTTCTGAAATTAACGTTCAAATGTTTCCATAAATCAGCACCCGAGCCACTTGCTGGTTTCGTCCAAAGACAGGACGGCAGCAGAGCCACCAGGCGTTCTGTTAACAATAACTGTAAAATATTCCACCACAGAACCACATTTGGACAAACAGCTTTCTCTATAAAGGGCAGTCACATCTGGAACACAATGCCAAATGTAATTAAAATAATAACGGACTTTAAAACATTCACTAAAAAGGTTAAAAACTGGCTGAAAAATAAACAAGAATGTACTCATTGATTGTCTGCAAAGTGAGAGTGAATGAAGGGAAGGAATGAATGTGTTTGTTTATAGTGAGTGACGAAGGGAGGAAGGCCTGAAATAGGCAAATGTGAGTCAGGTTGTTATATTTGTGTATTTATAATATTTATAATATTTATAATATTTATAATTGTGTATTTATAATCTTTTTGCATTGATGTATGTGGTTATTGTGTATTTTCTTTTTTCTTTTTTTACTTGATTCTCTTTTCTAAAGCCCATCCAGGGACAAGAGTTGCAAATTAGCTAATAGCTATACACTCTATGTGCAACACATCAGATTGATTGTCATTGATTAATTGTCTATGTTTATTGCACTGTCCCTGTCAAATAAACTAATCTATCTATCTATCAAAACTGTTCTCTGGGGGGCCCCCGTGCTACCGATGATTGTGTCGGACACACAGTCCCGGGTTCTCACAAACTGAGTCCGGTTTGTGAGGTAGTCCAGGATCCATGATGACAGGTGCTGGTCCACCCCTGCGCACAGCAGCTTGTCCTTCAGGATCATCGGTTGGATGGTGTTGAAAGCACTGGAGAAGTCAAAGATGATCCTCACCGCATTCCCGGGCTTCTCCAGGTGGGACAGAGAACGGTGAAGGAGGAAGATCACTGCATCCTCCACCCCAATGTTATGCTGGTAGGCGAACTGGAGTGGACCCACCAGGAGCTGGTGGAGCTGGTCCCACCAGGGGGCGGAGGTGAGCAAGGAGCAGTCTCTCCAGGGTCTTCATCATGTGGGACGTCAAGGCCACTGGTCTGTAGCTGTTCAGATCTTTGGGGTGGGAAGTCTTTGGTACAGGTACCACACAAGATGTTTTCCACAGCTGTGGTACCCTCCCCAGCTTCAGGCTCAGATTGAAGATGTACTCCACAATCCCACACAGCTGGTCTGCACAGGACTTGAGGAGCTTTGCGCTGATGCCGTCTGGTCCCGACGCCTTCCACGCCTTGATCTTCCTCAGCTCCGTCCTCACCTGGGTCTTAGTGAGGGTCAGGTTTGGGGGGCTGTGTGTTGGGAGTGGGGGGTGTTGGTGGAGAGGGGAGTGGGCAGCAGGACTCGATGTCTTTAGAGGCAGCAGTGGTTGTTGTGCAGTCAGGGGGGAGGACAGTTGGTCAAACCTACTGAAAAACAGATTCAGATTGTTCGCCCACTCCCTGCCCCCCGTGGCCTGGGGGGAGGTATTCTGGAGCCCAGAGATGGTTTTTAGGTTTCTCCAGACCCCGCTGATGTTGCTCTGTTGCAGCTTGTCCTCCATCTTCTTCCTGAAACTGTCCTTGCCTTCTCTGATCTTTCTCCTCAGCTCCCTCTGTACGGACTTCAGTATCTCCCTGTTCCCCGACCTGAAGATCCTGTTCTTCTCTCTCAGAAGTGTTTTTATCTCAGGGTTGATCCAGGGTTTGTTGTTTGAGCAACACCGTATGGTCTTGGTGCGTATGGTGTTGTCCACACAGAAGCTGATGTAGTCCGTGATGGTGTGAGTGAGGCCATCAATGTCCTCACCATGTGGATCGCAGAGCTGCTCCCAGGCGGTGGTTTCAAAACAGCCCTTTAGAGTGTCCATTGCCTCCTCAGACCATAACTTCACTGTGCGCATGGCCACAATAGTCAATCATAATAATGTTGTGGTGACGATTACTCTTTATTTAAGTTGATCATGCCGAGAAAAAGTGAGGAAATTGCACCAAAAAAAAAAAAAAAATGCTAGCATGCTAACTAGCCACCAGTGTGAAGTCATGGTCACCTACAAACCCTATTCAATAGGTGACTGGTATGTATTATAAACCTGCAATTATGCACTGTACAATAGTCCGTTTGGTTACGTGGGTGTGAAGTGACAAAAGGCCTATTCTTTTCTATATGCTTATCGAAGTGCATAGCAACAGTTGCTATTTTTCTCGACTGAGCAAATGAACTAGTTAAACAAATAAAAAATCATAATGGAATTATATGGAACTGTTGCATAAAAGCAATTTTACACTCAAGGTCATACGGTATCATGAATATAACTGTGGTGGTCTTCGGCCTATATATTCATTGATACCATACTCCCTCTTGTGTAATATTTCTTAACCATGTTACTTGCCGGAGTCTCATCATCCTACTGCTCAGATGTAAATATTATGATAATTTCAGACCCACAAAAATTAAGCATTTTTTTCATCAATATGTAATTTTTGGAAGAACATTGCGACCCGAAAAGGATTAAGCGGAAGAAGATGGCTTTCTAACCATTTTGTTGATGCATTTTTTTTATTATTATTTTTGAAAAAATACTGTCTAGTTCACCTTTAAATGATCAACACTAAATTTATAAATTAAAAAAAAATCAAACAAATTACAGTTTTAAAAATTACACAACTACGTTGTTAACACATTTGTTAGAAAATATGTGTAGCCATTCATTGTTTTTACATTAATCTCTTACATTTTGGCATCTTACTATGATAATGTCATTAGCAGCATAGAGAAAATAAGCTATTTTATCCAAAATCATAGCATAAACAGTCTCAAAGTATTTTTAGTCATCAATACAGTAAAATTTATTTGATATATGTATTTACTAAAAAAATACATGTCGGCCTCCGTCGGTCTATGATGACCATGGAAGAGAATCCTAAACGTCTACTCTGCTGGAACAGCACCGCCTGTGGCTGAACAGGCCGATGCGCGAATGACAGTCCCTGTCACACAGGCCACACTTGTGGGTGGTCTCCGTGCTGCTGGGTCTGTGGCGGTTCTTCCTGCGGGTCCTTTTTTCATCTGCTGCGGCAGTCAGTCTCTCTTCACCCGCCTTGAGCTGTCTGGTCAGGGTGCCTCTCCATTTGGAGCGGTCCGTTGCAAGGTCCTCCCAGCGCTCTGTGTTGATATCCAGGGCCTTCATGTCTCTCTTGCAGACGTCTCTAAAGCGCAGCTGTGGGCGGCCAACGTCTCTCCTGCCAGTTGCCAGTTCTCCATAGAGGACGTCTTTGGGGATTCTGCCATCCTCCATACGGTGAACGTGGCCTAGCCAGCGGAGCCTGCGCTGCCTGAGTAGAGTGAACATGGAGGGAAGGCCGGCGCGGGACAGAACTTCTGTGTTGGGCACTTTGTCCTGCCAGGATATGTCCAGGATGTGGCAAATGCAGCGCAAGTGGAAGGAGTTCAGTCTCTTTTCCTGCCGGGCGTATGTTGTCCACGTCTCACTCCCATAGAGCAGTGTGCTGATGACGCAGGCGTTGTACACTGCCATTTTCGTCTTGACAGAGAGTTTGGGATTCTCCCACACTCGTGTGGTGAGGCGAGTGATTGTGAAGGCTGATTTTCCAATCCTCTTGTTGATCTCTGTATCAAGGGAGAGGTTGTTGCTGATCGTGGACCCCAGGTACGTGAACTGATTCACGACCTCCAGCTTGTAGTCATCAATGGTGATGGTTGGTGGTGCTTCCGTGCCTTGCGCCAAGACGTTAGTCTTCTTCAGGCTGATGGTAAGCCCGAAGTCCTTGCATGCCTGGGAGAAGCGGTCCATCAGGGTGTGAAGCTCCTGCTGTGTGTGGGTTGCGACTGCAGCGTCGTCTGCGAACAGCATGTCTCTGATTAGAGCCTCGCGTACTTTGGTTCTGGCTTTCAGGCGGGCGAGGTTGAAAAGCCTGCCGTCAGATCTTGTGTGCAGGTAGATTCCCTCTGTTGCTGTGCTGAAGGCATGCCTCAGGAGCATAGCAAAGAAAATCCCAAAGAGGGTTGGCGCAAGTACACAGCCCTGTTTCACTCCGCTGCGTATGTTGAATGGCTCTGAGACGTTGCCATCGTGCTGCAGTATCCCCTGCATGTTGGTGTGAAACGATTCGATGAGGCTTTGCAACTTTGGTGGGCATCCTATCTTTGGCAGGATCTTGAAAAGGCCCTCTCTGCTGACCAGATCGAACGCTTTGGTGAGGTCGATGAAGGCGACGTACAGGGGCATGTTCTGCTCTCTGCATTTCTCCTGGAGTTGGCGGATGGAGAATATCATGTCTACCGTCGATCGCTCAGCGCGGAAGCCACACTGAGACTCGGGGTAGACACGTTCGGCAAGCTTCTGTAGACGAACGAGAACAACTCGTGCGTAGACTTTGCCAACAACGCTGAGGAGGGAGATGCCCCTGTAGTTGTTGCAGTCGCTTCTCTCCCCTTTGTTTTTGTAGAGGGTGATGATCTTGGCGTCCCTCATGTCCTGTGGTATGGCACCTTCCTTCCAGCACTGGCAGAGGACGTCATGCAATGGCAGCAGTAGGGCGGTCTTGCAGTGCTTGATCAGGTCAGGGGGTATGCCGTCATTGCCGGGTGCCTTGCCAGCGGCCAAGCTATCAATGGCCTTACTGAGTTCGTCGATGGTTGGCTCGGCGTCAAGTTCGTCCATGGATGGCAGGCAGTCGATGGCATCAAGGGCTGACGGTGTCACGGTGTTCTGTCTAGAGTAGAGGTCGGAGTAGTGTTCCGCCCATCTCTCCATCTGCTTGTTCTTCTCTGTGATCATCGCCCCAGTGGAAGATTTGAGGGGGGCCGTCTTGCTCTGAGCCGGACCAAGTGCTTTCTTGATGCCATCGTACATACCACGGATGTTCCCTGTTATGGCAGCGGTTTGAATGTCTTGGCTGAGCTGAGTCCAGTACTCGTTGGCACAGCGCCGAGCAGTCTGCTGAACTTTGCTTCTCGCAGCCCTGAGAATCTGGAGATTCTTCTCGTTTGGGTACTTCTTGTACTCAGCAAGTGCTGAGCGCTTGGCTTCAATGACGGGGGTCATTTCGGTCAACTTGGCATCAAACCAGTCCTGTGACTTCGAGGTCTTCCTCCCAAAGGTAGCCAAGGCTGTGCGGTAGATGGTGTTTCGCAGCTCTTCCCACTTCTGCTTTGCAGATTCTCCTCCTTGTGGTACACCAAGTTCCTTCTCAAAGGTGGAGGCAAACTGCTCAACAAGTTCTGGTTGGGCCATCTTGCTGATGTCAATCCGTGCCTTTCCAGGTTGTCTAGCACGATGGAATTTCTTCAGCTGCAGCTTGACCTTGCAACACACCAATGAATGGTCTGTGTCGCAATCTGCACTCTGGAACGAACGGGTGATTAGCACGTTCTTCAGTGAGGTGCGCCTGGTTAGGATCAAGTCTAGCTGGTGCCAGTGCTTTGAGCTCGGATGTTGCCAGGAAACCTTGTGTTGGGGCTTGGTCTTGAAGAACGAGTTTGTGATGCACAGATCGTGATATGTGCAGAACTCGAGCAGCCGCTGTCCGTTGTCGTTCATTCTGCCCACGCCAAAAGGTCCAAGACAGGAGGGCCAGGAGTCGTGGTCAGCACCCACTCTGGCATTGAAGTCTCCAAGGAGAATGAGTTGTTCAGAGTTGGGGATGATCCTGACAGTTGTTGCGAGATTCTCGTAGAACTCGTCTTTTGCCTCTGGTGTGGCTGTCTGTGTTGGGGCATACACACTGATGAGGGTGACTGGGCCTTGAGTGGTGTTCAGGCGGAGGGTGAGGAGTCGTGCAGAGCCAGTGCTGCCCGGTTCCACCATCTTCAGCAAAGTGTTCTTCACTGCGAAGCCCACTCCGTGTTCCCTGTGTTCGTCACTGCCCTTTCCCTGCCAGTAGAACGTGTAGTCCTTCTCTCTCAGTGTGCCTGCATCAGCTAACCGTGTTTCCTGGAGAGTGGCGATATCCACTCCCAGTCTCTTCAGCTCATTATTGATGATGGCAGTCTTCCTGGTGTCGTTGATGTCCTTGAGGTTAGCAGCGAGTCCTGTCATCATAGTGCGGACGTTCCAAGTTCCCAGTTTTAGAGTTGGTCTCTTTTGTTTTATTGTCTTGCCTGGTGCGAAGGTTCTCAGCCTGCTGTTTGGATTTCTCCTTATCCCCATGCACCCAATGAGGAAAGCAAGCTGTGGCGGGACAACACCTTATTGGCTGGGGGCTGCCCAGCTTGAGGCGGGCGGTAGCTGTCCAGTGAGATCTGATGATCCCTCCCACCGTCGGGAACAACCCCTGGCGCCACGCTCTACACCAATTGAGCAGTGGCTTATAACCGGTAACTGTCATTCCGCGTGTTTTGTCTACGCCAAAGGCGAAGCTGGAGTGTCCTCTCCAGTGATCCGGTGTTCTACCTTCCAGCGTTGGGCGTTGGTAGGATTCAAGCCTGGGCAGGAAGATATGGAGGACAAGATGTTGCCCATGCAGCATGTCCCCCCTCTCCACGTCACTGATGAATCCAAAGAAACAGCAGCGCTGCTACAGTTTGGCACCAGCGCCGTTGCAGGAGCTGCCAGAACGATGTTGAGCACAACATAGAACTGCCTTAGGGGCTCCGACTCCGGATTTTTCCTCAGGGTTGACTCCCGAAGCCTTTCCCGTGACCGGGTATGCCGCAAGGCAGCAGAGGTTTGAAATCAGGGTTTACCTTCCCCTAGATGGGCTACCTTCCCAGGTTGACGAGCCACCATCTACCCGAAGCATCTGGTTTTAAGGCGCCAGAGATCCGCCCTCGCCCCTTCTCCTATTAGTAAAAGCAGTTCCGCCGGGCTTAGAGACTAAACCACACGGGCAGGCTAGGAGTTGGACTTAGTTGTCAGAGGCTTTTCGAGACGCACGCCATAAGGAGCATTTTATGAGCACTGGGAGCTTAACCCCAGTGCCGCTCCTGGCTATGACAACCTTGGAGAACACTATGTTGGACTTAATGGAACTTCGCTGCAGTGGTTTAGATCTTATTTATCTGATAGGTTCCAGTTTGTTCATGTAAATAATGAGTTTTCTTTCAACTCAAAGCTTAGTCATGGAGTTCCACAGGGATCTGTGCTAGGCCCTACTCTTTTTAGTTTATATATGCTTCCGTTAGGCAACATTATTAGAAAGCACTGTATACATTTTCATTGTTATGCAGATGACACACAATTATACCTGTCAATGAAGCCAGATGATAGTAATCAATTAGCCAAGTTAGAAGCCTGTCTTAAGGAAATCAAAGCTTGGATGACTTGTAATTTCCTGCTATTAAATTCAGATAAGACTGAAGTCATTCTTGTTGGTCCAAGAAACCTTAGAAATTCCTTTCCAAATCAAACTTTCAGTTTGGATGCAGTTACTCTTTCTCTTAATAGCTCTGTGAGGAACCTTGGAGTTATTTTTGATCAGGATTTGTCCTTCAATTCACATATTAAATTTGTTTCTAAGACTGCCTTCTATCATTTGCGTAATATTGCCAAGATTAGGAGCATCTTGTCTCAGAGTGATGCTGAGAAGCTGATCCACGCTTTTGTTAGCTCGAGATTAGATTATTGTAATTCTTTATTATCAGGCTGTCCTAAAACATCTTTAAAAAGTCTTCAGCTGATCCAAAATGCTGCAGCAAGAGTTTTAACAGGTACTAGAAAGAGAGATCATATCTCTCCCGTTCTGGCCTCCCTTCATTGGCTTCCCATAGAATTTAGAATTAAGTTTAAAATCCTTCTTCTTACTTACAAAGCTCTAAACAATCAAGCTCCTTTTTATTTAAAAGATCTGATACTACCGTATTATCCTAACAGAGCACTACGCTCCCAAAATGCAGGATTACTTGTAATACCTAGAATCTCCAAAAGTACAATGGGAGGCAGAGCCTTCAGTTATCAAGCTCCTCTCCTGTGGAATCAGCTGCCAATCTGGATTCGGGAGTCAGACTCGATCTCCGTTTTTAAGAATAGGGCTAAAACCTACCTTTTTGATATAGCCTACAATTAGAGAGGGACCATGTGTTTCTGAACCCTCCCTTAGTTATGCTGCTAATAGGTTTAGTCAGCCGGGGGACCTCCAGTAATGCACTGGGCCTCACTCCTTTCCTCACTCTCTATGAAATATTTTTTTTTTGCTGGTCATTAACATTTGTTTGTTCTCTCCCATAGATTGAGTCCCCATCGTGCTGTTTGCTCTCTACATGTCTGTTCTTTTCTTCTTCTCTATCCCCTCACCCCCCAGCCAGTCGCAGCAGATGACTGCCCCTCCCAGAGCCTGGTTCTGCTGGAGGTTTCTTCCTGTTAAAAGGCAGTTTTTCCTCTCCACCGTCGCCAAGTGCTTGTAAATACTTATGTATTTACTAAAAAAATACATGTATTCTCCTTTTAACAGCATTAATCTGCTGTGTTTTGCTCTCACAATAATGATGTAATTAACAGTGCAAAAAAACAAGAGTCAATTTTTTTTTATTTATTGTATTGAGTTCACTATCATCCCTTACATTAGATTTCACTACAAACTGATTGCAGGGTAGGTAATTCGTGGATGATTTTGGACACGGCATTTGTCTGCTCCTGAAAAGAATGTGGGACTTTAGCAGAAAGCAAGTCCTGCAGTAGCATGTGGTATACAAAGCTGTTGGCCATTCCTTTCTTTGCATGCGTGCATGCACACATCTGTGCATCATGTGTTTATTCATACTGTAATTATAGCACACATACAGTACAATTAAATTGCTAAAATTTAGATGCTCTAAACTAATGATTAAATTTTATAAATCAACAAATGGATAATAGATAGTGTTTGTTTTGAATGTGTGTTATTCCTTTGATATTCATCATTTGCAGGCCGTAGGGAGTATATTAGGACAGTAATTGGAAGCCAAACAAACAGCAGAGCGGTGGATCTAACGCTTGTGCAAACATGTTTACTGCACTGTGGAAATGCTGGGTCTTATTCACTCTCTATACTCCAGCTTATTACACCTGCACTAACACAGACTGAAGTTCACTACAGCTGAATGAACTCAAAGGACATTCAGATCCAACTTAAACATATCTGGAATTAACTTAAAAACACTGAAATCTTTTTCTATCTAAACTTAAGGCCTCTCCCTATGAAATTCAGTTAAGCAAACAACTATGTTTTTTGGGTGAGGAAATTCTTCAGGATCTACTTTGTAGCCTACCCACCAAGATGAAGAGCTGTCATCAGTCACACGGTGTGACCTCTCTTTGTTAACCAACAGGTTAATGAAAGGATGCACTGATGTGTGGAATTACGAACCGATTATTCAACTTCTGGGGTATACCAAAACGTAATATTATATTATTATCATAATATTATATTATATAAAACACAACATGCAGATGGAAGATGGCAGCTGATGATGTATTTTGCCTGTTTTTTTCTTATATGTATAGTAGTTGCCTAGGTAATGTTCTGTTGATGGTCGTCAACACTTGATGTCATGCATAGACTGTTAGCAGTTTTACACAGCACAGACAGACTGACAGTTAACTTGACACAGTTTTCACCTGCTCTACGTTGAGAAAGATTGGGCTCCTTCACAACACCACAAAGGTGTGTGATTAGATTCAAGTCAATGGCACTGAACTTACACCCACAAATCCCCTGAACTTATTGCATCAAATGTACCTGTACTTACTTTCTCAGACTTAGGCTGCATGATGGAAAAATTGCACTAAAAGGTTACATAGTGACTTACAATGAGACCAAGGCTGAACCTCATTCTCCTCCCTTGCAGACTCATTGACTTTAGGCACATTCACGTGAAGTAAAGGGTTATCCCAATCTGAAATCAGGAAGTGGCTGACTGCTCACTCACTGACTTCATGAGCCCTTAAATGAGCATGCTGACTTAAGGAAAGGGAATTACCCACAGTTCAGAGTACCATTCCAGGTGTTGTGTGGGGATTTGACATTTGGGGCTTGCCGTAGTCTGTGCCGGGGGGTTGAGGGTGATGATGTCAGGCGGGCTATGGCCAGTGAATATATTGCCCGAATGACTTGCCCGAATGGTAAGTCCGCTGGCCGGCGTTGTTCGTTGGCTTTGGATGCAATAAGGCGTTCTACCACCGCCCGATCATCGATCCAAGCGTGACACCAAAAATTCAACCATTACGGTGGCTTCCCCTCACTCTGTGGGACGATGTCACGGCGGAACTGAACAGACTGCTTAAAGCTGGCATCACTGAGAGGGTGGATGCTTTACCTTGGATATTGAACATCGTGGTGGCCAGGAAGAAGACGAGTGGCATCCGGCCGTGTATTGACCTGAGGATGGTGAATAAGGCGATTGCTCTGGACCAGGGGTGTCCAATCATGTGCCATGGAGGGCCAAGACCCTGCAGGTTTTCTCTTCTACCCAGTCTCTTCAGCAGGTGTTTTCACTTATCAGCAATCAGTGGGAAGAAATTCAGTGGAATCTGTGGTTGAAGATACTGGTTGGAAGTAAAGCCTGCAGGGTCTTGGCCCTCCATGGCACATGATTGGACACCCCTGCTCTGGACAAATATCCACTCCCCACGATGGAAGAACTTACCACAACATTTAGCCGCTCAAAAGTGTTCACAAAGCTGGATCTCCGCCAGGGTTATCTACAGGTGCCTCTTCATCCAGCCAGCTGAAACTTGACAGCGTTCGTGACCCACATGGACATTTTCAGGTACACCCGCATGCCTTTTGGTCTGAGCTCAGCACCTAGCTGCTTTCAGAAGATCATGTCCACGATTCTGGCCGGCCTCAAGGGTGTAGTAGTGTACCTGGACGACATCGTGGTCCACGGCGCATTGCGGGAAGAGCATGATGGTCGTTTGGGACAGGTGGTGGAGGTGCTACAGGAGCACGGAGTCACATTGAATGGGGAAAAGTGCATTTTCATGGCAGACTCCATCAAGTTTGTGGGATTCCGGCTGGTGGCCAAGGGTCTGAGGCCCCTGCACTCGAACGTGGAGGTGGTCCTGCATCTCCCAGATCCCACGACACCCGCACAAATCTCCTCGTTCTTTGGCATGGTGAACTTTTACGGACCTTTTAGTTCCCATATTCAGAGACAATCAAACCACTCCGGGATATTCTGAAACAGGATACACCATGGCAGTGGACCCCCGCCTGTTCAGTGGTGGTTTGTGACCTGTGACGTATCTGGTTCAGCGGTGGGGGCGGTTATGTCTCAAGTGCAAGACGGTACCAAACGCCCAGTGGTGTTTGCACTGAGGTCTCTTTCAGCGGCTGAACAGAAATATGCCGTGGGTGAGAGGGAAGTGCTTGCCTGTGTTTGGGCGTGTGAGCGGTGGCACATCTATCGCTACGGGCGCCACTTCACCCTGTGAACGGACCACCGGGCGCTGACAACACTACTGGAGACAACAGGCTCGGGACACAGACCCCTAGGGATCCACAGGTGGACGGAGCGGCTGAGGGCCACAACTTTACTACCCAGTTCACCCCTGAAAAAGAGAATGTAGTGGCGGACCTCCTGTCCCGTGCCACGACCAACACCGCACAACCAGACGACAACGATGGTGACAACCCCATGGAGGCGGATCTGGTCAACATGCTGCACGGACCCCTCCGGGACATGATATCCCTCCAGGAGCTCCGGACAGAGTTGGAACGGGACCCCACGTTGTCACAAGTCTGCTTGGTCATCAGGGAGGGTTGGCCCACGAAAGTGCAGGGCAAGCTGGTGCCTTTTCATTGGTTTAGGGATGAGCTGAGCTGTTGGAGCGGGGTGTGTTTGGCGAGGGGACACTGCACGTTGATCCCGGTGTCTCTGAGATCACGAGTTCTGGCGATGCTCCACGAAGGCCATCTGGGCATGCTCAGGTATCGATAAGGACATTGAAACCACGGTAAAGAACTGTGTCCCATACTTGGAGAGCGGAAAGACCGGCAGACCACCCCCCCACCCCTATCCCTGCGATCATTGCCGTACCCAGAGGGCACTTGGAAGCACATCCAATTAGCCATCTGCGGCAAACTGCATACAGCACCCCCGAGCAGCCGGTTTTTGCTTGTGGTCTATGATCTGGTCTCCAAATGGCTGGAGGTGTTGCCCTCTAATTCAGTCACGACGGACATGGTTACGGGTTTCCTCTCATCACTGTTTGCCAGATGGGAGGTCCCAGATGCCATCACTACAAACAATGGCTCACAGTTCACCTCTGGGGGATTTGAGGAGTTTTTGGGTGTTAGGGGCGTGGAACACATCAAAACCGCTTTCTATCACCCCCAAGCCAATGGGGGCTTAGAGCGTTTCAACAAGACTCTAAAAAAACGGGCTGAGGGCTCATTTGGCGGACGGCTTCACGTTTCTGGACACCCTCCAGAGCACACTCCTCCACTACAAGGCAACGGCCCATGCCACGACAGGGTGGTCCCCGGCGAAACTCATGCTGGGGCGTGAACTCCACCTGCCCCTAGACCGAATGAGGCCACCCACAACCCCTTCTCAGAGGAACACAGATCCTCCACAAGACTGGGTCGTTGCCCAACAGCGGAAGATGAAACAACGGTTCGACAGGAAGCACAGGACGAAGGCCCATGGACTTAAGGTATCAGACCGTGTCTGGATTAAACATCCCAACCACATGCATAAATTGCAGCCTTTCTGGATGGGGCCCCTACAGATCATGAGGCGGTGGGGCCGGGACACATTCAAGCTCTCAGACGGGTCATGGTGGCACTCCAGATGACTCAGGAAGTCACTGATCCTGGAATCCCAGAGTCCAGGAGCTATGGCAGAATGGACTGGTGTGGGTTGGGACTCATCTGATGTGAGTGTTAGGGACTCGCAGGTGCGGCCGACGGTGCCTGGAGCAGGTTCCCCTTCTGTGGGGCGCTCGACTAGGACGTGTCAGAGACCAAAATACCTGGATGATTCTGATCTGAAAGTAGCACTAGCCAATGCGTGTTGGGAAGGGGCGGCAGAATAATCTGCCCCAAACACTGGAGGGTGTCCTGGTAGTCTTTGTTGATTATTTTTATTGTTCTGTGTGTAAAAAAACAAAACAAAACAAAACAAAAAACCCTAAAAAAACGTCTATGTTACATGTGTTCTAAGGGATACATCATATATATATGTATGTG
Organism: Pholidichthys leucotaenia; assembly: GCA_020510985.1. Taxonomy (NCBI): domain Eukaryota; kingdom Metazoa; phylum Chordata; class Actinopteri; order Cichliformes; family Pholidichthyidae; genus Pholidichthys; species Pholidichthys leucotaenia. Next base: position 140,320,859 of record CM035846.1, on the reverse strand, counting down.
TGTCTGTGTGTGTGTGTGTGTGTTATTTGAATGAATGAATGAATCTTTATTTCGGATAGATTAAAAGTAAAGATTAAAAAGAAACAGAATAATATAACAAAGGGGAAAAAAGAAAAAAAATCCAACAAGGTCAAATTAAACAATAACTCCTCTGATTATACAGTTCAACATAAGTTATCTGAAATAGGTGATGGCTGAAGCCGCAGCTTATATTGCCCACCCATATTCCATCCAAGAATTCAAAAGAAAAACAAAACAAGAGCGATTACAATTTGGAACAAAGCTAAGACAAAATGTGACAAAAAAAACTAAGCAACAACACAACACAGACTGGATATGACAATCCTTATGTGATTTTACATGTCATCTTGTATATATGTTTGGAGTATTTCTTCCTTTAGTTTTTGTTTAAATTGTCCAAGCGTTGTACATGATTTTAATTCAGGTCCAAAATCGTTCCATAATCTGACTCCTTGCACTGAAACACAGTGTTGCTTGGTGGTAGTTCTCACTGAAGGTTTTTGAAATATACACGTTCCTCTGAAATGATATTGTTTCTCCCTTATTTGGAACAACTTTTGGATATTTGTGGGCAGTGATAGATTCTTCACTTTAAAAATTATTACTGCAGTTTTAAAGTCAACCAGCTCTTTCAACTTGAGAGCTTTTAATTTAAGAAAAAGTGGGTTTGTTGGTTCCCTGTAAGCAGCTTTGTTTATTATTCTAATAGCTCTCTTCTGAAGCATAAAGACTGGATATATGTTTGTTTTATATGAATTTCCTCATACTTCAGTACAATATGTCATGTATGGGAGTATTAATGAATGATACAAAGTATATAGTGTGGGTTGATTCAGCAAATATTTCACTCTGTGTAGTATTGCAATTGATTTAGATATTTTACCTTTAATATAATTAATATGTGACTTCCAACACAGTTTATTATCAATTATTACTCCAAGAAATTTAGTTTCAGATACCCTTTCAATCCTTACACCATTTACATTGAGTTTAGATACTAAGTTGTTGTGATGGTTGTTAAAAACGATAAATTCTGTCTTACTTAAATTGAGCATTAATTTGTTTGAATCAAACCACAGTTTAAGCTTTCCTAATTCCTTTCCGGGTGTATCCAAAAGTTGTTCCAAATTGCTTCCACTGCATAATAGATTAGTGTCAACGGCAAACAATATTAAATCCATTTTTTCCGAAACTTTACATATATCATTTATATACATATTGAATAACAGTGGCCCCAAAACTGAACCCTGTGGGACTCCACAAGTAACCTTCAGTAACTGTGAGTTTTTGTTACCAACACATACATACTGATATCTATTCTTTAAGTAACTACATAACCAGGACAGTGCTACCCCCCTAATACCACAATTTTGTAGTATCTTTAATAATAAATTATGATCCACTGTATCAAATGCAGTTTGGGGAGTTTGCCCAACCAGTTTACATGTGTTTTGTGGACTTGGAGAAAGCATGTGACCGCGTCCCTCGTGGTTTTTTGTGGGGGGTGCTTCGGGAGTATGGGGTATCGGGCTTGTTGTTACGAGCTATTCGGTCTCTGTACGACCATTGTGAGAGTTTGGTTCGTATTGCCAACACTCGGTCGGAGTCATTCCCAGTGAGAGTTGGACTCTGCCAGGGCTGCCCTTTGTCACCGATCCTGTTCATAATTTTTATGGACAGGATTTCTAGGCGCAGCCAGGGAATGGAGGGTGTCATGCTTGGTGACCACAGGATCTCATCTCTGTTGTTTGCAGATGATGTTGTCCTGTTGGCTTTATCCAGCAATGACCTACAGCTCTTGCTGGGACAGTTTGCCGCTGAGTGTGAAGCGGCTGGGATGAGAATCAGTACCTCCAAGTCCGAGTCCATGGTCCTCAGCCGGAAAAAGGTGGATTGTCCTCTCTGGGTTGGGGACAGGCTCCTGCCCCAAGTGGAGGAGTTTAAGTATCTTGGGGTCTTATTCACGAGTGAGGGGAAAATGGAGCGAGAGATTGACAGACAGATTGGAGCAGCATCTGAGTGATGCGGACGTTGTACCGGTCTGTTGTGGTGAAGAGGGAGCTTAGTTCTAAGGCAAAGCTGTCGATTTACCAGGCAGTCTATGTTCCTACTCTCACCTATGGTCACGAGCTTTGGGTAATGACCGAAAGAACAAGATCGCGGATACAAGCGGCTGAAATGAGCTTTCTCCGTAGGATTGCTGGACTCACCTTCAGAGATAGGGTGAGGGGCTCAGTCATCCGGGAGAGGCTCAGAGTAGAACCGCTGCTCCTCCACATTGAAAGGAGTCAGTTGAGGTGGTATGGGCATCTGATTAGGATGCCTCCTGGACGCCTCCCACTTGAGGTGTTTCAGGCACGTCCCACTGGGAGGAGATCCCGGAGCAGACCCAGAACTCGGTGGAGAGACTATGTATCCCAGCTGGTCTGGGAACGCCTTGGTATCCTCTCTGAAGAGCTGGAGCAGGTGGCTGGGGAGAGGGAAGTCTGGGCTTCTCTGCTTGAACTGCTGCCTCCACGACCCGGACCTCCGGAAAAGCGGTACAAGATGGATGGATGTATCAAATGCTTTTTTAAGATCCAGGAATACCCCAACTGAGTACTCTTTATTTTCAACGGCAGTTGATATTTTTTCTATAAATTCCATTAGAGCAATTGCAGTTGTCCTCTTGTGTCTGAACCCATATTGTTGATCACACAATAAATTATTCTTCATTATGAAGTTGTCAATTCTCTCACAGAATATTTTTTCAAGTATCTTGGAAAATTGCGGCAATAGTGAAATTGGTCTATAGTTTGAAAGTTCCCCTCTGTCACCTGTCTTGTATATCGGAATTACTTTAGCTATTTTCATTGCATTGGGAAATATACCTGTTTGGAGAGACAGGTTACGGGGGTCTCCCATCCGAGTCTTTAGGGGGGTCTCCATGTTTTGTAAGGGAGGGGAATGTTGTGTGGGGATTTGACATTTGGGGCTTGCCATAACCTGTGCTGTAACACGGCTCCGGTCTCATGTTATTCAGACATAACACAAGGGTTTCTCAAGGAAAAGCTCCTGATTTGTCACCTGTTCATCACTGACCACTCCCTCACCCTGTTCCACCCCCCCCCCCCCCAAAAAAAACCCCCAAAACATAACAGGTAAACACAGAAGCATGGAAGGAACAACTCCAAACATCATTAAAAAGAAGATGTTTACATGTCAGTATAATGTAGCTCACTGGTCTGCAGTGTCTATAGTTGCATACATGTAATAAAACATTTTTTTCATTTACAAACAGGGAGCAATGAACAAACATTACAGTTTATTGAGCTTTGTATTGAACATGACTCCAAATTCCCAGGCCACAGAAGTGCATCTACTCAAGGTTTTAAGTAAGTATTCAGCTGGTATATTGATTGATTATTGATTCATATTGATTGATTATTGATTATGATTATTTAATAAGCCAGTGGATGACTATAACTAAAGATTTAAGATACTGCATTTAACACATAACATATAAATTAAAGATAAATAAATAAAAATAAATATATAATAGTACAGACATTATTTATCAACTATTTTGTGTAATTTTCATAAAAAAGTAAAAATATTTTTTTCATAATTACTTCTCATTCACTCTCTAAGGCTAGTGCCTTCAAGATATTTAGATCAGGAAACTGATTCCTTCTATTCCTTGGCCTTGAAGATAAAATCGTTCTTAAAATAAAAAGCCCAAACCCCACAATACTAAGCAGCGTGTTTGTCATACACCATTGTCAAGGTAGGGTGACATGTCATAAAGTGTCCCATTCCTTTTATACCATTTCAAGCCCCCATAGACTCACACACTCACACACTTCTAATAGCTGTCACCTAAGTCTAAAGGGCTCAGGGCTTGAGGGTTTAGGGAGGAGATTGAGATTTGGCCCAAGTGTCATTATGTGAAGACTTGGGCTGTTGACAACATCAGGCAGAGCTAGACGATGCAAGAGCAGGAGATGGCATCGATATGCTTTGTGGTATACCAGATTATATTGTGTTTCTTTAAATTATCACATGAATCATGTATGACTCTTTTGAATAGCTTGACTGATATAACAACTAAATACAGTAGATGATAAATTAGATGTGCTGTCAGCAGCAGCGGCTTAGAGCTCACAAATTAAAACGAACCATAAAAAGCCCTTTATAATTACAAATCTTCCAACCACTATATGTATACAATTCTGTGATATGCGGTGAGGTTCATGGCTGGTGAGGCACTGAAGCTTTCAGAGTCAGCTTTACTGTCATGATCTGGTGAGCGCACTCTCCCCCGCCCGTCCGGTTCAGCTTTCACCTACTCCGCTGGCAATCATCTCCACCTGCGTGATGAGACGCACCTGTTACCTCTGATTCGCCAGCGCTTAAATAGACCTTCTCTTCAACACCTCAGCATTGAGTATACTACCTGTTTCAGCAGTAAGTTCTAATTTTCCTCTAACTTGAAAAACCTTCTAATCGTTTGCTTACATCTCCACAGGTTGCTACCTCCTCTGTGGTGCGTCTCCAGAGTTGTGCGCTCACCTGCCTCGTCACCATCACCATGTCAGCGACCATCATCACCCAGTCAGACACCTCACCCAGCTCTACTTCTGCCTTCCAGTATCACCTTCTGGTTTGCCGTAGTGCTGGGTTCTTCTGCCGGGCTCTCTTATACTCCCACGTGAGTGTTGTCCCATTTTTCCCTATCTGAGTCTCCCTCCTAATCTAACTTGCTTTCGTCTCTCTCCACAGGCTGGGTGTTCCCCTGACGAGTGGCGTTTTTCTCTTGCGGAGTGTTTCTCTTGCATTAATAAAATTCAAGTCAAACTTGCTTCTCTGTGTCATAGTGTGTTTTCTCTGTTGTCACTCCCTGCACGTGAGCTGTCAATTAATATCAATCATGACAGAACGACCCAGCCATGGTGCAAGCTCAGCGGGAGTGACATCAGTGGAACACTCTGCTTTAGACCGTTTAGATGCCACAGAGAGGCAGGTGGCCATGCTTACTCAACAGCTGCAAACCATTACGCAGCAGCTGGGCACGGTCGCTGAACAATTGGGCCATTTGTCTCAGCCGGTTCCTGTCCCTCCACCTGTTGCCCCAATTTCTTCTACCATGCGCCGAACCACCTCCGTTCCCTCACCTCCCCCGTATGCGGTGGAGGTGGGGAACTGTAGGGTCTTTTTCAGGTTCAGGTTCAGGTTCAGGTTACTTTATTTGTACCCGTAGGTAGATTTGTTTTGCAGTCTGGTGACACCCATATTTACAAGCCACAAATTACATTCAACATAGACACAAACACAGGCACACATGAAGCTGACTATAAACATGATAAAAATACTCAAGGCTCCATCAATCAGGGTATAAAAAGACAAAGAGACGGGAGAAAAACCAGAGGTAAGAGAGAAGGGTCATATTAAAAGTTAAAAACTAGTCAAAGAGGTTAAAAACTCAAAGGTCAAAAACCCAATAAAATATTTAGAACCCAAGTAACATCCTACAAAAATAAGTAAATACAGAATGGAGTTAATAAATAGGTACCTAAATTGTGTGCAATATATTGTTACAGCTTGTTCAACTCTTTGACAGCAGCAGGAACAAAGCTGTTTTTGTAGCCCTGGGTTCTACTTTTTGGGACAGCAAACCTCCGTCTTGAGGGAAGAAGGTGAAAGTTGCAGTGCAAAGGGTGGGAGTCATCATTTAAAATGGAGGTAGCCATCCTTTGTACTTGTCTGGTGTACAGGGATGTCAGGCTCAGCTGTGGCTCACCAAGCAAATGACTGGTCCATCTAACTACCTGATCCAAGGATTTCCTCTGTTTCAGTTTTATCTGACCAAACCCTGACACTAAAGAAAAGGATAAAACAGATTCAATAAAAGCCCGATATATGGTGCATGTTTAGGGCGCATATATTGTATCCATATTTAAGATAAGATAAGATAAGATAAGCCTTTATTAGTCCCACAACGGGGAAATTCCAGGATTGCAACAGCACAGGGATAGCAACACTCAGAGCAACAATCAGAAGGCAAGAAAAAAAAAACAAGCAAGCAAGAGCAGCTAATAAACATATGTACGTATTACTATAAAATATATATATATACACACACACACAGACACACAGTGCAGAGCATTGTAGCTGGATGGAATAAATATATGAATATATGAACACACAGTGCAGAGCATTGTAGCTAGATGGAATAAATATGTAAATATATAAACACCCACAGTACGGAGCATTGCAGCTAGGTGGAATAAATTTCCCACATATACCTAGCAGGCATGACGGTGCATATTTTGGAGGCTTCACGTCTTAATGGACAAAGACGACCTGACCCTGCAGAGACCTATGGGAGGTGTGAAGTTGGTCTGGCAGGAGATGGGAAGTTGGAGAGAATGTCCCAGCAGGAGCCCCGAAGGCTAGAAGGATAAGAGACAATGGGGACGCCAAGGAGTCTCGGGGGCTGTATGTTTGCTAAAGGACTGTAGGTTGGGGGTGTGTGACTTGGGGAGAGTATAAGAACTGTGAAGGATGATTGTTCTCTCTCTTTTCGAGATTCTGTGATTGATAGAGGATGTAACCCTTCAATAAACCTATCCTGAGAAATAAACTCAGTCTCGTCTGTGAAAGGCATCCTCAACACTGGTGACCTACGACAAATTATGGCCGGTGGCGACGATCTTCCCACACCGGACTCTTCAGGAGCCAACCGGGTTAACGCAGCTACCACACTACAGCTGCCCGATTTCTGGCAACATAACCCGCGCTCCTGGTTTACCACTGTGGAGGCGCAGTTCCACCTTCGGGGAATTTCAGCGGACGCAACGAGGTTCTACCATGTTGTTGCGAAGCTGGACAGCCTCACAGTGCAGCGGGTGGAGAGCCTGACCAACCACCCGCCCCAGGATGACAAGTATGGTGCACTGAAAGCCGCCCTCATTCGTGCCTTCACCCCCTCGCAGGGACAGCGAGCAGAGAAGCTTCTGGCGCTAACAGAAGGCGAAGCAGACAGGCCGGCAGATCTGATGGCGAGGATGATGAACCTGAGAGGCGAAGACGACGACAATTTTATCTTCGCCCGCCTCTTCCTCAGAACACTACTGCCAGCAGTGAGAGTCACCCTGGCCAGCTCACAGCTGCTCAACAACCGTGACTACCATGGGCTGGGCCAGGAAGCACAGCGGCTCGTCGACGCCCATAGACGACACGCAGCCACGACGGTGGCAACGGAGCTGAATGCATCTCCGCGAGACGAGGGGAGACCAGAGGCCGCAGCACCGGACCCACTGACGTCAGCAGCGGCAGAGACCAGGAGAAGCGGAGCGGACGGCACCCTCTGCTTTTACCATCGACGTTTCGCCGAGAGGGCGCGCAGATGCATCCCACCGTACCGATACAAGCGCCAGGGAAACGGCAAGACCAAAAGTCGGTAGCAGCTGCTGCTCTCGGCGTGAAGAACAAGCTGCTTTTTGTGACGGACGCGAATTCAGGGAAGGATTTCCTGGTGGACACAGGCTCCCAGCTGAGTTTCGTCAAGCCTTCCTACGTGGACCTGCTGGCGCCTTCCAGCGGACCCCTGGTGCTAGCGGCAAACGGCTCGACGATCAAAACCTATGGGGAGAAGACGCTCCTCCTATCCTTCCACGGTCGCACCTTCGAGTGGACTTTCGTCGTAGCTGCAGTTAGCAATAACATGCTAGGTGCTGATTTTTTGTGCTCAAATGGTTTATTAGTTGATCTTACTAATAGACGTAAGGTAAATGCACTGTCTTTCCACTCTATCTCCTGTACGGCTCGGGTGGCCCCGCCTTCTGCATATCCCAATGTCACAGCTGCGGGTGGTAAGTTTCATGCACTACTCAATCAGTTCCCAGCACTCACGGTCCCAACATTTTCAGCATCAGTAGCCAAACATGGGGTCGAGCACTTCATAACTACCTCTGGCCCCCCTGTTTTTGCAAAAGCTCGGCGCTTGGACCCAGCTAAACTGGCCATCGCGCGTGAGGAATTCGCCAACTTGGAAAAACTGGGCATCATTAGGCGCTCTAACAGCCCTTGGTCTTCACCGCTGCACATGGCTCTTAAGGCCGATGGCTTGTGGCGGCCTTGCGGTGATTTCCACAGGTTAAATAATGCTTCAGCACACGACCGCTACCCGATTCCGCACATCCAGGATTTTTCGGCACATTTGGCGGGGGCGCGCATCTTTTCCAAAATAGATTTGGTGCGCGGTTATCACCAAGTCCCAGTCCGCGCTCAAGACATACCCAAAACGGCAGTAATAACCCCCTTTGGGCTTTTCGAATTTTTGCGCATGCCTTTTGGCCTCAAGGGCGCCGCACAGACGTTCCAACGTATGATGGGTGCAGTGTTGCACGGCCTCCCTTTCGTGTTCGTCTATTTGGATGATATTTTAGTAGCCAGTACATCCGAAGACGAACACGAACGCCACCTCACAGCGGTTTTTCAGAGGCTGACAGAGCATGGGTTAATAATTAACCCAGCGAAATGCCAGTTCGGGGTAGCGCAAATCGATTTTTTGGGCCACCGCGTTTCTCCAGAAGGAGCGGTCCCGCTGCCCGATAAAGTACGCGCGATAACGGAGTTTCCCCAACCGCAGACAGTTAAAGCATTGCAAGAATTTTTGGGGATGGTCAATTTTTATAACCGTTTCCTCCCCAGCGCGGCACAGCTCATGCACTCACTGTACGCGGCACTAAAGAAGCAAAAACTTGCAAATAAGGTTGAGTGGTCCCCGGAACGGGAGCGCGCTTTCTCCCAGGTCAAGTCGGCCCTGGCGAACGCTGTGTTATTGGCACACCCGGTGCCAACAGCTCGCATGGCGCTAACCACGGACGATTCCGACGTAGCAGTTGGGGCAGTTGTCGAGCAACTGGTAGCAGGGAGCTGGCAACCGCTTACGTTTTTCAGCAAAACATTGTGCGATAACGAGCGGAAATACAGCGCGTTCGATAGGGAACTTTTAGCCCTGCATTTGGCCATCCGCCACTTCCAGTTCTGGCTGGAAGGGCGCCGTTTCACCGCGTTTGTAGACCACAAACCATTAACATTTGCAATGGCCAAGATTTCAGAGCCTTGGTCGGGCCGACAGCAGAGACAGCTGGCCGCGATTTCGGAGTTTACCACGACATTCAACACGTGGCGGGTAAACACAATGTAGTGGCAGATTGTCTCTCGTGCGCAGTTGCAACGCCAGGCCCCCAGGGGGCAGACACGGTGGCCGTGGACGCGGGCCAGGCTTGCGGCGCGGAAGCGCTTGCAGCCCCGGTCTGCGTGGGCTTAGATTATGCAGCCATGGCCGCCGAGCAGGTTAGCGATGCGGATGTGCGCGCGCTTCAGTCTGGGCCAACAGGGCTAAGGCTGGAGCACTGGGTGCAGCAGATAGGTGTGCCCCTTCTAATCTGCGATGTCTCCACGGGGCGCCCCCCGCCCCGTGGTCCTAGCTGCATGGCACCGCCGCGTTTTTGATTTAATCCATTCGCTGGCACATCCGGGGGTTCGCGCATCGATCAAAATGGTGGGAGAAAAATTCGTTTGGCCGGGGCTGCGTAAACAGGTAAAAGAATGGGCCGCAGCCTGCGCAGCGTGTCAAAGAGCAAAGATACACAAGCACACGCGGGCCCCCTTGGAACCTTTTCACATCCCGGCCAAACACTTCGACCACGTGCATATCGAATTGGTGGGACCCCTCCCGCTGTCGCAGGGGTTCACACACCTTCTAACCATGGTGGACCGCACCACGCGCTGGCCAGAAGCGGTCCCCCTGGCGTCAGCTACAGCAGCAGACGTTGCGCGCGCGTTTTTAATGGCTTGGGTCGCGCGTTTTGGAGTCCCGTCAGACCTAACGTCTGACAGGGGTCCCCAATTCGTTTCCGAGCTCTGGTCATCCATGGCACTCAGTCTGGGGGTGAAAATTCACTACACTACCGCTTATAACCCCCAGGCCAACGGTTTGTGCGAACGCTTTCACCGGTCATTGAAAGCAGCCTTCAGAGCGGCTCTCACGGACACAAATTGGGTTGATAAACTTCCATGGGTTTTATTAGGGTTGCTCTCAGCACCTAAGGAAGATTTGCAAGCCTCTCCGGCTGAGCTAGTTTTTGCCCAACCCCTCCGGTTACCAGGAGAATTCCTTCCAGAGAACCCCGCACCAAATCGCCCACCCGCTCAGCTGCTGCAGAGCGACACGGGATCAAACACCCTCCCCGGCCCAGTTCATCACAGTTTCCCATGCGTTTTTTGTGCCTAAGACCTTAAAGAACGCAGAATTTGTCTTTGTCAGACACGACGCTCAGAGGCCAGGTTTAAGACCACCTTATGATGGACCGTTCAGAGTGTTGGAAACTGGGGAAAAACATTTTTTGCTCGATTTGGGTGACAGGAGGGAATTAGTCTGCATTAACAGACTCAAACCCACTTTTGTTTTGGCTGATGAACAAGTGCAGTTAGCCAGGGCCCCCCGTCACGGCAGGCCGCCGGGGAGACACTGTTCTAAGCCTTCACAAGGATGTACTAACGACTCTAATCCACAGATGCAAGAAACGGCTACAGTCAGATCGAAACCTGCTTACAGCAGATATGGCAGGAGGTTGAAGCCCAAGCAGTCGGAAGTGTGATATGTTGTGCCATTTTCTGTTCTGTGTGATATAAGATGATTCTATGCATATTGGGGTGTACTTTGTCCTAATTTAGACGTTTTTTGGGGGGGGGTTATATGGCGCATGTTTAGGGCGCATATATTGTATCCATATTTCCCACATATACCTAGCAGGCATGACGGTGCATATTTTGGAGGCTTCACGTCTTAATGGACAAAGACGACCTGACCCTGCAGAGACCTACGGGAGGTGTGAAGTTGGTCTGGCAGGAGATGGGAAGTTGGAGAGAATGTCCCAGCAGGAGCCCCGGAGGCTAGAAGGATAAGAGACAATGGGGACGCCAAGGAGTCTCGGGGGCTGTATGTTTGCTAAAGGACTGTAGGTTGGGGGTGTGTGACTTGGGGAGAGTATAAGAACTGTGAAGGATGATTGTTCTCTCTCTTTTCGAGATTCTGTGATTGATAGAGGATGTAACCCTTCAATAAACCTATCCTGAGAAATAAACTCAGTCTCATCTGTGAAAGGCATCCTCTACAGATAAAACATTGTCATTATGGTTCGGTCAACTTGGAAGCGTGCAAGTTTTCTCAAGCAATGCAAATGTTGCTGACCCTTTTTACACACCCTTTCACAGTTCTCTTCAAAGTTTAAATTACTATCAATAATCGTCCCAAGATATTTGTAGGATTGTACACATTCGGTGGTCTGGCCTTTTAGTACGGTGACTTTGTGCCTGGGAGTTTTTATCCTAAAGTCAATAATCATGTCTTTAGTTTTTGTCGTATTCAGCTGCAGGTAGGAATAGCACTTTAGGTCAGACAATGTACCATTGACCCTTACTCTCTGCGTCCTGTTGGTTAAGAAATCCAGACCATAAAAACAATTAAGAGCATTAGCCAGCTCTGTGTCTGAATTAAAACCATCTAAAAACACACGATTACTGCGCTCTGTGCTCTGAAGGCCTGCAAAAGTTTTCATACTGGCCCAGGCTGAACCAAGTTTCTTTGTTGCCATCTTGCTTTCCAATTCTGATTTATAATTCTGTTTTGCTCTTAAAATTTCAGATTTCAGCTCTTTTGTGGCAACCGGTAGCTCAGAAACAGACCCCTGTTTAAAGGCAAGTGCTTTCCTCTGTAAGCAGGAGTTAACTGATTTTGTAACCCATGGTTTGTTGTTAGGATATATTTTGACACGTTTACGTGGAACGATCTTATTTTTACAGAAAGACATGTATGAGCATGTGACATCCACCAAAGAGTCCAAATCTTCCCTGCAGGCCAGTGTGAACATCTCCCAGTCTGTACAGTCAAAGCATTCCTGGAGGCTGTGCACTGTTTTATGCCATGTTTGGCTGTATTTGGGCCAGGTCCGGGGGGAGTACCCGGATGACACAGCAAAAGTTCATTTTATAACCCTCCTGCTGTGGGATAGGGCCTTCAGTTGGGCCCAAGCCATTCTTGACAGCCCAGAGGGTCCCACTTATTCATTTGAGAGATTTGTGGCCGAATTCACTTGTGCGTTTGACCGTACAGAAAGCGAGGAGAATATCATGAGCCATTTAATGTCACTTCGTCAGGGGAGCTGGTCTGCTGCCGACTACTCTGTGGAGCTCCAGGTTGTCGCGGCGGAAATCAGCATGGAATGACGTTTCGTTATGAAGCATCTTCCTCCAGGGGTTAAACAAACACCTCCGAGACGACCTTGCGGTTGATGCCGTCCCTTCCTCCTTGGACCGTCTAATTGATCATGCTGTCAGTCTTGACAGCTGATACCGCAAGCGCGCGAAGGAGCGCAAAGCCTCCTCCTACCTGCCCAATATGCGCGCACCTCCTTCAGCTTATGACACAAGTAGAGCTGATTCCTCTTCTAAACCTATGGAGTTCGGCCGGGTCCATCTGACTCTAGAAGAGCGCCAGAGGTGAAGGAGAATGGGCACCTGCATGTATTGTGGCTCCCTTAAGCACACACTGCAGGGGTGCCAGCTGAATCCCAAAAGATGCAGCCCGTCGGTCGCCATGGGGGGTCTGACGGGCGGGAAATCCAATCATCCCCCCAGTAACTTCTCCATTTCGGCCCTCATTCATTTGCTGGGAGTCGAGAGGAGCGCTAAGGCTTTAATTGATTCATGGGTGGAGCAGAATTTCATCTCTGCGTGCGTTGTGCAGGATGTAGGCATCCCCACAATCAAATTGCCCATGTCCCTTAATGTTACTACATTGTCAGGCGAAAAAGTGGCCACCATCACCGAGAAAACGAAGCCAATGGCCATCCTTCTTTCCAGCAACCACCGGGAGACTATTTTGTTTTATATTCTCCCTAAATCCAGTCACCTGGTGGTACTCGGTTACCCGTGGCTCAGGAAACATAACCCTATCATTAATTGGGCAAATAATTCCATCTCTTCCTGGAGCCCGTATTGTTTGGCATCCTGTCTCAGCTCTGCCGTGTTCACCTACGCTGTCCATCTCTTCCCCTCTGGTAGAGCCGCTGGACCTCAGCTTTGCCCGAGGTCTAACATGATCTCGGAGAGGTCTTTAGCAAATCTAGAGTGCTTTCTTTACCTCCCCATCGCTCCTATGATTGTGCTATAGACCTTCTCCCGGGTGCACGACTGCCGTTCAGCCAGCTCTACAGTATTTGAGAGAGGCGATGGAGAGCTATATTAAAGATTCTCTGAACACCGGCCTCATTCGGCCTTCGTCGGCTCCTCTTGGGCAGGGTTCTTTTTGTCAGGGAGAAGGACGGTTCCCTGTGCCCGTGTATTGATTGTCATGAACTCAATGCTATAGCGGTTAAGGACAAATATCCCCTGCCCCTGATAAACTCTGCGTTTGAGCTCCTTTAGCGTGCGCGAGTGTTTATCAAATTGGACTTGCGGAACGCTTATCATCTGATTCGCATTCGTGAAGGGGATGAATGGAAGACGGCCTTTAAAACACACTTGGGGCAATTCAAATATCTGGTGATGCCATTCGGGCTCATCAATGCCCCCGCCGTCTTCCAACGTATGATCAGTGACATCCTCCGCGATATGGTCAGTCAATTTGTTTACGTTTATCTCAACGACATTTTGATTTTTTCACGCACGCCAGAGGAACACGCAGTCCACATCAGGGCCGTTTTACAATGGCTCCTGGAGAATCAGCTTCACGTAAAGGCTGAGAAGTGTGAGTTTTCCACCTGCTCTACTTCTTTCCTGGGCTTTATTGTGGCTGAGGGAGAGCTGAGGGCCGACCTAGCCAAGGTGGAGGCTGTGCTAAATTGGCCTACACCCCACTCCTGCAAGGAGCTTCAGCGCTACTTAGGGTTTGCAAATTTTTATTGTCGTTTCATTAGAAACTATAGTGGGGTAGCGCAGCCTCTGACCCAGATGACCTTGGTGAAAGTGTCCTTTAGTTGGTCCGAGGCAGCTGAACAGGCCTTTCACAAATTGAAGGGTTTGTTCTCAAAAATGTCGGTGCTGGCAATGGAGTAGGTGTGTGCGTTGCTGGCTCCTGCTATATTTTTTTCTTTACTTTTTAAACCCTATTTTGCTGTAAGCTGTTAATGTTTTGGACATTTAATACGTGCAGAATTTGTTTTGAGTTGTGAAATATGTCCAAAACAAGAAAGCAGACTGAAAAGGAGGCAGCAGGGAACAATACTAACACCAGCTTAGCTGAGGATGCTAATATCAGCCTTAACCCTGCACTTGTTGCCTTGCTTGAGCAACACAGAATGTCCATAGCTGCTGACTTCAAAGCTTCATTTGAACTTATTAATGGTAAGCTGGACAAAATTCAAGCAGATGTGGCGAACCAGGAGCAACGCATTGGCGACCTTGAAAACAACGCGGAGGACGTCAGCCAGCGCCTAGCGGCGCTTGAAGTTACATGTGAGTCAATGCAGGAGGAGAACAAACTTTTGAAAAACAAACTTTCTGACCTGGAGGGAAGAAGCAGGAGGCTGAATATTCGTCTGGTGGGTCTGCCGGAGTCCTTTGGTGTGGGTCCACGGCCATCTGAATTTTTTTCTCGGCTGTTGGTGGACGTCTTTGGCGCACAAACTTTGCCATCTCCCCCAGAGCTGGATAGAGCCCACCGCAGCCTCATGCCCAAGCCGAGTCCGAATGGGAAGCCGCGCGCTGTCATTATTTGTTTCCACCGGTTTCGGACCAAAGACTTGGTGATGAGAGAAGCGCGGAGACGCCGTGGGACTTTGGAATATCGTGGGCATAAACTTCAGTTCTACGAGGATTATAACGCCGACGTTCAGAAGCAACGAGCCGAATATAAGGAGGTTATGTCCGAGTTGTACAAGAGAGGTTTTCGTCCTTCTCTTCTTTTCCCCGCCAGGCTCCGGATAACTCTTCCAGACGGCAAAAACCAGTGGCTGGCGTCCGTCTCGGAGGCCACCTGCTTCATGCAAACCATGGAGAGAAACCAGCAATTTTCGCCTTGAACTGGACATTTCTGGGTTGACCAGCTGCCGCGCTGGACTGCTTGTTACTTCATTGAAGCTGCACTGACTGGACATTGATGCATTTTTAGATGTTTAAAAACAAGGTAAAATTGGCTCCCTATACGTTGTTGTTTACTTAATTCTTTTTTTAATTTTATCTTATTTATTTTTTTTTTTTTAGGGTAAAATGTTCATATTATGCAGGATTGAAGCCAGTTGTATGGGAGCATTCTGTTAGGATGAAAATAGAGCAGGAGATGGAGCGGTTGCTGTTTTTTTGCAACCGGCTGGAGTGTTGTTATAGGTTTGGTTGTTGGATTTTTTTATTTATTTTTTTTTTATTTTTTTTTTTATTTTTTTTTTTTTTGTTTTGTTTTTTGTTATGGTTTTATTTACACCCCCCTTACCCCCTCCTTTTTTTTTTTTTTTTTTTTTTTTAACCCGTACCTCACTTTACTCTTCTTTGGGCTACACAACATAATATATAAATTTTACTCTTTGAATGAATAGTAATCTTACTTTGGTAAGCTGGAATGTGAAGGGGTTGAACCATCCAATTAAACGAAAGAGAGTCATGTCACGTCTAAAGCAGTTTAAGCCTGGGGTATTGTTTTTGCAGGAAACCCATTTGCAGGATTCCGACCACTTGCGTTTGTCAAAATGTTGGTCAGGACAATTTTTTCATTCAAATTTTAAAGCTAAGGCCAGGGGCGCTGCTATTCTTATTGATCGAAATATCCCATTTATTCCCTCTAATGTTGTATTAGATAAAAATGGACGATTTGTAATAGTATCAGGTAAACTTGGCGATAAACATGTCACCTTGGCTAATCTGTATGCACCGAATTTTGATGATGTGCACTTTTTTCGCAACCTTTTTTCGCAACTTCTAGATTTAAATACTCATTCTCTAATTCTTGGGGGTGACTTTAATTTGTATATGGATCCGATCTTAGATCGCTCATCTTCAAAACCTGCTAGTCTTAATAAATCTGCAACTTATGTTAAGTCTTTTCTTGAGGAATATAGCCTTACAGATCCTTGGCGTTTTTTACATCCTAACGGCAGGGACTATTCTTTTTTCTCTCACGTACACCATACTTATACCAGAATAGATTATTTTTTTGTTGACAATTTATTAATTAATAACCTTTGCTCTTGCAGTTATGATAGCATCTCGGTTTCTGATCATGCCCCTCTTGTACTTAAAATGATCCTCCATGGATGTGACTCCATGAGAAAGCATTGGAGATTGGATCCATTATTACTTACAGATGAAAAATTGGTTGCGAATATTTCTTCTAAAATTAATTTTTTTTTGAAAGAAAATAAAACTCCTGGTATGCCAAATAAAACGATATGGGAGGCCATGAAGGCATTTCTTAGGGGGGAATTTATTTCATTGGCAGCATTTAAAAGACGATCCTTAATACAGGAACAGAAGGCTATTTTAGATCAAATCCTGGACATTGACAGACAATATGCTCAATCTCCATCACCCGCTCTGTACAAGGAACGTATGACATTACAAACTAAACTTAATTTACTTTCTACTCGACAAATTGAAGGTTGTTTAATAAGGAACAAGAGTGAATTTTATGAACATGGCGAAAAAACCAGTAAACTTCTAGCTAATCAACTACGTGGTATTAGAGCTAAGCAAATTATTACTGGAGTTAGGACAGATAAAGGAGAGGTGACATCTGACCAACAAGTGATTAATGATATTTTCAGGTCATTTTATTCCAAATTATATACCTCAGAATATACAACAAACTTAAAGGATTTGGAAATTTTTTTTGATTCTATTGATATTCCTTCGATTTCTTCAGAATCTCGGCAAATTTTAGAAGCTCCCATCACAAAAGAAGAAATTCAGCTGGCAATATCATCCATGCAATCAGGAAAATCTCCAGGACCTGATGGGTTTTCCGCTGATTTTTTCAAAAAATTCTCTGACGACCTCGCCCCTTTCCTTTGTCAAGTTTTTACAGAGTCGCTTGACTCTGGTACACTTCCTCCTTCATGCTATCAGGCCTGTATCACTGTGTTGCTAAAAAGGATAAGGATCCTGTTGATTGTGCTTCTTACAGGCCTATTTCCTTGTTAAATACCGATGTTAAAATTTTGTCAAAGTTGTTAGCTTCAAGGTTGGAAAAGATTCTTCCTTTTATAATTTCACAGGACCAAACCGGTTTCATTAAAAATCGCCATTCTTTTTTTTTAACATGCGGCGGTTGTTTAATATTATTTATACTCCTCACCACAACATACCTGAATGTCTTATTAGTTTGGACGCTGAAAAGGCATTCGATAGGGTTGAGTGGGAGTATTTGTTTTTTACTTTGGAGAGGTTCGGTTTTGGTCCTTCCTTCTGTTCCTGGATTAAACTTCTCTATGCTAGTCCTTTAGCTTCAGTGTTAACTAATTGTCGCTATTCTGACTATTTTAGACTTTACCGTGGTACGAGGCAAGGTTGTCCTTTGAGCCCGTTGCTCTTTGCCTTGGCAGTTGAGCCGTTAGCTATTGCAATCCGTGGGAGCCGGGACTTTCTAGGCATTCGTAGGGGTGGCATTGAGCATAGGGTTTCACTCTATGCTGACGATCTTTTATTATTTCTCTCCAACCCACTTACTTCATTACCCGCTATACTCAACATTTTGGATAGTTTTAGTAGGTTTTCTGGTTATAAAATTAATCTTAATAAGAGTGAACTGTTTCTGATTAATGAAAAGATTCAAGTTCAGGATTTTGAAAATTTTCCTTTCAAGGTTGTTATTGATCATTTTAATTATCTTGGGATATGTGTCACTAAACAATTTAATTACTTGTTTAAAAATAATTTTCTCCCCTTACTTGACCAGTGCAAGCTAATACTTTCCAAATGGTCCCCATTATCCTTGTCTTTAATTGGCAGAATCAATTCTGTAAAAATGATGTTACTTCCAAAGTTTTTATATTTGTTTCAATGTCTCCCCATTTTTATTCCTAAATCCTTTTTTAAGTCTTTGGACTCTCTGATTACCTCATTTATTTGGAATGGTAAACATCCGAGATTGAGGAAAGTTTTTCTTCAAAGACCCAAATCAGTAGGTGGCATGGCTCTGCCTAACTTTCAATATTATTACTGGACAGCAAATATCAGGTGCATGTTATATTGGAAACATTTTTATCTGGAACCCAAATCACCTATTTGGATCCTTATGGAGTCACATGTGGACAATCAAACCTCCCTACCGGCAATTTTAGGTTCACCACTTCCCCTTGCTTTGTCTACACTGGGTAATAATAAAGTAGTTCGTCAGTCTCTTAGAATTTGGTCTCAATTCAGGAAAAATTTTGGTCTTCAGTTTTTTTCCATTAGAAGTCAAATTGCCGCAAATCATTTATTTACCCCATCAACTATTGATAGTGCATTTCATATATGGCACAGAAAAGGTTTAAAATCTTTTGCGGATTTATATTTTGATGGTCAATTTGCAAGTTTTTCTCAACTTTCCACCAAATTCGACATCACTTCTACACATTTTTTCCGCTTCCTCCAGGTCAGACATTATGTGCAAACCATGACAAAACAATTCCCTCAAAAACCTTCTGATAATCCTCTAGATGATTTTTTATTAGTTAAACCAACTTCTAAGGGGGTAATGTCAGTTTTATATAATTTAATTTCAAATTTACAATCTTCTTCTCTGGCTGCTATCAAATTGAACTGGGAACAAGATCTTAATTTTACTTTTACTGATGAACTGTGGGACTCCATTCTTGGCCAGGTTCACACTGTATCAATGTGTGCTCGTCACGCTCTTATTCAATTTAAGATTGTACACCGGATGCACCTGTCCAAGGTTAAGTTAGCACGTATTTACTCGGATATAGACCCAACTTGTGAAAAATGTGGTAGCGCTCCTGGCACTTTGCTTCACATGTATTGGTCCTGCCCTGCATTGATGAATTTTTGGCATTCTGTTTTTATCACTATGTCTGAAGTCCTGCAATATCAAATTAAACCTGATCCATTATGCGCCATTTTTGGTGTGGCTCCAGAACTTGTCTTGCCAAGTTCCAAATTAAAAGTATTCAAATTTTCATTATTATTGGCCAGACGTGCTGTATTACTGAAGTGGAAAGACTCTTCGCCCCCTTCACATTTACAGTGGATAAAAGATATAATGTCCTGTTTGGATTTAGAAAAAATCAGATATACAGTCTGTGGCTCTGAAAACAAATTCTATAAATTATGGCGCCCGTTTCTTGATTTCTTTGAAAGACCCACGATTATAGTTTCTGAGTAGCTCATATCCCCTTTACCCCACCCCCACTTCACACACACAATTTTTCTTTGTATTTTTTTTTTTTTAATTATTGTTTATTTAAAGGTTTTTGTGCTTTGAAGCATTTACATTTGTTGGCTTTAAGTTCTAGTTTTTCACTGTTTGGTTGAAACAAAAATGAAAATTTCTAATACTTTGTATTGTATTGATACTTCAATTAATAATAATAAAAAGACCTTTGAAAGAAAAGAAGGGTTTGTTCTCCAATGATCCAATCTTGGCCCAGGTCAACCCTCAGCTCCCAGTTTATTTTAGAGGTGGATGCTTCTGACTCAGGGGTGGGCGCTGTTCTATCGCAGCGTTCAGCCTCAGATCAGAAGCTCCATCCTTGCGCGTATTTCTCTCGGCGGCTCACGCCTGCCGAGAGGAACTACATCATAGGAGACCGGGAGCTGTTGGCCATTAAGTTGGCCCTTGAGAAGTGGAGACACTGGTTGGAGGGAGCGGCCCAGCCTGTAATTGTGTGGACCGACCATAGAAATTTAGAATATCTTCAGTTGGCCCACAGGCTGAATGCCAGGCAGGCCCGCTGGGCCTTATTCTTTGCTAGATTTAATCTTACCATCACTTAGAGACCCGGCTCTCGCAATATTAAACCAGATGCTCTCTCCTGCCAGTTCTTTCCTGACCCTCCTACCCCTCCCTCCCTTCCCCAACCCATTGTCCCACCCTCCTGTTTCCTTGGAGCGCTCACGTGGGACATTGAGTGGAAGGTCTGGCAGGTTCTATCCACAGAACCTATAGCAGAAGGGGGCCCTGACGGTTGACTGTTTGTCCCGGCCGCTCTCCGCAGTGACGTCATCAAGTGGGGCCACACCAGCTTCTTTGCATGTAATCCTGGGATCACTCGGACTATCAACCTCATTTGTCAGGTGTTCTGGTGGCCCACTCTGTGAACTGATGTCCGTGATTATGTCAGCACATGTCAAGTCTGCTGCTGCAACAAATCGGATTCCTTGCCCCCTTCTGGCCTTCTCCACCCACTCCCCATCCCTCACAACCCTGGTCCCACATTGCCCTGGACTTTGTTACCGGACTTCCCCCTTCTCAAGGTAACACCGTTATCCTCCCCTGCGTGGATCGCTTCTCTAAGGCAATCCACCTGGTGCACCTTCCCAAACTATCCTCTGCTTTTGAAACGGCGAACCTCCTCACCAACCATGTCATCTGCTTACACGGTATTCCTATGGACATTGTGTCTGACCAGGGCTCTCAATTCACTTCCCAATTCTGGAAAGCCTTCTGCTACTCCTTAGGTACCACCATCAGTCTCACATCTGGGTACCATCCACAGAGCAACGGGCAGGCTGAGTGCGCCAACCAATCCTTGGAGGCCTCCCTTAGGTGCGTGGCAGCCTGCAACCCGAGTTCATGGAGTACTCATCTGACCTGGGTGGGACTCCCACAATTCTGCGATCTCAACAGCCACCGGGTTGACCCTATTCGAGGCATCTATGGGGTACACCCCCCCTTTGTTACCAATGGCGGAGAGGGACGTGGCAGTTTCATTGGTGGGGGCCCACGTATGCTGCTGTCGCCGGCTATGGAAAGCCACTCGTGCTACCCTCTCCCATTCAGCCGAACTCAACCGCTAGTACGCTGATCGCAGGCGAACTCTGGCTCCAAAGTATTCCATTGGGCAGCAGGTGTAGTTATCGGCGGACCAGGTGCCATTGACAATGGAGTCCAGGAAGCTTTCTACTCATTTCCTGGGCCCATTCCCCATCTCTATGATCATCAACGATATCACGGTCCACTTAAAGCTCCCGCCAGTGATGCGGATACACCCCACCTTCCACATTTCAAAGATGAAACCCCTCTCCACCAGCCCTCTCTGCCCTCCACTGAAGCTGCCTCCTCCCTCTTGGATCATCGACGGCCAAACCACCTACACAGTCCAGAGGATCCTGGACGTTCACCGTTGGGGCCGGGGGCTTCAATATCTCGTCCACTGGAAGGGCTACGGACCAGAAGAAAGGTTGTGGATCCCTGGTTCCAACTTTCACAACAAGGGGATGAGCCGGGCCTTTCACAAGGCACATCCCACCAAGCCCAGTGGACTGCCAGGAAGCGCTCCTTGGGGGGGGGGGGGGGCTGTCATGATCTGGTGAGCACACTCTCCCTCGCCCGTCTGGTTCAACTTTCACCTACTCCGCAGGCAATCATCTCCACCTGCGTGATGAGATGCACCTGTTACCTCTGACTTGCCAGCGCTTAAATAGACGTTCTCTTCAACACCTCGGCGCTGGCTCGTTGGATATACTACCTGTTTCAGCAGTAAGTTCTAATTTTCCTCTAACTTGAAAAACCTTTTAATAATTTGCTTACATCTCCACAGGTTGCTACCTCCTCCGTGGTGCATCTCCAGGGTTGTTGTGCACTCACCTGCCTCGTTACCATCACCACGTCAGCAACCATCGTCACCTGGTCAGACACCTCACCCAGCTCCACTTCTGCCTTCCAGCATTGCCTTCTGGTTCGCCGTAGTGCTGGGTTCTTCTGCCAGGCTCTCTTACACTGTTGTCCCATTTTTCCCTATCTGAGTCTCCCTCCTAATCTAACTTGCTCTCGTCTCTCTCCACAGGCTGAGTGTTCCCCTGGCAAGTGGCGTTTTTCTCTTGCGGAGCGTTTCTCTTGCATTAATAAAATTCAAGTCAAACTTGCTTCTCTGTGTCAGTGTGTTTTCTCTGTTGTCACTCCCTGCATGTGAGCTGTCAATTAATACCAATCATGACATTTACCCAATACAACTTAAATTCAACATGCAGTTGAAAACTTGCATGGTTTTTATAATCTGCTAACCATACATTTTTCAAATCAGACTTTATAAATAATTTTATCAAAATAAATGTAAGGTATTTTATTGAATTACCCCTTAACATAGCCTGGTACATCACTTAAGTGGAGACCTGTTTAGGCACACAAGCATTGTTACGGGAACATCACCTTTTGAAGTTGTGATATCCTACCGTGTAGCAATGATCACACTTGAGTTATTTCTTTGGCTAACTCTGCCGTTTATTCTGCAACACACATAATATGACTGAACATGGATTCTGCGCGGGGTTTTCACACTCTTGTTCTAATGTGTCCCCTTAATAGTAGTGCTGAACAATACAGGTAGTTCCCCCTAGAGGCATGTGCCAGTAATGTTTTAAATTAGACTTGCAGTCTACCACATCCCTCCCCTCTAGATTAAACTACTTTTAATTACACTAGCCAATTATGCTAGACATCCTGGAACTCCCATTTAACCCTAAACAATCACAGTTACTTTTAACTTCTTAAACACATGTGCCATACACATAATTTCTTTCTCTCTTTTTTTTTTTTTTACATGTATAACACACATAACAGTCTAACTGGGGATTTGGTTTGACTACCGCATCCCAGTGAGGTTCCAGGACGCATTCTTGTCCTGTGGCTGGGGAACTCACTACTGACTAAGTATAGTCCTTCAAGTAGTCTGGAGCTTTCCTAGCTCGCTGAGATCTTCTCACGGCGGGTGAGCCAACTGCAGGTGAAGACTCAGACTGCTCCACTGTTTCGGCTGCTGCAGTGCTGCCCGTAGAATCTGCAGAGACGGTTACCTCAGGTTTCACCTGAAGTGGTGGTTCGTTGATGCTCTCCTCAGGATGGGTGTCAGACAACACCTCTGGTGCCATCGGCAGGGGAATGGAGCTCCTACCACGAACTTGGTCGATGTGTCGCCTCACCACTTGTCCATGACCTAATGTCACCTTGAATGACACAGGGCCTGTCTTTTCTGTTATTTCTCCTGGTACCCAGGCTGGTCCTGAGCCAAAGTTGCGGGTGTAGACCACGTCTCCTTCTCTCAGTATTCTCTCTCTAGCATGCATGTCATGATAACCTTTTTGTTTCTCTTGTTTATCATGCACTTTGTTTCTGAAGTCTGGATGTATTAAGTCAAATGTTGACCTCAACTTCCTTCCACACAACAGCTCAGCTGGTGACTTGCCAGTTGTAGATTGGGGTGTTATTCGATAGCTGAACAGAGCTCTCGACATTCGGGTTTCAATAGAGTCTCCTGTCATCTTTTTCATGAGTGACTTGAACGTCTGCACGGCCCTCTCGGCTAAGCCATTAGAAGAAGGATGGTATGGCGCAGTCGTGATGTGACGTATGCCATTCTTTTCAGAAAACTCTTGGAACTGTTCATTCGTAAAACATGTACCGTTATCTGATACTATGATTTCAGGTAGCCCATGTTGGCTGAAACTCTTTCTAAGACATTCAATGGTAACAGTAGAAGTAGAGCTACTCACAGAATATGCATCGATCCACTTTGAGTATGCGTCAACTATGATCAGGAACATTCTTCCCATCCATGGACCTGCGTAGTCAATGTGAATTCTTCTCCATGGTTTATCTGGAACTTCCCAGGGATGTAGTGGGGCTGCTGGAGGACTGTTCCTGTTCTCCTGGCATGCCGCACATGACTTCACAAGCGCCTCCACCTCTGCATCCATGTTGGGCCACCACATGTAACTCCTCGCCAACGCTTTCATGCGAGTGATGCCAGGGTGTGCTTGGTGTAGTTGTTGCAGTAAGGCATTCCTACCAGGTGGTGGAACAACCACGCGTCCTCCCCACAGGATACAACCTTCCTGGGTGCTGAGCTCATCCTGTCGTCGGGCATAGGGAATGAACTCAGGACTGTTCATCTTCGGCCATCCTCGCAAGATGTATTCTCGCACTCTTGCTAGAACAGGGTCTTTGTCTGTCCACTTCTTTATTTGTTGTGCGTTCACCAGGGGCACGCCGATATCTTCAAACAATAGCACTCTCTCCTCCTCCTCAGGCGTGCTGTCTCTTCCTCCATCCAAGGGTAGCCTACTCATCGCGTCAGCATTCGTATGGTCCCGTCCGGCTTTGTAAACGATGGTGTACTCATACGCTGCTAATGTAACGGCCCATCTCTGAATTCTCTGAGATGTCATCTGGGGTATGGCTCTCATTTCACTGAACAGTGAAATTAGTGGCTTGTGGTCAGTCACTATAGCGAACTGTCTCCCGTACAGGTATTTGTGGAATTTTTTTACACCAAATACTACTGCAAGGCCCTCCTTGTCTAGCTGGGAGTAGTTTTTCTCAGCTGCACTAAGAGTTCTTGAGACGAACCCTATGGGTCTCTCTGAGCCATCCTCCATACGATGAGAGAGTACAGCACCCACACCGTAGGGTGATGCGTCACACGCCAGGATGAGTGGTTTGTTTGAATCATAGTGCACTAACACACTACAGGACTGAAGTAGCGCTTTGGACTCTTCAAACGCCTTCTGCTGCTTGACCCCCCATGACCATTTTTCTTCCTTCTTAAGTAAGGTATGTAGTGGTGCCAGCAGC
This sequence comes from Pholidichthys leucotaenia, assembly GCA_020510985.1. Taxonomy (NCBI): domain Eukaryota; kingdom Metazoa; phylum Chordata; class Actinopteri; order Cichliformes; family Pholidichthyidae; genus Pholidichthys; species Pholidichthys leucotaenia. The sequence continues at coordinate 140,296,066 of CM035846.1, read as the reverse complement.
GTGGAGAGCTTTGGGAGGAACCTATGGTAATAGTTCAACAAGCCCAGGTAGGCTTTTAACTCAGTAACATTTTGTGGCTCAGGTGCCTCCGCAATGGCTTCCACTTTGTCTGTTAGAGGGTGTAGACCACTGGCGTTGATCTTGTGGCCTAGGAACACCACCTCTTTTCCCATGAACTCACACTTGCTTCTTTTCAACCTCAGACCGCTTTTCTCCAACCGTTGAAGCACTTCCTCCAGCGTTTTCAGATGTTCTTGTTCATTTGGTCCTGTACAAAGGATGTCATCCAAATAAATGGCAACATTCGGAATTCCACCTAGGATGCCCTCCATAGTTCTCTGAAATATAGCAGGACTGGAAGCTACTCCAAATGGTAAGCGTGTGTAGGTATATAAGCCTTTGTGTGTATTGATGGTTACATACTTTCTTGATTCTTCTTCCAAGACTACTTGTTGGTAGGCGTGACTCATGTCTAATTTCGTGAAGTGTCGGCCGCCATTCAGCTGTGCGAAGAGGTCCTCCACTTTAGGAATTGGATACTGATCCACCCGTGATGCTCGATTGACAGTGAGTTTGTAATCTCCACATATTCTAATGGAGCCATCCGGCTTTCTCACTGGGACTATGGGCGCCGCCCATTCTGCAACCTGCACTGGCTCAATGATCTTGTCATCCAGCAGCCTCTGTAGCTCGCTTTCAACCAGTGGCTTGACTGCATAGGGTACCGGTCGGGGTTTGCAGAATCGTGGTTGGGCCTCCTTGTCCACATTAATCTTTGCAGTGACACCTTTTAGCTGTCCTAAGCCTTCTTTGAACACCTCAGCGTGTCTTTCGAGGATCTCCTCCAGCTGCAATTTGGGCTGAGATTCCACTTTATTCACCAACTGATCAATCATGGCCAGTTCTTGTAGCCAACTTCGCCCTAGTAGATTTGGTCCTTCGCTCCCAACTACTACTACAGGTAAGTCCTTTTCTTTGTTTTCGTGCTGCACCTTCACTTGTGCCATGCCTAGCACGTCTAGCTTCTCTCCTGTGTATGTTTTTAATTTTAATGAACAGGGATTTAATTCTGCTGTGTCTGTTTTCTTCCACAGTTGTGTATATTGCTGTTTACTTAATATGGTTACTCCACAGCCTGTATCAACTTCAAATGTTACTTTCATTCCATTAACATTCATGGTACGCGTGATGGGCGCTACCTTGGTCAGCTCCTCTGACGTGTTGTAAATTGTGTGAAAACCCATGTCTTCTGTATCACTTTCTCCCTCCCCTCTCAGTTGATTCGCTCGCTGTTCCTTTCCTGGGCCCTTGTTTTCATACTTTTGCCCATTAACTGTCGCTTTCAGCACCTGTGCGCTGTCCACCTTTATTCTACATGCTTTCTTAATGTGCCCTCGCTTGCCACAATTATGACACAGCTCAGTGGCAAATTTGCACTCGGCGGCATTGTGCTGGCCTTTGCAGCGATAACAACTGGGGAATTTGTGCTGAGTTTTGTCAGTCGACACTTTGTGGACACCTACTTGGGTCTTAGGCACACGAACATGCGTTGCTGTGTCCTCTGTTAGCTTCCCTTGCATCTCTCTCACATCTTTAGATGCTGTTTCCATCGCTTGGCATAATTCTAAAGCCTTCGCAAAAGTGAGTTTTGTTTCAGATAAAAGTCGCTGTTGCATTCGGTCATCATTCACTCCACACACAAGTCTGTCTCTTAACATTTCTTCCAATGAGTCTTTGTAATCACAGTGCAGTGTTAATTTCTTCAATTCTGCCACATACTCTGCTATGGACTCAGTGTTCCTCCTTATGCGTGAATTAAATTTGAATCGTTGCACTATTTCACTCGGTTTGGGGCTGAAGTGCTTCTGAAGCTCAGCAGTAAGCTGGTCGTACGTTTTATCTTTCGGTAATGCAGGGCTTATTAAATTTCTCAACAAACTGTAAGTAGTTGCACCAACTCCACTCAACAGTACAGCCTTCCTTTTGTCTGGCTCCTCAATGTCATTAGCTTGGAAGAAAAAGTCCAACATTTCACTATATTCTTCCCATGACTGAGTCGAGTTATCAAAAGGGGTTACCGTTCCGATTACAGCCGCCATTGCTCGTCGTGGTGGGGAAACCTCGTTTTTCCTCCTCTGAACTTGCACTCGAACTACTGGAGTCACTTGAGTTCGCCACACTTGCAATGTTCTCTGTTTCTCGCCGCTGATTTTTTTCTTTTAATCCTCGTCGCCAATTGTGTGATATCCTACCGTGTAGCAATGATCACACTTGAGTTATTTCTTTGGCTAACTCTGCCGTTTATTCTGCAACACACATAATATGACTGAACATGGATTCTGCGCGGGGTTTTCACACTCTTGTTCTAATGTGTCCCCTTAATAGTAGTGCTGAACAATACAGGTAGTTCCCCCTAGAGGCATGTGCCAGTAATGTTTTAAATTAGACTTGCAGTCTACCACAGAAGTCTCAGGAATGGTAAATGGCGTTCACTTATATAGCGCTTTTCTTCTCATCTAGGATGACCAAAGTGCTTTACAGATCCTGCAATCCACCCATTCACACACACGTTCACACACTGATGGCGGCAGAGCTGCCATACACACAGGCGCTAACCAGGAGCAACTGGGGGTTCAGTGTCTTGCTCAAGGACACTTCGACAAGCAGACAGAGCGGGAATCAAACCCATGACCCTCTGATCAGTAGTCAGTCACACTACACCTGCGCCACCGCCGCCCGAATGATAAATGCTGACTTATTTTTAGGATCATACATGGAAGTATCAGCTCTGATATTCTTACACTGCAGTCTTTGCATGAATCCTTTTCAGCATGTTTCATTTATGTACCAAGAGCAATCTTTTGCACTGCTCTACACATTAATCACTGATTTCCTGGAGTCTCCGCAGTATGTGCAAACACTAACATTGTTTGTTCTTCACTGTGGGAGTCTCTTCTAATCCACTCAGACAACAGGGAGAAGAAAAGACAACAGAAATGAACTCTGTGTTTTTTTTGGACACTGACTCTACACACATTTGTTGAGCAGGAAAGCAGAGTGAAGTGACTAGTGAAAAGGGAAAGCTGAAGCAGATTAAATGAGTAGGATAAACCCTAAGCAAACAGAATATTGTGTAGCCAATCAAAGCTCATTACTCAGAGAGCAGAGAACAAGACAATATTTGATTTACACTTTAATGTGAGAATATTTGCATTTAAACAGTTTCAGTATGCAAAGCCTGCAACATTAATAGAAGAATTATTGTCTATATCTATAAATTTGTTGGAAACCACAGAAGGCTGGATTAAAAAAAACATTTCTCATCAAAATGTGCTAAATATAACTTGCGAAATTAAGAGGTGTATCAATTCAGTTCCACCCTCTATTGTACCTTGGGCATCTTGGATATATGTCTTTCCTCTTTAATGTTTTATGTAATCTTTTTTATATTAGCATATTTTTTCATTGTATTTTGGATATTTATGAACCTCTTAATTTTTGCTTTGGTTTTATTATGATTTTTTTTTTTTTTGCTTTAAAATTTTTTTTATTCTGAATATTTTTGAATATTTAGCTCTTGATAATTAATATTCTTCACTAATCATATATTCAGACTCAGGCCAAAGATATGATTGGCTCACCTGTGTCACAGAGCGTGGGTTTGTCTTGGGCTGATGTGTTGGGCTGACTATCTATCAAATGTTTGCCTTTGCTTGGTCAATAGAACAGAATAAACTTTATTTGTTATTGTCACATAAACAGTGAAATTTAAAAATGCCAACCAGTCAGAGCATCATTCCTAAATATGTAAACTCAATATGTATAAAATGAATGTATAAAATGTATGTATAAAAATAGCATAAACATACAAACATACCCGCATACAGTCCACACAATGCACACCTCCAATCACACATTTCTGCCATTGCACAGTCCACTCATACTCCTTCAACATCCAGCTGCTTTTTACTGCATTTATTACATTTATTGCAGTTGGAAAACACAAACTGTAAAGCAGCAGAAATGATGAATGGAATACTGAGTTTCTCTTTTAGCATCAGAGGATTCTTAAGGTGCTTTCGCCCCAAATGCAAAGTTAATGTAAACATACATGCAAATTTGTGCATTCGTGTCTGAGGGATTTGGAAGCGCGAGCAAGTAATCAGCCTTGAGAGTCAGCCATCACTAGAGTAAAAGTATCAACATAGGAAAGTAAAGTAGTCTGAAAATGAGACTGCCACTCACCTGCAGACAGATGGACCGGGAGCTCTGCAGCTGAAATGGAGTGTCTGTTGTTTATGCACTCCTGTACTCCTGCTACGGATGTGCTAATGAGGGCTAGCAGTGTAAACAACTGTCATCTAGCTGAAGTTTCGGTGGAGGCAGTGACAATTTTCCAGGTGAGAGCACTGCTGGATAACGTTGAAAACTTAAACACGACGGCGTTTTGGGGATTTCCACAGTCGGTAGAAAGCAACTGCAGAAGTTATGAAGGGAACTCCGCTATTGTACAACTCGCTCAAATGCAAATTCACATCTGTTGCATGTTTACATTGAATTAATATGCACCTGAAAAATTTGCGCTTTCATGTTTGGGCTGAATCCACCTTTAGAATTCAAAATCATTTTAAGGTTGACATATTGACCGGAGTGGTGGATCAGTTGGTAGAGCATCTGCCCCACACCCAGGAGGCAGGGGTTCAAATCCCGACCGGGTCATGCCGAAGACCATATAAAAGTGGAACTTCCTGTCGTCCAGCTTGGTGCTCAGCAATAATGGAATGTTGGAGGGAAATTTGTGGCGGCGCCTTGCATGGCAGCAGCCCTCTGGTTCTACATATGGGGTGTGTGTGATTAACACTGTAGACAGGAAAAACACAATTTCGTTCAACTGTACGTTGAATGACAATAAAGGGTGATTCTGCTTTTTCATTTTTTTTTTTTTCTCATGGAGTTTCACTGGTCAACACCACATTTATTGTCTAAGTTTTTTTTTAGCTGATTTAGGACAATTTTGATGTGCTGAATCCAAAAATCACATTGGTTTTGCTCAATCAGGTCAACTTTTTGAACTATGGCCACATGTTTTTTACGTTTTTGTTTACATGTACGGGTATTTTCGCTTTATATGATGCAAAATTCTTTTTTTATTTCTTGAAATTCTCTGAATTTTGAACAATGATGACATAACATTCAATTTCCAAGTACTTACCTTTATCAGTCTACTATTCAATTTACAGTACAACTGTACAACTGCTGTACAGCTGCTTACAACTTAGCATTAAAACCTGACCTGATCGAGAGAAACGGATGTCATTTTCGGATTCAGCAGTGCAAAATTGTCTTAAATCAGTTGAAAAAACACAGACAACTTACAAAAAAAATTATTTTTGTTATGTTGTGTTGTGCTTCATGCACTCCTTTGAATCTTCATCTGTCAGCAAGTGAGCTGAGATTGTACACCCTGTTCCAGTTTGGTATTTTATGGCACTTTGACATACAGTATAATCCATTTGTCCAGACTTTCTGGCTTTTCAATTGGATCTGGACCAAAATTACAGGCGTAAAAGCCAAACATGTGAAACTCAAACATGTGACTCTTGAGCCAACAAAAGTAGTGGTTTTGTTCCAGATCAAACTGAACTGTTTCTTGTGTGAAAAAAACACTCAAAGTTATAAAAAGGAGTAGCCATAGTAGCTCTTCTCTCTTTTATCAGATCCATGAGGGCAGAAACCATCCTTTTCAAAAATTTATTCAATGTGTACTTTTAGTTTTCATTTTGGCAGAATGTCTCACACAATAATGGGATAGAAGGGCTTAAAGTCATATTGCAGACAACCACCAGAGGGTGATTGAGACTTCACTTTAGGAGAGTGCTCCTGTCATCTATCCTTGTTTACGTTATATAGCACTGCCCCTCATTTCATTCAATTTTTGATGTAAATTATAAAGAAATAGTTAACAGTCTTCAAGAAAATATTCCTGTCCTTAGTTTTAAAACTATTAACACATTTAGCTTTACATTTCTGTGTCACTTTACATTTTCTGTGTCAAACTCTGATCATTGGCGACTCTGCAGTCAGAAACGTGAACCTAGAGACTCCAGCGGCCATAGTCAAATGCATTCCTGGGGCCAGAGCAGGCGACATCGAGTCAAATTTGAAAATGCTGGCTAAAAGTAACTGTAAATATTCCACAATTGTTATTCACGCCGGCATTAATGACATCCGTCTCCGGCAGTCGGAAGTCACGAAACTTAATATAGAATCGGTGTGTGACTTTGCAAAAACGATGTCTGCCACTGTAGTATTCTCTGGGCCCCTCCCCAATCTGACCAGTGATGACATGTTTAGCCGCTCGTCATCCTTGAACTGCTGGCTGTCTGTGTGGTGTCCTAAAAATGACGTGGGCTACATTGACAATTGGAGCTCTTTTTGGGGAAAACCTGGTCTTATGAGACGAGACAGCATTCATCCCACTTTGGATGGTGCTTCTCATTTATCTAACAATCTGGCATCTTTTTTATCCAAATTTCCAAAACCCTGACTACTCAGAGTTGGGACCAGGAAGCAGAGTCGCAGTCTTACACGCCTCTCTGCAGCTCCTCTTCATCCGCCACCCCTCAACTTAGCCCCTGTCTTCCCCATCAGAGAATCGTTGTCTGCTCCCTCCAAAGTAAATAAAAATATAATGCATAAGCATCCCAAAGTGATAAAGCAAAATATTGGTAAAACTCAAATTAAACATAAAGCCTCTAAATTGAATGAATTGGCCTCTGTTCCTCCTCATAATTTAAAAATTAAATGTGGTTTATTAAATATTAGGTCTCTAACTCCCAAGTCTCTGTTAGTCCATGATCTGTTAATTGATCATCAGATTGATTTAATTTCCCTTACACAGACTTGGTTAGGGCAAGAGGATTATGTTGGTTTAAATGAATCAACTCCCTCTGGTTATTTAAACTGTCAAAATCCCAGAAGTTCTGGTCGTGGAGGAGGAGTAGCAACAATTTACCATTCCAAATTACTAGTTAATGTCAAGCAAAAAACATGTTATAATTCCTTTGAGGGCCTGGTCCTCAGTATTGGGCACTTGAGCAATTTTAGGTTAAATCCAATTTTATTTGCCATAGTTTATCGTCCCCCATCAACCTACTCAGAATTTTTATCCGAATTTGCTGATTTCTTAGCTGATTTAGTGCTGAAATCTGATAGAATAATTATAGTAGGGGACTTTAATATACATGTGGATGTAGATCGTGACTGCCTTAATGTGGCATTTAATTCAATATTAGACTCGATTGGGTTTTCTCAGAAAGTAGGAAATTCTACTCATTACCTCCACCATACATTGGACCTTGTTCTGACATATGGCATAGAAATAGAAAATCTTGTAGTGTCTCCTCATAACCGTGTACTGTCAGACCATTGTCTGTTAACCTTTGATTTTACTATTTCTGACTATTTGGCTCCTAAAGAAAAATATTATTACAATAGATGCCTCTCAGATGATGCTGTTACTAAATTTATGCAGATTGTTTCCTCTATGCCATGTGTCAACACAACGGAAATAAGCTATAGACAGCTTGATCCTTCTGTAATTGATAACATGGTGGATAGTGTTTCAGCTTCTCTGCATCAGACTCTAGACTTGGTGACCCCCTTAAAAAAGAAAAAGTCTAATCAGAGATTTCTAACTCCTTGGTTCAACACAGAAACTCGTAGCTTAAAACAGAAGACTCGTCAATTAGAAAGAAAATGGCGCTCCACTAATTTAGATGAAATCCATTTAGCTTGGAGAAATCATCTTTTAATTTATAAAAAATCTCTTAGAAAAGCTAGAACGAGTTATTACTCTGCATTAATAGAAGAGAACAAGAATAATCCCAGGTTTCTTTTCAGTACTGTAGCCAGGTTGACAAAGAGTCAGGACTCTGTCAATCCTAGCATTCCCTTAGAGCTTACTAGTCAGGACTTTATGAACTTTTTCAATAATAAAATTTCATCCATCAGAGATAAAATCAATCAGATTCTTCCCACAGTTAACTTAAATACTGTAACTACTACAACTCCTTCTATTGATGTCTGTCTTGATGAGTTTACTCCAATCGACCTTTGTGAGTTAGACAAAATAGTTTCCTCATCCAAACCTTCAACTTGTCTTTTAGACCCTATTCCTACCAGGTTATTTAAAGAAGTCTTCCCACTTATTGGTAGCTTTATTCTTCATATAGCTTTATTCTTCATATAAGAATTGAAATGGCACTATATAAATAAAGTTGAATTGAACTGAATTGAATTGAATATAATCAATTCTTCATTAACTTTAGGCCATGTACCACAGGCTTTTAAAACGGCTGTAATTAAACCCTTACTCAAAAAGCCAACGCTAGATCCAGGAGCTTTAGCTAACTATAGACCAATCTCTAATCTCCCTTTCATTTCAAAAATCTTAGAAAGAGTTGTTGCTACGCAATTATTTGATCACCTGCAGGGAAATTGTTTACTTGAAGAGTTTCAGTCTGGGTTTAGAATCCATCATAGTACTGAAACAGCCTTAGCGAAGGTCACTAACGACCTCCTCATTGCATCTGATAATGGACTAGTTTCTGTACTTGTCCTTTTAGACCTTAGTGCAGCTTTTGATACTATCGATCATAATATTCTACTTGATAGATTAGAACACTATGTTGGACTTAATGGAACTTCTTTGCAGTGGTTTATATCTTATTTATCTGATAGGTTCCAGTTTGTTCATGTAAATAATGAGTTTTCTTTCAACTCAAAGCTCAGTCGTAGAGTTCCACAGGGATCTGTGCTAGGCCCTACTCTTTTTAGTTTATATATGCTTCCGTTAGGCAACATTATTAGAAAGCACTGTATACATTTTCATTGTTATGCTGATGACACACAATTACACCTGTCAATGAAGCCAGATGATGGTAATCAATTAGCCAAGTTAGAAGCCTGTCTTAAGGAAATCAAAGCTTGGATGACTTGTAATTTCCTGCTATTAAATTCAGATAAGACTGAAGTCATTCTTGTTGGTCCAAAAAACCTTAGAAATTCCTTTCCAAATCAAACTTTCAGTTTGGATGCGGTTACTCTTTCTCTTAATAGCTCTGTGAGGAACCTTGGAGTTATTTTTGATCAGGATTTGTCCTTCAATTCACATATTAAATTTGTTTCTAAGACTGCCTTCTATCATTTGCGTAATATTGCCAAGATTAGGAGCATCTTGTCTCAGAGTGATACTGAGAAACTGATCCACGCTTTTGTTAGCTCGAGATTAGATTATTGTAATTCTTTATTATCAGGCTGTCCTAAAACATCTTTAAAAAGTCTTCAGCTGATCCAAAATGCTGCAGCAGGAGTTTTAACAGGTACTAGAAAGAGAGATCATATCTCTCCGGTTCTGGCCTCACTTCATTGGCTTCCCATAGAGTTTAGAATTAAGTTTAAAATCCTTCTTCTTACTTACAAAGCTCTAAACAATCAGGCTCCTTTTTATTTAAAAGATCTGATACTACCGTATTATCCTAACAGAGCACTACGCTCCCAAAATGCAGGATTACTTGTAATACCTAGAATCTCCAAAAGTACAATGGGAGGCAGAGCCTTCAGTTATCAAGCTCCTCTCCTGTGGAATCAGCTGCCAATCTGGATTCGGGAGTCAGACTCGATCTCTGTTTTTAAGAATAGGGCTAAAACCTACCTTTTTGATGAGATGAGATGATGAGATGAGATTCAACTTTATTGTCATTACACATGTATGAATACAAGGTAACGAAACGTGACTTGGCATTTGGACACGCTCTGCAGAGCGCATCCAAGGCCGGGGCAGCCGCTAGGCGCCAGTCATAAAGAAGAAAGGAAAAAAAAGAAAAAGAGAGGATATGACACAGTAGGCGAGAGAAAAAACATGTTTTATCAAATTGACGCTTAAGTAAGTAAGCGAAATTTTGATTGCAGGCAAAAAAACCCTCAATGCTTATTTAGCAGACATTTAGTAGACAAATCACACAGCAGGGGGAGAGCAGTGTATGTATATCAGTATGATGATATCAGTGTGTGTGCAGTGTTGAGTGTATCAGTTACTGGAGCACAACAAATAGTCTCCTAGGCAACGATAGATGTTATAGTTCATGAACGCTGTCCCTGAAGAGTTCTGTTTATTGCACACCAGCGGTGTTTGGGTTAGCGAGCCAGCTGACACATCCGCTTATCTCAACTCTGGAGGAGTGAATTATCCAGGGGCGCCAATCAAGGCCGAATCTGCTCAGACAGAGTATAGGATTTCCCTATTGTCATATTCTGAGCTTACAATTCAAATTAACATTCACTGGCTTTAAATTCATATCATTCCCTGGAGAGCACGAAGCGACTCCAGATGTTTCCCCTTCTGAACACAGATGAACATGTCCGGTAGAGTCCATCTCTCTACAATGCATGCAGATGGTAAATTCCATGTTGGTCATTTGCCGCTATTTCGTGCACTCCCCATCTGGTCGAATTATTGAGAAGCAGCTCCGCCGGGTCCGCATTTTGATTAGCTCCTCCAGTTAAATTTTCGATACACCAGGAAAACTCCAAAGCCCAATCGGCAGAAATCCTGTGATCATAAAGCCAAAAGCAGGTAGATGTTTTTCCACATCCTCAGTCAAATCACACAGACACATGAGTTCCAATCCATGGGTCTCTCCACATTTGGGCTCCCCCGGGCCCAATTTTCTGTTTGAAAAGGTGGTGTCAATTGCGTTTAAAGCCCAGCTTATATCCATTTTCCGTATTTTCCATTTGGGTTGAGATCAGCAAGATGGTGAGATGGCACAGACACTCACTCAGACGCAGCAAGCTGGGATTAGGTCAGGAAGGCAGGATAGGAGGAGGGAGGAAAAAAAATGCGACTGCTCTCTCTGAAGGCAAAAGGAAGAAAGAACAGATATAGCCTATAACTGATAACTGATATAACTGATATAGCCTACAATTAGGGAGGGATCATGTGTTTCTGAACCCTCCCTTAGTTATGCTGCTAATAGGTTTAGTCAGCTGGGGGACCTCCAGTAATGCACTGGGCCTCACTCCTTTTCTCACGCTAAATGAAATATTTTTTTTGCTGGTCATTAACATTTGTTTGTTCTCTCCCATAGATTGAGTCCCCATCGTGCTGTTTGCTCTCTACATGTCTGTTCTTTTCTTCTTCTCTATCCCCTCACCCCCCAGCCAGTCGCAGCAGATGACTGCCCCTCCCTGAGCCTGCTTCTGCTGGAGGTTTCTTCCTGTTAAAAGGGAGTTTTTCCTCTCCACCGTCGCCAAGTGCTTGCTCACAGGGGATCGCCTGATTGCTGGGGTCTTTCTGCAACTGTGGGGGTTCCCCCTACAGTTGATAGTGCTATGAGATGACTGTTGTTGTGAAATGGCGCTATATAAATAAAGTTGAATTGAATTGAATTGAACTTTCTGATCCACAATGTGCATTTTATAAAATACAAATAAAATGAAGCATAAAACCACAAGCAGTAAAAAGTTCAATATTATGAAGTGATGCAACATGACTACAATCTGTGTTACGCTGGAACCTCTAGTTCTAAGTGGGGATGAGCAACAAGTTGCTGGTATTGCGTATTCAGTATGCACTCTCCCAAATGTTCTTCAGACTTTGAGTTTCCAGGCCAAGTGTGCTTACTTATCAGCCTAAGTCACCGAATTTATGTAACAACTTCAGACTTCTGAACAGAATTTAATATTTAAGTCCCCATGATTATTTGTGTAGCTACAGTATGTAAAAACTTTGCCTGTAACATATTTGAGATAGTTCTATCACCAATGCCAAGCCAGTGGGGTGTGCCTTTGCCACTTAAAAAAAAATCTCGGCCCAAATTTTTATTCCGTATTAGAGAGATGTTGAAGGGCAATTAAAGCCTCATAATTCTGGTATTTGTGTGGTCACAGAGTGGATCCAGACGTTGTTCCTCTTCTTAGGTAGTGGGATGCATTCACAAGTTTGTCGATTGTCTTTCTGTTGCCAAGATTACACAATCCCATGAATGTGATAAAACGTGGTGATGAAAGAAACCCTCTGGCAGGTACTCTCCAAGTGGACTTCTGGTTTATCACATATGCTTGAATATTATTTCCAAAAATCCCCTATTCCATCTGACCTCAGAAGTCAAGCAAGGTGAGGATTAGTCAGAAATTGTGTGGAACACCAACTGAAAATACAAGGGGCTGTAAGCTTAGGCAGTAAGGTAGGCAGTGGTTAGTATTAGTGCCTCACAAATATAGGGGTTCCTGGTTTGAAATCCCTCTTTCAGTCACTGTATAGGGTTGCATGTTCTTAGCAACAAGGTCTCCTCTCACTAGGTCATTGAATGAGTTTAAATAGGAATAGATGTCTGCCTCTTTTTATCCCACAGCATTAAGACTGAAAGTGGCTCAGAGAACTTAGGTTGGTCACTAAAGGAAACCAGTACTGATCATTATAACAACATTAATTGTGCTTTAGGTATTACTTATAAACCAAAAACGCATTTATTCAGTAAAAATAACCCCCTAGAGCAGGGGTGGGCAGTGAGGGCCATTCCACTGCAGTTTTTTTGTTCCACTCAGTCTCTTCAGCAGGTGTGTGCTCTGATCAGCTTCAAGGATTGCTAATCATTGAAAACACCTGCTGAAGAGACTGGGTGGAACAGAAAACCTGCAGTAGAATGGCCCTCCATGGCACATGATTGCCCACCCCTGCCCTAGAGTCAGTATACTGAATAATTTTATCCCATGAAAACCACTTGGTCAAAATCAGTGGGGAGCAGCCATCGCTGTCCGGAAGTGACATACACTCACTGATTCTGGCTTTACCACAGACGAGTAAATGTGTTTACCGTGGATGAGTAAACGTGTTCAGCAGATGCTCAGTGGGTCAAGATCCGAGTTGAAAACAGCACAAAATCTTCACGGATATATACTGCACAAACCGTCCTTGGAAATGGCCTTCATTGATGGTATGATCTGCAGCTACTTCCGGGGACCAGCGCCTGAAAGGGACCTGACGAACAGGCAAGTTCCCAGTCAAGTAACTTCAGAACATGTTGAATAAATTTTGATATACTAGAATTTTATTTCATTAAATTATATGCAGGCAGATTTACTTGTATATGGTTGTAAAAAATTACATAAAATTCTGATGTTAAAACTTTGTTGACTGCTATACTACAGCCCACTCAATCTCACAAAACAATGACTGTGTGTCACTACCGGTGCTGAAATAGCCCATGGAGGAGGCAAGATGTCCCTGACCATGACTGAATGACAGAGCAGTGACTTGAAACTTTGCACGTATTTCAGAAGGAATCATGACCAGAATTACCGGACGGAACCGTTAGTATCATATTTGATTCTTTGAAATAGCTGTTGATTAAAATTCACTACAGGTACCCTTTAATATTAGAAAATCATTCATTAAATGTATCTAAAATTGTTAGTGGTCCTGATTATTTCAATAATGCCATAACTCACTGCATTTCTAAGCAAAACTAAAGGACACCTGCTGACTTTTTCAGAATAAATGCACAGCACATACATAGTAGTAATAGGTTCTCCCATGTTCTTGGGTTAGTTTTAACATGACACAGTTTTTGTACCACACTTGGCTTGGTATACAACCATAAGCATAAATACATGTTCAGAATAGTTACAGTGCATCCGGAAAGTATTCACAGTGCTTCACTTTTTCCACATTTTGTTATGTTACAACCTTATTCTAAAATGGATTCAATTGATTTTTTCCCTCAAAATTCCACACACAAGACCCTATAATGACAACATGACAAAAGGTTTTTTTTTTAGATTTTTGCAAATTTATTAAAAATAAAAAAAACCCCTAAGAAATCACATGTACATAAGTATTCACAGCCTTTGCTCAATACTTTTCTGATGCACCTTTGACAGTAACTACAGCCTCAAGTCTTTCTGAATGCAAGCTTGACACACCTATCTTTGGGCAGTTTGGCCCATTCCTCTTTGCAGCACCTCTCAAGCTCCATTAGGTTGGATGGGAAGCGTCAGTGCACAGCCATTTTCAGATGTCTCCAGAGATGTTCAATTGGATTCAAGTCTGGGCTCTGGCTGGGTCATTGAAGGACATTCAGAGAGTTTTTTTTTTTTTATTACTTATTTTGTACCCGTAGGTAGATTTGTTTTTGCAGTTTGGTGACAAGCCACCAGCTGCCGGTCGCTGCGTGCGCAAGCGCCCCTTATCCCTAACCTGCATGTTTTTTGGCATGTGGGAGGAAACCGGAGAAATCCCGGAGTAAACCCATGCAACACGGGGAGAACATGCAAACTCCACACAGATCACTGTTGGCCGGGGGCAAGGATCGAACCCACGATCTCACGATCCCCGCGATTCCCCGGCCGAGGGTAAACTGTGCTGCCACAGTGCTAACCACTGTGCCACCGTGCAGCCCAGTTGTCCTAAAGCCACTCCTTTGATATCTTGGCTGTGTACTTAGGGTCGTTGTCCTGCTGAAAGATGAACCGTTGCCCCAGTCTGAGGTCAAGAGCGCTCTGGAGCAAGTTTTCATCCAGGATGTCTCTGTACATTGTTGCATTCATCTTTTCCTCTGTCCTGACTAGTCTCCCAGTTCCTGCCACTGAAAAACATCCCCACAGCATGATGCTGCCACCACCATGCTTCACTGTAGGGATGGTATTGGCCTGGTGCTGCCGAGCCAGCATTTATAAGGACCACCTCTTCACTGATTCTATGCTGGCTCGTTTGGGTATACTGCCTCTAAGCAGAATCTCTGCACAAACTTGCAAGTTGTCTTGTGCGAAGGTTACGCCTTACCTTAACACTATTTCCTCGTTCCTCCTTCTCCAGGTTGCTGCCTCCGAAATGGTGCGTCTTCAGGGATCACGGTGCGCTCACCAGCCCATTGCCTCTCCCACTGCAGCTCCATACTCCACCCGGTCAGACACAGCCCTTTCCCCAATCATCTTCACCAGCTTCACCCTGCTGGTTTGTCTCTTCTCGCTGGGCTCTGGACCGGATTCTCCTCTCACCCCCACGTAAGTGGCATAATTTGTATTTCCACTCCTCACCTCCATTCCTGTCTAACCAGCTCTCGTCTTTTCTCTGCAGGCTGTTGCTTCTCTGGCGAGTGACTGCTTTCCATAATCCTACCTTTTTGAGATTAATAAATTGTCAAACGTCTACTGTAGTTTCTGTGCTTTCTTGGTGCTGCACCCTGCACTTGTGCTGTAAAATCAGTCAATATGACAGAAGGAGCCAGCCATGATAGCAGTGCAGCGGGTGCTGCAGCAATGGAGCACTCCGCACTCCACCGCCGCGATGTTACAAAGAGGCAGGTGGCTCTGCTCACCCAGCAGCTGCAGACAATCACGCAGCTGACTTATCGGCTCCGGATTCTTCGGCTCCACCTGCTACTCCTGGTTCAATCGTTCACCGAACCACTTCCATTCCCTCACCTACCATGTATTCCGGGGAGGTGGGGCAATGTAAGGAATTCCTTTGCCAGGTTCAGATTTATTTGAGGCAGGTGGGGAGGGAGTATCCAGATGACATCTCCAAAATTCACTATTTCACCCTCCTGCTTTGGAGCCGGGCCCTTAGCTGGGCTCGGTCCGTGCTCGACAGTCCAGAGGGCGCGTACCTGACGTTTAATCAATTTGTGGCTGTCTTTTCCCACACGTTCGACCGGACAGGGAGGAAAGGGAATATAATGAGCCACCTTTTGTTGCTCCGTCAGGGTAGCCAGTCGGTGGCTGACTACTCGGGGGAGTTCAGGGTCAAAGCGGCGGACTCTGGATGGAATGACGTAACCTTACACAATGCGTTTCTCCATGGTTTAAACGTTCACTTCCGTGACAACCTGGAGGTTTATGCTGTTCCTGCCTCTCTGGACGGCCTAATTGACCAAGCGGTCGGGTTGTTACCGCGAGGGAGTGCAGCTCCTCCTCTCGCCCGTCTGCTGTGTGCGTGCCTGTGGTGGCTGCTGACTCAGGTGGCTCCAATCCTCCTTCCGATCCGATGGAGCTAGGCCGGTTCTACCTCTCCACGGAGGAGATCCAACGGTGGAAGAGGATCAGTGCGTGCTTGTATTGTGGCTCCCTTAAGCACAATCGGGACGCGTGCCACCTGTGGCCAAGGTCTATCATGACCTTGGGGAGGTTTTTAGCAAGTCACGAGCGCTCTCTCTTCCTCTTCATTGCTCGTACGACTGCACTATAGACCTCCTCCTGGGTGCGCAGCTGTCGTCCAGCAGGCATTATAACATTTCTGGGCTGGAGAGAGAGGCGATGGAGAGATACATTAAGGATTTTTTGAATGCTGGCCTCATTCGGCCATCCTCGGCTCCTCTCGGGGCGGGGTTTTTCTTTGCTGGAAAGAAGGATGGGTCTCTGCGTCCGTGCATTGACTATCGCGAGTTAAATGCCATCACCATCAAAGATAAATATCCTCTGCCCCTAATCAACTCCGCGTATGAACTCCTTTGGTGCGCGTGCGTATTCTCCAAACTTGACCTGTGCAATGCGTATCACCTAATCCAAACGCGAAGCTGACGAGTGGAAGACGGCATTTAAGACTCACTTAGGGTAATTTGAGTATTTAGTCATGCACTTAAGACTCACCAATGCCCCTGCTGTCTTCCAACATTTAATCAACTACGTCCTCCGAGACATGGTTAATCAATTTGTCTTTGTTTATCTAGATGACATTTTGATTTTTTCTCGCACGCCAGAGGAGCATCAAGTCCACATACAGCGGCTCTTAGAGAACCAGCTCTACGTCAAGGCAGAGAAATGTGAGTTTTCCACCAGTTCCAGTGGTGGAGGGAGAGCTGAGAACTGATCTGGCCAAGGTGAAGGCTGTGTTAGATTGGCCAACACCCCACTCCCGTAAGGAGCTGTAACGCTTCTTAGGGTTTGCAAACTTTTATCGCAGGTTCATCAGGAACTATAGTGGGGTAGCACAGCCTCTGACCCAGCTGACCTCCGTTAAGGTACCATTCATATGGTCCGAGGCAGCTGAGCAGGCCTTTCTAAAATTAAAGGACCTGTTCTCTAAAAAAACCCATCTTGGCCCAGGTCGACTCTCAGCTCCGATTTACCCTGGAGGTGGATGCTTCAGACATGGGAGTGGGCGCTGTGCTGTCCCAGCGCTCACTCTCCGACTTGAAACTCCACCCATACGTGTATTTCTCTCGGTGACTCACCCCAGCTGAGAGAAATTACAACGTTGGGGATTGGGAGCTTTTGGCCATTAAATTGGCCTTAAAGGGATGGAGACATTGGCTGGAGGGAGCGGTGCACCCTATAGTCGTGTGGACTGACCACAAGAACCTCAAGTATCTGTGGTCAGCCCGCCGACTAATTCCAGACAAGCCCGCTGGGCCTTATTCTTCCAACAATTCAACTTCACCATCACTTAAAGGCCTGGCTCTGGCAATGTCAAACCTGACGCTCTCTCCAGACAGTTTTGCCAGGACCCATCTGCCCCCTCGTCCCACTTCCAGCCTATTCTTCCGCCTTTGTGCATCCTAGGGGCCCTTACCTGGGAGATCAAGCGGAGGGTCTGACAAGCCCAGTCCTCTGAGCCTGAACTGGCAGGGTGCCCCCCCAACCGACTGTTTGTCCCTGCCGCTCTCCGCAGTGAAGTTATCCAATGGGGGCACACCAGTCACTTTGCCTGTCACCCTGGAGTGGGGCGCACTTATTGACCTGGTCAGGCAGGTGTTCTGCTGGCCCACACTGCGGAGGGACGTGCAGGAGTACGTCAAGGCCTGTCAGACGTGTGCCTGGAACAAATCCAACTCCATACCCCCTGCTGGCCTCCTGTACCACCTCCTCGTTTCTGATCGTCCTTGGTCTCACATTGCCCTTGATTTTGTTTCTGGACTTCCCCCCCCCCCGTGGCAACACAGTCATCCTAACCATTGTGGACAGATTTTCCAAGGCCATCCATCTGGTTCCCCTCCCCAAGTTGCCGTCGGCTGCTGAAACGGCTGAATTGATCTCCACCCATGTCACTCGTCTCCATGGCATCCCCACCGACATTGTGTCTGACCGGGGCCCCCAGTTCGTCTCCCGGGTGTGGAGGTCCTTCTGCCACTCACTTGGTACCTCCGTCAACCTCACCTCCGGATATCATCCCCAGAGCAATGGGCAGGCTGAGCGTGCCAATCAGTCCCTGGAGGCTGCCCTTCGGTGCGTGGCAGCTGATAATCCATCCTCCTGGAGTTCTCATCTGACTTTGGTGGAGTACTCACTCAACTCCATGATCTCCTCGGCCACAGGGCTTACACCATTTGAGGCCTAGGTGGATTACCCCCCCCCCCCCCGCTGCCCATGGCAGAGAGAGTGGTGGCAGTGCTATCCATGGGAGCTCACTTTCGCCACTGCGGCAGAGTCTGGAGGACACCCGAGCTGCTCTCCTCCGAGTTACAAAAAAAACGCAATCGCCTCTATGCGGACTGGAGGAGGGTCCCGACACCGGATTACAAGGTTGGACAGGAGGTCTGGGTGTCGGCCAACCAGATCCCCCCGAAGGTCCAGGCTAAGAAGCTCTCACCCCACTTCCTGGGTCCGTTTCCTGTCACCGAGGTTGTTGGTGACTCCGCCATCCGGTTCCAGCTCCCACAGGCGCTCTGTGTGCATCCCACCTTTCACGTCCATAACATCAAGCCTCTCTCCACCAGCCCCCTTTGCCCCCTTCCCCCCCCGAAGCCACCTCCCCCTCCCCGAGTCTTCGACAGCCACACCACCCACACTGTCCGCAAGATCCTGGACGTTCGCCGCCGAGGCCGGGGTCTCCAGTACCTTGTCCACTGGGACGGTTACGGCCCGAAACACAGGTCATGGATCCCCAGATCATATTTTCACGACAAAGGGATGGTCCAGACCTACCATCAAGCTCACCCAGAGAAACCCAGTGGACCACCAGGAGGCGCTCCTTGAGGGGGGGGGGGGGGCCCTGTCATATCCTGGTGAGCGCTCGCCCCCTCCTTCCCTTTCTCTCCTGCCTCTCAGGTAATCAACGCACCTGGGAGGATTGATGCATCTGCTGCCTCTGTCGAGCCAGCGTTTATAAGGACCACCTCTTCACTGATTCTACGCTGGCTCGTTTGGGTATACTGCCTCTGAGCAGAATCTCTGCACAAACTTGCAAGTTGTCTCGTGTGAAGGTTATACCTTACCTTAACACTATTTCCTCTTTCTTCCTTCTCCAGGTTGCTGCCTCCGAAACTGTGCGTCTTCAGGGATCGCGGTGTGCTCACCAGCCTGTTGCCTCTCCCACTGCAGCTCCATACTCCACCCGGTCAGACACAGTCATCTTCATCTTCACCAGCTTCACCCTGCTGGTTCGCCTCCTCTCGCTGGGCTCTGGACCGGATTCTCCTCTCACCCCCACGAAAGTGGCATAATTTGTATTTCCACTCCTCACCTCCATTCCTGTCTAACCAGCTCTAATCTTTTCTCTGCAGGCTGTTGCTTCTTTGGCGAGTGACTGTTTTCCATAATCCTACCTTTTGAGATTAATAAATTGTCAAACGTCTACTGTAGTTTCCGTGCTTTCTTGGTGTTGCACCCTACACTTGTGCTGTAAATTCAGTCAATATGACAGACCTTATATAGACAGGTATGTGCCTTTCCAAATCACGTCCAATCAACTGAATTTACCACAGGTGGACTCCAATTAAGCTGTAGAAACATGTCAAGGATGATCAGTGGAAACAGGATGCACCTGAGCTCAATTTTGAGCTTCATGGCAAAGGCTGTGAATACTTATGCACATGTGATTTCTTAGTGTTTTATTTTTAATAAATTTGCAAAGATCTAAAAAAAACCCCAACCCTTTTTCATGTTGTCATTATGGGGTATTGTGTGTAGAATGTTGAGGGAAAAAAATGAATTTAATCCACTTTGGAATAAGGCTGTAAAATAACAAAATGTGGAAAAAGTTAAGCAGTGTGACTACTTTCTGGATGCACTGTAGTGCAGTATTTATCTTTTTTTATGAAATGACACATTGTAGCCTATTATGGCACATAGTATGTAATGACAATTTAGCCTTGGAATTTGTTTATACTCAGTGTGAAATGTGGCATGCTTACATAAAAACTCCTTGGAAAGACGTAAACACATATACATTTGCTCCATGCTTGGTTGTGATAGCCAATCAGAGTTGATATTCTGCCATTACAGGAAGAATAAATTAATGTGAATATTCAACTTACCAGAGACAGATGGACCAGTGGAGCTCTGTAACAGTTTGTATCCACTGCCTGTTTAGTGTCGAAAACAGCTGACATCAAGATGCAGTTTCTGGAGGCGGTAGTGACATTTTCCCAACTGGTGTGCCCCTCAGAATAATGTTGTGAACTCAAACATGGTGGCTTTTTGGGGGGATTTCCAAGGCAGAAGTTATAATGGTAACCCTGCCTCTCTGCTAGGCAAATTTTCCATCAAGAAGAAAAAAGACTGCATACATACTGCCAACCACTAACATGGCACTGATGCACAACAACGGCAAATTAGTTGCAATTTTTTGAACCAATGAAGTGATAGTAGATAATTTCCTGGAGCACCAGACAGTCTGTCATGGCCCCCAAGGGCACCCCAGTTGAAAAACACAGAGAGTGTATGTGGTGTAAGTCACCCAGAGTATACTATAAAACCATAGTGACGATGTGGAAACTTTAGTACAAATTCATATGTGAAATGGTAAAACAGAGAGAGTATCTTCTCAAATGGTCTCTTCTTATTGCTTGGTCTCTTCTCTTGAGAATAAAATGTCAACAACATTGTGACACAGCTGTATCAAGACTTCACAACTGGTTTCTTGTGTTTTTACTTATGTCTCCTCAGGGTTTCATTCTTGATTCACCATGCACAACTAAGCAAAAGGAAGTTCGTGATGGATACACAATGATTTCTTGGCCAAGCACCCTTGAGGGAGAGATCGGTTAAGGCAAACGGGATGAACCAACAACAGCACAGAAATAGTGTGTTGAATGTGCTCTGCAATACAGCACCACACAAAGGGTTGACAGTAATAATGAAATCATTACACTGAGACACACAGGCTAGACATTTCAATGTGTATTAAATGATTGTTGCTGCTGTGTGCCCTTGCTGCTTTCAGATTATACAGCAGAGCAAACAATAACCAGGATGTGGACATTGTTTTTAGTGAATGTTGATAAAAAAAATTATTAAAGGCTTTATTTAGAAATATGCCATCAGTCAGTGTATTGGTTACAGAGCTGGTATTTGCTGTTCACCCTGTGAAGCCCTTTAACCGCTAGCTTCACTCAGAGCTCCAATTACATTGGTCATGAATTATTCATGTTTTCTGCTCTGCTATTACAGCAGCCACAGTGTTGATGTGTTCAGGTCACTGTTGTTTTCAAAGATAGTAAGTACATCAACCTTCCTAATTACTTCTTGAATAATAAGTAGCACAAACAGAGACAGTGTTCAGAGTTTCTCTGTGTAATGACAGACCTTTATCGACAGTCTCTGTTCCTCTTATTTAGCTAAAAAAAAAATAAAATCCTGGCACCAAAGGCTACCGTAACGTTTTAAGTATAAAAGTCCGGTAAGTCCGGTAATGAAACACCTGTACTATAGGGAGTCAGGTTATGCAGCATCTCAGGAAGAGACAGTGAATAAACATGGGAGAACAATGCCCAGGGAGTTCCTGGCGAGATAGCAGGAAGGAGTTAGGGACATAGGGGGTTGAATGCAGTGTAATGTAAATGTCATGCTGTATGATGAGTATTGCCATGAAACCTGTGAAGAAGGAGTTCAGTGAAGAGAGGAGAGCTTGTTGAAATCATTCATTCTGTTCTGTGCTTGTGAGATGTGAAGTGTGTAATAAACGGTCTGTCCATGAGTCTGCCTCTTATTTGACACACTCCACACTGGTGACTCCAGACGAATTATGGAACACGAGGCAAGAACCCCGGAGCCGGTCCGGTCGGGAAACCCCAGCGACGCAGCAGCCATCCCACAGACAGCCCGGACTGGAGCCCCCAGCAACGTGTGTGCGGTTTCAGTCAAGCTACCGGACTTTTGGCAGCACAACCCGCGCTCTTGGTTCCACCACACTGAGGCCCTGTTCGCCCTCCGGGGAGTAACGGCAGACGACACCAAGTTCTACCATGTGGTAGCAGCGCTGGATGCCTGCACAGCCCAGCAGGTAGCGAGCCTGCTTGATCAGCCTCCAGCCCACAGCAAATACGAGGCGCTCAAGGCTACGCTGACCTGGCACTACACGCTCTCGGACTGTGAGAGAGCGGAGAGGCTCCTGGGGCGGACCAAGTTAGGAGATGGTTCGGCCGTCGACCTGATGGAGAAGATGCTGGCATTAATGGGCACGGACGACAGGCACTTTCGTTTGCCCACCTTTTCCTCCGGAACCTTCCAACAGAGGCGAGAGCGGTTCTGGCCAATTCGCCATTGCTGGCCGCGCGTGACTACCGTGCGCTAGCCCAGGAGGCAGACCGGATCATCCTCACCACCAGGGCGATCATTGTCAACGTGGCAGCGGCGGAACCCAGCGAGACGACCAGAGGAGGCGAGGAGCCACCGATGGTAGCGGCAGCAGGGGCCAAGGAGCGCCAGAGAGACACGCTCTGCTTCTACCACCGCCGCTTCGGAGAGAACGCCCGCAGATGCGTGCCACCGTGCCAGTTCAAGCGCTCGGGAAACACCAAGGCCGGCAGTCGGTAGCAGCTGTGACCACCGGTGAAGAGAACAAGCTGCTCTACGTGACGGACTCGTGCTCGGGGAGACGCTTCCTCGTCGACACTGGAGCCCAGAAGAGCATCATCCTGCCGTCCTACGCTGACTGGCTGGCAGGACCTAGCGGCCCCGGACTTGTGGCAGTAAACGGCTCGGAGATTAAGACGTTCGCTCGAGGGACCCGGCCAACAGCACAAGCCAATGTCACAGCTCCAGGCAGTAAGTTCCACGCACTGCTCACTCAGTTCCCAGCACTTACGGTCCCGACATTTTCGGCAGCCATCGCTAAGCACGGGGTGGAGCACTTTATCACCACCACCGGGCCGCCCATTTTCGCAAGACCTCGGTGCTTGGACGCAGCTAAACTGGCCATAGTGCGCAAGGAGTTCGCCAACCTGGAAAGGATGGGCATCATCAGCCGTTCGAACAGCCCATGGGCATCCCCGCTACACATGGTCCCTAAGGCTGAGGGCTCGTGGCAACCGTGCGGTGATTTCCGCAGGTTGAACAACGCCACAGCACACGACCGCTACCCGATTCCCCACATACAGGATTTTTCCGTTCACCTCGCCGGAGCACGCATTTTTTCCAAAATAGACCTGGTCCATGGTTATCACCAGGTCCCAGTGCGCGCGGAGGACGTACCCAAAACAGCGGTAATAACTCCCTTCCTGCGCATGCCATTTGGGTTAAAAGGCGCGGCACAGACGTTCCAGCGCATGATGGATGCAGTGCTGCGCGATCTCCCATTTGGGTTTGTCTACCTGGACGATATCCTGGTAGCCAGTGGGTCCGAAGACGAACATGAAACCCACCTCTGGAGGTTGGAGGAGCACGGGTTAATAATCAACCCGGCGAAATGCCAGTTCGGTGTGATGGAGATTGATTTTTTGGGGCACCGCGTCTCTCCAGAAGGAGCGATCCCATTGCCCAACAAAGTGCGCGCCGTAGCGGCTTTTCCCCAGCCTCAGACGGTCAGGGTGCTGCAAGAATTTTTGGGGATGGTTAACTTTTATAACCGTTTCCTTCCCCGCGCGGCGCGGCTCATGCAACCATTGTATGCCGCGCTCAAGAGAAAGAAACCCGCGGATGGAGTCGAATGGACCCCGGAGCGAGAGGGGGTGTTCTCGGAGGTTAAAGCAGCCCTGGCAAATGCTGCACTGCTGATGCATCCGGACCCAGCGGCCCGGATAGCGCTCACCACCGACGCTTCAGACGTGGCTATAGGGGCTGTCGTGGAGCAGCGTGTCGCCAGGGCTTGGCAGCCGCTCGCCTTTTTCAGCAGAACTTTGCGCGACAGTGAACGTAAATACAGCGCGTTAGACAGGGAGTTGCTGGCTCTCCACCTGGCCATACGCCACTTCCAGTTCTGGCTGGAAGGGCGCAGCTTCACCGTGTTCGTGGACCACAAGCCACTAACGTTCACGATGGCCAAGGTTTCAGAACCGTGGTTGGGCCGGCAGCAGAGACAGCTGGCCGCGATCTCAGAGTTTACTACTGATATTCAGCATGTGTCGGGTAAACTGAATGTGGTGGCGGACTGCCTCTTGCGCGCCGTGGTGGCCCCGGTCTACATGGGGATAGATTACGCAGCCATGGCCACGGAGCAGATTAGCGATGCAGACGTGCGCGCGCTCCAGTCTGGACCAACAGGGTTAAGGCTGGAGAGCAGGGTACTGCAAGATGGCATGCCCCCCCTAATCTGCGATGTCTCCACGGGACGCCCGCATCCAGTGGTCCCGGTCGCGTGGCGCCGCCGCGTGTTTGAGTCGGTTCACACTCTGGCACACCCAGGAGTGTGCGCGTCGAACAAGATGGTGGGAGAGAAGTTTGTGTGGCCGAGCCTACGCAAACAAGTAAAAGAGTGGGATGTGGCCTGCGTGGCGTGCCAACGAGCCAAGGTACACAGACACACGAAGGCTCCCTTGGAGCCGTTTCGGGTACCGGCTAAGAGGTTTGACCATGTTCACGTGGACCTCGTGGGCCCCTTCCCACCATCACAGGGGTGCACGCACCTCCTGACGGTGGTGGACCGCACCACGTGCTGGTCAGATGCAGTCCTGCTGGCGGCAGCCACCTCCGCGGACGTGGCACGCACTTTTTTAACAGCATGGGTGGCGCGTTTTGGAGTCCCGTTGGACATTACGTCCAACAGGGGCCCTCAGTTTGTTTCCAACCTCTGGTCCGCGATGGCCCGCAGCCTGGGTGCTGCAATTCATCGCACAACCGCGTACAACCCACAGGCCAATGGGTTATGCGAGCGTTTTCATAGATCACTGAAAGCAGCACTCAGGGCTTCACTGACGGATGCAAATTGGGTGGACTGGCTGCCGTGGGATTTATTGGGGTTGCGCTCCGCGCCAAAAGAGGATTTGGAAGCTTCCCCCTGCAGAGCTTGTTTTTTGCGCAGCCCCTACGGCTGCTCAGGGAATTTCTGTCAGATAATCCCGCGCCGGACAACTCCCCATCTCAGCTTTTGCAGCGGAGCGCAAACATAGGCATGCTGCCGGACCCGGCTCACCACTGTTTTCCGCGTGCTTTCGTGCCTAAAACTTTGAAGAACGCGGAGTTCGTGTTCATCAGACACGACGCCCACTGCCCGCCATTGCGCCCACCCTATGATGGCCCGTTCAGAGTGTTGGAAACAGGGGATAAGCATTTTGTGCTAGACTTGGGAGGTCGGCGGGAGAAAATTGGCATAGACAGACTCAAACCCGCCTTCGTAGCAGCGGACGAGCAAGTGCTGTTGGCTAGGGCCCCTCGGCGTGGAAGACCCCCACGGAGAGCTCCCCAAGGAAGCGATCCACCAGAGCAGCCACTCGGACAGATCGAAGTCCCCCCCCACCACCACGTCCCACCCGCAGTCAGACACACTCCCAGCAGCCCCCTACTAGCACAGCAGCACCACGGAGGCGGTAAACCCCAGTTACAGTAGATATGGGAGGAGACTGAAGCCAAGAGAGCGTGTGGACTGATGTTCTATCTAAGATGCTGGGGGGGCGGTATAGGGATTTAGGTTATGCAGCATTTCAGGAAGAAACAGTGAATAAACATGGGGGAACAATGCCCAGGGAGTTCCTGGCGAGATAGCAGGAAGAAGTTAGGGACATAGGGGGTTGAATGCAGTGTAATGTGAATGTCATGCTGTGTGATGAGTAATGCCATGAAACGTGTGAAGAGAGAGTCCAGTGAAGAGAAGAGAGTTTGTTGAAATCATTCATTCTGTTCTGTGCTTGTAAGATGTGAAGTGTGTAATAAACCGTCTGTCCATGAATCTGCCTCTTATTTGACACACTCCACAGTACAACCTGAGCCTGAGTCTGGAGAGAGTACCGGTGCTGTGGAAGACATCCTGCCTGGTTCCTGTCCCCAAGAAATCATCTCCATCGGATCTGAATGACTACCGACCAGTTGCCCTCACATCTCATGTGATGAAGGTCCTGGAGAGACTGGTCTTAGCCCACCTGAGGCCACAGGTGAAGACGTGGCTGGACCCTCTGCAGTTTGCATATCAGCCCCATTTAGGAGTTGAAGATGCTGTCATCTACCTGCTGCAACAAATCCATCTGCACCTGGATGGTGGAGGAGATACTGTGAGAATCACTTTTTTTTATTTCTCCAGTTGTGGCGGGTTGGTGTAACCCCCACAACAGACTAAGGACAGACAGCTCGCTACTCCCGTTTTTTTCCGCTGCACTACTGAGATGTAATGTGCCATACATGCATTGTGATGTTAATGTGCCATTCATTCATTGTGTTCATGCGTCCTGTCCTTACTGTGACCTAGAGACTGAGATCAATATGTAGATGTGCCTTGTAACCTCTTTGTCCTGCAGCTGGAGCAGAGGCCAGCAATCTGCCTATTGTGATGTATGTCTCTCAAATGCAAATGTCTCATGCCTGTTCTGCAGTCTCTTTGGTCATACCCACTGCTGGGAATGCTCTTTTATGTATTGTTGTAGTTGGGTATATATACTGCACTGTAATCCATGCTCATTCTCTCATTCTCTCAATCTGATTCCTGCAACTGCTGCTGACACACACTGTGTCTCCTCTCTGAGAGCCTGAGGAATTCAGCTTCAGGCTGCTCACACTATGGGCTGGAGCCGAGTTCCCGTGAAGGCGGTATGATTTAATAAACCTGCTTAAAACTTCACCAACGCTGCCTTTATCTTATCATCCGCTTCACAGTGCCTTTAACACCATCCAGCCACTGTTGCTGGGTGAGAAGCTGCGGGGGATGGGGGTTGACAGCTCTGTGATCTCCTGGATTACTGACTACCTGAGAAGCAGGCCACAGTTTGTCCGGCTGGGCAGTGTCTTGTCTGGAGTGGTGGCTAGTGATATGAGAGCTCCACAGGGGACTGTGCTCTCTCCTTTTCTTTTTACATTATGCACCACTGACTTTCAGTACAACACTGAGTCATGCCACCTGCAAAAATTCACTGATGACTCACCTGTTGTTGGATGTATAAGAGGAGGAGAGGAGGGGGAATACAGGGCACTGGTAGACGGATTTGTGGAGTGGACGGAGCAGAATCACCTGAGGTTGAATGTCAGCAAGACCAGAGAGATGGTGATTGACTTCAGGAAGAGGAAGGCTCCTTCTCAGCCACTGCAGATTAGGGGGGAGGATGTGGGAGTGGTTGAGGACTACAGATATCTGGGTGTAAGGATCAGCAACGGGTTGGACTGGAGATCCAACACCGATGCTGCACACAAGAAGGGGATGAGCAAAAGCTGAGATCCTTCAACGTGTGCAGCAGGATGCTGGAGCTTTTCTATCAGACTGTTGTCACCAGCGCCATCTTCTTTGCTGCTGTCTGTTGGGGTAGCAGTATCAGGGCCAGAGATACCAACAGACTTGACAAGATTATCAAGAGGGTTGGCTCTGTAATTGGTCTCAGACCGGAGACCTTTGAGACAGTGATGGAGAAGAGAACACTAAATAAACTGCGGTCCATCATGGACAATCCTGATCACCCCCGCCACCACACACTAGATAGACAGCGAAGCACTTTCTCCAGTAGACTACTACAGCTTCGTTGTCGAACAGCCAGGTACAGGAAATCTTTCCTGCCGCATGCAATTTCACTGTACAATATCTCACTATGATGTTGTATTCTGGTCATAGCTATGCTGCCACAATGCACCTTACAGACTAACTGGTACATCACTTTTTCACTCTGCTCCTGATAGTCCTTCTTTGTGCAATGGGATGATTCATGTGTTTATACGGGTCATCATATATTAAGCTATGATGTATATAGGTTTTATAGTCGTGTTAGTTTTTACTTTCCATGGGTAATCCCTTTGTCTGTCATGTGTGTGTTTCTGTTGTTTGGTTGTCAACTGTCATGCTGCTGTTACACTGTAATTTCCCAGTTTGGGATCAATAAAGTACATCTATCTATCTATCTATCTATCTATCTATCTATCTATCTATCTATCTATCTATCTATCTATCTATCTATCTAAAGTCAGAAAACATGCTATATGAAGCTAAATTAATGATGACAAGATTATAATTTTTCATTTTTTATCTGTTTTTATATATTGTGCTATACTATTGACCATGATGAGTAAATTGCAAAGAATGGCTAACAGCATGGCAGCGCGGTGGCGGAGTGGTTAGCACTGCGGCAGCACAGCAACTCACCCTTGGCCAGGGGATCCTGGGTTCGATCCCAGCCCCCAACCAACAGTCATCAGTGTGGAGTTTGCATATTCTCCCTGTGTCTGCGTGGGTTTACTCTGGGATTTCTCCGGTTTCCTCCCACATGCCCAAACATGCATGTTAGGTTAATTGGCCTCAAACTGGGGATTCTAAATTGTCCTTAGGTATGACTGTGAGAGTGAATGGTTGTCTGTCTCTCTGTGTTGGCCCTGCGCTGGACTGGTGATCTGTCCAGGGTGTAACCTGCCTCTCGCCCAAAGATGCTGGGATAGGCTCCAGCCCCTCTGCGACCTGAAAAAGGATTAAGCGGAAGAAGATGGATGGATGGCTAACAGCATTAAAGAAAGTTAATAACATTTCTCAATCAAACAAACAAGCAAAAAATTATTATTATGAATCTTAACTTTTTTACCAACAGCAATAGTTTTTGCTAGCTACCTGCTACATTAGGTACCAACCAATCAATCTGGTGTTAGGCCAGCTATTGGTAGATTGTAGCCACTCGTGTGACTTACTTAATGCTTTGCATAATGCCTCACATATTAGATAAGAACAAAGTACAGGAAACTGTGAAAGGGTAACCTTTGGTATGCAGAGACTGCTTGGGGGAATCCTTTGTGTGCCGAGAGATGGCTTGGAGGCCAAAGACTGTGAAGGGGATGCTATGGGATTTAAGAGAAAAGGCATTGTTACTTGTGATTATAATGCAATGTGACTTGTGAGCTGTGAGAGTCCTGGGTATATAAGGGACAAGTTTTTTCTGTGATGTTCTCTTTTCTACTTTGCTCATGTTGGAGCGTGTAATAAACTGCCTTGAGATAAAGCCTGTCTCATCAATTGCACACTCCACACTGGTGACCCAAGACGTAGCATGCAGCAAGAGGTGACTTCCCTGGGACCAGACTCATCGGGAGCCCCCAGCCAAACGTATGCCGTTACAGTCCAGCTACCGGACTTTTGGCAGAACAACCCGCGCTCCTGGTTCCACTTGGTGGAGGCACAGTTCACCCTCCGGGGGATATCGGCAGATGACACAAAATTCTACCATGTGGTCGCAAAACTTGATAACCACATGGCCCAGCATGTGGAGAGCCTTCTGGAGCAGCCGCCAGCCAGCGACAAATACGACGCGTTGAAGGCTGCACTCATCCAGCACTACACCCTCTCGGTCAAGGAGAGAGCAGAGAGACTCCTGGTGCTGACCGAGTTGGGAGATGGCACACCCATTGACCTGATGGAGAAGATGCTGAGGTTGAAAGGCTCGGACGACGACCACTTCATCTTTACCCACATTTTCCTCAGGACCCTTCCATCAGCGACGAGGGCGACCCTGGCCGGTTCGCCGTTGTTGGCCCAGCGGGACTTCTGCGCGCTGGCCCGGGAGGCGGATTCTCAACGCCAGCAGGCAGCGCACGGCCACGGCGGCAGCGACGGAGCTCGGCGCGACAGCTGGAGAGGGCAGGGAGCCGGGGTCAGCGGTAGCAGAACCACCGACGACAGCGGCGGCGGGGGCCAAGGAACGCAGAGGAGACACCCTTTGTTTCTACCACCGCCGCTTTGCAGAGAAGGCACGCAAATGTATACCACCGTGCCAGTTCAAGCGCTCGGGAAACGCGAAGACCGGGGGTCGGTAGCAGCTGCGACCCTCGGGGAGAGGAACAAGCTGCTCTACTTGACGGACGCACGCTCGGGGAGGCATTTCCTCGTGGACACAGGTGCCCAGTTGAGTTTCATCACACCTACCTCCGCTGACCGGCTGGCAAGTTCCAGCGGTCCCGAGATAGCAGCAGCGAATGGCTCGAGGATT
The DNA here is from genome assembly GCA_020510985.1 of Pholidichthys leucotaenia. Classification (NCBI taxonomy): domain Eukaryota; kingdom Metazoa; phylum Chordata; class Actinopteri; order Cichliformes; family Pholidichthyidae; genus Pholidichthys; species Pholidichthys leucotaenia. Next base: position 140,265,815 of record CM035846.1, on the reverse strand, counting down.
AAGACCTTTGGTGAGAGGACTCTGCTTCTGTCGCTACATGGCCGTACTTTTGAGTGGACTTTTGTCATAGCAGCATTGAATTTCAATATTTTAGGGGCTGATTTTTTGTGCTCACATGGTTTGTTAGTTGATGTTGCTAACAGGCGCCTGGTTAATGCACTTTCTTTTGACTCTATCCCATGTACAGCTCGAGCGGCCCGGCCAACAGCACAAGCCAAAGTCACAGCTGCAAGTGGTAAGTTCCACACACAGTTCACTCAGTTCCCAGCACTCACGGTCCCCACATTTTCAGCAACCGTCACTAAGCACGGGGTGAAACATTTTATTACCACAACCGGACCGCCTGTTTTTGCAAAAGCTCGGCGCTTGGACGCAGCTAAACTGGCCATAGCGTGCGAGGAGTTCGCCAACCTGGAGAGGTTAGGCATCGTCAGGCGTTCGAACAGCCCATGGGCTTCCCCGCTACACATGGCCCCGAAAGCTGACGGCTCATGGCGACCTTGCGGGGATTTCTGCAGGTTGAACAATGCTACAGCGCATGACCGTTACCCAATCCCGCATATTCAGCGCGTTTTTTCTAAAATAGACATGGTCCGCGGTTACCACCAAGTTCCAGTGCGCGCTGAGGACATACCCAAAACAGCGGTGATAACTCCATTTGGCCTATTTGAGTTTTTGCGCATGCCATTCGGGCTTAAAGGGGCTGCACAGATGTTCCAACGCATGATGGACGCAGTGTTGCGTGATCTCCCTTTCGTGTTCGTCTACTTGGACGATATTTTGGTAGCCAGCGCGTCCGAAGACGAACACGAAAACCACCTCGCGGCAGTTTTCCGGAGGTTGCGAGAGCACGGGTTAATAATCAACCCAGCGAAATGTCAGTTCGGGGTGACGCAGATCGATTTTTTAGGACACTGAGTTTCCCCTGAAGGAGCAGTTCCGCTACCTGACAAAGTGCGTGCGGTGGCAGATTTCCCCCGGCCTCAGACGGTCAGGGCATTACAGGAGTTTTTGGGAATGGTGAATTTTTATAACCGTTTCCTCCCCGGTGCAGCGCAACTCATGCAACCGCTGTATGCCACACTCAAAAAACAGAAACCCGCGAATAAGATCGAGAGGTCCCCGGAGCGGGAGCGAGCGTTCTCGGAAGTCAAAACAGCCCTGGCAAATGCTGCGTTGTTGGCACATCTGGACCCAACGGTCCGCGTAGCGCTCACCACTGACGCGTCTGACGTGGCCATAGGGGCGGTTGTGGAGCAGCAAGTAGCTGGAGTTTGGCAACCGCTCGCCTTTTTCAGCAGGACCTTGCGCGATAATGAGCGTAAATACAGTTCGTTTGACAGGGAGTTGTTGGCTCTCCATTTGGCCAATCGCCACTTCCAGTTCTGGCTAGAAGGGCGCTGTTTCACCGCGTTCGTTGACCACAAGCCGCTAACATTCGCGATGGCCAAAGTTTCAGAGCCGTGGTCGGGCCGGCAACAGAGGCAGTTAGCCGCGATCTCAGAGTTTACTACCGATATTCTGCTGGACGGTTCCGCTGGCCACAACCAGTCCACTCTTCCCCAGTGTTGTCTTTAATGGCGAACCCCAGTCCATAAAACAGGTCACAGCCCATGATGTTGTCACCTCAGGCCTTCACCTGGAATGTGAAGTCATGTCATCACCGCTGACTTGTACCAAGCCGTTAACTCCAGCGTTCCAACCGTACGCAGTCTGCCACCTCCATAACCGTAGCGCGGTGCTGGGTTACCTCTTATTCTGTAGTGGGGGAAAAATTTCCTCACTGTGGCTCAATTCAATAATGATCCCTCCACCCCCTCCACCAGCAGCGGCACCTTGCAGAATGTGAACCTGTTGGTACTCGCGGACACCGCATCTACAGTTGCCGGGGCGGGTGGGGTTGTTTTTTTCTGTGGGCTCGCCGGCTTGGACATACGACATACCCTGGTATAATGGTTCAAGCGTCCACACTTGCTACAGCGCTTCTCTTTGGCTGATAGTGTTGGTTTCCGAGTTGTTTTTGGTCGCGCTATCCTCTGGGTCCGCTATTAATGCTGCGGCGGTAGGCCCCAGCTGCTGTTGTGATTGGCACCACTTTAGCTCAGAAGCTAGCTTGTCTGTGGTCTCCACTTGGAGAGCTAGCTCGACAGCCTTGGATAACGTCAGGTCACTCAGCGCCGAGAGTAGCCTATCTCGTAAAGCATTGCTGGTTGTGTGCTCTGCCAGCTGGTCACGTACCATCTCTTCCTTCAGCGGCCCAAAACGACACTCACTAGCTAGCTGCTTCAGGTCAGTGAAGAACTGGTGGACAGGTTCATCCGCCCTTTGGTGACGTGGCCAAAACCTAATCCTTCAGACGGTCACGCTATCTGAAATGGCTGAAATGGCACACTAGCAACTCGACCATGTCCTCATATGAGTCGGAAGCCCCTAGTGTATGCAGGATATGCTGGCCTGCAAACCCAAAATTATGCACCAGAAGCACACGTGCCCTCAGTTTATCCAGCTTACCCAGGTTGAGCGCCACAATGTAGTTTTGAAAGGTGGCAAACCATCTTGGCCAGGGCACAAGTGGCTCACCTGGGAGCTCCAGGAAGGGTGGAAGCGGTGAAACACACGCCTCCATGTTTATTTTCATCCCCAAAATGTTATGTATGGAATTACCGCCGTAATGTCAAGGCCAGGTGCACAGTTGAACTCAGCTTTATTGGATTGAACACACACAATCCAGCCACCAGGCAGGAGCATTGCCAAAGAGGACGACTAGGGATGCCCACTGGCATTTATAGGGCGGTGCAATGGCGGAAGAGGAAGTGACCACCACTACACCGCACTTCATAATAAAACAACATTACACTATGGCTGCTCTTGCGGAGCGACAGCGAGAAGCCGTGCCCTGCCCTTCCAGTGCAGGTGCTGACAACACTGGGGTTTCTGGAAACAGGCATGCCAGAGCAAGCTGGCAGACCAATTGGGAATTTCCCAGTCAATCCTGAGCCGAACTATGCCAGCTGTGTGGGACGGCATTATCCGGCTGTCACCCAGGTACATCATATTCCCAAATAATGCAGTTGAACATGCCAACATCAAAGCACAATTTGCAGCAGGAGCCGGTTTTCCTAATGATTCTGATGAACAGCATTGTTGGGAACAAACTATAAGCTGGCACTGTGTGGATGGGTGGCTTCTTGGTGATTAAATTCATGTAATTGCCCTAATAATAACCCATCTCATATGCAACACGCCTGTGTGCCTCACAAATATCAGCCTGTCTTCAAGGCTTTATTAAAATTCCGTGGTTTGAGTGACTTTCTTTATTTGCTGATTAAACTACAGTTTCACAGCATTCTACCAAGCCCCCAATAAACTCTATGTGTACAGTAGTTATGTCAATAAACACATGCGTAAAGTTTGAAATTCAACAGTGTGACCCGTTCCCCGGTGCACTTCATTCATTGACAATAGTGTAATCCATGTAAGTTGTATATAACTATAAAGGATGAGATTTGCATTTTGGACATGAAATATGTACTTGCCGAGTCTAATATGATCTGCTTTCAACTGACAGGTGACCGTGGCTACCCACTAAATAGGTTCATATTGTCTTCTTTTTCGTGACTGTTTTCCTTTAATTCCATCAGCTGATCCACCCAGCTGGCCACAAATTGATTGATTGATTTATTCATCATTTAAAATAACATTATATAAAAGATACAACATACATTTCAGAACAATGGGATGACACAAGAAAGTGCGCAGACTTATTTCCATTGTAATCCCTAAAAGAGATCGCTGCTGGTCTCGTATCTGGAACCTTCTGCTTTGAAAGCTGGCAGTGTAACCACTGAGCTATACATGACATGAGTCACAGCGATCAGCTGACGCTTCTGAGGATGACTGCAGACATCAGTCTAAACATGTTAAAGTTAAAAACATTTCCTTCTTATCCCTGTCTGAATCAAAGAAACAATAAACTAATCTTCTACGGCTGTGAGCAGCCTACTGAATTACCTGTATCCGGCGCTAATGCCAGAGGACAGCGTGCCAAACAAAATGTTTTTACATGCCACTACCTCATTCAGGAGCACCTTCAACTCACATTCTATGAAATTCCATTAAATCCATTATTTTTGATCATGGATACAGAAGAATCAAACGTGCTGGGTTTGTATATGTCTATTTACGTATCTATTTGCATCTAATTGCATATTCAAATGGAGGCGTGTCAAGGGAGGAGTCCGGTAGGGGAGACCGGGTATGGTTGTAACATGGGGAGAGTTGTAACATCACCAATTCCACCAATCAGGGATAAGATAGGAGTCATATGATCATTTCAGTATTTACCCACTTCCTCCCCGATCACATGTGCTGATTGTCAAGGTTGGAAATGGGTGCATGCAGATTCTATCAAGAAAAAAAGGATTTTGAGGTAAGAAAGTAAATTATTTTACCAAGACTATATTTTGTTTAGTACCTATACTATTGCAGATAAAACCATGTGACTCATATGAGAATAAACTGTAGTTTCTCAGGAAAAATGTGATGCATTTTTCCCCTGCTAATTTCAAACCGTTAAGCTAATACAGCTAGCTAAACAATGGCAGACTGGGGGTGGGGTAGGTTGTAACACATCGTTTAAAAGTGTTACAACCATCCCCTTCCATACAACTAACAACACTTTCTTGATTTTAATATTGTTACAGAATGCCTAGGCATTGGAAAAGAAAGACAGACAGAGGTGTGCCTGCAGATGTTTTAAAAAAAAGCATCTGATGAGGTCACAAAGAAGGGCAAGTCAGTCAGATCAGTCACAAAGGCACATGGGATCTGCCATGTGACGCTGAGCAGATACTGCAAATCACTGCAGAAGCTGAGAGACCAGGGTTCCAGTGATCTTCCCAGTGTAGGTTACTGGAGCAGCAACAAAGTTTTCTCTGAGGTGCAGGAGGAAATGTTAGCTGATTATTTGACTCAGGCAGCAGACCTGTATTATGGACTAACTCCACGTGAGGTAAGCATATGACAGGTTAGTCACTGGAGCCCAGAGTAGAATTGAATACTAGTGTAGGTGCCAGACTATGTACTCAAGTTTTCTATTTCACTTTCTTTTAGGTCAGAAAGTTTGCATATCAACTGGCAGTAATACATAACATCAAACACCCACAGACATGGGATGAGAAACAGATGACGGGGCCTGACTGGTTCACATCCTTTATGAGGCGGCACCCCAGCCTGGCAATAAGGAGTCCAGAGGCAACCAGCCTTACACGGGCCAAGTTTTAACCGTACAAATGTGGAACGTTTCTTCAACAGACTTGGACAGGTCATTGAGAGATACAAATTCGACGGGAGTGATATATGGAATGTAGACGAAACTGGTGTAACAACAGTCCAGTCACCAGACCGTGTTGTTGCACGTCGTGGAGTCAAGCAGGTGGGTGCAATGACATCGGGTGAGAGAGGTGTGCTCGTGTCAGTAGCATGTGCTGTGCAAGCGCCGGGAAATGCAATTCCTCCCTTCTTTGTATTCCCCCGTAAACGTTACAAGGAATACTTTATTCAGAGTGGGCCAACAGGGAGTGCTGGAAGCGGTAACGGCTCAGGATGGATGCAAGAGGAAGACTTCCTCTTATTCCTTGCTGACTTTGCAAAACACACAAAGGTCAGCTCTGAGAAGATGGTTTTGCTTTTGCTGGATAACCACTGTTCACATATATCTGTGAAAGCAATTGACTTCTGCAAAAAAATGGGATTGTACTACTTACCTCCCCCCCTCCCCCCTACTGCAGCCATAAACTTCAGCCATTGGATCGCAGTGTCTATGGCCCATTTAAGAAAATGGTGAACACTGCAAGTGATGCCTGGATGAAGATGAATCCTGCCAAGACGATGACGATATATGACATTCCAACTATTGTGAAGACTGCTCTGCCCGCAGCTGCAACACCCAGAAACATTCAAGCCGGTTTCCAATCCACAGGTATTTGGCCCTTCAATCCTGACATTTTTGGGGAGTGTGACTATGCACCCTCCCAAGTCACTGACCGTCCAGACCCAGGTACCTCCTCTCCACCAACTCACCTGGTGACTTCCTCCTCTCCTCCAACTCACTTGGCGACTTCCAGAAGAAGAAGAAGAACAGAGAAGAAGCAAAAATGTAGGAGAGAGTAGGCCTATCTTAGGCAAGAATAAAGGCAAGCAAAAGAAAAAGGGGAGATAGCCCACCAAGAAAATGTTGAAAGCCAACGTTGAGGATTCTGAGGCCTCAGGTGAGGAAATCTTTTGTGTTGTCTGTATGGAGGCATTTAGAAGGTCGAAGCCAAAGGAAGTATGGGTAAAATGTGCCCTATGCAGTCTCTGGGCCCACCAAGCCTGCACTCCAGGGTTACAAACATTCATTTGTCAGCATTGTGACTCTGATTAAAAAAAAAAAAAAAAAAAAAAAAAAAATATATATATATATATATATATATATATATATGCCACACACACACACACACACACACACACACACACACACACACACCCTCCTGAGACAAACAAAGTGGATTTGAAAGTGGAGAGAGAGACATTGTTTTGGCTTGTTCTTTTATTTCAGTAAACCTCTTTTTGAAACATATCACATGGTGTGGGCTCTGTTTTTGCTTTTTTTTGTCTAATTGTTACAACTTACCCCAGCATGTGTTACAACCTACCCCAACCCCAGCATGTGTTACAACCTACCCCGGTAGTGGGGTAGGTTGTAACAAAGGATCAGTCAACAGCCTCAAAGGATTTGACATCGCCTCATGAGGTCTGTGATATTCTTGCAGAGGTTTGAATTGGTGGCATTTGTAGTAAACAAATGTAGGTACCTTTTATTAAAGTTTGAGAACTCTAACTCTAAAATTCAGTGAGTTGAAGGTGCTTAAACAAAAAGTGTAACAACCATACCCGGTCTCGTATTTCCTCACTTGCGTTCAATTTCAGGCAGATCAGTATGTACAAAGGAAATGTGCTTGGATTCCTGCATACGGACTGTTTCATAAATCTGGATTTTTTTTTGGCTTATGCCGTTTTCTTGATTTAAACTTATGTCATCTTTCAGTAGGAAATCCACGCAAGTCTTTGTTCATGAGGGCCCTGGTCCGGACCACTGCCAGAACAAATCTGGCTTTTCAGATTTGGTTCGCTAATGAAACGCAACAAGTCTATTTTTGACGGATGCCGGATACAATCCACAAGGAAATCCCATGGTATCTGGTGGTATTTAATAGCTGTTTGATCATTAAAACGGTTTAAGCATCGACCGTTATTTTCTGAGGCCTACTCCTCCACCACTGTGTCAAAGAAGGTAAAAACTTGACTTAACACACAAACGCTTCATAGAATTAAAACTAACGGGCTACTTACTTTTTATTTAGAGCCCAAAAATCCAGGTGGGGAGTCGCTACATCATGCTTCTTCTTGTCATCAAGTGATCGCGATCGGTTCATCTTGGTCACTCTCTGGTCTTTCTCGAGATCTCGCATTATTTTGTATAATTCTCACATGATCTTATATTTCAAACTCTGTTCTCATCCATGCCGCTGCAAAACATAAACAGATTTGGTAGGAATGAACGCAAGAGTCCATCTGCACTGCATCTGCAACGTACTGCATCCGGAGTCACTGTAAATCCTGGGTAAGACTTGTCTGTCAGTGCAGGGATCAATGGAATGAGAAATCAATGCTTTTCACTGTCATTAAATGGTCTACTGTATTATGTTGCAGCATTTTAATTGTCCTGCATTGAATAAAACTCGGAGATGGAGAAACATTTACAGTGGGGCAAAAAAGTATTTAGTCAGCCACCAATTGTGCAAGTTCTCCCACTTAAAAGATGAGAGAGGTCTCCAGTTTTCATCATAGGTATACCTCAACTATGAGAGACAAAATGAGAAAAAAAAATCCAGAAAATCACATTGAAGGATTTTTAATGAATTAATTGGTAAATTCCTCGGTAAAATGAGTATTTGGTCAATAACAAAAGTTCGTCTCAATACTTTGTTATATACCCTTTGTTGGCAATGACAGAGGTCAAACATTTTCTGTAAGTCTTCACAAGGTTTTCACACACTGCTGCTGGTATTTTGGCCCATTCCTCCATGCAGATCTCCTCTAGAGCAGTGATGTTTTGGGGCTGTCGCTGGGCAACACGGACTTTCAACTCCCTCCAAAGATTTTCTATGGGGTTGAGATCTGGAGACTGGCTAGGCCACTCCAGGACCTTGAAATGCTTCTTACGAAGCCACTCCTTCGTTGCCCGGGCGGTGTGTTTGGGATCATTGTCATGCTGAAAGACCCAGCCACGTTTCATCTTCAATGCCCTTGCTGATGGAAGGGGGTTTTCACTCAAAATCTCATGATACATGGCCCCATTCATTCTTTCCTTTACACGGATCAGTCGACCTGGTCCCTTTGCAGAAAAACAGCCCCAAAGCATGATGTTTCCACTCCCATGCTTCACAGTAGGTATGGTGTTCTTTGGATGCAACTCAGCATTCTTTCTCCTCCAAACACGACAAGTTGAGTTTTTAATAAAAAGTTCTATTTTGGTTTCATCTGACCATATGACATTCTCCCAATCCTCTTCTGGATCACCCAAATGCTCTCTAGCAAACTTCAGATGGGCCTGGACATGTACTGGCTTAAGCAGGGGGACACATCTGGCACTGCAGGATTTGAGTCCCTGGCGGCGTAGTGTGTTTCTGATGTAGCCTTTGTTACTTTGGTCCCAGCTCTCTGCAGGTCATTCACTAGGTCCCCCCATGTGGTTCTGGGATTTTTGATCACCATTCTCGTGATCATTTTGACCCCATGGGGTGAGAGCTTGCGTGGAGCCCCAGATCGAGGGAGATTATCAGTGGTCTTGTATGTCTTCAATTTTCTAATAATTGCTCCCACAGTTGATTTCTTCACACCAAGCTGCTTACCTATTGCAGATTCAGTCTTCCCAGCCTGGTGCAGGTCTACAATTTTGTTTCTGGTGTCCTTTGACAGCTCTTTGGTCTTGGCCATAGTGGAGTTTGGAGTCTGACTGTTTGAGGTTGTGGACAGGTGTCTTTTATACTGATAACGAGTTCAAACAGGTGCCATTAATACAGGTAACAAGTGGAGGACAGAGGAGCCTCTTAAAGAAGAAGTTACAGGTCTGTGAGAGCCAGAAATCTTGCTTGTTTGTAGGTGACCAAATACTTATTTTACCGAGGAATTTACCAATTAATTCATTAAAAATCCTTCATTGTGATTTTCTGGATTTTTTTTCCCTCATTTTGTCTCTCATAGTTGAGGTATACCTATGATGAAAATTGGAGACCTCTCCCATCTTTTAAGTGGGAGAACTTGCACAATTGGTGGCTGACTAAATACTTTTTTGCCCCACTGTATCTTGCATTAAAATAGTACAGACATATTGTCATTCATTTAAGTATGCCCACTGGTATTCTAATTGTACCAGTCATTTTCATAATCATCCATGTGGTAATCAATATTACTGTCAGGCCCAGCATTGCACTTTTTTTTTTTTTAATAAAGAAGGTCATTTATATTACTGTTTGAGGTGTAATGATACACAACCAATATTACTGCAGTCACTGACATCATGAATGTCTGACATTCCTGTATAAGTGCATTTTAAGACATTACTGTAACAACACAACTGTAACAACACATTATCTTACCACATTACAGGTTAATTTCAGTTAAACTGGCTCTATAAAATGGTGTACTGGATAGTGTACTTGTCATCTTGAAGCTGGAGAGGAAAAATAAGATGAATACATACACTACCGTTCAAAAGTTTGGGGTCACCCAGACAATTATTTTGTGTTTTCCATGAAAAGTCACACTTATTTACCACCATGAGTTGTAAAATGAATAGAAAATATAGTCAAGACATTGACAAGGTTAGAAATAATGATTTGTATTTGAAATAATAATTTTTTCCTTCAAACTTTGCTTTCGTCAAAGAATCCTCCATTTGCAGCAATTACAGCATTGCAGACTTAACATGATTGCACAAGGGTTTTCTAATCATCCATTAGCCTTCTGACGCAATGAGCAAACACATTGTACCATTAGAACACTGGAGTGATAGTTGCTGGAAATGGGCCTCTATACGCCTATCTAGATATTGCACCAAAAACCAGACATTTGCAGCTAGAATAGTCATTTACCACATTAGCAATGTATAGAGTGTATTTCTGATTAGTTTAAAGTTATCTTCATTGAAAAAAAGTGCTTTTCTTTCAAAAATAAGGAAATTTCTAAGTGACCCCAAACTTTTGAACGGTAGTGTAGTTTTACAGACTTAGTTACAGTGTGTAAAGAAATATTCTATTACATCTCTTTCCAGTTTCTGGATCTCCAGGTCCAGTTTTCTCAATATCTTGCATTTTACTTCCATTCCTAAATCCAGATCCAAAAATTTCTCTTTCAGTCTTATTTTGGCTTCTGCCAGATCTGTGTCTTTAAGTGCATTGGGTAGAGACATCTTATATCTTCAGCTTTCTTGAGTCTATCAGCAGTCTCTTCATCTGCAGTTATGCCTTCCCCACCATATTCAATAGAATTTATATTAACAGTTCTGACAGGACATCCTATGATTACGATTTTAATTAGACAGCTCACAGCATCATTCTCATCTCGTGGCTCATGAAGTTTAACTGTTACCAGAACTGCAGGTAAGCAAAAGTCAGTCAGCACATGTCATATCCTTTTTTGGACACATTTGTTCTTTATGAAAGACAGATAAAAAATTACAACTTTATTATTAAAAACATTGGGGGAAAGTGGAACTAATCTACATGTATAACTATTCTGAGTAACATGCACATCCACTGGTCACATTTAAGTAAAAGTCTACAACTGTTAATTATAAGACAGGATGAGTATTTCTCTGACTAGTGACTAGCCCTTAACATGAACAGTCTTAAGTGATTAAAACAGCATCCATCTTAATCTAACTTTATTCTCTCTTTTCAGTAATACAACAAAGGTGGGGGGATGTTCTCCCTACAACAGTGCCCACAGTGATGGTGCCGACATAAAAACTGTAACAAAAAACAACTCAACCAAGAAACTTTAGCACAATAACTGACCATTTAACTTGTTTTCATATAATTTGCTTAAAGAGAACTCGCTTACTTTTAGACATTAAACATTACCCTTCAGCCATTGCAGTTGCATGTCATGTACTTGCGCCTCAGAGCACAGGTGAAAAGGATGCAAGCCCAATCGCAGGTGAAGTGAAAGTGTTTATTAACAGAAAATCAACATACAAAAGTGTCCATGAAAACAGTCCAAGATGAGTAATGATTAAGATGCACTGGCTACAAACTCCGTTGGATGGAGGAGAGATGAGCCCTATGCTCTCCCAGGCGGAACTGGGCAGCGGAGAGGAAGGGCAAATATAATGAGGAGAAAGACTTACATAAGGGTATCGGAGCGCAGCTGGCTCTGGAAAAACAACACCGCCCAAAGTCCAAAAAATAAGAGAAACCAACAAGGAGTGAGCCTAAACATCAAACACTGACTTAAGCCGCCACACTGAGTGCTCACACTGTCACCCCTAAACACCCCTTGTACCAATGAGTGACAAGTGGATGCAGGTGTGCGGCAGCAGTCAGTGCGTGAGTGAATGTCAGCGTATGTGACTAAGAATGAACAAATATGCTACCTGTAGTTTCTGCCTCCTGTTTCCATCTGACATGATTACCAGGTGCTTAAACTGGCTGAAAAGTCTGAAGACGAGAATAGTTTGGTTCCCTCAGTCAATGACGCTGCAGCCCCCCCCCCCCCAATATATTATAAGGCAGCACTTCGCTATCAAAGCGACAGCTCTCACCACTGTCAACCTCTTGGGCTGAGGACAGATAGTTTGAACAATGGAGAATTTCAAAAGACCAACCTCCACACATTCATCAAAATCCCCTCGGTGAATCCCAGTGTTAGGCTGCCAGTTAGGCTGCCAGGCCTTGGTACGGTTGGTAGGATGCCTCCGCACTGGCTAGGGCAGGATACATTCCTACCTAAAGTCCACTGGAGCATGTGAGGACCTGTTTCTGTGGTTGACCCTAGACCTTGGAGTGGAGTACATCTTACAGGAGTGCCCAATCTTCCAACCTCGAAATGGGCTGGAGTGCCTTGCATAGCTGGAGTCTTCAATGATCAAGTGGCTTCAGAAAAGTGACATCCCCATTTGATAAGAATTGCACAATCAATTGTCCTAATTTAATCAGAAATCTAAAGTGGCGTTGATGGTATTAGTATTCATAAATATACTACTTTTTTGCTACAGGCAAGGATCTTTAGCCATTGCAGCTGTTAAGGTTAGGGTAAACATAGTAGCAAGGGTATTAACTAGTATCATCACATTCAGGGTAACTGTAGGATACTTACAATAGCCGCAGATTTTTTTCATACATTACACATAAGTCTTTCCTGCAGTGTTGTGCTGCATTTTTTGTTACTTTGATTAAATGCAAGCAACTTTTGTGATTTGTTAGAGAACTCAGGGAAACACGATGTGAAAAACATAAAAAATTGCATGAGGAAGTATATTGTTAGATTGCATGTTAAGATGAGATGCATTTATCACAAGCAATAAGAATCCAACATATGCCATCTGGTAGACCAGACCCAAATGATAAAAAATAAGTCAAAACTCGTGATTTTTTAAAAAGTATTCCATATTTAGAGCCAAAAATAAGTAAAGCACATAACAGGTGCTTTTCTGAAACCACAGATAATTTTATTCATCCATAAAAATATACACTGGGGAAAATAGGCTTCATTCATCCATCATCTGCTGGCTTTCCTCTTGGATAAGATACAGTCTTATCCTTTAAGTCCACAAAATTAAAATAAAATACAGAAATACAAAGTCTCACAGATTCACAGAAGTTAGCAGAATGACCAGGATGACAGAAAAGGGTTTTAGTGTTGGGGATGAGAATACTGTATGATCTTGAAGTGGACATAACAGTTTGAGAACTTTCATTTATTACCTGTCACTCATCAGTGTTTTTCCATGCTCCCCTTGTATCTCAGTCAGTCTTGCTACTGCAGCCTTGTCACTGATCAGAACAGATACCTGTCTGCCATTACGTAGACGTAGATAAGTCCTGACACATTTCAACAAATAACCCTTTCTACTGCAGGAACTCAATTATTTAAAACATGGACATTGCCAGGGGGTACGTTTACTGCTCTTACCCAACTCCTCGGGCAGACAGTTGCACTACTGCTGCATAATGCAGTACACATTTTAAAGTAACTTCTTTTCAGGGTTTTGGGGCAATATTGATAAAATGACTGGCTAAGAAGATTAAAGGTGTTTTTCTTTTTAACCTTATACAAATTTAGGAGAACATCATAGATATGAGGCTATATCTAAAAATGAGTTATAGACTGTTTGGGTCCTGTAGTGGAAAAAGATCCAGCTGATAATTTGGTCTGGTATCGGGCTTATAATTGCAAAACAGAATTTGAATTCATCCTCTTCCACTAATTCACACTAAGGAGGGTGATGCTTCAAAATTCTTCCAATGGGATATGCATTTGAATATGTTTACAGACCTTAGAGCCTCATCTTAGAGCCTGGAGTTTTTGTTGACATAATATCAGCAACTTCCACCAAGATCATCAGCTCTTGATCAATCTTTGTAGTAGATAGTAGTGTCATGCCTTTTTTAAGCTAAATGAACAGCAACTTTATCATACTCTATGTTCCCATTCTTCAGACTAGTGAATATTTCTCAACCTTGAACCTCAGATCACTGTGATTCAGGAGGATTTAGTGTTCATCCAGGATAGTTGTGTTAGGGATTTCAAAAGCCAACAGATTTAGCAGTAATGTATATTAAGACCAGAATCCTTTGGGCCCAGGATTCTCTGTATATTTTCCAGGAACACACCTAACAAGCAAAACAGAGAGAGAAAACTCTATGCCAACTGACAGAAGACCAGGATTGAAAAATGACATGCCAGTTCCCATTTTGTCCATCATCTCAGCAAAGTACACAAGCTAGGATGTTTTTCACTAAGTTTTCTCTCACTGTAAGAGTGTACACTTTTTTCCCTTTATAGACAGATGGCTTTTCTTTTCCTCAGTTTCCACATGATATCACAGTTCCTTATTACTAGCATTCTGTGGCAGTAATTTTGCAGCCAGGTTTTAGTGGCTCAAGTAAAAAGTAATTTGCTTCAGTAAATAAGGCCAAAAGAACATTTAAAAGGAAAAAAAAATACATCTGATGCTGTCTTTTAAGAGTCTGGACTAGCTCGGCTTGTAGCCACTTCCTCTCCAACAGTTCTTGCCAGTGTTTGCTTCTCTGACTGCCAATCTTCCAAGTCATCATAGCTTAGATCAGGCATTGCTGCAGTCAGGCCTAAAGAACTGACTGACCCAGCCAAGGACCCATGGCCTTCATAGGCATATGTTTGTAGGGAGTCATAAGGCGGGCCCCGTGTGTCCAAATCGGCTTCGGTCACCTTCTGCTGTATGATCCGCTGAATTATGTCATGACCATCTAGTAGAAGGGAAGGTGCTGACTGGCTGATCTCTCGTGGTACGCAGTCAATGACAAACCAGGCCGGCTCTGACTCTGGACTGTAGTTCCTGTAATCTACATCCCGAGTTTTCCTCCTTCGCACCACCACCATCCCCTCCACATCAGCCTCAACCTCGTCCTCATCCCCATATGGGCTAAGTCCATGGTCCAGGTAGACATGGAACTTCCTGCAGGGCTCTGATGCTTTGGAATTTCGAAGTGCAGAAATGTCAAAAGCCTCAGTGTCCTCCTCCCCACCCCCCTCATCGTCATAGGTCACCACATTCTCTCGGATGTCCTCCTCTGCGAGAATCAATTGGTCTTTACTTGCTTTCTTATTCCGTAGCTGGGTAAACAGCATCACTATGGCTGAAAAAAGAAATATGTTAGTGACAGAACACAAAGATATATGCAAAAAGTGATATTCAGTGTTTTAAAACATTAAATAATTGAATATGAAGCTGCTGATGGGATTGTTGTGGAAATAAAAACAATCTCTCTAAGAAACCACACATTTTCAAGAAAATACAAATTTGTCTGTTTACTCAGTGTTCCTTGAGTGGATCAATCACCTTCCATGTTTAGTGACTAAAAGTAATACAGTGCCTAAAGTCAAAATATCAAACACATCCTCTCAAAAATGACATATCAAGATTACTATATGACCTGCCAATTAAACGTATTTTTTAACACTAGTATGGAAGAAAACTGCCAACAAAACAACTAAACTGTTGCTTCTATTTATGTAGTTCTTAAATGTTAGGTGTGGAAATCTTTGCTTCTGCAACTGATGGCCGTTATTTACCACTAATTGAAATTCAGTGTTATTCTATTCAGCATTATGTGAAATCTTAAGTGCTTTATTATAAATCTTCAGTTCACTATACAGACATCCTTCAACACCTGCAGTTCCACACCGATGTCTGCAAACCATTTGGAAGTAATCACAGTTTCCACACTGGGTACTCAGAAAGAGTTGATCTAAAGCTAATGTTGGAGTCAAGATCTTATAAAGACCAGAGTTTCAAAAGACCAAGACCTACAGTACATACACAGTGGTCTTGGCCTCAACTTGGTCTCTGCCAGGCTTGGTCTTGACGTGGTCTCAACCCCTTAAACTCTTGGGGCCCTGTTCTGATGACCAACAGCACACTTTTCCACTACACTGCTCACCTTGTGCCAGTGCTTTTGGTAGTTTCTGCCAGCACTGTTTTTCACGCCTTGTGTCATGCCATCTACTGTGCCCTGTGCACCCAGTTTGGACAGGAAGGAGGGACCTCATTTCAAAGCGGCGTGACACCTGCACAATCTCAGCTCATTAGTATTTTGGTGCATTTTCTGACAATATGCTTTTGTGATATAAATATTTTTAATGTGTGCCCTGATTTGTTTTTCAGTTGGGGAAGAAAGCAATTATCTTCACCAACTTAACAACTGATCACAAATAAGGTCAAAGGGTGGAATGTAATATAAATGTGTTTTTAATGTGTGCCCTGATTTGTTTCTCAGTTGTTTTAATATGTTTTGACGGTCCAGTTCAGTTCTCTTCCCATGATGGATTTATCTTCAGCACAGCAAGTTTCTCACTCCTTGAATCACTGTGGCATGTTTATGGAACAAGGCTTAACCTTTATTTCTCACATATGTGTGTGTGTGAACAGATGTTATATGTTTTGAGAAGTCTGGCTGCAATCGCCTGGGAGCGGGGACTAGCCCCCCCGCTCTCTACGCGATTCCATGGGGGGGGAAGTTGCCTGGCAACGAAGAGTGGCTCCTTCGTTGTGTACGTAACTCTACCCTTTAAAAAGCAGAGGTGTTTTGCCAAACAGTAGAGTCTGCTGTGGATTTCGCGCGAATTGCCAAGCTGATTGATGCACGCGCCTGCCAAAAGACTGCCAAAGGCTCTCCGGTCTTCTGTATTATTGGTAAGGGCTGATGAAATGACATGAAGTGCATTGATCTTTTGTATATGAAGATATGATCTGTGGGGAATAAGGGAATACAGCTTATTCTAGCAGTCTGTCTAATGTGAATGCATTGATCTTTTGTGTGTGAAGATATGTTCTGTGAGGAATAAAAGACACATTTTATTATAGCAGTTCTTGTCTCAGTGTGAATTCTTTCCTGTGCGCCGACTCCTCACGAACCTGTCTAAATATTTTCATAAAACAGCTTTTGATCAAGAAAAAGGAGGTTTATCATCAGAAGTGCATGTGTTAATGCTACAGTGCATCCAGAAAGGATTCACAGTGCTTCACTTTTTCCACATTTTATGTTACAACCTTATTCCAAAATGGATTAAATTCATTTGTTCCTCAAAATTCTACACACAATACCCCATAATGACTACATGAAAAAAGTTTTTTTTTTTTTTAGATTTTTTAAAATTTATTAAAAATAAAAAACTAAGAAATCACATGTACATAAGTATTCACAGCCTTTGCTCAGTACTTTGTTGATGCACCTTTGGCAGCAATTACAGCCTGAAGTCATTTTGAATATGATGCCACAAGCTTGGCAACACCTATCTTTGGGCAGTTTAAGATAAGATAAGATAAGATAAGCCTTTATTAGTCCCACAATGGGGAAATTGCAGAGTTGCAACAGCACAGGGATAGCAACACTCGGAGTAATAATTTAGAAGATAAGAAAATAAGAGCAGTCAATATACATATGTACACATAAATATATAAATATATATACACAGTCTGGAGCATTGTAGCTAGATGGAATAAACAGCATAACCGTCTATTTAGTTACCCCACATAGTATGAATATGTACCCATACATATTGTCACCCTCCGTAGTGATTGATATTGTCCTAGTTGCATACTGGAGGGGACCATTTGTGTAAGTCTGTTGCATTCAATACTATTAGGTCGTCACGTTTTTTTTGCTATCTCTGCGCGCAGCCCTGCCTAGGTTATAAAGTCTGACAGCTGTAGGTAGGAAGGCCCTGCGAAACCTCTCGGTCACGCACCTAGGATGATGTAGCCTACTGCTAAATGAGCTCCTCAGCACGTTCAGTATGTCCTGCATAGGGTGGGACTTAGACTCCAGCAGAGATGACACCATCCTTCTCTCTCCTATCTCCTCCACTGGGTCAAGGTGCTTCCCCAGGACAGAGCTAGCTTTCTTGATCAGTTTGTTCAGTCTCTTCCCATCGGCTGCTGTGATGCCACTGCCCCAGCAAACCACTCCAAAAGTGATGACTGATGCCACCACCGAATCGTAGAAGGTCTTCAGGAGCACCCCTTGTACACCAAAAGACCTGAGCATCCTCAGTAGCAACAGCCTGCGCCGCCTCTTCTTGTAGAGTGGGTCGATATTGTGTGACCAGCCTAGTTTATTATTCAAATGAACACCCAAGTACTTGTAGGATGCCACCATCTCAATGTCTGTTCCCTGGATGTTTACTGGTGCTGTGAGGGGTTGTCCTTGCATGCGGCAGTCCACCACCAGCTCTTTAGTTTTCCTCGCGTTGATCTGGAGACAGTTCCGATGGCACCAGTTCACGAAGTCCTGGATAAATCCTCTGTACTCAGCTTCATCACCGTTGGAGATGAGGCCGACGATCGCAGAGTTGTCAGAGAACTTCTGCAGATGGCAATGTGTTGTGTTGTGTGAGAAGTCCGCAGTATAAAGGGTGAACAGGAAAGGAGCCAAAACCGTTCCCTGGGGAGCCCCTGTGCTGCCGATGATCGTGTCGGACACACAATCCCGGGTTCTCACAAACTGTGGCCAATTTGTGAGGTAGTCCAGGATCCATGATGACAGGTGCTGGTCCACCCCTGAGCACAGCAGCTTGTCCCTCAGGATCATCGGTTGGATGGTGTTGAAAGCACTGGAGAAGTCAAAGAACATGATCCTCACCGCGTTCCCGGGCTTCTCCAGGTGGGACAGGGAATGGTGAAGAAGGAAGATCACTGCATCCTCCCCCCCGATGCCATGCTGGTAGGTGAACTGGAATGGATCCATCGCCGGTCCCACCAGGAGGCGGAGGTGAGCAAGGAGCAGTCTCTCCAGGGTCTTCATCAGGTGAGACGTCAGGGCCACTGGTCTGTAGCTGTTCAGGTCTCTGGGGTGGGAAGTCTTTGGTACGGGTACCACACAAGATGTTTTCCACAACTGTGGTACCCTCCCCAGCTTCAGGCTCAGGTTGAAGATGTGCTCCACAGTCCCACACAGTTGGTCTGCGCAGGACTTGAGGAGCTTCGCGCTGATGCCGTCCGGTCCCCAGGCCTTCTTCGCCTTGATCTTCCTCAGCTCCGTCCTCACCTGGGTCTTAGTGAGGGTCAGGTTGGGGGGCTGTGTGCTGGGAGTGGGGGGGTGTTGGTGGAGGGGTGTGTGGACAGCAGGTCTCGATGACTGTAGAGGCAGCAGTGGTTGGTGTGCAGGCGGGGGGGAGGGCGGTTGGTCAAACCTATTAAAAAACAGATTCAGATTGTTCACCCAGTCCCTGCCCCCTGTGGCCTGGGAGGAGGTATTCTGGAGCCCAGAGATGGTTTTAAGGTTTCTCCAGACCCCGCCGATGTTGCTCCGTTGCAGCTTGTCCTCCATCTTCTTCCTGAAGCTGACCTTGCTTTCTCTTATCTTCCTCCTTAGCTCCCTCTGTACGGACTTCAGCATCTCCCTGTTCCCCGACCTGAAGATCCTCTTCTTCTCTCTCAGAAGTGTTTTTATCTCAGGGTTGATCCAGGGTTTGTTGTTCGAGCAACACCGTATGATCTTAGTGGGTACGGTGTTGTCCACACAGAAGTTGATGTAGTCCGTGATGCTGTGAGTGAGGCCGTTGATGTCTTCACCATGTGGATTGCAGAGCTGCTCCCAGGCAGTGATTTCAAAACAGTCCTTTAGCGCGTCCATTGCCTCCTCAGACCATATCTTTACCGTGCGCATAACCGGAGGTTGTCTGTGTACTACGGTTTTGTACACCGGCCGGAGATGAACCAAGTTGTGATCCGATCTCCCGAGTGGAGGGAGTGGTGATGAGGTGTACGCCTCCTTAGTATTTGCATAGAATAAGTCCAGTGTTTTATTGTCTCTAGAGTGGCATGTGACATACTGGGTGAATGTGGGCAGAATGGGGGACAGTGAAATATGGTTGAAATCACCGGAGATGAGGAGGAAAGCATCTGGGGTTGTGTCAGCAGCCTGCCAGTTACTGAGTGAATGGCGTCACGTGCTGGCCCAGCATTCACCGTCGGATTTGCATAAATAACAATGCAGATCACGTGTGAGTATTCCCTCAGGAGATAAGCAAGCCGCATGCTAACAGCTAGCAACTCAATGTCTTTGCTGCAGTGTTGCTCTTTAACAGTGATATGTCCCGGTTTACACCCGTTGTTGTTGACATACATTATCACTCCTCCGCCCCTTGCCTTCTCACTGTCTGGTGTCCAGTCTGCCTGTATTGTGTGGAAACCCTCCAGTTCAATGTTAGCATCTGTTGCAAGTTCTGTTAGCCACGTCTCAGTAAACAACATCATGCTAATCTCTCTGAAGGCGCTTTCGTAGCGGGAGATAGCCGCTAACTCGTCAGTCTTATTGAGTAGCGATTGGACGTTCCCCATAATAACGGATGGAAGGACGGGTCTGTACCTTTTATTCCTCACCCTCCGTCTTACTCCAGCTCGGCATCCACACCGTTTTCGTCTTATTTCTCCTGGTATGTTGAGTTTTTGCGTTAGCATCGTGGGCCGGTTAAGTGCTAACAGCTGGTCCCTGTTGTACTGCCTCCCGCTATAAGCAGTGGCTCCGTCCGCTGGCTCAGGAGACATTTGGACGATGTATGTGTCTGTGATGGTGTCGCCGGATCAGAAAGTTTAGCAAGAGAAGCCAGGTAGTAAATAAGAAATAGGAAGAAATTGAGCCGCTGTTGCAAAAAGGCAGCCGACTTGTGTGGTGAAGGAAGTTAAGTTAGTTTGGCCCATGTCCTCCTTGCAGCACCTCTCAAGCTCCATCAGGTTGGATAGGAAGCGTCAGTGCACAGCCATTTTCAGACCTCTCCAGAGATGTTCAATTGGATTAAAGTCTGGGTTCTGGCTGGGCCACTCAAGGGCATTCACAGAGTTGTCCTGAAGCCACTCCTTTGATATCTTGGCTGTATGCTTAGGGTCACTGTCCTGCTAAAAGTTGAACCGTCACCCCAGTGTGAGGTCAAAAGCGCTCTGGAGCAGGTTTTCATCCAGGATGTCTCTGCACATTTCTGCATTCATCTTTCCCTCTATCCTGACTAGTCTCCCAGTTCCTGCCGCTGAAAAACATCCCCACAGCATGATGGTGCCACCACCATGATTCACTGTAGGGATGGTATTGGCCTGGTGATGAGCGGTGCCTCCTTTCCTACAAACATGATGCCTGGCATTCACACCAAAGAGTTCAATCTTTGTCTCATCAAACCAGGGAATTTTGTTTCTCATGGTCTGAAAGTCCTTCAGGTGTCTTTTGGCAAACTCCAGGTGGGCTGCCATGTGCCTTTTACTAAGGAGTGACTTCCGTCTGACCACTCTACCATACAGGCCTCATTGGTGGATTGCTGCAGAGATGGTTGTCCTTCTTGAAGGTTCTCCTCTGTCCACAGAGGAACGCTGGAGCTCTGACACAGTGACCATCAGGTTCTTGGTCACCTCCCTGACTAAGGCCCTTCTCAGCTCTAGGAAGATTCCTGGTGGTTCTGAACTTCTTCCATTTATGGATGATGGAGGCCACTGTGCTCACTGGGACCTTCAAAGAAGCAGAAATTTTTCTGTACCCTTCTCCAGATTTGTGCCTCAAGACAATCCTGTCTTGGAGGTCTACAGACAATTCCTTTGACTTCATGTTTGGTTTGTGCTCTGACATGCGCTGTCAACTGTGGGACCTTATATAGACAGGTGTGTGCCTTTCAAAATCATGTCTATTCAACTGAATTTACTACAGGTGGACTCCAATTAAGCTGTAGAAACATGTCAAGGATGATCAGTGGAAACAGGATGCACCCAAGCTCAATTTTGAGCTTCATGGCAAAGGCTGTTAATACTTATGTACATGTGATTTCTTAGTTTTTTATTTTTAATAAATTTGCAAAAATCTCAACTTTTTTTCACATTGTCATTATGGGGTATTGTGTGTAAAATTTTGAAGAAAAAAAAATGAATTTAATCCTTTTTGGAATAAGGCTGCAACATAAATTGTGGAAAAAGTGAAGTGTGAATACCTTCTGGATGCACTGTATTTCTCTCTACATACAGTAGACATCAGATCTATGTCCTTTGCCATTTCCTTTGATTAATCTTTGTCCATTCATGCCTGCATGTCCTGGTAATGAAGAACACACATTCAGCTGTTGTTTTTCCATTATTAACCTGAGGACAATTAAATGCAAACTATTCATGTACTATACACTATTTGAAGAAACAGAGTTTTTCGCTGCAATGAGGAAAAAATGTTGCGTTGATTTATGATTCAGCAGACCGCTCTCTTTTAAACACAGTGGGACAATTCTGATACCAGGAAAAGAGCTGTCACCACGGCACTGGAGAAGAGCTGGTGCATGAGCCCAAAACCGACATTCATCTAATTATGACAATTTTGATATATATATACTGTGTATATATATATATATATATATATATATTTTTTTTTTTTTTACAATTTTTTAACCTTATTCATTGTCATTCTTTTAATAGAATGATTCAAAATGATGGTATCCTGACAGCTGTTTTGAGTTAAAACACAACAATTTTGCATTCAGCAGAAGAGACCTAAGGTTGATGGACCTTGGCCGAGATGAATGGCTCGCTCTTTTTCAGTTCAAAAGAAAAGTTTAGGTGACGATCGTGCATAATTCTGATCAAGTCTCCCCAGTGCAAGCAAGGCTGTGGAGAAGGAAGTTAAAAAGCTCCTTAAAAGGTCCTAGCACTGTTTATTAAAAGAAATGAGACCAGAAACAGCGATTGGTTTATTTCATGTTACACCCCAAACACACTTCTGAATAATTAAGAACATTAGGATAGCCTCTTTGCACTTTGCGCCTGCTGCAAAATTTGTTTTTGAGCTGCTGGAATTGTGAAATGAACTTGGAAATACCCATAAATGCACCCTACACCTCAGACAACTTACTCTCAACTGCAGTGCTGTAATATGGCCCTTGGTCTTTCTGCACTCTGGTCTTGGTCTGGTCTCAGCTACAACAATCTGTAAATCCTACTGATCTAAATCAACCATATTAAAAACTGCAGAGATATCTCTGTTTTACAAACTTTCCTATTCACTTATACTGTAGGCTAGTAAAAGTAACTGAATACTGTGTTTATTCCAACATTCAGATTCAGCTGCTCCATAGAAAGTAATGAGATTATTTTAGATTTAGATTTAGTATACTTTATTGATCCCCAGAGGGGAAATTGAGGGCATCCACCACCTGGATGGATGAAGCAGCCACGACCTTAACCATTCACACACACATTCACACCTAGGGCCACTTTAGAGTCTCCAATTAACCTAACCCCTTTTATTTGATTATAGCCCCTTTTCCACGAGTACCCACTCAGCCCTACTCGTCTCGACTCTACCCGGTTTGTAGGGTTTTCCAAAACCCTACAAAAAAGTACCTGGTACCTAGTACCAGGTACTTTTTTCATACCTACTTCACTGGGGTTCCAACCGTGCTGAATTGGGCTGAAAATGTGACGTCAACAGACTGCAGGCCACTGATTGGTCAGGGCGTAACGTTATGAGAGCACCGTCTTCTGAAGAATCTACAGCTGCCATTTGCAAAAACTTGTTTAGCGAGTAAACACGATATTAATAGAGATGGCTTTGCAGGTTTCGTGGAAATCTACACCGTGGTCCAATGAAGAGGTGCAGACTTTTTGTCATGTGCCGGGCTGGTGTTCAGCCCTGCCCATGATTTGTGGCTGCAGCTTCCTGATTATTTGATAATTATTCTCAGCTGGCAGGTTATTGGAGCCTGAGTCTTGGCTCCCTGTCAGCCTACAGCTATGCCTCCCTCCGCCGGCACCCACCGGCTGTGTCATTTCTCATCTGTCCCTGCTCTCACTCATTTTCACACATGCACATGCATGCACTTAGACTTATATTCCTTTTTGTTTACTTATGAACACACACACATGCACACACTCATTCACTCACTCTGTTGCCGCGCACCTGTTTCCACTTGCCGCTCGTTAGTCTCCGGGGGTATTTCTGGGTGGCAGTGGAAACACTCAGTGCGTCGGCATCAGTCTCCTTTGGATGTTCAGGCTCGCTCATCTATGGTTCCACCTTTGGACTTCTAAGTGTTGTTTCTCACAGAGCTGTTCCGCTCCGACATTTATGTAAGTCTCCCTTCCTATTATTTTTCAGCCCTTTTCTCTCTGCTGCCAGGTCTGCTCTGGGAGCGCGTGGGGGCTTGCCACTAGAGCCTGTAGCTGGACATTTTCCCAATATTACTCCTCTTTGAACAGTTTCATGGACACCGTTGTATGTTATTTTCCATTTCGTTAATAAAACACATTACTTCACTTGCACCTTGGGCTCGTATTAATTCATTTGTGGGTGCGTATTTACGCACACACATGACACTTTTCTGTGCTTGGTGGCTGACGAGAGAATCCAGAGAGAGTTAGATGGCGTGATCTGCAACGAAAAAGTTTACCAGGAGGTCGCCAAACAGATGGCAGCCCACGGATACAACCAGACATAATGGCCACGTCATTGTTGCAAACTATGGATGGTGAGTGTTTTGTGATATCGTGCATCTTTTCGCTTATTTGTCCTAATGGTGGCAAGCTCACTTTTTTGATCAATAACAACGCCATTCTCTCCTGGCTAACGAGTGTTAGTGAGGAGCGCTAGCTAGCTAGTAGCTAGTAGTAGCTAGTAGCTAGCTAGCTAGTAGCCAACTCTGCTGATTTGCGCTTGCTTTGTCTGAAGTATTCGCTTGTGAGAGTAAAATGATGAAATATGCTAATCCTGGTTAAAAAGTTTTGTGTACGTGTTGCACTTTGGTGCTGTGCAGTTGTGTGTATTTTCTTTCTACAAGCGCATTTTCAAACCAGTGATTTATAAAGTGATTCATATAATTTCCTAAAGCCTCATAATAGACCCACATACCTATTCTGTGGATTTTCCAAAAACAGTGTTGGAACAGTGTTGTTGTGCCGTTTCTTTTCCACCATAAATCCCTGGATTGAAAATGTACTTGTACATGTACAGAGTGGATCCTAGGGTGCTCACTTGTCAGGGGTCCACAACCTGGTCCCATTTTTAGCTGTGGTGGAGGAAGTACTGATATAATTCTTGTTTTTGAAAAACTGATGTAACCATGGACTCACTTTCAAATGTACTTGCAGTCAACCTGCTTCACTGAAATGATTCAAGTCAGCTGACTGTATTAATTCATTCAGATTTTTGAGGCCACAATAAAAACAAATTATTTTAAACATAACCTGCTGCCTGCAAAATCTGCTCTACTGAGGTGCAGAAACATGACAATTGTGCTTAAATACAACAACAAAGCATTTTTGTCACATCCCACCACTGGCTTTCACAAGTGTATTTTCCTAATATATGTTTTGAACTTGCTTTAACTAACCACCATCCATTTCTGTCTTTCGTCTAGGCAAGAGGAAAAGGAGCCACCCCACAACGGACCTTGTCACTGTGTTTGCCCAGATGCATGGTGACGAGGTGCGGCTCCATGAATGGCAGCTTGAACAGCACTGTGAAGCACTTGCCCAGCACATGCAGGCCATCAACCGGCTTGCCGATGACGCACGTGAAGCAAGGGAACAAGAGGTCGCCTTCCAAAGGGAGGAGATGACACAAACTGCTGCCTTCAATCAAGCTTTCCTGGCTAAATTGGGCAAGCTTGTGAACATGATGAGTGGCTGGCGTGTGTGACCCTGTCTCCCCACCCCCAGTGTTTTTTTTTAACTTGTGTACATATGAAACAAAACAGTCTGTAATTGTGCTGCTACTTGTAATAAACCAATGACTGTTTGCATCATGATTGTGTTTTGTCTGTTATGACACTGGTGAGAAAAGAGTCAAAAATTACATGCACATCCTCTCTTCTGACCAAATTCAGCTGTAAATCAGGTTATGTGTCTGCAGTACATTACTAACTTTCTCCAAAGTTTTAGAAAAAAAGGGCTGCTACACAATTTTATTGGAGTATATTATGGAGTCTAATTACTTAAATATCCTATAAAAGTCTATAGATCAAGGTCAGGTTGTGGGAGCAGTTTTGGACCAGCAAAATCTTGTGATGCAGTGAATCATGATATTGTAGTTAAACAGTATAAACCATTTATCAGTGATGATGAAAATAATGGTTCATTTTTAAGAAAAAGTAACCAAAAACAATTTTTATTTACTGAAGACTGTATTGCTGGATGTGCCAGTGCAGAAGACACTGCACACTTTAGTGATAGTCCCAGTATATGAAGGAATTCTGGGCCATATTAGCATCTGTATTTTCTAATAATGGGTTAGGGCAGGGGTGTCCAACCATGTGCCATGGAGAGCCAAGACCCTGCAGGCTTTACCTCCAACCAGTATCTTCAACAGTAGATTCCACTGAATTTCTTCCACTGACTGCTGATCAATGAGAACACCTGCTGAAGAGACTGGGTAGAAGAGAGAACCTGCAGGGTCTTGGCCCTCCGTGGCACATGACTGGACACCCCTGGATTAGGGTTTAATGGGATGTAACATTTTAACACAAACTGCTTTATGGTTCATAATTCTGTTGACAGACTTACACCAAACCAAAAGTGATTTCTCAAACTGCTGGATTGTTCTTAGACAGCTTTTCCAATCTTTTAGTATTTAATTTGTGTCACTTGGTGGTAACCTTCACACATAAAACAAAAGTGGAGACAGATCTGCAAAAAGTACAAAGGTTTATTGTCAAAATTCCCAGTGCAATACGAAATGAATACATGTATAGTATATTGGTGATGGAGAGAATATATATTTATACAGTATCTACATGTATCTATCCAGTAAATCCAAGTATTTTCCATGTAACCTTGTGACTGTATTATTTTAATTGCTTTTAATCCTAAATCGTTTGTTTAGGCTTAAAATGCATCATAATTGTTAAATATATCTTATTATATCTAACTCAGTACTGTTTAACTGTTGAAATATATATTTTACAACTAATATAACCCCATAATTACAATATGGCACCTGGAAGTCAATTTTTGGCAGCTGATCACTTTTTGCCATGACACCATCAGTGCTGCTGGAGCAGGTACATCCCATGATGTCTCCACAGTCTCTCCATGATTTTCACACAGATCAGAGCAATTTGTTGCACAGGAAGCTAAACGTTTCTACAGACATACTAAGTTCTGTAACCACTGAGCGTTTGTGAAGCTGGGGTGGCATCAGTGAGAGGCTGTGATGAACGCCCAGACCCACGGTTTGAAGCGGTAATTTTCCCACAAGAGAGCCATCTGAAACACACACACAGAGAATACATATTTTAGTACCTAATAGTGATAACTTGCAGACATTGCAATGTAGTACGGTGACTTAAAGCAAACTAGCTTTAGCAATCATTAGCTTACCTTCATATGTGATCTAGTTCATATCCTCACGTCTTCGGCTCTATGGCCTTCTAAACGCTGCAGTACTTTTCCAGTGTTTCGTCTCGCTGCCTGTACCCTTCTCTGGCTCTCATTTTTTGACTTTATTCTGACAAAAACCCAGAGACCGAGCAGTTACCTCATAAGCCGCCATGTTGTGCTTTGCTTGTGTCGTGTGTTTTATGTCACGGGAGTGTGGTGCCGCCTTGCTGTAAAAAAATCCCACCCACCCCAGGTGGTACTCTGCTGTAATGGAAACAAAAGCGAGCTGAGTTGAGTAAAGTCGAGTCGAAGTGAGTAGGGCCAAACAGGTACTCGTGGAAAAGGGCCATAAAGATCAATGTTGTAAAGTGACAGATGCCTTTAAGGCTGGACTATGTAGAAATTACAGGTGATTAGTAGCAACACCAGTTGGCAGTAATGAACAATACCTCCCCATCCTCTAGGCCAGGGGTCACCAACTAAAAGTGCAAAAGTTCCGATAAGTCGGTCTTTCTCCCCAATCGAGGTCCGAACTAGCTGTGGGAATCTTTAGGCACCTCATGATTCGATTATGATTCAGAACTGCGACTTGATTCTAAAACAATTCTCAATGCATCTTGACACATTTTTTTTTTCTATTCAAGAATTTTCCTTCCCACTGTGAGACAACTTGGCCCTTTTAAAGCAAAGTATTTGCAATGACCCATGAATTTACTTCCAACATCTTTTATTAAAACAAATGGAAGAGAAATCTGATACATGGTGGGCAGTGGTGGCCTAATGGTTAGGGACATGAACTGGTGAGCCGAGGGTTGCGCGTTCAATCCCTGGACAAGCAGGATTTGATCTGGGTGGGACAGATAACATAGCAGTGTTTGCCCCACCCTCCTTAACCCCACTGTGGTGCCCTTGAGCAAGGCCCTTAACCCCAGCTGTTCCAGTGGAGCTGCTCAGTGGCCACAGGTCAGTCTGTGGTTGTGCTGGGCAGCTTCCTGGTGTGAATGTGTGAACAGGATGCCCTTGAAAAAGAGAGGTTGCCTCTCAATGGAACTACCCTGTGTAAATAAAGGTTAAATAAAAAACATGGACAAATTTATCTCAAAATGTGCTTTTAAGAACTGTCATCCTTTCTTCATCCTGTCATTGACATTCTTTCAGAAGACCCCAGCTGTCTCCAGACAGGCCAGTATCATTTAACTTTTTTTTTTTTTTTTTGTTACTTATTTGTACCCGTAGGTAGATTTGGTTTGCAGTCTGGTGACAAGCCACCGGCTGCTGGTTGCTGCGTGCGCGAGCGCCCTAAACCTACATGTTTTTGGTATGCGGGAGGAAACCGGAGAAATCCCGGAGTAAACCCATGCAACACGGGGAGAACATGCAAACTCCACACATCTCACTGTTGGTCGGGGGCTGGAATCGAACCCACAATCTCATGATCCCCGCGATCCCCCAGCCGAGGGTAAACTGTGCTGCCGCAGTGCTAAACCACTGCGCCACCGTACAGCCACCTGCTTTCACACATTATTTTATTCCGCTCATGTTTTAGCTGGTTTTAGCTCTATATTAATCTTTAAACAAAAAAAAACAATATTAAAATTAATTCTTTGTTCAATTTCAAACAAAATGTAATAAAATCCTAAAAATGTTTTACAGGAGAACACAAACTAATTTGTATTGCATTTTAAATAATGATTAATATCTAAAAAAAAACGAAATTTCACAAAAATTCCACCTCTATACAATATTTTCAGTGCAGAAAAAAACTGTTTCAAACTAAGACAAAAAAGTGGACACAAAATATAATTCCACACAAGAGAATTCCTTGACTTAAAAAAAAAAAAAAAAAAAAAATCTCCACCGTAAACTCTGTTACAGTATAGATGGAGCGGTAACTCCATTATTACAGGGCGAGGGGAGGTGGAACTTTTTATGTTCAGTAACACACGGAGCTTTTACTGAGTTTTTAAGTGATGCCAGTGAAGGCACTGTACATTCAGCTGAACAACAACGCTTCTTTTTGTGGGTACAGACCTGAAAGGTCTCTCTGAGGTGGATGTCCTGGCTGTCATCCTTGTGTGTGTGTGTGTGTGTGTGTGTGTGTGTGTGTGTGTGTGTGTGTGCGTGCGTGCGTGCCTGCGTGCGTGCCCCCACAGCGAATCTTAATTTTGCAACCCGCTGCATGCTCTCTGGAGCCGCAGAGTCTCTGTAGAGAGTGCCGTTGGTGGGACAACAAAGAGGGAGTCAGTCTGCAGCAGGAGGAGCGCACCCAAGGGCTCGTGCCATAATCTGTCACACACTTGCCGATGCAGCAGTCCAGTTCCGCTTTTCCACCCTTTTCCCCCACCAAAATAAAAGTCTCCCTTTTCCCCAAATTGCATCACAAGGCTTCGGGGTCCGGACGGAAGACTCTCAAGGTCCGGATCCAGACTGGAGTCCGCCAGTTGATGACCCCTGCTCTAGGCCAAAGGGTGTCATGTGGTATTTGTTTGTCATTCATTCATTCATCTTCTTCCACTTAATCCTTTTCAGGTCACGGAGGGGCTGGAGCCTATCCCAGCATCTTTGGGCGAGAGGCAGGGTACACCCTGGACAGATCGCCAGTCCATTGCAGGGCCAACACAGAGAGACAGACAACCATTCACTCTCACAGTCATACCTAAGGACAATTTAGAATCCCCAGTATTGATGCCAATTAACCTAACTTGCATGTTTTTGGCATGTGGGAAGAAACTGGAGAAATCCCGGAGTAAACCCACGCAGACAAGGGGAGAACATGCAAACTCCACACACATCACTGTTGGTCGGGGGCTGGGATTGGTGACGGAGTGGTTAGCACTGCGGCAGCACAGCAACTCACCCTTGGCCAGGGGATCCTCGGTATATGTTTGTATTATGTTTTATTTATATCAGCCCATAGTATGGTTTTAATATTTTTCATCATGCCATATAAGTACCTGTGTGCCCACTTTATGCTGAAAGGTGGGGACTCATTTATTTAAAAGAGGTCTGGCAGCTGGGCAGTCTTGGCACATTTGTAATTTAGTGCATTTCCTTTCAATGTGCTTTTGAACAGCAAAAAGCAGATCTATAATCAACAATACATTGTCAGTACTATTTAAGTACAGAGTTTTAGAATTGTGGGTGCGTACTTACTGATGCAGACACACGAGGAAACACGTGTATCATTTTAATTTTCATATGAGACACTGAATAGTTTCTTTTTTCTTCCATTCATACTCATGTCTGTGTGTTGCGCAGCAGGAATTGGGCCATTCTTCATATGACCTGTCACAACTATAATATTCATGCAGCAGACACAAAATGCAAACAAGCATACAAAAGATTTAAGAGCACGACAACTGATAAATCATCTCCTCATCCCGGCATTAATTCCTGGTTTAATGCCAAGCAGTCACTCTAATTATGTTCACTTCTCCATTTCATATTTGTGGACGAGCATGATCAGCAACCCCAGTACACAACTGATTTATCTTCGCAGGCAAATGCCATCAGAAAAGTCTCTTAAAGGTGATGAAAACACCAAATCTTATTGGTTTACTGCATGTTATACCCAAAGCACACCTCTGAATAATTAAAAGCATGCAGACAACCCTGTCATGAATCTGGGTTTGGTGGTCCCAAACCCAGTTCTGACACTGTGGCAATTTTGTCTATTTTCCTTCAGGCGCTTCAGGGAGCCCTTTGGGTCCTCTGCTCCCCCTCCTCCTGTCAGTGTCATCAGCTGTTTCTCATTATCGGTGTCTCACACACATACACACACGCCTCATTCATTTCCATTCACATGCTCAGACACTCACTCATGCACACCTGGGTTCAATTGGTCCAGCCCACGCTCTTCCACTGGCGGTCTCTTCCCTCATTAGTATTGTTATTATTTAAGCTCTGTTTGAGTGGGAAGAGATCGCCGGAGCGTTGCGCAATATACACAGTAGTCTGTTCCTCTGTGTACGTAAGCCTTCACTCCCTACATCCTACCTTCAGCCTGACTAGTTTAGTCTTCTCTACCGCTTCTTAACTGTTGTTGGTTATCTGGCGTTTGCGGCTGCTCCTGCCTCACCCTCCTCCACTGGACAGTATGGACTGCCTGGGACCGCTCCAGCCTGTAAGTTCATGTTTGCCTTTCTCCCTGTGCTGACAGCTGTTCTGTGGCACTAGGCATTCCCCTCCCTCAGGCTGTAGAGCGTCCGTGTGGTGTCCCTGTTTTCCTGGTGGCCTTTAACACAGTTATATCAACTCTCTGTTTAAACATCGTGACCGTTTGCTGGACCAAGTTTGGTTTATGTTCAAAAAAGTGCACGAAACTACTTCTGCTCGTGGGTTTCTATTCCTCCCTCTGTGCGCTGTGTAATGGTGCACGAGGAGCCATAACAAACCCATTTGTGCTTTACGTTGGTGAAGTCTCGCTTTCCATCACTGTAACAGCAAAATGGACTTGAACACACCCATAAATGCACTCTGCACCGCTGACAACAGACTGTTGATGAGATTGCCGTAATATGGCCCTTTAAGTTTAACTTTGTGGGAAACTACACAGCACTGTGTTTGAAGGTAAAAAAAAACACTTTGTGAACTGTGCTCACTATGCTAAACTGAGAAGCATGGTGGTGGGAGCATCATGATGTGGAGCCTGAAAACCTTATCATCACTAAACACAAAAGAATGAGAGTTTATATTAAGAAATTTTCACACAGATTATCAGGTCAGTGGTCTATGAGTTGAAGTGCTAGATGAGGATGGCTGTTGCAATGAGAAAAATAAGTTGTTATACAGATTAAAATGTTGAAAATGGCTGGGAAAACTGTCCTGGTATTTTAACCCAACTAAGACAGAAAGACCAGAAAAGGATATTCACTGAAAATATCTACAAAATATGAATGAACTAAACAGTTTTGCAAAAAGAATGGTTCAAAATTCTTCCTTATGACTGAGCACATTCTATAATCATCATTATTTGTGTATTATTGTAGTCCAGTTGTATTCCAAATTGTACAGTAGAAAAAAAATCACAACTCGGCTGCTTTAGCAACTATGGCTGTCAGAGCATGTGCTATCAGCTGTGCAAATCAGTGACATTTACACTTACATACTTACCTAATAATATGACAATACACAACAATATGGCAATGAAGGCCCCAGTGCTGAGACCAGCTGAAGACAGGAAGGCCTGGGCCTGGCAGACGTTGTTGTTGCGCCCCCTGCTGTTCTTTTGACACACACAAACCCTGAGGGACAGTGTCACAGTGCTACTGAGGGGTGGCTCCCCGCCATCCGCCACAACCACCACCAAGCTGAACAGGTCCCGGTCTCTGTCCTGGCTGAAGCCTTCGCTTCGACGAGATATTATGCTGGCTGTGCTGTCTGCAGACATGGAGTGAAAAAATGGTAAGGGAGATGTTAGTATAGGGTGAATCAGGTTGGGGAGCTAAAAGGTTAAATGTAAAATAATGATATACAGTAGGTAATGACACATGTTGAAAGGTGGGGGAGGAAACATAACAGTATTTTAAGCAAGTGCAGTTAAAAATGCCAAACAAGACTGATGTACCTAACCAGGGGTTGGCTCAAAGCAATTTTTTTGGCAAAAAATCTGTATGAAAGGTAAAACAACTGAGTTACAATAGTGAACTGGCCCGTCAACATTAATAATAGGCATTTTTTCCCCGTCTTACATATGCAAGTGTTAACTGCTAGCTGCATAAGCAAATGGCCCAGCACAGGAGAAGCAACATCACTGGACCAGACTCAGCAGTTTATTTCCATCTGATGGACAAACAACATTCATTTGAGGATGATTATGTACACATTTTGGACACAGAGGAAAAATGGTTTGAAAAGGGAGTTTAGCATGTATCTCACAGAGCTGTGAATGCTGACGAACATTCACCAACATGATTTTTTTTATGGTCACAGATAGTTGGCATAAAAACTGTTGGTGAATTGTTGTGCAATTTTTTACAAACCCTGACAAAACACCAAAAATCAAAATGTTCATGAACATTTCTCAGCAGTCGCCAATCTGTGAAATACATGGTTTTAAGAGGCTATTTATGTTCACGTTGAGACACCTTCAGTCAACACAAATGAATGCGTCAGATACAATCTACCCTCTGCATATAGTACGTTACTTTCTTCCCTTCCTAAGAAGTTTGGGGATGTGTCCTGCATCCAGCCAAGAGAAACATACACTACTCACAAAAAGTTAGGGATATCCACCTTTCGGGTGAAATTTCACGGTGCATCTAAAATGAACTACAATCTTTAACGGTGAACTTAATTTGACCTTCTCTAACCTTTTGAATGCACATGTCCAACTGTTCAGTGTTTCAGTACTTTTTGCATAACTTGCTGTTCTCTAACTGTCATGATCCTGAGCATGGGTGGGGGCCGGGCTCAGTTTCCAGCTTTGAGATTAGTTTTTTCCTGTTTATTTATTTCCTGGTTCTTTCTATCTATTGTATTTGGTCTATAGTCGTAGTCGCACCTTTGTTGTCCTGTTTATTTATTGTGTCAATTTGTATCTTTAGTATTGTTTACATTTTGGGGTTGTGTTATCTTGTTGCTGTACTATTATGGTTTCCTGTTTGTGTCTTATTTTGACAGCGCTATGCAGGTTCCAGCTGTCAAACTGGTTCACGGGTTGCACAACTGTCACTGATTTTGTTATTTTCTCCACTCATGTGTGATGTTGTGCATCAAGGAATAGTATTTAAGGACATGACAACCTTTCCCCGTTGTTGTGTCCTACTGATTCCGTCCTCTGTAGTTCAGTCTGCTCAGAGTGTCATTGGCGTTGCTGTCGAGGAGAATGGGAGTGCTCTGTCCAGGTTAGTTTTTCCCATTTATTTCCAGCTGTGAGCCCTGCGTCTCTTCGGGTGTGCTTCGGCTGGTTCTCTCCCTTTTTTCTCCTCCAGCACCTTCGTTTGTGTCTTATTTGCATGTGTAGTGTTTGTTGATGTTAATAAATGTGCAGAAACCACAGTGAGCATTTGGTGTCCTTCTGTAGCCCTTAAAAAGGGCAGTTTATGACAGAAGGACACAACCTGGGTGTGGACACCAGCCACTGTACGTTTCTGCTGTTTTTTTCCCTCTCTTTTCTCTCCTCCTGTATTATTTTTAGTCCGGTTGTTTTGGCATGTCTGGCCGCATGGACTACGGAAGTGTTGGGAGGCTGGACTATTGGAGGACGTAGTGTTGGATGTTTTCCTAACCCACACTCCTGAGGAGGAGCTGCAGGTGTGGGATAGTGCGGTACAGGTGATTGAGGCATTCGCCAGCCTGTGGAGCTACCCAGAACTGGCAGATCTCCTCACCTCCGTTCACCACGCTCAACACCGGCTCCACGGGCTGGGGGAAGCTTCTTTGTCATCAGAACCTGTGCCGCGGAGGAGGCGATCCCGGGGGCAGAAGTCTCGTGCCCGGAGCCATCATCCAGCTGTGGTTCCGCCTTTCTCCGCCGAACAGTGTCCCACAGCCTGCCGGATTGGGCACTCTGTCTGCGTGCCTCCAGACAGCCCCAGTGTGGAGGAGCTGGAGGAGTGCCAACAAGTTTTGGTGGCAGAAACGGAGCTCCTCCTGGAATATATACCGTGGCTCCATCCGGAGCTCAAGCCACAGCTGGAGGGAGGGTCATTGGGGAAAGTGGAGACGGTGCCACTCAGCCAGCGTTCCTGGACTCCAGTGTGTCATCAATCCCCATCTCCTCACCTGTTGATCGCCGTTCCTGGGACAGCACCTACAGACACCATCGTGCCCTGTGAAAAAAGGCAAATGTTCTTTCATTCTCTTGCATATTATAACGAAATTGCTTGTCTTATTCCCTGTGATGAGGCTCAGCCTCAGCAGCCCCCTTCAACTGAGTCCTCACTGCCTGCTGCTGTCACCAGTCTCTCACCCGTCCCCCCCGTGTCTCCTCCCGCCTTCCTCGAGTGTCAGTTGGTCCTAGGTCGGAGCCGCCCAACGATGAAGGGGCCCGTGGTCCTGGTGGACTCTACACTAGCCCCATAGCTGCGTACTAGACAGGAGAGGGGCAGTCCCGGATCCCTGGAGCCTGAGCCAACAGAGGAATGCCCCCTGCTTCCAGCTGCTTTGGACTTGGTACCTGTGACGGGGCAACCTTCAGCTGTAGCCCCTATGCAGGGAGGCCCACTGGTGTCGGTTGGCATGCCCGGAGGTCTGTGGGCTGCTTCCACCACCATGCCTGCTGCAGGGGTCATCGCAGCAGAGTTGCTGGAGTCCTGGATGGTAGTGGAGCTCGAGTCCAGGCAAGTACTCAGTTCTGTTTTAACACCTACAGATCTAGAGAATTCTTGTCTGGCTCAGGGTGGGGAGAATCAGTTGCAGATGTCCTCTGCTCCTGAGTTCTCCTCACCGGGCTCCACTGCTGATGGTGATTTTTCTCCAGCGTTTTTTTCCCACTCCTTCTCCTGAGGTGGCTGTCTCTGGAGTGGACACCCTGACGGAGACAGCAGAGATGTCCCAGCCTGGATCGCCGGAGTCCTAGACGGTGGTAGAGTTCAAGCTCAGGCAAGTTCTCTTCATTGTTTTCGCTTTGATGTTGCTGGGGTGCCTGGGTTCCACCCCTTGAGGGGGGGGCACTGTCATGATCCTGAGCACAGGTGGGGGCCGGGCTCAGTTTCCAGCTTTGAGATTAGTCTTTTCCTGTTTGCTTATTTCCTGGTTCTTTTCTGTCTATTGTATTTGGTCTATATTCGTAGTCATACCTTCGTTGTCCAGTTTATTTATTGTGTCATTTTGTATCTTTAGTATTGTTTACGTTTTGGGGTTGTGTTATCTTGTTGCTGTATTATTATGGTTTCCTGTTTGTGTCTTATTTTGACAGTGCTGTGCAGCTTTCGGCTGTCAAACTGGTTTACAGGTTGCACAGCTGTCACTGATTTTGTTATTTTCTCCACTCATCTATCCACACCTGTTATGCATCAAGGAATAGTATTTAAGGGCACGGCAACCTTTCCCCGTTGTCGTGTCCTACTGATTCCATCCTCTGTAGTTCAGTCTGCTCAGAGTGTCATTGGTGTTGCTGTCGAGGAGAATGGGAGTGCTCCGTCCAGGTTACTTTTTCCCCTTTATTTCCAGCCATGAACCCTGCGTCTCTTCAGGTGTGCTCTGGCTGGTTCTCTCCCTTTTTGCCCAGCGTTCCCAGGCTTCTGCCCCCCTGTCAATATTGAGTCCCCGCTCTCCTCCAGCACCTTCATTCGTGTCTTATTTGTATGTGTAGTGTTTGTTGATTGTTTGTCTTGATGTTAATAAATGTGCAGAAACCACAGTGAGCATTTGGTGTCCTTCTGTAGCCCTTAAAAAGGGCAGTTTATGACACTAACAAGGTGCTTAATGGCAAAATTCACAACAGGTGCTTGATCCATGAATTGGCCAATAAATTTTCTGGTTCAAATAGAATTGGTATTGAAACAGTCCTCTTCATCATGCTGTTCACATTTTGACATCGTGAGACCAAGACGACACCTCACAATTGATCAACAGGACCTCGCCATTGCAAGGCTTCAAATAGAATGTTCTCAGAGGGAAGTGGCCACTGAGCTTAGAGTGTCAGAGAGTGTCATCAGCAGATTGCAACAGAGATACAGGAAAAACTGGAAGAGTCACAGAAAGGCATCGAAGTGGACGTCCTTTGGCCACATCCCACACTGATGACCGCTTCATTGTGAACAGTGTCCTGCGGAACCGTATAATGAATGCCACTCAACTCCAGGCACATTTAAGGGAGGTGAAAGGCACGCAAGTGTCACGTCAGACCATTCAAAACCATTTACATCAGCGTGGATGCGTGCTAGAAGACCTGCAAGGGTACCTGACCACACCACCAGGCACAGTGAGCCTCAATGTGTTCTTTGATGAAAGTCAATACAAGCTGACTAGAAATGATGGCCACCAATGATGTTTGAGACTTCAAAGAGAGTGCTATGCATCAGCCATTGTTGTCACCAGACAAGCCTTTGGTGGTGGTGGTGTTACAGTCTGGTCAGGTGTGTCTAGTCAATAAAGAATTGCCCTACACCTTGTGAATGGTACAGTGACAAGCCAATACTACCTGAATAACATCATTAATCCAGTCATTGTGCCCCTGCATGAACATCCATCCATCCATCCATCCATCCATCCATCCATCCATCCATCCATCCATCCATCTTCTTCCGCTTAATCCTTTTCGGGTCACGGGGGGGCTGGAGCCTATCCCAGCATCTTTGGGTGAGAGGCAAGGTACACCCTGGACAGATCGCCAGTCCATCGCAGGGACAACACAGAGAGACAGACAATCATTCACGCTCACATCCATACCTAAGGACAATTTAGAATCCCCAGTTTGATGCCAATTAACCAGCATGAACAACACGGGCCAAATTTCATCTTCATGAAAGACAATGCTCCAGCTCATCAAGGCTGCATCGTTAGGGAACAGCTGCTGGAGACTGGGGTACCTCAAATGGAGTGGCCTGCACGGTCTCCAGACCTGAATCCCATAGAAAACCTAGGGATCATCTAAGTTGCCATGTAGAGGCTCATAATCCTGCCCCCCACAACCTCAATGACCTGAGAGCCGTCTTTCAAGAAGAGTGGAATGCCATGCCTCAGCAGAGAGTAAGTCGACTTGTGAGCAGCATGAGGCCTTGTTGTCAAGCTGCAATTGATGCTCAAGGGCACATGACAAGTTATTGAGATACACACATTTTTTGTTGTGGTATACCCATCACTGTTGTTGGCTTTTGTTTTGATAAATTCTTTGAGATGAGGAAATCACCACTGCGTGTTTTTACTTAAATGCCCTACTTTCATGATACATCATTGTAGTGTGAACTTTTTACATTTTCCATAAATTTCACACAAAAGCCAAATATCCCTAACTTTTTGTGAGTAGTGTATATATACTGTATTTATATGTACTTAGGTGTATGCTTTTGTTGTTTTGTTTTGCTGCTTGTTGTCTATAGTTACAACAATTAGTGGTAGTTGTTGTGTCCATAATTATAAGGAATAATGAGATACTAGTAACTCAGTGAACAGGGCTTTAATACAGGATACAACTATATACATAAGGCTTACGGCACACGCCTGCATACCAGGTGGCTCCCACGACGAAAGAGGCAGAGCCTCTTCCGCTCACCTCCCTTATACCCCGAGCTGTGTCACCACCGGAAACCAGTAGTTAGCTACCCCGGTCTAACCCACCTCCAACCCGGCCGTCATCTTACTAGTACCACCCATTTCCATATCTAACATTTCCCCCTCTTTAAAAAAATGTCAAGCACACAAACAACCCACCCTAATTTGTCTCCCAGCTCACGCTCTAAAAGGGGAAG
Source organism: Pholidichthys leucotaenia (assembly GCA_020510985.1). Lineage (NCBI taxonomy): Eukaryota > Metazoa > Chordata > Actinopteri > Cichliformes > Pholidichthyidae > Pholidichthys > Pholidichthys leucotaenia. The sequence continues at coordinate 140,227,322 of CM035846.1, read as the reverse complement.
AAAATACGTACAAAAATAAACAAACTCCTATCCATTCACACAACTGGGGCTGGGGGGCCGGGTAGACTATCAGCGCCCCCTACACGGCTGGGTGGGATATTCTGCCGCCAGAGAAAGAACAGTTCAATAATATAAAGCAAAGCCGTATTTCTAACTCAAAATAATCCCATAAACAATACTACACAAACATTACATACAAAATCACAGTATACACACATACTAAGGGCGGCCCCCACCCCAACACCCACCCCACAATGGGCATTCATAATATAAGATCGTGTTGGGTAGTCAATTAAAATTATCCAAACAACCATGGTGGGCTCAAATTTACCAATACCGTTAGCAACTAACAAACCATCACCCCTCTGGTTATTAAAATTTATCATGCAAACTCTCAAATCAAGTTCACAACAAAACATTTCAGCATACCTTTCATACTCTCTTTTTTTTTTTTTAAAGCAAATTTACCAGGGCACCAAACAGCAAAGACTACACACACAGGACTATGGCAAAACACAATAGACACACACAAAAATCCTCAGTCCTTGGATGGATCCCTCTCCAGGTGTCTCCGTCTCTTAACCTCAGGGCTCCTACTGCGCCGTCTCCTCTCCGCCACTGGCAGCCGCAGAGCCCTCGGGTGTCTCCAGGTATAGATGAACCTACGCCGGTGTTCCTCCATTCAGTCGGGCTCCACCTGGAACCGCCTCTGGTTGTCCCGCTGCTCACGTGGACTGTGATCCCGTTGTACTCAAGCATCAACCTTGGTCAGTGAGGGAGCCCTCTTCCTCTTATCCAGATCACTATTCCTCCGTCACCGAACTCTCCGGCTCGCGGGTCCGCTTCAGTCTCCTTTCGGCAGGCCGTCGCTGGGAGCGCTATACAACCACCATGCTTCGCGGTCTCGCCCCTTTTTCTCCTGGCGTGGGCACCTCGTCCTTATGAACCTCATCGGGGGTCCCGGCGTGCCGTCTGGTCAACCTGTTCCGTCCATATCCAAAATACTCTCCGTATTGCCTCCTAATCTGTCGGTGGGGAAACAGTCTCTGCATGGTCGTCAGGTTCAGGACGGAAATAATCGCTCCAGTGTCCACCAACAGCGGAACCTCGATGCCATCTAGCGTGACAGTGCAACCGATCCTCCCCGTCGTCTCCGGGGAGACGGTATGCACGATTGTTGGAGTCTTCTGCACAGCACCTGGTTCACCCCCTACGGCTCCTGCATACGAAGTTAGCACACATCCTGGCAAAATGGTTCAACACACCGCACTTGCCACAACGCTTTCCTTTTGCCGGGCACACCCTGGACTTATAGCGGTGCTCAGTGGACCCACATCCATAACATTTTGGCATACCTAGGGCGGACCATATCTTGACCACGGAGGCAAAATCATCCTCTCCGCATTCGCCATCACAAGGGTCCAGGATCAGTGCCTCAGTGTGAGACTCACCCCCGTCCAGAGAAGCCCCTTCAGTAAGGCCTCTCGCGATGGTCTCTGCCACCTCGAACTGTTGGGCAAGCTCGATAGCTTCAGCTAACGTGAACTCTCCTGGGTGTGTTAACAACCTGGACCGGGCTGCTGGGCAGCGGATGTGCTCTGCCAGCTGGTCCTGAATCATTTTGTCCTCCAGGGGTCCAAACCTGCATTCCCTCGCCAGCTCACGGAGGTCCACCAAGAATCTTCTAACAGGCTCTCCCGACCGCTGGCAGTGCTGTCGAAACTGAATGCGTCTAACCGTGATGTTTTCCGGTACTCTAAAGTAACGCGCCATTAGCTTCACTACCTCATCGAAGCTATCAGCACCTCCAAGATTCTCTAGAATCTTCTGCCCTTCCATTCCCAAATTATGGACCAACACAGCTCTTGCTTGGAGCTTCTCCATCTCGCCCAGGTTTAAGACAACAAGATAGTTGGTAAAGGCAGCAAACCAATGAGGCTACGGCACGGGCGGCTTGCCCGGGGCCTCCAAAAACAGCCGAAAGCTGGCAATGGAATGCTCCATTACCACTTTTACCTCGTTGCCAAATGTTGTGTCCATAATTATAAGGAATAATGAGATAACTAGTAACTCGGTGAACAGGGCTTTAATACATGATACAACTATATACATAAGCCTTACGGCACTTGCCTGTATGCCAGGTGGCTCCCACAACATCCAACCCGGCCGCCATCTTACTAGTACCAGCCATTTCCATATCTAACAGTAGTATATGTCTGTTTACATCCTTCTGTATTCATTCCTGACTGATGAAGCCATTTGGGTGAATAGTGAAGCATTTCAGAATACGTGAATCCAGTCAACTTGATTGAGCTTTCATACAGTATACTTACCTACCTGGATGACAGAGAATCTTCATCAAAGTATTTCAGGCAAAGTTTTTCTATTCTTGGATCTGGATGATATCATGTTAAGGGCATATCCTTAACATGGGCCAACCAGCCTTCAGAGAGCTGGCTGTGACCATGACTGCATTTAAACACTATTCAATCAGAGAGATTAAGGGATTATGTCATTATGGGTACAGGTCCTAAAACACCTTGTTCCAGTCAGAGTGTAAACTGATAGTTTTCCCATAGCTTGGAAGAATATAAAGAATCACGTAAAATTTTGTGAAGATCAAGAACAAAAGGCCTACCTTGGAATGCCTGGCCCTGGCCACTAATTTTACACTTCTACTTTTCAGCAAAAGTAATCTCCTACTTATGGACTGAGGATCCTGTGCCATTTTAGTGGAGAACACATAATACATTTTGCATTGTTCTATTGAAGCCACTGATCCTGGTCATTGTGACAGCTGGGATTTGGAAACAAAAGAAGGCTGCAGCTGAGGGAAATGGAAGCTAGCCTGCCAGATACAGCTGTTGAATATGCATGAAGAGCATATCTTTAGAAAGCACAGGTAATCCAAAGTAGTCAGAGTTCAAGAGCTGCTGTATACAGTGAGGCATTTGGCTGTGGCATTAGTAATGCAGTCCAAAGTTGTCACATAACGATGAGCAGGGTCACAGCTATAAAGGGGAATGCTTTAAAAAAGATCTTTTCCTAAAACAAAAGTTTCAGTCACACAGGCTTTTACACACGAATATCTGTGACTACGTCTGTTTCAGAAACTTGCATTTACGTATCCTGCTCTCAATGGTGTTCATGAGTTTTCATGTGTACAGTCTTGCATACTAAGTAGACAAAGCAGTTCTCACTAAGTTAGGGACTTAACTATGTCTCTAACTTCTACAATTTTCTTAGCCCTTAAATGGGTCAATAACTCCCCTTTTTCCACATTTAACAGCTCAAACAGGTCTTAATAAAATGTTTGTTACATTTTGGTCCAATTTTCTTTAAATTATTTAATTATTGCAGCATAATTGTGAATCATCTTTTGCAGCCTTTCTCTTTCAGTTTCAGTGCATGTCTCTTTAAATCTCTAAGACAGCATTTAACTCCGCCCTCCCTCTTACGTCACTATAGAGAGGCTAAGTCATGTCCCCTCTACTTCCTCATATGGGACCTTATTCCATTGAAATGAACAGCAAGAGCAAAATTATCTTTTGATTCCAATCAAATTTTGCTACGAATTATACATATGATGTTTGTCAATTTAAAAGATAACTTTCCACGTAATTAAAGTTGTAGGTTGTCATATAATAATATAGTTTTATAGTTTTATAATATTTAGTTTTTGTGAATATATTTAGTGGACTGCATTGTCCATCATCCCACATCACCGAACACGATCATGGCGGGAGATTACTAAAACCTCACCTAATGTTTCCTGACCAATGAAAGAAGGATCCAAAGAGGAGAAAAAACAACACAAATGTATTATTTTGCATTTTGAAAGCTGCAGCTGATCCAGAGGACTTTTAGTTACTTCACCTTGGGCTTGATTTGAAAGCAATGATGTAATTTAAGGTAAGTCTGCATCTGTAGTCTTTTAATGTGTGTATGTTCACAATCTTATACCTTAACAGTTAGACAACAACCTACACCATTATATATGTGGAAAATTACACTGGTCAACACCAAATTTATTGTCTAAGTTTATTTTTTAGCTGATTTAGGACAATTTTGATGTGCTGAATCCAAAAATCACATTGGTTTTGCTCAATCAGGTACAACTTTTTGAATTATGGCCACATGTTGTTTTATACGTTTGTTTACTTGTACGGGTATTTTCGCTTTATATGATGCAAAGTTCTTTTTTTTTTCTTGAAATTCTCTGAATTTTGAACAATGATGACAAAACATTCAATTTACACACACTTACCTTTATATAAAGGTAAGTACATACACAATACTAAGTAAGTACTAAGTAAGTACAGGTTTTTACTTAGCACCTGATCGAGAGAAACGGATGTCATTTTCGGATTCAGTGGTGCAAAATTGTCTTAAATCAGTTGAAAAAACACAGACAACTTACAAAAAAAATATTTTTGTAACCCTGTGTTATCTTCTAAATTGACAAACATCATATGTGTAACGTGGCAAAATTCAATCGGGATCAAAAGATAATTTCAGTCTTGCCATTCATTTCAATGGAGATTTTTTTTTTCCAATTTAAGGTCCCATGTGTGGAAGTGGAGGGGGCATGACTTAGGCTCTCTATTGCTAATCTTAGCTGGCTAGCTCCAAGCATGGATCTGGCCTGAACTAACTACTGTAAATTTGTCTTAAACAATGAATGAAATAATTCATCACTGGTGGACAGGGGAGTGTGGTTTCAGTGGTCGATAGGATAAGATAAGATAAACCTTTATTAGTCCCACGACAGGGATATGACTGGTCCTTGGAGTACAATAAGCACAGAAACATAACATGAATGAGTGGCTAAATTGCTAGCTTCAGCTAGCCACCTTGGTGGTGTCAACAGTTCGTTGTAGCATCAGGGTGAAAATACTATAGCAAAATAAGCCCGAATGACACAAGATACTATACTATTGACAGTAGATTAGTGAACCAGGTAGAAAGAGGGATTTCTATTAGGGTGTCTGAAATGTAAAGAAAATAACAATATAACTTGATAAGTAAGCTTCTCACAAGTGCGTGCTTATGCAAATACCTCACATGAATATTTCATTTACCTGGAATTTGAATTTGTTTGGGAGACCTAGGGACAATTCAGGTTATTTTAAGACTCTCTCCATGTACTCCAGTTGGAGGAAACTGGAATACCTGCAGAGACTTCACACAAGCACAGGGAAAGCATGCAAACTCTACAGACAAAGTTCCAATTTCTTGATTTGGTTTGAGGACTTGTACTTCATTTTCAATCTTCATTCATCTTCAATCACTGAATCTAAACTGATAGTCAGTGTTAATGGTTGTCTGTATCTTTTTTTCAGGCCTGTGGTGAACCAATGAACTTTCCAGTGCTGACGTTTAGCTGATGTCAGCTGTGGTTGAATAGGTTCCAAGTGCTTTTTATGCAACAGAACACCCCCCCCCCCCCATTTTTAGTACAGGGTACAGGAGCAGAAAAGAGATGAAACAGAAATTGGTTTAGTCAGGTTGGCTAGACTCCAATGGCTTGCAAGAGAAGAACACAGAGGAATTACTGAGGACAGGTGGAAATGACCTAATGACCTGGTATAAACACTGTCAAATGTACAAGTTAAAGTTCTCCTTTGAGTATTCACAAATAACCTTGGTTTAGCCTAAGTTCAAATGTGGTCCTGAAGCATTAAGGATGTATTGACTCTGACAAGAACAGGCTGCTTTGTAATTGTGCCTGGCACTGCAGTCGAAGAGGTTTCCAACTGTGGAACAGAGGGAGCACCAAGGATCAAAGATAAGATAGAAAATCATTTCTGTGGCCACCTTTGAAGTTAGGCATAGACTAAAGATGTGTCACTTGCAGCAGAGAGTGAAGAGAAAGAGAGACCAATACTCCAGTACACACACAAGAGAGGGCAAATAAGTAAAAAAGACCAGAAGAGGAATACAGGCACAACTGTAACATCAATAGTTTGAGGAAGACAGGATAAAAATAAAAAGGCAGAAGCGGACAAGGGAAGTCAACCAGGTATGGAATCTATAAAACCTGGCTTAGTTAACACACACTTAGTCGTGTGAAAAAATTAGGGCACCCTGTATAAGCCTCTGTGTGTGTGTGTGTGTTTTTAACATATTTCGACATATGGATATTTAATATCAATGTTAAAAATACAGGGAGATTCATATAATACAACTAAACAATTAAAAATGAATTAAATACTTTTTTCATATTTTCTGTAAAATGTAATTCTAAACAAATAGTGAGGAATGAAATAGTACACCCCCCATCTTTTTTTAGGACCCCCCACATTCATTCCCACTTAAAATGGCTAAAATAAATGTAAAAAAATGCAAATAAAAACAAAAACAAGGTTAGACATAGATATGTGAACATTTCTTAATAAAGAACTGAATATTTAATGGGGTGTCCTAATTTTTTCACATGACTGTACATACAGTTACACTACAAACCAATTCATTATAGGACTAATTATCAGGGCTGCTCATAAAACCATTCCCTGACTCATTTCCCATGGACTGAGAGGAACTGGGGTGTTGCCTTGAAGGAGGTGGACACCTCTGGTCAGCATGCCATGCCTCTTGGTTTTGATGACCTTCCACAATTTCTGCAGCCGTGAAGTGTTGTAAGTCCTAGTAATTGTGGTATCCTTTGCCAGGAAATCCATTGTCAATACTCCATGCTGATCCCAAAAGACCGTGAGCATGACCTTGCCTGCCGAGGGTTGGGATGTGTCTTCTTTGGTGAGTCATAACGCTTTCATTGCTTTGATTGGGCTTTAGTCTGGATTGCAGTGATGGACCCATGTTTTGTCCTGTGTGATTAGTCTGTTGAAGAAGTCCTCCTGGTTTTTTGGCACATGGCCAAAAGAGACTGGAAGCACATGACTCATTCGAATCCCCAGGCTGGCAGGGGTAGGAACCTTTCTGTGTGGAGTTTGCATGTTTTCCCTGTGCTGCGTGGGTTTACTCTGGGGGCTCCGGTTTCCTCCCACAATCCAAAGACATGCATGTTAGGTTAACTGGTTGTTCTAAATTGTCCCTAGATATCTGTCTCCTATAGGCCCTTAGAGTAGAGGGTTAGTTCTAGTGAAGCGCTTTGAGTGGTCTTTGAGATTAAAGTACAGGTCCTTATCCTTATCCCTTATTCTGCATGTGCAAAAAGTGCTATATAAGTACAAGTCCTTATCCCTTATCCCTTAAATGGTCATGGATGATTTTTTAAAAAATTACTAAAACACGGAACAAATGGTACAGTATGGAACGTTCTGTCCTAGTTCCGCATCGAATGTTCTGTACATGTTCCGTATAGGGCAGTCCTACTAGCTAGTGGTCTCAAATGTTTTCTGAACATGTATATGTAATGATACATATGGAACATTCTGTATCATTCCATATACTAGCATTCCATCCATGGTCCATACATGTTCTTAGGTCATGCTAGCTAGTGGTCCAGCCTCCTGACATTTCCAAGTGCCTTATGTACGGCGCATTAGATATGGAACGTTCCTTACGGAACACTAGTGGTCCTGCTAGCTAGCAGTCTCAGTTGTTTACTTACACGTTCCTTGCACGTTCCGTTGATTTGAAATGTTCTGAACAGGATACTAGCAGTCCTGCTAGCTTGCAATTTTGCCTGCTATTCCCAAGTGCCTTATGTACATGTTCCGTAGATACATAGAGCGCAGCAGGCAGCATAGTTTCACTGTAACCCCAGCACTGTGGGGTGACAGCTGTTCTCCGGTCCTGGGAGGGAGGAGCCCTGGTCAGTCCCAAGGGAGGAGGTGGTTCAATTCCTCAAACCGACCAATTGATGAAAGCTTCAAAACATATTGAACCAGTGAAGTGTGAAGTGAAGCAGCAATGACATTTGAAGCTTTGGATGTCATTGGTCCCGTGACATTAGTGTTTTGATACAAGCTCCGACACACTGAAGAGTGAGACAAGCTCTGAATCCTCGGTATGGCTTGTCCATCACTAATTATGGTATGTTCCTTAATTCCTTATTGCATTTATTCATTTATTAACAATTATAATTGTGCTTATTTACAACCGTCATGTACGGGACATGCTAAGTGCGAACTGTGGCTAATGACAAAGACACATTGACTTAGAACTGACAGCAGGCAGGGCTGGCAGACGTTTCATATGGAACATGTACGGAATGTGTATGGAACATATTCAGTACAGAACCTGTACGGAACATGTTTGGTACGGAACATGTATGGAATGTTCCTTACAGAATGTGGATAGAACGTATACAGAACATTCCGTACCGGTCATTCCGTGTTTTAGTAGGCACCAATTTTTTTCCACAGACCCCACACTGACTTGACATCTTGAGCTAGCTGGCAAACGGTTTTGTGATGATCCTCCAAAATGGTGGCTTCCACTTGCCGGATGGCGTCTTCATCAGTGGCTCTCTGTGGTCATCTGAGAATGGGTGCCATTTCCATAGATGTCTGAGGACACTTGAACTGTCAGTGCATATGCTGGACTACATCATATGATGGGGCATCCTCCCCATAAGTCTCTTTCATCTTATCAAACATCTCATATGGATGACAGGAACCTGATGATCACTTTGTATTCAACTGACTCCATTATCACACCTTACTGCCCCTTAACATCTGTAAAAGAGAAACTTTTAGGAGTTCAGAGATACAAATTACAGTGTGACCTATAGAGATATGCTTTAATATACACGTGCAATTTCAGCCTCCTACAATAAATAGAAGTGGGTCAGGGGAAATCTTTAATGAGCCGCCCTCATAAGATGCATTTGTAATCTGTGTGACAACACCAAGTGCTCTTTGTAGATAAAGGTTCCATCATGGTGAGTAAAAGCACAGCTATAGAACTGCTACACTGCCAAGTAAATATGAGTTATAGTTTTATATGATTGTACTTGAGTTTAGAATGAAATCGACATTGAAAGGGCCAATATTGGGGAGAAAGGTTGAAGACAGAATCTGAATGAGTGAACACCAAATGAGTCAAGCAAAGTTCTGCTGTTAAGAGTACTATTGATTCTGTGAATGAGATGGAGGAGGGAAATGATGAGAAATAGAAAGGAGGAGAATGAAACGATGCACCAAGTATTAAAGTGATGACAGTAAACAACCACTAAAGGAATAAAAAAAAAAAAAAACAGGAGATGGGAGATGACACTGAGACAGGAGGTGCATTTAGCAGCTTGACTGAAAATGGAAGGAGGAAACATGTCCAAAAAGGAGGCGGAGGGGACAGGGAGATGGTGACACATGATCAGAAGGAGAACGAAGAGAATGCAGAAAGAATTTATGATAAGACTAGGGACAGGAGTGCAAGCTGACTGTCTCCCTCATATTTTAAATTCTTCTAACAGCCTGTCTGAGAACTGCTGAAAATTGGGATGCATTTCATTTTCTTGTCTGTGACTTTATTGGAATGAATACTTTCTTTGCTATTTGTATCTGTAATATCTGTAAAATCAAAAAATCATCTTGTATTCAGATGATGACCTGGCAAATCTAAATGGCTGGCCCTTGTACCATTTTCAACATCCCCTGAACATGTAATCAAAACTGTCCATAATGTTTTGTGTTATTCTATTAACAGCATCTGTGCTAAAACATACAGGTCTGAAAACATTAAGAGTCAAAGGAGGTTATGAGATAACCAATCTTCAGAAAAGTGGAAGCCAGAACATATATTTCCACCACTGTATTGGCATTTGACTGTTGCTAAGTAACACAAATGAGTGTTTTCTTGATTACCTTTCAAGCTTAAAATTTAAAGTAAAGCATGAGTTGACTTCAGAGCCACCGATGAAAAAAAAATCTGTTGCAGCACCATTTTTTGTCTCTTTACAGGGTATTGCTGACATCAGATTTAAGCTTTTACCTTGTGTCACTGTAGCAGGAGTCTGAAAAGACAGTTTGGATCCATGAGGTTGTGAAGACCATGTCATATAGTACAACTATTGACTCAGCCCTCACAGAACTGAAGACTCAACTCATACTGTATCACATTGTCTTTTTGTGGTCTTTATTAGTCCAGTTTCGGCCACAGATTAATAATCTTTACTGACATTAAAGGAACCTGTCATGTTATTTCACTGCTGCTGCTAATTTAAGATAAGATAAGATAAGATAAGCCTTTATTAGTCCCACAATGGGGAAATTCCAGGATTGCAATAGCACAGGGATAGCAACACTCAGAGCAACAATCAGAAGACAAGAGAAAAACAAGAGCAGCGAGTATACATGTACATCTAAATATAAATATATATATATATAGACACACAGTGCGGACCATTGTAGCTAGATGGAATAAATATATAAATATATAAACACACAGTGCGGAGCATTGTAGCTAGATGGAATAAATATATGAGTATATAAACACAGTGTGGAGTATTGTAGCTAGATGGAATGAATATGTAAATATATAAACACACACAGTGTGGAGCATTGTAGCTAGATGGAATAAATATATGAATATATAAACACAGTGCGGAGCATTGTAGCTAGATGGAATAAATATGTAGATATATAAACCCACAGTGCGGAGCATTGTAGCTAGATGGAATAAATATATGAATATATAAACACACACAGTGCGGAGCATTGTAGCTAGATGGAATAAATATGTAAATATATAAACACACACAGTGCGGAGCATTGTAGCTAGATGGAATAAATATGTAAATATATAAACACACACAGTGCGGAGCATTGTAGCTAGATGGAATAAATATGTAAATATATAAACACACACAGTGCGGAGCATTGTAGCTAGATGGAATAAATATATGAATATATAAACACACAGTGCGGAGCATTGTTGCTAGATGGAATAAATATATAAACACACACAGTGCGGAGCATTGTAGCTAGATGGAATGAAACAGCACAACCGTCTACTTAGTTATCCTACATGGTATGATTATGTACCCATACATATTCTCACCCTCCATAGCGACCGGTATTTTCCTAGTTGTATACCGGAGGGGACCATTGTGTAAGTCTATTGCGTCTTTTGCATTCAATACTATTAGGTTGTCACGTCTTTTTGCTATCTCTGCGAGCAGCCCTGCTTAGGTTGTACAGTCTGTCAGCCGTAGGTAGGAAGGACCTGCGAAACCTCTCGGTTGTGCACCTAGGATGATGTAGTCTGCTGCTAAATGAGCTCCTCTGTGCATTCAGTATGTCCTGCATAGGGTGGAACTCGGACTCCAGCAGAGATGACAGTTTAGCCACCATCCTTCTCTCTCCCATCTCCTCCACTGGGTCAAGGCGCTGCTCCAGGACAGAGCTAGCTTTCTTGATCAGTTTGTTCAGTCTCTTCCTATCGGCTGTTGTAATGCCACTGCCCCAGCAGACCACTCCAAAAGTGATGGCTGATGCCACCACCGTGTCATAGAATGTCTTCAGCAGCGCCCCTTGTACACCAAAAGACCTGAGTCTCCTCAGTAGGAACAGCCTGCGCTGTCCCTTCTTGTAGAGTGCGTCGGTATTGTGTGACCAGTCTACTTTATTGTTCAGATGAACACCCAGGTACTTGTAGGATGTCACCATCTCAATGTCTGTTCCCTGTATATTTACTGGTGCTGTGAGAGGTTGTCCTTGCCTGCGGCAGTCCACCACCAGCTCCTTAGTTTTCCTCGCGTTGATCTGGAGGCAGTTCCGATGGCACCAGTCCACGAAGTCCTGGATAAGCCCTCTGTACTCAGCTTCATCTCCTTTGGAGATGAGGCCAACGATCGCAGAGTCGTCAGAGAACTTCTGTAGATGGCAGTGTGTTGTGTTGTGTGAGAAGTCCGCAGTATAAAGGGTGAACAGGAAGGGAGCCAAAACCGTTCCCTGGGGGGCCCCCGTGCTACCGATGATCGTGTCGGACACACAGTCCCGGGTTCTCACAAACTGAGGCCGGTTTGTGAGGTAGTCCAGGATCCATGAAGACAGGTGCTGGTCCACCCCTGCGCACAGCAGCTTGTCCTTCAGGATCATCGGTTGGATGGTGTTGAAAGCACTGGAGAAGTCAAAGAACATGATCCTCACCGCATTCCCGGGCTTCTCCAGGTGGGACAGAGAACGGTGAAGGAGGAAGATCACCGCATCCTCCACCCCAATGCCATGCTGGTAGGTGAACTGGAGTGGATCCATGTGCATTTAAACACATCTTTTCAGTGAGGGTGCTCAGACATGAAAAATTTTAGATTACAAGTCAAATTTCTGTTGAGAGGTTGCTATGACAATTCTGGGAGTAGCTGCAACATCCCCTAGTGCTAATGTGGTGCTACCCTTGATTTTGGCTGTTTACCATTCTGAGCTACTCTGTGTGTGTGTGTGTGTGTGTGTGTGTGTGTGTGTGTGTGTGTGTGTGTGTGTGTACGTACAATGGTGGGAAAAAGTGTTTGCCCCTTCCTGATTTCTCATTTTTTTGTATGTTTGTCACACTTACACTACCGTTCAAAAGTTTGGGGTCACCCAGACAATTTTGTGTTTTCCATGAAAAGTCACACTTTTATTTACCACCATGAGTTGTAAAATGAATAGAAAATATAGTCAAGACATTGACAAGGTTAGAAATAATGATTTGCATTTGAAATAATTATTTTTTCCTTCAAACTTTGCTTTTGTCAAAGAATCCTCCATTTGCAGCAATTACAGCATTGCTGACCTTTGGCATTCTAGCTGTTAATTTGTTGAGGTAATCTGGAGAATTCTGAGGCATTGAGCAAACACATTATACCATTAGAACACTGGAGTGATAGTTGCTGGAAATGGGCCTCTGTACACCTATGTAGATATTGCACCAAAAACCAGACATTTGCAGCTAAAATAGTCATTTACCACATTAGCAATGTATAGAGTGTATTTCTGATTAGTTTAAAGTGATCTTCATTGAAAAAAACAGTGCTTTTCTTTCAAAAATAGGGAAATTTCTAAGTGACCCCAAACTTTTGAACGGTAGTGTAAATGTTTCAGATCATCAAACAAATTTAAATATTAGACAAAGTTAAACAGTAGTAAACACAAAATGCAGTTGTTAAATGAAGGTGTGTATTATTAAGGGGGGAAAAAAAATCCAAACCAACATGGCCCTGTGTGAAAAAGTGATTGCCCCCTAAACCTAATATCTGATTGGGCCACCCTTAACAGCAACAACTGCAATCAAGCATTTGCGATAACTGGCAACGAGTCTTTTACAGTGCTGTGGAGGAATTATGGCCCACTCATCTTTGCAGAATTGTTGTAATTCAGCCACGCTGGAAGGTTTTCGAGCATGAGCTGCCTTTTCAAGGTCATGCCACAGCATCTCAGTCGGACTCAGGTCAGGACTTTGACTAGGCCACTCCAAAGTCTTCATTTTGTTTTTCTTATGCCATTCAGAGGTGGACTTGCTGGTGTGTTTTGGATCATTGTCCTGCTGCAGAACCCAAGTGCACTTCAGCTTGAGGTCACGAACAGATGGCCGAATATTCTCCTTCAGGATTTTTTGGTAGACAGCAGAATTCATGGTTCCATTTACCATAGCAAGTCTTCCAGGTCCTGAAGCAGTAAAACAGCCCCAGACCATCACACTACCACCACCACATTTTACTGTAGGTATGATGTTCATTTTCTGAAATGCTGTGCTACCTTTACGTTGGATGTAATGGGACACACACCTTTCAAAAAGTTCAACTTTTGTCTCGTCAGTCCATAGAGTATTTTCCCCAGAGTCTTGGGGATTATTAAGATGTTTTCTGGCAAAACTGAGATGAGCCTTTATGTTCTTTTTGCTCAACAGTGGTTTTCGTCTTGGAACTCTGCCATGCAGGCCATTTTTGCCCAGTCTCTTTCTTGTGATGGAGTCTGGAGTGAGGTCTGCAGTTCTCTGGATGTTGCTGTGGGGTCTTTTTTGACCTCTTGGATGAGTCGTCACTGCACTCTTGGGGTAATTTTGATCAGCTGGCCACTCCTGGGAAGGTTCACCACTGTTCCATGTTTTCACTATTTGTGAATAATGGCTCTCACTGTGGTTCACTGGAGTCCTAAAGCTTTAGAAATGGCTTTATAACCTTTTACTGACTGATAGCTCTCAGTTACTTTGTTTCTCATTTGTTCCTGAATTTCTTTGGATCGCAGCATGATGTCAAGCTTTTGAGGATCTTTTGGTCTACTTCACTTTGTCAGGCAGGTCCTATTTAAGTGATTTCTTGATTAAGAACAGGTGTGGCAGTAATCAGGCCTGGGTGTGGCTAGAGAAATTGAACTCAGCTTTCCAAAGATGTGATAAACCACAGTTAATTTATGTTTTAACATGGGGGGGGGGCAATCACTTTTTCCCACACAGGGCCATAGGTAGGCATGTGTGCGCATGTGCGCGCGCGCGCGCGCACACACACACGCACACACACACACACACACACACACACACAGAGTATATACACATACCTCTTTGGTAGCCCAAGAAACGCTCAATGATCCCAAGTGACCTCTTCTGGTCTCTCAATGATCTCTCAAGGATCTTACAAAAATCTCTATAGGATGCCATGAAAGTTGCTGAAAAATGAATTTTTGATCTCCCAAACATTCACACAGAAGCAGCTTTTTCCAGGCTTTAGAAGATTGCTGAGAGAATTGGTCAATTTTTGCTCTCTCAGTGGTCGCCCAGTGGTCTGGATGCTGTGAAAGAGGCCCTTGAAGAGCTAATCGATCTACAGAGGATGCCATCTATCGAGTTCTCCATACAGCTCTGAACATACCTGGAGGGGAAGGGATCTACTGTATGTGAGGATATTATTTGTAGACTATAACTCTACCTTTAATACTGCTGTCCCCACCCAACTCATCCACAAACTACATCAGCTGAGCATCAGCATACCATTATATAATTGGATTCTTAGTTTCCTGATGGATCCCCTTTGCCATCATCTCTCCTCTACAATAAACTCGAACACTGGAATGTCCCTGGGTTGCGTACTGAGCCCCATTCTCTACTCCCTCTTTACTCACGACTTTGTGCTTGCATTCGGTACAATACCATAATAAAATTTGCAGATGACACAACAATGATTAGACTGGTTTCTGACAACAAAGAATCAGCCTGCAGAACAGAGCTACAGAACCTGGTGAGATGGTGCTCAGGGAACAAACCGTCTCTCAACATAGGGAAGACAAGGGAGCTCATCATGGACTTCAGATCATGGGATGAGGACAATGCTCCTCTTTTTGTCAATGGAGACAGTGTGGAGCGTGTACCCAGTTTCAGGTTCCTGGGGATCCATATTTCTGGGGAGCTCTCATAGTCAATTAACACCACAGCACTACTGAAAAAGACACAACAAAGGCTTTTTTCTGAGTGCTGAAAAAACCCCAAAACAGTGCCACTGAATTATCACCACTGCACTACAGAGAGCATTTCCCCCATTCTGTATCTGTGTGTGGTATTCCATCTCCATAGCAGCAAATTGGAAATCTGTACTGCGGGTTGTGGCAAGAGCACATTGGGAACCAGCTCCTAGCTCTGTAGGACCTTCGCAGAACACGCTGCCTCAGGAAAGCAACTGGCTTTTCTGTGAACCCCACACTACAGCCTCCTCCAGGGTCACAGTTTTATTCCCAGAGCCATAAATGTACTTAGTCAGACCATTATGTGCCCTCACTGAACTGTTTTTTTTTTTTTTTACCTGCAATAACTACCTCATCATAACTTACAAATTGCATTATTGACACCTGCAATATAACCGAGTTTTCCCCTGTGCGTGCGTATTGCACATTATGAGCAATATTTTGAGCCTGTTGCTACATTTTTAAACTACGTTGTATTTCTTATTCATCTATTTTTTCAAAACGATCTCTTGTGTTTTTTGCTGTTTTGTTTTTCTGTTGTTTTAATACTGATGGAGGTGTTGCACCTAGAATTTTGCTGTACTGTACGTATTGTACAATGACAAAGGAACTGAGTTCAATTCAACATTCTTTTGTTATGCGGGCGACTGTCACCTCGAACTGTGCAACTCATCCCCCACTAACCTTTATCATAAACATAATGGAAAAATCCCCCCCCCCTTCCCAAACACACACACACACATTTCAGAGTGAAATGTAGAGACTATTGTGGTGAGGCTCCATCAGATCAGCAGTTTCTGACAGTGACCTGATTGTTGGGAACCTGGGAACCAGCGAACTCACATTTTTCACCTCTTGTGAACTGAAGCTGTGACCTGTTCATAATGTCTGCAGGATTGTACGTTTCTGTTACACCACTGCCACTTTATTGTTGATTGGATAATTACACAAAGCAGTTGTATCGCTAAGCTGGGTTCATACTATAGCATTTGGGCCCACTTTTACAGATATTTTGAAAAATCTGAGAAATTAGTCCAAATGTCGATGAAATTACGTTTGTGAGTAGATTTTTTTTTTTTTCATCCAGCACACACAAACTTTTATGAACTTTCATCGACTTTAAAGGAACTTATTAACTCCACAGCCTTGCTTGGCCATAGATGAGAGCTGCCCGCTACAATTCAGAGATGATGCCAGTCTCTCTCTTTGTCCATGAGTTTGAGAGTTGTAAAATTTCCTTCAGTTATATTTTCGTTCATCCGAGCTTGTCTTTTAAACCAAGAAAGAGCGAGCCCTTCATCTCGGCCTGAGTTCTATTAATCTGCTCTGGTGAATGTAAAATTGTAGATTTAATTCAAAACAGCTGTTGGGATATTTTCATTTTGAATCATTCTTTTAAAAGAACGACAGTGAATGAGGTTAACAATGGAAGCTGAGCCAATAAAGCCAGGCGAATGATTACGCACGGAACAGAAAATTAAAAACAGTAAATTTAGCAATGAATTTTTTTTTTTTTTTTTTGGCGGGGGGGGGGGCTTTCATATTTTGGGGTGATTATATATTTTCTTTTTTTTTAAATTTTCCCCTTCTCTCACTTTTGGAGTGTGTTGTGGGCACTCCAGCATCATGGACAGCAACACTTCTTCGGCATTTCTTTTGTGTCCGTGCATGTTTGAAGTGAGTTTCGGTCTGAAAACATCTCCTGTCAGCATTTCAGACGATGTTTGCCAATGGAGCTTAACTTAGGCCGACTTTGACTAGCTCTGCACAACTTACCTCAGCACTCAGGACCTTTTACAAACTGAGCACAGCTTTCACCAATGTTTATTTGCAAACTTTGGTAAATTTTCAGCATGCTGAAAATTTTCAAAGAATACGACTTTCACCAGCTTTCGCCAACAAACACCAGCTATCATTAACTTTTATCAGCTTTTGGAAGCAAAGCCAGACGTTTGTCAAAATGTCAGTAAAAGTTGGTCCAAACATTGTAGTGTGAATCCAGCTGTCATGAAATGCCCCTCGGGGCAGAGAGTAAGACCCACGCGCTGAACTGCTAGTTTGTGATACTTTAATGAAAACACAAAAGTCCAAACTGTGCATGAACAAAACTTACAAACATGGACGGCAGAAGAAAACAGATCACAGAGGGAAGATAAATGCCTGAACAGTGACAGGGTTCAGATGCAGACGATTAAACAAGACTCCAGGAACAAAGGGGAGAAATCATAATTCTGAAACAGAGCTGGGGACAATTGAACACAAATGATGGCAGGTGTGGATACTATGAGCGGGCAGGAGGTGACAATGATTATAACAGAAACCAGTTGGGAGAAGTGAGAGAGAGAAGAAGGGCTGACAGCTGACAGGGGCACCGCCCACAACACAGCAAAAAACCCGGAAGTGCCACTGACAGCTGCAGCCCGAGGAAGAGAGAAAGCACAACAGAATAAAAATATAATAAAAACAAATAAATCCAAATATGTAAATAACAAACCAACAGTGAACGCAGCCATGAAAATAAATCATACTAAAAAACAATACAGAATGTGTGAAAATCAACCAAAGGTAAAATAACAGGAATTACAACTCAAAACTACATCACTATCCACCTTATCCCTGAGGGCGCTGCTGTAGAAACGATTATGGACGCAACTTGCGGTTTCGGTTGAAGTTGTGTTAAATTAGTCAGCAAGAGTGGACTAGTGGGGCATTTAAAATAGCATTTTTAAAAGTGTTTCTAATTCGTTTTAATGTATAGTCCACATACGTGTTTTGCACTCAAGTGGCAGATAATTTCAGCACTTGTAGTTTCTGTATTTTTGAAAGTTTCTGTGTAGTTCTGGTACTTGCTGCTGTTTGTGGTGTGAGGCTCCTAAACCTCAGCTAAATCTGTGGCTTCAACAGCAATGCGTAGATCATGCGCCAAAAACTAAAGGATTGTTGGTGTGATCGGTGGTACAGACACGGGACAGACACAACAGCACCAGGTATGTTTTCACTTGTATGAATGTCACAGATCTGACGTTTATGTATGTCACCAGATGCAAGGCTGCATGAAGTAAAATAATAAATAAAAAAATAGTAACAGTTTGCTTCCTAAGGCTTAATGATTTAAGAAAGGTATCAAATAGGTGGGTTTTTTTTGCATTTGTTGTACTGCATTGGAACGATATGGGCTAGCAGCTTGAGCATGCATTAATTTTTAAATTATCACAAAATATAGATCAATAAAATTTTGAACAAATGTCATAAATGTCTGTACGTGTTAAGTTAAATAACAAGCATTCATGGCATACAGCAGCATGAGCATTTTAATTTTGGGGTAAAACAAGTAGCTGGAGTTGTCTATATTTACCCCGACATTAAAACACCCAAGCACGGTGTTGTGGTTCTTTGTGGCTCTGACAAGATTCTACGTCTGCTCTGAGGTAAATTTGATTATGTCCAAAATATTTTAGCAAAATGCAACCGACTTTATTGCGGTGGAAACATTGATATATCTGAGATTTTATTTGTTTACAGCGTTGGCATTTTAGCAGAGGAGCTAATAAGCGGAGCAATTGTCTGCCAGGCCACTTTTTAAGATCATCTTCTCATCCCTCGATAGTCATGGGAAGTGGTATGATTATATTACTCTTTTTGAAATGCAAAAGGCCGTATTCCCGCATTTTTGATGCCCAAGTCATTGTTTTTTAACAAAGAAAAGTGTCCCATTTCAGTTACAACCCCACGTTCTAAACTAGTACCGGAAGTTTCACCCATAATTCACGCAAGGCATCATGGGGGCTAGGAATAAGTTGGCTATATAGAGGGGTTGCACATGATGTCAGTGGTCACGTGCCACATTGTTTTTCTGCCATTTTGGACGGCAAATAGCACGGACCCTGTGTTGAGAATAATAATATTTCCACTAGCACGTACTCAGTCCGAGTTGCAATACCACCTTAAGTGAATGAGATCTTTACAGCAAGGCAGCCCGACACTCCCATGACATCGTTTGTATGTGACAAGGAAAACACAAGATGGATATCGAGGCGAGCCTGCTGCTCACTGGCTTTTTGTCAGAGTAAAGGCAAAAAAGGAGAGCCAGAAAAGGCTACAGGTGGCGAGACGAAACACTAGAAAAGTACTGGAGAGTTTAGAAAGCCATGGGGCAGCGGAAGACGT
The DNA here is from genome assembly GCA_020510985.1 of Pholidichthys leucotaenia. NCBI lineage: Eukaryota > Metazoa > Chordata > Actinopteri > Cichliformes > Pholidichthyidae > Pholidichthys > Pholidichthys leucotaenia. Next base: position 140,207,820 of record CM035846.1, on the reverse strand, counting down.
GGGCATACAACTAGATCACATATGAAGGTAAGCTAATGATTGCTAATACTAGTTAGCACTAATAAGTCCCTCGCACTACATTGTAATCACTGCACGTTATCGCTATTAGGTAATAAAATATGTTTGCTGTGTGTGTTAGTTAGCTTATTGTCTGCATGCAAGAGACCATGATGTTGTTTGTTCAAAGTGAGCTTTCCCTCATGGGGATAAATAACAGCAAAGATGCATAATATCTCATCACTCACCATCCTCCATCACTCTTTTCAACAATGATGATGCCGTGGTCGGGTCTACGCCACTCTGCCTCCCGTCTGCCTCCGCTGTGGCTGTGAATTTGTTTCAGGTCACTCCGTCCAGCTCCCTCTGGATTTCTTTGATCAGCTACCAAGCACAGAAAAGTCTGCACCTCATCGGTGGACCACAGTGTTGATTTGTGTGTAGCCGTTTATCTCGTTGATTACACTCACTCACGCTTGCTGTTGGTAATTTGACTGTTCGTTGCAGTCCAAAATGGCACAGTAAACAAAAGACACGTGGCCTGTGTGACGTCGGTGCAACCCCTCTATAAAAGCCAATGCAAGAAAAACAAGTACAGTATGTGGCAATAATGCACCTGTAAGTTGGTTGCCTGCCACCAATCAAATCTAAAAGAAGAAGAAGAAGAAGAAGAAGCAAGAATACTCCAGAACTCTTCAGCTCAACTGACAAATGGGCTATATTTTCATTTTTTTAATCCACCTTATTCCTGGTGGTGCTGCTGTAGGAATGATTATGAGCGGAGCTTCCGGTTTCGGCTGACCTAGTGTTAAATCAGTCAGTAAGAGTGGAGTAGCAGGGACATTTAAAATAGTGTTTTTAAAAGTTTTTCAAAATCATTTTAATGTATAGTCCACATATGTGTTTTGCACTCAAATGGCAGCTAATTTCAGCTCTTCTAGTTTTTGTATTTTTTGAATGTTTTTGCATAGTTCTGGCACTTGCTGGTGTTTGTGGTTGTGCCATAGACTGGATAAATGGAGGCTTCTCACCACACGGTGACAGACGACATCCAAGCACGGTGTTGTGGCGTACGTCTGCTCTTAGGTAAATTTGATTATGTCCAACATATTTGTGGAGACGTGCTGGTTGGAATGCCCACCGCATCATTATGAGTACAGACAAGGAAAAGTCATAAATCATGACTCTTTCTTTGTTTGGTAGCGGCAAAGTCCCAGGAAACCTCCCATGAGTGCTTGGTTTCATTGGAAAGCTTAGAAAGCGTACTTTTTAAAAATACCTATGTTTTTGCGAAAGTCGTAACTCCCGACTGATCGAACGTGAGTTTTCAACCTAGTTAAAATATAAACAAATTGTCTTTTTCTGGGGCAGTTTTCACGCACTTCCTACAAATTAAATATCATTTTGAAGGTCTTTCAATACAGAATATGGAAATAACGTTACATCAGTTTTGAAAATGTCCTTAAAGTGACTCATTTTGCCAGCACAGGTCATTTGTTTACAGTGTTAGCATCTTAGCAGCGGCACTAATGGAGCTACTATCTACGAGGCCACTTTTTAAGGTCATCTTCCCATCCCTTGATAGTCATGGGAAGTGGTATGATTATATTCCTGTTCTGAGGTGCAAGAGGCCGTGTTCCTGCATTTCTGATGCCGAAGTCATTGTTTATGAACAAGGAAAAGTGTCCCATTTCAGTGACAACCATATGTTCTAAACTAGTACTGGAAGTTGCTACCATAATTCATGCAAGGCATCATGGGACCTAGGAATAAGGTGGATGCAAATATGAAAAAAAAGCAAAGAGACTGAGCCCGGCGAAATCCCCTCCATGCTCAGATCATGACACCACCTTTAGCATTGCTATGACAAGACAGAAGGTCCCAGGGAAAAGTTGATTTGAATTCAGCAACAATGTAGTATTTTATAAATAGAAACTATGTAATTATTAAGAATTTATATACAGTAGATCCTACCTACATTTGTCTGATTTGTTCTTGTTATTTGTTGTTATTATTCAGGTGAATTGTTTGAGACAGACGATGCTTCAGTATAAATATAACATAATCAGTAGGCAATTTGAAGGGGATGCTATCCGCTTTTTTTTTTTTTTTTTTTTAGCAAAATGACCCATAACCATCCCCTCACTGAGGTACCATCCCCCATCCCCATATGGAATGCACGGATAGTTTATACAGAACGACCGAATATGTCAGCAACAGTGCAGTTGCAAATGTGCAAGAAAAATGTTGAAAATTAAATTTAAAAAAAACACCAAATTTTATAGAGCAAAATTTCAAATTTATGAGTATATAGTTGTCAAGTTGTGTGGAAAAAAAAACGCAACAAATTTATCACAAAAACTGGTACATTTATAGTAAAGAAACATTAATTTGCCGGGAAAAATTTGCAAATTTAGCAGAAAAAGTAATAAAATTTCCTAGACAAATGCTACAAGCTTACAAGAAAAACCTCACAAACTGGTGATAAAAATTAAAGAAAAAAAGTCAGTAATGTATACAAATGTACAACTTTTTTTGTAAATTTGCATTTTTTTTCTTTTGAGTTTTTTCTTGTAAAGTTTTTTGTATATGAATTTATAACCTTTTGGGACTTGCTTATGGTAAATTCATGCCTTTTTAAATTATAAATTTAAATCTTTTGTCATATTTTTCCACCTTTATTCTTGCGAATTTATACTTAATTTACATTTACAGTACGTATTTGTACCTTGTGCTAAATTTGTGAATATCCTTCTCCACCACCACCCCATTGTTAAAAAAACAACAAATCTACTGTGTATAATGGAGTGAAGTTGGAAAATCAAAGGCTGTGTTCGGAATGTTCACTCCCTCCCTCCCTTCCTACTCGCTATATAGTGAATTTAGATATAGTGGACTATACAGTAAACTCAATATAACAATAAATTTAACAGCTTTTGGACACTACTGGGCTTGTTTTCACGGCGTGTTAATGACGTCATCATGGTGAGACAGTAAAATGTAACAGACTAACAGTGGTTAAAAGTGAATATCTGCATGTAATTTGGAGTAAATATGTATTAAATAAAATCATTTTTGCTGAATTAATAAATATAAATGCCTTAAGGTAGTTTATGTTGTGATGTGAAGCTCATCTCCCACTGCTCCGTTAGCTGCGAATTGCATTATGGGATATATTGGCTAATGTAGTGACCATCCGTTGTACACTACTTTTCAAAATGCATTGTGGGATATTTTGAGTGTACTGTACTATGTAGTGAATGAAATTTTCAGTTAAGACTTCAAACAGCACTACAAAATAGCTGATTCATTATATAGTACACTATATAAGATAAGATAAGATAAGCCTTTATTAGTCCCACAACGGGGAAATTCCAGGATTGCAACAGCACAGGGATAGCAACACTCAGAGCAACAATCAGAAGGCAAGAAAAAAACAAGCAAGCAAGAGCAGCTAATATACATATGTACATATTACTATAAAATATATATATATATACACACACACACAGACACACAGTGCAGAGCATTGTAGCTGGATGAAATAAATATATGAATATATGAACACAGTGCAGAGCATTGTAGCTAGATGGAATAAATATGTAAATATATAAACACCCACAGTGCGGAGCAATGCCGCTAGATGGAATAATATGTAGATATATAAAAACACAGTGCGGAGCATTGTAGCTAGATGGAATAAATATATAGATATATAAATATAAACACACCCAGTGCTGAGCATTGTAGCTAGATGGAATAAATATGTAAATATATAAACACACACAGTGCAGAGCATTGTTGCTAGATGGAATGAAACAGCATAACCGTCTACTTAGTTATCCTACATGGTATGATTATGTGGCCATACATATTCTCACCCTCCATAGCGACCGGTATGTTCCAAGTTGTACGCCGGAGGGGACCATTGTGTAAGTCTATTGCATCTTTTGCATTCAAAAAACTATTAGTTTGTTACGTCTTTTGCTATCTCTGCGAGCAGCCCTGCTTAGGTTGTACAGTCTGACAGCCGTTGGTAGGAAGGACCTACGAAACCTCTCGGTTGTGCACCTGGGATGATGTAGTCTGCTGCTAAATGAGCTCCTCAGTGCATCCAGTATGTCCTGCATAGGGTGGGACTCGGACTCCAGCAGAGATGACAGTTTAGCCACCGTCCTTCTCTCTCCTATCTCCTCCATCGGATCAAGGCGCTGCCCCAGGACAGAGCTAGCTTTCTTAATCAGTTTGTTCAGTCTCTTCCTATCGGCTGCAGTAATGCCACTGCCCCAGCAGACCACTCCAAAAGTGATGGCTGATGCCACCACCGTGTCATAGAATGACTTCAGCAGTGCCCCTTGTACACCAAAAGACCTGAGTCTCCTCAGCAGGAACAGCCTGCGCTGTCCCTTCTTGTAGAGTGCGTCAGTATTGTGTAACCAGTCTAGTTTATTGTTCAGATGAACATCCAGGTACTTATAGGATGTCACCATCTCGATGTCTGTTCCCTGTATATTTACTGGTGCTGTGAGGGGCTGCCCATGCCTGCGGCAGTCCACCACCAGCTCCTTAGTTTTCCTCGCGTTGATCTGGAGGCAGTTCCGATGGCACCAGTCCACGAAGTCCTGGATAAGCCCTCTGTACTCAGCTTCATCTCCATTGGAGATGAGGCCAACGATCGCAGAGTCATCAGAGAACTTCTGTAGATGGCAGTGTGTTGTGTTGTGTGAGAAGTCCGCAGTATAAAGAGTGAACAGGAAGGGAGCCAGCACCGTTCCCTGGGGGGCCCCCGTGCTACTGATGATCGTGTCGGACACACAGTCCCGGGTTCTCACAAACTGAGGCCGGTTCGTGAGGTAGTCCAGGATCCATGAAGACAGGTGCTGGTCCACCCCTGCGCGCAGCAGCTTGTCCTTCAGGATCATCGGTTGGATGGTGTTGAAAGCACTGGAGAAGTCAAAGAACATGATCCTCACCATATTCCCGGGCTTCTCCAGGTGGGACAGAGAACGGTGAAGGAGGAAGATCACCGCATCCTCCACCCCAATGCCATGCTGGTAGGCGAACTGGAGTGGATCCATCGCTGGTTCCACCAGGGGGCGGAGGTGAGCAAGGAGCAGTCTCTCCAGGGTCTTCATCAAGTGGGACGTCAAGGCCACCGGTCTGTAGCTGTTCAGGTCTTTGGGGTGGGAAGTTTTTGGTACAGGTACCACACAAGATGTTTTCCACAGCTGTGGTACCCTCCCCAGTTTCAGGCTCATGTTGAAGATATACGTCACAATCCCACACAGCTGGTCTGCACAGGACTTGAGGAGCTTTGCGCTGATGCCGTCCGGTCCCGGCGCCTTCCTCGCTTTGATCTTCCTCAGCTCCGTCCTCACCTGGGTCTTGGTCAGGGTCAGGATGGGGGGCTGTGTGTTGGGAGTGGGGGGGTGTTGGTGGAGTGGGGAGTGGGCAGCAGGACTTGATTTCTTTAGAGGCAGCAGTGGTTGTGGTGCAGACAGGGGGGAGGGCGGTTGGTCAAATCTATTGAAAAACAGATTCAGGTTGTTCGCCCACTCCCTGCCCCCCGTGGCCTGGGGGAGGTATTCTGGAGCCCCGAGATGGTTTTGAGGTTTCTCCAGACCCCGCTGATGTCGCTCTGTTGCAGCTTGTCCTCCAGCTTCTTCCTGAAGCTGTCCTTGCCTTCTCTGATCTTTCTCCTCAGCTCCCTCTGTACGGACTTCAGCATCTCCCTGTTCCCCGACCTGAAGATCCTCTTCTTCTCTCTCAGAAGCGTTTTTATCTCAGGGTTGATCCAGGGTTTGTTGTTTGAGTGACGCCGTATGGTCTTGGTGGGAACGGATTTGTCCACACAGAAGCTGAGGTAGCCCGTGAAGGTGTGAATAAGGCCATCGATGTCCTCACCATGTGGATCGCAGAGCTGCTTCCAGGCGGTGGCTTCAAAACAGTCCTTTAGAGTGTCCATTGTCTCCTCAGACCATAACTCCACAGTGTGCATGGCCGGAGGTTGTCTGTGCACTAGGGGTTTGTACACCGGCCGGAGATGAACCAAGTTGTGATCCGATCTCCCGAGTGGGGGGAGTTGTGATGAGGTGTACGCCTCCTTAGTGTTTGCGTAGAATAAATCCAGTGTTTTATTGTCTCTAGTGTGGCATGTGACATACTGGGTGAACGTGGGTAGAATGGGAGACAGTGAAACATGGTTGAAATCGCCTGAGATGAGGAGAGGAGCATCTGGGTGTTCTGTCTGCAGCCTGCTGGTTACTGAATGGATGACGTCACGCGCTGTCCCAGCGTTCGCCGTCGGATTTGCATAAACAACAATGCAGATCACGTGTGAGTGTTCTCTCGAGAGATATGTAGGCCGCATGCTAACAGCTAGCAACTCAATGTCTTTGCTGCAGTGTCGTTGTTTAACAGTGATATGTCCCGGTCTGCACCAGTAGTTGTTAACATACATTATCACTCCACCGCCCCTTGCTTTGCCACTGTCTGGTGTTCGGTCAGCTCGTATCATGTGAAAACCCTCCAGCTCAATGTTAGCATCTGCTGCTAGTTCAGTTAGCCACGTCTCAGTAAACAAAAGGAGAGAGCACTCCCGGTATGTGCTATCATAACGGGAGATAGCCGCTAGCTCATCTAACTTTCCCAGTATCGACCGTACATTTCCCATGACAACAGATGGAAGGGAGGGTCTGTACCTTATATTTTTTGTCCTCCGCCTTACTCCAGCCCGGCAGCCGCGGCGTTTTCGCCTCAGTTCTCTCGGTATGTCGAGTTTTTCCAATGGGACCGGGTGGCGGTTGAATGCTAGCAGCTCTTCCCTGCTGTATCGTATCCTGCTATAAACAGTGGCTCCGTCCACCGGCTCAGGAGACATTTGGGACGATCTGTGTGTCCGTGATATAAGTGGGGTGAAAAAAAAAAAAAAAAAAAAGACGGATCAAAAGAGAGAGGAAGGGAAAAAGACTCGGAATCGAGCCGCTGTTGCAAAAGGCAGCCTACTCGTGTGGCGCCGAGAGAGGCGCCACACTTCCTATATGGGGAAGGAGTGAACATTTCGAACACAGCACAAGACACAGGTGTGCTTTAACAGGGACATGCACAGGCATTTTGAGGGGCTGTTGCTCTAAACTGGAACAAGGGCAAAATTACAAGAAAAAAAACCCTGATTTTAAGAGACAGAAGTCACAAGTTCATGAGAAAATTTGCAGTTTTATGAGGTAAAGAGTCACATATAGTGTAAACATCATATCAAAAAGTTATAATTTTGCTGCGTTTTCTTAAAAATGTATAAGAAAAAAGTCTTCTTCTTCTTCCGGCTGTTACCTCCACCACAGCGGATCATCTGCTTCTATCTCACCCTATCCTTTGCATCTTCCTCTGTCTGTGTGTGTATATCTGTATATACAGTATATACAGTATATATATATTTATACACTACCGTTCAAAAGTTTGGGGTCACCCAAACAATTATTTTGTGTTTTCCATGAAAAGTCACACTTATTTACCACCATGAGTTGTAAAATGAATAGAAAATATAGTCAAGACATTGACAAGGTTAGAAATAATGATTTGTATTTGAAATAATAATTTTTTCCAGATACTCAACCTGCTCAAAGGAAGGTCAGTTTTATAGCTTCTCTAACCAGCTAAACTGTTTTCAGCTGTGCTAACATGATTGCACAAGGGTTTTCTAATCATCCATTAGCCTTCTGACACAATGAGCAAACACATTGTACCATTAGAACACTGGAGTGATAGTTGCTGGAAATGGGCCTCTATACACCTATGTAGATATTGCACCAAAAACCAGACATTTGCAGCTAGAATAGTCATTTACCACATTAGCAATGTATATTAGATATTAGAGTGTATTTCTGATTAGTTTAAAGTTATCTTCATTGAAAAAAACAGTGCTTTTCTTTCAAAAATAAGGAAATTTCTAAGTGACCCCAAACTTTTGAACGGTAGTGTGTATATATATATATATATATATATATATATATATACATATATATATATACAGTGGGGAAAAAAAGTATTTAGTCAGCCACCAATTGTGCAAGTTCTCCCACTTAAAAGATGAGAGAGGTCTCCAATTTTCATCATAGGTATACTTCAGCTATGAGAGACAAAATGAGAAAAAAAATCCAGAAAATCACATTGAAGGATTTTTAATGAATTAATTGGTAAATTCCTCGGTAAAATAAGTATTTGGTCAATAACAAAAGTTCATCTCAATACTTTGTTATATACCCTTTGTTGGCAATGACAGAGGTCAAACGTTTTCTGTAAGTCTTCACAAGGTTTTCACACACTGTTGCTGGTATTTTGGCCCATTCCTCCATGCAGATCTCCTCTAGAGCAGTGATGTTTTGGGGCTGTCGCTGGGCAACATGGACTTTCAACTCCCTCCAAAGATTTTCTATGGGGTTGAGATCTGGAGACTGTCTAGGCCACTCCAGGACCTTGAAATGCTTCTTACGAAGCCACTCCTTCGTTGCCCGGGCGGTGTGTTTGGGATCATTGTCATGCTGAAAGACCCAGCCACGTTTCATCTTCAATGCCCTTGCTGATGGAAGGAGGTTTTCACTCAAAATCTCACGATACATGACCCCATTCATTCTTTCCTTTCCACGGATCAGTTGTCCTGGTCCCTTTGCAGAAAAACAGCCCCAAAGTATAATGTTTTCACCCCCATGCTTCACAGTAGGTATGGTGTTCTTTCTCCTCTAAACACGACAAGTTGAGTTTTTACCAAAAAGTTCTATTTTGGTTTCATCTGACCATATGACATTCTCCCAATCCTCTTCTGGATCATCCAAATGCTCTCTAGCAAACTTCAGACGGGCCTGGACATGTACTGGCTTAAGCAGGGGGACACGTCTGGCACTGCAGGATTTGAGTCCCTGGCGGCGTAGTGTGTTACTGATGTAGCCTTTGTTACTTTGGTCCCAGCTCTCTGCAGGTCATTCACTAGGTCCCCCCGTGTGGTTCTGGGATTTTTGCTCACCGTTCTCGTGATCATTTTGACCCCACGGGGTGAGATCTTGCGTGGAGCCCCAGATGGAGGGAGATTATCTGTGGTCTTGTATGTCTTCCATTTTCTAATAATTGCTCCCACAGTTGATTTCTTCACACCAAGCTGCTTACCTATTGCAGATTCAGTCTTCCCAGCCTGGTGCAGGTCTACAATTTTATTTCTGGTGTCCTTTGACAGCTCTTTGGTCTTGGCCATAGTGGAGTTTAGAGTCTGACTGTTTGAGGTTGTGGACAGGTGTCTTTTATACTGATAATGAGTTCAAACAGGTGCCATTAATACAGGTAACGAGTGGGGGACAGAGGAGCCTCTTAAAGAAGAAGTTACAGGTCTGTGAGAGCCAGAAATCTTGCTTGTTTGTAGGTGACCAAATACTTATTTTACCAAGGAATTTACCAATTAATTCATTAAAAATCCTTCAATGTGATTTTCTGGATTTTTTTTTCTCATTTTGTCTCTCATAGTTGAGGTATACCTATGATGAAAATTGGAGACCTCTCTCATCTTTTAAGTGGGAGAACTTGCACAATTGGTGGCTGACTAAATACTTTTCCCCCCCACTGTATATATATATATATATATATATATATATATGTGTGTGTGTATATATATATATATATGAGAAAAGTAACACATTTAAAAGAAAAAAAAATTAAGAAAAAATATATCAAAGTCAAAACATAAAAAATGATGAAAATTTGCAAAGTTGGAAGAAAAAATTATGACTCTATGAAATGAAAGTCACAAATTCAAGAAAAAAGTAAATTCATGAGCGACAAAAGAAATTTTTATGAAGTTTGTTAATTTTGTGAAAAATAATTAATTACACAAAAAATGAAGGAAGAAAGTTTAAAAGAATGTTCCAAAATCCATCCATCCATCTGTGCACATCCTTGTTTACTAATACAAAAAATTCTGTAGTATGAATCCTGCTGTTTCATCGCTTTCAATTAGAGGAGTTTACTGTCAAACTGCTCTTCAGATTAAATAGGTCAGATATTGCTGTCATTTATAAAGCTATAAAACCTTTTTGATATCAGCAAAGCTAATCAAAATGACATTATTTGGGAAGAGGTAAACCTGAACAAACAAATTTAATGTATTTTGTAACATAAAATTGCATCAAGGTTAAGGACATTGGAGGTTTTAATTTTTTTTTCAAAGTGTAGAGTTATTTAAAGTTAATGTTTATTACTGTTATGTATGGTTTTACCCTGGTTCACAGATGAGGCGAGGTGACTTGTAGAACACAGCTTTACTGAACACGATGAAGATGACGGTCACAGACAAAGCACCGGCCAAGGCACAGGTGAGAAGGTGACTGTAAGATGGCCGACCCCGGCCTTATATCGGGTGGTGCGATGGTGTCACGGGAGGTGCGCGTCACCACCCCGCACTTCACAATAAAGGTGCCATATAACATTCCCCCCATTCCTTTAAAAGTCCAAAACCACTCACACAATCGGAACCCCCCCACCAAAAAAAATAAATAAATTGGGACCCGAGCCACGCACTAAGTTATTAAAACTAAAGAGAAGTGGCCTAACACACTCACACAAATCAACTAAAAATAGGGCTGACAGTTGGACTACCGTGCAGCCCACATGGCGGGGTGGGTTATTCTGCCACCCTTAACTAAAGAAAAAGTCCATTGTTAAACTAAAATTGTGCACCGTGCTCCTAAACTAAAGAAAAACACAAAATAATCCCATATATAACATTTCTACTAACACTAGAACTTTAATATATACTATTTACAACCCAGTTCTTTGGGTGAAAGGATAGAACTGGCATCGGGGCTCAGGGCACCCCCTCAGCAGACGTACCCCTGTTAACAGCTGGTCCCCGGGGCAATGGCTGACCCTCCAGACGCTGAAGCCGCTCCTCCTCACCATCGATCTTGCCTCACATCCAGCCATGTCTCCTGGAGCCTTCTCCTGGACAAGCCAAAGCCGATTTGCATGTCACACCGTGTCGTCAGACAGCCTGAAGTACGCTGCGCCCAGTTTGGCCACTATGTGCAGACACTCCTGATGCTCCTGAGGTTGTCGTCTGGCCCATCTTCACCGCGAACGTTCCTCACCTCGAATCCGAACCCAATCTAGGGTCCTCAACGGGACCCGGCTTGGCTTGAGACGTTGTTGTCAAGTACGCTGATCCCCCGTGCTTCTCGGTCCTGCTGCAACCTCTTCTAAGGCTGTTGTAGCGTGCACTATCATAGCCGCAGACCCCCCAAACTCCGGAGGCATCCGGGGCTAACACATCGGCGGCACTCGCCGGCGCAGTGCTGTTGCACTTGGTGGCTCCCTCTGCCACTTCCGGAGCGCTGGGACTGAGACCCCTTTGCGCTGAACCTGAGCAAACCTGGTCCTGCTTGACCGCTATGGCGTCCATTAGTTCTTCATCCCACACCACGTTCTCATTGATCGCCAGAATTGGAGGGTTCCATAGGCCACAGCCCGACCACTCGTTCCCAGCGCCGCCTTTAATGGCGAAACCCAGTCCACAAAATAAATCACAGCCCATGAGGTTATCGCCCCGTGCTGTCATGTGGAATGTGAAGTCAGTCACCATCGCAGACTTGTACCCAACAGTCAACTCCAAATTCCCAACCGTGTCCAGTCTTCCACCTCCATAACCGTACAACGGCGCTGGGTTACCTCTAATCGCGTGATGGGGAAAAATCTTCTTCATCGTGGCCCAATTCAGCAATGACCCCTCCGCCCCCATGTCGATCAACAGTGGCATCTCCATGTCATCCAGCCCCACTGTGCAAAACGTGTACCTATTCGTGTTGGGGGACACCATGTGGATGGTTGTCAGGGGCGGGCGGAGCGATTTATTCCGTGGGCTCTCTGGGTTAAATTCACGGCACACCCTGGCAAAATGGTTCAAGTTACCACCTCTGTTACAGCATGCTCCTCTCGCTGGACAGTCCTTAGCCCTTTTGTGGTGCGTCACAGACCCACAACCCATGCAAGGGGATTTTCCCGGGGCAGACCTTTGGCTGGTAGCGCTGGCTTCCGTATCTTTGTCGTCCAAGCTATCTTCGCTGTCTGGGACCGTGACATTTGCCTCAACGAGAGGCTCTGGCGGCTGCTGTGACTGGCGCCCGGTTAGCTCCAGAGCTAGCTTGTCCACAGCTTCCATTTGGAGGACAAGCTTAATGGCTCTGGCTAATGTGAGGTCACTAGATGCCGTAAGTAGCCTAGCCTGCAATGCAGCTCTGCATGTATGTTCCGCCAGCTGGTCATGAATCATTTCCTTCTCCAGCATCCCAAAACCACACTTGCTAGCTAGCTGCCTCAAGTCAGCAACAAACTGCTGATCGGGTTCACCTACCCGCTGATGCCACTGCTGAAAACAGATCCTCCGGACAATCACGTTATTCGGGATGTGGAAATGGCCAGCTAGCAGCTCCACTACATCTTCATAAGTGTCCAAAGCACTGAGCATTCGCAGAACTTGCTGGCCCTCTATACCCAAATTGTGAACCAGAAGCGCCTGGGCCTTTAGCTTATCGAGCTCACCAAGTCCCAGTGCGGCAACATAGGTCTCAAAGGCCTCGAACCACCTAGGCCAGGACACCGGCGGGTCCCTGGCAAACTTGAGAAAAGGGCACGAGTTAAATCCTCTGTGGCCAAATGTTATGTATGGTTTTACGCTGGTTCACAGATGAGGCGAGGTGACTTGTAGAACACAGCTTTATTGAACACAATGAAGATGGTGGTCACAGACAAAGCACCGGCCAAGGCACAGGCAAGAAAGAGACCGTAGGATGGCCGACCCCAGCCTTATATCGGGTGGTGCGGTCACGTCACCGGCGGTGCGCGTCACCACCCCGCACTTCACAATAAAGGTGCCATATAACAGCTACCTCTACTATGATCACATAATTTGCTGAAATCCTGAAATAAGGGAGACAATCAACAAGAGTAATCAAAATGAAAATACCTCAATTGTGTTTTTTTGGTCTTGTGAAATTTGCTCAGGACTAACAAATATCACCTGCATTGCAGCTTCCCAGCTACTTCTTTGGAAGAGTGCACAAACAAAAACAGCAGCAGAAACTGCCTGCAGCATTTGGCTCTCAGACTGCTGTCCAATCTCCCTGCCTGAAACTTGTCACCGTGTCTCATTAGTGAGATTGATGTCAACTCTCTACAGTCCTGTATCAGTCTCAGGTCAACAGCAGAAAACAACTGCAATGACATCAGCAAAGACAGAGGAAATGCTAGAAGATGGCAGAGAAAGGCGACACTACAGAGACAACATGAGACAAAGCTAAGTGGAGAGACGGATGGGTGAAGGATGAGACTGTATAAAAAGGATTGGGGAGCAAACATTTAGAGGAAATCACACGCATGTAAGCAGCACTTCCACCACCCATATATTCAGGAGAGATAGAATCCAAACTAAATGAGGAGAGGAAGGAAACAAAAAACTCCAGCAGCTGGGTAACCAAGGCAACAGTGCCTCAGGTTTTCTCTTGGACATTAAAGCAGATCTCAGTGGGAAAAGGGGAAAGAGGGGGCACGTCTATGTGTTCTACTAACAGTAAAGGGGCCAGGCAGAGATTGCGAGCTAGGTTTGAAAATTTTTCATCACTGTATTTCACCTCTAATCAGCAGCAACCCGAGTGAACGTGCAAATTTACAAGAGTGTCACTATGTCATAGCATCAGGCCAGTAACTAAGAACCAAAACAACTGAGCCGGCAACTGAGGAACAAACAATATATACAATAAAATGCCAACTGCTGCATTCTGGTGTTTATAACGCTGCTTTTGGCACATTTGTACAGCTCTTTAGGTGAAAAAATGTTCAGTGGTGCAGGTATGGTTCTGTTGTATAGTATACACAAGAACAAAAATGTTGTTCCTACTTGCTCGGAGTTAATTCTGTTTCTACCTCCCTCATGTCTGTTCCACCATCATCACAACAGGCCACTCAGCTTATCACTCCTGAGTTGTTTTTCCTAGTTGTTTTATGGTGGTTGGCAAATAGCTTTTAGGTGCATCATTCCTGAATTATTAAAATCACAAACAGATGAAGGAGGCTAAAGTGAGTGTTGTATAGAACAGAGAGAGAGAAGCATATAGCTACATAATCACAGGTGATGGATGAAGGTATTCCCTAGTATTTGCATGCCAACATAGGTATCTACAGGTGCACAGGTGTGCTTGTGGCCCATGTCATCTTAGGCCTGAATACTCTTCCTATGTGTCTTGCTTTACATCTGCACATAAGCCAAAGTATTCAGCTATTCCCTTCAGCAACACAAACTTTAAAACTGTTAAAAATATTTAGGCATTCCTTGTGCACCACACCTGCACACCACTTGGAGTCTGCACATGGTAAACATCCATATGAGACACTGATGGACCACAATACATGTTTATGTTGGCTAGGGGTAAGTCACAGTCTTCACTGAGGAGACCCTGGCTTGCCCCCTATTTTGCACTTGGACTAGCAATTTTTCTTTGTGTGTGTGGACAACTGAGCTAAGTATTTATAAAGGAGAGTGAATATTTGAGGTGTGGCCCTTCTCCTGAATGTCAAATATGAGGGGGGGGGGGGCTGAAAAGTTCATAGTCTGAAAAGTTCATAGTGGTCAAATTGTCCAAATGTGTTTTTTTTTCCCAACATAGTCTTCTCTTCGGTCCACACACTTCTTCCATCAGTGTTGCAGCGCTTGGATCCCTACGATTGACAAATAAACCACATTTGGTCAAATTTGACCGCTATGAACTTTTCAGCTCCCCCTTGTAGTTTATTACAACTTATAACACCCAAGCTTGCACTGACAGCAGCTGATTCAAAGTGTGTACGGCTTTTTAACTGAGTGCAGTTGATGCCTGCACTGCACCTTATTGGTTACCATTTCTAACAACATCAAAACAAAGCAAAAAACAAACAAGCAAACAAAAACTTAAAGCATGTTAGAAAAAATATACAGTGGTGTGAAAAAGTGTTTGCCCCATTCCCAGTTTCTCATTTTTTTTGCATGTTTGTCACACTTAAATGTTTCAGATCGTCAAACAAATTTAAATATTAGACAAAGATAACACAAGTAAACACAAAATGCAGTTTTTAATTGAAGGTGTTTTTATTAAGGGAAAAAAACCCCATCCAAATCTACATGGCCCTGTGTGTAAAAGTGATTACCCCCTAAACCTAATAACTGGTTGGGCCACCCTTAGCAGCAACAACTGCAATCAAGTGTTTGCAATAACTGGCAATCAGTGTTTTACAGCACTGTGGAGGAATTTTTGCCCACTCATCTCTGCAGAATTGTTGTAATTCAGCCACATTGGAGGATTTTCAAGCATGAACCGCCTTTTTAAGGTCATGTCACAGCATCTCAGTCGGATTCAGGTCAGGACTTTGACTAGACCACTCCAAAGTCTTCATTTTGTTTTTCTTAAGCCATTCAGAGGTGGACTTGCTGGTGTGTTTTGGATCATTGTCCTGCTGCAGAAGCCAAATGCGCCTCAGCTTGAGGTCACGAACAGATGGCTAGACATTCTCCTTCAGGATTTTTTGGTAGACAGCAGAATCCATGGTTGCATTTACCACAGCAAGTCTTCCAGGGCCCAAAGCAGCAAAACAGCCCCAGACCATCACACTACCACGACCACATTTTACTGTTAGTATGCTATTCCTTTTCTGAAATGTTGTGTTACTTTTATGCCATATATAATGGGACACACACCTTCCAAAAAGTTCAACTTTTGTCTTGTCAATCCACAGAGTATTTTCCCAAAAGTCTTGGGGATCATCAAGATGTTTTCTGGCAAAACTGAGACGAGCTTTTATGTTCTTTTTGCTCAGCAGTGGTTTTTGTCTTGGAACTCTGCCATGCAGGCCATTTTTGCCCAGTCTCTTTCTTAAGGTGGAGTCATTAACACTGACCTTAACTGAGGCAAGTGAATCCTGCAGTTCTTTGGATGTTGTTGTGGGTTTTGTGAGGTCTTGGATGAGTCGTCACTGCGCTCTTTGGGTAATTTTGGTTGGCCGGCCTCTCCTGGGAAGGTTCACCGCTGTTCCATGTTTTTGCCATTTGTGAATTATGGCTCTCACTGTGGTTCACTGGAATCCCACATCTTTAGAAGTGGCTTTATAACCTTTTCCAGACTGATAGATCTCAGTTGCTTTGTTTCTCATTTGTTCCTGAATTTCGTTGGATCACAGGATGATGTCTAGCTTCTGAGGATCTTTTGGTCTACTTCACTTTGTCAGGCAGGTCCTATTTAAATGATTTCTTGATTGAGAACAGGTGTGGCCGTAATCAGGCCTGGGTGTGGCTCGAGAAATTGAACTCAGCTTTCCAAAGATGTGATAAATCACAGTTAATTTATGTTTAAAGGGGGGGCAATCACTTTTTCATACAGATCCATGTACGTTTGGATTTTTTTTTACACCTTCTTTTAAAAACTGTATTTTGTGTTTACTTGTGTTATCTTTGTCTAATATTTAAATTTGTTTGATGATCTGAAACATTTAAGTGTGACAAACATACAAAAAAAATGAGAAATCAGGAAGGGGGCAAACACTTTTTCACACCACTGTATTTAACCAGGAAACACTAGAAAAACACACTTCCAACAAGCATGTCTTGTACCAGTCTAACAAAGCGGGCAGCTGTAATAGTATCCTTCCAGGGTTATTGTTTGGGAAATTGTTTAAAATGCCAGAACTGCCAGACTTGAAAAGCTCATGGAAATCTTACCTCCATTGTCCTTCACAGTAAAATTTGTGTTAGCTTTGTGGTCTGCCGGGACATAGAAGGCAAACTTTCCATTGGCAAAGTTGTCCAGATCTGTTGCACGAATAGTCTGAATAACCTGATGAAGACAAAGGACATGAGACAGGACAAGGAAATTATAACAGGATACCAAAGTAAGCACGTCAAGAGAATAAAGAAAGTCACTGTACTGCAAATGAAGCACTGGCACAGCACTCTATTACAATACAAATTAAATTGGTGTGTTTGTTAAAGGACCATCTGAATATTTTTTTATTATAAATCTGCATAAAAACAGTTTTCAAAGAAGGTTTTTCTCATACTACCATCATTTCAACCTTTTATGTCAGTTTGCATTGGGCCAATGTGGGAAAAAATTATAAAGGAGAAGCAAATTTTATAACTATCCAGTCTGATTATCACTTGCATAGTTGGTTTAAAGCAGGAATGTCCAATCATGTGCTATGGAGGGCCAAGGCCCTGCAGGCTTTACCTCCAACCAATGTCTTCAACAGCAGATTTCACCATATTTCTTCCCACTGATTGCTGATAAGTGAAACTACCTGCTGAAGAGACTGGGAAGAAGAGAAAACCTGCAGGGTCTTGGTCCTCCATGGGACATGATTGGACACTCCTGGTTTAAAGAACTACAAAATGTTAATTTAAGCACACCAACTTGACTGTGTTGCTTTTATGAGAATGCTGTCAAGATGTAAATTATATAGAGTAAATTTCACATTAAAAACAGATCTTTAAAAAAAGTAAAAAAAAAACAAAACAACAAAACTCTCAATCCAGTAATGGTTATCTAGCAAAGTGTGTAAGTCTAATAAAAGGCCTTACATCTGTTTCAGCTTCATTACAATTCCACTCACTCTGACTGTCATGAGCAAATTATGATCAGCTTGCAGCTTGCTGCTGATCATAATTTGCTTGTAGCTTTGGGTTTTCCGGATTTTAGTTGTAGGTTGCAATTGTTTCGGTTCATTCACCTGTCTGTCTGGTTTACGTCTTGGTATTGTATTGATATGTGAAGTTCATATGGAGTCACCACTAGAGGGCAGTATGACCCCGGCCATGACCTGACTATAAAAGGAGATGTACATGTGCCACTGTGTGGTTAGTTGTTAGTTGCAGTTGAAGTGACAAGTAAAAAGTCCTAACTGACACCCGGTGTGTGCGCCTCGTCATTACATGTTCCAGGAGAACATTACAAGGTTCCAGGAGAACATTACATGGTACCAGGATATAAAACTACGAACCGACGGCGAAGATGAACGCTCTTCGACAGCCGGACGAGATAAAGTTGACCGGTAATGTCAACGAGAACTGGAAAGCATTCAAACAAAGTTTTGAACTTTATTCGCTTGCTATCGGTCTCCGTGACGAGGAGAGGAAAATAGCATTACTGCTAACAGTAGCAGGGCGAGCGGCGCTAAATGTGTTTAACACATTCATCTTCACGGAAGAAGAAAAAGGCAACTTCGACGCCGTGATGAAGAAATTTGACGATTATTGCACACCGAGAAAGAATGAAACGTACGAGAGGTATGTGTTCAGAAAAAGACTTCAGAAAGAGTCAGAGTCCATCGAGCTGTATGTCACAGACCTACGGTTGAAATGTCAGTCATGCAACTTTGGAACATTGAGTGAGTCAATGATACGGGACCAAATTGTAATTGGGGTCCAAGACAACAAATTGCGGATGCAATTACTGAAAGAGACTAACTTAACGCTGGAGAAAGCGATACAGATTTGCCAAGCGTCTGAGAGTATAAAGGCACAATTAAAGACTTTTAGCAGCAAGGAAAAAGAGACTGCTGAGGTCGATGCAGTGCGGTGCGCGAAGCCGAAAGGAACGTTGCATGCAAGAAAAAGGGAGGCAAACCCAGAGTGCGCGCGCGGGAACTGCGAGCGGTGTGGAAGGCAACACGCGCCGAAGCAGTGTCCAGCATTCGGGAAGGAATGTCGCAAGTGTGGCGGAAAAAATCACTTTGCAAAGACCTGCTTCTCGAAGAAGAGGGTGCAACTCGTGGAGAAAAAGAGCGACAGCGAAGAGGATCAGTTTTACGTGGACGCCATCGAGGGAGAGACGAGCGCTGACGAATGGATAGTGTGCCTGGAGATGAATGGCACGGACATGTCACTGAAGCTCGACACAGGTGCGCAGGTAAACATCCTGCCAATGAAAGATTTTAAAAGACTGAAAAACAAACCGAAAATAAGAGATAAAAAGATTAATCTGAGAACATATGCCGATAAGCCAATACCCACTAAGGGAATGTGCAGGGTTACACTGTCAAACAAAGATAAAACAGTGAATGCATTGTTTGTACTTGTTGATGGAAATAGACAAGCAATTTTGGGTTTAAAAACATGCGATCAGCTAGGTCTGATCAAAAGGGTGAATGTCATTGATACAGACAAAGTGACAACACGAGAAAATACAGAGGCTACAACAAGTAGGCACAAACACACTGACTGGGTGAAAGAATACAAAGAGGTGTTCAAAGGAATAGGCCGCCTACCAGGCAAACAAAAAATTAGGCTGAAAGAGAATGCAGAGCCAGTCATACATGCAGCAAGAAAAGTGCCAATAGCTCTTAAAAAGAGGCTGAGAGAAACACTAGACTCACTGACAGCAGACGGAGTGGTCAGAAAAATAGAGGAACCAACTGAATGGGTTAACTCACTAGTTATAGTGGAGAAGCCAAATGGAGATTTGAGATTGTGCATAGATCCAAAAGATCTAAATAAAGTAATACAGCGGGAGCATTACAGGCTACCAACAAAATCTGACATAACCAGCACAATGAGTGGAACAAGCTACTTCACAAAATTAGATGCCAAATCTGGGTTTTACCAACTAGTGCTCGACGAGGAAAGCGCTAAATTGTGCACATTTAACACTCCATTTGGAAGGCATTGCTTTCTACGAATGCCGTTCGGGATTAGCTCAGCCCCTGAAATTTTCCATAGAACTGTGCAGCAATTGTTTGACGGAATAGAAGGGGTGGGAGTTTTTCTTGATGATGTGGTAGTCTGGGGAAAAACAAAAGAGGAGCACGACGAAAGGTTGGCAAGAGTTCTCACACAGGCGCAAAAGTCAGGTATGAGACTGAATAAGAGTAAGTGCCAATTCGGGGTACGGGAGATTACATACCTGGGAGAGAAATTATCTGGGGCAGGCGTGCAACCAGATCCGGAAAAAGTGCGGGCCATAGCAGAGCTGCCAGTACCGCAGGACAAAAATGACTTGCAAAGAGCCTTAGGGCTAGTCAGTTACATGGGAAAATTTATCCCAAATTTATCAGCTAACACAATAGCTCTTAGAAGCTTGTTAGAGACCAATACAATGTGGCAGTGGATGGCAAAACAAGCCAGAGAATGGGAGTGGCTCAAAAGCAGTCTAATAAAGGAGCCAGTGTTAAAATTCTATGATCAGGACAAACTGCTAAAAGTGTCCACAGATGTGTCCAAAGCCGGCCTAGGAGCTGTGCTATTGCAAAAACATGACACAGAGTGGTATCCAGTCGCATACGCATCGCGCACCATGACAAGCGCAGAAAAGAATTACGCGCAAATAGAGAAAGAGACTCTAGGTGCAGTGTTTGGATGTGAGAAGTTTCATGAATATGTGTATGGAAGGTCAGTAATACTAGAAACAGACCACAAACCACTGATTGCGATCTCACAGAAGCCACTGGGTGACGCACCACCGCGCATCCAGCATCTAATGTTAAGATTACAGAAATATGACTTGAAATTTGAGTTTACACCAGGCAAGCAACTAATTGTAGCCGATGCGCTGAGTAGGGCTAGCTTGAGCAACACCAGCAGCACAACAGAGGAAGCTGTGCAAATACATGTAGACTCTATTAAGGCACACATGCCAGTGTCAGATGCAAAATGGACAAAGATAGTGAAAGAAACACAAAAGGATGAGAAACTAAAAAGAGTAAAAGAACAGATACATCAGCCAGGACAGGTTATGATTGACAAGCCTTACCAACACTTTAAAGGTGAACTGTCTGTGTTAGATGGGGTTCTGTTAAAAGGTACAAGGATAGTCATACCTACCTCCATGAGATCAGAAATGGTTAAATTAGTGCATGAGGGGCATTTGGGTATTGAAAAGTGCAAAAGACGTGCACGTGATGTTTTGTATTGGCCCAGCATGCACAAGGACATTGAGGCATATGTGCAGCGCTGTGACATTTGCCAGCGCCACAGGTATCAACAGCCAAAGGAGCCTATGAGGCCCCATGAGAAGCCTCAAGGGCCATGGAGAAAAGTGGGCATGGATCTATTTCAGCTTAAGGGCAAGGACTATCTGTTAGTCATGGACTATCATTCCACCTACCCAGAGTTTGCAGGGTTGAGTGACACAACAGCAGAAAAGGTGATTGCACATACAAAGACAATGTTCGCACGCCATGGAATTCCAATGACTGTTGTAAGTGATAACGGACCACAATTCACGAGTCAGTGCTTCAAAGACTTTGCAGACACATATGGGTTCAAGCACGTGACCTCAAGCCCTCTGTACCCACAGTCAAATGGGTTAGCAGAGAAAGGGGTGCAAATTGTGAAGCGCATACTGAAAAAGGCTGCAGACAATGCAGAAGACCCACATCTGGCGATCCTGAATTACCGAGCATCACCACTGGAGAATGGACTGTCCCCAGCAGAAATGCTCATGAACAGAAAACTCAGAACGCGACTTCCATCAGCATCTCAGGTGATGGAAAAGAGAGATGTGAGGCGTGATGAGAGGCAAACTGAACTGTACAACAGAACAGCACGACCTCTGAGACCACTTGCACATGAGGACATTGTGCGAGTGAGATGTGATGGAGAATGGGGACCGCTGGCAAAAGTGGTCAAGGAAACAACTCCCAGATCATATGAAGTCATCACAGAGCATGGGAAAACAATGAGGCGAAACCGACGTCACTTACTGAAAGTGCCTCAGACAAAAATGAGAGTCACAGACAGTGAAACAAGCGACATGCCAATTTCCAGCCAAACCGAACAACCAGAAATGGCTGAGAACCAGAACATAGAGACAGACACTAACGAACAGACTGAGGTGACACAAAGGAGATGCTCACAAAGGCAAATTGTGAAACCGAAAAGATTGATTGAGGAAATGTAAGGAGTACTGAGATGAATGAAAAAAAAAAAAATGTGTTGATATTGAATTGTAAACAGAGGAAAAAAATGTGTTGATGTTGAATTGTAAACAGAGAAAAAATTGAACTTGTGATTCAGTGTACAAGGTTGAAAAAAAAATGTAAATAGAAAAGGAGTTTATTTTGTATATAGAAATTTGAGAAAAAGTTTATAGTTGGACATGACCTTTACTAGAAAAAAAGGGAGATGTATTGATATGTGAAGTTCATATGGAGTCACCACTAGAGGGCAGTATGACCCCGGCCATGACCTGACTATAAAAGGAGATGTACATGTGCCACTGTGTGGTTAGTTGTTAGTTGCAGTTGAAGTGACAAGTAAAAAGTCCTAACTGACACCCGGTGTGTGCGCCTCGTCATTACATGTTCCAGGAGAACATTACAAGGTTCCAGGAGAACATTACAGGTATGTATTTAGTTCTATCTTAATTCATGATCCATTCATATTTAATTTTATATTTATTTCTGTATTTCATTCCTGCCTGGTTTTCTTGTTTCTCGAATGTCCGTTTTTCCTTTGTTCTGTGTCTGATTCTGATTCCCCCCACCGCCTTCCTGTGGTTCTGTGTCTGTCTGTCTCCTCCCCCCTCCCCCATTAGTGTGATTTCTCCTAACTGTATTCATGCTTCAGTTGTCTCCACTCTCCCGATTACCCTCTGCTACCCTCTGTGTATTTAACCTGCTCCCCCTGCTCCGTTCTCTGTTGGTTTGTTGTGTTAGTCAGAGTTTCTGCCTGCCATGTTTTGTCCTTGCTAGGTAATGCAGTTTTTATTACTGTGTTCTTCAATGTTTGGTTTGGTAGTTTCAAGGTACAATCAAGTTCATCACAGTACCTGCAACTGGGTCCCTTATTTCCATTCCTTTAACTATGCTTGGCAGAAACAATCACAATATGACTGACTGCACCAGGGAATGATGTATCAGAGTTCTTATGGATGCCCTTAATCTAACAGTGGTTACTGAAGAAGGAATAGTGACATCTGATTTCTTAGTATTTACAGAGTGATTGTGTCTCCTTACGAGAGCGCACGCACCTCGTCCTTTCGCCACGACGGCGACCTCCACGGCCGACGGAGTACACTTGGACCTGAACGCACCATGACCCATCTTCAACAACTACAACAGGGATGATTAAGCTCCCTGACCCTGGCTCTTCCTCTCCAGCTGGCCCACCCACGCACGGAGCCCCGGCACACGCACCGGGGAGTTACGAGGACGGCGCACCACGCACGGGACACATACGGCTCCACTGACCGCCTTCCTCCTTCGCCGCTGCACACTGGCCCTTCAGGCTTGCTCGTACACCTGAGGCACGCACGCAGCTTGCTCACTGGATTTTATGGTCTTAGCCATGGCGCTCAACGGGAATTCAGCAGTCTGCGGTCCCTGAAGGCTTTAAGGTTGTGCCCGCACCTAAAGTCAACACGCCAAGTCCCTTTGCTTTTGTTTTTTTATTACAGCCGCCCCTGTTTTTCTTCATGGCCGCTGTTAATCCTTGCCGCTTCCTTTTTTCTTCACGGCCGCTATTAATCCTTGCAGGACTTAATCGCGAGAGGAGCCAGTGACTAATTTTTCTTCTTGTGGATTTCCGCACGTTCAACGGGACAGCCCCTCGACATCGCGGACCAACAAGCAATTTTTGCGCGGCTCAGACGATTTCACCGTCCAGGGCCGGCACTTACTGCCCCCCACCCCCCTCCACCTCCGCCTGCACAGAGCTTTCCCTGCTCGCTGCCAAAGCCGGACTATTGAGGCCTCGGCCGCCTGCCGAGCCCTTTGGGGGGGAGCGTGTGGCATAATCCCCACAACAGCCTGGGTCAGGCACAGCGCTCGACTAGAGCAATTAACAGAACAATGAAATGTGTGTATTAATGTCTACAGACAGCCCGCTTCTCCTGGCTTTTTCCGGCTCACCACTGTGATGTTAATGTGCCATTCATGCATTGTGTTCATGCTTCCTGCCCTTAATGTGTCTCTCAAATGCAAATGTCTCATGCCTGTCTGCAGTCTCTTTGATGATACCATGCCTTTCATGTATTGTCTGTAACTGGGTATATAAGCTCACTGAAATCCATGTTCACCCTCTCATTCTCTGCCACTGCTCATCTGCACACTTTGCTGGAGAGCCCGAGGGCTTTCTCATGGAGCGAGCCCCGTGAAGGCGGTATGATAATAAACCTATTTAAAACCTCACTTCGCTGCCTTATTTATCATCCGCCTCACTTACTGAAGAAGGAATAGTGACATCTGATTTCTTAGTATTCACAGAGTGATAGTGTTTTTGAGTTGAGGATGAATTAATCCTGTTCATGTTGTCCACTGATATAATAAAACTCTGGCATTATATAAAGGATCAATAATTGAGATTTGTTAGAGAGAGACACACACAGAGATTTCTTGAATTATATATAGAAGGAAACATCATGGGATTTGGACAGGAGTATATAGACATGAGAGAGTGGAGAAGAAGAGAAGAAGAGTGGATATAGAGTGGAGTGATGTTGGTGGCAGTTGCCACGGTCAAGATATATAGAGTGATGATATAGAGTAATAACCAGATAGTGTTATAGACATCATGTAGACATGGAAATCTCATTGTTTGAAGAAGAAGAAGAAGAAGAAGAAGAAGAAGAAGATTGTTCAGAACTCCTTATGGGAACTCCTTGTACAAAAAACAGAGTGAAGAAGACGAAGAAGAGGTTGCCAACCGAGAAGAACTCTGACTTTTAATACATAGAATGATGTTTACTGAATGAGGTATGTAAGGACTACAGCTCCTGACCAGATAGAGTGATGATATAGAGTGAAGTACGTGGTGGTAATGCACCTGTAGGCTGGTTGCCAACTGCCAATCAAATCTAAAAGAAGAAGAAGAAGAAGAAGAAGAAGATTTGTTAGAGAACAGCAATGACTAAACAGGTAAAAGTTCAGCTAGTTACCATGACAGCAAATCTTGACTATATTTTGGCACTCTTTCTGCAGCTGAAGCCTGTGATTGCGCCACTGCACACTGCTTTCTGGGACAGACACTTGCTCTCCAAACAAGTTTGTATTTAGGCCATAGAGACATTACATAAAACTTTTGACAGCTGTGACAGACTAAAGCAAAGTTTATAAAACGGTGTGCAAAGAAGAATTTTCAGTAGAAAACAAAACTTCTTTATAGAGACATCTGCCAACTAGAAATGTTCTTTATTTTCAGCAAAACATCGAAGTTCCTCCTAAATTTCCTGTAAAAATTTGAGTTTAACATTCATGCAAACATATCAAAATCACCACTTCAGATTTTTATTTAAGTTATTTATTATTATTTTGATTGCTCTGCATCCTGCTGTCTGTTTGCTGCAGCAATATTGTAATTTCCCCTTGTTGTGGGACTAACAAAGGATTATCTTATCTTATCTTTCTTATCCCAAATGGGTTGTGGGGTGAAAAATATACAAATTACAAAAATAAAAGACTAATAAAAATCATGTAGTAGGACAAACCAGTTAATAAGCTACATATAAATCGCATGAGGTCCAACTACATAAATATGTATACATATTGAATTTACAATTTTCATGTTTGGTTTGGAACAGTGTCTGCAATAGAAAGTCACAAATAACAGTGAAACCAGATGTTGGTGAATCTTTTGCTCATCTGCAAGAACATATTCCATCTTGTTAGCCAACACAGTTGGGACCAGAGCCAGACCTGGAAGATCCATCCATCTTCCATCTTCTACCGCTTTTCCGGAGGTCCGGGTCGCGGAGGCAGCAGTTCAAGCAGAGAAGCCCAGACTTCCCTCTCCCCAGCCACCTGCTCCAGCTCTTCAGAGGGGATACCAAGGCGTTCCCAGACCAGCTGGGAGACATAGTCTCTCCACCGAGTCCTGGGTCTGCCCCGGGGTCTCCTCCCAGTGGGACGTGCCTGAAACACCTCAAGTGGGAGGCGTCCAGGAGGCATCCTAATCAGATGCCCATACCACCTCAACTGACTCCTTTCAATGTGGAGGAGCAGCGGTTCTACTCTGAGCCTCTCCCGGATGACTGAGCTCCTCACCCTATCTCTGAGGGTGAGTCCAGCAATCCTACGGAGAAAGCTCATTTCAGCCGCTTGTATCCGCGATCTCGTTCTTTCGGTCATTACCCAAAGCTCGTGACCATAGGTGAGAGTAGGAACGTAGATTGACTGATAAATCGACAGCTTTGTCTTAGAACTAAGCTCCCTCTTCACCACAACAGACCGGTACAACGTCCGCATCACTGCAGATGCTGCTCCAATCCGTCTGTCGATCTCTCGCTCCATTCTCCCCTCACTCGTGAACAAGACCCCAAGATACTTAAACTCCTCCACTTGGGGCAGGAGCCTGTCCCCAACCCAGAGAGGACAATCCACCTTTTTCCGGCTGAGGACCATGGACTCGGACTTGGAGGTGCTGATTCTCATCCCAGCCGCTTCACACTCAGCGGCAAACCGTCCCAGCAAGAGCTGTAGGTCATTGCTGGATGAAGCCAACAGGACAACATCATCTGCAAACAACAGAGATGAGATCCTGTGGTCACCAAGCATGACACCCTCCATTCCCTGGCTGCGCCTAGAAATCCTATCCATAAAAATTATGAACAGGATCGGTGACAAAGGGCAGCCCTGGCGGAGTCCAACTCTCACTGGGAATGACTCCGACCGAGTGTTGGCAATACGAACCAAACTCTCACAACGGTCATACAGAGACCGAATAGCTCGTAACAACAAGCCCGATACCCCATACTCCCGAAGCACCTCCCACAAAAATCCACGAGGGACGCGGTCAAATGCCTTCTTCAAGTCCACAAAACACATGTAAACTGGTTGGGCAAACTCCCACAAACCCTGGAGAATTCTCGAGAGGGTAAAGAGCTGGTCCGATGTGCCACGGCCAGGACGAAAACCACATTGCTCCTCCTGAATCCGAGGTTCGACCAACGGCCGGACTCTCCTCTCCAGTACCTTGGCATAGACCTTCCCAGGGAGGCTGAGGAGTGTGATCCCTCTAAAGTTGGAGCACACCCTCCGGTCCCCTTTTTTAAAGAGAGGAACCACCACCCCGGTTTGCCATGCCAAAGGCACTGCCCCCGACCTCCACGCAATGTTGCAGAGGCGTGTCAACCATGACAACCCAACAACATCCAGGGCCTTGAGGTACTCGGGGCGAATCTCGTCCACCCCTGGGGCCCGGCCACCAAGGAGATTTTTAACCACCTTGGCGACCTCAGCCCCTGTGATAGGCGAGTCATCCCCCTCGTCCCCAAACCCTGCTTCCTCTGTGGAAGGCATATCAGTGGGATTGAGGAGATCCTCGAAGTATTCCTTCCACCGCCCGACGATGTCCCCAGTCGAAGTCAACAGTATCCCATCCGCACCATACACAGTGTGGACGGGGAGCTGCTTTCCCCTCCTGAGCCGCCGGACAGTTTGCCAGAATCTCTTTGAGGCCGACCGAAAGTCTTGTTCCATTGCCTCACCAAACTCCTCCCATACCCGGGTTTTTGCTTCAGCAACCACCCGAACTGCACTCCGCTTGGCCTGCCGGTACACCTCAGCTGCTTCGGGAGTCCCACAAGCCAACCAAGCTTGATAGGACTCCTTCTTCAGCTTAATGGCCCCCCTCACCAGGGGGGCCATTAAGGGGGGGGGGACCTGAGGGGGGGGGACCTGGAAGATGCTCATTAAAAATCCATCAGTGAGATGGTGCAAGGGAAAATGGTTCATTTTCAACATGAGCTGTTCCAGTAACAAGCAACTGTTAGAAATAAGACATCCACTTTGACCCAACCATGATATGTGTAATACATTGTTGTATTGCTGACACTTTCTCAAAGGTTACCTTCGACCAGAGGTGTCAAACTCATTTCAGGGGCCACATGCAGCCAGATTTAGGGCCCTATTTTGATGATCATCAGCAGACTTTTCCTCCAGACTTCCCGGCGTACGCCAGCGTTTTTGTTAGTTTCTCTCAGTGCATTGTCTGTCTATTATGCTTTGCGTCATGCCATAACATTACCAGTAGACAATGCGCCCGCTTTACGCTGGGAGGCGGAGGCTCATTTCAAAGTGGTGTGGTGGTGTACAATCTAATGCGCATCACTATTATGAGGCATTTCATAACAATCCACTTTTGTTCAGGCAAAAGGTGGTCTGTCATCAGGAGTGCATTGTTCAATGCTCTTTCAGTGACATGTTGTGAAATAGTGCAGTTCTGGAGCTCATGAGGAAACAGCACATGCTGGAATCTTTTGTTATTTTTGTAACAGTTATTTTTGTTACACCCTCCCCCCTCTAATGGTCTGGATGTCCTCATCAGACTAATAACATTGATGCATTTTAATGTATGTGTTAAACTATAATATCTGTCTAAAGGTTAGCAAAAATTATGATATATTTTCCCTTAGTTTTTTAAATAGCTTATTTGGATAACCATGTCTCTGTATTGGATAGTGACAGGTCTGTCAATAGGCATTCCAGGTTCGTTATAACTGAGTCATAGAACAGGCTTCACTTTCCTTTTTGCAGGGAAATCATGAAGAGGCTGAGAAGCTGCAGCTGAGGTATTGGTTGAAGGGGTGTCTCCCTCTTCCAGCTCTGTACACACCACAGAGTCTCTTTGTTGAGCTATGGACTCTTCCATTGTTTCCAAGACTAAAGGGGGTTCAGACACCTGTTCTTCATCTGTCCCATATGGTGCAACAGAACCAACAATTTGGGGTAAGATGTTGGGCAGATGATCTTCACTTTGCACATTTTCATTGTTGTTGAGCACGCTAGTGATGAGTTGTAGCTGGGGTAAATATGCCTCACCCTCCTCCTCAGACTCTGATGACCACTCTTTTTCACTGTGCTCAGAAATTTGTATCACAGGTCTGTTTTCTGTCTTTGCTTTCTATGGCCTAGTTTTTGGTCTAGTTTGTTGTGTTTCCATCTCTGGTGGATCAGGCATCTTTACTAAGTAACCAGTGGGCCACCAGTGATCTCTGTGCAGAGTCTTTACTTCACCAGTCCCTTGCTCTGGTTTCACTTGATATACAGGGAGGTTGGGCAGTTTGGTGATTACTACATATGGTAGAGAGTTCAATCAGTTTAGTAATTTGTGCTTGCCAGTGACCAAGATTGTGAGTCAGCACACAATCTCCCGCTTCTAGTGTGTGATTCCAACATCTTGCATCATACAGCCTTTTGTTCCACTTATGGCTCTTTGTAGCTGCTTCAGTAGCTAACCGATAAGCCTTGTTCAGTTCTTTTTTCATATTGACCACATATTGATGGTGTCTGGTGCCATCCTCTTTATCGGAAGATAGACCAAAACAAAGGTCAACTGGTAACTGTGCCTCCCTTCCAAACATAAGGAAGTAGGGGGAAAACCCTGTAGCATCATTTTTGGTGCAGTTATAGGCATGCAGTAGCTGGCTTATATGCTGGCTCTACTTGTGCTTTTGAGTGGGGTCAAGGGTGCCTAACATTGACAGGAGGGTGCGATTGAATCTTTCAGATTGGGGGTCTCCCTGGGGGTGATAGGAAGGTGTCTGTGACTTTTGAATGCCCAGCATGGTTAAGAGCTCCTTGATTATTCTGCTCTCAAAATCTCTCCCTTGATCTGAATGAAGGTGTACTGGCAACCCATAGTGCACGAAGAATGTCTCAAAAAGCGCTTTAGCAACCGTAAGGGCTTTCTGGTCTTTCGTAGGAAAAGCTTGGGCATATCTTGTGTAATGAGTGATGACTAATATGTTTGCCATCACCCTTGAGTCTGGCTCAGTAGAAAGAAAGTCTGTGCATACTAAGTCCAAGGGACCAGAACTTTTTATTATCTGTTGTAAAGGAGCAGCTTTTAGTGGGAGGGACTTCTTGACTATGCATCTTCCACAGTTGTGAACATATGCTGCAATCTCAGAGGTCATTTTTACCTCCGCCAAGGAGGTTATGTTTTCATCAGCGTTGGTTTGTCTGTCTCTCTGTCTGTCTGTTTGTTTGTTAGCAAGATAACTCAAAAAGTTATGGACGGATTTTCATGAAATTTTCAGAGATTGTCAGAAATGGGGTATCCTACAGATGATTAGATTTTGGTGGTGATCCGGATCACCGGGGGAACTGTGGCGCTTGGCGGAGGTCTGTGCTCTCCGAGTGCTTTTCTAGTTGGCTAATAAAATCTGCCCTTTGTTAATCTGTTACTCGATCAATGCCAAGATGACCAGCATCGTCATGCAGAGACTTCAGGACTACAGTGGTGTGAAAAAGTGTTTGCCCCCTTCCTGATTTCTCATTTTTTTTGTATGTTTGTCACACTTAAATGTTTCAGATCATCAAACAAATTTAAATATTAGACAAGTAACCACAAAATGCAGTTTTTAAATGAAGGTGTTTATTATTAGGGGGAAAAAAATCCAAACCTACATGGCCCTGCGTGAAAAAGTGATTGCCCCTAAACCTAATAACTGGTTGGGCCACCCTTAGCAGCAACAATTGCAATCAGGCGTTTGCGATAACTGGCAATGAGTCTTTTACAGTGCTGTGGACTGGCTCAGAGCCTGGGGGTCAAAATTCACCGCACTACCGTGTACAACCCCCAGGCTAATGGGTTATGTGAGCGTTTTCATAGGTCACTTAAAGCAGCGCTCAGAGCTTCTCTCACGGACACAACTCGGGTTGACCGCCTGCCTTGGGTTCTTTTAGGGTTGCGTTCCGCACCAAAGGAAGATTTGGCAGCCTCCCCGGCAGAACTTGTTTTTTCTCAACCACTGCGGATTCCCGGAGAGTTTTTACCAGAAAACCCAGCACCCAAGGCTGATCTGCCCATGCAATTTTTACACAGTACAGAGGCTGTGAGCATACCGGGCCCGGCCCACCATTGTTTTCCCCACATATTCGTCCCCAAAAGCTTGCAGAAAGCCAGTTTTGTTTTTGTCAGGCACGATGCACACTGTGTCAGGTGTTGGAACCTGGGGCGAAACATTTTGTGTTAGACTTGGGGGGACATAGGGAGACCATCTGCATCGACAGGCTGAAGCCCGCTTTTGTGTTAGCAGACGAGCAGGTGGTGTTGGCCCAAGCTCCCCGGCACAGACGCCCACTGTTGGTGGCTTCACAGGTTGGTGATTCCTCAGCAGGGACTGGCATTCGCGAAGCTGATGTGTTCCCCACCCCCTTCCCTCCACAGACTGATGTGCCTTCCTGTACAGCCCACCAGCAGGGCAGTTTGACTGGCTCGGCGACCCCCCGCTACAGTCGCTATGGGCACCAGCGCAAACCCAAAGGTCCGGGAAGGGGGGGTTAAGGCCTATTCTGGGTGTTCGGGGGGGGGCTGTATGGGGGCACAGTGTTGGACTTCTCCACCCAGGGAACAAGGGCATCATACTCAAAAAGACTTGAGGCTGTAATTGCTGCCAAAGGTGCATCAACAAAGTATTGAGCAAAGGCTGTGAATACTTATGTAGATGTGATTTCTTAGTTTTTTAAAATTTTTTAATAAATTTGTTTAAAATCTCAAAAAACCCCCAAAACTTTTTTCACGTTGTCATTATGGAGTGTTGTGTGTTGAATTTTGAGGAAAAAAAATGAATTTAATTCATTTTGGAATAAGGGTATAACATAACAAAATGTGGAAAAAGTGAAGTGCCGTGAATACTTTCCAGATGCACTGTAAGTCTTTTGGTTTTCTCCAGTTGGTCACTGTGCTTACTTTCTCAGGGTCTGTAGCTACTCCAACAGCTGAGACAATGTGTCCTAGAAGCCTAACTTGAGGTTGGCAGAATTGGCACTTGTCTATTGAGACTTTGAGACCACATTCCTCTCGCTGATCCAGTACTTTTTAGAAGCCGCTGTTTGTGTTCTTCTGGAGTGTCTCCAAACACTATGAGGTCATCCAGATATACAAGGACTTGAATGAGGTTCATGTCCCCAACAGCCTTCTCCATTAACTGTTGAAAGGTTGCAGGGGCACCAGTGATTCCTTGGGGCATTATCTCAAACTGGTAAAAAACAAGGTGACAAATAAAGGCTGTCTTTTCCTTGTCTGCCTCTGACATTTACACTTGATAATTTTCACTTCTCAAATCTAAAACAGTAAATCGTTTGCTTCCTGTTAGACAGTCAACAGCACCATCTATTCTTGGCATTGTATACCGGTCTGGGATAGTTCGAGAGTTTAGCACCCGATAATCAATAACACTTCCTTACTTTGCCATTGTTTTTTCTTACAACAATGGGAGATGCATATGGACTTCGTGACTCTTTGATTATTCCAGCTGCCAATAGTTCTTGCAGATGTCTTCTAACATCCTATCATGAACCGAGCCGGTTTGTCCTTTGGGCTCGGTTCTGACCTTTCGGTGTCTCAGGTTCATCTGTATATTCGTGTATTGTTTTATCTTTTGAGTTTTCTTGTAGTTTCTATGTTAACTAGTTTTATTCCGTAGCTGTTGACACTGTTTTCTGGCTGGCAGCTGTGAGGCAGTCTTTGTTGGCCTGCACGTGTGTGGGCACTGCCTGACAGCCTGCCGACCCGACCACGCCCCATCTCTCTTGACAGCCAGCTGGTTCCGCTCCCTGTAATTACTTTTCCTGCTCCTCGCACAGGTGCACCCATTCTCTTTGCCATCAGTGCCTGTATTTAAGTTGCTCGCCTCCAGCCTAAGATTGCTGGATTATTGTTTCTTCCATGGCCACGTTACTCCGTGGTCAGCTCCTGTGTTTTCTGCCCTCACCACATCCGTCTCCTCTCCTCTGTGCACTGCGTAAAAGCGCACGGAATCATAACAGAATAATCCAGCCAGTAAAGGATTCAGCGGGGTACACCCAGACGTTTATTTTTTTCCTTTTTTTGGACTATTTTCACTCACCTGAGTTCCGGGTGCTATGGCTGATCTCATGGAGAGGGAGCTGTGCTCGCTGTGTTTCCTGGAGGAGATTCTTTTGTGGACGCTGGAGCCCTGTTCCCCTGAGACAGCTCGATGGGCTCGGGACGCGGCGGTGAGGATTATGGACAGGGACAGTCTTTGGGACCACCCTGAGGCAATAGAGATTCTCCGGTGCATCTTTGCTCTGCCTTGCAAGGAATCGGATGAGGAGCTGTCAGCATTTGAGCCCCCCGTGGTCACCCCGTCTTCTTCCTCAGACGCTATGGAGCCTCTCTGCGCATTTTACTCGCTGTCTAGCAATGAGCCTATAGTGGGGGTTTGTCTGGTGCCCAAACCGTCCACAGTGAAGAGGAAGCACCCTCGCCTTAAGAAGCCTCCAACCTCTTCGACGACAGCCCCGCTTCCTCTTCTCTGGAGGAACTGGAGGAGCGCAGACTGGTTCTCCTGGCAGAGACTGCCCTCCTCCTGGAGGCGAAGCCGTGGCTCCTCCCAGAGTTGGCCGGGAGGTTGGAGGAGTATTCCCCAAGGGAGCCGGAGCCTAATCCCGAAGATGAGCACGCTCCAACCTCGAAGCCTCCACACCTCCTCGACCCCGAGACGACAGCTGACGTCATCACTTCCCAGGAATTCAGGCAAGTGCTCATTCAGTCACTTTTACTCTCACCTGAATCTGCTTGCCTGAGTCCTGATGAATTGTCAGCTGCTGTTCTTGATTGTCCTCCAGTATTTTCTGTTTCTCCCATGCCACCGTCCATCCCGGGAGGAGAATTCCAGACGCAGGAGGAGCTTTCACCGACGGAACCGCAGCTCACGCCGTCTGCTTCCTCTCGTCGCCGCCGATCCCGGAGGGCTCACCAGAAGCATCCTGCTGCTTTTTTGCCAGCGAGCCTTTCTTCATTGGAGGGAGAGAGTCCTGCAGCACGGCCACTGCATCCTTCAGCTACATCACCCACAGCCACCTCTTCCTTAACATTTACCTCTGCCAAGTTGGGGGAGGCAGCCTCTTCACCCAACAGGTGGGGAGGCAGCCTCTTCACAACGGGTGAAGAGTCTACTGGGGAAAAAATGGGGTTTTTTCCCCGTTTTCCTGGGGAAAAAACCCCGGCAGGGTTTTTTCCTTTCTTTGTGATGTTACTTTGGGTGGGCTCTGTCATGAACTGAGCTGCTTTGTCCTTTGGGCTCGGTTCTGACCTTTTGGTGTCTCAGGTTCACCTGTGTATTCATGTATTGTTTTATCTTTTGAGTTTTCTTGTAGTTTCTATGTTTCCTAGTTTTATTCTGTAACTGTTGACACTGTTTTCTGGCCGGCAGCTGTGAGGCAGCCTTCGTTGGCCTGCACGTGTGTGGGCGCTGCCTGACAGCCTGCCGATCCGACCACGCCCCCTTTCTCTTGATAGTTAGTTGGTTCCACTCCCTGTAATTACTTTTCCTGCTCCTTGCCCAGGTGCATCCAATCTCTCTGCCATCAGTGCCTGTATTTAACTTGCTCGTCTCCAGCCTAGGATTGCTGGATTATTGTTTCTTCCATGGCCACGTTACTTCGTGGTCAGCTCCTGTGTTTTCTGTCCTCACCACATTCCTCTGTGGTAAGCCCTCTACACGTTACTACGTGTTCAATTGTAAGTGTTTTCTCGTTTGCCATTTTTATATGTCTGCACTATTTGTTGGAACTGACAGTCTTTGCTTTAATAAATGTGTCTGTGGTATAACCCCTGCATGTGAATCCGTCTCCTCACGTCCTCAATGTCAGCTGCGCTAATCCTGTGAGATCTCTCTCAAAATGGACTGGAATCTTTCAATCGGATATGGTGTGGTACACCTTTTACTAGACCAGTGCTTCTCAATTATTTTTTGCAAAGCCCCCCCTAGGAAAGAGAAAATATTTCGCGCCCCCCCAACTCGCTGCAGTGACTATAAATAAGATCATTATCTATAAAAATTGTATAAGTATACTTAAAATTGTATCCTTTTTAACATTAACAAAAGAAAAAAGCAATATAAATCAACTTTCAACAAATATTAACTTTATTTTGCCACACAGAAACCCTGTTATAGTCTAAAACAGAAAAAAAAAAACTTAAAGTGCATCAAAGTGCCTGAAATAAAAAATATGTCAATCCTTATTTAAACTAGAAACATTTTTGACCAACTGAACCATTTGATGCTGAGAAAAATAATTCAATCAATAAATAATATTAAATGTAAATTGATCTGGAACATTAACACAGGAGCACCAGTATATTTAACATTTTAGTCTGAAGAAAAAGGTAGAAAAAGGCAGTATCATCTCCTCTGCAATTGTGTGGTTTTTTTTGCACTGCGCAATTTGGTACGCCACTTTAAATGATGCTGAAAGTGCTCGCTGGTTTACTGATGTAGCGTTCACAAAGTGGGATGATTGTTGGCCGTACTCCGCACATTTTCGCTGAAAAAAATCAAGCGGCTTATCAACGTGTTGAGGATGTAATGTCTGTAGGTGACGTCTTAATTTATTTGGCTTCATGAACACACCGGTCTTTCCTCGTCTCCCGTAGTCACAGTGAAGCCAAGCGCTAGATAAGCTTCGTCATATTTCCTCGTCTTAGCTTTTGGGAGACTTTCATTTGTCTCTTTACCTGTGTCTCTCTCCGCCTTTCTTTTCGTTACTGTTAAATATTTCTCCATGGTGTCTCTCGAGGGGTTTGTTGACAGCAATTTAAAAAGTTTTAAACTCCCGCACAGACTTTGACAATGAGAGCGCCACTGCACCACCTGCTGCCGTGGATGTGCAATTACACTTTACACGGCAAAAGCAAAGCCTGTTCCCCGGGGTCACATGCGCCCCCCCCAGCATCGCATCGGGCGCGCCCCACTATTTGAGAAGGACTGTACTAGACCAACATCCCATTCATCCACTGAAAAAAAAACATTTGCTCTCTCTGGCCACTTGGTGGCCAATGTTAGTTTCCATTCTTCAGGGATGGGTGAGTTAC
This sequence comes from Pholidichthys leucotaenia, assembly GCA_020510985.1. Taxonomy (NCBI): domain Eukaryota; kingdom Metazoa; phylum Chordata; class Actinopteri; order Cichliformes; family Pholidichthyidae; genus Pholidichthys; species Pholidichthys leucotaenia. The sequence goes on along the minus strand of CM035846.1, from coordinate 140,171,996 downwards.
CAAAGTTGAAATTTTGGGCTCAATACACGTATCAGCAGTGTTGGGCAAGTTACTAAAAACGGTAACTAATTACAGTTACTAGTTACTTCTTTTCAAAAGTAACTGAGTTACTTTACCAATTACTGCATGATTAAAGTAACTAGTTACTTGGAAAAGTAACTTTCACATTACTTTTGAACACATACTTAACTCCTTAGCATTCCTGCCAACTTCCAGCAATGTGAAATGTTCTGTGGGTGGAAAACTAGAATCTTAGAGGCTAAGAAAGAAAATCTTGCATTATTCCCCATTACACTGATATCTGTCACACAGATAAGACGAAAACATTGCATGGCCAGATTAGAAAAATTGATCAAAATATTTTCTTGTACTAAAATGTAATGATTCATTGCATCAAACGTTTTTTTTTTTTTTTAGGTTCAGTAAAACAGCTCCCACAACCTGACCTTGATCTGTTGACTTTTTTTGTTTTTAATTTGTTCAGTCAAGTAGGAGTTAGCACTCTTAGCTGAATAATTTGGTTAGAGGCCATAGAGAGGATGTAAGTAATTATTTGGCTCCATATACTCCAATAATTGTGTAGCAACATTTTTTTTTCTAAAACTTTGGAGAAAATTGGTAATATGCTAACAGACATATACCTGATATGAAGCTCTGGATTTAAATTCCTTACCATTTAAGCCAGTGTCCAGCCAATGTAAAATGTTCCACGGGTGGGACATCTTGCACACATAGCAAGATAATTTAATTAACAGATTACATTACAGGCTTATTAATGTTAGGCTAAAAACAGACTGTTTCAGACAGAGCTTTTAGAACATGTTCAGTCTGCTTTATCCTGCCTTGAGAGCTCTTATTGTGGGAAAAATCTGAAGAAAATCAACATATTGCCAGTAATTTCCTCATTTTGGAGTGAGAGTTGGCAACACTGCATAAAGCTATCCATGCTTATCTTACCTTTATGATTATGGATTTAATCCGATGTGCAGTGATACAAAGAAAATGTCCATTATCCATAGTCCAAATGTCTGCTGTGACAGAGACATGATCCAGTCCTTCAACTTCCTTTTGGAGATCAAAGTCCATTTTTGAATAATCTTTATTCAGGTAGCAAGTAAATGCATTTTAATTTCAGTGGATCGCAGTCCAGCTATGTGACGGAAAGTGTTATTTTGTCTTCAGTCTGGGACGACGTATCTGGCAATCAGTCCGTTTAATTCTTGCTGGGTCACAAACTGTCCAGATGCATACCTGTGTTTGAAATCCAGTTGTGGGTGTTGAGACAAGAGTCTTTCCACTTTACATCCAGCCATGGCTCTTCAGAATACAGCAGATCCTGTTTATTCCATCTTGCTACAATGCTCCGCACTTTGTATATATATTTATATATTTATGTGTATGTATGTATATCCACTGCTCTTATTTATATCTTCCGTATCTTCTTAATTATTGCTCTGAGTGTTGCTATCCCTGTGCTGCTGCAATCCTGGAATTTCCCCATTGTGGGACTAATAAAGGCTTATCTTATCTTATCTTATCTTATCTTATCTTAGATCCACTTCATGGTGTTGTTAGCATAGCATAGCACTAGCTTTGTTGGAGCTGAAGACTGCCTTAAGTCTCAGCCGGCTCTTCAGTTTGCAACCCACCAATATGCTTTTGTCTTTAACCGTGACAAAGGAAAAATCTGTCTATTTACACAAAAACAAAGTAGCTTCATCTTTTCCTCCGCTCAGTAATTAAGACTCACAGGCCCTCTGCAACAGGTCACATCGACTGACGGCTGCGTCAGCTACATAGGGTCAGTTTGTATATTCATTTATTTGTGCTAAAAATATCTATCCATATTAATAAAATGAGTAACACATCTGATCAATTTTCGGTAACTGTAACGCATTACTGAATTTTTAAACAGTAATTCTGTTATACAGCATGCTACTGCAAAAGTAGTGCCGTTACAGTGACGCGTTACTCCCAACACTGCTTATCAGTACAAATTTTCTTTAATTCGGTGGCAGTACCAACTAAATATACTTGGGCAAGTACAGTGCCTAATGGGAGTGCAGTCACTTTTAGGGTTTCATTTCTCAGTAAGAGAGTGAGCTCACTGGTGTCCATGGCTGAAGGAGGAAGTACAGCAGGTGAAACCAACAATCCAGCAGGAACACTGAAAGTTTCATCAGCCTTGACCATCAAGTTTTTTTTTAACTCAGAGGCTGCAAATGCTCTACTTCACAGGCAGCATAATGCATGCCTCCTGTAGGAATGGTAAGAGGGCCAGGGCCTTGCCACTTTACTTGTCCAACTATCCCTAGGTGGGTACTGCTGGATGCTTGTTGTTCTACAGCACATATTCTTAATGCGTGAGTGCCAACATTTTCATTGAGCTCCAAAGCTTGATGCAATAGATCATGTAGTTTAGTAGAGTTGGTGCCAATTATGACAGGAACAAGATCAGGGCTCTTTGGAACTGGGCATACAGTACTAGAGCTAACACTGAGACGGTCTCTGAAATTCCTCTGTGACTGGAGGAATGTCCCACTTCCACTACCACATATCCTTTGTAAAGATATTCAGAGTCACTCAAACCCCATATAGCCAAATCTTTTAGAGGGTGGTTTGACACATTAGGTAAATTACAAGAATATCAGCTCTCAAATATGATGGCTACTCTGGAGCCACAGTAAAGTAGTACTCTACAAGGCTGTCCTTCTATTGTCACATTAACCATGATGACAGGGCCCACCAGTCCCTGGAGAAGGCCAGTGGGTTCAGGTGTTTGTACTGAGCTTGGTTTGACTGAACCAACCCCCTTAATTTCATTGTTATTTTTTTAATGTTTGCTTTTCTGCTTTACTTTTCTGGAGTGCACAGAGTAGCCTTTGAATCACTTTTGGCATATTCTCAGTTTCTGTGCAGTGAGTTGCCATCTTCTCCACATCTGTAACAAAAATAACTCTCACTGTCTTTTGTCTGGGATTGTACTAAAACGCTCTTGGCATTGTTTTTCTCTTCTTTCTTTTGAAGTGTTTGTACTGTAGAACTTTGTTATACTGCCATTACAGTAAGCTGCTTTTCCAATTGTTGGACTTACTGTTTTAACATCTGCATCTCATTTTCTGTTTCAGTGTCTGTGTATTTCTTGCTTGGTTTTGATGTTGGATCTATGTTGCTTTATTGTTAATTCAGCTAGCTGTGAACACAACTCTTTTATCTCTGCTTTAAGGTCTTGAACCTCGGTTGCCTTAGGTGCCTCCCCATCAACTCTTTCTTGCCTCACTGCTGTTTTCAATTTGCGTTGTGCTGTTTCATACTCTTCCTCCTCCTGAATTTCATTCAGTAACTTTAGAAAACTGGGAGGCTGATCTCTCTTTCACGGAGTCTCAGATGTAGCATCATTAAATCTGACTGTGTAGCTCCTCTTAGAAGTTGGTCAATTCTAGCTCGATCAGCTCTATGACAGGCAAGTCCTCCTCTTTGCACAACTTTGTTTAGTAGGTGCTCTAGTCTTCTTAGGAAGTCTGATAATTTTTCTTAAGTTCTTGGTGCAGACTTCTGAAAGCGAAATACAAGTCTTCACCAGACTTTGGCATGACAAATGCAGTTTCAAATGCTTCAATATAGTCTTCAGCACTAGCTTCAAGGGTATTTAAATGTACAGCCTGAATTATTTCTAATTTAGGTCCTTTAAGACTCTCCACTACTCTCTTGCTCTTTTCTTTGTCAGAGCAATCACACTCTTCGATCATGAGTCGGGCTTGTTCAATCCAATTTTCCCTCACCTGTTGGTGTGGGGATATTTACAGAGTACATGCGTAGCTTGTCTCCAACCCCAGAGAGGACAAGCCACCTTTTTCTGGCTGAGGACTCGGACTTGGAGGTTCTGATTCTTATCCCAGCTGCTTCACACTCAGTAGCAAACCATTCCAGCAAGGCCTGTAGGTCATTGTTTGATGACGCCAACAGGACAACATCATCCACAAACAGCAGAGATGAAATCCTGTGGTCACCGAACATGACACCCTCCAATCCTTGGCTGCACAGCCAAGGATTGGAGGGTGCGGTTCTCCCCCAGCAAGCTCCCTGACTGCCACCTATCAGTGGCCACCAAGAGCGGGCTCGCTTCATGGCAGGGGTTGATGGTGGACAGGAAGCCGTGCCAGATCTCCTTTCCCCCTGCCCGAGAGGGACTGGGATAAAGAGCCACAAACTTCAGCAGACCCCAGCATGAAATGAGGGAGACCCTCGGTCAATGAAAGCAACAGGAGAGGGAGCACTCCACCTCTCCACGGGCCAGGAGTGACCTCCGCACCATTGTTAATGAAAGCTTATGAAAGTTTACACAGGCATCATCCTCTTTTTCTAAAGTTTCAAACCCATTCATGTCTGTGTGTTGCATCCGTGCTCACTACATCAAACCATTCAGCTGATTTTTCAGCTCAGTATTCGTTTGTTCTTTCTAACATCTTTGCCAGGGCAAAACCCATCTTGAACCATCATGATTAGAGTTCACTTTAGATAATGTGCCTCTTTGCATTAAAGGGATGGGCAGGAGCACTTTGAATTAGATGATACAAAACACCGGCCTCTTCGGACCTTGCACCCAGCAGAAAATTTGTTTCTGCACTGTTGTGATAAGGAAATGAAATACAGAATGCCCATAAACGTGCTCTGCATCAGTGACAACTGAGTGATTGTCCTTGTAATATGGCCCTTAATCTCAAGTGGGCCAGACCAGGAAATATGAGTAGTAGCAAAATAACCTAAACAATGAGAAATCCAAATTTATTTTCTTTTAGTGCAAAGAGACACATTATGAAATTTTTACATTTAATGAATCATTCGTTTACAAAACACATTATGAACAATCGGAATTAAAAAAAACAAACAAATGCAATTTCAACAATATTATGCCACCTGTTGTCTTCGGGTCAATATGACCCATTTTCAAAAGTTAATATGTCATAACTTTGGTTTTCCTTATATAATTGCCTGAAAATGACATGGCTGGTTCCATACCATGCTCTTTGCAAGTAAAATTAATTATGACTACTTTTGTTGAGTTATGTGTGTTTTATTAAAATTTATAGTATCTGTGATCTTCCCGGGTCAATTTGATCCGGCCACATTTAGTGCTGCAACTTCTGATCTACCTACATGGGGCTACACACACACTCAAACACACTTCAAAGCACTGGGCTTTTACATTGGACATTGCATTGGGTCTCCAGACAAAACACAAGCCAAACATTTGTAAACATGTTTATTTCACACCTTTGATGTGCCCAATTGTCCCCAGTTGGGGACAAGATAATAAACAAAACCTGAGTTTACAGCATACTTTGGGTATTTCACATTTCACTCTGAGACAGCATGATAAAGAGGGCCTAACAGTCCCTCCAGGATTTCATGGGATGTTTTTATGATTGTTGTGGGCCAAAAAGCCTGAATTCGCGCTTGCTTTTTTAAAAAGTTGCAACAACGTTTTTAGAGTGTTTTTTGCACTAAAAGTTGTGGGAAGAATTCCAAATTTTAAAGCAGATGCTTTTTTCCAGTTTACTGTAGTGATATTCTATATAACAATACAAGAAAAGCTCAGGATTGTCAAAAATTTCCTATTATAGTGATTTGTAAATTAAGCAGAAACTTCTGCTATACAGAAAAACTCTTGTGCAACAGCAAATACAAACAACACAATATCCATTACAACAGCTAAATTGCATTGAATGCATGTTAAAGAGTAGAGACTTGGAAATTATTGGCAGCAGCTTCATTTGAAAACTCCCTATGGTTCCCAACCACTCCTTACCGAGCGGGGAGGAAAAAATAAACAATTCATTCTGTTGCTCTGTATTGGCTATTGGAGTCTGTGTTTTTCTGAAAAAAAAAATACAGAGAATATTCTTTCTCTTTTCATGCCTACCTGTCTGTCTGCTGCATGTCGGTCTTCCCACACACACACGCACACACACACATATCTTTCATTTACAGTTGGGGGGGGGGGGGTAGGTGCGTTTGTCAATCCTCACCGGAGATTGAGTTTTAAAGCTCGTTGACCAGATGTAGTAATGATTTTACCTCTAAAGATGTATAAATGTTCAAACACTGGCTGTAGTGTAGTGTACTCTCCTGCGCGCTCCCGCGATGGGGTGTTTTGGACAGGCGGATGTTTTTCAACACAAACCCAGCGCTTCATACACGCGGTCAGGATGGAAATGTGGCAAGGCATCCATGGGCAGGCTGGGGGAGATGGAGGAAGGGACGGTGTTGAAAACCTCGCAGATGAGTGTTTTTTTTAAATCACACACTCTGTTTGCTGATGCATTCCGTTACTCACTGTAAACTATAAACCCACTACTCACTGTAAACACGGAAGTGAACACGATGCAGTGATGCCCATTTCAGAGACAAATTTGATTGGTGAAATTGGCGGAAGTTGACGAGGACTGGCCAAAATTGCGGGAAAGTTGCGGTGATTGGACAAAGTTGCAAGGTCACGCAATAGTTGCGCTGATTGGCTGATTTTGCATGAATTGGTGTGATTGTAACATTGCAAAATCCTGGAGGGACTGACCTACACTGCATCACAGGCTCTTGACCTCATTTTGAGCCCTGTGGAGGGGAGAGATGAGGAAGAACCTTCAAAAGAAGAAGAGGAAGTGTCAGAGGAAGAGAACATCACTGAAAATGATGAAGATTTTGTTCCAACTGACCAGGAGGAATCAAGTGATGAAGAGGAGCCTACTGAAATTGAATATGTTTTCCAGTCCATCATCCATCCATCTATCCATTCATCTTCTATCACTTATCCAGAAATCTGGGTTGCGGGGACATCAGTCCAGGCAGAGTAGCCCAGACTTCCTCTCGGTTCACATAGGACCATGATCCCCATGATCCCTCCTGCAGGTTTGTGAGTCCCCTGGAGGGCGGATCCATGTGCCTCCTTTTGGTATTCTGGGTTCTTGATGTAACGTTTTTCATGGAGATCCATTGGACCACTGTTAGTCTGGCCCTTTACCCAGGACCAGCTTGCTTTGAGAGACCCTACCAGGGGCAAGTTGCACCCGACCACATAGCTCCTGTGATCATTTGGGTGCTCAAACCCCTCCACCAAAACAAGATCAATCCAAAATTTTTCTGGTCCTCCCTTCCTCCAAGTGACCAACAGCGCATATTGGGTGCAGAGAGGGAGAGGGGCCCCTGAGAGCCAACAAGGTATGCAATTTCTTGTGCTCATAGTTGTGAAAGAAATATTTAGATTGTTAGAGTGTTATACTGTTACACTATGTGCTTGCTTTAAATGTCAGTTAAAAAAGTTTTTTTGCAGCTTACACGCTCCTTTAACAGGATGTGGTTTTAGCTTCACACACACACCCTAAACAGCTGTGCAAGGAAGAACTGCTTTTTGCTTACATATAGAAATGTCTTTGGGTCATAAGGGTTGTGCAGGAAGTGAAAGGAGACACTGAAGACAACAACAGGATGGAGAGCCGACGAAAGGAGAAGTGGAACATCTGCTAGGAGAAGATAAGCTGAAAGCCGGTTTGAATCAATTCAACAAGAGATAACTCTGTAGGAGGCTACTGGGAAATGCCCAGTAACCAGAAGATATGTGTACCCTTAAAACTCTTATTCAGGGTCTTTTGTCTGTCAGGTTGTGCTGAGGAGAAAAGACCTGCAGCTGTGTGTTTTGCTCTCTGCATGCTTCAATAAAAGATAAGTGAGGAATAGTTCATCTCTTGTAATCTTTAATCCTTGAAATGATTTTGTGCTGACTGTCAAATTTGAACACATTTTACAGCAAAACTTGGTGACCGCCGACGTAATTGGTCAGTTGGCCAATTCCACTGACAGACATCGGAGGTGGCCGGATGGAAAGTTTTTGCCTGTCTATTATAGACAATCTGGGGCGCCCAATTTCACAAGGTAAGCAGGAAACCTCTTCTAAATCTCTCTAGGATTGTCTGTAATATTCAGTCAAAGTAAGTCTTTTTGCCATAATTATAATTTTAACAGAAAGTAAGGATTTAATGTCATTTTTTGATAAAAACTGAGAACATACAGAGAGTATATTAATCATCACATTTTAGGGAGAGATTATTGAGCCGCCTAATCAATGGTAAAAAAAAATTAAATAGAGAATAAGGAAAAATGGGAATTTAAAGACACAAGAAACTTAAGTAACAACAAATTGTGAGTGAGTTGTGTCACCACTTTGTTGAAATTAGTCTGGGACAGTCTCTATAATACGCTATCACTCGTTTTGATTCTGGACACAGGTCAAGGAAAATAGCCTCTATATGGAGTTAAGCTTGTCATAAGGCAGAAGGGATAGAATACACACATACTGTAATTCTTCTGTTTGAAGTGAATGTTTGATTTTCTGGGAAAACTGTGAGGGTGGTTTAACTTCTTTTATTCCCATTTTAAGACACGAAGAGTGGCGTAGAGTGAAGGGATTAGCCTTCATCTCGAATTCCCACTTCTGGTTTTTGGAAAAAGGAGAATTTTGTATTTGTGGGTTGGAAATAAAGGTGGAACGCCCGGTGAGTGGAAATATTTTTTCGGTCTACTAGAAACAAAGGATCTCGATTTCCACTAGCATTCCATGCCATATGGGCTCCCACTCGTCTCACTAGGATTCAAGTAGAAGCTTGGAGACGGTGGAATTTCTAGAAAGGGATTGAGATCCGGAGTTTGGACCGTAGGGTTGTAAATATCCATTAACTTTTTCCTCCCATAGCTTGTACAGATTATTTGACTAATATGGCCACATCAAAACCACTTTTTACTGTAAAGGAAATATGTGAATGAACAGAAAGGGAGATTGAGAGACAGACATATGAGTGAGACAGAAAAAAGGAAATCAGAAGGTTTCAACACTGGGTAGGTGAAATATAGGATTCAAGGTCATCTGCCAGGGTCACAAAAACCAATGTCTTGCCTGGCTGAACTGATGGGGGTTTTGCAGACAATCATACAAAGTTAAAACACAGCCAAGGAGAACTATGATGAGAAAGGAAACCCTAAATAGGAAAAAATAAGACAAAATTGAAGGAAACAGAGAAAAAAAACCACACTAGAGTTATGTGTTATATTCTCAAGTTGATAGCTGCATTGAAAGGAGGACACGTGGTTGCGAGTAATAATGGAAGGGTGACCTTGCAGCAAATTAAACAAAAGAATAGTGAAGAACCACCACAGTATGATGATGTTGCCTCACCTCCTCCAACAGCTCTCCCAGTATCTGTAAATACACAGACAAACCCTTATGCAGAATGCTCAGCTATGTTGAGTAATCAAATGCCTCTTACTACCTTTGTCAAAGGAAATCATATGACACATGCAGTAGCAAGAGTGTTGCACATGAGGCCAGTGTTGAGCACAAAAGATAGCAGGAGAGCTGCAGACGAAGTAAGAGAAGCCTTTATTAGTCCCACAATGGGGAAATTCCAGGATTGCAAGAGCACAGGCATAGCAACACTCAGAGCAATAATTAAGAAGATAAGAAAATATGAGCAGTGAATACACATATGTACACATAAATATAAAAATATATATACACACAGTGCGGAGCATTGTAGCTAGATGGAATAAACAGCATAACCGTCTATTTAGTCACCCTACATGGTATGAATATGTACCCATACATATTGTCACCCTCCGTATCGACTGATATTATCCAAGTTGTATACTGGAGGGAACCCTTTGTGTAAGTCTTTTGCATCTTTTGCATTCAATACTATTAGGTCATCACGTTTTTTTGTTTTTTTTTTGCTATCTCTGCGAGCAGCCCTGCTTAGATTATACAGTCTGACAGCTGTAGGTAGGAAGGACCTGCGAAACCTCTCGGTTGCGCACCTAGGATGATGTAGTCTACTGCTAAATGAGCTCCTTAGTGCGTTCAATATGTCCTGCATAGGGTGGGACTCGGACTCCAGCAGAGATGACAGTTTAGCAACCATCCTTCTCTCTTCTATCTCCTCCACTGGGTCAAGGCGCTGCCCCAGGACAGAGCTAACTTTCTTGATCAGTTTGTTCAGTCTCTTCCTATCGGCTGCTGTAATGCCACTGCCCCAGCAGACCACTCCAAAAGTGATGGCTGATGCCACCACCGTGTCATAGAATGTCTTCAGCAGCGCCCCTTGTACACCAAAAGACCTGAGTCTCCTCAGTAGGAACAGCCTGCGCTGTCCCTTCTTGTAGAGTGCATCAGTATTGCGTGACCAGTCTAGTTTATTGTTCAAATGAACACCCAGGTACTTGTAGGATGTCACCATCTCAATGTCTGTTCCCTGGATGTTCACTGGTGCTGTGACGGGTTGTCCTTGCCTGCGGCAGTCCACCACCAGCTACTTAGTTTTCCTTGCGTTGATCTGGAGGTAGTTCTGATGGCAGTCCACGAAGTACTGGATAAGTCCTCTGTACTCAGCTTCATCTCCGTTGGGGATGAGGCCGACGATCGCAGAGTCATCAGAGAACTTCTGTAGATGGCAATGTGTTGTGTTGTGTGAGAAGTCCGCAGTATAAAGGGTGAACAGGAAGGGAGCCAAAACCGTTCCCTGGGGGGCCCCTGTGCTACCACTGATCATGTCGGACACACAATCCCGGGTTCTCACAAACTGTGGCCGGTTAGTGAGGTAGTCCAGGATCCATGATGACAGGTGCTGGTCCACCCCTGCGCACAGCAGCTTGTCCTTCAGGATCATCGGTTGGATGGTGTTGAAAGCACTGGAGAAGTCAAAGAACATGATCCTCACCACATTCCCGGGCTTCTCCAGGTGGGACAGAGAACGGTGAAGGAGGAAGATCACTGCATCCTCCATCCCAATGCCATGCTGGTAGGCGAACTGGAGTGGATCCATCGCTGGTCCCACCAGGGGCCGGAGGTGAGCAAGGAGCAGTCTCTCCAGGGTCTTCATCATGTGAGACGTCAGGGCCACTGGTCTGTAGCTGTTCAGGTCTTTGGGTTGGGAAGTCTTTGGTACAGGTACCACACAAGATGTTTTCCACAACTGTGGTACCCTCCTCAGCTTCAGGCTCAGGTTGAAGATGTGCTCCACAATCCCACACAGCTGGTCTGCACAGGACTTGAGGAGCTTCGCGCTGATGCCGTCCGGTCCCGAGGCCTTCCTCGCCTTGATCTTCCTCAGCTCTGTCCTCACCTGGGTCTTAGTGAGGGTCAGGTTGGGGGGCTGTGTGCTGGGAGTGGGGGGGCAGGTCTCGATGACTTTAGAGGCAGCAGTGGTTGTTGTGCAGTCGGGGGGGAGGGCGTTTGGTCAAACCTATTAAAAAACAGGTTCAGATTGTTCGCCCACTCCCTGCCCCCCGTGGCCTGGGAGGAGGTATTCTGGAGCCCAGAGATGGTTTTAAGGTTTCTCCAGACCCCACCGATGTAGCTCTGTTGCAGCTTGTCCTCCATCTTCTTCCTGAAGCTGTCCTTGCCTTCTCTGATCTTCCTCCTCAGCTCCCTCTGTACGGATTTCAGCATCTCCCTGTTCCCCGATCTGAAGATCCTCTTCTTCTCTCTCAAAAGTGTTTTTATCTCAGGGTTGATCCAGGGTTTGTTGTTCGAGCAACACCGTATGGTCTTGGTGGGTATGGTGTTGTCCACACAGAAGCTGATGTAGTCCGTAATGGTGTGAGTGAGGCCATCGATGTCCTCACCATGTGGATCGCAGAGCTGCTCCCAGGCAGTGGTTTCAAAACAGACTTTTAGAGTGTCCATTGCCTCCTCAGACCATAACTTTACCGTGCAACCACCTCAGCCTCCTCATCCACAATAGAAAATCTGACCGAAGGGGCACCTCAGTGCACACGTCTACAAACAGGAGCCATACCTAAAGTAAACCAACTCACACATATGGAGCCTAGAAATCAACATGATCACCATTATGATGATCAGGGGGAAAAAGAGGAAGACCTTACCAATGGGGAAAGGAAGGTTAGTACCTCCACTTCCCTGGCAAAATAAAATGGAGACAATTATGGGACTGAGTTGGAGAGGGTCAGTGCTAAATTGGCTGAAATGGCTGTATGCTTATACAAAACCTCAGATAGATTGGGAAATATGTCAAGCCGTGATGGAGCGGTTTGCAAGAAAATAACTGATTACACAGACAAAAAAGCACCTACAGGGACACAAAAACAGCGGAAAATTGGTGACTATGGATCCACAATAGAAAATCTGACCGAAGGGGCACCTCAGTGCACACGTCTACAAACAGGAGCCATACCTAAAGTAAACTATAAACATATGCCCATGATAGCTACTGAAACTGGGAGAGCACAATATGTAGAATGGTCATTTAAGGATCTTAAAGGCATTTGTGACACATTGCCTCCACTAACTTCAGGGGGCTCTCCATGGATTAGGGCTATGCAGAAAGTGACAGTTGGCTGCCGTTTGTGCATGGCAGATATAAGGAGAATATATATATGGCTGTCCTTCGTTGCTGAAGATGACTGTCTTGTATTTGAGCTGAGGTCTATCTCAAGCAGGCTCTTGTGTGGGCAGTCAGACCCACTCGGGATCTGCAGAAATGCTGACAGTTGTTGCACCAGAGAACGCTTGAAGTAGTTGCTGAATGTCGTCGGTCATGTGCACTCTGATATTCTTGCTGGCGTTGCTTTTCTACGGCTGACGTTGCTTTCCTCAACAGTCCTTGCCAACTGACTTTCCGGAGTGCCTCTTCCTCCCAGGTATCATAGCAGATGCCAGTTCTCTTCATTTGCCGCTTTAGGACATCTTTGAAACACAATTTTTGTCCTCCATGGCTCCTTTTTCCTTGGCTCAGTTCTGAGTAGAACATAGCTTTTGGCAGTCTACTGTTGGCCAGCCGATGTACATGCCCTGCCCAACGAAGCTGTGACACTGTTATTAGGGCTTCAACACTGACTGTGTGTGCACAACGCAGTACCTCAATGTTTGGGATATGGTCTTGCCACTTGATGTTGAGGATGGACCGTAGGTGGCGAAGCTGGAGTCTTGTCAGAGCCCTGATGTGTCTGCGGTAAAGACTGGCGAACTCGATGGAATAGAGCAGGCAAGGAAGAACTGCAGCTGCATAAACCTTCAATTTGGTTTTCGTACTGATGTCATGACAACTCCAAAGTCTCTTGTATAGCTCACCATAAGCCTTTGTGGCCGACTGGATCCTCCTTTCCACCTCCAAATCTACAGAGTTGGTGTTTGTGATGGTACTGCCCAAGTAAGTGAAAGACTTGGTTGTCTTCAGTGGTTTATCATGGACCGTAATCATTTCTGGCAGTTCAGTGATCGTTGGAGGAGGCTGGTAGAGCAGCTCGGTCTTAGATATGTTGATCTTTAGGCCAAACATATTAGCTGCAAAGGAGAAACGATCCAAAATCTGCTGCATATCAGCTGCGTTACTGGACACAAGGGCGGAGTCATCAGCATAAAGCAGTTATCTGATGCACATCTCCTGTGTTTTTGTATGGGCACAAAGCTGGGCAAGGTTGAACAATTTGCCATCTGTCCTTGTGTGGAGAAACACGCCCTTGTTGAGCCCTTCGTTCATAGTGTCCAGCACAGCTGTGAGGTAGAGCGAGAAAAGAGTTGGTGCCAGCACACACCCCTGCTTCACACCGTGGTTGACCACAAAGGCATCACTGGGTTCACCGCCGACTGAGACTTGTGCCTTTATTCCATAGTGGAACTACTTGAAGATGTTAACAAGCTTGTCAGGGCATCCATAAGTTTCAAGGACCTTCCAGAGGGTTGTGCGGTCCACGATGTCAAATGCCTTTGTGAAGTCAACAAAGACAACATACAATGGATGGTGCTGCTCTGCTGCCTTCTCTTGGAGCTGCCGTAGAGTGAATATCATGTCAACAGTGGAACGGCCACCCCGAAATCCACACTGACATTCTGGGAGAACTTCTTCCGAAATGATTTTCAGTCTATTCAAGACAATTTTGGCAAGGACTTTGCCAGCTATGGCCATTAGTGATATTCCCCGATGGTTTGCACACTCTGTACAGTCATCCTTTCTCTTGTAGATGGTGACAATTAAAGCATCTCAAAAGTCTTGGGGCACAGTATGAGAGAGTAGACATCTGTTGAAAAGGTCTAGTAGAGCTTCGCACAACTTTTCGCCACCATTTTTCAGGATATCTGAGGAAATGCCATCCAGTCCCGGTGCTTTGCCATTTGCCGTTGACTTCAGAGCTTTCTTGAGTTCCTCATGCTGATTTCCCCACACAACTCATTCCTTGTGGGTCTCCTCTTCAGCTGCTGACATGCATCTGGGTGTACAGATCCTTCTTGGTTTAGCAGGCTACTAAAATGTTCCTTCCACCTGGCCTTGACGTCTTGAAGATCTGTGAGCAGCTTGCTACCATCCGCTGACTTCACTGGGGCGACAGCGTAGCTCTTGGGTCCATAGATGGCTTTTAACCCGGCAAACAGTCCACGATAATTATGGCTGTCCACCATATGCTGCAGTTCTTCTGCTCTCCTCTGCCACCAGTCATTCTTAAGAGCTCTCACTTCCCTCTGCACCTTGGCCTTGATTTCAGCAAGTGCCCTCTTGCTCCTTTCAGAGTTCTCCGGAAGATTCCGAAAATGCTTGCTCCTCTTCTCTTCTAGGAACCTCTCAATTTCATTGCCATGTTCTAAAAACCAACCAGGAATCTTTCTATGGGGGTGGCCTAGTGTTTCCTTGCTTGCAGAGTACACCGCTTCCTTCAGGGCTTTCCAATGCCAATCTACCTCCTCTCCAAGTGGCTGAACCCTCTCCAATGCGGCTTCTATCGCTCTCGTCAGTTCTCAACAGTGCTCAGTGTTTGTCAGCTTGCTAATGTCTGGTTTCTTAGGCTTGGCACTAGCAGGAGTTTTCCTGCGAGGCATAGTGATCTTGCCAAGTCTGACTTTCTTGTGATGGCATAGTCGAGCAAGTGGTAGTGACCTGAGCGTGGGTGCTTCCAGGTGAAGTAGTTCTTGTCAGGCTGGTAAAAAAATGTGTTAGTAAAGCTGAGCTCTAGCTGTGCACAGAAGTTCAGCAGGAGCTCTCCATTGGAGTTCTTTGGAGTTCCTTTTCTTCTTGCAAAACTTGCCAATGATGCCCATGTAGGTTTCCCAGTCCTTCCCGACTCGAGCGTTAAAGTCGCCTAATATTTGGAGCTTGTCTTCTCTGGGGACCTTGAGCACTACTTGAGTGAGTTCTTGATAGAAGAGTCCTTCTCCTCAACAGTGTAAGTCATCGTGGGGGCATACACATTCACCAGAGTCAAGTATCTTCCTGTCTCAGTAGGCACTCTCATAGACATAAGCCTAGGTGAGATCGCTGTAGGAAGTGATGTCAACTTCTTGGCAACCGTGTTGTGAACTGCAAAGGCAACTCCAGCCTCTCTGGGTCCTGCAGTCTTGCCAACCGAGAAGAATGTGTATTCGTCTTCTTGGAGTTGGCCTTGTGCCTCTAAACGTGTTTCCTGGAGAGCTGCAATCTCAATGCCAAACAGCTGCAATTCCCTTGCAATCAACGCAGTCCTTCGTTCTGGTCAGTTGTCTCTGTCTAACATAGTTCACACATTCCATGTCACAACAGTTATCTTCTTCTTCTTACAGTTTCTACTGCTAAAAGTGAAGTCCTGCTGACCGCGGTTAGCCAGCCAGGTGTGATCTGAGCATGCTTTCTTTACCCCACCTTTTATAGGGGCTTCCCATTCCAGGGCAGGCAGTGCTATCCCTAAAAAGGGCTGCCTGGACACTTGCATTGCTGCCCAACAAGCTGATGGTCATAAGTCAGCTAGAGTTACGACCATCAGATGCGAGCCGCTTGTGTGCAGAGCTCCTGCTAGCAGCTCCCAGCTACTCAAACCTGCTGCCGACACATTCACTCCATTGCCACAGGGCTTCCCCAATCTCAATCTCAAAACACGACGCCTTGCACAGTTACAGAGCTAGTTGGTGTTGTGCCTCCACCAGACTGCCTCTCTGGGCCTCAACGCCTGATGCAATGTGGTGCACAAGCATGCAACATACACTGTTGATGAGGAGGATGCCCCGCAGTAGCAGCTCACTTGCTAGTTGATGCCATCCGTTTGTCTCGATTGAGGCTAATCCGCATGCCATCTGGTGTTCACGCCATTGGCTCTGTGAAGAGCTCTTCTGCCGCTTGCGCCACCAGACATCCTGCTGCCAATGTCAGGACCTGTATCCCTAGGTAGGGAGGCAAGAGGGTGCTATCACTTGCCCAAGGTGAACCCTCAGACTAGTGGAGGGAAGGAGTTGTCTTACTTCTCCATTCTAGCCACTGCCCCTATAAGGAGAATAGTAGCTACTCATACCTCAGCCACTATGTTGAAGAACATAGAGGAAGAGGCTGGCACAAGTGATGAGCCTGTTGAGGCACCATTCAGGGACCATAGTGATGAGATTTTTACAGTAATGAGGCAGATGTTTCCAGTGGATCTCCCCAGTGCAGTGCTAACAGATATTCTCATGAAAAAAGGAGAGGATGCAGGAGTCTACGTATGTGGATAGGTGTTTGGCACTTTGGACTGACATGATTGAAGAAAACCCACGTAATACTGCCACCACATTAGCGGTATTCCACAATGTGGTACAGACATCAGTGCCCTCACCTGTGAGAGCCGCACTAGAGAGGGTTGTGGGACTTAATACCCCTGGGCAGAGTGGCTCACTCATGTGCCTCACTTTATAAAGCAGCATAAAAAACCCCCAAAAAACAGAATGAGAAAGAGGCAGATTTGTCAAATCAGCTAGTAAAAGCCCAGCTAAAAGCAGCTAGAGAGGTGGTTAACAAATATAAAAAGCAGAAAACTACTGTACAGGCTCCGGCCATCACAGTGGCAGCTCCTCAGGCCATTATTGGCCCAGTCCCTGCTGAACCTTATGTGTTGGCACCCCAACAACAATGGTTCCCTTGCCCACTCCAAAGGGGGTGTGGTAGAGGTGCATACAGAGGAGGCAGGAGATCATCATGGCCACCCAGTGATATGTGCCTATGGTGTGACAGGAGAGGCCATTGGGTCCGTGATTGTAGTGCTCCACCTTCTGGCAGAGGACGTGTCTGGATAAACTACACACCCACTCCACCTCCGGCACCTGGGGTGTGGCCAGATCAGGTACAACACACACAACAGCCTCAGCAATCAGACATGGATCCCAACCAGAGCATAATGTCCAGTCAACAATGACGGGGCCCAGGGAGCCACACTGAAGAGGGAGCACTTTCGGATCCAATGCTGTCCCTCAAGGTGGAAGACAAAACTTATGAAGTTATGGTGGATACACGGGCTTGTTTTTCATCAATATCTACTTCTCTCCCCCTGTCCATTAACTATACATCAGTTGTTGGCATCTCTGGGACCCCGAAACGTCTCCCTTTCTCAGTACCATTGAACTGTTCATTAGCTAGACTTGACTTTGTTCATTCCTTCCTGTATTCCCCGGACTGTCCAGTAAATCTCCTGGGAAGAGATGTGCTTCTGAAAGTAAGGGCACACATCTACGTTGCTTCTACTGGAACTGTGGTGTGTGTGCTCCGATGCACATCAGATTTATCTACTTCCTTAAATGCTCCACAGTTGCAAATACAGGAAACAGACACAGAGGAAGGTCAAACCTCTTCTGCAACTGTGTGGTGGCTACAGCTGAATGATGTGAGCCCTGACAAAAATCAGCTGGTAGACAAATATGTTTCATGGGCCCCCTGGATAGACTCTGTTCGACCACATAACCCCCCACATGATCCACTCCACTGCACAATGAACTACTCACATGATGACCAAGAACTGTATGATCAGTGGGAGACCCTGGTGGGAGTTTAGGATTTGGTGTGCAAATACATTTACTGTATGTTGTTCCCCTAAGGAGTAGCCGCTGCAGTTTGTTTGAATAAGGACTTGCTGCCTCTGTATGCCCTCTCACACACTGCTGCACCTCATGTGACACTGGGGGTGTCCGCAGGGGAGGAGGCAAGGGCAATGGGACCAATGGTGAAAAACTGTCTTAAGTTGACTGACTGGGTTGCCACACAATGTAGGGATCCACATCATTCACCATCTGCTGATTGCTATCTCATCTCATGCAATGTGACAGTGCAGACCATCCCACAAAGATTGCACCTTGACAGAACACATGGCAAAGAAAACACTGATCATCCAGATTCTGATGCATTGTTGGAGTCCATGCCCCACTCTCTATGGTCAGACAGCTCTGCGGATGTTGGTCTGATTACCTGTACACCAGTAAAAATCTCACTCAAACCAAACACTCAGCCTATATGGTAAGGACAATATCCTCTCCCAAAGGAGAAGGAAACAGGTATAGCAGGAACAACACAGGGTTTTCTCCAGGTAAAAAAAGGCTACAAATTAAGCCTAAAAAAAGTAGTGTTGTCGCCCCAGAGTTCACTATTTGGGTAGGCTAATCACATCCAGCAAATCTGCGGTGTCCCCATCACAAAGGTCATCAATTCTCTCACACCCTAAACTGCACACTGTGAGGGAAATGATGTCATTTTTGGGTCTTACCGGATACAGCAAAAATTTTGTCCCAAATCACTCTGCGTTTATTCAGCCATTGCATGATCTCCTTAAAGCAGACGGACAGTGACATTTTTTTATTGAACCAATCAACAGATTGTATGAAAATATTCTATTCTGTCTATTCCCGCGAATTAATATGTGTCACCAGCTTCCATAAATGACCTTATTTGCTCATAGCTCAGCCTTCACTTAGTGAGGCTGCAGTACCGCCATCTCTCGATAGGTGCGGGCATTGGTGATGTCACAACAGCAATAGTAAATGGCAGAACGAGAGCAAAGTGATTCGGACAGCGATTATTTTCTCGAGTTTGACGACCTCAATATAATTCAATTCAATTCAACTTTATTTATATATTTATATATTTATTTATATTTCACAACAACAGTCATCTCATAGCACTATCAACTGTAGGGGGGAACCCCCACAGTTGCAGAAAGACCCCAGCAATCAGGCGATCCCCTGTGAGCAAGCACTTGGCAACGGTGGAGAGGAAAAACTCCCTTTTAACAGGAAGAAACCTCCAGCAGAACCAGGCTCAGGGAGGGGCAGTCATCTGCTGCGACTGGCTGGGGGGTGAAGGGATAGAGAAGAAGAAAAGAACAGACATGTAGAGAGCAAACAGCACGATGGGGACTCAATCTATGGGAGAGAACAAACAGATGTTAATGACCAGCAAAAAAAAAAATATTTCATAGAGAGTGAGGAAAGGAGTGAGGCCCATTGCATTACTGGAGGTCCCCCGGCTGACTAAACCTATTAGCAGCATAACTAAGGGAGGGTTCAGAAACACATGATCCCTCCCTAATTGTAGGCTATATCAAAAAGGTAGGTTTTAGCCCTATTCTTAAAAACAGAGATCGAGTCTGACTCCCGAATCCAGATTGGCAGCTGATTCCACAGGAGAGGAGCTTGATAACTGAAGGCTCTGCCTTCCACTGTACTTTTGGAGATTCTTGGTATTACAAGTAATCCTGCATTTTGGGAGCGTAGTGCTCTGTTAGGATAATACGGTAGTATCAGATCTTTTAAATAAAAATGAGCCTGATTGTTTAGAGCTTTGTAAGTAAGAAGAAGGATTTTAAACTTAATTCTAAACTCTATGGGAAGCCAATGAAGGGAGGCCAGAACCGGAGAGATATGATCTCTCTTTCTAGTAGCTGTTAAAACTCTTGCTGCAGCATTTTGGATCAGCTGAAGACTTTTTAAAGATGTTTTAGGACAGCCTGATAATAAAGAATTACAATAATCTAATCTCGAGCTAACAAAAGCGTGGATCAGTTTCTCAGCATCACTCTGAGACAAGATGCTCCTAATCTTGGCAATATTACGCAAATGATAGAAGGCAGTCTTAGAAACAAATTTAATATGTGAATTGAAGGACAAATCCTGATCAAAAATAACTCCAAGGTTCCTCACAGAGCTATTAAGAGAAAGAGTAACTGCATCCAAACTGAAAGTTTGATTTGGAAAGGAATTTCTAAGGTTTTTTGGACCAACAAGAATGACTTCAGTCTTATCTGAATTTAATAGCAGGAAATTACAAGTCATCCAAGCTTTGATTTCCTTAAGACAGGCTTCTAACTTGGCTAATTGATTACTATCATCTGGCTTCATTGACAGGTGTAATTGTGTGTCATCTGCATAACAATGAAAATGTATACAGTGCTTTCTAATAATGTTGCCTAACGGAAGCATATATAAACTAAAAAGAGTAGGGCCTAGCACAGATCCCTGTGGAACTCCATGACTAAGCTTTGAGTTGAAAAGAAAACTCATTATTTACATGAACAAACTGGAACCTATCAGATAAATAAGATCTAAACCATTGCAACGAAGTTCCATTAAGTCCAACATAGTGTTCTAACCTATCAAGTAGAATATTATGATCGATAGTATCAAAAGCTGCACTAAGGTCTAAAAGGACAAGTACAGAAACTAATCCATTATCAGATGCAATGAGGAGGTCGTTAGTGACCTTCACTAAGGCTGTTTCAGTACTATGATGGATTCTAAACCCAGATTGAAACTCTTCAAGTAAACCATTTCCCTGCAGGTGGTCAAATAATTGCGTAGCAACAACTCTTTCTAAGATTTTTGAAATGAAAGGGAGATTAGAGATTGGTCTATAGTTAGCTAAAGCTCCTGGATCTAGCGTTGGCTTTTTGAGTAAGGGTTTAATTACAGCCGTTTTAAAAGCCTGCGGTACATGGCCTAAAGTTAATGAAGAATTGATTATATGAAGAATAAAGCTACCAATAAGTGGGAAGACTTCTTTAAATAACCTGGTAGGAATAGGGTCTAAAAGACAAGCTGAAGGTTTGGATGAGGAAACTATTTTGTCTAACTCACAAAGGTCGATTGGAGTAAACTCATCAAGACAGACATCAATAGAAGGAGTTGTAGTAGTTACAGTATTTAAGTTAACTGTGGGAAGAATCTGATTGATTTTATCTCTGATGGATGAAATTTTATTATTGAAAAAGTTCATAAAGTCCTGACTAGTAAGCTCTAAGGGAATGCTAGGATTGACAGAGTCCTGACTCTTTGTCAACCTGGCTACAGTACTGAAAAGAAACCTGGGATTATTCTTGTTCTCTTCTATTAATGCAGAGTAATAACTCGTTCTAGCTTTTCTAAGAGATTTTTTATAAATTAAAAGATGATTTCTCCAAGCTAAATAGATTTCATCTAAATTAGTAGAGCGCCATTTTCTTTCTAATTGACGAGTCTTCTGTTTTAAGGTACGAGTTTCTGTGTTGAACCAAGGAGTTAGAAATCTGTGATTAGACTTTTTCTTTTTTAAGGGGGCCACCAAGTCTAGAGTCTGATGCAGAGAAGCTGAAACACTATCCACCATGTTATCAATTACAGAAGGAGCAAGCTGTCTATAGCTTATTTCCGTTGTGTTGACACATGGCATAGAGGAAACAATCTGCATAAATTTGGAAACAGCATCATCTGAGAGGCATCTACTGTAATAATATTTTTCTTTAGGAGCCAAACAGTCAGAAATAGTAAAATCAAAGGTTAACAGACAATGGTCTGACAGTACAGGGTTATGAGGAGACACTACAAGATTTTCTATTTCTATGCCATATGTCAAAACAAGGTCCAATGTATGGTGGAGGTAATGAGTAGAATTTCCTACTTTCTGAGAAAACCCAATCGAATCTAATATTGAATTGAATGCCACATTAAGGCAGTCACTATCTACATCCACATGTATATTAAAGTCCCCTACTATAATTATTCTATCAGATTTCAGCACTAAATCAGCTAAGAAATCAGCAAATTCGGATAAAAATTCTGAGTAGGTTGATGGGGGACGATAAACTATGGCAAATAAAATTGGGTTTAACCTAAAATTGCTAAAGTGCCCAATACTGAGAACCAGGCCCTCAAAGGAATTATAACATGTTTTTTGCTTTACATTAACTAGTAATTTGGAATGGTAAATTGTTGCCACTCCTCCTCCACGACCAGAACTTCTGGGATTTTGACAGTTTAAATAACCAGAGGGAGTTGATTCATTTAAACCAACATAATCCTCTTGTCCTAACCAAGTCTCTGTAAGGGAAATTAAATCAATCTGATGATCAATTAACAAATCATGGACTAACAGAGACTTGGGAGTTAGAGACCTAATATTTAATAAACCACATTTAATTTTTAAATTATGAGGAGGAACAGAGGCCAAATCATTCAATTTAGAGGCTTTATGTTTAATTTGAGTTTTACCAATATTTTTGCTTTATCACTTTGGGATGCTTATACATAATATTTTTATTCACTTTGGAGGGAGCAGACAACGATTCTCTGATGGGGAAGACAGGGGCTAAGCTGAGGGGTGGCGGATGAAGAGGAGCTGCAGAGAGGCGTGTAAGACTGCGACTCTGCTTCCTGGTCCCAACTCTGAGTAGTCATGGTTTTGGAAATTTGGATAATATAAATGATGACATTGAAAATGAGGAATCGGATGATGAAGAAGTTTTGGGTGGTGCTGAGGGGGGTATTCAGCCTTATTTGTGGGAAAGAAGTGAGGGTTATGTTGCCTGCCTGTGCTGTGAGCCTCATCAGAGAAACATTCCCATCTGATCACTACAAGGGATTTTGCCTACCAAGATTAGATTTGTGAACAATGATATGTAAATAAAGTTTTGTAAAATCATATATTGAGTTTATTAATGTTCATGTCAATGTTATAATTCTCATAGTTCAGCATTCATCAAAGTCGCATGTCATATACATTTGAATAATTTGAACACACTAAATTCTTCTCAGTTTGAAAAGAAATATTACATACTATACCACCTTTGTATGAACGTTTGAAAACACAGCAGAAATATACAAAGAAATACAAAAATCAATGGAGTATCACTACAGATTAAGAAAATAACTAGTTTCCAGATATAGCAATTATTATATTCCAATAAATAACATTTCACAGTTATAATGGGTACCATTTTATGGTAGAAAATTGGGGTTCCATTTTTAAAAGCACATTTCTCTTACAATCTTAGGCTTATATTTATTTTTCTTAGCAAATATGTTGCTTCCCTAAAAATTGAAAGCTGAACTGTCATTGGTAATTACCTCCGCCAGGCCGAAAAGGCCAGGAGGAGGTTATGTTTTTGCCGGGGTTTGTTTGTCTGTTTGTCAACTCCGCGTTCTTCAACATTTTAGGCACAAAAGCACGCGCAAAACACTGGTGGCCTGGGCCCACCAGCGTGCCTCTGTTTGCGCGATGCTGCAAAACCTGACACGGGCACCTGTCTGCCGCCGCATTATTTCCCAGAAATAATTTGATTTTGAAAATCATCCATTGCTTGGAATTCATTTAAAACGTTTAGTAAACATTTGCAGTGAATATTAAAAATACAAAACTTACCCTGTTTACTTCTCGTTTTCTGACAGCTGATCGCATCGATAGATCACCCTGGCTTTTCACGCCACTGTCACTGACACTTGTCTCAGTCAGACTTGGCAATCGCGGGATATATAGTTGGAATAGCCGTTTTCTTTATCACCAGTCTTTTTGCAAATTGCATCTTATTCTCGAAATCGCTGTCAACGAAATGTCTACTGCACATGCAGGGCCTAATGAGGTGCAGGTGTGCGCGCAGCTGAGGCAGATGCCTGAGAGCGGCGAGCCGTGACACCTGCAAAATATATGTGGACAAGAAAGACTGACA
Organism: Pholidichthys leucotaenia; assembly: GCA_020510985.1. Taxonomy (NCBI): domain Eukaryota; kingdom Metazoa; phylum Chordata; class Actinopteri; order Cichliformes; family Pholidichthyidae; genus Pholidichthys; species Pholidichthys leucotaenia. Next base: position 140,148,266 of record CM035846.1, on the reverse strand, counting down.
AACCTGGGTACTATTTCACTGGAGTCTGCTTTAATACAGAAGCTGAAGCAATAGGGAACACTGTATGTCTCTGTAATTGAGAACTTTGCTTCTAAAAAACACAGGAGGATGGGCTTCCAATATAAGTAACCGGTGAGTTAAACTGTCTTTCTTCAGCATGTTTTTTCCCCCTAACCGTTCTTATGATCATGAAAATATTTGGTAATTCCGAGAAATATCCGTAATCGCCGATTTTAAAACGTAAACATCAAGTGTTGCATGAAGCAAAACACAGCAGGACCATCGCACCTGTAGACAACACAACGCCAAACCATATTAATTCGATTCCTGAAATCCTAATCTTCATAAATAATCTATTTGTAATCCACAAGTATTCCGAGAAATATCCGTAATCGCCAATTTTAAGATGTAAACAAGTGTTGGATGAAGCAAAACACAGCACTGGCCGCCGACCGTGTGCGTGTGTTTGCCGGTGGTGACGTCACACAGTCAGTGGCCATCTTAGCCGCTGATCGCTTGGCTGGGTCAGACAGCTCTCCACAACAGCGTACTTCAAGAGCGCATTGTCACCTTATGCGACATTTGTTGACACCAAAACATGTGCGGTTCGACTTAGCTCGTCTCAGACAACAATTTGAGATAAGAATTAGCGATATTGAATTTTCGTCTGTCCGTCTGCTTTAAGGAAGTAGGACACAAAAATCTCACATCACCATTGCAATGGACCACTTCAGCTGAGGGTGCTTTCATTGAACTTAAACAACTGATGTCACATGCATGTTCACTGAAACCACTCTCTCTCTTCCCCACTTCAAACCACTCTTCCCCATATCACCTTGATGTTTGTGAACAGTCCAGCGTTGTGAATGCTGTACTGTATCAGAAGGGGGAAGGTACAGGGTCCAGGTTAGTTCTAATGTATTACAGCTCAGAATTAGACAACATAGAAAAAGGACACCCACCATGCACACGCCATGTTGCAGCAATTGTCAAAGCATTGCAAAAAACCTCACACATCACGATGCAACATACTGTAATTGTGCACACAGTGCATGGAGTAGCATCATACCTACAAAGTGTATTGTTCACACTCTCAGCCAAAAGAACACAAAGGCTGAAAAGAATACTGCAAGCACCAAATGTCATTTACACAAGTGAAGGGACAAACATGGCAGAAGACATGTTCACAGGTGAACCTCATGATTGTTGTGCAATTGTGGAAACAAATATGAAAGCTGTTCCAAATCTCCAAACAGATGAAACTGAGCATCCATATTTGAATCTCTTTTGTGATGGCTGCTGCTATCGAAAGATAGATGGGTCTTTGAGTGCCCCATATGCAGTTGTAAAATATGATGAAGGAACAGGCACATTTCAAACTCTAGAAGCAGGAAAGGTAGACCAGCCTGCCTCTGCTCAAAAAGTTGAAATTGTAGCCCTCACTAAAGCATGCCAATATGCTACACAACAAGAGGTAAACATATACACTGATTAAGCCTATGCCCATCAGGCTGCACATGTTGATTTACTACATTGGAAAAGGAAGGGATTTCTCACCTCAGCTAACATACCAATTAGACACCTAACAGAGATGGTTGAGCTGCTGGAGGCCATGGGTCAACCAAAGAGGGTGGCAATTCTTAAGTGTAAAGAACATCAAAAAGGAAATGCATTTGTGGCCAAGGGAAATGGAGCTGCTGATTTAGCTGCTAAGCAAGCAGGTGGTTATGTTACTCAGGCAAGAAAGATGGTACAGAAAGAAGATCAGGAGTACATGGAATTAGGTGTAGAAGAAATTAAGCAGCTACAAGAGAAGGCAAGTTCTGAGGAGAAAAGTAGGTGGATAGAGAAAGGAGCAAAGAAAGATGAGGAAGGCTTGTGGCGGTCGGTAGATGGGAGGCTAAAAGCCCTGACTAAGGTATTGTTGTTGTGCAAAGAGGCACACTTAAAGGGTCATATCTGTTTTAACTGAAGCACATTGATGGCATCTGCACCTGTTTGAGGTTGCAGAGCTGGTCGTCTCTGAATGTGAAGCATGTCAGAAGTTCAATCCCAAACACAAGTTAAAGGCCTCTAAGGGAGTTTTTCCAGCCCTTGAAGGACAATGGAAAGACATAGTGATTGACTTCACAGACATGGGCCCAGAAAACAGATGCAGAGGCTATAGATACCTGTTGGTGTGCGTGGATACATTTTCAAGATGGGTTGAAGCAAAAGCATATAAAACAGAAAGTGCAAAGGAAGTGATAAAATGGTTGACAGAAGAGGTGATTCCCAGACACGGTTTTCCAAGAGTGATTAGGTCAGACAATGACAGTCATTTTGCAAATAAACATTTGAAGGAATTTGAATGTGCCTTAGGCTTAAGGCATAAGTTTGGCTCAGTGGTGCATCCATCCTCCCAAGGGTTAGTGGAAAGAGCAAATGGTATGCTGAAAAGAATGTTAGCCAAACAATGCATGGGGAAAGGCATGACTTGGGTTGATGCACTGCCTTTTGCACTGATGGCACTGCAATCCACCCCCAACATGATGCTCTGTCTGACTCCCCATGAGCTGTTAACAGGGAGAAAGATGCCAGGGCCTCATACTACACCTTTGACTCCTAGAAATAGTCAAGCTGTAGAATTGTCACAGTACATTAAGAGTCTAAGGAAAATATCTGAAGCTCTCTTTCAACAGGTTCCAGACATTCTCAACAGGGGCACTCAGGGGAGTGCTGCCCCATTGGAACCTGGTGACTGGGTGTGGCAAAAAGTGATAAGGCCTCATTGGGACTCTCTTAAATGGCAAGGACCCTTTAAAGTGATAAAAGCCACATCACATGCAGTGCAAGTTTGGAAAAAAGGAAAGCTGAATAACTGGATTCATGTAACTCATTGTGCAAGGGCAGCAGAACCAAACCACCCTCTTCTCCAGACTATTGATGAACTAATAGACTTAGAAGAACAATGAAAATGTCTGCCTCTTTTGGAGCTAGTGGAAGAGGTCTTGTTTTTGTTTTGCTGTTGTTGGTTTTGGTTATCTCCTTTCCAATTATCTGGTGGAAACTTCAATTGTACCCCAAAAGCCATGTGAGTGGGAGATCCCTTTCCTTTATTAAGGAGGACCCAAATGGAGTCTATGCTGAAATTCTGGTACAGAAGGGAAAACAAACAGTAGTAACCTTTGACTTATGTGATGTGATTAACTGTCAGATGGCTGGCGAGGATAATTCTGGATGGCAGAGATGGGGTTGTTTATGGATGCTTGTATAAAGGGTCAGACCCATGTCCAAAGTGGAATGGGCTGTACTGGGACACAAGCAAAGACACAAGCACCACAACCCCCCTTCATCTAAGTGGAACAAATTTAAAAATAAAGCAACTTTGCTCCGTGGACAAGTGGGGTCCACTCTTAATCCGTTGGTGTTAACTATAGGACCAATTACTGAAAACCCACATCCTTATGGAGAAGGTAATTCCTTTTGCCTAATTGTAGGGACACATGGGGTTGGTTTCGAACACATGGGGGTGCTCAGAGTAAAGATCATAGACCCACCAAAGGATGTAACCTCTGATAATGCCGTGACAACACCTCCAACCATATACTCAGGAAATAAGGTAATCACCTATATGAATGTGAAGACAATAAGAGGGAAGTTGGCAGTTGAAACTGGTTATGTAGACCAGAATGAGTGGTTTAATTGGGTACACTACTCTGTGAGAACAGTGATTCAAAACTAGACTGATTGTTATGCATGTGCTGCAGCACGCCCAGGTTTGGCTACTGTACCATTTCCTCTTAATCCTGCAAATGACCCACAGGGATTCAAGTGCTTACTTCAGCTATTTGTCACAGCTAATGTTACCAAAAATTGTGCTTCTCTGCATTATCTCTTTCCACCAATGGTCGAGACGATGCCCCCACCAGTCCAACCCTATAAAGGCAACTACACCTGTTTCCAAAAGACAACAGGTTCTCTCTCAGTAGGCAAAATAAACACTTACTTAACTATCCACTCAGTAAAAAACACTCATAATACAGAGTTACTAAATATGTCCCAGCCCAGATCAGACGTTGGGTTCTGGTGTGGCCAGATGAGGTTGTGTCCCATTCTACCAAAAAACCTGGAAAGGTACTTGTGCTCCAATACAACTGTTGATGCCTTTCTCAATCTTCCCATTAGGGCCCTTAAATCACCACACCCATAGACATAAGAGGAATGTTCTAGGGGTAATGGAAGACACTCTGGGTGGAGTTAGACCATGGATAGACAGCACAGGAAGGGTAAAGGGTGTTCCAGATGAATATAAGGGTCAAAATTATAATGTTGCCTTTTTGACTCACTTGATTCCCTGGACAGGACAGATAATAGAAGCATCAAAGATGCAGTCATGGATTGAGTATTTGTATTACAACGAACAATGCATGTTAAACTACACCACTGATGCGCTAAAAGGTGTGCATGAACAGTTAAGGGCAACTTCCTTAATGACCTATCAGAACCGCATTGCTCTTGACATGCTTCTGGCAGAGTCAGGGGGAGTGTGCCATCTTTTTGGGACTTTCTGCTGCACTTTTATCCCTAATAACATGAGCCCAGATGGAAGCATTACACATGCTATAGAAGCCTTAGAAGGCCTTAGAACAGAATTTGGGCAAAACATGGGTTATGAGGGAGATGCTTTAACTGCATGGCTGCACTCAACAGTTGGACGTTGGGCAGGTGTGGCGCACTCAGTAATTCTAATAATAGTTGTCTCCCTAGCAATGATTCTTGTGGTGGGCTGTTGCTGCATCCCATGTTTGAGAACACTGATGGAGAGATGTATAATTACCACTCTGTCTATAGAGTCAACCCAAAGGATGATGGCTCAAGTCCACTCCCAAGAGGAGTCTAGGTCTCTTCTCCATGACAAGGATCATTGTGAATCTGAGAATGACAGTGATGAAGGCGAGACTATTGTTTAGAATATATATATTGCGTCTTTCTGCTATCCTCTGTTCTGTCCACTGTTCACACATCCAACACCACACACATACATATAACCGCTCATTAAAAGGGAGTGCGCTGAAGACACCCTCCTACGATGGGTCATGTGCTAGTAACCTCTGGCCCCTTCCCTTTCCTTTGTTCTTTTGCAGATATCATCAAAATATTGTGCTATTTGCGGTCATGTGGTCAGAATAGATGTGAAGGTTACAGGCTCTGTTGTACGGCAGGTCTTGAGGCCCGGCTACAGCATACATGGACAAGAATTTCTTCTGACTTGAATGTATTGCTTTGTTCATTTATATCATTTGTTCATTTTGCTGTATTTATTTCATTGATAAAAGTCTCTGTAAAAGGTCGCCAAGGGCAGTGGGGCCGACATGGGAGTTTTTGCCTATAAATATGCATCAATGAATAAAGGAAATGCATAAACATGATTGCTTAATAGAAGATATACTGCCTACAGGTTTTTCACTCATGTCATAATCAATGAATAACATGTATCAAAGGTCTGTTTATTAGTATGCCTGCCTTAATTGTTGACTCCATAAAATGGAGTCAAAAGAGGAAATTGTGATAGAAATATTTAGATAGAGTGTTATACTATTACACTATGTGCTCGCTTTAAATGTCAGTTAAAAAGGTTTTTTTTGCAGCTTACACACTCCTTTAACAGGATGTGGTTTTAGCTTCACACACAAACCCTAAACAGCTGTGCAAGGAAGAACTGCTTTTTGCTTACATATAGAAATGTCTTTGGGCCATAAGTGTTGCGCAGGAAGTGAAAGGAGACACTGAAGACAACAACAGGATGGGGAGCCAATGAAAGGAGAAGTGGAACATCTGCTAGGAGAAGATAAGCTGAAAGCCAATTTGAACCAGTTCAACAAGAGATAACTCTGTAGGAGGCTACTGGGAACGCCCAGTAACCAGAACATATATGTACCCTTAAAACTCTTATTCAGGGCCTTTTGTCTGTCAGGTTGTGCTGAGGAGAGAAGACCTGCAGCTGTGTGTTTTCCTCTCTGCATGCTTCAATAAAAGATAAGTGAGGAATAGTTCATCTCTTGTGATCTTTAATCCTTGAAATAATTTTGTGCTGACTGTCCAATTTGAACACATTTTACAGCATAGTATAAAATCTACATTTGAGTTGTTAATGCCAAATGAAATTGAAGAGAACTTGTGACACCTCTCATGAGACCACGCCAGGCACTTTCCTGCACGCCGGTGGCTGCAGAGGTCAATGCATCTGTAGCACCTCCTCACCCATCATCCAAAAGGAAAAGGTACTGATTCTGCACAAGCGACACCAAAACCAGCACCAGGTGCCAAAAAATGCAATGCACATATTTGCAAAACCCATAGCATCGTAACCTGCCAATCATACAAACGAAGACAGACAGACAGACAGACAGACACACACACACACATAGACTGTTTATCTGTTTTTGATTTTATGATGAAATTGCATGCACATGTAGAGAGCTTGAAAAATAGTTGGTTTCCTTAGTAGAATTGGGGAAGTAAATAAGTAAAATAAATGAGTAAAAGGGATAACGATGAAATATGCACCCCTGTTATTTTTTTGTATATGTATTTATGTTGGTTTAAGAGCGTTTCCCTTTTGATTCTATTTCTTCAACATTACAATCCTACCTCTGGATGCTACGGGGCGTGGCGCACAGGTGATTTGGAGTAGTATTTTGGCGCAAAGAGGAATAATTAAACTTCCTGCCTCAACGTGTGTGTGTTTACATTCTCCATCACAGGTTACAATACACGCTGATGGAACAGAATCTCAGCTGCGCTCTGACATTGAGGTTGGAGCGGCAACACACACACAGTTATGCATACTGTATGTGTTTCTGATCCTAACTATAGTAAAACATAATAATTCCTGCTTTTTTTCCCCTCAAAAATGACATATAATTTCATGTAAATGAGGTCTATTATATCATACATTACAAAAATGAATGTAAAATTTGTGGTAATATGTTGGAAACAAGTTGACTAAAAGGTGTAACACTGAATTGTGTGATAATTTATTCTTCATGCTTTTTAAAACAGTCAAACTACACCAGGTCAATTTGACCCGAGAGGATAACAGGTGTGACTATTTGCTGCCATTAAAAACTACTGTTTGACTTCAAAACAATATCCTGACTAAACTTTGACATATACCAGTCTGTGGTATTCCATCTATAGTGGTGTGAAAAAGTGTTTGCCCCCATCCTGATTTCACATTTTTTTGTATGTTTGTCACACTTAAATGTTTCAGATCATCAAACAAATTTACACAAAATGCAGTTTTTAAATGAAGGTGTTTATGATTAAGGGAAAAAATATCCAAACCTACATGGCCCTGTGTGAAAAAGTGATTGCTCCTCTCATGGTCCTTGGTGCGGTTGGGGGTCGTGCCAGTCTCCTGTTATAGCTTAGTCTTTTTCTGTTGTTTATTTTCTTGTTCATTTGTGTCTTTATTTCATCTCCCGGACATGGAGTCGCTGTGACAGCTTGGGCATCATTTCCGAGTGTCAAATTCTGCTCATGGGCTGTCACAGCCACCTCCAATCTGGTAATTTTGCTCACTTATGATTCCACAGCTGTTTTCATTTGTGTGTGGGTTGTAGCATCATCGTCTCCTCAAACCAAGACAGAAAATCACTTCCCTCCATTCTACAAGAATTTCATTTTCTTCCTTCTACAGGAAAATCACTTTTCTTCATTCTACAGGAATATCACTGGCTTTCATATCAACTACACTCACTCAAGGCCTGACCGAGGATGTTTTTCCCAGGACCCCAATGTAAACAGTTGCCTCTTGCAGCGATGGTAAGGATCAGAATTTGCTTTTAAAAGCTCAAAGGAACATAAAACTTGGGAGACCAGATCTCCAACGTGAACATTGCATTTGGATAGCATCCGCCTTACAGGAAACTAATGCTCTTAAAGGGTTATAAACGGCTTAACCAGACAGGTTTATGACTTCCGATGATTACCAGATCCTTTGTCCAGATATCATGGACCTAAAGAAATCATCTACAGCTCAACAGTACCTCCTAGTGGATACCTACGGAATGTGTTTCAGTATGTATGATCTGAATATTAAGTTGTACTAAACATTAAGTTTCTTTCAGCTTACTCTCTCCCCTGGATCCTAAGGACACTGAAAACCATGGTTTGCTGTACTACATTAAGCTTTGATCTAAATATGAATGCATGTATTATAATTATGTATAAGAAATGTTATGTTCATGAGCATTATTCAAACAAATGTAATATTAGAGTAATGGTATAAATGCATGATCACCAAATATTAGCCAAGTCATTTAATTTTGTTAGATCTTATATTGAGCACCTAATTTCATAAGAACTGACTGAGTGTTGATTTTTCTCTGCATTTTCATGGGATGGTGCCTTCGTTTGACTGGCTGCTCTCAAACAAAGAAATGTTTTCACATTGGATGGCAGCCATTTCAAACTGCTTTTAATAAAGTTGATTGGTCCGTCTTGAGACCGGCCCACAAGTTTATGACTAAAGGCGTGTTCAGTTAAAAAGGAGTGAAGAGCTGCCCTGTAAGTTAGAAAAAAGGCAAGCTAGAAATGTAAGAAATGAGAAAGACAATGTAAGACAGACAGAGAAAGAAATAAAGAAAAGTAGGAAAGGTGGAAAGAAAGAGAATTGAAAGAATGGGACAGAATAAGATTTAGATTAGCAAGAGAAAAAAGGCAAGAAAAATGCAAGAAAGAGACAGAAAAAATATTAAATGTTAGATCAAAAGAGACAGAATGAGATCAGAGAAGTCTGGGAAGATTTTATTCCACCATTTCAAGGTTCCATGCAGTTTTATTTTATCTAAATTGTTCTGTGTGAAGTTTGTCAAATCCTGCGTTAGTTTTTCTGGTTACTGAGGAGAAATCACCTTTTTCTTTAGAGCTCGCTTTCTCAGAGAATCAAATTCTCAAACTTTTTTCCTTCACCTCAGAAGCCATTCTTATTCTAGTAAATGTTTTTCTCAATTTTTTTTTCTGACTTTTCACGCTGTTAAAGTGGACCTTTAATTTTCCTAATTTAAAGTGAACAGAGACTGTGTTTTTGGACTCTCTTTCCGGCCTCATACCCGCCTGACTGAGAAGTTTCTCCTTCAGTTTTTTGGTCTATCCTGCTACAAGAGACCTCAAATTCGGACTCGTTTCAAGGACTTGTCACGCCGCTCGGGGACAATTACTCTGCTGCCCCTGTCCTGTACGAGCCCCCGGCTGGGTCTACGCTTCTGACGGCTGTGAGGAAGCAGCAGCCACTTCCTCCTGATGTCCCGACTCTAAACTCGGCCGGCACCGACCCGCTGAACACGTGGACCTTCAGCTGCCTGTAAGTGAGACTCTTCCTATCTGCTGGGTTAAAACGTGATGTCCGAACAATTAAATTACAGTTGAATATAACCCGTATTTCAGGGTACAATTGAATCGGTGAATTCAAAAAGGGCCCAAGTCCCCATTGAAAAAGTGTGGACTTGGGCCCTTTTTGAATTCACCGATTCAATTAGTCTCAGCCACAGGATAAAGCTATAAACTGAAGGAAGACTCTTAGTCATTTTTAAGTAACTGCCCTTAATTTTTGTAGATTAATTCAGAAGTTCATTTTTAGATAATCAGCTTATGAATTTTCCCCATAAAATTGCGTTCTGTTTTGTTGGACATTTCAGCCTCATTTACCGTTGAAACATAAGTCTGGTTTCTCTTTGGTTCCACCAAGGTCTAACGCTGGATTTTATGTTCAGAAAAACAATAACAGTTGATGTGATATCGGACGCCTGTTATCATTTGAATCTGTTTATCCATTGTTTGAATGCCATATCATGTAACCTGAATGAGTTTAATAAAAGGGTGAATGAGAGAAGTTGAAGCGTTTTTCCTTCGCATATATCTGCTTCTTAGATCACGGCAGGAGAAGAACTCCCTTAAATTTTGAGACTGATCCATTAAATAATTGAAGGTACAAAATTAATTAAAACTAAGTTTAATATAAGTGTCCGTTAGGACTGGTGCCCCCTTTTACGAGTGCTTATTTATTTATTTAGCGGGTGCAGAAGTGACGGTTTAACTCCACCCCCCTTCACACCCACTATTAATATTTTATTATATATTCTCCTACAGGGTTATTTAAGGCTGTGGGGAAGACTTTGCCTTCGCTGCAGTCTTAATGAAGTCTTGCATGGTGATTCATGCCATGTCTCTGACTTTGTTCCTGTTTCTTTGTAAGAGTTAGTGTGTTTTTGTGTTTTGATTAAATGTGCAAACTTACAGCTGCGCTTGGTGTCTTCAATTCAGGCCCTGAAAGGGTCGTTCATGACAGAAGACCGCAGCCAATGCGAGACACCAGCAGCTGTAAGTTTTTGCCTTTTTTTTCCTTCGCCCCGTTTCCCCCTTCCGTGTTTTTGTAGCTTGTGTGTTTGAGTATGTTTGCCTGCACGGACTCTGGTGTTGATGGCCTGAGCAAAGCTCTGCGTTGGGCGGCGGGGCTTGTGGAGGATTTAATTTCTGATGCACGTTTTGCCCGCATCCTGGAGGAAGCCTTGAGGATTCTGAAGAGCATGGCAGCGATAACTGAGCTTTATCCCAGCCTTTGGAAACATCCAGAGTACACGGGTCTTCTCATCTCCATCTTGAACCTACATCATCTGTTCCATGGGGTGGTAAGAGATCCTCCACCATCTGCATCGGCATCGAATGAGCGCCTCCCGGTGCAGACATCTGCAGCCCCTCACCACTCGCCAGTGCCGCCACGGACATGGAAGCTGCCAGCCTCTCGGCGTCCGCCCATAGTAGCCCCGCCTCCTCCTGAACAGTGGCCTGCTCCATTGGCCGAGAAGCTAGAGGAGTGTAGGCAGGTCATTTCAGTGGAGACAGAACTGTTGCTGGAGTTCAAGCCCTGGCTCCTCCCTGAATATGTCCAGCTGGAGGAGGTTTCTACGGGTGGGCCGGAGTTTGAACTGACGAGCGAACGTCCCCTCACTCTGGACCCTCATCCGCCTCGCCATGGTCTGACATCTCAGCCCCCTTTCCAAACGACCTCCACCACTTCAGAGAGGATGTTGTTTGAGCTAACAGCAACACCCACCACCAAGCCCTGGAATTTAAGGCAAGTATCTTTTCATTCACCCACAATTATTAACTAACTGTCTTGCCTCATTTCCGGGGGGGGGGGGGCTCAGCAGCAGTTAAGCACTTTCACTGAGCCCTCACCGCCAGATCCTGCTGTTCTTACCTTACCTGCTACTCTCATTCCTCCTCCTATTTCCCCTGCGGGTCTGTCAGACGATGGAAGAGCCTGCAGCAGTGGAGAGTACAGCCCCAGCCCTGCAGCTGCGCTCTGCACAGGAGGAGAGTGCCACCTATGCTTTGGAGCTTGAGCCGACAGAGGAGTGCCCCTGGTTCCAGTAGCATGGGAGTCGTCGTCAGTAATAAGAGGAACTCCTACTGCAGCTGCTGTGTCTGGAGGTGCACCAGTGTTAGCTCCTCCATCGGGGGTCCCGCCTACCATCCAGCCTGCTGCCTGGACTGCTGCAGCAGAATCGCCGGAGTCCTGGACAGCTGTGGAGCTTGAGCTCAGGAACGTGCTCTTTCTTGTTTTCATGGTCTCATTGTTGGAAAGATCTTGCTTGGCTCTTGGTGGGGAGGTCCAGGTGCAGCCGTCAGCTGCACCTGAGCCCTCCCCGCCAAGCTCCACTGGTGCCAGTGACCCTGACCCGGTGTGTTTGTGTGTCCCTGTTCCCTTGTCTGAGCCACTGTCTATTTAGTCAGTCCATGACTGTTTAGTCATGGAGTTCCACAGGGATCTGTGCTAGGCCCTACTCTTTTTAGTTTATATATGCTTCCGTTAGGCAACATTATTAGAAAGCACTGTATACATTTTCATTGTTATGCAGATGACACACAATTATACCTGTCAATGAAGCCAGATGATAGTAATCAATTAGCCAAGTTAGAAGCCTGTCTTAAGGAAATCAAAGCTTGGATGACTTGTAATTTCCTGCTATTAAATTCAGATAAGACTGAAGTCATCCTTGTTGGTCCAAAAAACCTTAGAAATACCTTTCCAAATCAAACTTTCAGTTTGGATGCGGCTACTCTTTCTCTTAATAGCTCTGTGAGGAACCTTGGAATTATTTTTGATCAAGATCTGTCCTTCAATTCACATATTAAATTTGTTTCTAAGACTGCCTTCTATCATTTGCTTAATATTGCCAAGATTAGGAGCATCTTGTCTCAGAGTGATGCTGAGAAACTGATCCCCGCTTTTGTTAGCTCGAGATTAGATTATTGTAATTCTTTATTATCAGGCTGTCCTAAAACATCTTTAAAAAGTCTTCAGCTGATCCAAAATGCTGCAGCAAGAGTTTTAACAGGTACTAAAAAGAGAGATCATATCTCTCCGGTTCTGGCCTCCCTTCATTGGCTTCCCATAGAGTTTAGAATTAAGTTTAAAATCCTTCTTCTTACTTACAAAGCTCTAAACAATCAGGCTCCTTTTTATTTAAAAGATCTGATACTACCGTATTATCCTAACAGAGCACTACGCTCCCAAAATGCAGGATTACTTGTAATACCTAGAATCTCCAAAAGTACAATGGGAGGCAGAGCCTTCAGTTATCAAGCTCCTCTCCTGTGGAACCAGCTGCCAATCTGGATTCGGGAGTCAGACTCGATCTCTGTTTTTAAGAATAGGGCTAAAACCTACCTTTTTGATCCATCCATCCATCCATCCATCTTCTACCGCTTTTCCGGAGGTCTGGGTCGCGGAGGCAGCAGTTCAAGCAGAGAAGCCCAGACTTCCCTCTCCCCAGCCACCTGCTCCAGCTCTTCAGAGGGGATACCAAGGCGTTCCCAGACCAGCTGGGAGACATAGTCTCTCCACCGAGTCCTGGGTCTGCCCCAAGGTCTCCTCCCAGTGGGACGTGCCTGAAACACCTCAAGTGGGAGGCGTCCAGGAGGCATCCTAATCAGATGCCCATACCACCTCAACTGACTCCTTTCAATGTGGAGGAGCAGTGGTTCTACTCTGAGCCTCTCCCGGATGACTGAGCACCTCACCCTATCTCTGAGGGTGAGTCCAGCAATCCTACGGAGAAAGCTCATTTCAGCTGCTTGTATCCGTGATCTCGTTCTTTCGGTCATTACCCAAAGCTCGTGACCATAGGTGAGAGTAGGAACGTAGATTGACTGGTAAATTGACAGCTTTGCCTTAGAACTAAGCTCCCTCTTCACCACAACAGACCGGTACAACGTCCGCATCACTGCAGATGCTGCTCCAATCCGTCTGTCGATCTCTCGCTCCATTTTCCCCTCACTCGTGAACAAGACCCCAAGATACTTAAACTCCTCCACTTGGGGCAGGAGCCTGTCCCCAACCCGGAGAGGACAATCCACCTTTTTCCGGCTGAGGACCATGGACTCGGACTTGGAGGTGCTGATTCTCATCCCAGCCGCTTCACACTCAGCGGCAAACCGTCCCAGCAAGAGCTGTAGGTCATTGCTGGATGAAGCCAACAGGACAACATCATCTGCAAACAACAGAGATGAGATCCTGTGGTCGCCAAGCATGACACCCTCCATTCCCTGGCTGCGCCTAGAAATCCTGTCTATAAAAATTATGAACAGGATCGGTGACAAAGGGCAGCCCTGGCGGAGTCCAACTCTCACTGGGAATGACTCCAACCGAGTGTTGGCAATACGAACCAAACTCTCACAACGGTCGTACAGAGACCGAATAGCTCGTAACAACAAGCCCGATACCCCATACTCCCGAAGCACCCCCCACAAAAATCCACGAGGGACGTGGTCAAATGCCTTCTCCAAGTCCACAAAACACATGTAAACTGGTTGGGCAAACTCCCATGAACCCTCAAGAATTCTCGAGAGGGTAAAGAGCTGGTCCGATGTGCCACGGCCAGGACGAAAACCACATTGCTCCTCCTGAATCCGAGGTTCAACCAACAGCCGGACTCTCCTCTCCAGTACCTTGGCATAGACCTTCCCAGGGAGGCTGAGGAGTGTGATCCCTCTAAAGTTGGAGCACACCCTCCGGTCCCCTTTTTTGAAGAGAGGAACCACCACCCCGGTTTGCCATGCCAAAGGCACTGCCCCCCGACCTCCACGCAATGTTGCAGAGGCGTGTCAACCATGACAGCCCAAAAACATCCAGGGCTTTGAGGTACTCAGAGCGAATCTCGTCCACCCCCGGGGCCCAGCCACCAAGGAGATTTTTAACCACCTTGGTGACCTCAGCCCCTGTGATAGGCGAGTCATCCCCCTCGTCACCAAACCCTGCTTCCTCTGTGGAAGGCGTATCAGTGGGATTGAGGAGATCCTCGAAGTATTCCTTCCACCGCCCGACGATATCCCCAGTTGAAGTCAACAGTGTCCCATCCGCACCATACACAGTGTGGACGGGGAGCTGCTTTCCCCTCCTGAGCCGCAGAACAGTTTGCCAGAATCTCTTTGAAGCCGACCGAAAGTCTTGTTCCATGGCCTCACCGAACTCCTCCCATACCCGGGTTTTTGCTTCAGCAACCACCCGAGTTGCACTCCGCTTGGCCTGCCGGTACACCTCAGCTGCTTCGGGAGTCCCACAAGCCAACCAAGCTTGATAGGACTCCTTCTTCAGCTTAATGGCCCCCCTCACCACTGGTGTCCACCACTTGGTTCGGGGGTTGCCACCACGAGATGCACCGACCACCTTGCGGCCGCAGCTCTGGGCCGCCGCTTCAACAACAGAGGTGGAGAACATGGCCCATTCAGACTCCATGTCTCCAGACTCCCTCGGAATGTGCATTTTGATATAGCCTACAATTAGGGAGGGATCATGTGTTTCTGAACCCTCCCTTAGTTATGCTGCTAATAGGTTTAGTCAGCTGGGGGACCTCCAGTAATGCACTGGGCCTCACTCCTTTCCTCACTCTCAATGAAATATTTTTTTTGCTGGTCATTAACATTTGTTTGTTCTCTCCCATAGATTGAGTCCCCATCGTGCTGTTTGCTCTCTACATGTCTGTTCTTTTCATCTTCTCTCTCCCCTCACCCCCCAGCCAGTGGCAGCAGATGACTGCCCCTCCCTGAGCCTGGTTCTGCTGGAGGTTTCTTCCTGTTAAAAGGGAGTTTTTCCTCTCCACCGTCGCCAAGTGCTTGCTCACAGGGGATCGCCTGATTGCTGGGGTCTTTCTGCAACTGTGGGGGTTCCCCCTACAGTTGATAGTGCTATGAGATGACTGTTGTTGTGAAATGGCGCTATATAAATAAAGTTGAATTGAATTGAATTGAATTGAATTGACTGTCTAGGGTCACCGAGGTCTTTGTGGGTGAGATGCCTCCATCTGAGGCCGCCGCGGGTGCTGCTGTCCTGCCGTTTTTGGTCTCCGAGGGTGCTGCTGTCCCACCGTCCATGGTCCCCGAGGGTGCTGCTGTCTGGCTGTTTTTGGTCTCTGAGGGTGTTGCTGTCTTTCCTCCTGGGGCTGCCATGGGTGCAGCGATGCCCAAGTCCAGGGCTGCCGTGGGTGCAGCAATTCCCCAGTCCAGGACTGCCATGGGTGCAGCGATGCTACAGTCTTGGGCCGCCGCGGGTGCAGCGGTGCCCCAGGCCGCGGCCGCCATGGGTGCAGCACCACTGTCTAAGGTTCCGTTCGTTGATCGTCTCCTGAGCCTGGTTTTTTCGTGGATCGTTCGGCTCCTTGTGGGTGCTACACCTATGCCCAAGGCCGCCGTGGGTGCCGCACCCCAGCCCGGGGATGCCGTGGGTGCCACGCCACAGTCCAGGGCTGCCGTGGGTGCTATGCTCCAGTCCGAGGTTGCCGTGGGTGCTCCACCTCCTTGTGAGGTCGCCTCTGAGCAGCCCTCTTTGTCTGGTCCCTATCTCTCAGCTTTGCTGGTCTGTGGCGAGCACTGGTGCTGTGTGGTGCTTCGCGGCCCACTGGCTCAGGGATGCTGGAAGGCCACCTGATGGACTACATCTCAGACTGTGGTGGTTTTGGACTTCGGGGAGGCCACTTAATTCGGGCCATCACGAGGTCCGGTGGGCCTGAGACACTGGGAGACCCCCTGAACCGCCTCACCCTGTCCAACTATGCTCCTAGAGTCCGTCACCACCATTTTTGGTTCTTCTGGGCATCATGAGTGTTTTTTGTTTTGGGTTTTGGTTTGGTTCGGTCCCTCCGTGCCTTGGTTCCCCCTCCTCCCTCCCAAGGTGGGTTGTTTTCTGGTTTTCGTGTCATCTGTTTTCCTTCTGATGAGTTTTTTTTTTCTGACTATGTTTAGTTCTTGTTTTCTCCTTGCCTTTAAGATGTTGAGTTTCTCCTAAGACTATGAACTTTTTGAGTTGTCTGTTGGTTTTTGCTATTAATTGTTTTTCTGTTCTTTTTGTTTCTTTTCTTTTTTTTTAATTTGATGAAATTAATCTGCTAATTTGTTTTGAGTTATTATCCCAAATTTGGAGAGTATTAGTGGCCTTGGTTGTATTTCATTTTAGTCTGGTTTTATTTTCTTTTTGTTATTGTGAATATACATCCTCAGTTTGATTATATCTCAGTCTTAGTTTAATTATTTTCCTATTTATTAGTATTTATTTTTACTGTCATAGCTATGGTTAGGTTTGGTTTATTTATGTTTGCCTTTGATCTGGATTTTGGAATTTGGCCATGCCTTGCCTTAAATGATGCTTGTACTTTATTGCTATTAAAAATAAATAAATAATAATAATAATAATATATATATATATATATATATATATATATATATATATATATATATATATATTGTCATGGTCATAGTGTCTTGTTTAGGTTATGTTTCGTTTTTTGGGGGTCTTCTCTGTGTGTGTGAGTTTGTTTTTTTGTTTTTTGTGATGTTACCCTGGGGTGTCTGGGTTCCAACCCTTGGGAGGGGGGGGACTCTGTCATGATCCTTGGTGTGGTCGGGGGCTGTGCCAGTCTCCTGTTATAGCATAGTCTTTTTCTGTTATTTATTTCCTTTGTGGAGGAAAAAAGATCAGGTGAGATGCGACGAGCTGGAAGGTTGCAGGGTTTTATTTCCTCCAACATAATGAGACACACATTGTAGCTAAGTGAGCTACTGTGCTGCTGAGGCATGTATCGTAAGCTCTTTTATACATGTTATACAGACAGAGAGAATGCATGGCACATTAGCATAGTGATATACATATCAGTCAATACATATTATTAGCGTGACCAACTGGTGCCCAGATGTCCTCTCCCTAATCCCGAGATGTATACACAACAGTGCATTATTCTGATTGCCCCCTGGGGCTCTCTGTCCGTATGTAAATTGTCCTCCGTTTCCTCCACCCTGCTGAGTGTGAATAGTATCAGTCTGCAGTGTGCTGGGTCACCACACGGCTCCCCCCAGAATGCTCAGAAGGGGCTGTGACATCCCCCCCCCCCGTTGTGCTCCACTCCGGGTCCCAGCATGTTGAACGGTGATCGGCCGGCTTTAGGGAGTGAGGTGCGGGAAGAGTGCTGTGGAGGAGGAGGGGGAGGGGGGTGGGAGTAAGTGAGTGCCGGCCCGGGACGTCAAAGGTGTCTGGGCCACGCAAAAATTGCATGTGGATCCGTGATGGTGAGGGACTTTCCCTGTCAACCTGGCGGTGATCCACAGCGGCTGTGAAAAAATTAAGTCTCTGACTCCTCTCGCGGCTCGGTCCAGCAAGGATGTTGGAAAGGCGAACGGCCAAGTTCCCTGAGGATGCGTAGCAGCTGTGAAACAACTGCAGCTGTGTGAGGGACTTGGCGGTTTGGCTTTTAGGTGCAGAAGCAGCCCTAAAGCCATCGGGGACAGCAATCGGCTAAATTCCCCTTGTGCGTTGTGGCCGAGAAACCCATACAAAGTCCTGTGTGTGGGCTGTGTGTCTGCTTCAGGTGCGTGAGCAGCCCTGAAGGTTCCGAGGATGGCGGCCGGCTGTGTTTCTCGGGCATGTGCAGTGGCGGAGGACGATGTATCAGTCTGTGGAGCCGGTTTGTCCCTGTGTGTGGCTCGCGCTTGGTGCAGTGACCACATAGCTGGAAGTTGCGCTGTCCTTGTAATCCTGCGGTGTGCGTGCGAGGCTTCTGTGCATGGGAGGTCCGCTGTCTGAAGTGAGTCAGGGTCGGGGAGCTTGGTGGAAATCAACGCAGACGACGCTGATAATTTTCCCCATTCAGGCTGCTTCCTTCGGTTCGCTCGTGTCGCCATTCATGGTGCGTGTCGGTCCCAGCACTGCCCGCTCTGGAGAGCGTGCTCCAGAGAGTGCGCTCTGGACACCGCGCTGCA
The DNA here is from genome assembly GCA_020510985.1 of Pholidichthys leucotaenia. NCBI lineage: Eukaryota > Metazoa > Chordata > Actinopteri > Cichliformes > Pholidichthyidae > Pholidichthys > Pholidichthys leucotaenia. The sequence goes on along the minus strand of CM035846.1, from coordinate 140,129,972 downwards.
GTGTGGATGAAGAAGATGCCGGCATCACCATGACACGTCTGGGTCACCAGTGTGAAAGAAAAAAGATCAGGCGAGATGCAAAGAGCTGGAAGGTTGCAGGGTTTTATTTCCTCCAACATAGTGAGACACACATTGTAGCTAAGTGAGCTACTGTGCTGCTGAGGCATGTATTGCATGCTCTTTTATACATGTTATACAGACAGAGAGAATGCATGGCACATTAGCATAGTGATATACATATCAGTCAATACATATTATTAGTGTGACCAACTGGCGCCCGGATGTCCTCTCCCTAAACCCGGGATGTACTGTATACACAACAGTCCATTGTTCTGATTGCCCCCTGGGGCTCTCTGTCCGTATGTAAATTGTCCTCCATTTCCTCCAGCCCTGCTGAGTGTGAATAGTATCAGTCTGCAGTGTGCTGGGTCACCACACCTTGTTCATTTGAGTGTTTATTTCGTCTCCCGGCCATGGAGGCACTGTGACAGCTCAGGCGTCATTTCCGGGTGTCAAGTTCTGCTCACGGGCTGTCACAGCCTCCTCCAATCTGGTAATTTTGCTCACTCATGATTCCACAGCTGTTTACATTTGTGTGTGGGTTATTTAAGGCTGTGGGGAAGACTTTGTCTTCGCTGCGGTCTTAATGAAGTCTTGCCTGATGATTCATGCCACATCTCTGACTTTGTTCCCATTTCTTTGTAAGTGTTAGTGTGTTTTTGTGTTTTGATTAAATGTGTAAACTTACAGCTGCACTTGGTGTCTTCAATTCCGCCCTGAAAGGGCCGTTCATGACAGCCCCTTAAACCTAATAACTGGTTGGGCCACCCTTAGCAGCAACAACTGCAATCAAGCATTTGCGATAACTGGCAATGAGTCCTTTACAGTGCTGTGGAGGAATTTTGGCCCACCCATCTTTGCAGAACTGTTGTAATTCAGCCACATTGGAGGTTTTTCAAGCATGAACCGCCTTTTTAAGGTCATGCCACAGCATTTCAGTCAGATTTAGGTCAGGACTTTGATTAGGCCACTCCCAAGTCTTCATTTTGTTTTTCTTAAGCCATTCAGAGGTGGACTTGCTGGTTTGTTTTCGATCACTGAGATGAGCCTATATGTTCTTTTTGCTCAGTAGTGGTTTTTGCCTTGGAACTCTGCCATGCAGGCCATTTTTGCCCAGTCTCTTTCTTATGGTGGAGTCATGAACACTGACCTTAACTGAGGCAAGTGAGGCCTGCAGTTCTTTAGATGCTGTTGTGGGGTCTTTTGTGACCTCTTGGATGAGTCGTTGCTGCGCTTTTACAGTAATTTTGGTCAGCCAGCCACTCCTGGGAAGGTTCACCACTGTTCCATGTTTGTGCCATTTGTGGATAATGGCTCTCACTGTGGTTTGCTGGAGTCCCAAAGCTTTAGAAATGGCTAGAAAATTAAACTCAACTTTCCAAAGAGGTGATTAACTAATTTATGTTTTAATTTAATTTTTGTTTTAACAGGGGGTCAATCATTTTTTCACACAAGGTCATGTATGCTTGGATTTTTTTTACCCTTAACAATAAAAACCTTCAATTAAAAACTGCATTTTGTGTTTACTTGTGTTATCTTTGTCTAATATTGGGGACGGCTGTGGCGCAGGTGTAGTGTGGCTGACTACTGATCAGAGGGTCATGGGTTCAATTCCCACTCTGTCTGCAGTCTGTATGTTGAAGTGTCCTTAAGCAAGACACTGAGCCCCCACTTGCTCCTGGTGGCCAGGCTAGCACCTATGTGTGCGTGAATGGGTGGATAGCAGGATCTGTAAAGCGCTTTGGTCATCCAGAGATGAGAAAAAGCACTATATAAGTGAATGCCATTTAAATTTGTTTGATCTGAAACATTTAAGTGTGACAAATACACAAAAAATGAGGAATCAGAAAGGGGGCCAACACTTTTTCACACCACTGTACTTGTGTGCCTCTGATCATAACAAACTGAGGAACAAACTGAGAATTTCTGCTTTTTTTAACTCAAAAATGAGGTATAATTTTATGTAAGTGAGGTCTATCATACCATATATTAAAAGATAATTGTCAAATATACATTACGTTAATATGTTGGAAACAAGTTCACTAAGGTGAAACAAAAAAATTTGGTGATCATTTTATACCTCATGCTTCATAAGCAGTCAAAACAGATGGGTCAGTTTGACCCAGGAGGACAAAAGGTGAGTAGTAAACGGGAAGCCAACACAACGGTTAATCATTTTCATACTGTATGTGCATTACAACTTACACATCACAGTAGATTTACAAAGGCACAAATCATTAAGTCACATGTATCCGGAACTCAAAAATACAGTGTTTCACTTTAGGATAAGAACAACTTGTTTTTATCCTACTTGTTTTTAGAAATTATTTTAAATTTGCAGACATTTCCACATCTGTCATTAATCATAATCAAATCTAAACACCTGAAATGATTCATCACACCATACAAACTAAAGTAGGAGCTATTAAGGAAGAAAGATAAGTTATCCTCATGAATTATAAATGTATAATTTAGACATAAAAATATATAAAAGTTGTGTGTAATAGGACATGCATATTGCTGCTGTCTGGCATTCAGTTCACACCCTCAGTGTCGTGTCTGCTACTTTCAATAAAACAGTGGGACCTCCAGTGTATAAATAAGGATTAGCAGTTACTTTATTGAACAATGATAGCCAATGTCTTTTCTTCTTCTTCTTCTTCTTCTTCTTCTGCTTCTTCTTCTTCTTCTTCTTCTTCTTCTAGCTGCTTCCTTTAGGGGTCACCACAGTGGATCATCTGCCTCCATCTCACTCTATCCCTTGCATCTTCCTCTGTGACACCAACCCTCTCCATGCTCTCCTTCACTAGATCCATGAATCTTCTCTGTAGTCTCCCTCTTTTCCTCCTGTCTGGCAGCTCCATCTTCAACATCCTTTGTCCAATATATCCACTATCCCTCTGTACATGTTCAAACCATCTCAGCCTTGCCTCTCTTACTTTGTCTCCAAACTGCTCAACCTGAGCTGTCCCTCTGATATATTCAATTCTAATCCTGTCCTTCCTAGTCAATCCCAACAAGAATCTTAGCATCTTGAACTCTGTCACCTCCAGCAAACCCTTCTGTCTTTCTGTCAGTGCCACCGTCTCCAAACCATAAATCATAGCAGGTCTCCATCTTCCAGGTCCATCTTGTAAATTTTTCCTTTCACTCTAGCTGCTGCCCTTCTGTCACAAATCACCCCTGACACTCATCTCCACCCACTCCACCCTGCCTGCACTCTCTTCTTCACCTCTCTCATGCATTTTCCATTACTTTGGATGGTTGACCCAAGATATTTAAACTCATCTACCTTCACTACCTCTACTCCTTCCATCTTTACCAATAAACCTGCCTCCCTGTCATTCACACTCATGTATAGTCTTGCTTCTACTGACCTTCCTTCCTCTTCTCTTCAGAACATACCTCCACCTCTCCAGGGACCTCATGTACAAAGACTTTTTTTCTATCTTTTCCCAAGACCTAATGTTGCCATCATTTCTGATGAAAAGTGGTCCACAAAACCCAAAGTTATATTCCATTTACATATAAAGTAATATTCTGAGAGTAAATTGCATCTCAAACTGTATGTGTATAAAAGCCAAACAGGATAGTGGTTGCTGGGCTCATGTCACTCAGCACAATTGACAACATATTACAATTTAGAGATTAAATACTCATTAACATTTTTCTGAAACTTGTCCATGTTTGGTGCTGGGGGAAAGATGTAGACTGGGAGAGAATTCCATAATCAACATGCCCTTGTCATAAATGCCCTTTAGGGCAGGATTAAAGGCACCAAGCGCCGGCTGTGAGTTTGCACGTTTATTAAAGCAGAACACAAAACATTCCACAGAACAAGGGCAGGATTCAACAAAGAGAAATAATAAGATGAGGAGCGCTCGTCTGGGACAACAAGAGAAAGCATGGAACACATGCCGGTTGGATACAAAGGATAAACATGAAATATCAAAGGTACAAAGAATCAGAGGAACTTACATTCATACGTAGAGAGTTGAGAGTAGGGTGCTGCACCAGAAAATAGTGCACAGCCCCTTAAATAAGGCTAGAAACAAAATTAAACAAGTGATTGCAGGTGTGGGTACCTGAGTGGGCAGGAGAAAGCAAAGAAACAATTTAGACCAGCTGGGAGTGATGAGAGAGGAGGAAGCGATTGGAGTTGACAGCTGACAGGGCCACGCCCACGCAGAGCAAAACCCCAGAAAGCCACTGACAGCTGTCAACCCTGAGAGAGAGAGAACCAAACAAAATACAAATATAATGGGATGGCAGAAGATAAAGACAAGTAAGCTCAAAAATGTAATTAACAAACTATAATGAACATAAACGGGAAAATAACTCATACTGGATACAATACAGGATAAGTGACAAAGTAACCAATAATAAATGACAGGAAGGCAACTCAAAATGACATCACAGTACAAATATGAAAAAAGGCAGAAAGACTGAGCCCGGCGGAATACCCCTGCACTCAGATCATGACAGAGCCCCCCTCTCATGGGGTGGATACTAGATACCCCAGAATAACATCAAAAGAAAGAACCCCACACACACAAAAAAACCCACCCCGGGTGGGAGGAGGGGGACCCAGACATGAAGGGACCGAACCAAACCAGAAAAATGAAGAAAAACTCTCAGAATTCACATCTCAGCAGAGTCCAGACAACGAGGAAACAACAAAAAACAAAGGCCCCGCTCAGGACCCACACCATGCAAACACCAACCACCTACAGTAGACCCCCTGGACCAAAGAACTGGGCAGTTCAGGTGGGCGGCCAAAGTCCCAGGCCCGGCAGGTGGCATGATGGAAAGAGTCAGGTGACCTACCAGAGAACGTGGGCCACCCAACCCTGCTGCATAGTCTGTTGGGTGGTCTGCCAGAGTTTTTTAGCCACTTGAACAGAAAGGGTGGTCCAGGAGGTGGCTGCCCAACAGGAAGAACCAGTCAGGGGCAAGATGGAGGGGAACCTGAGCACCCACGGAGACTTCTGGCAGGGGTGACTTGAGTTCCTCCAACTGGGCGCTCTCACTCGGTGTGGTCACATCGGAAGAAAAACACAGAGAAAAGACTGGAGAAGAATCACCGGCAGCAGTGGAGCCCGGCGAGGGGAACTTACCCTCCCCACCATGAGCCAGACAAGATTTCTCTGGATCTGCAGATGGAGGAACAGAACAGAGTACTTGCCTGGACTTGAGCTCCACCGCCGTCCAGGACTCCAGTGAGCCTGCTGCGGTGACCCCAGCAGCGGGCATGATGGTGGGTGCAACTTCAGGACCTCCAGTTGAAGCGGCCAATGCAGGTGGCCCATCTGGCATGGCAGCTGAAGGTTGTCTCACTGCTGGCGCCAAGTCCTGCGTAGCTGAAGTCTGGGGATGTTCTGCTGTTGATTCAGGCTTCAGGTTACAGGAATTGCTCTCCCTTCATCTGGGTTGTGGCTGTGGGGCTGGAACCAAGTCCTCCAGGACTGCAGGTTCTTCCATTGACTGGCGGCTCCCTCATGGGACCGGCGGACACTCAAGGGAAATAGGAGGAGAAATGGAGGGTGCAGCTGAGGAGTTAATGTCGGCAGCAGGTGGTGAGAACTCAGCAGGTTGCAGGAACTGAGTTTCACCACCGGGAGTTAGGCAAGATAGTTCTTTATTATTGGAGAATGAATGAAAAAACACTTGCCTTTCTGTCTGGATCGTGATGGAAGCTGCTGCAGGTGAGCCAGATGTTCTCCCTGGAGCGGCGGAGGTCATCTGGTGAGCTTCCGGAGCCCGGGGATGCTGGATCTTCAGCGCAGACTTAGACAATGATAACCCCTGGTCCCGAGGAGTGGAGCCAGGGAATGCCTCACCAATGGCGCTGGGTCCCGCAACGCCAAAACCAGGGAACACTTTCTCATTGGCACTAGCTTCAGGACCCAGAAGGTGCTTCTCTCCCTCACAGGGTGTGGTTGTGGGACCGGACCATGGCCCTTGGGATCCACAGGCCCCTCCGTTGTCCAGCGGCTCCCTCCCAGGACCAGTGGACATTTCAGGGAGACAGAAGAAACAGGTGAGAGGGTGGTCTCAGCAGCAGGTGGTGAAGGCTAAGCCCAATTGAGCCATTGCCACTGAGCTTCATCGTCAGGAATAAGGCAAGACAATTCATTATTGGGAGTTGATAAATGAAAAGGTACTTGCCTTACCTCCCAGGGCTTGGTAGTGGCTGCAGTGGGACCAGACGACGTCTCCTCTGGGGCTGTGACAGTTGTATGGTGAGATAGGTGGAGCACCGGAGTCAGGGGATGCTCTGTCATCGGCTGAGACTCCGTTATGCCTGTTGAAGCTTCCCCCCACTGTTGTAGATATTTGGAAAGGAGCCATGGCTTATATTCCAATATTAACCCCACCTCAGCCTCCAAATCCCACTGGCGTTCCTCCAACTCCTCCGCAGAGGGACTGTCGAGAGGCCCGAGGAGATTGTGCTTGAGCTGGGAGTCTGCGGGCTCTTGCAGGGTCGGAGGGCCAGCTGGTGGTGCGGGCCATTGCTCAGAAGGAGGAGCTGGTGCTGCAGCAGGATGACGGTGATGGTTTTGGCACTTCCACACCTGGGGCCGCTTGCTCAAGAGTCCTGGTTGCGCTGCAGGGGAGTCCCTCACCTGCTTGCTGAGATGCTGCTGGGAGTCAACCACCATGGTGAGGAGAGCGGTAAGGCCCGGACAACTCCAGAGACTGAGACATGACTCGATCAGCCAGGCTGCACTGTCCATAGACCCCAAAACGACTTCGGGAGTGTGGGTGGCTCGAGCCTTTGAGGCAAAATCCACAATGAGTTCCGCCATGCCCCCCTCCTCCTCACTTAATCCAAAAACTCAGAAGTCCATGGTGAATCTCACACCAGAACCTCCGGACAAAAACAAAAAATGTGGGAGGGAAAAAACAAAAGAGCAAACTCATAGCTGCTGGTGGCCCACACTGGCAGCACCCTTCTGTCATAAATGCCCTTTAGGGCAGGATTAAAGGCACCAAACGCCGGCTGTGAGTTTGCACGTTTATTAAAGCAGAACACAAAACACTCCACAGAACGAGGGCAGGATTCAACAAAGAGAAATAATAAGATGAGGAGCGCTCGTCTGGGACAATAAGAGAAAGTGTGGAACACACGCCGGTTGGATACAAAGGATAAACATGAAATATCAAAGGTACCGTACAAAGAATCAGAGGAACTTACATTCATACGTAGAGAGTTGAGAGTAGGGTGCTGCACCGGAAAATAGTGCACAGCCCCTTAAATAAGGCTAGAAACAAAATGAAACAAGTGGTCGCAGGTGTGGGTACCTGAGCAGGCAGGAGAAAGCAAAGAAACAATTTAGACCAGCTGGGAGTGATGAGAGAGGAGGGAGTGATTAGAGTTGACAGCTGACAGGGCCACACCCACATAGAGCAAAACCCCAGAAAGCCACTGACAGCTGTCAATCCCGAGAGAGAGAACCAAACAAAATACAAATATAATGGGATGGAAGAAGATAAAGACAAGTAAGCTCAAAAATGTAATTAACAAACTATAATGAACATAAATGGGAAAATAACTCATACTGGGATACAATACAGGATATGTGACAAAGTAACCAAGGATAAATGACAGGAAGGCAACTCAAAATGACAACATAGTACAAATATGAAAAAAGGCAGAAAGACTGAGCCCAGAGGAATCCCCCTCCTCCCACTCAGACTGTAACAGCCCTAGGTATGTACAAAGATTGATGAAGATGTGTGCAAGATCTAGGTATGGTTACACAGTAAGGATGTGGAGTAATAGATGATCTTGTCGTCCAGGAACTTGAGGACACTGGTGGTGGTGGTGGTGGTGGTGGGGGATAATACCCAGCTCCAAGGATGGCATAAAGAAGAAATGTCTGTAGAAAGAGTTGCTACATCCCATCTATGCATGCTCCAAGGAGTAAATACCAGCTTTGATAGGATCATTGATTCTCAAGAGGCGCAGGGCTTTCCGCTCAAATCTGTCGAGAAGACCAAGAGCGGTGCCACCCACTCCACTCCAGATGGGTGATGCATATTTCATAAGTAACTTTGGCCTTGAGAGGGAGAAGGTCCCTTGACCTGTTGCGGACGAAGAGCTGCTTTGCAGTTTTCCTGGCAAGACTTGTGACATACGGAGTCCAAGTAAGAGTGTTGGTGATGACTACCCCAAGTAGAGTGATGGTCCTGGTAGGCTTTAGCTGGTTGTCCATGAAATAGAAAGGAAGATGTGTCTTGTCACGTTTTCTGCTGACTATCATTTTCTCTGTCTTGCTTGCATTGAAAATAATGCACCAGTCAGATGCCCACTTCTCAATTGCATACAAGTCCCATTGTAGGCTATCGGTGCAAATTGTGTGGTGTGCAGGATTTTTTTATGGCTGCATGGAGAGTAGAATCAGCAGCAAAGACGTGAAGGTCATTGTCAAGATGTGAAGCGAGATCGTCTATAAACATGAGAAATAAGGGCCCACAAGGACGCTGCCTTATGGCACACCAGCAGATAGTGCTTAAGGAGTGGAGAGAAATCCATCTAGAACAACAGCCTGCTGCCGATCAACTAAAAATGAAGATATCCAGCTATGTATGTCTCCACAGATGCCAAAGGTGGTGAGCTTGGTCAGCAGTCCACGATGCCACACACGGTGCTTTCTTGATATCTAGTACAACTCTCACTTTTTGTTGGGTATCCAGGCAATCATTCCACGACTAAGTGATGTAGGAAAGCATGCCTACAGTAGACCTTTTCTTGTGGAACCCATACTAAGTATCACTGAGAAGTTGGTGTTTGTCCAGATGTTCACGGATATGGTCACTGATAATGCAATCCACTTGTGTGGATTTCCCACTGAAAGATGATGTATGTTTAAATCAAGAAAATGGCATAAGCACAAAAAAAATCCAGATGTATGAAACAGTGCATATGCAGGAATCCAAGCATATTTCCTTTGTACATCTCAATCTACCTAGAATTGAGCGCACATGAGGGAATACCAGACTCCTCCCTTGACACGCCTGTATTTGAATATGCAAATAGATGTAAATATGCCCCGCATGTGAGATTCTCCTCACTGCAGGATCATAAATCAAGTCTACTTGTGGGAAGAAGAGGAACTTCACATATATAATGACTTCAGTTAACATAGTGTAAAAATATAATTTTATCTTTATTGTATTTTTGATTTAGAAAGTCGAAAATATATACTGTACCATTCTAGGGATTGCAACTACAAGGGGCTGATGGGAAATGATTAATGTCTAAATATAAGCATGTTCTCTTTAAGCAAATTATTTGGAAATAAGTTAAATGATCAGTTACTGTGCTAAGGTTATTCTGTTGAGATTTTCTTTTGTAGTAATTTTTATGTCAGCACCATCAGTGTGAGTGCTGTTGTGAGAAGAGAAGAAACTCAGTCAAAGATGACTGCTGGTTTCATCATTAAAGTCTGTTGAACCTCCTTTTAAAAGCTAGTGATGCTACAATATGACAGAAACACAAACAAATAGGGTAACAGTGTGCAAGCACAAATAATTCTTGAGTTGTAGGAAATTTATACAATTAAAAAAAGATACAGAAAGTTGAAAAATATTAATTAAAATTAAAGGAAAAAGTGTGTAAACATGAATAATTCACAACTTGAGTAGAAAAGCATGTATAAAACAAAAATAAAAAATACAAGTTGAAAGAATAAATATTAATTTTTATGTATATTTTCAACTTTCTGTATCCTTGTTATTTTTTGTTTTATACTATTCCAGATTTGTGAATTGTTTCCATACTTTTCTATTTATTTATCTTTATTTTAATGTATGTTTTCATCTTTTGTATTTTTTAAAATTGTAGATTTATACATTTTCAACAATGTAAGACTTGTGAATTATTCTTGTTTTCACATTTTTGTTCATGTGTCTCTGATGTGTACAACAATTGTTTTCACATCACTAACAGTTTCCCAGCATCACCCCTGTGTCGCCAACAGACCAATAACTGTGGAAACGTGCATATGGCAGCCATGAAGTTCGCATGGGGCTGCACACATTTCCACGGTCATTTCATTCTTGATACATCTGAAATTTTGTGTGGAAAAGGACGTACGCCATGTTTTTGTGCGTAAGTACCCTTTGTACATGAGGTTCTCTTCCACCTAACCCCTACTCTCACTACAGATCACAATACTGTCTGAACACATCATGGTCCACGGAGACACCTGCCACGGAGACTGCTTCTGTTAGCCTGTCCATCACCATCGCAAACAAGAAGGGGCTCAGAGCTGATCCCTGATAAAATCCTACCCCCACCTTGAATCCATCTGTTAGTCCTACAGCACACCTCACCACCATTGTGCTGTGCTGACATTTTGTGCCAGCCTATGTCTTTTCACACATTGCAAATTCATCCCATGGGCTGGTTTGGACCCTCTGGCGGGTTGGTTTTGGGTCGCGGACTATATGTTTATCACCCCTGCCTTAGAGTGTCTCTTTAGTTGGAGTGACATCCAGAGTCACATCTTACCACATTAATGTGGATGTTCCATTAGGGATACAGGGCATGTTTGGCCATGGTTTGAGCCTTGCTACAGAAGGAACAACTGTCATTCCTTTACTTGAAGGTTGTCACAAGTTATCATGCCAGGAAGCCACAAAACCCCCTAACTGCATTTTGTTAAAGCCCTTCTAGTGTGCCTACTGAACTGTATTATGGCCCTTTTCCACTTGTACCTATTTGGCTCTACTCACTTCGACTAGGCACTTTGTAGGCTTTTCCAGTAGTACCTGGTATCAGCTTCCAGGTACTTTTTTCGTACACATTTGATTCAAATTCCAAGCGAGCTGAGTTGAGCTGAAAATGTGATGTCAACAGACTGCAGACCACTGATTGGTCAGGGCATAGCGTCATGAGAGTGACGTCTTCAACAGAATCTCCAGCCACTATTTGCAAAGATTCGTCCGTGAGCCAGCAAGCAAGCATCAGTATAAACAACAACGATAGAATGGCTTCACAGAAACCAACACCGTGGTTTAGCAGACTTTTCTGTGCCTTTGGCTGATGAGAGAATCCAGAAGGAAATAGATGGAGCCACCCGAAATGCATTTATGGCCACCGACCAGCAAATAACGGGAACACCCGAACACGGCAGTTGAAAGCTGTGATATTAGGTTATTGAGGATGGTGAGTGATGTGATATGATGTGATACTATGCATCTTTTACGTTATTTATCAGAGTGGTGGAAAGCTCACTTTGAATAAACAACACCATTGTCTCCTTTATGCAGACAATGAGCTAGCTAGTTAGCCATCAATGCTAACTCCGGTTTAAAAAACTCAGACTAAATCCTGGTTAAAAAGGTGTTTTTTTTTACATGTTGCACTTCCGTGCTGTGCATGTACTTAAGTTGTGTGTATTTTCGTTCTAGAGTCTGACCAGCATCTGCTTTGACACTGCAAGGCAGCACGGCACAGCAATGTGTTATGACTGGTAAGTTGCACACTGTTACATCTGTAAATCAGTAGTAATATGGTGGCCTGGGATTTACCGGGGATTAGAAGGGGCTGGCGAACCACACTTCCGGTGGTGACGCTGGCTGGGGTATAAAAGGCCAGGGGCGGAAGGGGTAGTCCTCTTTCATCATAGACGCCTGGACCTTGAGTGCTGTAGCCTACTGCTGTGTGACTGGTGTATTGTTTGTGAGTTAATAATAAAGGATATAAACTGCCTTCCGCCCTGCTCATCACTTCAGTAATTATAGACACAACACACACCCCGTTGTTTTTTAGTAGTGGTGGACAAAAAAGTACTCAAATCCTTTGCTTTTTAAGTTAAAGTATACAGTAGATAAAGTGCCAAAACTAAAGTAGCACAATTTCCACAATTTCCAAGGTTGTCATAGCCAGGAGCGGCACTGGGGTTAAGCTCCCAGTGCTCATAAAATGCTCCTTATGGCATGCGTCTCGAAAAGCCTCTGACAACTAAGTCCAACTCCTAGCCTGCCCGTGTGGTTTAGTCTCTAAGCCCGGCGGAAATGCTTTTACTAATAGGAGAAGGGGCGAGGGTGGATCTCTGGCGCCTTAAAACCAGATGCTTCGGGTAGATGGTGGCTCGTCAACCTGGGAAGGTAGCCCATCTAGGGGAAGGTAAACCCTGATTTCAAACCTCCGCTGCCTTGCAGCACACCCGGTCATGGGAAAGGCTTCGGGAGTCAACCCTGAGGAAAAATCCGGAGTCGGAGCCCCTAAGGCAGTTCTCTGTTGTGCTCAACATCGTTCTGGCAGCTCCTGCGACGGCGCTGGTGCCAAACTATAGCAGCCCTGCTGTTCCTTTGGATTCATCAGTGACGTGGAGAGGGGGGACATGCTGCATGGGTGACATCTTGTCCTCCATATCTTCCTGCCCAGGCTTGAATCCTACCAACGCCCAACGCTGGAAGGTAGAACACCGGTGCACATCAGCCTGTTCAGCCACAGGCGGTGCTGTTCCAGCAGAGTAGACGTTTAGGATTCTCTTTCATGGTCATCATAGACCGACGGAGGCCGCCGCCGACGACAATTTCCAATTAATATGAAAGGGACTGAACTGAGATTTATTTGATTGTGTGAATATTAATTACAGAATAATTGAAAATGAATGGCACATCCAATATTAGCCATTGTTAAATAAACCGCTTGTTTATTTTTTTTGTCAGATGACTTGTGTGATCTTTTATGATTTATATTCATAATGGTGTATCTTGCACTTTGGGGAATGGGAGTTGCTCAGTCACCGTTATAATTTAGTTTATATGTGTAGTTTATAGTCTATCGTCAATAAACTCATGCAGTAACAGGACACATTACAAATATTTGAGACCCATTGTACTGCTTCCTTTTATATTTTAGCAATACAAGTACAAAACACCACCCACACTTGAAGCCAGGGCAAGAAGAGACACAGTGGTGACAGAGCTGTGGCTAAACTTTTATTGATAAAAATGACATATTCTGACTGAGCGACTCCATACTCGGGCATGCACACCCTCAGTTAAAGTACTAGATTCCATTCAACTGAAGGTATTAACTCATTCTGATTGCTGAGGCCACAGGAAAAATGATTTTAAACATAACCCAGCCCTTGTAAAATCTACTTTACTGAAGCGCAGTTACATGAAAATTGTGGTTAAATACAACAACAAAGTACTTTATTGTCACATTCCACCACTGGCTTTTAGCAACAAGTGTATTTCCCAAATATGTTTTAAACTTGTTTTAATTAACCACCACCCACTTCTGTCTTTCATCTAGGCAAGAGGAAAATGATCCACCCAAACTGGACCTTGCGTCACTATTTACAGAGATGTAGGCTGAAGATCTGCTGAACCGGGACCAGTGTGAGCGGCACATCCAGTCGCTTCTCAGTGAGGCAGCGTGGCCGGCATGTGTGACCCATTCTAAGTTTTTTTTTTCCCCCACAATTTAGAGTTTGAATTTTGCACATACTAAATAATCTGGATTTTGCTGCTGATTGTAATAAACAATTTCATGATGTATGTGTTGGCATCGTGATTTTCTATTTTGTCTGTTAAGACACCAGTGGGAAAAGAGTCAACAGTACAAACAATTTATCAGTGACGTTGAAAATAATGGCTCATTTTTAAGAAAAAGTAACCAAAAACAACTATTTTATTTACTGAAGACTGTACTGTTGGATGTGCCAGTGCAGAAGACACTGCACACTTTAGTGATAGTACCAGTATATGGAGGAATTCTGGGCCATATTAGCATCTGTATTTCCTAATAATGGGTTAGGGCAGAGGTGTCCAATCATGTGCCATGGAGGGCCAAGACCCTGCAGGCTTTACCTCCAACCAGTGTCTTCAACAGCAGGTTCCACTGAATTTCTTCCCACTGACTGCTGATCAGTGAAAATACCTGCTGAAGACACTGGGTAGAAGAGAGAACCTGCAGGGTCTTGACCCTCCATGGCACATAATTGGACACCCCTGGATTAGGGTTTAATGGGATTTAACATTTTATCACAAACTGCTTTATGGTTCATAATTTTGTTGACAGACTTACACCAAACCAAAAGTGATTTCTCAAACTGCTGGATTGTTCTTAGACAGCTTTTCCAATCTTTTAGTATTTAATTTATGCCACTTGGTGGTAACCTTCACAAATAAAACAAAAGTGGAGACACATCTGCAAAAAGTACAAAGGTTTATTGTCAAACTTCCCATTGCAATACTAAATGAATATATTTATAGTACATTGTTGATGCAGAGAATATATATTTATACAGTATCTACATGTATCTATCCAGGAAATCCAAGTATTTTCCATGTAACCTTGCGACTGTATTACTTTAATTGCTTTTAATCCTAGATCAAGTTTGTTTTGGCTTAAAAATGCATCATAATTGTTAAATATATCTTATTATGCCTAACTCAGTACTGTTTACCTGTTGAAATATATATTTTACGGCTAATATAACCCCATAACTACAATATGGCACCTGGAAGTCAATTTTTGGCAGCTGATCACTTTTTTCCACGACACCATCAGTGCTGCTGGAGCAGGTACATCCCATGATGTCTCAACAGTCTCTCCATGATTTTCACACAGATCAGAGCAATTTGTTGCACAGGAAGCTAAACATTTCTACAGACATTCTGAAATTCTGTAACCACTGAGCGCTTGTGAAGCTGGGGTGACATCAGTGAGAGGCTGTGTTGAACGCCCAGACCCACGGTTTGAAGCGGTAATTTTGCCACAAAAGAGCCATCTGAAACACACACACAGAGAATACATATTTTCGTACCTAATAGTGATAACTTGCCGACATTACAATGTAGTACGGTGGACTTAAAGCAAACTAGTATTAGCAATCATTAGCTTACCTTCATATATGATCTAGTTTGTACCTTCATGTCTTCGGTTTTATGGCTCTATGGCCCCCTTAACGCTCCAGTACTTTTCCAGAGTGTTTCATCTCGCTGCCTGTACCCTTCTCTGGCTCTCCTTTTTTGCCTTTACTCTGACAAAAAGCCAGAGACTGAGCAGCTGCCTCGTAATCCACCATCTTGTGTTTTGCTTGTGTTGTGTGTTTTACGTCACTGGAGTGTGGCGCCACCTTGCTGTAAAAAATCCCACCCACCCCAGGCGGTACTCAGCTGTAATGGAAACAAAAGCGAACTGAGTCGAGTAAAGCTGTGTTGAAGTGAGTAGGGCTATATAGGTCCTAGTGAAAAGGGGCTTGAGTGACACAGTCTGCTCAATGTAGCAGCAGAAAATGTCTGTCTATAAACAGAGTATTGGTGTGGACAAGACAACTTGCCACTGGAACTGATCTGTGTCTTCAATGCAGAAATTGTGAATTGACTTTCTGATTTTGGTGATTACAATTTACTTTGTTATGAATTATGATTATTATGACTGAAATGAACTGTATAATATATCAAGTTTATAAAATTTGTGACCACTAGGAGACATGGCTCAGAATGCACTCAAGATAAGATGTTCCTTTATTGACTTTACAAGTCATAACAATGGCATTGTGCTATATGATAAAACTGGACATTTACAAGTGGACTTTTACTGTGCAGTCTAAATACAGCTGTGCAACAGCATTCATGCTTAGTCAGCATCTTGGTATGCCTTGCTGTGAAGTGGATGAATTATCTTTCAAACGGCAAATACTCTTCAGCACGGACGTTAGAAAATGCGTTTTGTTTGCATTCAAAACCACTTGGGGTTTTGACGTTAACTTAAAAAAATAAAGAAAAATTAACTGGTGTAATCTTCAATAAAAAAATGTAAATGAATGGATGAAATTGGTATTTCACCTCCTGTTGAACTTCTAATTTTAACCACTCCAAAAAGAATGAGCAGTTGATAACTTCAATGGTAGGTTTATTTTAAAGGTGAAATATATTAACAAAACAATCAAGTCAATGCATTGGAGAATACAGTCATGAGCTTGTTTGCACTTTATTAAGAGAACTATCTGATCCTTAACCAACAAGAATTGGTGCGTCACAGTTACTTGATCAATTTGTTGAATAACCTTTAACCTTTATGTACATGTTGAATGTCATCACCATGAAAGAGACCCCAAGGATATTAGAGACAAGACTGCTGACCAACAGCACATAAAATGGATGAACCACACTCTGAAATATAACCTTGCAAACTTTTGGTACATCAGAAACTCACTTACTGTAAAAGGATCAAAAATCTCTCTGAATGCCATGATTTTGATACATTTCTCCTACTGCATCTCATGCTGGTCATAAGCCAATAGTATGACTCTGAAACCCTTGGAATAAATTCTGAATAAGACACGACAGAATCACCATTGTGGTATTCTTGCCAAACACAAGATGATAGCTTTGAAAACACATGATGATGAGCTTTGAAAATATCTGATCAGACCTAAATGAAACAGTCATTGTCACCCCTGACAGACTGCTTGTCATGGTCCGCTCTGCTCATCACCGTCAGCTGCGCTCCCACCTGGTCCTCATCAGGCACCGCCTATATCTACCACTCTGGCCTTTGGGATAGTGCGGAGATGTCTCACTGCGCTCCAGGAGAGCTACATCACCGTTCCTTGCCTTCTACCTACGCTATAGCCAGCGCTCGTCTTCTGTTTCGTCCAAGAAGCCGTCCAGCCTGCCACGTAAGCGCTCATTCCTATTCACCTTGTGAATCAGTTCCTCTGTGCACAGGTGGCGTCCTTGGCGGCGGAATCCCAGCCTCCTCCTCCCAGGCGGCGGAGCATTCATCCTACCTACTCCCCTCCACCTGCACGTTAACTCATCTGCAGGAGTCACTCCACCACCTGAAGAGCACTGTCTTCCTGGCCACAGCTGTCACGCTGAACTGGAGCTCGCTACCATCTGTTCCCACAGTAAGTTCAGTGTAGCTGTTAAACTCCAGAAGTGACCCCCAGTAAATTCCATCTCCTTGTGTGTCTCCAGGGTTGCCAGGCTGTACGGTGTCTCGCTCAGTTCCTGGCAGTTCCAGACTACACTCACACCACATTCTCACAAACCTGGTTGTTAATAAACTTGATTGTATCGATTTGGAGTCTGTGTGTCGTCACTGGGTCATTGAACTATGTCAGTACATCTCTGTCAGAGCAACCCAGCTGACAGCGCCTTGGTGCGCCGTGTCAACCATATGGAGATCCGAATCGATCAATTGGTTTATCAGCAGCAGGTCATTATGAGCCAATTAACCCATGTTACTGATCGGTTAGACCGATTATCTAACTCTCAGCCCTTTTCCCAGGCCTTATCGCCTTCCAGCAGCTCCTCGGCTCCCGCTAGCTTCCTGGCAAACCAGCTCAAGCAGGCCTCTCTGGCTCATCTCACTTCCGTTCCGACTCCCATCTATTTTAGTGGTAAGTTGGGTGAAGCCCAGGGGTTTATTATGCAATGTGAGGTGGTTTTCCAGCGGGTGCCAGATGACTTTCCCTCCGACCACAGTAAGATCCGTTACGTTGTTAACCTGTTGGAGGGGAGTGCACTAGCTTGGGCATACGCAGTAATGGCTAGGGCTAATTACTCGAGCCTCACTTTCAGCCAATTTATCGGCAAATTTTATGAGGTTTTTGACCATTCTGACAGGGACAGCGTTCTCACCACCCGCTTACTTAACCTAAGACAAGGGTCCAAGACTGTAGCTGACTATGCTATTGATTTCCGGGTGGTGGCTACGAAGTGGGTTGGGAGGACGTCGCTCTTTGCAGTATTTTTATTAGAATCAGAATCAGAATCAGAATCAGAATCAGAATCAGAATCAGGTTTATTGCCATTGTTCATGTAGTACACAAACTAGGAATTTGTCTCGGTACAATGCTGCAACATTAAACATGATAAGATAAGAGAAATAAACTATACATGTAATAAAGTGTAGGATAAGATTAAGTGATACTGGTCAACAGTTAAAATATATATTAGCCAGCAGCAGATACTGTGGAGAACTATATAGTGCAGTCGGTAATGCAGGAAGAAAACAGTGATGATTGACATGAGAAGCCTCATGGTCCTCATGGTAGAAGCCTCTGTCCTAGCCTTCGGGACGAATTAGCCCCGTTGGAGAAGCCGACTAAGTTGTCCCAATTAATCTCCCTAGCCATTAGCTTGGATAACAGACTTAGGGAGCGAGCGGCTGCACGTAGGGGCTATGGGCAATCTGAGGAACCGTTTTGTCACACCCCACAGTCCTCGTGTTTAGCTCTACCATCTACTGAACCCTCGGGCCCCTCGGAACCCATGACGGTAGGACACTCTAGATTATCCACGGCTGAGAAACAGCGGCGCCGTGAGCGGGGGTTGTGCCTCTATTGTGGGAGGGAGGAGCATGAGATCAAGTCCTGTCAGTTTTGGCCCAAAAGGGGGAGTCCGTGCGTCGCAGTAGGGGGACTCACGGACTCATTCCGGCCTAATCCCCTATCTCAGTTACTGTTACCCATTAGATTCATTCATAAGCACAGTGAAATTCCCACTCAGGCTTTAGTGGACTCTGGGGCTGAGCAGAGCTTTGTTTCCAGAGACCTGGCAACCTGGTTGGGCCTCCACTGCCAACCCCTTAAGTCTTCGCTACAACTGATCGCATTGTCCAACGCTCCTATGGCTACTGTGTCCCAGAGGACTGCCCCTGTGTCAGTTATTATCTCCGGAAATCATCGTGAGGAACTGTCTTTCCTGGTTTTGCCTGTCTCGTCGTCTCCGGTCATCCTGGGCTACCCTTGGCTTCGTGTCCACAATCCAACGATTGAATGGAGTTCAGAGAGTATTAAGTCTTGGAGTTCATTTTGTCTCAGCGCATGCCTTCAGTCAGCTGCATGTTCCCCTTCTGTGACCCTAGGGGTTCCTTCCGCTCCCCCTCCTGACCTGTCTAAAATGCCCCCTGAATATCATGACCTTGGAACCGTGTTCAGCAAGTCCCAGGCCCTGTCCCTTCCTCCCCACCGGCCGTACAATTGTGCCATAAATCTTCGACTGGGGGCTCCACTCCTGTCCAGCCGGCTGTATAGCCTTTCCCCGCCGGAGCGGGGCTGCCATGGACGCGTATATCAAGGAGTCCCTGAGTTCGGGCATTATCCGCCCATCCTCTTTGGCGGTGGAGGCGGGTTTCTTCTTTGTGGGAAAAAAGGATGGGTCACTGAGACCATGCATCGACTTCAGGGAACTGAACAATATCACTGTCAAAGATGAATACACCCTCCCATTACTCAACTCTGCCTTTTGACTGTCTCCAAGGGGCGTCCTTTTTCACTAAACTGGATCTGCGGAACGCCTACCATCTGGTGCAGATCCGTGAGGGGGACGAATGGAAGACAGGTTTCCGAACCCTTAGTGGTCACTTTGAGTATCTCGTGATGCCATTTGGGCTAACCAATGCGCCTGCTGTCTTCCAGAGGCTTATTAACGACGTCCTGAGAGACTTTTTGAATGTGTTGATGTTTGTGTATTTGGATGACATTCTAATCTTCTCCCATTCCCTAGATGAGCACCGAATACACGTCAGACGTGTTCTGCAGTGGCTGTTGGAGAATCAGTTGTTCGTTAAAGCTGAGAAATGTGAGTTTCACACCTCCAAGACATCCTTTCTGGGCTTTATCATCTCACACAAGGAGATCCTCCCAGACCCGGGCAAAATCAAGGCGGTGGTGGAGTGGCCGGTTCCATCCTCCAGGAAGCAGCTCCAGCAGTTCCTGGGGTTCGCCAACTTCTACCGCCGGTTTATTAAGAACTACAGCTGCCTGGCTCTTCCTCTGATGCGCCTCATCTTTTCTAAGGTTCCCTTCCGGTGGTCGGAGGAGGCGTCTTTGGCCTTTTCGAACCTCAAGGAGCAGTTGTCCCAGTCCCCTATTCTGGCTCAGGTGGATCCGGATCTACAGTGCCTTGTGGAAGTGGATGCCTCAGATTCGGGGGTGGGGGCTGCCCTTTCCCAGCACTCCCCGGCGGATGGCAAGGTCTGTCCATGCACTTTCTTCTCCCGTCGACTGTCACCGGCTGAGCGTAATTACAGCATCTGCAACAGGGAATTGCTGGCTGTGAAACTGGCACTGGAGGAGTGGAGCCACTGGTTGGAGGGGTCCTCACAGCTGTTTGTGGTTTGGACGGATCACCGTAACCTGGAGTACCTCAGGATGGCCAAGTGCCTGAATGCCCACCAGGCCCGCTGGTCCCTGTTTTTTGGCCGGTTTAATTTCACCATCACATATTGCCCTGGGTCGAAAAACACCAAGCCAGACGCCCTGTCCAGGCAATTCGCCACGGACATGCCGGAGCCCGAAGACCACCCTGTTCTCCCTGCCTCTTGTGTCTTGGGCGTCGTCTCGTGGGGGATCAAGGAGAAGGTTCTGAAGGCCCAGGAGACGGAAAGAGATCCGGGTGGGGTGCCAGCAGGGAAACTGTTTGTTCCTTCGTCCATCCGGGGTGATGTCATTCAATGGGCTCACTCCTCCAAGTTCACCTGCCACCTGGGGAGACGACGGACGGAGGAGTTGCTGCAATGCTCGTTCTGGTGGCCCTCCCTCCAAAGGGACATTGGGGAGTATATCTGGGCCTGTCCCCAATGTGCCACCGGCAAAACCCCATCGTCCCCACCGGCTGGATTACTTCATCCCCTCCTGATCCCCGGCAGGCCCTGGTCCCATGTGGCGTTGGATTTCATCACTGGCCTCCCTCCCTCCAACAACCATACTGTGGTCCTCACCCTAGTTGACAAATTCTCCAAAGCGGCCCATTTCGTTCCCCTTCCGGGTCTGCCCTTGGCCAAGGAGACTTCCGATCTTGTGGTTCAACATGTGGTGAGGTTTCATGGGATCCCCCTGGACATTGTTTCAGATCAGGGGCCCCAATTTGTTTCCCAGGTATGGAGATTGTTTTGCAGTGCCCTTTGGGCTACGGTGAGCCTGTCATAGGGATACCATCCGCAATCCAATGGCCAGTGCGAATGAGCCAACCAGGACCTGGAGGCTGCGCTGCGCTGTGTGGCAGCTACCAACTCAACAGCTTGGAGCTCCTTCCTACCTTGGATCAAGTACGCCCACAACTCGACGGTGTCCTCGGCTATAGGTATGCCCCCTTTTCAAGCCTCGCTTGGGTATTCTCCTCCCTTGTTTCCAGAAGAGGAGGGTGACATCGCTGTTCCTTCAGTCCGGGCACATCTGAGGTGCTGTCGACGTATGTGGAGGGCGACCCGGGCCGCACTACAGTGCACAGCGGAGCGCAACACCGCAGTGGCCAACCGCCGTAGGACTCCAGCCCCAGCGTACCAGGTAGGCCACCAGGTATGGCTCTCAACCAAAAACATTAATCTGAAGGCTGAGCGCAAGAAGATGCAGCAGTGGTTCATTGGACCCTTCGCTGTATCCCTCATTATCAATTTTGTTTCTGTACGTCTTGATCTCCCCCCCTCCCTCTGCATATGCCCTACGTTCCATGTCTCACAGATCAAGCCTGTGTCTTCCAGCCCCCTGTGTCCCCCCCCAGGCCACCACCTCCTCCGTGGATGATTGACGGCAGCCCGGCCTGGACCGTGACTGCTATCCTGGATGTCCATCGTCATGGCCGTGGATTGCAATACCTGGTGGACTGGGAGGGCTATGGCCCGGAGGCCAGGTCCTGGGTGCATCCTGACTTCATCCTCGATAAGGATCTCATCAGGGAGTTCCATTGGATGCATCCAGGGAGGCTGGAGCAACTGCCAAGAGGCGCTTGTCGGGGAGGGAGTACTGTCAGGGTCCGCTCTGCTCATCACCGTCAGCTGCGCTCCCACCTGGTCCTCATCAGGCGCCACCTATATCTACCGCTCTGGTCTTTGGGATAGTGCGGAGATGTCTCACTGCGCTCCAGGAGAGCTACATCACTGTTCCTTGCCTTTTACCTACACTACAGCCAGCGCTCGTCTTCTGCCTCGTCCAAGAAGCCATCCAGCCTGCCACATAAGCGCTCATTCCTACTCACCTTGTGAATCAGTTCCCCTGTACACAGGCGGCGTCCTTGGCGGCGGAATCCCAGCCTCCTCCTCCCAGGCGGCGGATCATTCATCCTACCTACTCACCTCCACCTGCACGTTAACTCATCTGCCGGAGTCACTCCACCACCTGAAGAGCACTGTCTTCCTGGCCACAGCTGTCATGCTGAACTGGAGCTCGCTACCATCTGTTCCCACAGTAAGTTCAGTGTAACTGTTAAACTCCAGAAGTGACGCCAGTAAATTCCATCTCTTTGTGCGTCTCCAGGGTTGCCAGGCTGTACGGTGTCTCACTCAGTTCCCGGCAGTTCCAGACTACACTCACACCACACTCTCACAAACCTGGTTGTTAATAAACTTGATTGTATCGATTCGGAGTCTGTGTGTCGTCACTGGGTCATTGAACTATGTCACTGCTATGATGATGATGATGATGATGATGATGCAAATATACTGTTGGTTTTCAAAATTATTCATGGCTCTACACCCCCCCAACCCTTTGAGTGTGAGAATTTGCGTGCCCCTAGTGGCAGAGCACGGCGCTGCGCCTGTCATCTCACTCTGTCATTGCCGACTGCATTGGGGATTTGTACTGATTTGTACTGATCTGCCAGTTTCAGAAGGTGGCAGACATGCCTTGGAGGACTCAGTGGATTACACGTAGTACACCAAAGAAGAAGAACTCCTCCTTTCCTTTTCCTGTATTCCCTTCTTTTAGCTCAGAAAGCTAATATGGCAGCTATTGGTCATCGTCACCATCACTTAGATGGCTTTGTACACGGAAAATAGCCGCTGGATACAAGCAAAATTTATGTGGGATAATCATAAGACTTTGTAGATGTGGTAGAAAGCGTAAGTGACTGACAGAATGCAAAATAACGACCACGATGGGTGAAAGCGCAGTGACCACGGCAGAGAGCGAGTCCCGTTAGCCGTCGGTAAATGACTTATTTCCGTTTTTTTTTTTAATATTGTACTGATTTCTTGTTCATATACTTTGAAGATAAGATGATGAGGTACCTCTGTACAAAAAACGGTGTCAAAAGACTGAACCATTCTTTGTGTAAATATGTCCAAAGTCCAGTTTTGATTGAGTTATGGAATTTAAAGAGGTGCTGTGACATTATGCAAATTAGATGTGCAAATTTATTACTATCTGAAACTTTGGATCATATTTTACCTCTTTCTAATTGACAGTAAGTCATTATCTCTTACCACTTTCAAGCTATAGCCTTGGAAATCTGAACTATTTGATTGACAAAACATATTTACCACTCTTGACCACTGGGGGTATGTTGCAGTTCTGCACCATACACACTCAAAGGGTTAACTGCAACTTGTATCATAGTGTCCACACTGACAACCCATACAACAACCACATTCAGTAATGTCCAACTACCGTTCTGGCGGGAGCGCCACCCAAATATATAGAAATGGGGCGCACCTCATGATGTCATATTCCAGTGACTACGGAAGCCCAATTGGTTCATACAGATACCCCTGTTACAGTTAGTATTATTATTATTATCATTATTATCAAATAATAATGTAATTGCATCAATATAATTACAGATCCACTGGTATGTTTACTATTGCTATGTGCTGCTATCCCTTTGCTGCTGCAGTCCTGTAATTTCCCCATTGTGGAGCTAATAGAGGTTTTTCTTATCTTTTCTTATCATATCTTATCTTATGTAGCCCGCATGTAAAATCACAGTAGGACTGCTGTACATCAAATGACTAGCAGATGTCAGTACTCCCAACGGAGTTGTTAAATGGGGCTTCGTGTAATCAGCGTTTGAGCGAAGCTATTGGCCAGAAAGATCCGCCACATTCACGGGGCTTCATCACACCATCATTAATCCTAAAATATAAAGAGTTAGAAGACTGATGAGAGTTTTGGATCAAAATTCTTACAGTTTTCAGCGTTGGGAGAAAAGTGAGGAGGAATGCACAAGCACTCATCAGGTTGGCACACAGGAGGTGAGAGTACACCAAGTTGCTGGCGTGAGAGAAAGGGGAACCACCCGCTTATAAAGGCTGCAGCTGATGGGAGTCAGGTGGTGAGTTAAAAGCAGCTTAACACAGTCAGGTAATCAGCATGGGGAAAAAGTGTGCACAAACCTGAGACACTACAACCGGCATCTAAAGTACAGCGTGTAAACTTTTTTTGGTAAACTGAACTGTGAAATTTAATGCATGAAGTCCTAATTTTGCTTTCATTGTTATATATGTAATCACTCTGAACTAAAAGTTTTTATATTTTCTTTGTATGTATATATATATATATACAGTATAGTCATCTTCTTCTGCTTAATCCTTTTCGGGTCGCGGGGGGGCTGGAGCCTATCCCAGCATCTTTGGGTGAGAGGCAGGGTACACCCTGGATA
This sequence comes from Pholidichthys leucotaenia, assembly GCA_020510985.1. Taxonomy (NCBI): domain Eukaryota; kingdom Metazoa; phylum Chordata; class Actinopteri; order Cichliformes; family Pholidichthyidae; genus Pholidichthys; species Pholidichthys leucotaenia. The sequence goes on along the minus strand of CM035846.1, from coordinate 140,105,549 downwards.
GATCGCCAGTCCGTCGCAGGGCCAGCACAGAGAGACAGACAACCATTCACTCTCACAGTCATACCTAGGGACAATTTAGAATCTCCAGTTTTGATGCCAGTTAACCTAATGTTTTACACAAATGGCTTCTGCAGATTCCCCTTTGCTTTGAGAGAGGGACTCTAAACTCAAATCTTCAGTGTCTTAGAAAAAAAATCTGTTTTGTTATTTGTCAAAATAAAAATTAAAAAAGAATAAACTTATTTGTTGCAAAAAAAATCTAAAAATCTATTAATATAATTTTCTGATTGCCCTTAAAACATAAGAACATACAAAGAGTGATGATCATGATGAAGACAGTCATTCCCTCCCTGGAGTTTTTTTTAAATATATCCTCATACATGGTGGCATGCACGTACAACACGTTGATCTGGTGCCCTTTGTGTTGTGCGCCTGACACCATCAGTGCAGGATTTATCAGCTGAGCTGCAGACTTCGCAGCTTCTTGAGCCCATAAATTATTCAGACTGCAGAGCTTCCATTGCTGGGCCAGATAGCAGCAGCAAAGACGATCATATTAAACCCAAGCACGGGCCTGCCGCTCCCCAACTCCCCTCACTATCAGCCTCTACGCTCAACATCTGGACCAATTCCAGTCCAGCGATTAAAAAAAATAAATCAATAAATACATGTTTTATGAGGAAAGTACCAAAGGGAAAGATCTCTATTACACCAGCGGCTTTCCTAACTTGTACGTTTACAGAAAATGTAGATGAAGTTTATGTGTATTTCCTCTGAAATATTATTTAATTTTAAATTAGAGGATTATTATCAGAATTACTAGTAATTATTAAATAGTCTTACAGTCCAAGTAGTTACTGTAGAATACTGTTGGCTTGATTTACTAAGATGCGAAATAGTAGGGACTAAATTGCAGTATGTCCAGTCTTAACAATACGTAAGTGTTTCTTAATTTGTGTTTTGCATGTCATTTACTAAGGAAGACTGATTGTTTGAATACAGGTGGAAATACATGTCGATGGGCATCAAGAAAAATGAGCTCCAGCAATTGAACCTCAGGAAGCTATTACAAAATGAAATGCTGTATGGAAAGATTCAGTGCCATTGAAAAAAGCCTGAAAGGCAACTATAACTAAATTAAACTATTCTGAAAAGATGACAAGACATTAAGTGGAGGATGAAGCAATCCAATAGACTCTCATGATGAATAAACAATCAAGGATTCAGTATACCCTGGCCGGTATGGAGTTACCAGAGCCCTGCCCTGAAGTCAGGCCTGGGGGAGGGGCTCAATGGCAAGCGTCTGGTGGCCGGGCTTCTGCCCATGGGACCTGGCCGGGCTCAGCCCGAAGGAGCTACATGGGTCCGCCCTTCAATGGGCTCACCACCTGCAGGAGGGACCATGGGGGTCCATTACTATGTGGATCAGGTAGCAGTCAAAGGCAGAGACCTTGGCGGTCTGATCCCCAGCTTTCTAAACTAGCTTTTGGAATGTAGAGTGTCACCTCTCTGGTGGGGAAGGAGCTTGCGCTGGTGCATGAGGTTGAGAGATGCCGTCTAGATATAGGCTCACCTTGACGCACAGCTTTGTTTCTGGAACCAGTCTTCTGGAGAGGGGTTGGAGTTTGGCCTACTCTGAAGTTGCCCTGGGTGAGAGGCAGCGAGCAGGAGTGGGTATTCTTGTATACCCCTGCTTTGTTGCCTGCAAGAAACAAGATTTTCATTTGGCCTCGAAGAGATTCTGGCAAACTGCAGCAACTCAGAAGGGGGAAGCAGCTCTCTGTCCACACTTTGTATGGTGGATAGGGTGCAAAGGCATTTCAGTAGTAGTCTTGGTGGATTGATTGATGTTTATTCCTAATGTATAAACAGAGTACTTCTCAAAATAATTATGAGGCAAAGCCTTGATAGAGGATGATTCAACAGAAGGCATATAGAAGATAGTTAAGTATGACTGATATTCTGGGCTCTTCAGTGCAGGCCAGGGGCTCATCCTGCACACTTTTTTCAACTGATCTGTTAGATTATATAAAGGCAAAACTGCATTATAGGCTGTAATACTGTATGTATGATTGTGTTACTGAAGCAGATAGTCCTGAGCCACGTCAGAATGAAAACTGGGTGTGTGCGATAACTTTCCTCAAAATACAGTAATTTTAAGCTGCTAGTACTTCAACATTTCCTATCTGGCAACACTGAATCTGGCTAATTCCTAGCCTTTAGATTGGGTGTATCTTGGAGCCAAATACATGTCAAGTCAGCCCCCGAAGTTAGCCCTGGGCTGTTTAAGGGTACCATCTGGGCGGTGCGGTGGTGCAGTGGTTAGCACTGCACCAGCACAGCAATTCACCCTTGGCCATGGGATCCCTGGTTCGATCCCAGCCCCTGACCAACAGTGATCTGTGTGGAGTTTGCATGTTCTCCCCGTATCTGCGTGGGTTTACTCCGGGATTTCTCCGGTTTCCTCCCACAGGCCAAAAACATGCAGGTGAGGTTAATTGGAGACTCTAAAGTGGCCCTAGGTGTGAATGTGTGTGTGAATGGTTAAGGGATAGTGCCATACTGTAGCTGCTTCATCCATCCAGGTGGATGCCCTCAATTTCCCCTCTGGGGATCAATAAAGTATACAAAATCAAAAAAAAAATAATCTCACAGAGCAGTGAGGAAAGATAAATGTTGGCATATTACAGTCAAGTAAAGAATATCACAACAGTTTACCTTTACCTGATTGCAATTTCTGATTATGCTGCCCACCTCTGCTGACTTGGCTCCATTTTAAATTCACACCCTGATTAGCTATAATGTTAGCCTTACTGAATAAATGCATCTGTATTCTGTATAATTTTTATACACCTTGTCTTTATTTCAGAAAATAAATGTTCATATTTCTAGGTAATACCTAATCAGGGAAGCAGAAACAGACAAAATGCTTGCTGATTTTCACCAAGCTTTGTGCTAATGCTAGTGATGCTAGTAGTGCAAAGCTGGTTCATTAGCTTTATGACAAAAGCTAGATAAGCTAGTGTTTATATACACTACCGTTCAAAAGTTTGGGGTCACTCAGACAATCATTTTGTGTTTTCCATGAAAAGTCACACTTATTTACCACCATGAGTTGTAAAATGAATAGAAAATATAGTCAAGACATTGACAAGGTTAGAAATAATGATTTGTATTTGAAATAATAATTTTTTCCTTCAATCAGAATCAGAATCAGAATCAGATTTATTGCCATTGTTCATGTAGTACACAAACTAGGAATTTGTCTCGGTGCAATGCTGCAACATTAAACATGGAGTAGCACTAAAGATAAAAATAAAAAACTATGCATGCAATAAAATGTAGAATATGAATGAGTAATACTAATCTATGCAATTTAAAATATATTAACAAGCAGCAGATATTGTGGAGTTCCACATAGTGCAGTCAGTAGTGCAAAAGAAAACAGTGATAATTATCATGAGTCCGGTTGAGCTGCTGTACGTAGTGCACGAGAGTCTAATAAGTCACTTAGTGTTCAGCAGTCTGATGGCAGAGGGGAAGAAGCTGTTCATGCAGTGGGAGGTTTTAGTCTGAATGGACCGAAGTCTTCTACCTGAGGGGAGGGGGGCAAACAGTGCGTGTCCAGGGTGTGAAGGGTCAGCTATGATCCGACCTGCATGCCTCCGGGTCCTGGAGATGTACAGGTCCTGGAGGGATGGAAGCTCGCAGCCGATCACCTTCTCAGCAGCGCGCACAACGCGCTGCAGTCTTAGTCTGTCCCTGGCGGTGGCTCCTGTGTACCACACGGTGATGGAGATGGTGAGGATGGACTCGATGATGGCCGTGTAGAACTGCACCAACATCTTGGTGGGTAGCTTGAGCTTCCTCAGCTGCCGCAGGAAGAACATCCTCTGCTGGGCCTTTCTGATGAGGGAGCTGATGGTCGGCTCCCACTTGAGGTCCCGGGTGATGGTGGTGCCCAGGAAGCGGAAGGAATCCGCAGTGGTGATGGGAGAGTCTGTGAGGGTAAGGGGGGGCAGAGGGGCTGTGACTTTTCTGAAGTCCACGATCATCTCCACTGTCTTCAGAGCGTTCAGCTGCAGGTTGTTGTGGCTGCACCAGGACGCCAGCTGGGCCACCTCTCTCCTGTAGACGGACTCGTCGCCATTGGAGATGAGCCCGATGAGGGTGGTGTCGTCCGCAAACTTGATCAGCTTGACAGACTGGTGGCTGGAGGTGCAGGAGTTGGTGTACAGGGAGAAGAGCAGGGGGGAAAGTACACAGCCCTGGGGTGATCCAGTGCTGATGCTAACAGAGTCTGAGACAGTCTTTCCCAGCCGCACATGCTGCCTCCGGTCCGTCAGGAAGTCGGTGATCCACCTGCAGAGGGAGTCAGGCACGTTGAGCAGGGACAGCTTGTCCTGGAGCAGAGCGGGGTGGATGGTATTGAATGCAGAGCTGAAGTCCACAAACAGGATCCTGGTGTAGGTTCCCGGGGAGTCCAGGTGCTGCAGGATGGAGTGGAGGGCCAGGTTGACTGCGTCGTCCACAGACCTGTTGGCTCTGTAGGCAAATTGCAGCGGGTCCAGGAGGGGAGTGGTGATGGTTTTGAGGTGGGGCAGGACCAGGCGCTCAAAGGACTTCATGACTACAGAGGTGAGCGCTACAGGTCTGTAGTCGTTAAGTCCAGTGATCCGTGGCTTCTTGGGGACAGGGACGATGGTAGGGGTTTTGAGGCAGGTCGGCACGTGGCATGACTTCAGGGAGGTGTTAAAAATGTCTGTGAAGACAGGAGTCAGCTCCTCCGCACAGTGTCTCAGGGTGGAGGGAGACATGCCGTCCGGACCAGGGGCCTTGCGCGGGTTCAGTCTGGAGAACTGTCTGAGCACGTCCTGCTCACTGATGGCAAGGGCAGGGGGGGGGGAGGGGGGGCGCCTTTGATGAAGTGGGGACCATGGAGGCAGTGGCGCTGGGGGGAGGGGGGAGTTGGACACAGCTGACGAGGTGTCAAAACGGGCATAGTGTTGGGACAGTCTTTGGCAAAGGGCTTTGTCATCCTGACCCTTAGAAGCCTGAGGCCGATAGTTGGTGAGTTGCCTCAGTCCTCTCCACACAGAAGCAGAGTCGTTAGCAGTGAGCTATTGCTGGAGTCTCTCAGAATACACAGATTTAGCTCTCCTCAGCTCTCTGCTAAACCGGTATTTGACCTCCCTGTAGCAGTCCCTGTCTCCACTTTTCAACGCTGCTTCCTTCTCCTTCCTGATCTGTCTGAGCTTAGCTGTGAACCAGGGCTTGTCATTGGAGTAACTCACCCTGGTGCGCGATGGAAGAATGCTCTCCTCACAAAAGTGGATATATGAGGTCACAGTGTCCGTGTACTCATCCAGATCATGCGTGGCTCCTTTAAACATGCCCCAGTCAGTTATTTCCACGCACGTGCTCAGCTCCTCCCCAGCTTCACTGGTCCATTTCTTCGTAGTGCTCACAACAGGTTTTGTGAGCTTCAGTCTCTGTCTGTATGTGGGAATCAGGTGAACCATCACGTGATCAGATAGTCCGAGCGCAGCGCGGGGAACAGCGCGATACGCGTCCTTAACTGTAGTGTAACAGTGATCCAGCGTGTTCTCTCCTCTGGTGGGGCATTTAATAAACTGTTTGTATCGGGGGAGTTCGTGGCTCAGGTTGCTCTGGTTAAAGTCGCCAACCACAATAACCAGAGAGTCCGGAAAAGTCCGCTCCGCTTGTTGAATGTGATCCGCGAGCGCGCGCTGAGCCTCGCGCACGTCCGCGTCGGGCGGGACGTAAACAGCGGCCAGGATGAATGAAGCGAACTCACGCGGGGAATAAAATGGCTTGCAGTTGATGAATAAATATTCCAGAGTGGGAGAACAGTGTTGGAAGATCACAGTTACATCGGAGCACCAGCTGCTGTTGATGTAGAAGCAGATTCCTCCGCCTGTGGTCTTGCCGGAGAGCCCCGAGTCTCGATCAGCACGAAACAGCTGAAATCCCTCGAGGAGGAGTGCGCTGTCCGGTATCTTTTCCTTGAGCCAGGTCTCAGTAAAGCAGAGGGCACACGAGGTGGAGAGGTCCTTAAATCGCATCAGCAGTCTCAGTTCATCTACCTTGTTATAGAGAGAATTGACGTTGGACAGAAATATCCCAGGCAAAGCCGTGCGCGTGCCTCTCCTGCGAAGCCGCACGAGAGCGCCCGCTCGTCTTCCTCTCTTTCGCCGTCTCACTTTTTGGGCTAAAAGGTGAACCAGATCGGCGGCAGGAGCCTAAAAAACTGGGAGTAGGTCCATGTGAGTGAAAGTCCTGATATTTAGTAGCTCTTCACTGGTGTAAGAGCAGGTAGACACACAATTGACAAACAAAAACAAACAAAACAAAGCGCAGCGAAGCACCATGGTGACCACTGTGGGCGCCATCTTGGGTCAATTGAGACCCAAACTTCGCTTTCGTCAAAGAATCCTCCATTTGCAGCAATTACAGCACTGCAGACCTAACATGATTGCACAAGGGTTTTCTAATCATCCATTAGCCTTCTGACGCAATGAGCAAACACATTGTACCATTAGAACACTGGAGTGATAGTTGCTGGAAATGGACCTCTACACACCTATGTAGATATTGCACCAAAAACCAGACATTTGCAGCTAGAATAGTCATTTACCACATTCGCAATGTATAGAGTGTATTTCTGATTAGTTTAAAGTTATCTTCATTGAAAAAAAGTGCTTTTCTTTCAAAAATAAGGAAATTTCTAAGTGACCCCAAACTTTTGAACAGTAGTGTATATACATATATAAAATCTTTATTCGGACTCAAAGGTCCAGTTTAAAAACAGACACATCTGCGTGCTGGAAAAAGGAAAAAAAAAAGTTTTTACACATGCAGATGGAAGTTTGACACTGAATGACCATACCTGTCAGAAGACAGACTTCATCTTAAACTGACGGCGTAGGCAAAGTGATGAGCATCCCCTCATCCCCTCATGGTTTGAACCACAGGCCGCAGGCAATCAATGGAGTATGACGAAACGTCAACCCAAAAGACCTGTAAAACATTCATCCAACTGACCAGAAACCAGCTCAAACCAGCTTGAATTAAACTGGCCCCAAATCAGCAAATCACCTGAGCTGTCATGATTAGTTGATAGGCATTTCCTTTTTGTTTGACAAATGTGTCAAACTGCCCATCAAATCAAGGGTGGCCAGAAGGGGTGCCAATCAGATTCCAGGGCTAGCCCTGGCCACCCCTGGCCATCACCCAAAATCACCATTGATATGGTCACAGACTGCCGGCAAACTGCTGCCCCTACGAGCCCCAACGGCACCCCTCAAATCACTACACTCACCAGCATTCACCGCTCCCCAGTGCTCCGTGGGCTGCAGGGGTAATGGCGTAAGCGCAGAATTTCTATCAAAGTGGTAAAAAGACTTTTCTTGGTCACCAACAAATGTACAGAACATTGTAAGAAAGTCTCTGTTTGAGCCAGCAATGATCTTAGATCCAACCTGGGCAGCCAACTCAACCCGTTACCCCTGAGCTTGAAATAATGCATCACTGGTTGACAAGGGTGTGTGGATTTAGCAGTTGATAGGATATGACCATTCCCCAGAGCACAGTAAGCACAGAAACATACATGAATGAGTGGCTAAACTGCTAGCTTCGGATAGCAGCCTCGGATCCCAGACTGAGAAAATAAATCTTTAACTAACCTAAAATAATGTCTAAGAACAGAATATGTGGTTAAGCATTGTTTGATGAACAAGGCTCCCTGTGGGGGTGAATAGAATTTAAAGAAAATGGCTATGTATATGTGTATATTATGGAAATATGTGACCCGTGCTGGCAAAATGAGTCACTTTGAGAAAATTATCAAAACTGAGGTAACGGTTTTTTTTCCATATTCTGTATTGAAAGACCTTCAAAATGATATTTAATTTGTAGGAAGTGTGCAAAAATGGACCCGGAAAAAGATGATTACCTCCGCCAAGGAGGTAATGTTTTTGCCGGGGTTTGTCTGTTTGTCTGTCTGTTTGTCTGTCTGTTTGTCTGTTGGTTAGCAACATAACTCAAAAAGTTTTGGACGGATTTCGATGAAACTTTCAGGCGTTGTTGGAAATGGTACAAGGAGGAACTGATTAAATTTTGGTGGTGATTCGGATCACCGTCCAGAAGAAAACCGCCATTACGGAAAATGCCATTTTCGTGAATAACTACTGAACCACTAATCCTATCATTGTCAATCCAATTGCTAGTCATATGTTCTCATGGTCAAGGAATCTGAAAACGTACACACAAACACTGTATGGGGGGAACTGTGGCCGCCATTACGGAAAATGCCATGTTCCTGAATAACTACTGAACCACTAATCTTATCATTGTCAATCCAATTGCTAGTCATATGTTCTCATGGTCAAGGAATCTGAAAACGTACACACAAACACTGTATGGAGGGAACTGTGGCCGCCATTACGGAAAATGCCATTTTCCTGAATAACTACTGAAACACTAATCCTATCATTGTCGATCCAATTGCTAGTCATATGTTTTCATGGTCAAGGAATCTGAAAACGTACACACAAACACTGTATGGGGGGAACTGTGGCCGCCATTACGGAAAATGCCATTTTCCCGAATAACTACTGAACCACTAATCCTATCATTGTCAATCCAATTGCTAGTCATATGTTTTCATGGTCAAGAAAGCCGAAAACGTACACACAAACACTGTATGGGGGGAACTGTGGCTGCCATTACGGAAAATGTCATTTTCGTGAATAACTACTGAACCACTAATCATATCATTGTCAGTCAAATTGCTAGTCATATGTTTTCATGGTCAAGGAATCTGAAAACGTAAACACAAACACTGTATGGGGGAACTGTGGCGCTTGGCGGAGGTCTGTGCTCTCCGAGTGCTTTTCTAGTTTGTTTATATTTTAGCTAGATTTAAAGTTCGCATTCAATCGGTCGGGAGTTATGTTGTGTCAAAAGCATATTGTAGCGAACTCAATATGAGCACCCTACTTGGCTTGCCAAGTGGGTTGACCCTATTGGCGACACAGGTAGAGTGCGGGACTCCGGAGCGGGAGGCGTGAGTTCGAATCTCCCGGTGGGACGTCGCCATGTCGAGCAGCACGTTACACTGGTGTCAGAAGTGGGATCTCCTGCCCAAAGCAGTAATGGGGCGCTGACATCGGGACGATGTCGAGAACCAGAGGGGAGTAGTGTAGCGAACTCAATATGAGCACCCTACTTGGCTTGCCAAGTGGGTTGATCCTATTGGCGACACAGGTAGAGTGCGGGACTCCGGAGCGGGAGGCGTGAGTTCGAATCTCCCGGTGGGACGTCGCCATGTCGAGCAGCACGTTACAATATGTATTTTTAGAAAGTACGTTTTCTAAGCTTTCCAATTATACCAGGCACTCATGGGGGTTTTCCTGGGACTTGCTGCTAGCAAACAAAGAAAGAGTCATGATTTATGACTTCTCAAGCCTGCAGCTCATAATGGCGTGGTGCGCATTCCGACTCATTTTGCCAGCATGGGTCACATATTATTATGGAATTTCATATGTATATTCATTTACTGCTTTTGGCTAACCAGTTCTTATTATGTTATTATCTTATTAGCTATTGCTCTGAGTGCTGCTATCCCTGTGCTGCTGTAATCCTGGAATTTCCCCATTGTGGGACTAATAAAGGCTTATCTTATCTTATCGTATCTTATCTTATCTTATCAAAATGAACTGACAGTTAAGCTAATGCCAGAAGCATGTTGGTCACCTCCCTGCCAAGGTGAGCTGTATCCAATTATATTGATTGCCTCTGATCGTCTAGAGCACTAATGCTAACAGTTCAATATAGCATCAAGGTGGAAACATAATAAAATAAGCCAGAATGACATATGTTATCGACTGTGGATTAGTGAACAGGGATGTCTATTAGGGTGACGTTAATCTAATGAAAATAGCAATATAAACTATGCTTGGTGTGAGTTTCCTAGGCTAGTACCACTGTTAGCTCAAGGGCTAATACCTTTAGCTCCCCGTCCATCTACATGAAAGACAAATTAAATTTATTTCACTGCCCTGAGGATGGTGCTTATATACCCACTGAGCTCCTATCTGGAAGTTCACCTGCCCTGGAATAGGATAGCTTTGTACGGTAAATTGGCATCACAATCTGTCCCAGTAAAAAGTGAACCAGCTTCATAGTACAGACCTCTGGTTCTGTAAGGGTCCCAAGCATGGTTGATAGTAATTGTTTTTCTGCCATTTGTTAATCATATCAACAATCATTGTTTTCTCACCAAGGTTACATCGTTATAGTTTATTGGTTTATTTGTCAGGGACCATGTAAAGACAAAACATTAAACACATGGTAAAGATGCTCTGTACCAGATTATAGCAGTGTCACCAATTTCCATCTGTCGTCCCTGAGGCAGGCAGGAAGATATTAAAAGAAAAACAGCACATAAAGAAAGCAATTCAGGTCGGATTTCAGAATCTGTTGTCCCTGAAACAAGCAGGGAGTAAGTTTAAAAGGTAAAAAGACAGCACACATAAAAACAGTTTAGGAGTACAATTTCAAATCCCATTTAAGTTTCAAATCCCTGGCAGGCTTGATTGCTTAAAATCCAGTTTTTAGTCTCTGTGGAAAAGTCTCTGTAATTTGTTCTGGTCTTCAAAGCAGTGGGGAGCTTGTTCCATTCTGTTATAGCTTTGTATGAGAAGGCTGATTGTCCAAAAACAGTTTTACGTAGGGGGATGCAACACTGCCACCTAGAGGAAGTCCTTGTTATTCTGGTATTTTGTTCAGAAGTTAGGTACACAAGAGTCTTAACCGTCTGAGTGTGTCGCCGAATTGCGACATAATTGTGACATAAAGTTAGAAAGATGTAAAATATGATCCAGAGTTTCAGATAGGAATAAATTTATGCATCTAATTTGCATAATGTCACGGCACCTCTTTAAATTCCATAACTCAGTCAAAACTGGTCTTTGGACGTATTTACACAAAAAATGGTACAGTCTTTTGACACCGTTTTTTTGTACAGAGGTACCTCATCATCTTATCTTCAAAGTATATGAACAAGAAATCAGTACATTTAATCAGCCTGTGACGCACACACACAGGCTCAGAGTAGTTCAAACTGTTTATTAACAACAGGGATGTTTGGGTGCGTGTCTGCGGAATGTTAATGTGTTGGTGGTGGCGTCTGCTTCGGACCCAGAGGCAGGAGACCGTTCAGCCGGCAACCCTATGGGAGAAATCAGACACAGGGTGATGAGCACACACCAACACAGGAGGAGAATAGGCGAGGGAGAGAAGCTTACTTGTTGGGACAGATGACTGGCGCTTCAAGGATGGAAGCCCGGGAGACAGCCACCTGCAGGGCTCGGTGCAGCAGCGAGGAGAGACGAGGGACGGGATTGTCCGCCGCTGAGGAATCCACCTGTGCACAGGGGAGCAAACTGGAGAGATGAGGTAAGCGATTTTCTTACCGGTGACGAGGATGCTGAAGAGAATGTGGTAGAAGCCCATGGAAGGGAAATGAAGTCTACGGCTTCAGGCCGAAGCTCAGGGCGAGGCGGCTTTTATCCCTCGCTGCTGACGAGTAGCAGGTGCGTGAGCAGGTGGCGCCACTGATGAATGGCGCGGCGTGACAGTACTCCCCCCTCTAGCAGCGCCTCCTGGCGATGGCTTATCCGGGTGCGCTCGGTGGAAGTCCGCGATGAGCGATGGGTCCAACACAAACGACGGGGGCACCCACTGTCGATGCTCGGGCCCATAGCCCTCCCAGTCCACCAAGTATTGCAACCCACGACCCCGGCGCCGGGAGTCCAGGATGGAGGAGGCGGACCAGGCCGGATGGCCACCAATCATCCGGGGCGCGGGTTGCGCTGCAGGAGGAGGGCAAAGGGGGTCAGAGACTGCCAGTTTCACCTTCGACACGTGGAAAGTAGGATGAATGCGGAGGGAGGGGGGAATAGCCACGCGCACAGCCACTGGGTTGATGATCCGGGTGATGGGATAGGGACCCATGAAGCGCTGTGCCAGCTTTCTCCTCTCGCCTTTTAGAGTGACGTCCTGGGTGGAAATGTAAACAAGCTGCCCAACTCTGTACGCCGGGGCAGGTCTTCTACGCCGGTCCGCCACAGTCCTGTTGCGCTCCGCTGTACGTAATAGTGCATGGCGCGCGGCAGCCCAGGTGGAGCAGAACTGCCTGAGATGGGCCCTAACTGACGGGACAGTTACTTCACTCTCCTGCTCCGGAAACAGCGGGGGGTCATAACCCAGGGACGCTTTGAAGGGGGACATCCCTGTAGCAGAAGAGCGAGCGGTGTTGTGGGCATATTCAACCCAGGCAAGATGGTTGCTCCAGGACGTGGGTTTGGATCTGGACACACAGCGGAGCGCAGCCTCCAGCTCCTGGTTGGTCCTCTCACACTGCCCGTTGGATTGGGGGTGATGGCCGGAGGAGAGGCTCACCTTGGCTCCGATGGCGTTGCAGAAAGACCTCCAAACCTCAGATGAAAACTGGGGGCCCCGGTCCGAGACCATGTCCACCGGAATCCCATGCAGCCTGACCACGTGTTGGACGAGGAGGTCCGCCGTCTCCAGGGCAGTAGGGCGGCCTCGCAGGGGGACGAAGTGCACAGCCTTGGAGAAGCGGTCCACGATGGTCAGGATGGTGTCATAGGAGTTGGAGACAGGGAGTCCGGTGACGAAATCCAGCGCGATGTGCGACCAGGGCCTGCCAGGGATGGGCAGGGGCTGGAGCAGACCCGCTGGAGGGGCATTTCCCGACTTGCAGGTGGCACAGATTGGGCAAGCCCGGGCGTAGCGGGCTGCATCCCTCCGCAGGCCTGGCCACCAAAAGGACCGTTGGAGGAGATCTATCATCCGGGAGGTGCCAGGGTGACAGGTGAGCTTGGAGGTGTGGAGCCAGTGGATGACCTCTCCTCGGACCGCGGATGGCACGAACAGCCTCCCCTCCGGTCCGCCGCCAGGGTCAGGTTCCACCTCCTGTGCCTTCCGGATCTTGCTCTCGATGTCCCACGAGATGGCTCCCACGACGCACGACCTGGGCAGGATGGAGTGGGGCGCCTCCTCTGACTCCACGGGGGCAAACTGCCTGGAGAGGGCGTCAGGCAGGACGTTCCTAGAGCCAGGCCTGAAGGTGATGGAAAATTGGAACCTGGCGAAGAACAGGGACCAGCGCGCCTGGCGGGCGTTCAGGCGCTTGGCAGATCGTAAGTATTCCAAGTTCTTGTGGTCCGTGAGGACCACAAACGGCAGGTTCGCCCCCTCTAACCAGTGGCGCCACTCCTGCAGGGCGAGCTTGATGGCCAAGAGCTCTCTGTCCCCCACATCGTAGTTTCTCTCCGCCGGGGACAAGCGCCGGGAGAAGAAGGCGCACGGTCGTTTGGCGCCATCGTCCGGTGACCGCTGGGACAGCACTGCTCCCACTCCCGTGTCCGAAGCGTCTACCTCTACGATGCACTGCAGCGCGGGGTCGACCTGGCGAAGGACCCGGGAGGAGGAGAATTCCGCCTTCAGCGCCTCAAAGGCGGCAGCGACCTCTTCGGTCCACTGGAACGGGACCTTCGGGGACGTGAGGCGGGTCAGTGGTCCAACGATGGCACTGAAGTTGGGGACAAAGCGGCGGTAGAAATTGGCGAAGCCAACAAATTGCTGCACCTGTTTCCGGGATGCAGGTGTGGGCCATTCCACCACCGCCTTTACCTTCTCTGGGTCGGGGAGCACCTTATCGTGGGCAATGATGAACCCCAGGAAGGACGTACTCCTGGCGTAAAATTCACACTTTTCTGCCTTAACGTACAGACGATTCTCCAGCAGCCTTTGGAGGACCCGCCTCACGTGGACCTGGTGCTCATCCCTGGACTTGGAGAAGATGAGAATATCGTCCAGGTAGACGAACACGAAAAGGCCAATGAAGTCCCGGAGGACGTCATTAATGAGGCGCTGGAAGACTGCAGGAGCGTTGGTCAACCCGAACGGCATCACCAGGTATTCAAAGTGGCCGTTCGGGGTACGGAAGGCCGTTTTCCACTCATCTCCCTCCCGGATCCGGACGAGGTGGTAAGCGCTGCGTAGGTCCAGCTTGGTGAACCAGGTCGCCCCCTGGAGGGAGTGGAAAACAGTGTCCATGAGAGGCAGGGTGTAACGGTCCTTCTCCGTGATATTATTGAGGGCCCGGTAGTCGATACAAGGGCGGAGGGACCCATCCTTCTTTCCCACGAAGAAGAACCCTGCCCCCACGGGTGACGATGATGGGCGGATAATCCCAGCACTTAATGACTCCTTCAGGTAGGCGTTCATCGTCTCCTTCTCCGGCGCAGACAGGCTGTAAAGGCGACCAGAAGGTAAGGGAGCCCCCTGGCGGAGGTTGATGGCGCAGTCATAGGGCCGATGAGGGGGGAGAGACATAGCTTTCGCTTTGCTGAACACCATACCCAGGTCGTGAAATTCTGGGGGCACCAGAGACAGGTCCGGGGGTGCAGCGTCCGTCGCAGGGGGAGGAGCGGACGGAGAGCAGGCAGCGGACTGAAGGCAGGTGCCCATACAGAACGTACTCCATGCCGATATCCCAGCTGATTTCCAATCCAGGACCGGATTGTGAAGGCGGAGCCAGGGATACCCCAGGATGACGGGCGACACAGAGTTGGGAAGGACGTAAAAGGTCATCTCCTCCCGGTGGTTTCCCGAGATGATGACCGGTAGGGGGACAGTTTGATGTGTCACTCTCCCAAGGGTGGCACGGGAGACGTGGACTAGGGAGATGGGAGTGTTGAGTGCCTGGCAGCGGATGCCCAATCGGGTTGCCAGGCTTTGTGAAATGAAGCTGCCTTCTGCGCCCGAATCCACCAGTGTGTGGGTGAGGTGCCCAGTGGGGTTATGGCAGAAACGGATGGGCAGCTTCAATTGAGTGAGTGATCCTAACCGATTGACGTCCGCGAGGCTTCCAACAGTGACTCGCGGACCCCACCGACTGGCTTTCCGCGGACAACGCTCCACGGTGTGTTGGTCGCCTCCGCAATACATGCAGAGGCCCAACTCACGGCGGCGTTGTTTCTCCACAGGGGAAAGTTTAGTCCAGCCCGTCACCATCGGCTCCGACTCCTCGGGGCGCGATGCTGGCGGCGCCGCCAGGGGTCGAGCTTGGAACAGGTGCGGCGAGGCTCCACGAGGGCGAGAAGAAGAAGACCTCCGCCCCGAGGAGCGCTCGCGCAGCCTGTTATCCAAACTTACCGCTAAGGACGTCAGCTCCGCTAGCGTCCCAGGGATATCCCGACCAGCCAGTTCATCCCTCAGATCACTATTGAGGCTGCGGAGGAACAGGCCACAGAGGGAGCGTTCCTCCCAGCCCAATTCCTCCGCCGCTACCCGGAAGTCGACCGAGTGGTCCGCTGCCGACCGGCTTCCCTGCTGGAGAGCGAGAAGCCGATCGACCTGGACCGTTTCGGTTTGAGAATGGTCAAAGACCTCCAGAAAGCGCCTCACGAATTGGTCATAGGTGAGGGTGGCATAACTGGGCCTCGCCATTACGGCGTAGGTCCAAGTTAACGCACGCCCCTCCAGAAGATTCCCTATGTAACCAATTCGACTGTGATCCGAGGGAAAATCTCCGGGCACACGGTGGAACACGGACTCACACTGCATAATGAACCCCCGCGCTCCGCCGAGCTTACCGCTAAAGCGGGCGGGGGTCGGAATCGGTGTGAGCCGAACCGGTGCCACTGGAGCCGGCTGGACGGCCGCTGGAACAGCAGGAGCCGCGCCACCCTGGCGAGTCGGGAGGAACGGCTGTTGGGGGTCCAAGCGGTTCAATCGTTAGTTAATTCTAATAATTGATTAAGAACCACCTGTTGCTGATAAACAATCTGATCCACCCGAGCCTCGAGGATGGTAAACCGGTGTGCGAGCCCGCCGTCTGCCGAGCCGCTCTGCTGAAGCCGTACTGACATAACGTTCGGCTCAGGAGACGCACACACACAGGCTCAGAGTAGTTCAAACTGTTTATTAACAACAGGGATGTTTGGGTGCGTGTCTGCGGAATGTTAATGTGTTGGTGGTGGCGTCTGCTTCGGACCCAGAGGCAGGAGACCGTTCAGCCGGCAACCCTATGGGAGAAATCAGACACAGGGTGATGAGCACACACCAACACAGGAGGAGAATAGGCGAGGGAGAGAAGCTTACTTGTTGGGACAGATGACTGGCGCTTCAAGGATGGAAGCCCGGGAGACAGCCACCTGCAGGGCTCGGTGCAGCAGCGAGGAGAGACGAGGGACGGGATTGTCCGCCGCTGAGGAATCCACCTGTGCACAGGGGAGCAAACTGGAGAGATGAGGTAAGCGATTTTCTTACCGGTGACGAGGATGCTGAAGAGAATGTGGTAGAAGCCCATGGAAGGGAAATGAAGTCTACGGCTTCAGGCCGAAGCTCAGGGCGAGGCGGCTTTTATCCCTCGCCGCTGACGAGTAGCAGGTGCGTGAGCAGGTGGCGCCGCTGATGAATGGCGCGGCGTGACAAGTTGTACAAGCTATTAGTTTTTTGGTTTTCTTATTTCAGACAGGGATAGGAAAGAGATGTTTTGACCTTTACATGTTTCGACTGGCGTCTGCAGTCTTCCTCAGAAGTGTCAACTGATCGCTGTGTAGTGTCATTTATCAGCTGTTTTTCCTAGGCGTGGCCAGCCCAGGGGAACTGTCAGATCCACTGGGCTGGCCATGCCCCCCACCATCCGATGGTCTCTGGAAAACGTAGTCCCAGGTGTGGGAAAGCATAAATGGCCCCTCATCCCAATTCATGCTGTCTTTGCCCAGCTTCCTGATTTCTATGGCCTCCTTGATCCTACGTTTGTGTCTGTTGCTCTCCAGTCCAATGATTTTTGCATTGTTTCAGTCCATGATATGATTGTTTCTTTTGCAGTGATCTAATATTGCTGATTTTAGTATCACTTGTTCTGCCTTTTGTCCTTGTGTTTCCTTCTCACATTCCTTCTGGTGTTCTTTTTTCCTTGCGGTGAATGATCTTCCCGTTTCTCCTATGTAAGTCTTGTTACATGATCTGCATGATATTTCATATATTATTTTGCAATTTTTGCCTTGTTCTATTTTGTCCTTGCGGTGTACTAATAACTGTCTTTATTTTTTGCGTGGTTTTACTGCTGTGTTTATTTTGTGTTTTTTTTCATGATCCTTTGAATTGGTTCTGTTATCCCTCGGATGCATGTAAGGTTTTGCTGTTCTTATTTTTAATTTTTGCTTTTGGTCTGTGTCTTGTTTTCATTTTGTTTTCTTTGTTTTTGACTTGCTGTTTCCCTTTATTTATGGCCCATGTCAGATATTGGCAGCATGTCCATACAGGAGGTGTCTGGAAGCTGTTACTACCAACAAAGGCTTTTCTACTAAATATTAAATGAATTTCATCAAGTGTGTTCAATACTTACTCCCTGTGTTTATTTCCACTTTATTAAATATAACTAGCTTTATGAACACAGTTGCCTTAATGGCTTTGTATGCATGGATTAGTTGGGTTGTTACTGATATCTGGTGAAAATCTCAGGTCAATGGCTCCATCAGAAATATGTTTAATGATCAAACTATTAATGTGTTCAATAATTATTTTCCCTGCTGTACGTCCATGTCAGTATCAGTCTCGTGCGGCGTCATTAATGTTTGTGTCTGAGTTGTTCCCTGCCGGTAACCTGTGCCCCGTGTATCTCAGTAAGTTTATTTATCCATTGTGTCCTGAGTTGTTTTCCAGCCCACGTGTTGTTATTTTGCTTCTTTGCTTTGGTTGTTAATAAAATCATGTTATGCTGGAGTTCTGCCTGCATTTCTAGTCCTCCTTACCTGCCTGCCAGAGATGAACATGACAGAATGACGCCACTACATCAGGACTCAGCAGGCAAGGGCTCCGGGAGAGGAAAACGCTGGGAATGGCGTTCCAAGCTTCGGCATGCTACGAGCCCTGCGGTCATCGAGGAGGCTTGTCGTGAGTTCCACCAGGAAAATAGCCTCCTGACTTTCTCTGTTTGAGGATAGGGACTCAAACCTGACTCAGGTGCTACAGGCTCTGAGGGAGGCAAAGAAAATTGCCAGTCAGACCCAAGGCTTCGTGGACCTGCTGCTGAAGAAACTTAGAGACTTTGTACTCCCCCCCTGAGTCTTGGCATCCACCACCTTAGTCTGATGTGGTGATGGGGAATCTGCAGCTACTTCACGGATGGGAGGAGAGCTCTCTGTTTACGCCTGCGCCAATGGTGAAACATCCCCTGGCTTTGTCATCCACACCCCTTCGCATCACTCCAGTCTCAGCTCTTCACCGCTCATCAGCCCCGGCATTGGGGAAGCCTGAGCCGATGATGAAACGTACCCTGGCTTCCTCAACCCCCGCTACCTCTTCTCGCCCCTTGTCAGTTCCAGCACCAGCTCCACTGTTCCTTTCTCCAGCAGCGGAGTCACCGGGGTCCTTGTCAGCAGTGGAGCAGCAGTTAAGGTAAGTACTTTTTTAGTAATTTTAACAGCTGTACTTAAAAAGTCTTGCCTTACTCCTGACGGCAGAACTCAGTTGCAGCTCCCATCTGCTTCTGGCCTCCCTCTGTGGGGCTCCACTGCTTGTTCCTGTACTGACCCATCCTCTATCTCTTCTTCCACGTTCAAGGTGCACACTCCATCTTCGCCATCGCCTGAGCTGAATGCTCCACCTCGACCACCCGTCGTTCCAGAAGCTAGTGTGCCGCCACCCATTGTTCCAGAGGCCGG
Organism: Pholidichthys leucotaenia; assembly: GCA_020510985.1. Classification (NCBI taxonomy): domain Eukaryota; kingdom Metazoa; phylum Chordata; class Actinopteri; order Cichliformes; family Pholidichthyidae; genus Pholidichthys; species Pholidichthys leucotaenia. The sequence continues at coordinate 140,086,761 of CM035846.1, read as the reverse complement.
TGTGCCTCCACCCGTCATTTCAGAGGCTGGTGTGCCTCCACCTGTCTTTTCAGAGGCCGGTGCACCTCCACCTGTCGTTTCAGAGGTCGATGCGCCTCTGCCTGTCATTTCAGAGGCTGGTACACCTCTGCCTGTCATTTCAGAGGCCGGTGCACCTCCTCCATGTGTTCCAGAGGCCGGTGTGCCTCCTCCGTCTGTCCCAGAGGCCAGTGAGCCTCCTCTGTGTGTTCTAGAAGCTGGTGAGCCCCCTCTGTGTGTTCCAGAGGTTGGTGAGCCTCCTCCATGTGTCTCTGAGGCTGGTGAGCCTCCACCTATTGTTTCAGAGGCCAGTGTGCCTCCACCTATTGTTTCACAGGCTGGTGCACATTCTCCATGTGTTCCAGAGGCCAGCGAGCCTCCTCCGTCTGTCCCAGAGGCTGGTGAGCCTCCTCAGTGTGTTCAAGGGGCCGATGAGCCTCCTCCGTGTGTCCCAGAGGCCGGTGCACCTCCACCTGCAGCTCATCCAGAGAACGCCGCTTCTGCAGCCCATTCAGAGGTTGTCATACATGTAGCTTATCCTGAGGTTGTCACCCCAGCAGCAGGAGACCAGGAGATGAGGGAAGTACTCTTCCTCTTATTTTTAACATCTATGTTAGAAAAGACTTGCCTTGCTTCTGGTGGTGGGACCCAAGCGCAGATTCTACCAGCTTTTGGGTCCTCCCAACCAGTCTCTGCTGCTAATGACTGTACTGTCACCTCACTGACCTCCTGCTCTCTTCCCTCATCTGAGGTGGCCATATTGAGGATGGAGTCTCAGGAGGACCATGCTCCATCTGGGACATCCAAGCAGTCCGTTCCACCTGGGCCGTCCAAGCAGTCCGCTCCACCTGGGCCGTCAGAGCAGTCCGCTCCACCTGGGCTGTTAGAGCAGTCTGCTCCACCTGGGCCATCAGAACAGTCCACTCTACCTTGGCCGTCCTTCACCACTGGAGGTTGCCGCCTTTCAGCTGCCATCACCCAAGCTCTGTACTCCTGACACATCATGTTTCTCTGTCTGGTGACCCATGGACTCTGGTAGGCCAACCAACACACCTTGTTCATCCGTCTGGTAGCCCATGAACTCTGCCTGGCCACTCGATGAGCAAGTTTCATCCGTTTGGTGGCCCTTGGACTCTGGCAGGCCACCAGATGTGTCATGTCCTTCTGTCTGGTGGTTTTGGGACTTTGGCTGACCACCCAATGCACCATGTTCTTCTGTCTGGTGGCCCTTGGACTCTTGTAAGCCACCCAACGCACCATGTTCATCCGTTTGGTGGCCCATGGACTCTGGCCAGCCACCCGATGCACCAGGGTCCTCCTTCTGGTGGCCCTAGGGCTCTGGCATGCCACCCATTATGCTGTGTCCATCAGTCTGGTGGTCCAGGGACTTAAGCCGACCACCCGATGAACATTTTTTCTTTGTTTATGTTCTTGTTTTGTCCCGTCATGCCTATGTCCCCTTCCTCCCGCCCGATTGGGATGCTCTTTGTTTTGTTTGGAGGGTGTCTGGATTCCACCTGGGGGGGTGGGGGTGTCTGTCATAATCTGGGCATGATTGTAGGATCGTTCCCACACTTTGTTCATTTTTGTTTTCCTTGTGATTATGTATGATAATTATTCACATTATTTACCCTCTGTGCTTCCCCTGGGTCCCATGTGATTGTTATTGTGCTCTCCGGTCCTTAGTCTGTCGTGTCGTCCTGGTTGTGATTGTTTTCTGTGTCCCCCCTTGATCTTCTGTGTATGTCTTGTGTGTATCCCCTGTATTTGTTTATCTATTGGTCACAGGCCCTCATGTTTCCCCCGTGCTCATAGCCACGTTCTCACTTTGAGTTTTGTTTTACCTTGATTCCTTGTTTATCATGATTATCATCATGGTCTCAGTTTTTGCCTTATCTCTCCCTGGTCCAACCCTTTAGCATTATTGTTATTTTCACAGTCATGTTTATGCTGGTCCTCTCTGTATCACTCCTGTACTGTGGCCCTGTATGTTCAGTGTCATGTTTCATGTGCATCCCCTGTCTGTGATGGTCTGTGCATCCTCGCCCGTCCTGTTCTCCGCACCTGCAGTCACTTCCCTACTGCCCTTGATTGTCCCCACCTGTCCTGTGTCTTGTTGATTACCTAGTGTATACATGTCCATGTCACTATCAGTCTCGTGTGGCATCATTAACATTTGTGTCTGTAGTTTTCCCTGCTGGAAACCTGTGCCCCGTGTGTCTCAAGAAGTTTATTTATCCATCGTTTCTTGAGTTGTTTTCCAGCCCACGTGCTGTTATTTTGTTTCTTTGCTTTGATTGTTAATAAACTCATGTTATGCTGGAGTTCTGCCTGCATTTCGAGTCCTCCTTACTTGCCTGCCGGAGGTGAATGTGACACCACCCTGCAAAATACTCACCACACCTCCTTATCACCACCTTTAAGATCAGTTTCAATAACTTATTTCTACACATTTATTATCAAACAATACACTTACCATTGCATCTCCTTCTCCACTGGGTTGCCAGATTCTCATTATTTTCACTCTTTGCACATTAAATAAACTTAGTTAAACCTTTTACAAGTGATCTCCTTTCAGTGTCTGCATCTGGCTCTGTTACAATGTCAATTTTCTGTCAAAATGAAAGTTTTGTATACAAAAAAGAAACAATGAAACTTGTGACTACTTTTAGTGTCAGCTTAATTTACTGAGTATTATGTCTGTAATCAATGAGACGAGAGTCAACTTGTACCGAACATCCAACTGCACTTTATTGAGAACACACAACTATATACACTGGCTGCAGCCCGCCTGACGTCACTCCACAGGGTGGCTACGGCTACCCCCTAGGGCCAAACTCATATACAACACTGAATAGTTTTGATTTTTGTTTTTTGGGATCACCCCCAAATAAATGATTGCTTAAATTAAATTGTCTGCAAAGACACACTGCAGGAAAATATTGTCTGGTTCATAAGTTTATTTTTATTATTCTAATCCCCCTAAGATAATGAAGGCTGAAAACTTTTTAAAAGTGAACTCACCAAGGGGGTGCCGATGTCTCTGTATTTGCGGACAGACATGCTAAAGCTGGATTCATGCTGCACGTCCGCGAGGCTTGTATGACAAAAATTACGTTATCTCCAGTCCGCTAGTGTCCGCAGTATGGGTAACCCCCACAACAGCCACGGACAAGCAGAGCGCTCAGCGGGAGCAATTAACACAGCAGTGTGATCTATGGACTGATAACAATATGTAGATGTGCCTTGTAACCTCTTTTGTCCTACAGCTCCGGAGCAGAGGTGAATTCCGGCCAGTAATCTTCCTATTGTTATGTGTGTCTCTCAAATGCAAATGTCCATACCTACTGCTGTGAATGCATTGTCTGTAGTGGGGTATAAAAACTGCATTGCTCTGTAACTCTCTCTCTCTCTCTGACTGCTCATCTGACTACTGCTCCTGACGAGAGCCTCCGGGCTCGCTCCGGCGCGCATGCACGGCGCTGGAGTGAGTTCTTGTGATGGCAGTATGATTAATAAACTCCCTCAAAAACTCTCAGTTCGCTGCCTATTATTTCATGCCGCCACACGCAGAGCCCTTCTGCGGACATTCGCCTGCAGCCCAAATTTTCTGACTGCACGGCGTGACCGCGTTGACTGCACATGCACAAGATTCAACCTCCCACTCACGAGGTGGCACTACCGACACAGCATACAAAGTCAAAGTAGACTAAGAGGAAGACGAGAATAAACATACATGAATTGTTTTGCAGCAGCTTGACTGGAGAACAGCATTGAAAAATGGTAATTCCTCTTTTTCCTTAAAACGATGCCATTGCTCCAAAAAATGTGCATCAATCTTGCGTTTCTTCGCTTTTATATAGCTGGTAAACAAACTGGCATGTTAGCACATTTGTGCTACCCATAGGAGGGGGGTAAAACTACAAATAACAGTTGTGCACATGCATCAACCGCTTGGCCTGGTAAATGAAAAAAGTGAAGCATATACACAACGGCATGAGTGCCGGCCTCGTCCAAAGTGGACACACACCTCAGTGGACCAGAGTGGAAAAGTAGCATGAATCCAGCTTAACACACACACACACACATTGACAGACAACCATAGACTCCATTTTACCAAGGCATAAAAATCAATATTATAAAGCAAGTAGAACAAAGCCCCATGGTTGCAGCTAACTATCTAAATGCAGTTTTCTGCTTGCAGTGAAACTCACATGCAACAGAAATGATTGGTCAGCCTGCCAAACTACCCTAGGAACTAATGTCACTCAATACCTACTTCTGCATAATAAATTACATTAGGCAAAGATGTATAACTTTCTATTGTGGCCAAGAGCAGCACATGGATAGTTGAATGTAACTTGGCTACCCTAGCTTCTCTGCATAATCTATGCCCAATAGCGCACTATAATATTACTTCAGACCAGAGGTTGCGCGAGTCTCCTTCTTTTTCCATCATTTTGATTTAGAGTTGTAAAAATTCTATCATAATGTAAAAATATTATTTTTTAATGTAAAACAGTTAATAGCTTTAGTTTTCTTAAATTTACATTTTCACTTTTAATTGTGAATTTGCAAGATAGCTTAAAGATCAGGTATTAAGATATAGACAGCCTGTGCTTTTCACACTCAGCTGCAATGAGAGTTTTACTTTAGGATACAGTTGCATGCAGACGATGATAAGAAAACTGCTATAAAGATGTAAGGCAAAAACAGATGACACATTATTAGATAACAGTTTTTAATATGCACGATAAAGTGGACAGATGGGAATTACAGTTAAACAAAAGAAACTTGATGTAATCAGCTTTCATTTTTTTGTCATTGCTAAAAAAATGCATCAAGGATGGTAAATCTTCAGTTAGCACAACCTTATATTTGCTTGACAGAGAATAAAGACAAACATCTCAGCACTTTCTAATTTGTCAACCCCATCTGGCACCCAAAGCTCACTGCATCCTGCTGAAAATTTTGCAAATATAGTTTCATTTTTAAAGATCTACTGTTTAGCGTTTTCTTTAAACAGCTGGTCACTATGGAGGAAATTACTTTTTCAGACGCTGTTCAGCAACAACATTTGGAGCTTTATATGAAATAGAAAAGAGTCTGGCTTCATTTACATGTGTTTGTAGTACTTTTCTCAGCATCATGCAGTCACTGTGTGAAGCTTCATTGTGGGATTTCACAGTGTTCTTACTGCACTTTTTGTTTTGGAAGGATGCCACCTTTTCCTGCCTCAAAGGAAAACCCATTAGAGGCTCACTTGAATCTTATGTTACTGATACAAAATTAAGTCTGAATAAAACACTTCCTGGTTCTATTGTTCTTAATCATTTTAGAAAAAAATCATTCCTATGCCATTTAGTGAAACTTAGTACCTTCCAGCTAGCAATATTTTTTATTTACTCAGTTGCTTTTTAATTGTACTTGTCTTTCTTTCCTCTGTTCTCTAACTTACACCAGAAGTGCTTAATAATCTCGGGAGTTTACAACATTTAAATACAAACTACTTTAGATGCAGCAACTTATTAAAGAAGTTCAAACACTTATTGCTGATAATGGTTAAATCAAGAGTACTACAAGAGTATTTGAATTTCAGCGTTTTTGAATTGTGCCACAGCTCATTATTATAGCAGTGAAATATGCTTGGACAGTAGGGGTGGGGAAATCGATATACCATAATATTGCAATACTTTGTGGTAGGGATGTAATGATACAGCTTTTTTAATGCCTAATCCAATATGACATTTTTAAATGTGGATATTGGCTGATTCTGATACAAAGCCGATATGCAGCTTGTGGCCTGAATAAATTCAGCAAACTCCTTTCCATGCTATTTCTGCAAGTGTCGAAGGTTGGCGACATTAAAGTTGCAAAACTACATTCTAACTGAACTTTGAAGGGTTTTTTATGTATACATTCTGTCATTTGTCAAGCATATAATTCACATTTTGGTGTGATCCAAGCGCTGATCTCATCCACGCTCGGGTTATTCAGTATTTTCCCTTTTTCTCCCAGAATATTTTGGTTTGGTTATTATTGTTCTCCCAGGGCTTTCATTGTGACAGCGCCATGGCCGATCTTCCGGCTGTCAAAGCCGAGTCGGCGCTGTCACAGCTGATCTTTATTTCGATAATTACGTTCCCCCTTTCCTGTTTGATTCTGTTACTTTGGGTTTCTGTATTTAAGGAAGCAGCTGAGGCTCACTCCTCGCTGCGACCTACATCTGTGTACCAGGATTGGAGTCCCTAACCCCGGCTCCAGTCTTTTCTCCGTATTTGATCTGTCTTTGCTCCAGAATTTGTAAGTGTGCCTTCTTTAGCATCAGGTTCCGTCCTCGCTACATTCTTGCATTTGATGTCAGAGTTCTTTGTTTAGTGCCCTAGTTTAATGTACGTGTTTTACCCCACGTGGCTCTTTATTTTGTTCCTTTGTTCCTTCTTTAATCAAACAAGCAAACTCTCTGTTGGCATCTGATGCCTCATTAATGCCCTGAAAGGGGCATACATGACACATTTATCTCTATTTTGATAAAATAATATTGCATGTTGAGCTGTAACATTTATATATCAGCACAAGATTGTTAACAGCAGATAGGTCATTGTGTTTATTTTAATTTCACCAAACAACAGCATGAATGTAACTGATTAAAATTTAGACTGACCATTAGAATATTTGCAGTCTGGGCACTAATATCAAATAGCACCTAATAAACTTTATCAGTTTTTTTAATCAGTCAATAAACTTCAAAGGACAGTCTGAGCACTGTGAAAACATCACAGGAAAAATAAATTGATAAAAGATGTGAGTTTATATTCAGTATGATTTTGATGAGTCTGATATTAAGAATATGAAACCCGAATAACAGTCAGAGATATCTGTCCTCCATCACAGTTCTAAGATAAAGTTAAATTAGATTTTATTAATTTTCTGTAACATACAGACGAGGTCAGGCAGGAGTCTCTGTTGACCATAATGTTTGCAGACGACATTGCCAAGATATATAAAGTGATGATATAGTGTGAAATACGTGGTGTTAATGCACCTATAAGGTGGTTGCTAACTGCCAGTCAAATCTAAATGAAGAAGAAGAAGACATTGTTATCTGTAGTGGGAGTAGGGAGCAGGTGGAAGAGAACCTGGAGAGGTGAAGGTATTCTCTGGAGAGAAGAGGAATGAAAGTCAGAGACAAGACAGAATACATGAGTGTGAATGATGGAGGCAGGTGTAACGGTGATGGAAGGAGTAGAGGTAGTGAAAGTAGATGAGTTTAAATACCTGAAGTCAACCATCCAAAGCAATGGAAAATGCACAAGAAAGGTAAAGAAGAGAGTGCAGGCTGGGTGGAGATGAGTGTCAGGGGTCATTTGTGACAGAAAGATAGCAGCTATAGAGTGAAACGGAAGATTTACAAGATGGTAGTGAGACCTGCTATGATGTATGGTTTGGAGACATGGCACTGACAAAAAGACAGGAAGTGGAGCTGGAGGTGGCAGATGGTTGAAGATGCTAAGATTCTCATTGGGAGTGACTGAGGGGACAGGATTGGAAATGAGTATATCAGAAGGACAGCTCAGGTTGAGCAGTTTGGAAACAAGGTAAGAGGAAAGACTGAGATGGTTTGGACATGTGCAGAGTGATAGTGGATATACTGGACAAAGGACATTGAAGATGGAGCTACCAGGCAGGAGGAAAAGAGGAAGACCACAGAGAAGATTCATGGATGTAGTGAAGGAGGACATGGAGATGGTTGGTGTTGTAGTGGATTTATGGGTTTATAGATATTTTAATGTTGGTACAGTATTAATGTAAATACTGTATGAATGTGAGTAGGAATGAAGATTTACTTTCATTACAACTCAAATCCTTGTTAGGGCACCAGTCCAAAAGGACAATTTTATTAACAATTCTTTATTTGTACCAATTGTGAATCAGTCTCAAAACAAAACCTTGTGAGTTCTTGTCTCTTGATAATCAAGAAGATGGACATGAAATCAAACAATAACTAACATGTGTCTTTCAATGATTTAATAAGAAATGTCAGAATAGGTTAACATATTTGGATAACTTTAAAACAGAGAATTCACATGTATCATGGGCATCATAGACTGTTACTGAGTTAGTTATGAATCAAACAGTTGTGGAAACAAATGAAGCATAGTTTAATTTGTCAGTATACTGGAAATTGGAAAACTATAAAATAACATTGGTTAAGAAAAGTGGATGCAATTTTATGAAGAAAATAATTAACTATAAAAATTTAGAAAATTTGTTTTACTCTGAAAAAGAACATAATTTAATGAAAACAACATGCATTTTGAGATTCTGATGGGAGTTTGCATAAAATTAGGTTAAAAGAACTTATACCAGGAATATTCTGAAGAATTAAGGTAAATTAACAACAGACCGTCAGCCAAGCAGAATCATTGCATCCCAGTGGGTAGCAGGTGGGTCCACTGGATTCTGTTTCACTGGACCAGCATGGGTCTGTGGGGAGGCTGGCAGACAGGCTTCTTACCACTGTTATGGCCTAATCCCAGGATCACAACGGCTGGTCTCCAGCAAGCTAGGCGAGGTCTCTTCTGATGCACTGATGAAGGAATTAGTTTATTGTGCAAAGTCCGATCAGAAAGTCAAAATGGAATAAAACACGCCACAGACCCATTTCTTCCGATGTATGTGGCTTGAATGAGTTGGTTTAAGCTTAGAAAAAAAAATCAAATCTTGTTGCACGATGATTTAAAGAAAAAGAAGATTAAAATAAGAAAAAAATTTAAAGAAAAGAAACAGGATCTTTGCAGAGCATGACAGGCTCTGGGCCTACGTAGAAGAGAGGAGAAAAATGGAGGAGCAGAGAAAGCTCCTTACAGCTCAGCCACCGCCCAAAACTCGGACTGAACAAAGAGCAATAAACTCTAGTTTTCTCGGGTGTTGCTGGGTGGTCCAAACTTCATGAAACCTGAGCTGGCCCAATTACATTTGAGCTTCTTGGTTTGTCAAACATCATAAACTCGACAAAAAAGGATATGAAGATAGGCGTTAGGAGCCCATTGGTCACATCACAGTTCAGGGCTCTGTGGGTCTCCCATCAGAAAGAGGAAGGGAGAGAGACATTTGATCTGAGAGTGAAATCCTCCTCGAGTATATTGTTGAAGAAAGCATAACTTTAAACTTTAGTGACTAAGATATTCTACTTGATAAAGGAGCATAAAATGCATCTACATTGTAAATGTAATTAATTTGTGATACTAAGCATGCAAGAATTAATCTCTTCTTGAAAATAAGCAGCACATATCAAGTTATATCAAATCATTTCAATAAAAGCATCTGAAACCACATTGTCCGTCCCAGAGTTCGACCATGTCTTCAGGAGCAGGTACTGTCTTAAAAGAATATGAGTTAATTCATTTGTCCATAATTGCATAAAATTCCACTGCAAAGAGAAAGAGTTAAATATTCCTGATTCATCCAGCAGATGGCACTGTGAAACTTCCTGATTGTTCACTGGTAAGTCCTGGCTTCCCCATATGTCTGGTTAATGTCACTCATAAATCTGCCAATTAGGAACATTCCTTTGCCAAAGAGTCTTGGAGAAAGGGATTAACTTTCCACTTTATGGCTGATGGATCGTGTTACAGCTCTAGTCCTTGGGTGAGAAAAGCAGTTCATGTCCAGATCTTTGAGGTGAAACAATTTTCCTTCAGCAAAGAATGATTTTAATAAATTGGAACTCAAGGTCACGCTACATACCCCCCGTATCAAGGTGAGCTTCGGTCAGCTTTGGTACACATCCTTGGTGGCTGGTTCCAATTGGTGGTTCTTGACTCAACTGCTGAGCTAACGGTCTTGATGTTCATAAGCAACAGCTTGTAAACAGAATCTATTCCTGAGACTCGATCTTTGTTTTGGTTTACAAAAACTTCTAAAAATCTTAAAAAAAAATAATTTGAATATGAACAAATATAAAAATTGTAAAATTGTCTAAAATATACTAAAATATAGTGTATATGCATGCAAAGACTCAAAAATTCTGGGTACCAAAGTACAACAATAAAAAGTATGTGATTTTTTTTTAACACATACTTGAGGTAAATGTTTCAGCTAAGTGATATTGAGGTAACTCAAAGTGGTTCAAATGAGCCAGACTAAACCATGGTTCCACAGATGTCTGAGCCATAGGGTGTTCGAGGCCTTTATTCGGGAAAACTGAGCGAACAGGGAATGTCATCATTGTCCTTTGAATGGCAACGAGGAGTAAATTTGGGATTACTGCAAAAAGTGTAAGATGAGGTGAAATCAGGCTCATTGCTAAAGTGTTTACTGAAAGCTAATGTTTCTAGCTACCTCTGGGAGTAACAGACACCAGCTGTGTGTGAGCATAGTCAACCTTTAACACGAAGAGCAACAAGTTCAAGACCTTGTTGAGTTTGACTGAAACTTTAGAGCAAACATTCAAAACCAACACAGTATCTTGCAAAGTTTTGGTAACAGTTTGTGGTTCAACTACCTGGCGTTTCGGTGTAGCGGTGTTGACCGGGTTAACACTAGACATGCTAAGGCTAACAAAAGGCCCTAACGATGAGGCTGTTACTGAGAATCCACCTAAGGATTGTTGACTTTTTTGTCTCGGCTCTGCCCAGTTCTGACTGGGTGACAGTTGGTGTGATTGCTAGAGGGCTAGACTGAAAAACAGAAGGGCCATCATCCTGGCAAACAAATAGAAGTGAGTGATTTTAATCTCAAGCTTCTTGTTGGTTTTTCTTTAGACACCTGACTTGCAGATGAAAATTATTCTCAGAGGTGGAACAATTTGTTTTAGAGCTTGAACTCTAAACCTTAGCTGTTTTATCACCTTTAGTGGGAATTTTGATGTTGTTAGCTCAAGCTAATGGTATTGGATGTTTTGTGCACTATTTGATAATAGTAAGTTGATTGAAATTGAGAATTTTACAGAGGCCTTTAAGATTAGTTTAAGAGATAATTTGGTTTTAATTTAACCTTTTTCTTTTGGAAGTTTTGATGCCATTAACTGACTGATTTGGAGAAATGTGACCGAGTATACCTGAGGCTAATAGTTAGCTAATGGTTGTTTCTCTAATGTAGGTCTGATTTTAATCTTATTTAGGGACTTACTGTGACAGTGTTGTACCTGACAAGTCCCATGGGGTTTTGGTAAAGTTTACTCTGATTACGATGAGCCTATTTGAAAAATGGGGTCCTGGATTTGGTACTTAAGTGACCAAAGTTTGCTGTTGACAACTTGTGGATTCATCCACCTGGGCAGGAATTTAGGAGTGATTTTCCCTGCCTGTAGATTGATTTGTTGTTTGTGGTACAAATGTGTAGTGGAAGACCTTGTCCCTCAAGGGGGGGACAAGGTCTTCCACTACGCATTTGTAGTGTTTTTGAAATGTGGCCTTGGGATCATTGTGTGTTGTTTTGACACTTCTGTGTTCTGCAGCTGGAAGGTTCTGGGCATTGGCAGTCATCACCCCCCTGGTGGTGATGATTGTTTGTCGGAAGCAGGAATATGAGTGCCATTACGTAGCTGCAGAGAGGGTCGCGTCGCAGGAAGTGTTTTCAATTTCAGTATGTTAAAAGCATTAGATGCAGGGGGTGCGTGTACATTTGGATCCAACTGGTGTTTGACGGTTTTATGGAGCTCCGGGTCATGGGCTGGTGTAAATGCATGCCTTTTGTCACAGGAGATGCTATTTGTGTACACAGAGAACAGAACCGGAGATAAAACACAGGCTCTGGATCAAATGTCGAAAGATGTCGCGCGATCTTGTTGCAGTCTGAAGGGGCACACACACGCTGTCCATGCCATCGTCCGTACTCGAAATGGGAATCGGGTGATGGGGCATGGTGGTAGTCCCTGTCTGGTGAGATGTGTTCTCCTTTCGGCCTGCCCAACCTTTTCGTGGTTCGTGGCCTCGGTTGGGGAGTAGCTAGAGTTTCTGGAGGTTGTGGAAGCAAATGTGGTCTTGCTTCCTTTTGTTGTCGGTATTCCTCCATTTCTTTTAGATCTTTTATATTTTGATGTGCTTCCTGCAGAAGCAGGTGACATTCTTCATAGTCAGACTTCCTGTTTTCAAGTTGACCTTCAACTCTGAGTTCCTTCTTTGTGTCCTGAAGGGCATCTTCAAGTTCACGGTTCTCTTTGCAAGGGAAGTTGTCATGAGTCAACCGTCACTTTTCTGGTTTTGCCTGGTTTAAATCTTGTAACGCATTATCAAGTTGAGCTTGAGTATCATAGTTTTCGTCTGAGATTGTTCCAGTTTCTTCCTTAATGATTTGTTCTCTTCCTGGAGAGAGAAGGTTGTTGATTCCTTAGCTCATTCTCGGCGCATAACGTTTTAGCTTCAGCTACTTTTAATCTCGCGACTAATGCTATCGTGAACTTTCCCAATGCACTGGGGAGATTCTTCCCTTTTGGTGGGTCTTCTGCATAATCATCCAAAAGTTCTTTAGTGGTTTGCTTCAGATCTTCGGGCTGCGTTTTCTTGACCCGTGTTGTGAAGCGAGATATAAAATCAGAAGTCCATTCTTACTTCCTAAATTTTAATAAGAAGACCGAAGTGATGGTGTTTAGACCTAGTCGCCCCTGTGAGTCCCTTCCTGTATACTTGGGCCCCCTTACTCCTTATGTTAAATCCACAGCTAGGAACCTTGGTTTTATCATGGACAATGATTTTAAATTAGACACGCAGATTTGTTCTGTGGTAAAATCCAGCTTCTTTCATCTAAGGCATTTAGCACAAGTAAAACCCATTCTCTCTAGACCACACTTGGAAACAGTAATCCATGCTTTTATTTCATCTTGGCTGGATTACTGTAACGCACTTTACGCTGGTGTCAGCCAGTCATCTCTTTCCCGTTTGCAGCTGGTTCAAAACGCCGCTGCTCGTCTTTTAACAGGTACACGTGGAAGAGATCACATCACACCCATCTTAACTTCACTCTACTGGCTGCCCGTGTATTTTAGAGTTCATTTTAAAATTCTTTTATTTGTTTTTAAATCCTTGAATGGTCTTGCTCCACCTTACCTCTCTGAGCTTCTGCATCCCTACGCTCCCACCCGGTCCCTTAGGTCAGCTGAACAGCTGCTTTTGGAGGTACCAAAGGTGAGGCGCAAGCTCAGAGGGGACAGAGCCTTTTCAATCATGGCCCCCAGGTTATGGAATGATTTACCCCTGGACATTAGACAAGCACCTTCACTGTCCATTTTTAAAACATGTCTTAAAACACATTTTTACTCCCTGGCCTTCAACCCAGTATGAGACATTGATTTTATTGAATGAAATGGATTTTATTTATTTATTTATTTTTTTCTTGTGTTAGTGCCCTTTGTGTTAGTGCCCTGCTTTTATGTTCTCTTGCTGTACAGCACTTTGTGTAGCGAATGTTGCTTTTAAAGTGCTTTATAAATAAAGTTGATTGATTAATTCTTCCAATGTTACTTGAAGGTCATCCAGTTTGGTAAATCGGTTGGTTGTTTGTAGACCCGTTATGTTTTACTGTTGTTTACCAGTTAGCTTAAGAATCAACTTGTTGATTGTAGCTAAATTTGTTAGTCAAGGGTTAACCTTGAGTGTTATTTTATAAGTGTTAGCTGTAAGCTCTTTTCAGAACTTGTTCCAACTTGCAGGCTTGTAAGAAGGGAAGTAGAATTTTGAAATTATTTAGAAATGTGGAGATGTTTCACTTTATTTGTTTGTTGAAACTGTATTTTGATAAAGTTGAATTGGAATTGAATTGAATTTGTTTCACAAAAACAAACAAAAAAAATCATGGATTGACTTCTTTACATAAATTTTCAAAGCCTAGTATTGGAATTTTGTTGATTGTCACTTTAAAGTGATTTTATTTACAAAAAGGAACAACAACAACAAAAAAAATAAAAGGTTAAATGCTTTAGAGACTTTAAGGTTATAAGCTTTTCTTTCTTTTAAAGTTAAGGCTTTAAAGACTTCGTCTTTATTGTTAAAGCCTATTCTCAGTTAAAGCTTTTAAATGTTTTAATATTTACCGATTAAGAAACACAAGTGAATTGTCTGTGTGTATTTTGGGTCACCAAGGATTTCTTAGGATTAAAGCTAATGGTGAGTTACTTGATTGTTCGTTTTCACCTTTTTGACTTTCTCTTTTAAGTCCTGGTGGAAAGGTAGTGAATTGGTTTCTGTTTTTCTTTTCCTATGAGAAAAAAAAAATGAACCCAGAAAAACATAATGATTTAAAATTTTGATAAATATTCAGTGAATCACTAAATCTTTTACCAATATGCAAAGTTTTAACACTACTTTGAGATCACTCTTGAATAAGTATTAGCATTTATTAGAATCCTTAAGTTGAATGGCTTCCCTGTGGAAGAGATCAAATAATGCAGCATTAAAAAAAATAAAAAAAATAAAACACATACTGTATATATAGTTTCAACAATTTGCAACTGTTGCATAAAATGTGTTAATATATGTGCTTTTAACTTCCATCCATCTTCTTCTGCTTAATCCTTTTCAGGTCAGGCGGGGGGGGGGCAGGGGGCTGGAGCCTATCCCAGCATCTTTGGGCGAGAGGCAGGGTCCACCCTGGACAGATCACCAGTCCATCGCAGGGCCAACACAGAAAGACAGACAACCATTCACCCTCACAGTCAGACCTAAGGACAATTTAGAATCCCCAGTTTGACGCCAATTAACCTAACTTGCATTTTAACTTTAAAGATTAAAATGTGTGGTTAACATATGTGATTACATACAAAGTGTGATGCTTTTATGCCCTGGTATGTTTGCATTGGGCAATCTGGTCCACCAGCGACAATAAACCTTCAAGAGCCAAAAAGTTCATTTCAGATTTTATCAGAGCCTCAAACAGTGGAACCATAAAATGATGTAGCAGATTTATGGGTTTATAGATATTTTATTGTTGGTACAGTATTAATGTAAATATGAATGTGAGTAGGAATGAAGATTTACATTCATTACACTCAAATCCTCGTTAGGGCACCAGTCCAAAAGGACAGTTTTATTAACAATTCTTTATTTGTACCAATTATGAATCAGTCTCAAAACAAACCCTTGTGAGTTCTTGTCTCTTGATAATCAAGAAGATGGACATGAAATCAAACAATAGCTCCCATATGTCTTTCAGTGACTTAATAAGAAATGTCAGAATAGGTTCATTGGTTGATCATTGTCCAAATATTGTCATATTTGGACAATGATCAGGATGGGAAATCATGATAAATGATATTGCATTACTTAATGTATCACAAGATCGTGATAATATCACATTGCGGCTCAAGTATCCTGTTTATACTGTATTGTGTAACCTCTGATGAGTCTGATCCTTATTGGACAGCCTCATTGTATCATTAGACCATCCTGCCATAAGGAACTTTGGAATGGTGAATGTTTGTGACATAACAAATTGTCATTATTTTATCAAATGTCTTTTGCAAAGCTCAAATTTTACATTTCACACTTAAATATTCCAGTGCAATTAGGGCTGGGTGACATACCGAATATATTTGTTGTATCGGTACATTTGGCCACCCACGATACATAAAGTAGTTGTATCACACATATTTGAATATATGTCATGTTAATATGAGCCGTTGCAGTGACAAGACTGGTCTGTCTGCAGCTTAGCTGCTGCTGTAGTCTGAGCGAAAGTTCAGCGTGGCTGCCTCGCCCCTTGCATGTTCACAGAGAGAGAGAGCGAGCAGAGATGAAAAGGAAGATAACAGAATAAACGAAGGCTCACCTTAATCGCAGGAAATGGGGGGGGGGGTGGCAGGAGAAGCTAAACATTTCGAGTCTGAACTCTGCAGGTAACTGCTCACTTAGCAAACAAACTTTCAAAATAAGAGCTCCTATCCAGTCTTGCAACCCTTCAAAAAAAGAGCAAGTGGCTTGCCAAATACAGAACCAATGAAATGTAGACACATGAAAAAATACAAAAATGAGTGACAAATTACACTTCTGTCACTTTACTGCCAAGTATTGGCTGAAACATTTCTACCCATGTGGATAAACTTGATTACTTGATAATGTGAGTTCTGTTAAACAAAGGAAAACAGACACTTTATTCAGTTACATATTGTTGTGAAGAATTTTCTCTGACACGTTTTCATTTTATTATTCAGCCTTTTCATAAGTAAAAGGAGAATATCTATCTATATATCTATCCAGTGTACACACACACACACACACACACACACACACACACACACACACACACACACACAAATGCATACCTGTGCATGGTCACGCATACCTGTGAATGCCCGTAGAAACCCAAGTATAAGCAAGTACTTCTGCATGCCCATAGAAAGCAGGTGTAATCAAAGGTGTAAGCAAGCACGTCAGCAGTCAGTGATGCCTGCCTTTGATCTTTGATGGTATCATAGTCAGTCCTATGATCTTTGATGTCTTACAGCGAGACCTATGATCGTGCATGATGACCGCCTTTGATCTTTGATGATGTCATAGTGAATCCTATGGTCTTTGATGGTGGCATAGTGAGTCCTATGATGCCTACATTTGATCTTTGATGATGTCATAGTGAGTCCTATGATCGTGAGTGATGCCTGCCTTTGATCTTTGATGTCCTATGATTGTGAGTGAGCGTGAGTGATGCCTGCCTTTGACCTTTGATGATTTCATAGCGAGTCCTATGATCGTGATGCCTGCCTTTGATCTTTGATGTTCTATGATCGTGAGTGATGCCTGCCTTTGATCACACACAGACACACACACAGATTTTCTTGACTCACTCTATACTATGGTGTCTATACAACATCATATAGGCATCATGTAGACATCATAGGCGATCCTATGAACTTTTAGCGAGTCCCTATGGTCATGACAGACAGATACAGAGATTTCTTGATGTATACTAGTGCATACCTTGTGCATGCCCGTGGATGCCCATAGAAAGCAAGTGTAAGCAAGCATTTCTGCATGCCTGTAGAAAGGTACTGTTACCATGGCAACAGTAGCCATGGTGAAACCTGCCTTTGTTCTTTGATGTCACCACTTGTTCAGTGATGACTGCCTTTGACCTTTGATGTCATAGCGAGTCCTATGATCATGAGTGATGCTTGCCTTTGATCTTTGAAGACGTCATAGCGAGTCCTATGATCGTGAGTGATGCCTGCCTGTGACTTTTGATGATGTCATAGCAAGCCCTATGATCTTTTAACAAGTCCTATTTACCTCCGCCAAAGGGGGAGGTTATGTGATCATCGGCGTTGGTTTGTCTGTCTGTTTGTTTGTTTGTCTGTTTTTATAGTGAGTGATGCCTGCCTTTGATCTCGTAGCGAGTCCTATGATCTTTTAGCAAGTCCTATGGTCTATATGACGCCATATAGACATCATGTAGAGATCATAGGAACATCATAGGATCTTTTAGTGAGTCATATAGTCGTGACAGACACACACAGATTTCTTGAATTAAATAGTGATTTTATATCACTGTATAAATTCAAGAAATCTTGTCAGTTTGTGTGTCTGTGTCACAATCATAGCACATCATAGGACGGCCTATGATGTCTGCATGATTTCCTATGATGATCCTATGATATCAGACAACATAGGACTCGCGATGCCGTTACATAGGCGATGCCGTCATATAGATAATAGGATTGGCTACCTATGATGTAGTGTCCTATGATGCCTGCCTTGACGTCTTTATGATGTCATATAGACCATCACTCACAAGGCCTGCCTTGATGTATTTTAGGACTGGCTACCTATGATGGAGTGTCCTATGATGCCTACCTGGATGTCTTTATGATGTCATATAGACTATCACTCACCAAAGAAGAGATACTCATCACCTGATTACGAATACGACACAGCACTTTAAACCACACCTGCAATTCAAAAGCATGTAAACTGTGGAATGGTTGTTGCCAGAAACAGGAAAGAAGAGATACTCATCACCCGATTAAGAATAGGACACACTAATTTAAACCAGACACTACAGGTAGACCATCACTCACGATGCCTGCCTTGATGTATTTTAGGACTGGCTATCTAATATGGAGTGTCCTATGGTGCCTGCCTTGATGTCTTTGTCATATAGACCATCACTCACGATGCCAGCCTTGATGTCTTTATGATGTCATATAGACTATCACTCACCAAAGAAGAGATGCTCATCACCCGATTACGAATAGGACACAGCACTTTAAATACCACACCCACAATTCAAAAGCACGTAAACTGTGGAATGGGAGTTGCCAGAAACCGGAAAGAAGAGATACTCATCACCCGATTAAGAATAGGACGCACTAATTTAACCTTTTGAGTGTGTCTGTCGCTGAATTGCGACATAACCCTTAGTGGTCAAGAGTCGTAAATATTTTTTGTCAATAAAATAGTTCAGCTTTCCAAGGCTATAACTTGAAAGTGGTAAGAGATAATAGCTTACTGTCAATTAGAAAGATATAAAATATGATCCAAAGTTTCAGATAGGAATAAATTTACGCATCTAATTTGCATAATGTCATGGCACCTCTTAAATTCCATAACTCAGTCAAAACTAGACTTTGGACGTATTTACACAAAGAATGGTTCAGTCTTTTGTTACCATTTTTTGTACAGAGGTACCTCATCATCTTGTCTTCAAAGTATATGAACAGGAAATTGGTACATTAAAAAAAAACAAAAAAACCCCCAGAAATTGCTCACTTACTTTTGACAAAGGGGGGGCGGCTGGCTGGCGTGGTCGCTGCGTTTTCACCCATCGTGGTGGTTATTTTCGTTCTGTCGGTCATTTAAAGTCCCTACCACATCTACAAAGTCTAATGATTATCCGACATAAATTTTGCTTGTATCCCACAGCTATTTTCTGCCGAGAAAGTGACGTGACAATGACCGATTGCGGCCATGTTAGCTTTCTGGGCTAAAATGCTAAAAACAGGAAAAGGAAATGAGGAGTTCTTCTTCTTTGGTGTATTACGTGTTATCCATTGAGTCCTCCAATGGATGTCTGCCACCTTCTGAAACTGGCAAATCAGTACAAATCCCCAATGCAGCCGATCATGTCAGCGTGAGGATGCCAGGCGCAGCGCTGCGCTCTGCCACTAGGGGCACGCAAATTCACACACTCAGAGGGTTAAACCAGATGCTACATAAATGGAGAGTAATAGAGTGAGGAGAACTGCTGCATGTCAGGAAAGATCCCGTGAAGATGACATAGCTGAGGTTCGAGCAGTACCTCCCAGCCATGGCAGTGTTGCACGTCAGAAAAGATGCCGTGAAGATGAAACACCTGAGGTCCGAGCAGTACGTCGCAGACATGGCTGAACAACACACCCGTCTGAGACAGGAGGAGACCCTTCAGCAATGGGCATGCAGAAATACTTGCTTATACTTAGTTTCTACAGGCATGGACGGGAGATTTCTATAATGCAAGAAATCTCTGTGTGTGTCTGTCACAATCATAGGACTCGCTAAAAGATCATAGGACTGCCTATGATGTTCCTATAATGTCTACATGATGTCCTATGATGTTCCTTTGTATAAGAAGTTCTGAACAACTTGTGTGTGAAAAAGTTAGGTACGACTGTGAGAGCGAATGGTTGTCTCTCTGTGTTGGCCCAGTGATGGACTGGCAATCTGTCCAGGGTATGACAGCATCAAAGATCAAAGCAGGCATCACTGAACGAGTGCTGACGTACTTGCTTACACCCTTGCTTACACCTGCTTGCTACGGGCATGCAGAAATACTTGCTTACACTTGGTTTCTATCTGTGTGTGTGTGTCTGTCTCTGTCACGATCATAGGACTTGCTAAATGATCATAGGACTGGCTATGATGTTCCTATGATGTCTATATGATGTCCTATGATGTTCCTATGTATCCTTATACATAGTTCTGAACAACTCCTTGTGTGTGAAAAAAATTATCCGTCCTTGGACTGCATCACTCACGATCATAGGACTTGCTTAAAGATCATAGGACTCGCTATGAAATCAAAGATCAAAGACAGGCATCACTCACGATCATAGGATTTGATATGACATCATCAAAGATCAAAGGCAGGATCAAGAAATCTGTGTGTGTATCTGTCACGATCATAGGACTCACTAAAAGATCATAGGACCGCCTATGATGTTCCTATGATGTCTACATGATGTCACATGATGTTCCTATGTATGAATTCTGAACAACTTATGTGTGAAAAAATTATCAGTCCTTGGACTGCATCACTCACGATCATAGGACTCGCTGACATCAAAGACCAAAGGCAGACATCACTCACGATCATAGGACTCACTATGATATCATCAAAGGCAGTCATCACTCACGATCATAAGATTCACTATGACATCATCAAAGGTCAAAGGCAGTCATCACTCACGATCAAAGGACTTGCTATGACATCAAAGATCATAGGACTCGCTATGACACCATCAAAGATCAAAGGCACACATTACTGAACGAGTGCTGACGTGCTTGCTTACACCTGCTTTCTATGGGCATGCAGAAATACTTGCTTATACTAGGTTTCTACGGGCATTCACAGGTATGCACTAGTACTTAAAAAAACAAACAAACTTAATATACTTAAAAAACAAACACATTTAATCTTTTTACAACAAAAAAATCTATACGGGTCATAGCCAGTAAACCTTATCGTGAGTCAACTAATTCACTATTCAATTAGGCACATTAACATTTCCTGATTTGGTAGATTACAGCACAATTCAAATTATGTATCAGGCAAACAATGGACAGTTACCATCAAAAATATCCAGAAGCTGTTTAAAATCTGGAAAATGCATATAATTTACAAGGAACCCTTATTTTGTAAAAACTTGTTTTAAAACCAATACAAAGCAACACTGTTTCTGTTAAGGGCATTGGACTCTGGAACAATTGGCCTGACAATATTAAAATATATAGAACAGACAAACTTTAAGAAAATGTACAAGGTAAAGCTACTTTCTCAGTATTGTGCATCTGTTTAGATTCTAAACTTTTAGAATATGACATTAGTTGTTTTTTTTTTTTTTTTGACTTGGCATGATTTGTTTTCTGGTGCTTTTTTTCCTCTGTAGAGGTTGAGGATGTGCAAGATTTAGAGGTAGGTCATACAAGCTCTGCTTCTACCTAAACCCTCTCTTTTTTATCTTCTCATATTTTATGTATTATGAAACCAAACCACTACCTTCAAACCAACTGCTACCTTCTCTTGTGGAGAGGGTTGCACAGCACATACATTATACAGTCACTTTTGTAAACATTTTAAGAGGAGTGAAATTTTTTTGATATCGACAGAAAAACATTCCAGGGCATTACAATTTGTCAAATAAATGGTAAATCACATCCCCGTGGACAGGCTCCATCTTGTTTTGCAGTAGACATTAGATTATTAAGAATAACATTCCACATAATGTGGTCACCTCTACTGTGGATGATTTGTATAATGCAAATGGAGACAGGTATTTCCTAGTTTCTTTAATCGGATAATAGGAAGCACGCTTTTCAAATGTAATGCAAAAAAGAAAAAAGAATGGAAACCTAGTTAAAGAATATACTAGTACAGTAGATCTGGTAACCCACTCTTTTACAATGGAAAATTACTTTTAGAGGCCTGAGAATTCGTAGGAGCTACAGGTGTCTCTGAGTATATAGCAAGAATACCAGCCAGCCAGTTCCCCAAATACCTGTTAAGGAGGGTATTTACCCATGATTCCTGTGGTGCTGGCTGCCCAAAACAGATCTTCTGAAGACAAAGGAATTAAAAAAAAAAAAAAAGAAGACAGTCTTCTTCTTCTTCTTCTTTTAGATTTGATTGGCGGTTGGCAACCAGCTTACAGGTGCATTACCACCACTCCAAGGACGGATAACTTTTTCACACATAAGGAGTTGTTCAGAACTCATAAGAACTCCTTATACAAAGACATAGAGTGATGATAATCAAGTCAGTGGCGGTGATGCCTGGTTGCCAACCACCAATCAAATCTAAAAGAAGAAGAAGGTGCAGACTGTAATCATTACTTGGGAAAGCACTCTACACAAGAGAGACCAGAATACCCCACTCTACTAAACACCCTCTGTAGTTGTAGTAGTATTAACAGTGACCAGGCAGACCAATCTAAGGGTGATGGAGACCTGAACAAACTGCAGGGTAAATATTTTCACATAGCACTGGGTACAGCAAGCCCACCATGCTTCTCTTATCATGGCTAGAATGGCAGAAAATATCAACCCTACAGATCTTTTAAACATAACTGTCACCCTCAGTTGCTTAAAATCCCTAAACTGTGAAAAAACTTGAGAAGTTTTTGTTGTCCACTGTGAAATTGGTGTTCTCTGCGGCTATAATAATAATGATTTTACCTGTCCATTTTTAATGCTGTCACACACAACTATGGCACTGGTGCTTCCAGAAATGGTTGGAATGTTGTCATTCACATCCAGGACCTGGACTGTGACAGGCACGTGACTCACCATCCGTGGGTTATCTGAAACAGGAACACATCAGGCAAGTTTTACTTTCTGCAGCACCATTCTGCTTCAGACAGTTTGATGGTTTTCTTCACAGCAAGTAGAAAAGGCATGATATTTTACATTTTGTATTTATATACAGCGGGAAAAATAAGTATTGAACATGTCAATATTTTTCTCATTAAACATATTTTTAATGGAGCCATTGACCTGAGATTTTCACCAGATATTAGTAACAACCCAAGTAATCATACAGTATCTCACAAAAGTGAATACACCCCTCACATTTTTGTAAATATTTTTATTATGTTTTCATGGGACAACACTGAAGATATGACACTTTGATACAATGTAGTCAGTGCACAGCTTGTATAAGTGTAAATTTGCTGTCCCCTCAAAATAACGCAACTATTAACCTCTTGCACTCCGGGATACCGTGGGCGGTCACGTCTCTGCGTCCTAGTGCGTCTCAGTGCGCACTGAAAAAAAAAAAAAGCTGCATTTCCGTTCTTCCAGTACAGACACAGCCGCGAACAAAAAGCCAAAGGAGTGTTTTGATTGGTTTAGATTTGATTGACCTCTCATTCGACTAATAAGAGCCTTGAATTGGGTTTCTGAAACCTTGAGGAACCAATGACTGAAAACCTAGCAAGAAGGACTTGCCTACCAACGACCGCGAATACAACGAGCCAATTGAAGCAGAGAAGATCGACGATTGAAACGCGTGCATCCCGTGCGTAAAATCTGTTTTGTGTAAGCCGCTGGGTGACACACATTGAGAGCTGTGTGTAATGGTAGTGTTCGCCAGTCTTTTTTTATTACTACTGTTCTTATTTGTTTTGAAAAATCGTTCGCCAAAACTGCAATCATGGAAGCGCAAAACCGCAATAATGGAATCATGGTTTGACCGGGTCGGGTGACCAGAACCACAAGTCCGTAACAAGCGGACCAGCTTCATGTTCGTCTGACAATGAGGAACAGATGTTCGCTAGCGACACTGCTGTTGTGGACAGGTAAGTGTTATAAGCTAAATTATTCTTTATCACTGAAAATAGTGATAAAAATGACTTTTGACCGATCGGTAATTACAACGGTGCATCATGGCCACTTGACGGACCGTTTTTTGTGCGCCGAGCTCCTCTGTAGCAGAGGGGGAGTTGTTATCCTCTACATTGCAGATATTTTAGTATAATTTTTATTGCACTGTAAGTTATTTTTTCTAAAAAAAAAGGCCACACATTTTTTACGTGGCATGCTTCTTTGTGTGTGGGGGGCTTGTTTGTTCATTCATTCATTCATGAATGAATAAACACCCCCCATACACACACACAGCACTGAGTGTCACCTTTCAATAGAGCCCAAGATGGAGCTTTTATGTTTCAGCATTCAAAAGTTAGACGTTTTTCCAAACTGTGCCATTTGGCACAATTTGGCACAGTTCAAAAACGCCTGGGAACAACCTGAGAAAAAGCTGTGTAATATATTCATTTTTTGTGGTATTGTTACAAAATTTTGACCTCAGCTGGATAACACTTGGTTCTACATTTCTGTTGCATTTTCCAGCCAGTATCTGACAGCTGTGTGTTATTTGCAAGCATTTGTATCTAAAACACCCAGGCGAACTTTATTTTCTTCAGATTCAGTATGTTTAGATGACTGTTACTCAGTGGCAGGAGCACTTAGAGAGATTATGACTATTTTGCCAAAAAAGTCAAAGTGTTTTCTTTTAAATGAGACCAAACCCATGAAGCTGCTGCAAAGGGTTGAAGAACAGCTTCTGATTTACTTTGGGTATGTTATTTTTAGACGTTTTTAGGGAAATTGACCAGAGTGCAAGGGGTTAATGTCTAAACCGCTGGCAACAAAAGTGAGTACACCCCTAAGTGAAAATGTCCAGATTGTGCCCAGTAAGCCATTTTCCCTCCCCGGTGTCATGTGACTTGTTAGTGTTACAAGATCTCAGGTGTGAATGCGGAGCAGGTGTGTTAAACTTGGTGTTATCTCTCATACTGGCCACTGAAAGTTCAACATGGTGCCTCATGGCAAAGAACTCTCTGAGGATCTGAAAAAAGAATTGTTGCTCTATATAAAGATGGCCTAGGTAATAAGAAGATTGCCAACACCCTGAAACTGAGCTGCAGCATGGTGGCCAAGACCATACAGCAGTTTAACAGGACAGGTTCCACTCAGAACAGGCCTCGCCATGGTCGACCAAAGAAGTTGAGTGCACATGCTCAACATCATATCCAGAGGTTGTCTTTTGAAAATAGACATATGAGGGCTGCCAGCATTGCTGCAGAGGTTGAAGGGGTGGGGGGTCAGCCTGTCAGTACTCAGACCATACGCCACAAACTGCATCAAATTCGTCTGCATGGCTGTTGTCCCAGAAGGAAGCCCCTTTTAAAGATGATGCACAAGAAAGCCCACAGTTTGCTGAAGACAAGCAGACTAAGGGCATGGACCAGAGTACGTCAACACGATGGGAACTCCGTGCCAATGTTTGTGGTCCTGTGGGTGAGGGACCCGAACGGCATGGTTTAGCCCCCGTGGAGGCGAATGGTTCCAGAGAGCGAGCGCAGTGAGACTCCGGTGGCTGGCCAAGTACTACTGTTGAGCTGGGCGCTGCCAGTGCTGCTCCAACGCATGAAATGAAAGTGATCAGGGTGAGACCAGATGGCACAAACCCTAGACATGCCACGAATGAAAACAAGGGACAAGGCTCGAGCAAGCCTAGGGGATGCTGAAGAGCAATATGGGTACTGACGCAGGAGAAGCCAGAAGCCAGTGAGTGCTCCCCTGGGCGAAGGAGATGGTGTGCGCCCTCGGGTCGAGCCTCGGCTAGGACATGTGCGCAGTTCAAGGGAGCAGAGAGATGGACAGGGTGATCTGCGCATGGTACGAGCTGACGACGACAGGTAACTGAAGTTGACAGATGGGTCGAGACAGTACCTGAACAAGCTGCTGTGTTCGGGAAGGAAGGAATGCCAATGCAGCCTGTCTCCGGTCACGAAGAAACTGAGGCACTCTAGGAGTGGGCCGCGGGACGGACACTCCAGAGGGGGGCCTACGTGAGATCCGGGTTAGGACTTTTATTGGGGCTTACGGTGTGTCCAGTTATAGTATGTTTTGCAGTGTGTTCGCTAAGGTTAATGTTAAAAAAAAAAGAAAGAAGAGAAATGTGAAAACAGAAAGGTAAAGAAATGTGATTTAATTGTGACCACCGTTGTGTGTTGTGAGTGCCATGCAGCTGTGAGGATGCTCTGATGGTTATGTGTGTGTGTGTGGGAGGTACAGTAACACCTGTGTGTGAAAGTTGGTAGGGAGTGTGTGTGAGTGAAGTAACTGCCCTATGTTGTGTACTTTGTGTTTTGGTCAGGAGTCTGTGCCCAGTTTATGGGGTGACATGTGGGTTTGGAAGTCGGGTACTGGCATTGTTCATGTTTATGTATGCTTTATACTTGTAATGAGTATCTATTTATTTCGGGATTAATTTATTTTGGTGTGTGGCTCTTTTAAGTTCAGTGACTGTTTACATATTGGAGTGCTCTGCTGGGCCAGCGTGGTGTGAGTGTATAGGCCTGTAAATACCTCTATATTAGTGTGTGAGTCGCGTAGAAATTTTGAAGGTGGGTCAGTTGGTGTGCTTGTAATTTTTTCAAGGGGGGGGGGGAGAATGTATGATCGTGTGTATATGATAAGATAAGCCTTTATTAATCCCAGAATGGGGAAATTCCAGGATTGCAACAGCACAGGGATAGCAACACTCAGAGCAATGATTTAGAAGATAAGAAAATGAGAGCAGTGAATATACGTATGTACACATAAATATACAAATATATATACACACAGTGCGGAGTATTGTAGCTAGATGGACTAAACGGCATAACCGTCTATTTAGTTACCCTACATGGTATGAATATGTACCCATACATATTGTCACCCTCCATAGCGACTGATATTGTCCTAGTTGTATACTGGAGGGGACCATTTGTGTAAGTCTGTTGCATCTTTTGCATTCAATACTATTAGGTCTATATATATATACACTACCATTCAAAAGTTTGGGGTCACCCAGACAATTATTTTGTGTTTTCCATGAAAAGTCACACTTATTTACCACCATGAGTTGCAAAATGAATAGAAAATATAGTCAAGACATTGACAAGGTTAGAAATAATGATTTGTATTTGAAATAATATTTTTTTCCAGATACTCAACCTGCTCAAAGGAAGGTCAGTTTTATAGCTTCTCTAACCAGCTAAACTGTTTTCAGCTGTGCTAACATGATTGCACAAGGGTTTTCTAATCATCCATTAGCCTTCTGACGCAATGAGCAAACACATTGTACCATTAGAACACTGGAGTGATAGTTGCTGGAAATTGGCCTCTATACATCTATGTAGATATTGCACCAAAAACCAGACATTTGCAGCTAGAATAGTCATTTACCACATTAGCAATGTATAGAGTGTATTTCTGATTAGTTTAAAGTTATCTTCATTGAAAAAAACAGTGCTTTTCTTTCAAAAATAAGGAAATTTCGAAGTGACCCCAAACTTTTGAACGGTAGTGTGTGTGTGTATATATATATATATATATTATAATGGTGGTGCCCTGGGCTAGAGAGGGGTGACGCCCCACCTCTGGGAGGTGGTGTCACCTGGGTATATAAGCCAACTGCGGGAGACATCTTGTCTCTTTGCTGTGGCTCCTTTGCTCACGTTAGAGTCTCCTGTGTTCTCATTCTTAATAAAACCATAAAACATCACCTCGACTCCTCATTAATTATAGACACAACAGACAGCAAATTTACACGGTTATACAAGCTGTACACTGACTACTTTACATTGTAGCAAAGTGTCATATCTTCAGTGTTGTAACATGTAAAGATATAATAAAATATTTACAAAAAATGTGAGGGGTATACTCACTTTTGTGAGATACTGTACATACAAAGAAATCAAGACAACTGTATTCACAAAAAAGTTATATTTAATAAAGTGGAATGACACAGGGAATAAGTCTTAAACACACTTGGTAAAATTCATTTAATATTTAGTAGAAAAGCCTTTGTTGGTAATAGCAGCTTCCACACACCTCCTGTATGGAGAAACTTGACGCAGGGATTGTTCAGGAGTGATTTTAGCCCATTCTTCTACACAAACTGTTGTCAAATCTTGAAGTTTCCGTGGGTGTCTTCTATGAACTCTGATCTTAAGTTTGTTCCATAGATTTTCAATTGGATTCAGGTCAGGTGATGGACTAGTCCATTCTAGCAGCTTTATTTTCCTTCTCTGGAACCAGCTGAGAGTTTCCTTGGCTCTGTGTTTGGGATCATTGTCTTGCTGAAATGTCCACCCTCGTTTCATCTTCAGCATCTTGGCAGATGGCAACAGATTCTTATCAAGGATGCCTTTGTACATTTGTCCATTCATCTTTCCTTCAATTATATGAAGTCTGCCTGTACCATGTGCTGAAAAACACTCCCACACCATGATGCTCCCACCTCCAAACTTCACTGTTGGTATGGTGTTTGGGGGCTGATGTGCAGTGTCATTTTTATTCCAAATATGCTGTCTGTTGTGGCATCCATAAAGTCCAATTTCGGTCTCATCTGACCAGACTATATTCTCCCAGTGTTTTACTGGCTTGCCCAAATGTTGTGCAGCAAACTTTAAACGATCTTCAACATGCCTTTTTTTCAGCAATGGAGTCTTGTGAGGTGCGTGGCATAGAGCCCATGTTGGCTGAGTGCATTTCTTATTGTTTTCTTTGAAACAGCAGTACATGCTGACTCCAGGTCTTTCTGAAGCTCTCCACGAGTGATCTTTGGCTCGTAGATAACTCTTCTGATAATTCTTTTGACTCCTTTGTCAGAAATCTTGCAAATAGCTCCTGGTGGTGGCTGGTTTATGGTAAAATGATGTTCTTTCCACTTCCAAATGATGGCACCAACAGTGCTCACTGGATCATTTGGCAGTTTAGAAATGTGCCTGTATCCAGTGCCATGATTATGTTTTGCAACAATAAGGTTGCGAAGGTCTAGAGAGAGCTCTTTGCTTCTACTCATCATGAGTTCTTTGTGGTGTCACAATCTGATATTCACAGACCTTTTTAAAGGCTGTCCGTCAGGACTTAGACAGCTGAAATTAATTTGCACTGATGGGGGATGGCATGGCTTCCTAAATTCTGATGGATTTCAACTGATTTCTTGGTGTTTCTATGCCTTTTTGCACCTCTTCTTTCGTCACGTGTTCAATACTTACTCCCTGTGTCATTCCACTTTATTAAATATAATTTATTTTGTGAACACAGTTGCCTTGGTTTCTTTGCATGAATGGATTACTTGAGTTGTTACTGATGTCTGGTGAAAATCTCAGGTCAGTGGCTCAATCACAAATATGTTTAAGGAGAAAAATGTTGACGTGTTCAATACTTATTTTTCCCGCTGTATGCTGACAAGCCTCCGTGGATCGCTGGTTTGCATGCCCTAATGATCACATGAGCTACAGTCATGTGAAAAAATTAGGACACCCTGTATAAGCCTGTGTGTGTTTTTTTTTTAACATATTTGGACATATGGATATTTAATATCAGTGTTAAAAATACTGGGAGATTCATGGAATACAACTAAACAATTAAAAATGAATTAAAGACTTTTTTCAAATTTTCTGTAAAACGTAATTCTAACAAATAGTGAGGAATAAATTAGGACACCCCCCATCTTTTATCGGACACCCCCACATTCATTCCCACTCAAAATGGCTAAAATAAATGTTAAAAAATACAAATAAAAACAAAAACAAGGTTAGACATAGATATGTGAACATTTCTTAATAAAGAACTGAATATTTAATAGGGTGTCCTAATTTTTTCACATGACTATGTTGTTGGGCGCAATTTGCCCTTGGTAAGGTTTCCCATGAAAAATTGGTCCTGGGCAAAGGGTCATACCAATAGTGGTGTGGTAGTTGCTAAGGCCCTACCCTAGAGCCAGATCTGTCATAAACCCTCCAGTGTGCTTTTCCAATGCACACGGCGAGTGGTGAAATAATGAGGATTTACGTGCTGGAGTTACACCACACATCTTTATTAAACACAGCGATACAGACGCACAGTTTCAACAATAGTTTCCAAAGAAGCTTAAGGAGTCCTCAAGGACACTCAACAATCTATTAATGAGATTGACCGGGGAAAACACACACAGCTGACACTCACAGAACTGGAGTTGTCTGAGTAAGTCCCAACAAGCATCAACAGAAACACAGTCTTTTAGCGGCTTAAACTTTCATACGACGATTAACGACCGTATGTCAAGTGCGATGACCCAGCAATGTGTGACTAGAAAAAGGCTCCTTAAGTCACAGCCATTTGACTGGGGATTGTAGATTGGGCGCATCTGGCCGAGGACTGGGAAAGATGATTAACGGGGCTGGGAACAGCTAATGGTAATCAATGAGGGTGCGTGGTCGGACCGGCAGACTGTCAGCAGTACACACAGCTGCCGGCCCCAGAGCAGTGGCTATGGATATGGTAACACACTGGAAATACATACTAAACATGCATACACAACGGCACCGGGACCCACAGAGAGATCAGGACCGAGCTGGGGGAAACCAAGCCGGCTCGGCTCCCTGACAATATCTGTTAGAGGGGCTTGATGGTGAGCACCTGGGGGCTGGGTTTCTGCCCATAGGACCCCACTGGGCTTGGCCCAAACCATATGGGTCTGCCCTTCAGTGGTCTTATGACCATGCAGAATGGATCACAGGGACCTGGTGTTATGTGGATCGAGTTGCAGTAGATATTCTGACAAGTATTAAGATTTATAATAATACAGTCAGAAGTTTTCTTGTACAATGTTACAAGTGATCCTTAAACATGCATAAAATGAAAGTGAGGCTTTTGGAAGAGAGATAAGATAAGATAAGCCTTTATTAGTCCCACATTGGGGAAATTCCAGGATTGCAACAGCACAGGGACAGCAACACTCAGAGCAATACTTTAGAAGATAAGAAAATAAGAGCAGTGAATATACATATGTACACATAAATATATAAATATATATACACAGTGCAGAGCATTGTAGCTAGATGCAGTAAACAGCATAACCGTCTTCAGTTTATCCTACATAGTATGAACATGTACCCATACATATTGTCACCTCTGTAGCGACTATATTGTCCTAGTTGTTACTGGCGGACCCATTTGTGTAAGTCTTTTGCGTCTTTTGCATTCAATACTATTAGGTTGTCATGTTTTGTTTTTTTGCTATCTCTGCGAGCAGCCCTGCCTAGGTTATAAAGTCTGACAGCCATAGGTAGGAAGGACCTGCAAAACCTCTCGGTCGCGCACCTAGGATGATGTAGTCTACTGCTAAATGAGCTCCTCAGTGCGTTCAGTATGTCCTGCATAGGGTGGGACTCGGAATCCAGCAGAAATGACAGTTTAGCCACCATCCTTCTCTCTCCTATCTCCTCCATTGGGTCAAGGCGTTGCCCCAGGACAAAGCTAGCTTTCTTGATCAGTTTGTTCAGTCTCTTCCTATCGGCTGCTGTAATGCCACTGCCCCAGCAGACCACTCCAAAAGTGATGGCTGATGCCACCACCGTGTCGTAGAAGTTGTAAAGAGAGGCAATTTGAATTAAAGCTAAGGTCAAATGATTAGTGCGGATGACACATGTAGAGGCTTGGAAATAGTTAATAGTTATGTAAAAGGTGCTAAAAAGACATTTGGATAAAAAAAAAACAGGCACCCCTACAATTTTTATTTTATTCTTTAATTGTTTTATTTTTCTACAATGCATTTGTAATTCATCTGGTTCCATTATAACTCGTGTGAGTTGAGTGCAGTTCCGTATGCCGACCAATAGATGGCGCATGTTGC
Organism: Pholidichthys leucotaenia; assembly: GCA_020510985.1. Classification (NCBI taxonomy): domain Eukaryota; kingdom Metazoa; phylum Chordata; class Actinopteri; order Cichliformes; family Pholidichthyidae; genus Pholidichthys; species Pholidichthys leucotaenia. The sequence continues at coordinate 140,055,390 of CM035846.1, read as the reverse complement.
ACAATGATAGAGAGTAGACTCGCGCACCGGAGGATGAAGAATAAACTCCTCTGTGTGAAGTTAACGGCACGAAATGTGTGCTCTGTCTGTTCTTCTATCACAGGTTGGTAAACACTAATAATTCAAGAGTGCAATATAAACTGTAAGAATCCTAAGATGTCCGAGATTATATTGTGATAAGTGTGAGACGAAAAACGGGTTTGTAAGGGTATTTCTGTTAAAGTTGATGTGGTGTTGTATAAGCTAACCTGCTAATGCTAACGATCGAGTGTATGGGACGTGCAGCAAGGGTGAAGTCCGCCACATGTTAGGAACCATTTGATTACGTTATTTAAAGACATTTATGAAACGGTTTTCATACAGTATGACATTTACTGGTTTTATTTGTCACCAAATGTGCATATTTCGGGTTTATTACCGAATACCAGGAATACTATTGTAAAAGTGTATTAGATACACAGTGGCCAGGTTAATGCATTGTTAAGAACAACGCCACATACTGTACATTTATGACAGTGCTTAAAATGATTAATTTAAATGTAAATTCATGGGTTATTGTTTAAAATATAAATATTTGAACAAGTTAAAAGCTATATACATGGGAAGGAGATATAAAAACAATAATTCATTTTATGTTAAGATAATTTGTTAAAAATGTTAAGTATACAGTTAACCCCTTGCACTCTGGTCAATTTCCCTAAAAACGCCAAAAAATAATGTGCCCAAAGTAAATCAAAAGCTGTTCTTCAACCCTTTGCAGCATCTTCATGGGGTTGGTCTCATTTAAAAGAAAACACTTTGAATTTTTTGGCAAAACAGTCATAATCTCTCTAAGTGCTCCGGCCACTGAGTAACAGTCATCTAAACATACTGAACTTGAAGAAAATAAATTTCGCCTGGGTGTTTTTTTGGATACAAATGCTTGCAAATAACACATAGCTTCAGATCCGGGCTGGAAAATGCAACAGAAATGTAGAACCAAGTGTTATCCAGCTGAGGTCAAAATTTTGTAACAATACCACAAAAAATGAATATATTACACAGCTTTGTTCTCAGGTAGTTCCCAGGCATTTTTGAACTGTGCCAAATTGTGCCAAATGGCACAGTTTGGAAAAACGTCTGTAACTTTTGAATGATTCACTATAGAAGCTTCATCTTGGGCTCTAATGAAAGGTGACACTCAGGGCTGTGTGTGTGTGTGTGTGGGGGGGGGGTTGTCCCCCCCCCACTACAGAGGACGGACATCGCCTGTTGTGCCGCGGCCCGTCATGTGGCGATGACGCACAGCTGTAATTTACCCATCGGTCAAAAGTCATTTTTGATTACAATTTTCAGGGATAAAGAATAATTTAGCTTATAACACTTACCTGTTCACACCAGCAGCATAGCTGGCGAACTTCTCTTCCTCATTGTCAGACGAACGCGACGCTGGTCCGCTTGTTACGGACTCGTGGTTCTGGTCTCGCGACCCGGTCAAAACATAATTCCATTATTGCGGTTTTGCGCTTCCATGATTGCGGTTTTGGCGAACAATTTTTCAAAACAAATAACAGTAGTAATTAAAAAAGACTGGCGAACGCGTGTGTGTCACCCAGCCTTCGTCGTCGGCCTCCGTCGGTCTATGATGACCATGGAAGAGAATCCTAAACGTCTATTCTGCTGGAATAATAAAAAAAAGCACTGCCTGTGGCTGAACAGGCCGATGCGCGAATGGCAGTCCCTGTCACACAGGTCGCACTTGTGGGTGGTCTCCGTGCTGCTGGGTCTGTGGCGGCTCTTCCTGCGGGTCCTTTTTTCATCTGCTGCAGCAGTCAGTCTCTCTTCACCCAGCCTTACACAAAACAGCTTTTGAACTTCTGTGCTTCAATTGGCTCGCTGCATTCGCAGCGTTGGTAGGCGGGTCCTTCTTGCTAGGTTTTCAGTCATTGGTTCTTCAAGGTTTCAGAAACCCAATTCAAGGCTCTTATTAGTCGAATGAGAGGTCAATCATATCTAATCTGTTCGCGGCTGTGTCTGTAGTGGAAGAACAGAAATGCAGCTTTTTTTTTCAGTGCGCTCTAGGACGCAGCGCTCTTGTGCGCCCTCGTGCGCTCTAGGACGCAGAGACGTGCCCGCCCGCGGTACACAGAAGTGCAACAGGTTAATGTCACATTGAAAATTGTGATAAAATGGACATGATTGTGTTTTGTTTAATGGTGATGTGATCAGATAATAAGAAACTATGGACTTTGATAGTAAATACTAATCAGTCGATGTTGGTCATGTGAATGATTTGGACGAAGAATAAACTCCTCTGTGTGAAGTTAACGGCACGAAACGTGTGCTCTGTCTATTCTTCTTCACAGGAGAGTTGACTTCTACATACACGCTGCCTCCTCCTGGGCCGCTACCCAGGGGAGCAAACACACACAATTATATTGGTCAGTGAAGCTAGATGACAGTAATTAATTAACTAAATTAGACACCTGTCTTAAGCAAATCAGAGCATGGATACTTGTAATTTCTTACTATTAAATTCAGATCACACTGAAGTCATTCTAGTTGGCCCAAAAAACCTTAGAAATACTTTCCAAAATCAGGCTTTAGTTTGGATGGGGTTACTTTCTCTTCTAGCAGTTCAGAGGAACAGAACAGAGGAACCTTGGAGTTATTTTTGATCAAGATCTGTTCTTTAATTCACACATTAAACTTTTTTCTAAGGCTGCTTTTAATCATTTGTGTAATATTGCCAAGATTAGGAGCATCTTGTCTCAGAGTGATGCTGAGAAACTAATCCACGCTTTTGTTAGCTCTAGATTAGATTATTGTTGTCATAAACCTTCCGTGCGCTCTTCCACTGTGCACGGAGGAGAGAAGGAGGAATGAAGATTTAAATGCAGGGGCTACCACACACATATTTATTGAACACAAGTTTAGGGAAAACCATACAAAATGGCTAGGTGGCTCGGGCTAACAAAGAGTTCTAAGATGCTAGGCTGCACAGGGAGAAAGCGTAGCACAAGTGCCGTGCAAGGAAACGCTACCAGCGTAGCGGCACAACTGCATAGAGAAACGCTACAGTGACTTACAGCCTTAGCAATCCAGGTCCTCCCAGTAGAACAGTGAGTATAATCCTTCACCGACTGACAGTCACACGACGAAGAACGGTGGTGTGACTCATGCAATGATCCAGCAGTGTTTGTCTAGCAAAGAGCCGCTTATGAACAAACACCACTGGCCAAACAAATTGGAAACACCTGGGCGAGGCACGGGGGAGATAATTACCGGGCTGGGAACAGCTGATGTAGTCAAAGGGAGAGCGAGGGGGCATGGCTGGACCGACAGACTGTCAGCAGCGTGAGAGAAAGTAGGTCACTGATGCTGACTAATAGCTGCCGGTCAGACAGTGGTAAAGGATATGAAATTCAATACAACAATACACAAAAATACACATAACCAGTAGAACCAAAACCCATAAAGAGATCGAGGCTTGAGTCGAGGAAAGCCAAGCCGGCTCGGCTCATGACAATTGTAACTCTTTATTATTAGGCTGTCCTAAAATGTCTCTAAAACAACTTCAGCTGATCCAAAATGCTGCAGCTAGAGTTTTAACAGGTACTAGAAAGAGAGATATTTCTCCTGTTCTGACCTCCCTTCATTGGCTTCCCATAGAATTTAGAAGGAAATTTAAAATCCTTCTCCTCATAGTGGCTCGAGTATATCATTTTGTCTTCTTTTTAATTATTAGCCTTTGTTTTTTTATTGATCAGACCCTAAATGAAACAGTCATTGTTGCCCCCCAACAGACTGCTATGTATGTGTGTGTATGTCTTCAATAAGAAAACAAAAGGCTTATAATCCTTCTCCTCACTTACAAAGCTCTAAATAATCATGTCCCTTGTCATTTAAAAGATCTGACAGCACCTTATCATCCTAACAGAGCACTACACTCCCAAAATGCAGGATTACTTGTAATACCTAGAATCTCTAAAAGTACAATGGGAATCAGAGCTTTCAGTTATCAGGCTCCTCTCCTTTAGAACCAGCTGCCAATTTGGATTCAGGAGGTCAGCCTTGATCTTGTTTTTAGGAATAGGGTTTAACTTTCCTTTTTGACAAAGCCTATACAGTAGTTAGGGTTGGATCAGGTGACCCTGAACCCTCTCTTAGTTACACTATTCTAATAGTTTTAGACAGCCAGGGGACCTCCCACAATGTACTGGACTTCACCCCTTTCTTCACTCCCAATTAAATACTTTTGCTGGTCATTAACATCTGTTTGTTCTCTCTCATAGACTGCAGTTCCTGTTGTGCTGTTTGCTCTCTACATATCTGTTTTTTTCTTCTTCTTCTCTATCCCCCCCAGCAAGTCGCAGCAGATGACTGCCTCTCCCTGAGCCTGGTTCTGCTGGAGGTTTCTTCCTGCTAAAAGGGAGTTTTTCCTCTCCACTGTCGCAGAGTGCTTGCTCACAGGGGATCACCTGATTGTTGGGGTCTTTCTGCAATTGTGGAGTTTTCCCCTACAGTTTGAAAATGCTGTGAGATGACTGTTGTGAAATAAATGTCTATATAAATAAAGTTGAATTAGATTTTACTTGAACCTTGAAAATGGTTATATGCGATGTACAAAAGCTCTCACAAAAGCCTGCCATTAAATCATCATTAATCACAGAAAAAAATGTGTAAAGCCTGTCTTTAAAGGCAGGGGCATGGGTTGCACTGAAGACCCTGGTGTACTACTCAAGTTTCACAGTTTGAATTGATTAAACCTGCAAAACCATACTCCTTCACTTGACCACAACTGAACAACTGTGTGCTCCTTAACCAAGTGCATGTTTTACTCTACGATCTTTCTCTTGGGTGGGTATATGGGAATGCTTCAGATGTGTCCAGTCATGCAACCATCCATTTGTGTGGCTCTGGACACAATCATCAAAACATCACAGACTGGGTTCCTTCAACTATATGCATGCACCTATTCGATACAAACAAAACATGGATTTAAAGCTGATGAAACAGTTTATAGTGCTGTGAAAAAGGTATTTGCCCCTTCCTGAGTCCTTATATTTTTGCATATCTGTCATACTTAAATGTTTTCAGATCAAAACAAATTTTAATTTTGATAAAGTAAATAAAAACTGCACTTTTTAAATGATGATTTCATTCATTAAGGAGAAAAAAAGCTATCCAAACCTACTTGGCTCTATATGAAAAAAGTAATCCCCCCAAAATACATCAGTTATTAATTGTGATTAACTGTGATCAGCCACATTCTTTTGGAAAGATGAGTTCAATTTCACTAGCCACACCCAGGCCTGATTACTGTCAGACCTGTTGAATCAAGAAATTACTTAAATAGAACCTGGCAAAGTGAAATAGGCTATTAGATCTTGAAAAACAACACATTATGGTGGGATCCAAAGAAAAGAAAAACCCAGAACAACATCAAAAGAACTGCAGGCCTCACTTGCCATAGTTTGGACGCTTGTCCATAATTCAACAATAAGAAAGAGACTGGGCAAACATGTCATCCATGGGAGAGTTCCGAGGCAAAAACCACTGCTGACCAAAAAGAAAACAAAGGATCATCTCACATTAAAAAACAAAACAAAACAAAAAACAAACATCTTGATGATAGCCAAGACTTTTGGGGATCATCAAGATTCTGGGGACTAATGAGATAAAAGTTGAATTTTTTTGAAGGCTTGTGTCATTACATCTGTCATAAAACTAACAGAATTTCATAAAACGAACATCAACAGTCAGACGTGGTGGGAGTGTGATGGTCTGGGGCTGCTTTGCTGATTCAGGACCTGGATGACTTGTCGTAATTGAAGGAACCATGAATTCTGCTCTGTACCAGGAAATCCTGAAGGAGAATGTCCGGCCATCAGTTTGTGAGCTCAAGCTCAAACCTTCAAACCTTCATTTTTGGAGGAAGTTGTGGCAATTTTCCAGAGGAGAGCCCTGCCCGATTACATAAACTTACACATGAAGGCTTTGGTTTTGTCGAACTCTTCACTACTTTCACAGTTCTTGAATCCAATCTGTCAGCTGCACACCGCCATATTGTCCCCACTTTGACCCGCGGATTAACTCTCGAAATTCTGCCAGCTCAAGGACAACTAGCATTTTGTGTTTCAATAGACGTAAAAGCACTATATTAAAAGACTGATCCACAGATTTTGTGAATTGATTACTTTCCGTCAAAGCGTGATTGAATCGATTTGAATCGGAGAATCGATCTTTTGAACCTATCCCTAGGTCTGGGGGCAATTACTTTTTCACATAGGGTCAGATAGGTTTGGGTAGTTTTTTTTTTTTACCATTGACCTTGCAATCCAAAACCCATAGTCAGGGGTCAGGGTGAACTTGTGTACAAAGTTTTGTGACCCTAGGTGTCATTGGCTACAGTCACACTGCAGGTCTTGATGCTCAATTCCGATTTTTTGCCGAGATCCGATTTTTTTTTTTTTGTGTGGGTGTTCACATTATTATTTAAATGTGATCCCCATCAGACTCCAGTGTGAATGGTCTACAGCTATGAAGTGACCCGCATGCGCAGAAGAAAACGTAACATCAGACACAGCGTTGTATTTGGGGGAAAGAACTTCTTCACCCTGATGAAGTGCAGAAAAATAAAATGTTAAAATCATAAATATGAGACCAGCGCCCTTCTTCTACACACCAGATGACCGCTGTGATCAGCTCTGCTTTAACAGAACTGATCGAATAAACAACTCTCTTTAAAATAAGACCCCGTGTCTCAATGGGATCACCTGTATAAATAAGGTTAATAATAAATAATCGTAGCTATTACAATAGGGCTCTCTCCCACTGATGTTGTCAGTGGCTCTTGCCCTAATAAACTACATGGCTCATTCCAGTGGCGTACACCGGTCCTGCACAGGAAGGAGGAACCGCGAGAGACTCCCCTCCTCCTGTGTGTCCCCCTATCTGGCCATTCCGCTCCACTAGTCATGCCCCGTGCCCTAACTTTACATTTTAGATATTACAGCAGCAAGGACTCATGGTGTGCCATTTACAGAGAAAAAAGAATTTGCAGCATCCAGTAAATGTGCCGTTAGTGCGCTTGCTTGTCTGGCGGTTTCAGCCCCAACCCCCCCCCCCCCCAAAAAAAAAAATTCTGAAGTTATTGTGCAGTCGGAGGCAACAAAATTACAATCCAGTAATAAAAGGAAGAAGACTGATTAAAAAGAGAGCACAAATCAGCTGTGTCTGCCATGCTTGTTGCCTCCACTGCAGAATTGTAGCGTCTGTCTCACTTCAATGAGGAAAAAGTCCAATGAAATGTGACATGACAGTTCAGACTGAGGCCACTTTGGAAAATATCAGATACGTATCTGAATTAGGACCACAGATGAAAGTGGCCTGGGTTTGGTATGAGAAAATTGGATATGTGCTGTTCAGTCATTAAAAAATCAGATATGAGTCACATTTGTGCAAAAAAATCGGAATTGAGCATTAAAAGATGCAGTGTGACCATAGCCATTGTTTTTAAGATATAGTTTATATGGCATTTTAAGCTTGACCTTTGACCTTTTGCTGCTCACTGCTGTGAATATGCAGCATCTGTGAATTGTTTCTTTGAGCATATTCATTTACTGTACAGAATTACAGACAAAGCCTGTACAAGCACAAACGGTTGTTCAAAGAAAAGCAAAGCATATCAGTCTACTGTGTTAGAGGTTTGATTTCTTTTAAATTTCAGTTTTTAGTTTATTTACATTTAAAAATAAATGTTCTAAAGACTTCATCAAAAGGTTAACTCTCCAACTTATGAAGAGCATAAAAAGTAAAAGTGTAGTGATTGAGAACTTTCCCAATCATCCGTACATCCATCCATCCATCCGTCCACCCATTACCGCTTATCTGGGGATCTGTGTCGCAGGGACATCAGTCCAGGCAGGGTAGTCCAGACTTCTGCCCAGTTCACAAAGCACCATGATCCCCATGATCCCTCCAGCAGGTGGTGAGCCCACTGGAGGGCGGACCCATGTGCCTCCTTTGGGTACACCGAGTCCTTCAAGTAATATTTTTCTGTGAGGTCCACTGGACCGCTCTTAGTCTGGACCTTCACCCAGGACCAATTTGCCTTGGGAGACCCTACCAGGGATGAGTTGCTTTCCCAGTGATATGGTTCACAATAAACAATAGCTGCATAAAGGAGGAATATGTCAGTTTTCAAACATCATCTTCAATATTAAACGGCAGAGGGCCACTTTCTGTTCGGCGCTTCATCTCGATGTTTTTTGTGCCACTCCAGCAGGAACTATACACTTCTCCAACCCACAGAACTACATATTAATTTTGTCCCCACAGCAAAAGTTAATGCTCGTAAAACTGGTCAGTTTATGGTTTCATTTTATTGTAGCTGATGTGCAGTCACATTCTAGGTTGTTGAAGAAAAGGAAACACAAATTAGTATTACTGTGACAAAGTACATATACTGAATGGACTATAGACTTTCTAGTAGATGCAAGGTAATTTATTATATTTTAGTGGTCAATTGGTATGAGAAATGCAATGATTTACTGTCAGGCAAAAGGTGTCATTTTTTTATGTATTAATTTCTCTGTTCACCATAGTAGTGACTTGTTATGCAGGTCCTACTGAATGTACAATGGAAAGACGTTGTTAACAAATAAAAATTCATTTTATTTAATCTGGAACTAAGAGAAAGAGAGAAGGCATAAACATGGCCTCCCACCCACAACAAGTTAAGTGCTGTCATGTCAGTAAGAAATTATTACAAAGTTAAGGAGCTGCATTTGGCTTCTCCAGCTTTAATGACCACTCAAAACATTTTCAACTACTAGACACATTCACCATGTATTCTGTTGATATCTGTTAAGAGACACAAACACATACAGTGCAGCCTTTCTAGAATCATCCTTATTGCCATGCCTGACTGATTCTATGTGCAACTTTATTGCTGCAGGAAGTAAACCTTGTTTTTCACAGATTCTGACACATGTCAGGAGAGGGGAGATTTTGGAATGTTCCTGAAGTAACCAAATTCTGATCTTTTTTTTAGTATAGCAGCAAATAGCAGATTTTATATTTATAAAACATGACAAGGAAACCTCAACGTCTTTCAGTCTTTCAGTAAGAGCTTTGTGGAATGTGTACTACTCCCTAGTGAGAGGCAATAAATATTCCAATAATGTGCTAATAATTTATCTGTTGTTAATAAAACAATCCAAAGAATAAAGTCTAAAAGAAGTCTCATATTCAGGAGGCCTCCTAAAATATGTAAAGTCATATTTAATCCATGAAGAAGCAAGAAATTTATTGTCTGTACATTCATATTATTTTGATATGTAGAGCTATCACTAACACTGATCTATTCTCCCTCAACTATCACATACATTATGATGTAATTATGTAATACTATGGTGCATTACAAGGAATGGCATGTGGATTCAAATTATCAGTATGTATAGAACTGCCTTCACGGTGGTCAGCTGGTTATCAATAATACCACAGTAATTACTGTGTTATTCATATTGGATTGCTCATTCTGAACAAAAAAAAAAATCAATTAAAAATGCTTATCTTAAATAATAGATGGTAACACATTTGTTGTCTGTTGTTCATTGCTTTGGGGCACTGTATGATCACGGTATGGTCACCTAACACTGGAAATCTTGCTGGAGTTACAATAAAATAAAAAATAATAATAAAAACAGCCAACTTAAAGCTGTTTTGACAGAACTGATGATTTCATTCAGAAATGGCAGGCCTCTGCCATACAAGGAGCTGCAATTACAAACTGAACCACTGCCAAGTATGGCATTTGTGCAACCATTTGCACAAATGCCATACCTGCTGCTATCTGTTATTGCAATATTGATCATGTGCATTTCAGTCTGTCACTGTCTGCACCTACATTACTGCATCAAACTTGCAACTACGAGTATTACTGCTCTACCTTTTTCTGTATATAGGATTGCTGGGTTTTATCGTTTATCTTTATTTGCACTATGGGTAGCATTACTGTACATAGCCTGCTGTTGTTGTTTTTCCAGACTTATTCCTTTTTTTTATATTGCGCACACCACTGAAGAGAGAGAAACAGCATTTCAATTCTCCTGCATGTCCCGTACGTATAGTAGTATTGACAAATAAAATCTTTGAATCTTGAATAAAGAAATATCAACAAACCAGCGGGGAACACTGATGTCTAGGAGGGTGAGTAGATTTCACAGAAAACAGTCATAAAAATCTTTAAGGCAAGGCAAGTTTATTTGTATAGCACATTTCTTGTACAAGACAATTCAAAGTGCTTTATATAAAAACATTAAAGCATTACAGCAAGTTGCAAAAGGAATACATAAGAATTCAAAAGCCAACTAAAAAGTAAAGACAAACAAAACAAGCTAAAATAGAATAAGACAGAAAATGTGCAAGAAATAAAAGTTACAGTACATTGTGGGAGATTGACAATTGTTCGACTGAAAGGCCACGGCAAATAGGAACATTTTTAACCTTGATTTAAAGCAGCTGAGGGTTTCAACAGCCCTGATGTTTTCTGGGAGTTTGTTCCATATGAGAGGGGCATAAAAACTGAATGCTGCCTCTCCATGATTGGTTCTAACTCTGGGCACAGACAGTAGGCCTGACCCTGATGATCTGAGGGCTCTGGGTGGTTCATAATGGACCAGCAGATCTGAAATGTATTTTGGCCCTAAACCATTCAGAGCTTTATAAACCAACAGCAGTATTTTGAAATCTATTCTTTGATAGACAGGAAGCCAGTGTAAAGATCTGAGGACTAGGGTTATATGATCTACTTTCTTGGTCTTAGTGAGGACTCAAGCTGCAGCGTTCTGAACCAACTGCAGCTGTCTGATGGACTTTTTAGGGAGACCTGTGAGGACAGCGTTACAGTAGTCCAGTTTACTGAAGATAAATACATGGACAGGTTTTTCTAGATCCTGCTGAGACATCAGACCTTTAATCCTCGGTGTGTTCTTTAAGTGATAATATTCTGACTTTACTACTCTCTTAGTGTACCTGTTAAAATTCAGGTCTGAGTCCAGAACCACACCCAGATTTCTGGCTTGGTTGTTGGTTTTTAGCATCATTGGGTCTGAAAACTATTATTCCAGTTTTGTCTTCATTTAACTGAAGATAATTCTGGCACATCCACTCTTTAATTTGACCAATGCATTTGATCAGTATTTTAATTGGACCATAGTCTCCTAGTGAGACGGTTATGTAGATTTATGTATCATCTGGATAATTATGGAAATATATTTTGTTGTTTTTTATGATTTGAGCTAGTGGGCGCATATGAAGAGTTTGTTTGCAAAAACAGATAAGTCCAATTGTTTTAATAATGAGAAAAACAACTTTTCATCTGTTGGTTTATGTGTTAGCATTTCCAATTCAGCTTCTAAGACACGGTCACTTGAAATATGAGTATCTCAGGCATAATAAAGCCAAAAATTGAACATCAACTCATTGTTATTTTTTGGCACTTTTTGAATACTTCTTGCCGCAAAAACAGATAAGTCCACAACACATACTTTTGCAAAAACAGACATGTCCCAAAAACCATGCTAGTTTGTCTGGTGAACGCATCACTGGTTCATCTGCTTCATCAAAATTATCCATATTTGACATAAAATGCAACAAAACTGTAAAAAAAAAAACAAAAAAAAGCTGGCAGGGAATCATACAAAGTGAGCAGACCCAAGTAGGTGTCTCTGCAGAATGCTACTGCAGCAAATAGACACATGATTGGCTAATCCACGCTGCACCATTGAGTCACGTCACCCAAATACCAAGCACTGATTTGCCGTGTATAGAGTTATCTGGCTTTGTTAAAACAGGGTCCCAACGTTTATTGGCTATTGAAAAAAAGCATGAACTTTGTAGTGTATATAACAGCGGATATAGCGGATTTTTAGAAAAAAAAAACTATTTCAACTTCTATAAGTCGGTAAAGTGAGCAGTTGTTTGTTGTACAGAGAGAAATTTTCTTGAAAGTGGCATTTATTGGCTTTTGCAAATGAACTCTTCATATACTGTACATATTGAAAAGCAAAGGTCCCAAAATGGAACCTTGGGGAACTCCACAAGTTAATTTTGTTTGCTCAGATTTGTAGTTACCTATAGACACAGAATAGTCCCTGTCTTTTAAGTAGGACTCAAACCAGCTAAGTGCTGTACCAGAAAGACCCACCCAGTTTTTCAGCTGGTCTAGTAAGATGCTATGGTTGACCATGTGGAATGCAGCACTGAGGTCCAATAGAACCAAAACTGAAATGTTGGCATTATCTGTATTGGAGCAGATGGCATTAAGGACCTTAACTAGAGCTGTCTCAGTGCTATGGTGTGGCTGAAAACCTGACTGGAAGACATCAAAACAGTTATTTAATGTCAGGAAGTTTCACAATTGTTGAAGGACAGCTTTTTCTATTATTTTACTAAGAAAGGGGAGGTTTGATATGGGCCTATAGCTGTTCATGAGTGAGATGTCTAGGTTGCTCTTTTTTTAGAAGTGGCTTAAAGACATCTGAATGCAGAGACATATTTATGATCTGTAATAGATCTGAGGCCATACAATATGAAATGTTTTTTTAAAAAAAACCTGTTGAGGGGGTATCAAGGCAGCAGGTAGTGGATTTCAGGTGGCGTATGATGTCATCCAAGTTTTTATGATTGATAGGAAAAAATTTTGCCATGGTGTTTATGTCTTCTCTACATGGACACAGAGGAAGCACATGTCCAGCACTTGGCATAGGAACACTGACTGACTGTCTAATTTTCTAAATTTTGTCAGTAAAGAACAAAGCAAAGTCATTGCCATTTTGTGGCAAGATGGCACTGGTGTGTGTGGCTGACTGTCTGCCACTGACACTTCTGTTTGTGTTTTTACTGTTTTTAACCTTCTGTACTCAACAAATCAAGTCTCTGCTGGTCTATGATCTCCAAACTCTACTGGATCTTCGAAGCTCTGTCAAAGATTGTGTTTCTTTTGAGTACAGTGGACAGAAAGCCTTGTCCCCGCTCGTATCCGAAATTCCCTCTCACCTTTACAGGGCTCAGCTGCTCCCCCCATGCAGTGGTCGGTTGGTGAAGCTAAAAAACAATCTCTGGCATGTTCTGCATGTTCTACTGACGCCCCCCCGCCCCCCGCCAAATATGAGAAGGATTTTGTGAATGACTTTGCTGCTTTTCTGGCTGAAATTATGCCAAAGTATGACCAAGTCCTTATAGTTGGGAGATTTTAATATCCATGTGTGCTTTCCAGATAAGCCACTAGTGAATGACTTTTTAAACCTCATTTATTCTTTTAACCTGGAACAGTTATCTTGTGGTCCTACACATGAACACGGACATACATTAGACCTTGTTCTCTCGCATGGTTTGTCTGTGTTTAACTTGGAGATCTGCGACAATGTGTTCTCTGATCATATGCCAGTTTTATTTGATGCTGTCTTCACCTGTACCAAAGTTAAAACCTGCCCTCCTACTGGTCGTTGTCGGACTTTTAACCCCTCCACTGCTGGTCAGTTTTTGCCAGCTTTTACCCAGCTCTGTGCTCCCCCTGAGTCAATTCTCTCCGATATGGAGGAGCTTAATTCCTGGTTTTATTCCTTCTGCCAAACCATCCAGGGGCCTCATGTATAAAGGATTGTGCAGCGTTCATACTGAAAGACGGCATACTCACAAAATTTGAAAAGTACGTGCGCACAAAAATTTTCAGATTTATAAAACTGTGCGCACACCCAATTCTCTGCTCCTTTTCTTTATACATCCCACCTCACGTGAAAAGTCAGCGCATGTGCACGATCTCTACTCCACCTCGGTTCCTCCCACTAATGACTATGTAAATGAAGAAAAACGCTCCTGTCACTCTTCTGTCAAACAGTGACTGTCAATCCTGCAGGAAAGCGCATCATAAAAAAAAAAAAAATAATCACTTCACAGAGTGTGATGCTGAGGTGTTGATAATGGAGGTGGAAGTCAGAAAAAATATTTTATTTTGTTCTGACCCTCCAGAATCAACAATAAACCTAAGTTTACCGAGTGGACCGTGTTACAATCATAGTTCATTCATTTAAAAAACATTTTTTTTTTATTTCTGTCGGATCATAACAAGACAAAAAAGAAACGGAAAGAGAAAAAGAACATATTTTGGACAGAAAGGGTGTAGGCTGAAGCAACAGCTTGTGCCTACACCCTCAGTTAATGCAGCCAGCTCAGACTGAAATAAAATAAAATGGCATTAAAGTCTATAGACGATCACTATATGATGGTGTGATGTGTGTGTGTGTGGGGGGGGGGGCTGACACAAGGAAAAAAAATCTCCATAGATAGACATGTTACTGAGTAAAATAAGTAAATAAAATAAAGTAAATAAACACCACTGAATACCACTCCAATCTTACAGCTGAATTTATAGTTACAAACCAAATCTGTGTCAAAATCCAAATTATGCACGATGGCCAGAGAGAAGCCTTTTATTTCCAGATTCTCCAAACAGAGATATTTTAGACTATGGAAACATCTCTTCACTCCGATACAGCTGCAAATGTCACCACTGCAGCCACCGGGGTCACCTGCAGGGATCCGCAATCCCGTTGCCTCCAAGCAGTCTGCAGTCAGGGGCTTCTCGTTGCCTCGGCACATATTCTGCTGGAGCTGGGGCTTGATTAGAATGTATTTTGCCGAACAGAATTCCTCCCAGGAGAGATGGATCTGTGCACGTTGCCTTGTGAGTCAACTGTATAGTCTCCAGTAAATTTTTTATCACAGTGGCGCTGGTTTTGGACCATGAATGAGGCAGGTTATATCTGTGGGAAATTAGTTACTATTCATCGGGGTTTCACTGCACTCAATAAGCCAAGTTGTGAAGCTACAGACGTGGACAAAATTGTTGGTACCCCTCTGTTAATGAAAGAAAAACCCACAATGGTCACAGAAATAACTTGAATCTGACAAAAGTGGTAATAAATAAAAACTCTATGAAAATTGACCAGTGAAAATCAGACACCACCCTCATCGGGCTCATCTCCAACGGCGATGAGTCCGTCTACAGGAGAGAGGTGGCCCAGCTGGCGTCCTGGTGCAGCCACAACAACCTGCAGCTGAACGCTCTGAAGACAGTGGAGATGATCGTCGACTTCAGAAAAGTCACAGCCCCTCTGCCCCCACTTACCCTCACAGACTCTCCCATCACCACTGCGGATTCCTTCCGCTTCCTGGGCACCACCATCACCCGGGACCTCAAGTGGGAGCCGACCATCAGCTCCCTCATTAAAAAGGCCCAGCAGAGGATGTTCTTTCTGTGGCAGCTGAGGAAGCTCAAGCTGCCCACCAAGATGTTGGTGCAGTTCTACACGGCCATCATCGAGTCCATCCTCACCACCTCCATCACCGTGTGGTACGCAGGAGCCACCGCCAGGGACAGACTAAGACTGCAGCGCGTTGTGCGCGCTGCTGAGAAGGTGATCGGCTGCAAGCTCCCATCCCTCCAGGACCTGTACATCTCCAGGACCCGGAGGCGTGCAGGTCGGATCATAGCCGACCCTTCACACCCTGGACACGCACTGTTTGCCCCCCTCCCCTCAGGCAGGAGACTTCGGTCCATTCAGACTAAAACCTCCCGCTACATGAACAGCTTCTTCCCCTCTGCCATCAGACTGCTGAACACTAAGTGACTTATTAGACTCTCGTGCACTATGTACAGCAGCTCAACCGGACTCATGACAATTATCACTTGTTTTCTTTTTGCATTGCTGACTGCACTATGTGGAACTCCACAATATCTGCTGCTCTTGTTAATATATTTAAAAATTGCATAGATTAGCATTACTTATTCTTATTCTACCTTTTATTGCATGCATAGTTTTTATCTTTAGTGTTACTCTATGTTTAATGTTGCAGCATTGCACCGAGACAAATTCCTAGTTTGTGTACTACATGAACAATGGCAATAAATCTCATTCTGATTCTGATTCTGATTCTGAATTGTGGTTCAACAGAATTATTAAAAAAAAACAAACAAACTCGGACTTCCGGTCTGGACGCCATGGTGATAGCAACTTAACGCTGAACCTCCCAGATCCAATCCAAGGAAAACATCGTCAAAATCAGACTTAACGGATTTTTGGAAGAATAAAAATCAAAAGACAAAAACACCATGCCTAACCACAAACAGAAGAAAACTGGCATTCCCCAGGTCAGGACGCGCGGCGGCCCGCAGAATCTGATCCCGAGGACCTCCATTCAGGAGACGAAGAGCTGGGCCTAGCTAACAAAAAGGTTAGCCTGAAATCGCTATATGATGAATTACGACGATTTCGGGCCGAATTTCACGAATTCAGAGAGGAACTAATAAGGACGAACAGCAGAATGGACCAGGCCGAAAACCGAATCTTGGAAGCTGAAGAAAGAGTAAAAGTGCTTGAAGATTCTATGCTGGATTTACACAGAAAACAGTCAAGGCTGGAGGCTAAGCTAGCCGACCAAGAAGGAAGACAGAGACGAGATAACATCAGAATTCACGGTCTGAAAGAAGGAGCTGAAGATGGTTTCAACACAGTGGCGGAATGCGTGGAATCCTTATTGAGAGAGAAGTTGGATATTCCACAAACCACCGATTTGAAAATAGAAAAGGCCCATCGTACATTAGCCGCAAAGCCAGCGGCAGAAGCACACCCGCGTTCAGTGTTGGTAAGATTCTCCGATTTCAAAATAAAACAAGAGGTTGTAAGACGGGCTTGGCAGAAAAAAGGATTTATGCATCAAGAAAGAAAAGTCTTCGTGGAGCATGATTACGCCCCTGAGGTTCTTAAAAAGCGACGGGAATATAACGACGCCAAAAAGGTTCTACGGGAAAAGAATCTACGCTTTCAGACGCCATTTCCGGCGAAGTTAAGGGTCTTTTACGGTGAAGAGTCATGTCTCTACAATTCAGCGGAAGAAGCAACAACTGACATGGTGAGAAGAGGACTCCCGGTAACGGTGTTTAAACCCGCAGCGAATCTGAGCGAGAAAATCAGAGCTCAAACGTGGTCCACTCAAAGACCTTCTAAATCCACGGGCCAGCAGCGGGAAACCCAGCCCCAGAGCTACAAAGATAAGCTTTCCAGTTCCAGGAAGGAATAGCGACCTTTTTGTTTTTTTCTCTCTTTTCAGTCATTCTGCACTTCCATCCCCCCTCCTACAAGGTAACAAACATTAAAGGAGATGCAGAATCAGCATGTGGTAAAACCTTTCATGGAGCAGTTATAGCATTAGAAACAAATGTCTTCTTAATTTAAAGGGAAAAAAAAAAATCTTGTTAAAATAGAAATGTAACAATGACCCACATGTTCTCCCCACACTAACAAATACTGTATTAGAGTGAAGGTTTGCTGTGATGGGGGTGGGAGGGTGCACACAATCTCATAGGGTATAGGCATTAAAAAAAAAAAAAAAAAAAAAAAAAAAATCATTACAAATTCGGATTGGGATCTGAAATTCACGTTAAAAACATGGGACAACTTACAGGGGTAAGAGAGGGCCCTCAACACGTAACAGAGTTTGAGGAATTTCCCTCAGAGCCTACACTCCATCAAGGCTCTTACAGGGTCTTTAAAGAGACCCCAGCTCAGGAAGTTTTTTTGACAGTTTTTTTGTTTTAAAGTCTCATACACTATGTTCTTAATGTTTTTTATGTTCTTAATGTTCTTTCAGTTTCTGAGTAGCAAAAAAGAGGTCCACCACACTGTTATACTAAATAAGAAAATACAATGGAGAAACAGGGTGTAACCAAAATAGCCTCATATAATGTAAAAGGGATCCTGAATCCAGTTAAAAGATCCAAGATTCTACGCAAAATGAAAAAAGACAAAGCATAAATAATATTTTTTACAAGAAACCCACCTAACAGACGTGGAACACACTAAACTCAATAGACAAGGGTTTAAAATGATCTCTTCATCTTCATATAAGTCAGGGAGGAGGAGGGGAGTAGCGACATTGATATCAACCAAAATTACATTTGAAAAAAAATCAGAACACAAAGATAAAGAAGGGAGGTACAGTTTGGTAATTGGGCGGCTAGAGGGAGAAGATATCACCCTGCTGAATGTATATGCACCACCAGGGGCTAAATGGAAATTTTATAAAAATGTATTCGACCTAATGATAACTAAAGCCCAAGGTTTAGTGATATGTGGTGGAGACTTCAATCTAAGACTGAATCCATACTGGGATGCAACAGATAATTCTTCACATCAAAATAACACTCAAAATAGGAAAACTCGGATGCTACTAAAAGAAATGGGAATCTGTGACGTATGGAGGGAATTCAACCCCAATGTAAAAGATTATACTTTTTATTCAACGCCACATTCATCTTACTCAAGGATTGATTACTTTTTTATGTTTAATAGAGACATTGGAAGAGTAAAAACATGTAAAATAGGACTGATGGATCTCTCTGACCACAGTCCGATCTATATGGACTTAAACATCCAAAAATACACAAATAATACATTTTCCTGGAGGTTGAATTCAAATGTCCTGAAAGGACCACTGAAAGATGAATTGGAATCAGATATTTTCAAATATTTGGAAGAAAACGATAATGGAGAAGTATCCCCTTTAATACCGTGGGATTCGTGCAAAGCTGTAATAAGGGGAAAAATTATTGCAAAACTGGCAACCCAAAAGAAACTGAGACAAGAAAAACTAATCACACTAGAGTCAGAACTCAAGAACCTAGAAAAAGAACACAAAGACAACACTCATTCTAATGGCTCGCTCAAGATTAAAGAAATTAAAAATCAAATAAATGAGATCTACACAATAGAAATCCAGAAGAAACTTACATTTCTGAAACAAAAACACTATGAAGCAGGCAGTAAATCGGCAAAATTACTAGCCTATAAATTGAGGAAACAATAAACAGAAAGAGCAATCTACAAAATCAGAGACCCAGTATCAAAAGAAATAAAATTCAGAATTCAGGATATTCTTAAAAGCTTCGAGAATTACTACAAGAACTTATACTCCCACAAAAAACATAAAAACGCATCCGAGACATTCCTAAACACATTACACCTTCCCCAACTTACGGAATCACAAAATAAAACACTACTGTCAGAAATACAACCTAAAGAATTGGAAAAAGCAATTATGAAACTTAAAGCTAACAAATCCCCAGGAGCAGATGGCTATACAGCAGAATGGTACAAAACCTTTAAACAGCAACTATCTCCTCTCCTCTTGAAAACATTTAACTATGTCCTCCACACAGGGGAAATCCCCCCCTCCTGGAGAGAAGGGGTCATTGCAGTTATACCTAAACCTGAAAAGGATAAACTAGAATGCTCCAACTACAGACCAATCAGTGTATTAAATCAGGACTATAAGCTTTTTACCATTATCTTTGCCAAAAGATTAGAAAACATACTGACAGACTTAATTCACTTAGACCAAACAGGTTTTATAAGACAAAGACAGGCACAAGACAACATTCGACGCACTTTACACATAATTCATCATATAAAAAAATATAACTTAAATGCAGTCATATTGGGATTAGATGCTGAAAAAGCATTTGATTCGGTTGACTGGTCTTTCCTATATAGAATCTTATCCAGTTTCAATTTTCATAACAACTTCATTAGAACTATACAGGCATTATATAAAAAACCAACAGCTAAAATAAGGATTAACGGTAATTTATCATCATCTTTTGAGCTGGAAAGAGGATGTCGTCAAGGCTGCCCCCTGTCTCCACTGCTCTTTGCAATCTTCATAGAACCTCTGAGCCAATGGATAAGACAAAATCAAAAAATTCAAGGTATTACACTTGGTCAGAAGGAACATAAAATAGCACTCTTTGCTGATGACATTTTAATATACCTAGGGCAACCAGACACTTCTTTACCAGAACTAATCTCAGTTTTTTCAGACTATGGAGATTTATCGGGGTACAAATTAAACATGCATAAAACCCAAGTTTTAACATTCAACTATGACCCAAATCATTATTCACTAAGTGAACTCAAAACTAACTGGGAGCTGGAATCTATGAAATATCTGGGGATCAATATCCCGAAACAACTCAACAAAATTATAACACTAAACTATGATCCACTGGTGACAAAAATAAAATCTGACCTAGCAAGATGGAATATGATACCATTCTTAGGTACTGCACAAAGAATTGAAGCAGTCAAAATGAATATACTCCCACGTCTTCTATACCATTTCCAAACAATACCGGTAGAACCCCCCCAAAAAACATGGCAGGAGCTAGACAGAAGGATCTCAAGATTCATATGGCAGGGCAAGAGACCTAGAATCAGATATAGAACCCTACAGCTAAACAAAGACAAAGGTGGGCTCGTGCTGCCAAATATCAGGGACTATTTTAAACAATATACTTAAAAAGGAGGATTTGGAAAGGGCCCAGTCAGGTGTTCTGAAGGTCTTCTTAATGGCATATAAAGGGATCCCAGGGATCAGATACATTTCTAAAATATACCAAGGTCTTCAAGACTTAAAAGGAGACAACACATCATATATAAAAGAGAGATGGGAAAAAGAGGGGAATTTCACTTTACAATTGGAAATATGGGAAAAGCTAAATAGACAGCAATGGAAAGGTACCTCATCCCTGCAGTGGAGAGAATTTGGATGGAAAAATTTGGTAAGATTTTTCAGAACACCTGCACGAAACAAATTTACCCATAAGGGGTTGAACTGTTGGCGCTTGTGTGGTGAAAAGACTGCAAATCATTTTCATGTGTTTTGGTCATGCCCAGTTATCCACCAATATTGGACCAATGTACAGACAATATTGGGGAAAATATTCAAAATAACAGTTCCCTTTTCTTTTATAACTTTGTATGCAAATTAGCTAATAGCTATACACTCTATGTGCAACACATCAGATTGATTGTCTTTGATTAATTGTCTATGTTTATTGCGCTGTCCCTGTCAAATAAACTAATCTACTACTACTATTTGGGTTTACTACCGGACTCACTGGAAAGACGAGGAGATAAATACTTATTCAATGTTTTAATATTGGCAAGTAAAAAAGCCCTAACTAAAAAATGGATGCTGAAGGACTGTCCTACACCTGAAGATTGGATTAACGTGATCCAAGACATTTACTCGATGGAAAAGTTGACATTCGCACTGAGACAGGACATGGATGGGTTCATGAACTTTTGGCAACCCTGGATCGCATATGTGTCTTCCATTAGATCTAATCTTTGACAAATACCATTTCAATGATGGTCCCACTCTTTGTTCCAATGCTACTCAGATGCTCTTTTACTTTTAATTACTTAATTTTCTGTTTGTTTGTTTTTTACTGTTCTGTTTGTTTGTTTATTCGTTTTTTTTGTTTTTTTTTTAAATTTAATTTTCTTTAATTTCACTTTTTCTTTCACTTTAAAAAAAAGGGGGTGTTGTAATAACTATTCTACCAATGTTGTCAAATAGCAAAATATAAGGGAACGTACGATGAAAATGCTAACAATGCAATGCTGTAATGACCTGTATACCCTTTCCAAAAACTTAAATAAAAAAAAAAACAAAAAAACCCCCAAACTCATGAAACAGGCCTGGACAAAAATGATGGTACCCTTAACTTAATATTTTGTTGCACATCCTTTTGAGGCAATCACTGCAATCAAACGATTTCTGTAACTGTCAATGAGACTTCTGCACCTCTCAGCAGGCATTTTGGCCCACTCCTCATGAGCAAACTGCTCCAGTTGTCTCAGGTTTGAAGGGTGCCTTCTCCAGACGGCATGTTTCAGCTCCTTCCACAGATGTTCAATAGGATTTAGATCAGAAGGCCGCTTTAGAATAGTCCAATGTTTCACTCTTAGCCATTCTTGGGTGTTTTTAGCTGTGTGTTTTGGGTCATTATCCTGTTGCAAGACCCATGACCTGTGACTGAGACCAAGCTGTCTGACACTGGGCAGCACATTTCTCTCTAGAATACCTTGATAGTCTTGAGATTTCATTGTACCCTGCACAGATTCAAGACACCCTGTGCCAGATGCAGCAAAGCAGCCCCAGAACATAACAGAACCTCCTCCATGTTTCACAGTAGGGACAGTGTTCTTTTCTTGGTATGCTTCATTTTTGCGTCTGTGAACATAGAGCTGATGTGCCTTGCCAAAAAGTTCCAGTTTTGTCTCGTCTCTCCATAGGACACTCTCCCAGAAGCTTTGTGGCTTGTCAACATGCAGTTTGGCAAATTCCAGTCTGGCTTTTTTATGATTTGTTTTCAACAGTGGTGTCCTCCTTGGTCGTCTCCCATGAAGTCCACTTTGGCTCAAACAACGACGGATGGTGCGATCTGACACTGATGTACCTTGACCTTGGAGTTCACCATGAATGTGTTTAGAGGTTGTTCTGGGCTCTTTTGTTACCATTCGTATTATCCGTCTCCTCCTGCGGCCACGTCCAGGGAGGTTGGCTACAGTCCCATGGATCTTAAATTTCTGAATAATATGTACAACTGTAGTCACAGGAACATCAAACTTCTTGGAGATGGTCTTATAGCCTTTACCTTTAACATGCTTGTCTACTGTATAATTTTCTTTCTAATCTCCTGAGACAGCTCTCTCCTTTGCTTCCTCTGGTCCATGTTTAGTGTGGTACACACCATGTCAACAAACAGCACAGTGACGACTTGTCACCCTTTAAATAGGCCGACTGACTGATTACAAGTTTGTAGACACCTATGATGTTAATTAGAGGACACATCTTGGTTGAACATATCCCTATGGTCACATTATTTTCAATCTTTTCTAGGGGTACCATCATTTTTGTCCAGGCCTGTTTCATGAGTTTGTTTTTTAAAGTAATTCTGTTGAACCACAATTCAAAAGCATTGTCTGATTTTCATTGGTTAATTTTCATAGAATTTTTATTTATTACCACTTTTGTCAGATTCAAGTTATTCATTTGACCATTGTGGGTTTTTCTTTCATTAACAGAGGGGTACCAACAATTTTCCCCACGTCTGTAAATCTTGTAATAATAATAATAATAACAATCATGTTTTTCACAGACTAATTCATAGACAAAGCATTTTAATTGAAGTGGAAATGTTATTTTACCACATTCTGTAAGTTTCAGCTGTTTTGTAGTTTAACAGACCCACCTGATAGAGTCAAACAGAGTTTTGCAGAGAGCCACAATTTCTCACGGCAGGTGTAAACTTTGTGGCTCGGCCCGCAGATTCTCACATCACGTTTGTTTTTTTACATCCCACTGTGTGCGTGTAAATCACTGTATGCCGCGTTTTTGTGCATGCACACCATTTATCAGTCCTTCCAGGATTTCGCGGGATTTTTTTTTCTATTGTTGCGGTAAGTTGCAGGGCTCTCCTTGGGGATTGCCTGAATCACGCATTGGCTTATGTCCAGCCCGGAGAGTCCCAACTTTTAAACTCACTGACAAGATGTAGTAGTGACTATTACCTCTAAAGATGTGTAAACTGTTACAACATTTGCTGTAATATTAGATTCACTTGTTTTTTTGTGTGGTTTTATGACATGTCTGGGTACACGCGCTCCCGAGACGGAGGTGCTTTCAAGCAGGTGGACGTTTTTCAAGACAAACCCAGCACTTCATACATGCGGTCATTACGGAAACTCGAGGAGACGTTCACCGGTGGGCTGGGGGGGACGGATGAATAAACAATATGGGAAAACTCGCAGGTGAGTGTGTTTTTTTTTAAATCACACACTGTTTTATGCTGATGTGTTCGGTATATACTCAAAGTAAACACAGAAGTGAGTGCGGTGCAGTGCTGCATTTGATTGGTCAGACTGATGACGTACACATCTGCGCACTACTGAGAGACAAATCTGATTGGTGAAATTGGTGGAAGTTAACAACAATTGGCCAAAATTGCGGTAAAGTTGCGGTGATTGGACAAAATTCAAATTATGTGGGACCTTCTGAAGTCGCGGGAATTGGTAGAATCGCATCTTTGCGAAATCCTGGAGGGTCTGATTTATACATGAGGCCCCTGGACTCTGTGGTTAAATCAAAAATTAAGCAGCCTACAGCCAAACCTGAGCCATGATTTAATGACAGAACTCGGGTAGTCAAAAGGGAATGCCGCAAAGTTGAGTACAGGTGGAAAAAGGCCAGCTCGGTGGCGCAGTGGTTAGCACAGTGGCAGCACAGTAAGAAGGTCATGGGATCAATTCCACCCTTGACCATCGTGGGTTCAATCCCACTCCCTGACCATCAGTGACCCTTCTGTGTGGAGTTTGCATGTTCTCCCCATGTCTGCGTGGGTTTACCCTGGGTACTCTGGTTTCCTCCCACAGGCCAAAAACATGCAAGTTAGGTTAATTGGAGACTCTAAAGTGGCCCTAGGTGTGTATGTGTGAATGATGAAGGGATTGGCACCGTACCATGGCTGCTTCATCCATCCAGGTGGATGCCCTGAATTTGCCTCTGGGGATCAATAAAGTATACAAAATAAAATAAAAGAAGGACAGGGGGCAGGTATCTCGTCAGATTTTAAGACTGTTGGCATCGTTATCAGAGTACTGTTAAAGAGGCTAAAAGGAAACATTTGTCCATTATTATTGTGTCCAATCGTCATAACCCACATGTGTTATTAAAGACCATTGACTCTGTTCATAATGCCTCACCGACTGTTGGTATAGAAGCATCCACTGAATTGTGCAATGACTTTTTGCATTTTTTTATTGATAAGGTCACCATCATTAGAGCTCTCATCCCAGCTCCTGCCTCTGACCCCTCTGTCTCTGTCCCTTGCTCGGCTGTCTTCAATCAGTTTGAGCCTGTGACCCTGTTGCAGTTAGAGGAAGTGGTTGGTCATATTAAGCCCTCAAGTTCCCCTTGTGATGCTCTCCCTCCTCAGTTTTTTAAGAGGTTTTATCTAGTATATAGGTCAGTTGGTGGGCAGCACGGTGGGACAGTGGTTAGCGCTGTGGCAGCACAGCAAGAAGGTCACGGGATTGATTCCACCCCTGACCATCGTGGGTTCAATCCCACCCCCAGACCATCGGTGACCCTTCTGTGTGGAGTTTGCATGTTCTGTCCGTGTCTGCGTGGGTTTACTCTGGTTTCCTCCCACAGGCCAAAGACATGCGGGTTAGGTTAATTGGCATCAACTAGGGATTCTAAATTGTCCTTAGGTATGGATGTGAGAGTGAATGGTTGTCTGTCTCTCTGTGTTGGCCCTGCAATGGACTGACGATCTGTCCAGGGTGTACCCTGTCGCTCGCCCAAAGATGCTGGGATAGGCTCCAGCCCCCACCCCCGCAACCCAAAAAGGATTACGCAGTAGAAGATGGATGGATGGAGGTCAGTCGGTTTTAACCATTTTAAACAACAGCTTGTCTTCTGGTGTGGTTCCTCCAAATTTTAAGCATGCAGAAGTGAAAACTTTGCTAACGAAACCTGGTCTTGATCAAACTGTGTTGGCTAATTTTATACCTATTTCAAAGCTACCTTTTCTCTCAAAAATATTTGAGAAAATTGTTTATCTTCAGTTAAAGGTTTTTTTTGGATGAGAATGGTGTTCTGGAGGTGTTTCAGTCCGGATTTAAAACCCTCCATAGCACAGAGTCGGTTTTGTTAAGGATCTTTAATGACATCCCCCTGGCATTGGATTCTGGTGATTTTGTGATTCTTGTCCTGCGTGACCTAACTGCCACCTTTGATACAGTGGACCATGACATTTTAATATCCCGTCTATGGCATCTAGTGGGGATTTCTGGTACTGTATTGGAATGGTTCAGGTCTTATTTGGCAGATCGAACATGTCTGTAAGTCTGGCTGATTTTAAATTTTCCTCGGCTTCCCTGTCATATGGAGTCGCACAGGGCTCAATTTTAGGGCCCTTGCTTTTCTCCCTGTGCTTACGTCCACTGGGTTCAATCCTTAGAAAGCATGATATCTCCTTCCACTGTTACGCTGATGACAGTCAGATTTATGTACCATTAAAGCAGGAGATGGCCTTCACAATTAAACCACTTCTTACATGTCTTGATGACATTAAAGCTTGGATGGCTTTAAACTTTTTATATTTTAATGAATAGAAGACTGAAGTGATGGTTTTTGGACCCACTGGCTCCTGTGAGCCCCCCCTGTTGACTTGGGCCCCTTGGTACAGTTTGTTAAGACAACTGTTACTAATTTGGGTTTTAGGATAGACAGTGATTTTAGATTAAATTGTCAATTTGGTGCAGCAGTCAAATCCAGCTGTTTTCATTTGAGGCAGCTGGCAAAGGTTAAACCCATTCTTTTAAGGCAGCACTTTGAAACAGTAATCCATGCCTTCATTACATCTCGGCTGGATTACTGTAACACACTTTATTTTGGAGTTAGCCAGTCTTCCCTCTCCTGTCTCCAGTTGGTTCAAAATGGCACGGCACTGCTAAAAGGAAGGCCATCAAATCTGCCACCAAGGCTGCAGAAAGAACCTCTCAGTGGCTATAGATTAAGAGGTCTGAATC
This sequence comes from Pholidichthys leucotaenia, assembly GCA_020510985.1. Taxonomy (NCBI): domain Eukaryota; kingdom Metazoa; phylum Chordata; class Actinopteri; order Cichliformes; family Pholidichthyidae; genus Pholidichthys; species Pholidichthys leucotaenia. The sequence goes on along the minus strand of CM035846.1, from coordinate 140,028,901 downwards.
GTGGGCCAATACTGCTGAGTCACAAGTCAGGGTCTGATCAGGGTCAGGGGTTGCCTGATTGAGGATATCTGATGTTGTGAGACCCTAACACCTGATGACATCAGGAAGCATCACTGATGATGTGTCCCGGCGCATCCATGGATGTATCTATTCACCTTAACAGTGACCACCTTCACCTTGATGGGAGCAATGGCATTGATAATATTTGTAATTTTGCCATTGAAATTTTTCGCAAGCTCCTCATCGAGGATGTCATGAACTTGGGTTTGGTGGTCCCAAACCCAGTTCTATGACACGGTGGCTGTTGTCTCTTTGTGTATTTGTTTACTATTTTCCATCAGGCGTGCTCAGGGAGCCCCTGGGGTCCCCTGGGGTCCTTTCGGCTTCCCTGACAGCTCAGCCATGTCTCTCCCTCCTGTCATTATCATCAGCTATGCCTTATTGAGTTTCCCTCACGCACACACACACACACATACATTCTTATGTTCAGCTTCACTATGTCTACATACACACCTGTTTCCACTCTCATTACTCACACCGGCGATCTCTTCCCTGATTAGATTTGGTGTTACTTAAGCCCTGTTTCTCTGGGAGGAGATCACTGGATCATTGTGCATTTACACTGTTACTGTTCACCTCAGTGTATGTTAGCCTTCACCCATGTCTAGAAGCCCTGCCTATCCTCCTCGGAACTGCTTCACACTGGGTGGCGTATCAATTGGTAATTGGTTGTTGGTGTACATTTGATTTCATTGGGACTTACTCGGACTGCTCCTTTCAACGTGAGTACAGACTGTTTCCGTTCCTCCGCCACAGTTCTGTCTGCCAAGGAACATTTTCCCCTAGTTTTCTCATCTGTTTAGTAGAGCATCCTGGAGGACATCCCTTTGTCTCCCGCACCGCCATATTACCGTTGTATCTCATCTCATTTATTCATCTGTCAACCTGGGTTGTTTTTTCACTGACTGTCACTAAAGTACACACAATTTATTCCTGCATGTGGGTTGTCATTCCTCCCTCTGTTTGCTGCGTAAACGCGCATGAGGGATCATAACAGAGGAGGTGGGTCCTCACTGGCGGCTTTTAGTGAAGAAAGGGTCTGCACAGGCGGGGGCTGAGGTGGCTTTGTCTCAGTTTCTGCTGGGCTGTATTTTATCCTGTTGTTTTGGTTCCTCTTGTCTCTTGTCCTTGTCCTGGGGAACAGAATGGTGATGCAGAAAATAGAACAGATTGGAGGTAAACAGCCTCACTCCTGACCCACTGATCTCCCTTAAAGTGTCTGTGGTTCCAGAAGAAGTTGAATTTGTCAATAAAATGGAGTGATTTATTTGTACAAGCTTCTGATAGCCATCCGTTTAAATTGAATAGTCTGCTGAATCTCTCAACTCCTCCTTTGACCAGTGGTAGTGGGCTATTAATAAATACTTCAGCATTCAGACAACTGTCTACATCCAGCAATTTGTTAAAGTCCTGTTTCAGTATCTCAGACTGTTGTTTCACGACATCACTTGAGCCTACATGTAATATGAGACTTTTCACTGTTGGATGATCAGCCATAATTTGCAAGATTTTGTCTCTCACATCACACCATATCCCTGGGAAACCACATTATTTTTGTGTTTACCACATACGTTTCTCACAACTTTCACAGCAGAGTCACCAACAATCAGAGTTTCAGGCCCAGCTGTTAGCTTTCTCTCTAGCCTTTTACCTTCTGAGTTGTTCCGATTTACCTTGCTGTGTGTGTGGGAGATTTTACCAGGTCATCAGATGGAGATCCAGGGTCCTGCAGTGGCGGCGCATATCTCTTCTGAAGTGACATGTTTGGTTGTTGTGGAGGTGGTTTGTTTTTAGGCTTTCCTTTGACAGCTATCCACGGCCGTGTCTTGCTGACAGCTGGGGTTGAGAAGGCCCTTGGTCTGGCCAGTAATGAAGACCAGCCATCTGCATCACAGATCTCACCAAGTTGGGCTGTTTCTTGTCCTCCCTTCACCCTGTGTGATGATTTATTCTTGGGCTTGACACCAAGGGCATTCCAGGGAGGACTATCACTTGAGGATTTATTTCTATGTACACAGTCCTCCCGTCTCCTATCAGCCATGTTAGCGCTGGATAGCTGTGAGTTAGCAGGGTCTTGTCCACTATATTTAGATACTGACAGGGTTGTATCATTTTTCACAGAGTCCATTAACTTACAGATTAACTTCTAGCCGCTGGATTTTAGTTTCCACCATGGTAATCTTCTGTAGAAGTTTGTGGTAGTCATCTGTAGAAAGGGGAGGCATCTTGTTGATACTTAGCTTTAGCTTGCCAGTCACTGTAGTTCAGACTTCAGCTGCTTGTAGGCTACACTCACGTAGCACTGATAAGATCCAAAAAAGTGTTAGATCATGATAATAGTGAGCTATATCTTCAGTGAAATATAGTCCCAGTGATTTATGAGTATTGACAGAAAAGTGCAAGCAGAGAGAAGAGCGAAGCAGCAAAGCGTCCTTCTACCAGCAAGGCAGAAGTGACTAACTTTAACCTTGCAAACTATGCTTCCAACTGTATCTCTCGGCACATTCAGTGCCTTTGCTATTTTTTTGTTTCCTTTTCCTTGTTTGGGCAAGGCAATGAACTCTTCTCTGGACAATTCTCTTAACTTAGCCATATTTCTAACATGCAGTCAAACGTCACAGTTGACAGTCCAGGAATTTGAGGTGTTCTATCTCAAGCACACCCAGTGTAACTAATGAAGCCCTTGATTGGCTGCATCAGGTGTGCTTGAGACCACACCGGATTTGCAAATGTGTGCTCTTATGAGGAATTCTATTCACAACTTTGAATAATTTTGAGACTGCAGTTATTCACAGTAGGACTTCATGTTGAATTTGGATAAAATCCTTGTAATATTAGTTTTATTTAACTATTTAAACTGTTCTTGTGCATTTTGTTTATTGCAAAGAGCAGATTTTTTTCTTTTAAATTTTGCCAGTAAACCAAAAATGCAATGGTGGTTGAATGAGTTTGATTGTGACTGTAATTCTTGAAAATGAAAAGGAACAGGACATCAGGAACAGAATAAAGTGAGGGAGACTGGATCTCCAGGAGGACAATCATTTGAATTCAGTGACCTATTCTTGCATCTGGTGTGTCAAATCACATACACCAAAGAACACCTTATGCATAACTGGAAAACTCATTCAGCTGACAGAAAGTTCAGACCACATGTAACTTTTCAGTAACTGTCAGAGGTTGTGATTCTTTTCCCTCAATTTTCACATGGAGGAAAACACATTTTAGTTACAATACTCTCTTTAGAGGAACCACTTGGGATCCTACTTCAGAGCTGGTGCTCTCCAATACTAAAGGGAATTGTGATGTAGCTGTATTTTATTTGTGCAAAGGTAAAACTAGTAGATTGAAGATGGACAACCAGTAAGTTAAAAAAAAAAATTCACATGAACAGCAGTTGATTGAACAAAACATGGATACATAGACCATCAGTAAAATATGGACATTTGCTGAGTTGACCTGAGATGAAGGAAATGCATATCAGTTCTTTTCCATTGTACCTGTCTGGCATGTAAAATTGCTTTTTTGACAGAAACTATGTCTTTCCAACTTGGTAGTCATTAAAAAATGACAATCTTGCCATTTTGCACCATCAAGTTTAATAACAGCAGATTCACACATTCATTAATAGTGTTTTTACATCCTCACTTGCATGTGATATCTGCAGCTTGCAGCTACAAAAATAACATGGGCTAGATTTTCCACTAAGAGACAGTGCACTGGTTTAGAAAAATCAATTTGGATTTCATTCCAGTTGTGGAAAGAGACCTATTATCAGTTAAAGTCAGTCCATGTTCCATGGATGATTGGGTGCAGTATTTTTTTTTTTTTCAGCAGAATAACTGAATAAGCCTGCTTCTTCCTTTTACAAACCATTGCACTTTGAAGTTACAGCATGGCTTTTTTTTAGGTGACCCAGCTGTTACATTTGAAAAACAAAGTTTGCTTTATCCAACCTGAAATGTCTCTCTTTTTTTTAAAGATGGATTTCTGAGGAGATGCAACCCCACCCCCCCCCTTCCCCCCAATTTGGTTAAACTGGTTTGACAGTTTTCTTGCAGATGTAAAACATGGTCAGCATGGTTGTTGTGTGTGACCTCATTAATTCTTTACTTGCCTAACATCAGTCAGAGAGAGCTTGACTACAACTTCATGTTTACTGGATGTAAACATGTTTTGTCTGTATGTTGAAGAACCTGTCCTGCGTTTTTCTCTGTATTTCTAATCAGCTCTACATGAACCACTGATTGCTGCAAAAGGGATAACTCCTCTTGCAGCAACTCCAGGAAACAGTCTCAAACAATGAAGAAACTTTAATGACAGCCATTTAACTGCACATGTTTCTTGTTTTATTGCCCAATGGCAACACTTAACATATGATCAAATCCAGCCAGTTGCACTAAGCTCTTTTTTTTTTTTTTTTTAACAAAAATTGACAACTATAGTCTAGTTAGAATAAGTAAATCTCACGTGTATATTTTTGTACTTTGAAACTGACACAGACACTGGAAAAACATTCTAACTCAACACTGAAAAACTAACCTTAGTCTAAAAAGCAAGAACGTTAAAGTTAAGAGGTGAGCATCAACCACTCCACCACCGTACCACCTAAATCCACATGAACTTGGATTAACAGAAAATGAACTGTAAAGTAGTCACACTTTGATGAAGAGACACAGACGATGATTCCATGTGACTAGCTGATGATTCCGTCAATGAAACCTCTATTCACTGATACCCACCTGCTGCTCTATTTTTGGCCAGCCTCACCATCTGTCATGTAGAGAACAATAAGCTAACAGTGTTACTAGAAGTTAGCTTATAAGGCTGTATTCACACCAGGATAGTCCTGGAGTCTGGGTTTGACTCAGCAGGGGATGGTGAGAATTTTCACACCTTCGTTTGGCTTGGTTTGCATTCACACAGCACTTCACTCAAGCGGACCAAACTGCTTGGACAACGTCATGCAGTTACAGCAGCTGCTTGTTTGTGGCGCTGTAGCCGAAGCCAGTGCTGAGCAGGAAGAAAAAATCTCGGCGAACAAGAGAAATTTGGCTCATCGATTGGCCAGGACCGGTGTTATGCCGAGAATTGCTCGCTTGCCAAGAATTGCATCCCATAAATCAAAACTATAAAATATAACACTACAGCCAGGCTTGTAACCATTGGTGAATTTTTAGGAGTACCCATTATACATTTTTAGAAGTAAAAAATGTTATTACCTCTTGTGAATTATTTTTAAATTATGTTTATTCCACAATGGGATGTAATTCTTGACAAGCGAGCAATTCTCAGCATAACACCGTTCCCTTCAGTAAGGTGTTTATGCGCCACAAACTAATAAAAATGAAAAGCTCCGCTGTCTGTGTAAACCCCCCGTGCCACCATCATGTCGCTAAACGTTTTAAAAACATTGGTATTCTTGTGTGTAGCCATAAGCAGCTGAGAAATCTGGTTCTCAGACCAAATATCTATCAGAGTCTGCATCTCCTCCACACTCATCACTACTCCAAGTCCAAGAGACATTTTTTTAAACTTTTCTTCTCGGTTTTCTCTGGCCAAAGTATTTCTTGGATCTGCACGGTTGACTTTACTGTTATTTTCTACTCAAAATGGAGGCTGAAGAACCAGGAGCTCTTCAGCTGAATCGGGATGTTGGATTTATTTACCCACGGATTCCTACCACGGACGTGCTGCCAGGAAACACACATCAAGTTTTCAACAGGGACAACTTTTTCAGGTGAGTGGGAACTTCACCCGTCTGTATCTCACCCAGACAGTGAATTCATGTCTTTCATGTATTTACATTGAGCTATAATGTAATCGTGCTGCGCAAAAAATTCGCCCATTGGCGTTTGATGTGAAGGCACCTTTACAGTAAACGCCACTTTCTCTTCTCAGTGTGTGTTGCTGTGGTTTCACACGGCAAGCAAAGCGCACCAGACTGTGTTTGCAAATGAACAGAGACCCCCCGTTTTCAGGGGGACCAGAGTTCGCTTGTTTGGTGCTGCACCAGAGCTCAAGGCGCATTCAGACAGCACCAAATGAATTGAACTATACCCGGAATACACACTTTGGTCCTTTAGTCCGGACCAAACAGTGGCCATGTGAATGCGCCCTAAGAAGCATGGCTTTTATTGTTAAAATGAGAAATAGTGACATAAGAAGGAGGGCAGAGTTAACAGCAGTTGTCAGGCATTTAAAGAGACATGCACTAGAACAGGTCATTCTGAGAAAGGCCCCCAAAAAATGATTCACAAATGATGCTGCTGCGATAATTAAATAACGAGATAATTTGACCAAAATATGTCCCAAAATATGGGGCGGCTATGGTGCAGGTGTAGAATGTGGTCAACCCGTGACTGGTGGTGTTAGATATTCCCATATAACAACAGGCAGCATGGACGTCAAGGCGCAGGCACGGATGACATCATCACGCTGTGCCTATATTAGGGGACTGACAGCAGGAGACGGCCTCTTTGGCACTCTGTCTTTACTCAACACCAAATTGTACTAGCTCCCAATTAGCTTAGTAGCTATTGTACTGTAACACGTGCTGTTAGCAGTGTTTGTTAATAAGGTTACTGTTCAGTACAGCGACCACCTCCACTGTCCCTCATTTCCAGACACAACAGGTGGTTCAGTTATTCTCTCTCTGCGGTCTGCATGTTGACGTGTCCTTGAGCAAGACAGTGAACACCATGGGGCGCACACTCCCATCTCCTATATCAGGGACAACTCATTTAAGCCATCTATGTACCTCTATCTGTCCTGCCTCTGACTTACGCTTTAATAATAATAATAATAATGATAGATTAGATTTAGATGTCACTTTACCTGTAAAGTGACATCTCAAAGCACTTACAATGAGTCCATTACCCATTCACTCAAGACAGACATTGATAGTGGTAAGCTACTTCTGTAGCGACAGGAGCTCTGGGGCAGAATGTCAGAAACGTGGCTGCCAATCCGCGCCAACGGCCTCTTCAACCACTACCGAACATTTATACACATTCATACCCAGTGTCATGGACTTGCTTGGTATTATCCATTGGTGTCATTAATCTCTGTTTCAAATAATTGCAACTGGGTTTTCATTAAAGTAAATTATAGACCAAGCAAAATACTAGCTGAAGTATTGGGAGTTCTGGAATGGGCCTAGTATTAACATGAATGCATAATGTACAATATTCCTCTTGTGTACAGTACATGGCTTTATTATATTCAACAGTATTAAAAATGAAAGTATTGAAAGAAGAGAAAAAAATCTAATGGTGAAGGTGTCATTAGTGGTAATAACACACAATCATCTCAACCTTCCAGCGCAATACTTTCATTGCCACATTTCAAGCAGAACCTTGTCAAATTCACTCTCTTCATGCTTTGGCAGCTCCACACCTTTACTCTGTTTACACATTCAAGTGGATATTTCACCACATTAACTGCTGTTCCAAACCACCGCGCTGCAAGTTTAAGAGATATAAAGGCCTTTGTATGCAACTGTACTCAGTTTAGCTACCTTCACACACAAGGAAATATGAGCTCTCTGAGGTTATTTCTCAAGGACACACAACAATTGCACATTTCCAACTTTTTGCTGCTAACATTTTTAATACTTTTAATACAGTTTTACAGGTGGAATCTGTATTAATGTCTATTTGTGTATGTAAACAAATAGAACATCGTATGTTTTACCTGATGCAAAACACAAAAGCAAAGCACAAATACATTTTTCCTTTGAGCATAAAATATGGTGTTTTAAACTGAACTGCTCTTTCAAGATATACGGGAACACGAACAAACCAGTTTCAAAATAAAACAATGCTATTTTTTAAGAGAACTATAATTTGCATAAAAACACAAACAAGTTAAGTACAAAAGCTTGGAGGCATCATCTAAACAGGAAATATCAAAATTCTATGAACTACAAATACATATAAATAAGAAAAGAGCAATGATATAAGAAGAATAAGGAATATTTCAGATTCTATTTATATTTCAGATTCTATGCTACCTGTAGGTCAGCAATCAAGGTATAACAGACATATGGTATTTACCATGGTAACTCCTTTATACAAAAGGTCACATTTCATGAGATGTATCCTTCCACAAAAGCAGTGTTCAAATGATATTCACCTGGGTTTTATCATATCATCAGAAGCTTGTTCAAGTCAAGACAATTACACAGACAATTTGCTCCACCACCGAGAGCACCCTGTCTTATCTTCTAGCATTGGCAGATACCTCGCTGACAGAGATTTAACAGTTCTGTCAGTGAATACTTTATAACTCTGCAATATTAACAATGTTCAGTTATCCACATCTTATTAAAACTGATACAAACTGGCAAACAAGCTTAATGAATTTCAGAATATGTCAAATATATTTAAAATGATGTTATGGAGAACAGATGGTAACATTCTTCTTGATGCCAATTTTATATTTAAAAACACAAATTTGAAAAAAGTCCTAACTTTAAGAAAAAACTCAAGAGTAAAGTAGTTACTCAAGATACTTTCTTACTCTTCTTTTTACTCTTACTTACATGAAGAAATTAATATAGGTAAATAGGGCTGTGTGATATGACAATATAAATATATTGACGCGATAAAAATGTCTACCATTTCATATGAAACTGTATCGTTTATATCTGGATTTCAAAGACACACACCCCGTTTTGACTCGTCACTGCCCCAGCTCTCCCCCGCAGTGTGCCACGTGTGTGCAATAGTGGGTTCTGGTGGTTAGCACAACAGCTAACTGCAAGCTAATGTTTTGGTCATATAACTGCTGCTTCTGTTTGCCAGGGATGTGGGAGTTTTTCCCACCATGCTGCGCCAGAGAGGATAGCTCTCCAACCTTGTTTTAATTGGAGGTAAATAACGTTAACACCATCTCTAATTCTAAAACAGCAAATGCTAAATGACAATGGTAACTTGTCACAAACAGGAAACATTATAGTGTATCAGACCATCATTTCTTTGGTTTAAATTACTGCAGAGTTTCTTAATTTTGTCTGAAAAAAATATTACAAAAGATGCAAAAGTGCATGACAACGGCTGCATACACACTAAATAAATAATAAATAAATTAAAATGTGTCTGGATCTTAATGTAACTTGATTTCGAATAATTTTTTATTAGTCAAGTAGCGACAATGAATAAAGCTGAAGTCATCTCAGATGCACAATAGGAAAATTTGCATTTCATACCGGAAATGCGATGTGAATGCTGTTAGCTGAATACGCTAAAGCACTTGAGCTGAAATGCTGCTATATTATTAGCTGAAGTGTTATAAAACTATGTAAAATGCTGAACAGTTTTAGCTGAATGACAAAAATGCTGAAGCACTTGAGCTGAAATGCTGCTAAATTATCAGCTGAAGTGGTATAACCTATGTAAAATGCTGACCAGTTTTAGCTGAAAGGCTAAAAATGCTGAACACATCAGCTGAAATGCTGCTAAATTATTAGCTGAAGCGCTACAACGCTATGTAAAATGCTGAACCGTTTTAGCTGCAAGCTAAAAATGCTGAAATTGCTGAAAAATGCTAAATTTGCTTAAATAGTTTAAACTTGAAAAATGTTAGCATAAAAGCAAAATTAGCTTAATGTTGTAGGAAATTAGCTCAAAAATATAAGTGTAAAACTTAAAACTGCTTGTTTCCATGGTGAAATAGGCAAGTATTGGAGAAACATTAGTCGTCATCATCATCATCATAGCAGTCTGTCAGGGGCGACAATGACTGTTTCATTTAGGTCTGATCAGATTCCTCCATGCAGCTCTGTCCTTCGCCCTCCGCTGCCAGGAATTCCTGACCTTGTTAACCCGGGCGACGTCCGAGCCAGTATGAATTGCTTTCTGACTGACCATTTCATGAAACTGCTTGCAAAGTATTTGAGTACCGCTAGCTTTTGCTGGACTAGCGGCACATTCTTGGCAGATAGAGGTATTATCAGTGGCAAGGAAAGGCCAAGTCAAACTGACTCCAGTATCTGTTGCAGTGACTGACCAGATGATAGGTTTGTTTATCTCTGCTCTTTGTGTAGTGCATGTCACGATGCACCGACTGGCAAAAGTCCACCACAGACCTTGCGACAGATGCGCTTATCTGCCAGGATGTCCAGTCTCACTCTGTGTAACTGGGAGTGGTCCACCACAGACTTATGACAGATATTGTTTTAAGTTCTGCCAGGATGCCAAGTTTCACCCTCCACACCCTCGGAAGGGCGGGGTTGTTGGTTGAGTCACCGACGGGCCGACCCATGAGACAGGTAGTACCGTTTTTCATGGTTATCTGGTAGCAAGCAAACCAATTCCTGACCTGACATGAAACATAAATGGCGACAAACACATTAACGGTGACAAACACATTAACGGTGACTTACAGTGGGGCAAAAAAGTATTTAGTCAGCCACCAATTGCGCAAGTTCTCCCACTTAAAAGATGAGAGAGGTCTCCAATTTTCATCATAGGTATACCTCAACTATGAAATGTCATATCCGGCTCTAGGGAGCCGGGCAATCAGAGCCAGGGACAAGCCAGTGAGTCGAGATGTTTTATTCTGGGTAAGGGATGAGGAGAGCACAGACACTCATACAGACGTACATTCTCAGGCTGCACAGCGCAGGGGTAGGTAGCTCGTACCGGACATGGGGGTAACAAGACGTGCATACTCACAGCGGGATACAAACACCGGAATGCTGCAAGGGGAGTTGAGGCTGACACCAGACGAAGGGGCTTCAGCCTAGCAGTGCTTATGTCGCAGCCCCGAATGATCGAAGCTGCTCCTCTTTATACTCATTAACAGCGCCCCAGCTGATGAGGATTAATTGGCCCCAGCCGTCCCGTGACACTGACAGCTGGGAACCAGCTGAGGCACTGCCCAATGAGAGGCAGGGATAAAAGGAGCATGGGCTGAGCGCCGAGCCGGCGTCTCACCCCATGGTGACAGAGCCTCCCCCTCACGGTCGGGCTCCCGAACGACCAGGAACATCCCAGCCCCCCCCCCCTCCCCACCTAGGGTGGGCGGAAGGGAGGCAGGACCGGAGGGGAAGATGCAAAGGGAAGGACAAAAAAAAAAAACAATAGACCAATGTAGGGCAGCAGGGCAGAGAAAAAAAAACCCAAATACAATACCCTACAACACAGGGAAAAGGATTAACCCAGAGCACAGTTAGGGAGAAAACTGAGTTAGGACACAGGTAGGGAAAATACCAAATACGACTACAGACAGCATACAAATAACGTATAGATCGGGGCAAAAAAAAGAAAACCAAAAAGGTGGCAGGAATGAATAAAGCAATCACAGAGTATAGTTAAGGGGAACAAAACACACTACTCCATAATGCACCAACAAGACAAAGGTCAGGACAAAAAATGATGAAAAACGCTGTGCATGGATACTAAAGAAAACAAAACACACAGCACCGAATATATAAAAGATCACCTAAAGAAACAGGTGACAAGGACAAATGGGTAATAATGAAGTACGGTTAAGTGGGGATGAAACACATTACTTCAAACAATAACAAACACAGTCAATGTTAAAGCCGGGGCCAGGGAAGGCCCCCCACGAGGATAATAAGACAGAATGGGGTGATCAGAGTATGGTTGAACAGGAAACCACACGCATACTCCATGATGCACCGACGAGGCCAAGGCTAAGGTAAGGATGAATGAAAACGCTGAGTAAAGATAAGAAAATGCAATACACAGCGCGATACATAAGGTGAGTCACCAAGAGGAAAAAAAGGTGACAGGGTAACAGGATAACAATACGATAAAAATGCTGAGTATGGTTAAAAAAAACAACACACAGCACAAAAACATATATTCCCCTAATGGACAAAGAAACTACACCCGAGTGACCTCAATAATAATAAAAGTAGTAAAGGACACCCGAGGAGACGGCAGGCAGAGTCCAAAACGGCCGGAATTGTTCTGGTAATCTCCCCGCCCATTGTCCAGTTGGCAACCCGGGGAAGAGAAATGTTCGGACGGCGAACTCTGGGCCCAGATCCCAGGAATCCAGTCCAACGGCTGCCGAACCAGGCCGCCCAAAGGCAAACACAGACCAGTGGGGGGAAACCAGATCGCCGAACCGAAAGTTTTGCGGGTCGGGTCGTCGACCCGCATCACTCAACCACCAGGACCGTTGAGACGGACGAAGGGTCAGAGCGGATCCCGGTGGAAGAGGCTCAGGGGAGAGCCGATGACGAGGGCGGCGGGCCTCAGGGAAACGGCCACCTCCTCACCGGACCTGGACAACACTGGGGCAGCACCCACGTCGGACCCCGATCGGGCCTCAGGCGAACCCACGTTGGACCCCGATTGGGTCTCGGGCGAACCCACGTTGGACACTGCACCAGAACCGACCTCCAACGTTGAACCCGGACCCTCCAGCACCACGAGGAACAGCAACTCCTCGCCGGTGACCCTGGAAGAAGGCTCAGAAGAGAAAACAGAACCGGGATCAGGATCACCGGCAGCGCCAGAACCCGGCGAGACGAGCTCAGACGCAGCGGGCGGCTGCACCCTGCTCGTCTCCCCTGGAGATAGGCTGAAGTGCTCAAAGATAAAAAGAAAGGAGAGCACTCGCCTGATCTCGGGTTCTGACGCCGTCCAGGACTGCGAAGATCCAGGATCCGTCGTCAGGAGGTCGTTGTCAGGCTCCCATCTAGCCGCGTCGGGCCCCGCAGCCAGCACGATGGTCAGCACAGCTTGAGATCCCTCCAGCTCAGGTAACCCCGCCGACGACCCACTCGGCGTGAAGCCAGAAGAATCTCGTCCCGCTGGACCGAACCGCTCCTCCGTGGAGACCCAGGGACGCTCAGTCGTCAGCGTAGACTCCACGCAGCAGTCAGTCCCCCTCCTCCGTCCGCAATGTAGCTGCGGAACCACAGGCCCTCTCCATATCCCACCACGTTGACCCGGAGCCGGGGACCGCTCGGCGGAGAGAGACACAGAGGATGCGGGATTAGGAATACAGGTTACAGCAGGTGGGGAGAGTTCAGGGAGCTGCGAACCCTGAACTTCTCCTCCAGGGATGTGACAGAGCAAATCATTAAGCAGGTGTGAAAAAACAATGACTCGCCTGCCCCCTGGAGGTTGAGTATCGCCTGCTGTAGTGGAATCTGCTTCTTCCTCTCCCCGCCCGGCGATAACGGAGGACCCCCCGGGAATTCGTCTGAGGATCGCTCGCGTTGTCTCCAGCAGAGAGCTCACCAGGCCGGGATTCCAGGCACACACAGCGGTCAGGAAGCGCGTCGAGGAGGAGGGGGAAACAGCCGGGGTGAGCCAGCCCGAATGTCCAGGAATGACAGCGGGGGAACGAGGCTCAGGGGACGAGGCTGTAGAATCTCCACACTGACGAGGCGAAGGGATGACAGCCGCGTGGGAGGAACGGTCCTGACGATGACCCAGAACTGGATCCGGACGAGGTTCGTGCAGAGGTGACTCGGCGATGTGATGACGACTACTCCCAGGGGACGAAGCGAGGGGGAAACCCAGGATTCGCCGCTCCAGATCGGAGATCGAGACGAGGAAGGCGTCGAGCACGGGAAGGCTTCGTAGCCCTGAAGTCCTCACCATCAATCTCACTGCCGCCGCCACATGCCTGAAGGTGGTGACAGGAAACACAGTAGAGCTCGCGACAGCCACTCGACCCCGGACATAACTGCTGTCAGCTGCGGCTCCTCGAAGGGAATCCCGAGTGACGTGGCGCAGGTCGGGGGAAGTCCTCTGGTTGGCGCGAACTCCCGGACTGGAATAGCGGCAGGAACGGGACTCCGAAGCGGGGAAAGACGTCGCCCACTTCGACTCCCTGCCGGGATTTCCATCCACCCCGTGGAGCTTCTCTCGCTGTGTACCTGCAGCGTCTATCCTGGCACTGTCCTCCAGATGGTACAGAGAGTGAGGGTGACAGTCCAGGAGTTCCTCAGCACGGCCCGGATGCCAGCGTCTCGCGTTGGAGGCGTCGTGCAGGGTGAAGAACGTCCCGTCGACTGCCTCCGAGATGGACCTCAGCCCGTCGCCCTGGCGCCGGAAGTGACTCCTGGGAAACGGCATGCTAGCAGCGCTGACACCCGGACAGAAAGGTACATTTCCACAGCGACTCACGGCCGCCGGCAACTCTTCTGGCTGCGACATACTGTCATATCCGGCTCTAGGGAGCCGGGCAATCAGAGCCAGGGGCAAGCCAGTGAGTCGAGATGTTTTATTCTGGGTAAGGGATAAGGGATGAGGAGAGCACAGACACTCATACAGACGTACATTCTCAGGCTGCACAGCGCAGGGGTAGGTAGCTCGTACCGGACATGGGGGTAACAAGACGTGCATACTCACAGCGGGATACAAACACCGGAATGCTGCAAAAGGAGTTGAGGCTGACACCAGACGAAGGGGCTTCAGCCTAGCAGTGCTTATGTCGCAGCCCCGAATGATCGAAGCTGCTCCTCTTTATACTCATTAACAGCGCCCCAGCTGATGAGGATTAATTGGCCCCAGCCGTCCCGTGACACTGACAGCTGGGAACCAGCTGAGGCACTGCCCAATGAGAGGCAGGGATAAAAGGAGCATGGGCTGAGCGCCGAGCCGGCGTCTCACCCCATGGTGACATGAAAGACAAAATGAGAAAAAAAAATCCAGAAAATCACATTGAAGGATTTTTAATGAATTAATTGGTAAATTCCTCGGTAAAATAAGTATTTGGTCACCTACAAACAAGCAAGATTTCTGGCTCTCACAGACCTGTAACTTCTTCTTTAAGAGGCTCCTCTGTCCTCCGCTCGTTACCTGTATTAATGGCACCTGTTTGAACTCGTTATCAGTATAAAAGACACCTGTCCACAACCTCAAACAGTCAGACTCCAAACTCCACTATGCCCAAGACCAAAGAGCTGTCAAAGGACACTAGAAACAAAATTGTAGACCTGCACCAGGCTGGGAAGACTGAATCTGCAATAGGTAAGCAGCTTGGTGTGAAGAAATCAACTGTGGGAGCAATTATTAGAAAATGAAGACATACAAGACCACTGATAATCTTCCTCGATCTGGGGCTCCACGCAAGATCTCAGCCCGTGGGGTCAAAATGATCACGAGAACGGTGAGCAAAAATCCCAGAACCACTCAGGGGGACCTAGTGAATGACCTGCAGAGAGCTGGGACCAAAGTAACAAAGGCTACATCAGAAACACACTACGCCGCCAGGGACTCAAATCCTGCAGTGCCAGACGTGTCCCCCTGCTTAAGCCAGTACATGTCCAGTCCTGTCTGAAGTTTGCTAGAGAGGATTTGGATGATCCAGAAGAGGACTGGGAGAATGTCATATGGTCAGATGAAACCAAAATAGAACTTTTTGGTAAAAACTCAACTTGTCGTGTTTGGAGGAGAAAGAGCACCATACCTACTGTGAAGCATGGGGGTGAAAACATCAAGCTTTGGGGCTGTTTTTCTGCAAAGGGACCAGGACGACTGATCCGTGTAAAGGAAAGAAAGAATGGGGCCATGTATCGTGGGATTTTGAGTGAAAACCTCCTTCCATCAGCAAGGGCATTGAAGATGAAACGTGGCTGGATCTTTCAGCATGACAATGATCCCAAACACACCGCCCGGGCAACGAAGGAGTGGCTTCGTAAGAAGCATTTCAAGGTCCTGGAGTGGTCTAGCCAGTCTCCAGATCTCAACCCCACAGAAAATCTTTGGAGGGAGTTGAAAGTCTGTGTTGCCCAGCGACAGCCCCAAAACATCACTGCTCTAGAGGAGATCTGCATGGAGGAATGGGCCAAAATACCTGCAACAGTGTGTGAAAACCTTGTGAAGACTTACAGAAAACGTTTGACCTCTGTCATTGCCAACGAAGGGTACATAACAAAGTATTGAGATGAACTTTTGTTATTGACCAAATACTTATTTTACCAAGGAATTTACCAATTAATTCATTAAAAATCATTCAATGTGATTTTCTGGATTTTTTTTTCTCATTTTGTCTCTCATAGTTGAGGTATACCTATGATGAAAATTGGAGACCTCTCATCTTTTAAGTGGGAGAACTTGCACAATTGGTGGCTGACTAAATACTTTTTTGCCCCACCGTATCATGGCCAGAAAACTTATCGTGGTTGTTCTACCTATCGTACAATTAACCGTTTTAGCTCATTACATCTGCCGTAAAAGTAACAGCGTTTCAGAAAAAGGACATCATACCAGCAGTAAAATATGATGGTGGTAGCGTGATGCCTGGGGCTGTTTTGCTGCTTCAGGACCTGGAAGACTTGCTGTGGTAAATGGAACCATGAATGTTGCTGTCTACCATAAAATCCTGAAGTAGAATGTCCTGCCATCTGCTCATGACCTCAAGCTGAAGTGCACTTCGGTTCTGCAGCAGGACAATGGTCCAAAACATACCAGCAAGTCCACCTCTGAATGGCTTAAGAAAAACAAATAGACAACTTTTGAGTGGCTTAGTCAAAGTCCTGACCTGAATCCGATTGAGATGCTTTGGCATGACCTTAAAAAGGTGGTTCATGCTCGAAAATACTTCCATGTAGCTGAATTACAATTCTGCAAAGATGAGTGGGCCAAAATTCCTCCACAGCACTGTAAAAGACTCATTGCCAGTTATTGCAAACACTTGACTGCACCTGTTGCTGCTAAGGGTGGCTCAACCAGTTATTAGATTTAGGGGGCAATCACCTTTTCACACAGAGCCATGTAGGTTTGGATGTTCTTTTCCTTAATAATAAACACCTTCACCCAAAAACAGCATTTTGTGTTTATCTGTGTCATCTCCATCCAGTATCCAAATTTGTTTGATGATAAGATAAGATAAGATAAGATAAGCCTTTATTAGTCCCACAACGGGGAAATTCCAGGATTGCAACAGCACAGGGATAGCAACACTCAGAGCAACAATCAGAAGGCAAGAAAAAAAACAAGCAAGCAAGAGCAGCTAATATACATATGTACATATTACTATAAAATATATATACACACACACACAGACACACAGTGCAGAGCATTGTAGCTGGATGGAATAAATATATGAATATATGAACACACAGTGCAGAGCATTGTAGCTTGATGGAATAAATATGTAAATATATAAACACCCACAGTACGGAGCATTGCAGCTAGGTGGAATAAATATGCAAGTATATAAACACACACAGTGCGGAGCAATGTAGCTAGATGGAATGATATGTAGATATATAAAAACACAGTGCGGAGCATTGTAGCTAGATGGAATAAATATATAGATATATAAATATAAACACACCCAGTGCTGAGCATTGTAGCTAGATGGAATAAATATATAGATATATAAACACACCCAGTGCAGAGCATTGTAGCTAGATGGAATAAATATGTAAATATATAAACACACACAGTGCAGAGCATTGTTGCTAGGTGGGATGAAACAGCATAACCGTCTATTTAGTTATCCTACATGGTATGATTATGTGCCCATACATATTCTCACCCTCCATAGCGACCGGTATGTTCCTAGTTGTATGCCGGAGAGGACCATTGTGTAAGTCTATTGCATCTTTTGCATTCAAAAAAAACTATTAGTTTGTTACGTCTTTTTGCTATCTCTGCGAGCAGCCCTGCTTAGGTTGTACAGTCTGACAGCCGTTGGTAGGAAGGACCTACGAAACCTCTCGGTTGTGCACCTGGGATGATGTAGTCTGCTGCTAAATGAGCTCCTCAGTGCATCCAGTATGTCCTGCATAGGGTGGAACTCGGACTCCAGCAGAGATGACAGTTTAGCCACCGTCCTTCTCTCTCCTATCTCCTCCATCGGATCAAGGCGCTGCCCCAGGACAGAGCTAGCTTTCTTAATCAGTTTGTTCAGTCTCTTCCTATCGGCTGCAGTAATGCCACTGCCCCAGCAGACCACTCCAAAAGTGATGGCTGATGCCACCACCGTGTCTGATGATGATCCGTGTCACCATGATCTGAAACATTTCAGTGTGACATACAAAAAAATGAGAAATTGGGAAGGGGCAAAGACTTCTTCACACCACTATAGTGGTGACTTTTACTTCTAAAGATGTATCAGATATTACAACAGCAGCCGTAGTATTACATTCGTTTGTTTGTTTGTTACCGGAGTGGTGGCCTCGCTGATAGAGGATCCGCTCCCAAACCGGGAGTTTGTGGGTTCAAGTCCCGGTTGGATCATACCATATATAGACCATATAAAAATGGTACTTTCTGCCTTCTAGCTTGGTGCTCAGTGTAATAGAATGGGGGAAGGAGAAGTTGTTTGTGGCGGCACCTTGCATGGCAGCGACCTCTCTGATTCTACATGTGATTAACATTGTAGATATGAGAAATGTAATTTCATTCTGCTGTACATGATTGGCTGTATGGACTGAATGACAACAGAGATGGCTTCTTCTTGTTTGTGATTTTACGGCATCTGTCCTCATGCGCATTCCCAAGACGGGGGGTGCGTTCAGGCAGGCAGACGTTTTCCAACACAAACCCAGCACTTCATATACATAGTCATTACAGAGACGTTCACCGGCAGGCTGGGGGAGATGGAGGAAGGAACAATGCAGAAAAACTTACAGGTGAGGGTTTTTTTTTTTTTTTTAAATCACGGTTTTTTGCTGATGTGTTCTGTATATACTCACTGTAAACATGGAAGTGAGCGTGGTGCAGCACTGCATGTGATTGGCCAGACTGACGACGTACACCTTTGTGCGTTACTCGGGGACAAATTTGACTGGCAAACGTTGACAACAATTGGCCAAAATTGCGGGAAGCTGCGGTGGTTGGATAAAATTCAAATTATGCAGGACCTGCAGAATTCATGTGAATTGGTAGAACTGTAACATCGCAAAATCCTGGAGGGACTGTATAATTGCAAAAACTGATAGAGCAGTGTGGGTTTACTGGCTACACCATTATTCCTAATCCATTTCAATATGTTTGTAGCTACCACCGAAACACTGAAAGGTTTGGTACACTGAATGACATCAAATAATCTATAGCAAAGGTAGTCCCAGTATGTAAGGGCCTTAAGGCTATATAATGTTGCAAATAAAACTAAAGTGAGGGAACACCAAAGTAGTCCAGAATAAATCTCGCCCACTGACCTTAAGGGGCTTAGTATACTAATGAAAATAAAACAAAAAAATAATAATTAAAAAAAATTACACCCTGGGATCTGAAGGCAGTGATTTTTTTCTTGCCCTTACCTTTCAAGTTTACATCTTTTTGCTCATAATAGACATCCAAGACAATTATGATATAAAAACATTATGAAAACTTCAGTTCCAAGACTACAATCAGCACTAAATACTTGAATGTTTTGCACTTGACCTTTGCTTCAAAATCGCAGTGTCGCATGCACTGCCATAGGGGCATCAAAATTTAGGCAATACTCTAAAATCTGTGTTGGCACAACACTGGATTCAATGCACGAAAGGCAAAAATATTTGGTATCTTTTCAGTCCACATTATGAGGTGCCTTTTCAGAGGGAGAGCAACTTTATGCAGCAGAAACACTTTAAACAGATAACACAATCACTGATGTTACCAGCATGCAAAATTGCCACAACCCCATTGTCACATTCTTTTGGGATTAAAACATTAGTATAAAAGCAGAAATAGCTTATGGTTGCAGGAAATTAGCCTAACGTTTACTAAATATAAGCTTAAAAGTGGAAAAATGTTAGCTTACATGCTAACACAGGCTAATCTCGACAAACATTAGCATAAAAGCAGAAGTAGCTTAATGTTAAAAAAAAGTTAGCATAACGAGAGTAAATATTTGCCTTTAAATCAAAGTAGAGTTGGAGGGGAATGGAAAACTTTAAATTGGCTGTATTTACAGATCCCCCAATAGTGATTCAGTGAATAATCTTAAACTTTTTAATTATTTAGGAATATTAGTAATAGAAGGGAATATAGTCACATACTTATTTGCGGGGATTTTAACTGCCCAGATATTAATTGGATCGATGAAACTTCACCTGGTAATATTGTTAGTGTTGGCTTCCAACTGTACGGGTGTAATAGAGACTGCTTTATTCAGCATGTACGCGATTTTACACATAGAAGAGGTGATCAGAGACCCACTCTGATTGATTTAATCTTTACTAATGAGGAGGGAATGATTGAAAATTTGACGATGGACGCTCGACTCGGGAAGAGCCATCATGTATGTATTATCTTTAAATTACGTTTTTACTTGAGGAGTAAATCATCCACAAAGAAGTTCCTCTATGACAAAGGTGATTTTGAAAAATTTAGACATGATGGCAGAGTACCCATGGGAGGACAACTTGAATGGATTAAGCTGCGAGGGTAGTTGGAGCCTTTTTGGAAAAAAAAAAAAAATGACTGAGGGGATTAAGGAGTTTATACCTCTCAGGACAACCAATTATAATAAACCAGGCAGACCGCTTTGAATGAATGCCAATACACTGAGGAAGGTTAAAATGAAGACTGAAGCTTATAAGAGGTATATAAATACATTGGAGGGACGAGACTTATTACTGGGGGACTTCAATGCGCACGTGGGCAACGACAGTGAAACCTGGAGGGGGGTGATTGGGAGGAACGGCCTGCCTGATCTGAACCCTAGTGGTGTTCAGTTATTGGACTTCTGTGCTAACCACAGTTTGTCCATAACAAACACCATGTTCAAGCATAAGGGTGTCCATATGTGCACCTGGCACCAGGACACCCTAGGTCGCAGGTCGATGATCGATTTTGTTATCGTGTCATCAGACCTGTGACCATATGTCTTGGACACTTGGGTAAAGAGAGGTGCAGAGCTGTCAACTGATCACCACCTGGTGGTGAGTTGGAGCCGATGGCAGGGGAGGAAGCTACTCAGACCTGGTAGACCCAAACGCATAGTGAGGGTGTGCTGGGAACGTCTGGCTGAGGCCCCTGTCCGGGAGGTCTTCAACTCCCACCTCCGAAAGAACTTCAACCACATTCCAAGGGAGTCTGGAGACATGGAGTCTGAATGGGCCATGTTCTCCACCTCTGTTGTTGAAGTGGCGGCCCAGAGCTGCGGCCGCAAGGTGGTTGGTGCATCTCGTAGTGGCAACCCCCGAACCAAGTGGTGGACACCAGTGGTGAGGGGGGCCATTAAGCTGAAGAAGGAGTCCTATCAAGCTTGGTTGGCTTGTGGGACTCCCGAAGCAGCTGAGGTGTACCGGCAGGCCAAGCGGAGTGCAGCTCGGGTGGTTGCTGAAGCAAAAACCCGGGTATGGGAGGAGTTCGGCGAGGCCATGGAACAAGACTTTCGGTCGGCCTCAAAGAGATTCTGACAAACTGTCCAGCGGCTCAGGAGGGGAAAGCAGCACCCTGTCCACACTGTGTATGGTGCGCATGGGGCGCTGTTGACTTCGACTGGGGTGTAACATATGCCAAGCAGTCTAGGCACAATTGACCAACGTCAGGTGACCAACGTCACCAATTGTCTGCATTCATCAGGGAACGGACCACTTCTGCCACCAAATGTAACGTATGCCGAGCGGTCTAGGCATACCAGATCAGAAATGGAGGCTTTGAGGCAGTTTGCAATTAGCAATTTTCCGTTTATTCCAAAACTTCACAGGCAATAACTCCAAAAACATCCGACACCAGACACGATTTGACTCCACATGACTTGACTTTCCATGAACATAAACCAAATAACCAACACCTGTTATATACTGTGTGAGATAATTAGGGTTAATTAGCACATACCATAACCCCAGGTAAGACAATAACATTTTCCATTTCCCACACATACCCAATAACATCTAAAAGAGTCATAAATAATTACCCACCTATTTACAGAATAAATATAAATAATACAGAATAAATAACACCATAAATACACCATAAATACTACAATAAATAATTTAAACCCCTATTTACATATTTAAATCACCCCTAAACTCACCATCACATGCTTCCTTCCTGCTGGTATCCTTTAAAAGGCATTCAGCCCCTAAAGAGTCTTTTGCCTGGACACCATCAGGAAGCACGCTGGCAAAGGCATGCGGACCCAACAATCATCAATTGTTTTACCCAATTAATTAACCATAACAATTATCTCTCAAAAGGCATTCCAATTAGTCAAAAACAGATCCTGAAATAATATGTGCACTTTATCAAACAATCACATTAACATTTACACATACTACACATATAATATAGACACAATTACAGTAAACCATGGCAGTGGCGACACTCCGTCGTCATATGGGGATATCGTCAGGCGGTGGAAGGAATACTTCGAGGATCTTGTCAATCCCACTGATAGGCCTTCCACAGAGGAAGCAGGGTTTGTGGACGAGGGG
Organism: Pholidichthys leucotaenia; assembly: GCA_020510985.1. Taxonomy (NCBI): domain Eukaryota; kingdom Metazoa; phylum Chordata; class Actinopteri; order Cichliformes; family Pholidichthyidae; genus Pholidichthys; species Pholidichthys leucotaenia. The sequence continues at coordinate 140,006,526 of CM035846.1, read as the reverse complement.
GACGACTCGCCTATCACAGGGACTGAGGTCGCCAAGGTGATTAAAAATCTCCTTGGTGGCCGGGTCCCGGGGGTGGACGAGATTTGCCCTGAGTACCTCAAGGCCCTGGATGTTGTTGGGCTGTCATGGTTGACACACCTCTGCAACATTGCGTGGAGGTCGGGGGCAGTGCCTTTGGCATGGCAAACCGGGGTGGTGGTTCCTCTCTTCAAAAAAGAGGACCGGAGGGTGTGCTCCAACTTTAGAGGGATCACACTCCTCAGCCCCCCTGGGAAGGTCTATGCCAAGGTACTGGAGAGGACAGTCCTGTCACGCCGCGCCGCTCATCAGCGGCGCCACCTGCACACACACCTGCACATCATCAGCGGCGAGGGATTTAAGCCGCCTTGCCCTGAGCTTTGGCCTGAAGCCGTCAGACTTCCCTACGCATCGCTGTGAGTTCCCTTTCATTCTCAGCTGATCATTCCGGTAAGAAGACCTTACCTCTTTTCCCCTCCAAGTCTGCTCCCCTGTGCACAGGTGGATTTCCCGGCGGCGGACAATCTCCTCTCCATCGCCTGTTCCTCGCTGCTGCACCGGGCTCTCCAGGTGGCTGTCTACCGGACCTCGTCCCTTGCTGTGCCAGTCATCTGTCCTGCCCAAGAAAGCTCCTCTCTCGCTCATATATCTCCTGTGTTGGTGTGTGCCCGTCACCCTTCTCCTTGTGCTTTTCCCATAGGGTTGTCCGGCTGTACGGCCTCCTGCCTCTGTGCCGAAGCAGACGCCGCCACCAACACATCTACATCTCGCAGACACACATTCATACACTCCTGTTGTTAATAAACTATTTGAACTACTCTGAGCCTGTGTGTGTGCGTCTCCTGAGCCGTGCGTTATGTCAGTACGGCTTCAGCAGAGCGGCTCGGCAGACGGCGGGCTCGCACACCGGCTTACCACTCTCGAGGCTCGAGTGGATCAGATAGCTTATCAGCAACAGGTGATCCTCAATCAGTTAATAAATATAACTAACCGATTGGACCGCTTGGACCCCCAACAGCCGTTCCCCCCGGCTCGTCAGGGTGGCGCGGCTCCTGCTGCTCCAGTGGCCGTCCAGCAGGCTCCGGCGGCACCGACTCGGCTCACGCCCATTCCGACCCCCGCCCGCTTTAGCGGAAAGCTCGGCGGAGCGCGGGGGTTCATAATGCAATGTGAGTCCGTGTTCCATCGTGTGCCCGGAGACTTTCCCTCAGATCATAGCCCAATTGGTTATATCGGGAATCTCCTGGAGGGGCGAGCATTAACTTGGACCTACGCCGTAATGGCGAGGCCCAGTTTTGCCATCCTCACATATGACCAATTCATGAGACGCTTCCTGGAAGTCTTTGACCATTCTCATACCGAGACGGTCCAGGTCGATCGGCTTCTCGCCCTCCAGCAGGGAAGCCGGTTGGCAGCGGACTACGCGGTCGACTTCCGGGTAGCGGCGGAGGAATTAGGCTGGGAGGAACGCTCCCTCTGTGTCCTTTTCCTCCGCAGTCTCAATGATGATCTGAGGGATGAACTGGCTGGGCGGGATATCCCTGAGACGCTAGCGGAGCTAACATCTCTAGCCATCAGTTTGGACAACAGGCTGCACGAGTGCTCCTCAGGACGGAAGTCGTCTTCTTCTCGCCCTCGTGGAGCCTCGTCACGCCTGCCCCAAGCTCGCCCCCTGGCGACGCCGCCACCATCGTGCCCCGAGGAGTCGGAGCCGATGGTGACGGGCTGGACAAAGCTCTCCCCGGCGGAGAGACAACGCCGCCGTGAGTTAAATCTCTGTATGTATTGCGGAGATAGTCAACACACGGTAGAGCTTTGTCCACAGAAGCCAAACGGTGGGGTCCGCGAGTCACTGTAGGGGGCCTCGCGGACGTCAATCGGTTAAGTCCCCTCACACAATTGAAACTGCCCATCCGTTTCTGTCACAATTCCACTGGGCATCTCACCCACGCACTGGTGGATTCGGGCGCGGAAGGCAGCTTTATTTCCCAAAGCCTGGCAACCCGATTGGGCATCCGCTGTCAGGCACTAAGGAACCCCATCTCCCTGGTCAACCTCTCTCGTGCCTCCCTTGGGAGAGTTACACACCAGACCATCCCCGTCCCGGTTATTATCTCTGGAAACCACCGGGAGGAGATAACCTTTTACGTCCTGCCCAACTCGGTGTCGCCCGTCATCCTGGGGTATCCCTGGCTACGCCTCCACAACCCCGTTTTGGATTGGAAGTCCGCCGGGGTGTCGACATAGAGTACGTTCTGCATGAGCACCTGTCTACAGTCCGCTCCCTGCTCTCCGTCCGCTTCTCCCTCACCTACGGACGCTGCGCCCCCGGACCTGTCCCTGGTGCCGTTGGAATTTCACGACCTGGGTATGGTATTCAGCAAATCCAAGGCTATGTCTCTCCCTCCTCATAGGCCCTACGACTGTGCAATCAACCTCCGCCAGGGGGCACCCTTACCTTCTGGACGACTCTACAGTCTATCGGCGCCGGAGAAGGAGACTATGAACTCATACCTCAAGGAGTCGCTGAGTGCTGGGATAATCCGCCCGTCGTCATCACCTGTGGGGGCAGGATTCTTCTTCGTCGGTAAGAAGGACGGATCCCTCCGTCCTTGCATTGACTATCGTGCCCTTAACAACATAACGGAGAAGGATCGCTACACCCTGCCCCTCATGGACACCGCTTTCCACTCCCTCCAGGGGGTGACTTGGTTCACCAAGCTGGATCTACGCAGCGCATACCACCTCGTCCGGATCCGGGAGGGAGATGAGTGGAAGACAGCCTTCCGTACCCCGAACGGCCACTTCGAATACCTGGTGATGCCGTTCGGGTTGACCAACGCTCCAGCCGTCTTTCAGCGCCTCATCAATGATGTCCTCCGGGATTTCATCGGCCTTTTTGTGTTCGTCTACCTGGACGACATTCTCATCTTCTCCAAGTCCAGGGACGAGCACCAGGTCCACGTGATGCGGGTCCTTCAAAGGCTGCTGGAGAACCGGTTGTACATGAAGGCCGAGAAGTGCGAGTTTTACGCGAAGACAACATCCTTCCTCGGGTTCATCATCTCCCACGACCAGGTGCTTCCGGACCCAGAGAAGGTGAAGGCGGTGGTGGAATGGCCCACACCTGCGTCAAGAAAGCAGGTGCAGCAGTTCGTTGGGTTCGCGAACTTCTACCGCCACTTCGTCCCAAATTTTGGCACCATCGTCGGCCTGCTGACCCGCCTCACGTCCCCTAAAGTCCCGTTCCGGTGGACCGAAGAGGCCGCGGCTGCCTTCCAGGCGCTGAAGGCGGAGTTCTCCTCCTCCCGGGTCCTTAGCCAAGTCAACCCCGCGCTGCAGTGCATCGTGGAAGTGGACGCTTCGGACACAGGAGTGGGGGCGGTGCTATCCCAGCGGTCGCCAGATGACGGAATCAAACGGCCCTGCGCCTTCTTCTCCCGGCACTTGTCCCCAGCGGAGAGGAATTACGACGTGGGTGACAGAGAGCTCCTCGCCATCAAGCTCACGCTACAGGAGTGGCGTCACTGGCTAGAGGGGGCGGACCTGCCGTTCGTGGTCCTGACGGACCACAAGAACTTGGAATACCTTAGATCTGCCAAGCGCCTGAGCGCCCGCCAGGCGCGCTGGTCCTTGTTCTTCGCCAGGTTCCAATTTACCATCACCTTCAGGCCTGGCTCCAAGAACGGCCTGCCCGACGCCCTCTCTAGGCAATTCGCCCCTGAGGAGTCGGAGGACACTGTCCACACCATCCTACCCAGGTCGTGCGTCGTGGGAGCCGTCACCTGGGACATCGAGAGCAAGATCCGGAAGGCGCAGGAAGTGGAACCTGACCCTGGCGGCGGACCGGAGGGGAGGCTGTTCGTGCCATCCACGGTTCGGGGGGAGGTCATCCACTGGTTGCACACATCCAAGCTCACCTGTCACCCTGGCTCCTCCCGGATGATTGACCTCCTCCAGCGGTCCTTCTGGTGGCCGGGCCTGCGGAGGGACGCTGCCCGCTACGCCCGGGCCTGTCCAGTGTGTGCCACCAGCAAATCGGGTAATGCCCCTCCAGCGGGTTTGCTCCAGCCTCTGCCCGTCCCTGGCAGGCCCTGGTCGCATATCGCCCTGGATTTCGTCACCGGACTCCCAGTCTCGAACACCTACGACACCGTCCTGACCATCGTGGACCGCTTCTCCAAGGCGGCACACTTCGTCCCCCTACGAGGTCTCCCAACTGCCCTGGAGACGGTGGACCTCCTCATCCAGCACGTGGTCAGGCTGCATGGGATTCCGGTGGACGTGGTCTCGGACCGGGGGCCCCAATTTTCTTCAGAAGTTTGGAGGTCGTTCTGCAACGCCTTAGGAGCCAAGGTGAGCCTCTCCTCTGGCCATCACCCCCAATCCAACGGGCAGTGTGAGCGGACCAACCAGGAGCTGGAGGCTGCACTCCGCTGTGTAATGGCGTCCAAACCAACGTCCTGGAGTAACCATCTCGCCTGGGTTGAATACGCCCACAACACCGCTCGCTGTTCTGCAACAGGGATGTCCCCCTTTAAGGCGTCCCTGGGTTATGACCCCCCGCTGTTCCCGGCGCAGGAGAGTGAGGTAACTGTCCCCTCAGTACGGGCACATCTCAGGCAGTTCCGCTCCATCTGGGCGTCAGCGCGCAATGCGCTTTTACACACGGCGGAGCGCAACAGAGCCATGGCGGACCGGCACAGAAGACCTGCCCCGGCGTACAGAGTTGGTCAGCAAGTCTACGTGTCGACCCAGGACGTGATTTTAAAAGGCGAGAGGAGGAAGCTGGCACAGCGCTTCATGGGCCCATACCCCATCACCAGGATCATCAACCCGGTGGCTGTGCGTGTAGCTATTCCCCCCTCCCTCTGCATCCATCCCACCTTCCACGTGTCCAAGGTGAAGCTGGCAGTCTCCGACCCCCTTTGCCCTCCTCCTGCTGCGCAACCCGCGCCCCGGATGATTGATGGCCATCCGGCCTGGCCCGTCTCCTCCATCCTGGACTCCCGGCGCCGGGGTCGTGGGTTGCAGTACTTGGTGGACTGGGAGGGCTATGGGCCTGAACATCGGCAGTGGGTACCCTCGTCGTTTGTGTTGGACCCATCGCTCATCGCTGATTTCCACCGAGCGCACCCAGAGAAGCCATCGCCAGGAGGCGCTGCTAGAGGGGGGAGTACTGTCACGCCGTGCCGCTCATCAGCGGCGCCACCTGCACGCACACCTGCACATCATCAGCGGCGAGGGATTTAAGCCGCCTTGCCCTGAGCTTCGGCCTGAAGCCGTCAGACTTCCCTACGCATCGCTGTGAGTTCCCTTTCATTCTCAGCTGATCATTCCGGTAAGAAGACCTTACCTCTTTCCCCCTCCAAGTCTGCTCCCCTGTGCACAGGTGGATTTCCCGGCGGCGGACAATCTCCTCTCCATCGCCTGTTCCTCGCTGCTGCACCGGGCTCTCCAGGTGGCTGTCTACCGGACCTCGTCCCTTGCTGTGCCAGTCATCTGTCCTGTCCAAGTAAGCTCCTCTCTCGCTCATATATCTTCTGTGTTGGTGTGTGCCCGTCACCCTTCTCCTTGTGCTTTTCCCATAGGGTTGTCCGGCTGTACAGCCTCCTGCCTCTGTGCCCGAAGCAGACGCTGCCACCAACACATCTACATCTCGCAGACACACATTCATACACTCCTGTTGTTAATAAACTATTTGAACTACTCTGAGCCTGTGTGTGTGCGTCTCCTGAGCCGTGCGTTATGTCAAGTCCGGCCGTTGGTCGAACCTCGGATTCAGGAGGAGCAATGTGGTTTTCGTCCTGGCCGTGGCACATCGGACCAGCTCTTTACCCTGTCGAGAATTCTCAAGGGTTCCTGGGAGTTTTCCCAACCAGTTTACATGTGTTTTGTGGACTTGGAGAAGGCATTTGACCACATCCCTCATGGTTTTTTGTGGGGGGTGCTTCGGGTGTATGGGGTATCGGGCTTGTTGTTACGAGCTATTCAGTCTCTGTACGACCGTTGTGAGAGTTTGGTTTGTATTGCCAACACTCGGTCGGACTCATTCCCAGTGAGAGTTGGACTCCGCCAGGGCTGTCCTTTGTCACGATCCTGTTCATAATTTTTATGGACAGGATTTCTAGGTGCAGCCAGGGAATGGAGGGTGTCATGCTTGGTGACCACAGAATCTCATCTCTGTTGTTTGCAGATGATGTTGTCCTGTTGGCTTCATCCAGCAATGACCTACAGCTCTTGCTGGGACAGTTTACCACTGAGTGTGAAGCGGCTGGGATGAGAATCAGCACCTCCAAGTCCGAGTCCATGGTCCTCAGCCGGAAAAAGATGGATTGTCCTCTCTGGGTTGGGGACAGGCTCCTGCCCCAAGTGGAGGAGTTTAAGTATCTTGGGGTCTTATTCACGAGTGAGGGGAAAATGGAGCGAGAGTTTGACAGACGGCTCGGAGCAGCATCTGTAGTAATGCGGACATTGTACCGGTCTGTTGTCGTGAAGAAGGAGCTCAGTTCTAAGGCAAAGCTGTCAATTTATCAGTCAGTCTACATTCCTACTCTCACCTATGGTCACGAGCTTTGGGTAATGACCAAAAGAACGAGATCGTGGATACAAGCGGCTGAAATGAGCTTTCTCAGTAGGATTGCTGGACTCATCCTCACAGATAGGGTGAGGAGCTCAGTTATCCGGGAGAGGCTCAGAGTAGAACCGCTGCTCCTCCACAATGAAAGGAGCCAGTTGAGGTGGTATGGGAATCTGATTAGGATGCCTCCTGGACACCTCCCACTTGAGGTGTTTTGGGCACGTCCCACTGGGAGGAGACCCCGGGGCAGACCCAGGACTTGGTGGAGAGACTATGTCTCCCAGCTGGTCTGGGAACGCCTTGGTATCCTCTCTGAAGAGCTGGAACAGGTGGCTGGGGAGAGGGAAGTCTGGGCTTCTCTGCTTGAACTGCTGCCTCCGCGACCCGGACCTCTGGAAAAGCGGTAGAAGATGGATGGATGGATGGAGGGAAGGACGAGACCTCCTTTTGTATGCAAGGGCAAGGAATCAGGCCAAGTGGGAATGTAGGAAAACAAAACGAGATTTCGAGAGGAAACTAGCAAAGGAATCTAAGAGCAACCCTAAAGCCTTCTACAAATATGTCAATGGTAAGCATAGGATTAAGGCAGGTATAGTGGACTTAGTCAGTATATGGGAAAGCTATGACTGACATTGAAAAGGCTGAGGCATTTAGTGATTTTTTTCACTAGCGTTTTTACTGAGGAGGATACTACCAACATACCGGACTTCCAACTCAGTCGCGATATTGGTTGTTGTTTGAGTGATCTGCATATATCAGCTGAAGATGTCAGGAAAAGGTTCGGCAATCTTAACCCTGGGAAGTCACTGGGGCCTGGTGGAATGCATCCTAGGGTGTTGAGAGAGTTGAGTGCAGTAATTTCTAGCCCCCTTGCAATCATTATGAATAGGTCATTAGAAGGAGGAGTGATCACCATGAGATGGAAAGAAGCTCATGTTTCGCCAATTTATAAGAAGGGCCTAAAATCTGACCCTGGGAATTACAGACCAGTAAGCCTTACATGTGTGACTTGCAAGATTATGGAAGTTATTGTTAGGGATCATCTGGTCGCTTACTTAGATGAGAATCATCTATTACATAATTGCCAGCACAGCTTCATTAATGGTCGCTCCTGTGGTACCCAGCTTCTTAGTTGTTTGGATATTTGGACAAAAATGCTTGACAACAACTTGCCCATTGACGTTGTTTACCTGGATCTTGCAAAGGCATTCGATAGTGTACCTCATGAGAGATTCCTGGTCAAACTTAAAGGCTACGGAATTATGGGAAAGTTCCTCACCTGGAGCCGGAGCTTTCTCACAGGAAGGAAACAACTAGTAATTGTTAATGAGGCTGCATCTGGATGGACGCATGTATTGTCAGGAGTCCCCCAGGGCAGTATATTGGACCTCCTGTTCTTTGTCCTTTTTGTGAATGACATGCCGGGAGTTGTGCATAATTACGTTGCTTTGTTTGCTGATGATGCTAAGGTCTTTTCTGTTGTCAACAATGTCCACCAACAACAGTCACTTCAGCACGATTTGGAACAATTGCAGGCTTGGGCCAAACGGTGGCAAATCGAGTTTAATGCCACTAAATGCAAAGTGATGCACCTTGGGAGGCACAATGCCAAATACAAGTACAAATTAGGCGAAGTTACTCTAGAGGAAACTAAGGAAGAGAAGGATCTAGGAGTATGGATGGATAATCAACTCACGTTCGATACCCATGTAGAGAAGCAAGTGAATAAAGCCAATTGGCAGCTGGGACTGATAAGATCAATCGAATTCTTAGATAAAGAGATTTTTAACACATTGTACAAATCATTTGTCAGGACTCATCTGGAGTACTGTAATACAGTTATTTTTCCTATATATGCTAGGCAAGCAAAACTTCTAGAGGGCGTTCAAAGACATGCGACAAAGCTGGTCCCAGGACTTCAGCATCTACCATATACTGATAGGCTACGTGAGTTGAGGCTTCCAACATTGCAGTATCAATGTGTTCGGGGAGACATTATTGCAGTATACAAGTACCTTCATGGCATTTATAGGGTTGATCTCTGTTCTTTGGTGCTGGATGATAGCCCCGTATTCACCAGAAGACATACTGTAGCTTGAAGTTAAAAAAATTAAGATGTTGTAAGAGTAGGCAACAGCAATTTTTTTCTATTAGAGTTTTTGAAATATGGAATAGACTACCTGAGGACATTGTGACTGCTCCAACAGTGAATACGTTGAAGAGCAGACTTGATGCTCATTGGTCCGCACACCAGTACTCTCTGGAGCACTTTTATTAGTATTTATTAGTCTCCTATTTCTCGACAATAAAACTTTCTCTTTTTATGTTAGCAGTGAAATGTAAATGTATTAAGTGAAAATCAGTAATAGGTCTATGACCTACGAAGATTGAAAAGGATAAGATAAGAAGATAAGGTAAGAAAATGTAAAAGATACTAGCTTACATGTTAAAAATAACATTATATTTGAAAATATTAGCATTCAAGAAAAAAAAAACTTAAGTTGCATTCAGTTAGCTCAGATACGCTAAAAATAAGAGTTAAGTGTCAAAAATGCTAGTTTACATGCTAAATTAGCTCAATCTTTAAATTAGCATATTAGTAAAAATAGTTGTACACTGCAGGAAATTAGCTTAACCACCTTGGCGACCTCAGACCCAGTGAGTGAAGGTGGTTAAAAATCTCTTTGGTGGCCGGGCCTCAGGGGTGGACGAGATTTGCCCTGAGTACCTCAAGGCCCTGGATGTTGTAGGGCTGTCATGGTTGACACGCCTCTGCAACATAGCGTGGAGGTCTGGGACAATGCCTTTGGCATGGCAAACCGGGGTGGTGGTTCCTCTCTTCAAAAAAGGGGACTGGAGGGTGTGCTCCAACTTTAGAGGAATCACACTCCTCAGCCTCCCTGGGAAGGTCTATGCCAAGGTACTGGAGAGGAGAGTCCAGACGTTGGTCGAACCTTGGATTCAGGAGGAGCAATGTGGTTTTTGTCCTGGCCATGGTACATTGGACCAGCTCTTTACCCTCTTGAGGACCCTTGAGGGTTTGTGGGAGTTTGCCCAACCAGTTTACATGTGTTTTGTGGACTTGGAGAGGGCATTCGACTGCGTCACTCATGGTTTTTTGTGGGGGGATGCTTCGGGAGTATGGGGTATCGGGCTTGTTGTTACGAGCTATTCGGTCTCTGTACGACCATTGTAAGAGTTTGGTCTGTATTGCCAGCACTTGGTTGGACTCACCAGGGCTGCCCTTTGTCACCAATCCTGTTCATCATTTTTATGGACAGGATTTCTAGGCGCAGCCAGGGAGTGGAGGGTGTCATACTTGGTGACCACAGGATCTCATCTCTGTAGTTTGCAGATGATGTTGCCCTGCTGGGTTCATCCAGCAATGACCTACAGGTCTTACTGGGACGGTTTACCGCTGAGTGTGAAGTGGCTGGGATGAGAATCAGCACCTCCAAGTCCGAGCCCATGGTCCTCAGCAGGAAAAAGGTGGATTGTCCTCTCTGGGTTGGGGACAAGCTCCTGCCCCAAGTGGAGGAGTTTAAATATCTTGGGGTCTTATTCATGAGTGAGGGGAGAATGGAGCGAGAGATTGACAGACGGATCGGCGCAGCATCTGCAATGATGCGGACGTTGTACCGGTCTGTTGTGGTGAAGAGAGAGCTGAGCTCTTAGGCAAAACTGTCAATTTATCAGTCAATCTACGTTCCTACCCTCACCTATGGTCATGAGCTTTGGGTAGTGACCGAAAGAACGAGATCGCAGATACAAGTGGCTGAAATGAGCTTTCTTCGTAGGATTGCTGGACTCACCCTAAGAGATAGGGTGAGGAGCTTAGTCATCCAGGAGAGGCTCAGAGTAGAACCGCTACTGAGGTGTTCCGGGCTCGTCCCTCTGGGAGGAGACCCCGGGGCAGACCCAGGACTCACTGGAGAGACTATGTCTCCCAGCTGGTCTGGGAATGCCTTGGTATCCTCTCTGAAGAGCAGGAGCAGTTGGCTGGGGAGAGGGAAGTCTGGGCTTCTCTGCTTGAACTGCTGCCTCCGTGACCCGGACCGCCGGAAAAGTGGTAGATGATGGATGGATGGATGGAAATTAGCTTAAAGATGCTAAATATAAGCTTAAAACTGAAAAAAATGGTAGCTTACATGCTCAAACAGGCTAATCTTGACAAATGTTAGCATAAAGATAATCCATAACTCTGCTGCTCCTCCCTTAAAAAGGTTTGTTTCATTAAGTTCTGTAAATACATCTCAGACAACTCGATCAACAGCATGCGACGAGTGCAGGATTCCTAAGCACAAGACAACATTAGCAAATTCAACATTTTCATGTGTGGCTATGCGACAGTGGAACATGTTACCAACAGAGTTACTTGCAGTAACAGACTATCACACATTTTCATGCTTGGTGAAAAAACATTTAATCTCTAAGCAAACCTGTGTCCATAATGTACTGTGATGTAAAGATGTTAGTGTGTGATGTTGACAGTGGGACCAATAAGAGTCAGTGGTTTGACGTGAAAAATTGTTTATAAGGATGGAGTTATAAAAATGTATTATTGTATGTTTTAGTTCTTATCAATGTTTTTGGGTTCTTATCAATGATATTAATGTTTTTTAGTTTTTAGCAATGCTTGGTTTTAGTTTTTTAATCAATGTTTGGTTTTAGTTTTTTATCAATGTTTACTTGTAGTTTTAGCAAATGTCTGCTTTTTAATGCTAACACCAGCCTGCCCAGGGACTACAGGTGGAAATTAGCACTTGTGCTATAACCTGGTACAATGCATCTTTCCTTTTTAAGGTCAATGTATATTGTGCATGTCCCTGCATAAATAAAAAAAAAAAAAAAAAAAAAAAAAAGCAGAAGTAGCTTAATGTCACAGGAAGTTAGCATAAAGATGCTAAATATTAGCCTACAATGCAAAAAATGCTAGCTTACATTATAAAATAGCATATTTAAAAATATTAGCATAAAAGAAGAAATAGTTGAAAGTTGAAATAGCTTGAAAGAAGTTGAAAGTAGAAATAGCTTAACGTTGCAGGAAATTAGCTTAAAGATGCTAAATTTAAGCTGAAACCTTAAGAAATGCTAGCTTACGTGCTAACATAGCTTAAAGTAATAAAAATGTTAGCATTAAGCCAATATGACTTATAGTTGAATAAACTTCTTCTTCTTCTTTTAGATTTGATTGGCAATTGGCAACCAGTTTACAGGTGCATTACCGCCATGCACTTCACTCTATATCATCACTCTATCTGGTCAGGAGCTGTAGTCCTTCTATCATCATTGCTGTATCCAACTGAACCTCAACTCTATCTTAAGGCATAACTTTCCTTGGCCTTCACATCATCACTCTATCTGGTCAGGAGCTGTTGTGCTCTTGTTGAAGAAACTTGACTTAAAAATGCAACATTAGTCCTACCTGCGACTCGATCCTGGTTTGCTAAATGTGTTTCATTCTGTAGGCTGATGCATTAACCACTGAGCTAATTACTGACAGTCACTGAATGCTCTACAAAGGTATTTGACATTGATTCACTCAGCTCTATATAGGAATGTATTGCAGAGCAGTCCTCAAACAGGCATTAATAAAAGACAAACCGTAAGATTGACAGATATAATTTTGGTACTGCAAGAATCCAGAGACTTTGAGCTATGCAGTTATGTAAATTTTTTGTTCCTAAATGCAAAATTGTGGTCACAATCGCACATTAAAAACCGAGAAAAAATTTTGATCAAAATTTTTCAGCCCCATACAAAGGTCTAGGAAGAATGATCATTTTTTCTCCGCTTCAGCAGTCCTGGAGAAAAAAATACAAAACTTATGGCTAAGAGGACAAGTTTGTGAGTGTCAGGATATCTGTGGCTACGTTTTTGGAAAAAATTACACTACCATTCAAAAGTTTGGGGTCACCTCAGACAATTTTGTGTTTTCCATGAAAAGTCACACTTTTATTTACCATGAGTTGTAAAATGAATAGAAAATATAATCAAGACATTGACAAGGGTAGAAATAATGATTTGTAATAATAATTTTTTCCTTCAAACTTTGCTTTTGTCAAAGAATCCTCCATTTGCAGCATTGCAGACCTAATATGATTGCACAAGGGTTTTCCAATCATCCATTAGCCTTCTGACGCAATGAGCAAACGCATTGTACCATTAGAACACTGGAGTGATAGTTGCTGGAAATGGGCCTCTATACACCTATGTAGATATTGCATCAAAAACCAGACATTTGCAGCTAGAATAGTCATTTACCACATTAGCAATGTATAGAGTGTATTTCTGATTAGTTTAAAGTTATCTTCATTGAAAAAAAGTGATTTTCTTTCAAAAATAAGGAAATTTCTAAATGACCTCAAACTTTTGAACGGTAGTGTAAATCAGTAGAGAAAAAATTGTGGCCACAATCACGATTTATCCAGAAATATTTTCGAAAGGTTGTACACTCTAGTGGTGATGTCACCCACTCTGACCTCCCTCCATTGACGTCCATATTAAACTGTGATTTTTGCTGAAATTCCTACCCGATTTTAAAGGTGAACCATTCAAAATGTATTTGAGATATTTAAACAAAAATGAATATATGAAAAGTAAAGACTTGTAGAAACATTTCAAAATTTGAATGGTTTTTCTAGCTGAACGTATGCTGAACTTACAATGCTGAGCAGCTGAAGATGCTGAATGAGAATTTGAAAGATTTCTCCAATGAAATCAATGCAATAATTTTTGTGGAAAAACATAAATAATTTAAAAGTTTTAAAACGTATAAACACCAAAAGTAATAGCATAAGTGTCCTAAATAAGCTGAACATTTTAAAATTTGAATGGAGTTTCTAGCTGAAAAAATGCGGAAGGAGATAGAATCCAAAAAATGTACGGAAGTCAGAAAAAGAAACTGAGTGTGAATATAGTAAAGAAATAGGATGAGAACAATGTGTGAATGCTTAACAGCTTAACAGCATTCACACAATTAAAAAACAATTTTATAACACTGCAAAATTAAGAAGGAAAAAAGGGTGCATAAAATTAATGACAGATGAATTTGTACAATTGATTTTTTTCGCTATGAAATTTAAAATGTAGAAAAAGAGAGTCCTTTTTATTTGTTGTTATATAAAATGTAGAATTTACAGAAAATGTATATTGTGATATACGTATATTGTTATTGTTACATACGAATACTTGTGTTGTGATATAAAATTGTGGTCATATCGCACATCCCTACAGGTAAAGAGTTCCTGGTTACTACCGACCTCTGATTCTTCTAATAAAAACACAACATATATATCACTGCAAGATTATCTCCTTATCTGGTTTTAGTATTTATATGTATATGCTCAAGTAATGAACAATTTTATATTATTCTCTAACGTAATGAAAACAACTCACCCAAATTCCAGTGAAAATATTGTCATTCAGAGCATTTATTTACAACTGGCCAAAACAACAAAAAATGTTGCTTTTTGATGTACTTTTAGATCAAATAATGCAAAGAAAGCAAGTTCATGCTTATTTTTAAACACTACAATACTTAAGCTTTCAATTGGGAAGAACTCAAATCTGTATTTGTGGAATAAAGCAATAATTTTTATTCACAGCTTCCATGCATCTTATCATGCTTAGATGATCACCTAATCAGTACCTTCTTAAGTAGATTGAGGTGTCCTTGTGATTGAATTCAACAGGTACTGAAATTGAACGGCTGCTATACATGTAGTCAAATTCAGGAATACTGGAATTTTTGGACAGTTTATTTTTAAACAGCACCTCACTGTGGAAATTAAGGTATCCAACACAGTATTACAATTCTCACATATTATTAGAAGCCACTGGCATTAGTTATGATTTAAAGATTACTAGAACACCACTGAAGCGGAGTGATGCATATCTGGTAAAACATCCGAGCCTCTTTATTGGGAAATATTACTCCTGGAATCCTTATTGTCCAGTCACATTGATTGGTCAGAACTCACTGTTGTGTGTATATATGTATGTATGTGCACTTTATAGGTGTACTTTTGAATATTTCACCCCTTTCCTTCAAAGAGTACGAGTCTGCTACTGCCCAACAGGACTGTAAGATGTTTCTTAAACAACAAACAATAAAAACTGGATTATTCCTGACATTAAGTCCAGAGAAGAAGTGGACAATACAAAAAAAAAAAAACAAATGGAGGAAGAGGGTTAGGGAGGGAAATACATCTAGGAGGAAGATGAAATAATGAAGTAAGTGTGTTACGCCCTGGCTCAAAGGGAGCAACATAATGGAGCCAAAACCCATAGCATACTTAAAAGGTTTATTAAACAACACCAGCGGACAGCAATACTCCTGTCATGGTTGCCATGTTTGAGTGAGAGAGAAGGAGATGGAGCTTGGCTGGACTTTTATCAACTGAAAGAGGTCACATGATGCTAATAGGTGTCCTCACAATACTTGCAAAACTCCAAAGAAGAATTGGTACATAACAAACAGGATTTTTTTTTTTTTTTTTTTTTTTGTCAAAGCCACAAGGAGCTACTAATTATGAGCAAATGTTCTGAATGTGGCTGTTGCAGTTAAAGACTATAGACCCCTGGTGCCAACAGAACCCATTCACAACAATGGCAAATTATTTGCAATTTTTAAAGCCAATTAACAAGTGAAATTAAATAATTTCCCACAAAAACCTGAACGTACCAGGGCACCCTGACTGAAAAACACTGGTCTAGAGAGTGATAGCAGCAAGTCATTAAAAAGCACTTAGAGTGGCCAGTAAGACTACCACTACTACTACTAAAAAAAACAAAAAACAATACAAAACAAAAAAAACAGTAGTAAGTCTTTCCTTTACATTAATGTAACAGCACTATTGGGAAGGAACATCCTTTTATCCAGTGATTATAGTAAATCTTTGAAGACAGGAGCTCAATAAAAACCATCAGGTCATTTACTAATTTATCACTGACCCTCCAGCCCATTCACAGTGCCCATATACTGTACATTCAGGGATTTCACTGATGTATTCTCCTTTTTGTGTTCATAAATTGAATTATGGACAATAAAATTTTTGCTTTTTTGACAAAAAAAAATAACACCCTCCAAACAAAAACAGGTTTCTGAAGTAAAGTCAATTAATTAAGAATCAGGTTCAGGTTACTTTATTTGTACCCATAGGTAGATTTGTTTTACAGTCTGGTGACATCCATATTTACAAACCACAATTACATTCAACATAGACACAAACACAGGCACACATGAAGCTGACTATAAACATGATAAAAATACTCAAGGCTCCACCAATCAGGATATAAAGACAAAGAGATGAGAGAAAAACCAGAGATAAGAGAGAAGGGTCATATTAAAAAGTTAAAGACTAGACAAAGAGGTTAAAAACTCAAAGGTCTAAAACCCAATAAAAGATTTAGAACCCAAATAAAAATCCTACAAAAATAAATAAATATAAAATGGAGTTAATAAATAGGTAACTAAATTATGTGCAATATATTGTTACAACTTGTTCAACTCTTTGACAGCAGCAGGAGCAAAGCTGTTTTTGTAATGTAAAATAAGTCCATCCATCAATCTTCTACTGCTTTTCCGGCAGTCCAGGTCACGGAGGCAGTAGTTCAAGCAGAGAAGCCCAGACTTCCCTCTCCCTAGCCACCTGTTCCAGCTCTTCAGAGAGGGTACCAAGGTGTTCCCAGACCAGCTGGGAGACATAGTCTCTCCAGTGAGTCCTGGGTCTGCCCCGGGGTCTCCTCCCAGTGGGACGTGCCCAAAACACCTCAAGTGGGAGGTGTCCAGGAGGCATCCTGATCAGATGCCCATACCACCTCAACTGGCTCCTTTCGATGTGGAGGAGCAGCAGTTCTACTCTGAGCCTCTCTCGGATAACTGAGCTCCTCACCCTATCTCTGAGGGTGAGTCCAGCAATCCTATGGTGAAAGCTCATTTCAGCCGCTTGTATCTGCGATCTCATTCTTTTGGTCATCACCTAAAGCTCGTGACCATAGGTGAGAGTAGGAACGTAGATTGACTGGTAAATTGACAGCTTTGCCTTAGAACTCAGCTCCCTCTTCACCACAACAGACCAGTACAATGTCTGCATCACTGCAGATGCTGCTCCGATCCATCTGTCAATCTCTTGCTCCATTCTCCCCTCATTCGTGAGTAAGACCCCAAGATACTTAATCAAATCAAATCAAATCAAACTTTATTGTCATATTGCTGTACATACAACTGTAGTGCAGGCAAGATGAAATTGCGTTTCTCTCGGCATCCATATAAGAAGCAGCATGATTAAGACACACTCCCACATAGCTCCACCCCCCCACCCCCCCATCCATTCACACATCCCTGAGACATACTTGGGGAAAAAGAATAACTAACTATAATATACAAAATGTCCACAGGTGCAGTAGTGTGTATGTGAGATTCCGGGTCAGCTGTTCAGCATCCTGACAGCTTGTGGGAGGAAGCTGTTGATCAGTCTGGTGGTTCTGCCTCTGATGCTCCGGAATCGTTTACCAGATGGAAGAAGTTCAAAGTGTTTATGCAGAGGGTGAGAACGGTCCTTGACAATGTTCAGTGCCCTGCTCCTACAACGGTTCTGAAAAGTTCTTGGACAGAGGGGAGGGAGACTCCAATTACCCTCTCCGCCCCCTTGACTATCCTCTGCAGGGCTTTTTTGTCTGACATACTGCAGCTGGAGTACCATGTAGCAATGCAGTACGTCAGAACACTCTCCACCACACCTCTGTAGAAGGTCCTGAGGATGCAGATGGGGAGAGAGGCCTGTTTGAGTTTCCTCAAGAAGTGTAGTCTCTGCTGAGCTCGCTTCCTGATCTCCAAGGAATTCTTGCTCCAGGTCAGGTCCTGCGAGATCTGCACTCCGAGGAACTTGATGTTCTCTACTCTCTCCACTAAACGGCCGCCGATGCTGAGGGGGACGTGCTCAGGCTGTGACCGCCGGAAGTCGATAATCATCTCCTTCGTTTTGTCCGCGTTGAGCACCAGATTGTTCTCCCTGCACCAGCCCTCCAGGTCTCTCACTTCTTCCCTGTACATTGATTCCTCATCCCTCTGAATAAGTCCCACCACCGTGGTGTCATCTGCAAACTTAATAATCTGGTTCCCCTCGTGTTTGGATACACAGTCATGTGTTAGAAGTGTAAACAACAGTGGACTGAGTACACAACCTTGAGGGGTTCCAGTACTCAGCGTGACAGAGTTGGAGATGTGGTTTCCAACCCGGACAGACTGAGGTCTCTCAGTCAGGAAATCCAGGATCCAGAGACATGTGGCGGTGTTCAGACCGAGAAGGAGTAATTTCTCTATCAGTCTCTGGGGAATAATGGTGTTGAATGCTGAACTGAAATCAATGTACAGGAGTCTGGCGTAGGTGTCTTTCTGGTCCAGGTGGGTGATGACAGAGTGTAGGGTGGTGACTATAGCATCCTCCGTGGAGCGGTTTGAACGATATGCAAACTGGAGCGGGTCGTGTGATGCAGGGAGGCAAGCTGTGATGTGTGGTTTGACAAGCCGTTCAAAACACTTCATCACAATTGGTGTAAGTGCAACAGGACGATAGTCATTCAAACAGGACACCACTGGTTTCTTTGCCACCGGTACAATGATAGAGGTCTTGAAGCATCTGGGAACGATGGCCTGACTCAGGGAGATGTTATAAATGTCAGTCAGGACATCCGCCAACTCGCTCGCGCAGTCTCGGAGCACACATCCCTGAATGTTGTCTGGACTCAGACAAACTCCTCCACTTGGGACAGGAGCCTGTCCCCAACCCGGAGAGGACAATCCACCTTTTTCCGGCTGAGGACCATGGACTCGGACATGGAGGTGCTGATTCTCATCCCAGCCACTTCACACTCAGCGGCAAACTGTCCCAGCAAGAACTATAGGTCATTGCTGGATGAAGTCAACAGGACAACATCATCTGCAAACAACAGAGATGAGATCCTGTGGTCACCAAGCATGACACCCTCCGTTCCCTGGCTGCGCCTAGAAATCCTGTCCATAAAAATGATGAACAGGATTGGTGACAAAGGGCAGCCCTGGCGGAGTCCAACTCTCACTGGGAATGAGTCCGATCGAGTGTTGGCAATACGAACCAAACTTTCTCACCAGAACCCAAATAAAAATCCTACAAAAATAAATAAATATAAAATGGAGTTAATAAATAGGTAACTAAATTATGTGCAATATATTGTTACAACTTGTTCAACTCTTTGACAGCAGCAGGAGCAAAGCTGTTTTTGTAATGTAAAATAAGTCCATCCATCAATCTTCTACTGCTTTTCCGGCAGTCCAGGTCACGGAGGCAGTAGTTCAAGCAGAGAAGCCCAGACTTCCCTCTCCCTAGCCACCTGTTCCAGCTCTTCAGAGAGGGTACCAAGGTGTTCCCAGACCAGCTGGGAGACATAGTCTCTCCAGTGAGTCCTGGGTCTGCCCCGGGGTCTCCTCCCAGTGGGACGTGCCCAAAACACCTCAAGTGGGAGGTGTCCAGGAGGCATCCTGATCAGATGCCCATACCACCTCAACTGGCTCCTTTCGATGTGGAGGAGCAGCAGTTCTACTCTGAGCCTCTCTCGGATAACTGAGCTCCTCACCCTATCTCTGAGGGTGAGTCCAGCAATCCTATGGTGAAAGCTCATTTCAGCCGCTTGTATCTGCGATCTCATTCTTTTGGTCATCACCTAAAGCTCGTGACCATAGGTGAGAGTAGGAACGTAGATTGACTGGTAAATTGACAGCTTTGCCTTAGAACTCAGCTCCCTCTTCACCACAACAGACCAGTACAATGTCTGCATCACTGCAGATGCTGCTCCGATCCATCTGTCAATCTCTTGCTCCATTCTCCCCTCATTCGTGAGTAAGACCCCAAGATACTTAATCAAATCAAATCAAATCAAACTTTATTGTCATATTGCTGTACATACAACTGTAGTGCAGGCAAGATGAAATTGCGTTTCTCTCGGCATCCATATAAGAAGCAGCATGATTAAGACACACTCCCACATAGCTCCACCCCCCCACCCCCCAATCCATTCACACATCCCTGAGACATACTTGGGGAAAAAGAATAACTAACTATAATATACAAAATGTCCACAGGTGCAGTAGTGTGTATGTGAGATTCCGGGTCAGCTGTTCAGCATCCTGACAGCTTGTGGGAGGAAGCTGTTGATCAGTCTGGTGGTTCTGCCTCTGATGCTCCGGAATCGTTTACCAGATGGAAGAAGTTCAAAGTGTTTATGCAGAGGGTGAGAACGGTCCTTGACAATGTTCAGTGCCCTGCTCCTACAACGGTTCTGAAAAGTTCTTGGACAGAGGGGAGGGAGACTCCAATTACCCTCTCCGCCCCCTTGACTATCCTCTGCAGGGCTTTTTTGTCTGACATACTGCAGCTGGAGTACCATGTAGCAATGCAGTACGTCAGAACACTCTCCACCACACCTCTGTAGAAGGTCCTGAGGATGCAGATGGGGAGAGAGGCCTGTTTGAGTTTCCTCAAGAAGTGTAGTCTCTGCTGAGCTCGCTTCCTGATCTCCAAGGAATTCTTGCTCCAGGTCAGGTCCTGCGAGATCTGCACTCCGAGGAACTTGATGTTCTCTACTCTCTCCACTAAACGGCCGCCGATGCTGAGGGGGACGTGCTCAGGCTGTGACCGCCGGAAGTCGATAATCATCTCCTTCGTTTTGTCCGCGTTGAGCACCAGATTGTTCTCCCTGCACCAGCCCTCCAGGTCTCTCACTTCTTCCCTGTACATTGATTCCTCATCCCTCTGAATAAGTCCCACCACCGTGGTGTCATCTGCAAACTTAATAATCTGGTTCCCCTCGTGTTTGGATACACAGTCATGTGTTAGAAGTGTAAACAACAGTGGACTGAGTACACAACCTTGAGGGGTTCCAGTACTCAGCGTGACAGAGTTGGAGATGTGGTTTCCAACCCGGACAGACTGAGGTCTCTCAGTCAGGAAATCCAGGATCCAGAGACATGTGGCGGTGTTCAGACCGAGAAGGAGTAATTTCTCTATCAGTCTCTGGGGAATAATGGTGTTGAATGCTGAACTGAAATCAATGTACAGGAGTCTGGCGTAGGTGTCTTTCTGGTCCAGGTGGGTGATGACAGAGTGTAGGGTGGTGACTATAGCATCCTCCGTGGAGCGGTTTGAACGATATGCAAACTGGAGCGGGTCGTGTGATGCAGGGAGGCAAGCTGTGATGTGTGGTTTGACAAGCCGTTCAAAACACTTCATCACAATTGGTGTAAGTGCAACAGGACGATAGTCATTCAAACAGGACACCACTGGTTTCTTTGCCACCGGTACAATGATAGAGGTCTTGAAGCATCTGGGAACGATGGCCTGACTCAGGGAGATGTTATAAATGTCAGTCAGGACATCCGCCAACTCGCTCGCGCAGTCTCGGAGCACACATCCCTGAATGTTGTCTGGACTCAGACAAACTCCTCCACTTGGGACAGGAGCCTGTCCCCAACCCGGAGAGGACAATCCACCTTTTTCCGGCTGAGGACCATGGACTCGGACATGGAGGTGCTGATTCTCATCCCAGCCACTTCACACTCAGCGGCAAACTGTCCCAGCAAGAACTATAGGTCATTGCTGGATGAAGTCAACAGGACAACATCATCTGCAAACAACAGAGATGAGATCCTGTGGTCACCAAGCATGACACCCTCCGTTCCCTGGCTGCGCCTAGAAATCCTGTCCATAAAAATGATGAACAGGATTGGTGACAAAGGGCAGCCCTGGCGGAGTCCAACTCTCACTGGGAATGAGTCCGATCGAGTGTTGGCAATACGAACCAAACTTTCTCAACGGTTGTACAGAGACCGAATAGCTCGTAGCAACAAGCCCAATACCCCATACTCCCGAAGCACTCCCCACAAAAAACCACGAGGGACATGGTTGAATGAATTCTCCAAGTCCACAAAACACATGTAAACTGGTTGGGCAAACTCCCAGAAACCCTCGAGAGTTCTCGAGAGGATAAAGAGCTGGTCCGATGTGCCACGGTCAGGACGAAAACCACATTGCTCCTCCTGAATCCAAGGTTAGACCAACGTCCAGACTCTCCTCTCCAGTACCTTGGCATAGACCTTCCCAGAGAGGCTGAGGAGTGTGATCCCTCTAAAGTTGGAGCACACCCTCCGGTCCCCTTTTTTGAAGAGAGGAACCACCACCCCAGTTTGCCATGCCAAAGGCACTGCCCCCGACCTCCATGCAATGTTGCAGAGGCGTGTCAACCATGACAGCCCTACAACATCCAGGGCCTTGAGGTACTCAGGGCGAATCTCGTCCACCCCCGGGGCCCGGCCACCAAGGAGATTTTCCTCAAAGTATTCCTTCCACCGCCCGATGATATACCCAGTCAAAGTCAACAGCGCCCCATCTGCACCATACACAGTGTGGGCAAGGAGCTGCTTCCCCCTCCTGAGCCGCCGGGCAGTTTGCCAGAATCTCTTCGAGGCCGACCGAAAATCTTGTTCCATGGCCTCACCGAACTCCTCCCATACCTGAGTTTTTGCTTCAGCAGCCACCCGAGCCACACTCCGCTTGGCCTGCCGGTACACCTCAGCTGCTTCGGGAGTCCCACAAGCCAACCAAGCCTGATAGGACTCCTTCTTCAGCTTAATGGCCCCCCTCACCACTGGTGTCCACCACTTGGTTCAGGGGTTGCACCACGAGATGCCCTGATGACCTTGCGGCCGCAGCTGTGGGCCGCTGCTTCAATAACAGAGGTGGAGAACATGGCCCATTCAGACTCCATGTCTCCAGACTCCCTTGGAATGTGGTTGAAGTTCTTCCGGAGGTGGGAGTTGAAGACCTCCTGGACAGGGGCCTCAGCCAGACGTTCCCAGCACACCCTCACTATACGTTTGGGTCTACCAGGTCTGAATGGCATCCTCCCCTGCCTCCGGATCCAACTCACCACCAGGTGGTGATCAGTTGACAGCTCTGCACCTGTCTTTACCCAAGTGTCCAAGACATATGGTCGCAGGTCTGATGACACGATAACAAAATCGATCATCGACCTGCGACCTAGGGTGTCCTGGTGCCAGGTGCACATATGGACACCCTTATGCTTGAACATGGTGTTCGTTATGGACAAACTGTGGTTAGCACAGAAGTCCAATAACTGAACACCACTCGGGTTCAGATCGGGAAGGCCGTTCCTCCCAATCACCCCCTTCCAGGTTTCACTGTCATTGCCCACATGCGCACTGAAGTGTCCCAGTAGGACAATGGAGTCTCCAAGAGGACCACCCTCCAGCACCCCAGTCAGAGACTCCAAAAAGGGTGGGTACTCTGAAACATCATTTGGTGCATAGGCACAAATGATGGTCAGGACCCGTTTTCCAACCCGAAGGCACAGGGAAGCAACCCTTTCGTCCACTGAGGAAAACTCCAATATAGAGGCAGCAAGGTGGGGGGATACAAGAATATCCACCCCTGCTCATCGCCTCTCACCCGGGGCAACTCCAGAGAAGGCCAAGCTCCAGCCCCTCTCCAGGAGACTGGTTCCGGAACCGGAGCTGTGTGTTGAGGTGAGGCTGACTATATCTAGCCGGTATCTCTCAACTTCATGCACCAGCTCAGGCTCTTTCCCCACCAGAGGGGTGACATTCCATGTACCATAAGCCAGTTTAGAAAGCTTGGGATCAGTCCGCTAAGGTCTCCGCCTTTGACCGCCACCTGATCCACATAGCACCGGACCCCCATGGCCCCTCCTGTAGGTGGTGAGACCACTGGAGGGCGGACCCATGTAACTCCTTCGGACTGAGCCCGGCTGGGTCCCATGGGTGGAAACCCAGCCACCAGACGCTTGCCATCGAGCCCCTCCCCCAGGCCTGGCTCCAGGGTGGGGCCCCGGTAACCCCATACCGGGCGGGGTACACTGAATCCTTGTTCTCGTTTTTATCATGAGAGTCTGTTGGATTGTTCTTAGTCTGGTCCTTCACCCAGGACCAATTTGTCTTGGGTGACCCTATCAGAGGCAAATTGCCCCAGACAACATAGCTTCTGGGATCACTGAGGCACGCAAACCCCCCACCACGATAAGGTGACGATCCATGAGGGGATGTAAAATAAGTGATTTCAAAAATATCCACCCCAATAAAGTGACTGACCTAATTTAACAGAAGTTTATGTAATGGAAAATGGGAATATTTAATAAATAATAAATATGATCAGGTATGAATTATTTAATTTATATTGATGTATTGGAATCTGAGCTCAAATCTCATTTCATATACATCAGAAAAGTTAATAACACTCGTAAGGGGCACCAGCTTCTATCCCTAAGAAGCAATTTGATCTTTAATCTCACTTTATACCTGTTTGATCACTCAATAAATTAATCAATAATCAGTCTCAAAAATTTTCTGTGAATTCGATACCTGGGCTTGAAACAGACTCAGAATGAAATAAATTCCCAACAACTTCTCTCATTTTTAAATATTTATTAAATGAAATGATTAACAGACATTGAAATAATTTCATTAATCATAAAATCAATCTTGTAAATGATAGATTAACAATGTCAATATTTTCGGAACCAGGGTTAAACTGAGAAACAAATTTCTATCAATTTGAGTTAACAGATTATTAAAAACAACGCAAATTTATGGAGAAAGTTTACTGATTATGAAAAAGTCCTAAATTAATCTTAAGAAAATAAAAACGGAATTTTAATGAAAAGAAGAGTTATGTTAAGGGCTTCTTAATTTGCATCTGATTAGATATACAAATTATTACCGAACCTCAGAAGTTTATTCAGCAGTTGAATTAAAAGTTTGCAGCTCACGTGATCCTTGGTCTTCGTCCTCAGCCCAAGATTTCGTGGATGTTAGGGGAAATATCTGCCCGCAGATATTTCAGGGTCCACAGTTCGACCTTTAAATTCAAGCGGTCGAACGGGGCTGGATCTTGGCCGTATGACCCACAGTTGAAACGGGTTCTAGCCAGATGGTGCCGATGCTTCTTCAGAGCGATGTGGGACAGCTGCGCGTTGATTCCTCAGCTGCGTCTTTTCTTCCTGGTAGACAAGCAGCTGCAGAGGTTTTCGGGAATAATTAAAGGTATCTAATCCGATCTCAAATAAAAAAAAAAACTTTCGGACTTTAGATAAAAATAGCTTCTGGTGGGTGCTTGGTCAAGAAAAATATAAAAATAAAGTCAAGATTAAGTTTACATTAAAATCAAACAAACGGTGGTTTTACAGAAAGTTTAACAAAGAAAAAGTGATGAATAAAAATTGGAGTTTAACTCCGATTAAGAATTGAGCTCAAAGAAATAGGAATTCCTAGGCATTTAAGAGAGAAAGAAAATACAAAGTTACATAAATTAATTACGAGTTATCTGCTCTGTGTTCAGAAAAGCGACACATGGTCGAAGTCCTTTGTTCTTCCTTGCTGTGTCCGGAGCAAAAGAGTTGACGAAAAGAGAGTGAAGCAGGGTCTGACGAAGAAGAGGCAACGAAAAGAGAGAGGCGAAAAGAGACTGGGGGCAGGGGTCTCTCTGCTTTTATAAACTCTGTTGAGTTTCGCGGGCTCCCGGCCGAGTCTCAGCCAATGAGCGTCCTTCGTGGGCGGGCTCGATGGACTTTTAGTCCAATGAACAAACAGTCTATTGTTCGGAGTCCTTTGGAATGAAGAGTTGTCATGCAGAGATTGGCTGTTGGAGTCACATGTTATATTGAGGCAAAACTTTGATACATACTGGAAGTTAATATTTCCCTTTATGTATTAAACTAAGATAACTTTAGTGATTAGTATAAATTATAAGCAGTGCTTCTAAATCAACATGCAGGAATAAACATTCATATAAACATTAGCATGCATATATATAAAATCACAGATTAATGCATTTCACACATATTTTCCACATCAAAAACATCAGAGTCCATCTGCATTTTCATAGTTCTGAAAAGAATGAAGGTTTAGAATTGAGTTTGTAATAAGGTACTTTAAAATTCACTGGTTAAATCCAGCGTGTCCCAAAGTTTAAGGAAATTAAGTGAGTCGTGGATCTGTTGCATGTTTTATGGGGGCAATAAAAGTGAAGCCGGACATTGGGGAAATTCCTTAGGCTGGTTTTAACAAAAAGGGGATTTCAGCTGTGGCCTGGGGGAAGAAAATCCATTTCTTTGAGTTTTTCTTGGATGAAACAAAAATGTCTTTAAGCAGAAAAATAATTGTTGCTGAGCCAAAGTGAGATGATGCTACATTTAGCAAATTAATGGTCATAGTTTCATAATTCAGTAAAATTTAGATCACTTGAGCTGTGACTGTAGTATAAAGACATCTTTGTCTAGATGGTCTAGTTTCTGATTAATTAGTATTCCTGCTAAAATTACACCATGAAGACAAGTACACTACAACTACAATGACTACTATTACAACTACTACTAATGTAATGCAAGTCACTGATCCCTCCTGCAGGTGGTGAGCTGACTGGTGGGTGGACACATGTGACCTGTTGTGTACCCTGCGTCCTTGTAACTTTTTCATATCCACTGGACTGCTCTTAGTCTGGCCATTCAGCCAGGGCCTGTTTACCATGAGAGACCCTAACACGGGGAAGCAGCCCCAGACAACATAGCTCCTGGCATCATTAGGGCACGCAAACTCCTCTGGTATGATAAGGTGGTGATCCATGAAGGGGGTTATCGTCGATAGCTAAAAGTTCATGTCAAGCCCTTAACCCCAGTAAAAACAATGTTTCATTTTACACCCGCTGAAATGACCTCAGCGGGAAAACCTCCTTTTCCAGCCCCATGTCTACCCTTTGTGTTTTGCTGTTGTGAGCTCATCATCTGTAAGAGCGGGTGGGGTCTGTAACTCCCATTTCTTTGTTCATTCATCTGTCACATTCAATACCTCACACACCACTGATCAGATCAAGACAACACAGAGTGGAATAATTTGACCACATCTCTAGCGTGGGGATTTTAATATCAAATTATTTGATAGATGGAAACTCTTTACTTTGACCTAATTGAATTCTGCAAGTAGAGATTTAATTTCATTAGAACCTCTGGAGGATGTCGGCTTTGCATTTTTTACTCCGATCTGAACTGCAGCTTGGAAAGTCTGCTGCTCAATGTTAACAAAATTAAAAAAAAAAGTTGATGAAAAGTTCTGGTTGCTGCTTGGCTCCTGTCCACCGCCCCCCCCCCCCCGACAACAAAAAAGCTTGAGGTAGTGGTGATGTCAGAATATAGTGCAGGTGCTAAAATTCAAAGCGTTCACAAAGTGTAGATTTTAAGTTTGTGGAAATATCTAATATCAAAACTGTCTATCTGACAGCCTTCTCACTCCCAGCAGTCCCTCCTCATGTCTGTCCCTCTGGGCCTTGGAGGAGGTACAGTCATGTGAAAAAATTAGGACACCCCATTAAATATTCAGTTCTTTATTAATAAATGTTCACATATCTATGTCTGACCTTGCTTTTTTTATTAGCATTTTTTAGCATTTATTTTAGCCATTTTAAGTGGGGATGAATGTGGGGGTGTCCTAAAAAAGATGGGGGTGTCCTAATTTATTCCTCACTATTTGTTTAGAATTGCATTTTACAGAAAATCTGAAAAAAGTCTTTAATTCATTTTTAATTGTTTAGTTGTATTACATGAATCTCCCAGTATTTTTAACATTGATATTAAATATCCATATGCCCAAATATGTTTAAAAAAAACCAGGCTTTTACATGGTGTCCTAATTTTTTCACATGACTGTACGTGCTCATGGATCACCTCCAAAATCTAATGGGCTCATCTGTAGCTGAAGGGCCACCTCTGGTGAAAATTTCATCAATGTCTATCCAGTAGTTTTTGCATAATCCTGCTAACATGTTGCAAGAAGATTTTTTTGGATTTATTACACAACAGTGCAGTATCATTCACTACGGTGTGCAGTAAAGAAGCATAATGGAACAGGCCTGTTGTCTTTTTACACAAATTAAACATTGTCCAGTGCTGAAGTTGGTGTGTTTGCATACCGTGTGGGCCACATGGCTCACAACAACATCCTTAGCTTGTCTCTGGGCTGAAAAACAATTGCTGATATGATGCAGATAGCAGAGGCTGAGCAACTTAGCTTCAGTCATCTGTGTTAGTTTTGTAGCGTGACCTTGAGTTCCAATTCATAAAATTATTCGTTGCTGAAGAAAAATTGTCAAAAGTCTGAGAGACTGCTTCTCTCACCCAAGCTGTAACACGATCCATGAGCCATAAAGTGGAAGTTAATCCCTTTCTCTAAGACTCTTTGGCAAAGGAATGTTCTAATTGACAGTTTTATGATCGACATAGTCTAAACAGTCAGTTTCACTGTAACATCTGGTGGACGAATCAGGAATATTTAACTTTTTCCTTTGCAGTGGAATTCATGCCTTATGGACTATGAACTAACTCATATTCTTTCTTTAAAGACAGTATCTGCCAAAAAAGACCTGGTTGAACTCTGGGATGGACAATATGAGTTTCAATTTATTTTATTGAAATGATTTGATATAACGTGATATGTGTTGCTCTATTTTCAAGAAGAAATTAATGTTTGCATGCTTCCTATCATAAATTAGTCCCACAGTACAATGTAGAGATATTGATTGTTCCCTTATTATTGAAGTAGAATATCTTAGTCACTGAAGTTTAAGGAATTTATGCTTTCAGCAACATGTGTCTTAAAGGGGGGTCTCACTCTCAGATCAAATGTCTCTCTCTCCCTCTCCTCTCTCCTCTGTTCTGCAGGAGTCTATAGCTGCACTTTAACTGGCCAATAGAGTTCAAAGCTACATTGCATTTTCCTTTTTAGATCGAGTTTATGATCCTTGTTGGAAGAAGCTCAAATATAATTGGGCCACCTCAGGTCTCATGAAGTTTTGGGACCACCCTGCAACACTAGAGAAAACTTGAGTTTTACTGTTCTTTGTTGAGTCTGTTCTGGAGCGTTGGCCAAAGCTGTCAGGAGCTTTCTCTGCTCCTCCAATTTTTCTCCTATCTTCTTAAGAAGGGCCCAAAGCCTTTCATGCGCTGTGTAAATCCTGTTTCTTTTCTTTAAAATTCATTTTTCTTATTTTCTTCTTCTTTTTCTTTAAATCATCGTGCAAGAAGATTTTGTTTAATTTTTTTTAAGCTAAAACCAACTCAATTAAACCACCAACATCGGAAGAAATGAGTTTGTGATGTAATTTGACTTTCTGATAGGACTTTGCACCGTAAACTAATTCCTTCTTCAGTGCATCAGAGAAGACCTCGCCCAGCCTGCTGGAGACCAGCTGTTGTGGTTAGGTCATAAGTGGTAAGGAGCCTGTTTGCCAGCCTCCCCACAGACCCACGCTGGTTCCATGAAACAGAATCCAGTGGACCCGCCTACTACCTATTGGAATGCAATGATTCTGCTTGGCTGATGGTCTGTTGTCAATTTAACCTTCATTCTTCAGAATATTCCTGGTATAAGTTCTTTTAATCAAGTTTATGCAAACCCCCATAAGAATCTCAAAATGCATGTCATCTTTCATTAATTTACGTTCTTTTTCAGAGTAAAACAAATTTTCTAAATTTTTATAAAGAAAATTAACATTTTCTTCATAAAATTGCATCCATTTTTCCTAGCCAATGCTATTTTATGGTTTTCCAATTTCCAGAATACTGAAAAATTAAACTGTGCTTCATTTGGTTCCACAAATGCTTGATTCATAAGTAACTCAGTAACAGTCTATGATGCCCATGATACATGTGAATTCTCTGTTTAAAAGTTATGCAAATATGTTAACCTATTCTGACATTTCTTATTCAACCACTGAAAGACATATGGGGGTTATTGTTTGATTTCATGTCCATCTTCTTGATCATCAGAGACAAGAACTCACTCAAGGGTTTATTATCGGGTATTTTATATTATATTATATCGGGTAATTTATATTATCGGGTGTGTCCAACACGATCATTGGCAGCACAGGGGCCTCCCAGGGAATGGTTTTGGCTCCCTTCCTGTTCACCCTTTATACTGCGGACTTCTCACACAACACAACACACTGCCATCTACAGAAGTTCTTTGACAACTCTGCGATTGTCGGCCTCATCTCCAACTACAGAGGACTTATCCAGGACTTCGTGGACTGGTGCCATCGGAACTGCCTCCAGATCAACGCGAGAAAAACTAAGAAGCTGGTGGTGGACTGCCACAGGCAAGGACAACCCCTCACAGCACCAGTAAACATCCAGGGAACAGACATTGAGATGGTGACATCCTACAAGTACTTGGGTGTTCATTTGAACAATAAACTAGACTGGTCACACAATACCGATACACTCTACAAGAAGGGGCAATGCAGGCTGTTCCTACTGAGGAGGCTCAGGTCTTTTGGTGTACAAGGGGTGCTCCTGAAGACCTTCTACGATTCGGTGGTGGCATCAGCCATCACTTTTGGAGTGGTCTGCTGGGGCAGTGGCATTACAGCAGCATTAGGAAGAGACTGAACAAACTGATCAAGAAAGCTAGCTCTGTCCTGGGGCAGCGCCTTGACCAAGTGGAGGAGATAGGAGAGAGAAGGATGGTGGCTAAGCTGTCATCTCTGCTGGAGTCCGAGTCCCACCCTATGCAGGACATACTGAACGCACTGAGGAGCTCATTTAACAGTAGGCTACATCATCCTAGGTGTGTGACCGAGAGGTTTCGCAGGCCCTTCCTACCTACAGCTGTCAGACTTTAAAACCTAAGCAGGGCTGCTCGCAGAGATAGCAAAAAAAAATGTGATGACCTAATAGTATTGAATACAAAAGACGCAACAGACTTACACAAAATGGTCCCCTCCAGTATACAACTAGGACAATATCAGTCGCTACGGAAGGTGACAATATGTATGGGTACATATTCATACTATGTGGGGTAACTAAATAGATGGTTATGCTGTTTATTCCATCTAACTGCAATGCTCCACACTGTGTATATATATTTATGTGTACATATGTATATTCACTGCTCTTGTTTTCTTATCTTCTAAATTATTGCTCTGAGTGTTGCTATCCCTGTGCTGTTGCAATCCTGGAATTTCCCCATTGTGGGACTAATAAAGACTTATCTTATCTTATCTTATTATGAGACTGATCAAATATTTTCAATAGAATTATTAAGGCGTAACTTACCAATTGCTAAATTCTTAAGCTTAAGTCTTTGTTCATAAGAGTTTCCATCTCTATAAAACGTGGATGGTGCCCTAATGAGGAATTGAGTGTGATGAAAGTAAATCTTCATTCCTACTCACATTCATATTTACATTAATATGTGTACCAACATTAAATTACCTATTAAAACCTTTAATTTCACCACAGTTTCCATACACTTCATTTGCTTTTTCTTGGCATCTTCAAATGAAATAAAGTGTCAATCATTACATACTATGTGAATGGAGACCACATTTTTCTTCGTTACAAGCCGTTTTACTTTTTCTGCAGTGGTTTTTTTTTTTTTGCTGCTTCCAAACAGTGCTAAGAATGTGCTGCTTCTGGGGTGCGGAGGTACTGTATGTGCTCGAATTCCGTGGGCATGTCGTAAAGGGGAAGTACATGAAAAGAGCAATATCTATATATATAAAATGGATTCTGTGGTGTGGGTATGTACAGTATGTATGTCTGTGCAGTGGTGTGAAAAAGTGTTTGCCCCCTTCCTGATTTCTCATTTTTTGGTACTGTATGTTTGTCACACTTAAATGTTCCAGATCATAAAACAAATTTAAATATTAGACAAAGATAACACAAGTAAAGACGAAATGCAGTTTTTAAATGAAGGTGTTTATTATTAAGGGTAAAAAAAAATCCAAACCTACATGGCCCTGTGTGAAAAAGTGATTGCCCCCTAAACATATTAACTGGTTGGGCCGCCCTTAGCAGCAACAACTGCAATCAAGCGTTTGCGATAACTGGCAATGAGTCTTTTACAGCGCTGTGGACCAAGAAGTACCCCATGCTAAAAAGAAGAAAAAGAAAACTGATGAGGAAAAAAGTCTCAAGGAGAAAAATGTCTCAAATTTACATGAGCAACTCTAATCATTAGAAAAGTCAGAAAATTAATTTGGAGAAAAATTTGGATCCCCCTGGCGGGCTGTTTTTAGCCTGTGGGCCACATGTTTGACACCCCTGGGACGGCACATTAAAAACACATAATTAGAGGTTTTACTTCCATGAAAAAGTTACATATCACAGATATCATAATCACAGGTAAATAAAAGTTCACTTCACAAGAAGTTTCATTTGCTCTTTACAGCAAAATAAAGTTTAATCACTTTTTCTCTCTGTCATATGAAACCAAATTTGCACAGCTGTGGAGAGTAAATAGGGCTTCTTGCTCTAAAAATAATCATATTTAACCACAGAGGTATGAGCTGATGTGGGGAGAGAGCACAGTTTAACTACTCATGCTGTGACAACAGAGGATCAGGTGGAATTTGATCACTCAGAGCGGGGACAGGTGTGTTCTGCTGGCCTGCTGTCAGTTTGGCACCATTTCTGTCCACAAAATGAACCCACCTGCAGAGCACAGCTTTCACGGTTTCTCCTGTCACCAGCCTGGAGCAGTCCTGTGTACCACGCTGTGAGTTGAGCCAGACCATGCTTATGGTGATGGGGACCGATGACAATACATTGTGTGTGCAGATAGTGCTCATGGGAGTTGTAGTTTTGTAGTCTCAGACTATGATAGGCTTATTATTTAGATGTTGCTTGAGAAAACTACAACCCGGCAAAGTGGCTAGTGGGACTGGCTGTCTTACCCGCCACCGGTGAAATGCACCCACCAGGGGCGGGTGTTAATGGTGCACTCTGGCAGCTCTAAAACCACCTCAAAAACAAATGTGTATTGCCCAAAATGGTATATTGTGACTTTTTACCCACAAAAATTTTTTCTGAAAACGGTTGAGGTGTGTAGTTGCCAAATATGTGTTTACTTACCAACAACCAGTCAGTCCCCTATCGGCCTGTGACTGAGCAGGGAGGGGAGGCGGGGACCCAATTTGAATGTGGCTGCTCTCAGCTCACAGTGCAGCAGCAGTGCCCATCTGCTGAAACCGTGCTCTGGTACATCCATCCATCCATCCATCTTCTTCCGCTCAATCTTTTTTGGGTCGCGGGGGGGCTGGAGCCTATCCCAGCATCTTTGGGCGAGAGGCAGGGTACACCCTGGACAGATCGCCAGTCCATCACAGGGCCAACACAGAGAGACAGACAATCATTCACTCTCACAGTCATACCTAAGGACAATTTAGAATCCCCAGTTTTGATGCCAATTAACCTAACTTGCATGTTTTTTGCATGTGGGAGAAAACCGGAGAAATCCCAGAGTAAACCCACGCAGACATGCGGAGAACATGCAAACTCCACACAGATCACTGTTGGCCGGGGTCTAGGATCGAACCCAGGATCCTCCGGCCAAGGGTGAGTTGCTGTGCTGCCGCAGTGCTAACCACTGCGCCACCGCGCTGCCCCCAATGCTCTGGTACAGCCACATTCAAATCAGGTCCATCCCTCTTTGCCTCTCTCCGCTCTCTCTGCTGCTGCTACTCCTGCACGTGATTGGTCGCCTCTTGCTTTTTTTTTTTTTTTTGGACTTATTTTGTACCCGTAGGTAGATTTGTTCTGCAGTCCGGTGACAAGCCACCAGCTGCCGGTCGCTGCGTGCGCAAGCGTCCATTAACTCCCTAACCTGCATGTTTTTGGCATGTGGGAGGAAACCGGAGAAATCCCGGAGTAAACCCACGCAAACACGGGGAGAACATGCAAACTCCACACAGATCACTGTTGGCCGGGGGCAGGGATCGAACCCACGATCCCCGCGATCCCCCGGCCGAGGGTAAACTGTGTTGCCGCGGTGCTAACCACTGCGCCACCGTGCAGCACCGTGCGCCACATTTTGCACATTTTGCTGTGCAAAATGGACGCCTTCATCCCCCTGTGCCTCAATCCTGCTGCTCCTCGGCTCCTCCCTCTTCCCTTGAGGTAGCCAAGAGTATCCGTCTGATTGGTTAATGTTATAACCAGTCAGGCTAAGCAGGAATACTGATGTAGCTAGAAACACTGGGTGTGTTCGGATCGCCCAACAGTGTACTCCAAAGTGGGCTGCACAGAGTATCACGCCATATTAACTGAGATTCCAAACTGAAGGGAGTGAACGGTCTTCAGTTCAAAGGGAACTGAGAACTGAGCAGGGAAGAAGTGAACAACTGTACATCACTTCACCGGAAGCTGACAAGAAGATTACCCATAAGCCATTGTGCCTCAAATACGAGTAAAACATACTATTGTTGCTAATGTTATTAACAAGCTAAATTGATGATGGTTATTGTTTATATCAACTGACAGTAATAAAAATATATTTGTATTAACATTTTATCTAAGAAATATAAATTATCCACCATAGTATCAGTATGTGTCTATGATTACCATGGTAACGCATGTAGGATGGAGCGACGGTTACAGGGTGTTTCAAATGGAGAAATTTTGTGAAGGGCAGTTAACTGATATTCCCTGAGAACAGCGCAGGGAGTAGGGAATACAGTTGAAGTACACTGTGGATTGGAACGTACCATAGCTACTCTGTCCGAATCTGCCTTTTTGTTGGGGGGGGAGGGGGGGCTTAAGCAGACATTAACAGCAGAAAAACACATACTTGGGAGTTTGGAATGATTTTGTTCTTGATATGTCTTGTAAATCACAAAAAACATGTTAACAACAGAAAAAAACGATTTTTGCTGGAGTGCCACTTAATATCAACCCCTGTGCATATATACTAACATACTGTCATTTTTAATTGCTGTTGTAGGTAATTTTGACCTACTGTTATGATGGGTTGTATTATAATTTATAAATGACACATTTCCCGGCTTTAGTTTTTCTTTTACTTCATCTTTCCATAATGTTGTTGTCCAAAACTCAGAACACAATATAAAATTACTGATCTGTCAATACAAAAGGATTTCCCTGGATTCCACTGACTGTTCTGCAGGGTTAAAATGAGGATGATTGAAGTGAGTCTGTCACAAACCTCTGTGCGCCATGGCTCGGTGCATGAGAGAGAGAATAAAACCCAAAAGCGAGAGGTGATGGTGCACTTTTATTAACAAACACAAAGAAAATAACAAGTCCAAATAATCACCGAGCTCAGTCCAGTTTAACCACACAATATACGGAGAGGTGCAATGACAAGGTTAGGCCACCAAACATACCCGGCACCTGCCAAATGCTCAACAGCCTGGTGAATACGGAGCCTAGTGCTGCAGGGCTGCGTTACACACGAAACAGGAAAGGCGAGCAGCCTAGTGCAGCAGGGCTGCTAGCACAGAGAAAAAGGCTAAAGACACTTACAGGTCTGGAGCTGATCCGGGGCAAACCGTGCAGTCTGGCGGATGACAATAGGAGGCTGGGGCAGCCACGAACATCCAGGGATAGATTGTCTGAAGATGCTGGGCTGAATGTGTGAAGGGAGTGGAACGTCGTTCATGGAGAACTAACTGCCATGAACGAGGGTGAATGCCCCGACAATCTCTTTCCTCTGACGCGGCAAACAAATACTCCTGAAGCTAATGAGGAAAGAGATTGCTGGTGCGAGAACGTGTGGGCAGGACTGACTGGCACCCGGTGTGTGAGAGGGCATGTGAATGAGAGTGACTGGAGCGTGTGTGTGTGTGTGTGTGTTTGTGTGTGTGTGCGTGTGTACACTACCGTTCAAAAGTTTGGGGTCACCCAGACAATTATTTTGTGTTTTCCATGAAAAGTCACACTTATTTACCACCATGAGTTGTAAAATGAATAGAAAATATAGTCAAGACATTGACAAGGTTAGAAATAATGATTTATATTTGAAATAATTTTTTCCTGATACTCAACCTGCTCAAAGAAAGGTCAGTTTTATAGCTTCTCTAACCAGCTAAACTGTTTTCAGCTGTGCTAACATAATTGCACAAGGGTTTTCTAATCATCCATTAGCCTTCTGACGCAATGAGCAAACACATTGTACCATTAGAACACTGGGGTGATAGTTGCTGGAAATGGGCCTCTATACACCTATGAAGATATTGCACCAAAAACCAGACATTTGCAGCTAGAATAGTCAGTTACCACATTAGCAATGTATATTAGATATTAGAGTGTATTTCTGATTAGTTTAAAGTTATCTTCATTGAAAAAAACAGTGCCTTTCTTTCAAAAATAAGGAAATTTCTAAGTGACCCCATACTTTTGAACGGTAGTGTATGTGTGTGAACACTCGTGACAGTGCAGCTGATTGCACTAGACAGGAGGAGGGGGCATGCCCGAGCTGTCAGAGGAAAGCTAGGGCAAAACATAACAATGAGTCAGAACTGGGTTTGCCCTCCAAACCCAGATTCATGACAGTCAGTACTAATTAGCCACTTAACATCTTAGCAGATATCTAAAATGTTCATTGGTGCAGCAAATTTCTATATGATAACCTTGCTATTGCCCTTTCTGTATCCGAATGCTTAATGCATGCCAACTGCATTGTGTCACTGTCAATATATGTCAATAGATGTGGACAAAACTTGTTTGCTATTGGTATTGTAGTACCACCATCAAACACTGCATGCAATGTTCAATGGGCATGAATGCTAGTTAATATATAAAAGAATTTATTTAAAAATTCCTGGATCCATACAGTGACTGGATCAGCACAAAAAAAAAAAATGTTTGTTCCTTGGCCCATTTCCTACCTTCCCTAAAATTTTCACTGAAATCTGTTCATTAGTTCTTGAGTAATATTGTAAACAAACAAACAAACAAACACCAGTAAAAACATTACCTCCTTGGTGGAGGTAATTATGCATACTGATTGGAATAGAAAAAAATTCCCACATATTAACATATAGAGACATACATCATCTGCACATATTGCTCATCATCATGCATGCCACTGCAAATGACTCAAAGGGTTAAGCTCAGTTCTCTCATAGTAAACTTTAGATGACTTGTTCCATAACTCCATCTTGTGCTTATCTCACTCATCTCTAAGGGCTAAATCCTCTCTCAGACTCAGTGCTTTGCTCTGCTGGGCTTCTCTCAGCTCATTCCATTAGAGGAGGCTTACAGTTTGTACCTGGGGAGCAGCTCCGCACTGCAAGAGAGGTACTTTCTGATCAGGCCTCGGGTAATCGGCTAGGGGTGAAGGTCAGAAAGCACATCTGAAAAAAGAAATTTCTTTCTGCTTAATTCTCTAGAGAGCTGAACTTTTTATTGTCTGTCTCTGGTTGCAGACAGAATAAAGGTGACCTTTGCTCCTGACCTCCCTGTTATCAGCCATTATCAGGTGCATACAGTGTGTAAGTCTAACTTTATTAAAGAGAAAGCAGAGGAGAGGCTCTACAGGCTTAACCAACCTTTTCAGTTACTGGGTCTTTCACATTATTGAAGAATGCTGAGGTGAAAGTGAAACTGCTCATTAGTTCCAGGTGTGCTACATTCAATAAATGAGGATCTTTTCCTTTGATTGTATGAAGGACAAACTGAAAATCAGTCATGTCTGAGCACTGAAGTGGAAGTTATCACAAGTCACCCAATGAACAAGCTGATGTCTCATTCAGCTAAAGCAGTAGCAGTTTCACTTGGCAGACTATCTGAGCAAACTGCCACTCAATTCTCTCATGGCCCCAATCAAAACTGTTTAAGTTCAAATTCTTTCACTTCCACTCTTTAGGTTTACCTTAAAACTTGAATTGCACTAAGATACACTGACCAATGCCTCTCCTCTGCATTCTCTTGCAACTGGCTTTCTCATCTCTTTTTCATTTTTCATAAAACACAAGTAGTTATATGTAATGCAAATGTATGTATCAGTTCACATATTGTATGTCCATGTTGGCTTTCCAGGTGTACAACCTTGTGACTTTGACCTTTGGACTCCAGAACCTTAGCCATAATTAAATGTCCCAAGGTCAGCCTGTCTGCCAAGTTTGGTGGTCCAAGTCCTTATAATAAAGTGACCAGAGACCAAAACTGATTTTGAGATTTTAGGACCCTGTAACCTTTACCTTTGATCTCTTCACACCAAACTATAAAACCATAGTCAACGGTGTTAGTCCCAAATCCACCCTGTTCAGTTTTTGAGTTAATATTTACTCCAGGATTTCTCCGGTTTCCTCCCACATGCCAAAAACATGCAAGTTAGGTTAATTGGCATCAAAACTGGGGATTCTAAATTGTCCTTAGGTATGACTGTGAGAGTGAATGATTGTCTGTCTCTCTGTGTTGGCCCTGCGATGGACTGGCGATCTGTCCATGGTGTACCCTGCCTCTTGCCCATAGATGCTGGGATAGGCTCCAGCCCCCCTGCGACCCGAAAAGGATTAAGCGGAAGAAGATGAATGAATGAATGAACAGACAGATGGGAGCAACCTCCTTACCCTCCCTTGTCAATGAAGCCAGGTGACAGTAATCCATTACCCAAATCAGAGTGTGGATGACTCATAATTTTTTATTATTAAATTCAGATCAGACAGAAGTCATTTAAGTTGGCCCAAAAAACCTTAGAAACACTTTCTGAAACCAGACTCTTAGTTTGGATGTGGATACTTTATCCCCTAACAGTTCTGTGAAGAATCTTGGAGCCATTTTTGATCAAGATCTGTTCTTTAATTCACATATTAAACTTGTTTCTAAGACTGCATTTTATCATTTGCATAATATTGCCAAGATTAGGAACATCTAGTCTCAGAGTGATGCTGAGAAACTAATCCATGCTTTTATTAGCTCTAGATTAGATTATTATAACTCTTTATTATCAGGCTGTCCTAAAACAGCTCTAAAAAGTCTTCAGCTGATCCAAATTGCTGCAGCTAGAGTTTTAACAGGTACTAGAAAGAAAGATCACATCTCTCCGGTTCTGTTCTCCCTTCATTGGGTTCCTATAGAATTTAGAATTACGTTTAAAATCCTTCTTGTCACTTTCAAAGTTCTAAATAATCAGTCCCCTTGTTATTTAAAAGATCTGATAGTACCTTATTAGTGGCTGGTTCAAAAGATCAATTCAACGATTCGAATCGATTCACGTTTGACTGAACTGACATCGATCCACAAAATCCACGGATCGATCTTTTAATATAATGCTTTAACAGTCTGTGAAACACAAAACACAAGGAAGTCGCAGGGAACTCTCGAGCAATTGTTCATCATGTGTTTACTGCCCTCCCATCGAGTTTCCTAATTATCGACTGGTAGACAGCAAGCTAACACGTGTGGTGCAGGTCTCAATGATGACAAGATGCTTCCTTTTATCTCGTTTATTGATGCTACACCACAAGGAACTCAACGTGATGTACACTTGTCTTTTTCTGGTCTTACATCCATTTACATCCGTTCCTACATCCGTGTAAAACTGCAACAAAGTAGACATATACACGCCGTCAATGATATGGTCACCGTGTCTAGCTTATCAGATGTTAGCATTAGCTCTAACTTAGCTTGGTAACAATGTTGGCAACGGACTAGACAGTCGCTTAAAATACACCAATGCAACCGTGCAGTTCTCATTGTAGCTGTTAACACTGTCAAACCATGTAGGATACTCACGGACTAATGATGTCCAAGGCGCCAATAATTAAACAACATTCACAGCCTTCGTACATCGGGTGAAGCTCTGACTGGTCTCCTGTTATATCATTACTGCGCATGTGTAACACTTTGTGTATCAGTTCAAAACTTTGCTTTCACTACACCACTAGAGGGAACCAAACTCACTTACATGAAATGCTGTAATGGGAACTGCTCAACTTTAATTCATGGAGGCAGAATAATGTGAGAGTTCCCTGTGCCGCACACTCACATTACTTCCGTGTTTACATTTGGGAGCCAAGGAGCACAATTGCCAAAGTTAATTTACGAGTATCAACAAAACTCACGGCTACAGACTGTTCAACAGTTTTTGAATATTTTTCATAAAGCAGGAATAAATTGTTTTGTACTACATGTAGCTTTGTGTTGGAACATAAACAAAAGCCAATGATTGATAAACAATTTTCAAATGCAAAACAGATGCAGAGAATGGACAACAGACCAGACACTGAGAGACGAATTTGAGATGGCGACTGTTGCAGCTGCTGGGGGTAAGTAAAATATTGTTTTTTAAATAAAACATCTGTGTCTTAAATTACTAATTCATCCAGCATGATGGTGTTTTCTTTTACAAACTATGGATACAGTAGCTAACTGTTGGTTAAGCACTGTAAATAAGTGCAGAATAAAGGTATGTTTTAGTCAGGACGTCAGGGTTTCATGACGGAGGCAGCTGCCTTCAAATAACATTTGTATTGAATGTCACATTTAATTTTGGACTTCTAGCACTTAATTGAGAGATTTGAAGATAATAATAATAATAATAATAATAATAATAATAATAATAATAATAATAATCACAATAAAATAAAAATGGCAGAATTAATAAAGGCTGCAGTACAATGAGCCATTTTTACTCAAAGGAACTAAACTGAAATGACCAAATCTTCCAGGAAATGAATTGAAGCCCTTTTCAAAAATTGAAAGTTAATATGTTGTTAAAATATAAACAAAAAATAAAAAAAGCTAAATTATTAAACCCTACTGTGGTGTGGGGATTTAAAAATATGATTATTAATTTTACTTTGAAATATATTTTCCTTTTCAAATCCCCTTAAGATCTGTGAAGACTGGCTTTCTACTAAAAGGTTCATTTTGCACTGAGACGTTCTGAAAGGAAGAGGTTGTCAGTGGAGGAGCCATCCCTGCCTCAGTGTGGATTTCAGCACAGAAGAAGAGCTCAAGTTTTTCAGGGGTCTTAGTTTTCAAATTCAAGATTCAGGAAGGTGCTGCCATAATTTTCTCCATACTCTAACATGCATTCAGTGCAATTTATAATGGCTGTCATTATTAATTCTTTTATTTACCTTTTTTATTTAAATTCTCAGCAAAAATACAATATTGGTAATTTTTGACAATTTTACTGAGCATTTAATTCTAAATAAATCCCTGTTTAACAGCAAATTTTTGGCAATCCTGTGCTTTTCTTGTGGTGTTACATAGAATTACATCACTGTAAAGTATGGAAAAAACAGCTACTTTAAAATCTGTACTTCACACAACTTTCAGTCCAAAAAAACCTCTAAAAAATGTCACAACTTTTATTGCAGCTTTTTGGAAAAACTCCCACAAATTCAGGCTTTTTGGGCCGCAACAATCACAAAACAGCCGTGAAATCCTGGAGGGACTGAGATACAGTGAGATTATTTATACATGCTTCATGCATTGAATTTATTTACTGACTCTAGATTGTTAACTTGACAGTACACACCCTTTACACTAAAGAAAACACTTGTTCGTACTTTGTGAAATCACAAGATAAATAACAAAAATTGTGCTGTTTGCTCTCTATATGTGTTTGTTTCTTCTTCTTCTTCTCTATCCCCTCACCCCCCAGCCAGTTGCAGCACATGACTGCCCCTTCCTGAGCCTGGTTCTGCTGGAGGTTTCCTTCTGCTAAAAGGGAGATTTTCCTCTCCACCATCGCCAAGTGCTTGGTCACAGGGGATCGCCTGATTGCTGGGGTCTTTCTGCAATTGTGGGGTTTTCACCGACAGTTTGACAGTGCTATGAGACAACTGTTGTTGTGAGATGGCACTATATGAATAAAGTTGAATTGATTGTTTAGTGATTTACTTGTGATAAAACTGAGTAAATTTGATGAAAACAGTTTTTCTTCCCTTAAAGGCTTTGTTACACCTTGATGATTTAGGCGGCATTTGCCAAACGTATAAAAATTGATCTAAAACACCGGCATACAACGACATTTTCACTTTTCGCCGTATGCATCGCGTATCCATAACGAGTTTGATGTATACATAATGTATTAGTAACTTATATAGAACATTTTGATAATTTATAAATAACTTAAACCAATGAATGCTTAGCGTGTTGCTGGTGTTCACAACTTATGCCCAACCATAGTCTAACTTATGCTTAGCTTATGCATAGCTTATCCTAACTTGTGCATAGCGCGGTCATACGAAACTGCCGTCTGTTATATAGTTATTTATATTGTTCTTGTTCTTGTGCTCTTATTTGTCAGGCACGGTGTGGTGGCATGCACTTCTGTTTCTGCCACCACCTGTGCCTATAAAGACCAGCAGGCAAGAGGGGTGGTCCTCTTCACCATCACCCCTGCCTGGTGGTCATAGTGTGGTGTGTGATACCTTTTAATAAATGTGCGCTCAGTTGTACACCTGGCCTCGTCTTTTTGGGTCTACATCCAGACACAACAATTGGCGATGGAGATAAAGGAGGTATGGAAGCGTGTGGGTCTCCAATTAGGCCGTTTCTGGAACTCCCGGGCGAGCCACCTGTTCCCTGGCCGAGATGGTATGCCACCTTCCAGACGTACATGGTGGCGCTAAACCTCGGCAGAAGACACAAGTTGAGGGCATGTCCATTGTTGGTGCACAACTTGGGTATTGAGGGCCAGCGAATTCTGAGCACGCTTGGTGAGTCTGACAGCTTCAAGGACATGGTCGAGCTGATGGCGTGCCATTTTCGCACTCCGGACAATGTCATCTTCCGGAGAATCGGGTTTCGGCAGCGCCACCAACAGGTGGGTGAGTCCATTCAGCGGTTCGTAGCTGACTTGAGACTACTGGCTAGTGAGTGTTGGTTTGGACCGTTGGAGGAGGAGATGGTTTGCGACCAGCTGGCGGAGCATACCAACAGTGCTGCAATAAGATCGAAGCTGCTCACTTTTCCAGGTGACTTATCTCTGACCAGGGCCATCGAGTTAGCTCTAGAGCTGGAGGCAGCGGATAGGCTGACGTGGGAGCTGAGTGAGCATTTGTCACACCGACAGCTGGAGTCTCCCATTACCACACAAGTAGTGGATCCGGACAGTGATGAGAGCTTGGAGGACGATGCTGCAGAGGCCAACGCTGTGGAATTGAGGTGTGCTGAAATGTGTGGCTTTTTTTTACAAGAAAAAATAACCTACAGTGCAATAAAAATTATACTAAAATATCTGCAATGTAGAGGATAACAACTCCCCCCCCCCCACTGTTACAGAGGAGCGTCCGTCATGTGGCGATGATGCATAGTTGTAATTTACCGATCGGTCAAAAGTCATTTTTATTATTATTTTCAGTGATAAAGAATAATTTAGCTTATAACACTTACCTGTCCACAACAGCAGTGTCGCTGGCGAACATCTGTTCCTCATTGTCAGACGAACATGAAGCTGGTCCGCTTGCTACTACTTGTGGTTCTGGTCACGTGACCCGGTCAAACCATGATTCCATTATTGCGGTTTTGCGCTTCCATGATTGCGGTTTTGGCGAACGATTTTTCAAAACAAATAAGAACAGTAGTAATAAAAAAAGACTGGCGAACGCTACCATTACACACAGCGGCTTACACAAAACAGATTTTACGCATGGGACGCACGCTTTCAATCGTCGAACTTCTCTGCTTCAATTGGTTCGTTGTATTCGCAGTCGTTGGTAGGCTGGTCCTTCTTGCTAGATTTTCAGTCATTGGTTCTTCAAGGTTTCAGAAACCCAATTCAAGGCTCTTATTAGTCAAATGAGAGGTCAATCAAATCTAAACCAATCAAAGCACTCCTTTGGCTTTCTGTTCGCGGCTGTGTCTGTAGTGGAAGAACGGAAATGCAGCTTTTTTTTTTTCAGTGCGCACTGAGACGCACAGTGCACACTAGGACGCACGAGGACACACTAGGACACAGAGACGTGACCGCCCGCGGTATCCCGGAGTGCAAGAGGTTAAGTTGTGGAAATGGTCTTGTTAGTTGTTTTCTGGTAATAGGTTTGAAATTACCCCATGTTCATTTGAATGCATGTCCATCCATCCATCCATCCATCTTCTACCGCTTTTCCGGAGGTCTGGGTCGCAGAGGCAGCAGTTCAAGCAGAGAAGCCCAGACTTCCCTTTCCCCCGCCACCTGCTCCAGCTCTTCAGAGAGGATACCAAGGCATTCCCAGACCAGCTGGGAGACATAGTCTCTCCACCGAGTCCTGGGTCTGCCCCGGGGTCTCCTCCCAGTGGGACGTGCCTGAAACACCTCAAGCGGGAGGCGTCCAGGAGGCATCCTAATCAGATGCCCATACCACCTCAACTGACTCCTTTCAATGTGGAGGAGAAGCGGTTCTACTCTGAGCCTCTCCCGGATGACTGAGCTCCTCACCCTATCTCTGAGGGTGAGTCCAGCAATCCTACGGAGAAAGCTCATTTCAGCCACTTGTATCTGCGATCTTGTTCTTTCGGTCATTACCCAAAGCTCGTGACCATAGGTGAGAGTAGGAACGTAGATTGACTGGTAAATTGACAGCTTTGCCTTAGAACTCAGCTCCCTCTTCACCACAACAGACTGGTACAACGTCCGCATCACTGCAGATGCTGCTCCGATCCATCTGTCAATCTCTCGCTCCATTTTCCCCTCACTCGTGAATAAGACCCCAAGATACTTAAACTCCTCTACTTGGGACAGGAGCCTGTCCCCAACCCAGAGAGGACAATCCACCTTTTTCCAGCTGAGGACCATGGACTCGGACTTGGAGGTGCT
Source organism: Pholidichthys leucotaenia (assembly GCA_020510985.1). Lineage (NCBI taxonomy): Eukaryota > Metazoa > Chordata > Actinopteri > Cichliformes > Pholidichthyidae > Pholidichthys > Pholidichthys leucotaenia. The sequence continues at coordinate 139,962,313 of CM035846.1, read as the reverse complement.
GATTCTCATCCCAGCCACTTCACACTCAGCGGAAAACCATCCCAGCAAGAGCTGTAGGTCATTGCTGGATGAAGCCAACAGGACAACATCATCTGCAAACAACAGAGATGAGATCCTGTGGTCACCAAGCATGAAACCCTCCATTCCCTGGCTGCACCTAGAAATCCTGTCCATAAAAATGATGAACAGGATCGGTAACAAACGGCAGCCCTGGCGGAGTCCAACTCTCACTGGGAATGAATCTGACCGAGTGTTGGCAATACGAACCAAACTCTCACAACGGTCATACAGAGACCGAATAGCTCGTAACAACAAGCCCGATACCCCATACTCCTGAAGCACCCCCCACAAAAATCCACGAGGGACGTGGTCAAATGCCTTCTCCAAGTCCACAAAACACATGTAAACTGGTTGGGCAAACTCCCACGAACCCTCAAGAATTCTTGAGAGGGTAAAGAGCTGGTCTGATGTGCCACCGCCAGGAAGAAAACCACATTGCTCCTCCTGAATCCGAGGTTCAACCAACGTCCAGACTCTCCTCTCCAGTACCTTGGCATAGACCTTCCCAGAGTGTGATCCCTCTAAAGTTGGAGCACACCCTCCGGTCCCCTTTTTTGAAGAGAAGAACCACCACCCCGGTTTGCCATGCCAAAGGCACTGCCCCCGACCTCCACGCAATGTTGCAGAGGCGTGTCAACCATGACAGCCCTACAACATCCAGGGCCTTGAGGTACTCAGGGCAAATCTCGTCCACCCCCGTGGCCTGGCCACCAAGGAGATTTTTAATAACCTTGGCGACCTCAGCCCCTGTGATAGACGAGTCATTCCCCTCGTCCCCAAACCCTGCTTCCTCTGTGGAAGGCGTATCAGTGGGATTGAGGAGATCCTCGAAGTATTCCTTCCACCGCCCGACAATATCCCCAGTCGAAGCCGACAGTGTCCCATCCGCACCATACACAGTGTGGACGGGGAGCTGCTTTCCCCTCCTGAGCCGCCGGACAATTTGCCAGAATCTCTTCGAGGCTGACTGAAAGTCTTGTTCCATGGCCTCACCGAAGTCCTCCCATACCCGGGTTTTTGCTTCAGCAACCACCTGAGCTGCACTCCGCTTGGCCTGCCGGTACACCTCAGCTGCTTCGGGAGTCCCACAAGCCAACCAAGCTTGATAGGACTCCTTCTTCAGCTTAATGGCCCCCCTCACCACTGGTGTCCACCACTTGGTTTGGGGGTTGCCACCACGAGATGCACTGACCGCCTTGCGGCCGCAGCTCTGTGCCGTCGCTTCAACAACAGAGGTGGAGAACATGGCCCATTCAGAATCCATGTCTCCAGACTCCCTCGGAATGTGGTTGAAGTTCTTCCTGAGGTGGGAGTTGAAGACCTCCCGGACAGGGGCCTCAGCCAGATGTTCCCAGCACACCCTCACTATACGTTTGGGTCTACCAGGTCTGAATGGCTTCCTCCCCTGCCATCGGATCCAACTCACCACCAGGTGGTGATCAGTTGACAGCTCTGCACCTCTCTTTACTCGGGTGTCCAAGACATATGGTCGCAGGTCTGATGACACAATAACAAAATCGATCATCGACCTGCGACCTAGGGTGTCCTGGTGCCAGGTGCACATATGGACACCCTTATGCTTGAACATGGTGTTTGTTATGGACAGACTGTGGTTAGCACAGAAGTCCAATAACTGAACACCACTCGGGTTCAGATGGGGCAGCCGTTCCTCCCAATCACCCCTCTCCAGGTTTCACTGTCGTTGCTCACGTGCACATTGAAGTCCCCCAGTAGGACAATGGAGTCTCCAAGAGAAGCACCCTCCAGCACCCCAGTCACAGACTCCAAAAAGGGTGGGTACTCTGAAACATCATTTGGTGCATAGGCATAAATGATGGTCAGGACCCGTTTCCCAACCCGAAGGCGCAGGGAAGCAACCCTTTCGTCCACCGGGGAAAACTCCAATATAGAGGCAGCAAGGTGGAGGGATACAAGAATACCCACCCCTGTTCGTCGCCTCTTGCCCGGGGCAACTCCGGAAAAGGCCAAGCTCCAGCCCCTCTCCAGGAGACTGGTTCCGGAACCGGAGCTGTATGTTGAGGTGAGGCCGACTATATCTGGCCAGTATCTCTCAACCTCGTACACCAGCTCAGGCTCCTTCCCCACCAGACAGAAGGTGACATTCCACGTACCAAAAGCCAGTTTAGAAAGCTTGGGATCAGTCTGCCAAGGTCTCTGCCTTTGACCGCCACCTAATCCACATAGCACCGGACCCCCATGATCCCTCCTGCAGGAGGTGAGCCCACTGGAGGGCGGACCCATGTAACTCCATCGGGCTGAGCCCGGCCGGGTCCCATGGGTGGAAACCCGGCCACCAGACGCTAGATCAAGGATTCAGTGAATGCATGTCTTTAAAAAAAAGAATGAATATTTTGTTGTTTATATCTGTATGTAGTTCTGGGGATTATTTTATTCATTTTGTTTAGTTTCGGAAACACGGCAGTAATTTTAGTTTATGAATGGACTTTTATTTAGTACAGGTGGCAGAATAATTCACCTTGCCATGTGGGGTGGGACAGTAGTCCACCCATTACTCCTAGTTTTTAGTTGCTTTGGTGTGAATGTGGTAGGCCAATGTTAGAATAATTTTGAGCTTAAATTATTCAAAGTCAAAAAATCAGGCGGAAAGTTGGATTTATATACATTTATTTGACTTCAAATGGCAATCTTGAGGGAGAGATTACAAAGCATGGCATTCAGACACACCAAGAATCTCTAAAGGATTCATTTCTTTAGGTCTGATATACAGTATATAGGTAGGAGAAAGGAGAGGGAGGATGAGGATAAGGGAAGGGACAGAATGGGACAGTCCTGATAATCAAAGCTTATCCGGGGAAACATCACAGACACTCTGGAGACATGGGGTCGTGGAGACATGCAGATGAGGTCCATAAAATTAACAGAATGTCTATATACCTAATCTGTACCACTGATCTATACAAGCTGAGGAGTTCCTGCGCATTCCTGTGATCCAAAACAGGTCATGTCAAAGAGATTAAGAGTAGCTTAGATCATTCCTTACGCATGTACTGATCCTGTACTGATCTTCAGTCTGAACTCTAAAATTACTCACAGAAACATGCCAAAAATATATGAACTTATTCCACATGGAATTCACATATAAACATTAAACATGGCATATGAAAGGTATGATACTTCTCAAATATAATAATACATTATTAATATCAATAATAATGTAGGTAATGTGGAATTTTTCTATCAACCAATTATAGTACATTGTTTTTCATTTTAGTGTGTGATTCAGGTTCTAAATTGAGGAGGGTCTGAATTGTGTGTGTTTTGGACTTTTATGGGGGGGGTTGTTATGTAGTTACTTATATTGTTCTTGTGCTCTTATTTGTGAGGCATGGTGTGGTGGCACGCACTTCCATTTCTGCCGCCACCTGTGCCTATAAAGACCAGCAGGCAAGAGGGGAGGTCCTCTTTGCCATCACCCCTGCCTGGCGGTCGTAGTGTGGTGTGTTATACCTTTCAATAAACGTGCGTTCAGTTGTACACCTGGCCTCGTCCTTTCGGGTCTACATCCAGACACAACACTGTCACCTCCCGATCCATGAATCCCAGGTGTGCGAGAGATCATCTCTGTTCAACCGAGATGATTCTCTCCTCCAAAGACCATCACAGAGCTGTCAAATCTGTCAGGTCAGTCACGTCTAAAACAGCTGATGTGACACTTCATGAACGTCAGATGACAGTTGTCACAACCTGGCTCAAAGGCACTCAGACTGAGAGCAATAAAAACAATATTTTCAATAAAGTGGAAGAAAAAACAAGTTAATGCATGGAGTGTGCTTTTGCCGGTGTGAACCTAAAAACATCAGAGATCAGCAGCCAAGGGACAGCAAAGCGTGATTCATCATGGAAAACAGCTGAGCTCTGTGCTTCGGGTGATTAGCTGATTGGATCCACCTCCTCTGGTGGACACTGGCATATCTATCAGAACAGCACTGGAGAGCTAATGGTACAGACTGCAGTCAAAGGTAAAAAAAATGGCAAGGAGGGCTAAACAGTGATTTGGATCTTCATAATATCCTCGGACACGTCCCCGACAGGTCCTGTTACATGAACGAGTACGTGTGTGTAGCTCTGTGTGTGTGTGTGTATGCGGTGCAGGCACCAGCTGAGCTGATCACAACAGAGAGCAGGTGGATCAAGTCAGCTCTTAATTAGTAAAAATGTCACCTAGTCTACACAGAGAGCATCACAGTCGAAATATGTCATGGCAGGAAACATCTCCTTAGTTTGTCTGAATAGAAGAACAAGACCAGTTTATCTGGGTTCCTCCTGTGAACCAACACTGGCAATACGCCATTATAGGGTAGCCGTAATTTAGAAACCTGTTCAGTAAGTTACACATAGGCTCAAAGGGTGTTACTCATATGTTAGAAATAAGCTTTGGGTACACTAGACATTTATGTCAACGTATTTTGACTTATGAGTAACTTTTGAGTCCCTTACAAGTAATGTGTGTGAACGAACACATAAGTTACCTACAGTACAACTATGCTCTGCATATGCAGGACATTTCAGCCATACACTGGATATGTCAGAAAATTTTCAGAGGAGCTCGGCGTACACCGCCATATACCAGCATGCTTCAGTGTGCTCTGAACTTACTTACCCATAAATGATTCCATGTACGCCAGCGTATTCTCCAAATTTTTCATACGTTTGGCAAACACTGTCTAAATCGTCTAGGTGTGACAGGGCTTAAAGAATGGATTTTTACTTCCTCTGTTTGGAAGAACTTATTACATTCAACAAAGTAGCATAACTACATTTAAGCCTGTTTTCCACTAGCCCAGCACACCTTGGTACGGCTCGGAATGCTTCTGTCTCCATTAGCACGGTGTTGTGCTTGTGCTGTGATGGTTTGTGTTAGGAGGTTTTAGAAGCGGGGCGGCGGCAGATTCCCAGCGAGGCGGGGCCACACTCCTGTGACGTTACGCACCCGACTGAGTCCTTATTTACACGAGACAAAAAATGGAGGATCCAAGGATTATTGCCTTGCTTACTCTGTGGTTTTATCTCACAATTAATTTTATCTCATAATTAAGCTGCAACAACACAAGTCACTTTTGTTTTGAATTAACTGCCAAATGACCTAGAAATAATGAGCTGAAACTTGTTTTTATTCGTATTAAATAATGAGACAGTGGCACACTGGCCAACACCAAATTGTATTATTTTTTACATCCTAGGGCATTTTGGATGTACTGAATAAAAAAAATTCATGTTTTTCACCTTCAGGTCAACGTTTGGAACAACAGTATTATTATTTTCCGTTTAGATGATGCTACACTCCTTCTAAAGTATTGTAATTCTCTGAATTTGGAATGCCGATAGAACATTCAATTTACATATACTTGTACCTACTTTGACTTGGTGCTAATTTTTTATGATATTTCAATAAAAAGAACAGAAAGCTTACAAAAACATTTGTTTTTTGGTCTAGTTAAAAATTACATTACCTTTACAATGGTTGACCCCTGACAGGATGATCAGCATCATTTTCATCAGACTAGGCAATGGAATTTCTATGTAATTATACTGTTTTATAATTCAGTGTTATAACAGACAAACCACACTTTCCAAAACAATTCCATTTTATTATATACAAAATATTAAAATAAAAAAAAAACTTTGCAACACAACATGAAGGTTAATCGACATTTTATACACGCCGACCACTGAGTGCCTCTGCACCAGCTTCCGAAACTGGGTCAGCAAGGCTCGGTTGAATGAAGCCGTCTCTGCCAGCTCTGGTTCAGGAAGGCTCGGCTGAATTAATCCGGACGGGCTGTCGCGGCGGACGCGTGGGATGATTCTACAAGGAAAACGCACACAATAAAATACAGCACGAAAGTGCAAGATATACAGAAAAGACAATAGTTTTTAACAAGATTACAGAAGCTTATTTCAGCGTATTGTTCACATGAATAATTAAAATAAAAGCTTTAGTCCGCAGTGTGCTGCAATAAAGCAGCGATCATCATCCACAAATGAACAGCTTTTTCATTGCATAAATAAACTGAGCGTCTTACCGAATATATTTGCGAAAAAACGCACAATAAAAAAAAATTAAAACTCACCGTTAAAGGACTCCGATGTCGAGACCTCCCGGTATATTTTTTCATTCCGGGCGGCTCCGTCTAACTCGCGCTGGATACGTTCGTCTGACAGTGCAGTGAGCAGACACTGCAGCTCCTTATTGGTCCATGGAACACCCTTATTATGCGAAGCCATTTTTGATAGAGAATAAATGAAAATAGCACAGCAATACACTGAAAATAAACCGCCAACAGTGGTTGCGTGCTGAGTAAAGGTGGTCGTGAAGATTCTTTTTTTTTTTTTTCAAAAACTTTATTGAGAAGGTCATGAAGATTCGGTAGAAGAGGAGGAGGAGAGGGGCGGTTACAACCTGACCAATCAGCGCCGGTTACGACCTGACCAATCAGCGGCGACCAGTCTGTTAACGTCACAACACGGCACAGCTCAGCACTGCTGTACCCTGCCCTGGAGCGGGGCTGAGAATCGCGGCTGTTAAACCGTGTTGGGGCTTGTGGAAAAGCGTACAAAGCGTGCTGAGCCGTCCCGTGTCGCGCTAAAGCGTGCTAGTGGAAAAGGCCCTTTAATGTTCTTCCAACACCAATGATTTCATTTAGACATAACAGTGTCCATTACATCAAAAATTTGGAAATATAGTTAAAAAGTATAAAAAAGTTGGATTGTAAGCAACTCAGAGAGAGACCTGTTTATTTCATCAGTGAGATGGGGACATTTTGCTTATAAAAACTGAGTTTGCCCCTGACTAAAACAAGGGAAAGCTGGAATCATGGAGAATATTGGTCTTTGTATCAGAAAGCTTACAATAAGGATTTGTCTACAAAGAGAGGATTAGTTATGTGTTATATCCTCTATGTACCCACTGGGCTCTAACTGTACATCATATTCAGCAGTTGGTGTTATATAAAAGAGCTACTTTGTTTGGCTGCTGTGAATGTGTAAAGAGGCAGACTCACTTGTTGTGCTTTGGGTCTGTTCGATCTTGGTTTTGCTTCCACACTGTTCTGTTATTTTGTTGTGGATTACAGCTAGTATTCTTCATTAGCAGTGAGAAATTATGGCTATTGTTAGATGTGACAATAAAACAAAATAAAAACATGTTATCCTGGATGGGGAAACAAATGGTAATTAATTAGTTCTCCTGATGCTTTTCTGTGTTAGCATCTCTGTCGCTGGACTGATCTCTTAATCACTCAGCATCCCTTTCTATCTTACTAACTCCTCTGGTGAGTTAATTCTCTGCATGGTATTCTCTCTCTCTGTTGGTGGTAGGGGAATCTCTCTAGCCACCTCACAATTTAATTTGATTATGATTCAGAGGGCACTGGTGCGATTATAAAACAGTTTTTGATGCATCTTATTTTCCTATTCAGGATTTCTTTTTTTCCTCACTGTCTAACTATTTGGTACTTTGAAAGCAAAGTTTTTGCAATGACCCATAATGAATTTACTTTCAGCATCTTTTGTTAATAAAACTTCTGGAAGAAAGATGTGACAAGTCATCTGGAATGTTACAATTAGTCTGCATATCACCCACCACAGACACTATAGTACCTGGTTACTTCCTTTTGAGTTCTGGCTGAACTCTGGACATTTAAAAATCAATTTTTTGACATTTGTGCATTGATTCAGAATCTTCCACATATGGCGATTTGATGGATCTAAAAAAAAACAACTATTTTTCCCCCACCCCTACTTGGCAGACAGTCTACCCCTTTGTAGCCCATACAAGCTGTTAATGTGTGTTGATTTGGCTTATGGCAATAATATTTCTAATAACAACAGAAGAGGTGTTTCTTGGCTGAGCAATTGAATTTACACCACTAAGCCAACTTCAGCGAACTTTCCGGGACTCTCAAGCATGAAGGTTATCACTTGGCAGCTAATATTGCCACTAAAGCATCAACTGCAACAGACGCCCTTATTGGGGAAACACAGCTGGTATCTGGCAGATGCTCTGGGATTAGACCATGTTTGATAAACCACCCTATTCTCATCTACAGGGTTTCATTTGATGCCATTCTCTCAAAGCTGTTGGTATTTAATTTAGCAAGCAAGCAAGAAAAGTTTATTTTTATACTGTAGCTCTTTTCACAGATATGTCACAAAGTGCTTCACAGCAAATTAAAATTTACAAATACACAGAAATTAAAATCAATAGAAATAACATAAAATATTCATATAAATAGGAATAAAAAAGAGAAAACAGTGAAGGAATAACAGCCATTCAATGAGAGCTAAAAGCCTGCCTAAACAAATGAGTTTTTAACTCCTTCTTAAAGGAATCAACAGACTCAAGGCAGTGCAAGGACAGGGGAAGTGTGTTCCAAAGCTGTGGTGCAGCGGCCTGGAAAGACCGATCTCCACGGGTTTTAAGTTTGGTCTGAGGGACCACCAGGAGTCTCTGGTCTGAGGATCTTAGTGATTGCACCGTTGCATAAGGAGTCAAGAGGGCTGAGGTGTATGAAGAGGCTTGGCTATTAAGAGCTCTAAAAGTCAAAATTAAAATCTTAAAATGAAATCTAAAAGCAACTCGCAGCCAGTGAAGGGACGATAAAACTGGGGAAATGTGCTCCCTTTTCTTCATCCGGGTTAAAAGCTGAGCTGCTGCATTTTGCACAGTCTGAAGGTGGGCAACAGCAGTTTTATTAAAACACATAAAAAGGGCATTATAATAATCTAAGCGAGGCGAGATAAAAGCATGAATGATCAATTCCAGTTCAGGTGTTGACACCATAAGTCTAAGTTTTGCTATATTCCTCAGATGAAAAAAGCAATTTCTGACTAGTTGCCGACCACGGCAGTCCAGTGACATAGCATTGTCAAAAACAACACCTAGGTTATGTAGGCTGGGCTGGACAGAAAAGCCTAGATGACCTAAGTGTTGCCTTATCAGAGGAGTTCTACTGTCTGGAGTGATGATCAGTGTTCCTGTCTTGTTAAGATTTAATTGTAGGAACTTATTGTTTAACCATTTGTTAATGGGAGACAGGCAAGAGATAAAGTTTGATAAATGTTCAGCTCATTTTCTTTAAAAGAGCAGTAAAGCTGAATGTCATCTGCGCAAAAATGGTAAGAGACACCCATAAATTGACTGATAATCTGGCCAAGTGGGGTTAAATACAATAAAAACAGAATAGGACCCAGAATTGAGCCTTGAGGAACCCCACAGGAAAGTCCTTTAACCTCTGACATCTTCTCGTTGAACAAACACAAAACCCTCTGTCAGTTAAAGTGTCTGTGACATGATGTAGGAACTATGGATCAATATTCAGTATGAATTTATCTTCAATCGTCCACATAGTTGGTTCTGTTGACTTCGAACGCTAAATAAGTGGAAAAATATTTCTAAGCGAATTCAAATTTAGTGCCATGTTGCACTATGCGATATCCTGAGACGCACCTCGTTTCCGGATATGATGTCATGAGGTGCGTTTCCTCTCGGCTGATCCATGTGCTGTCAATGTAAACAAGCTGTTTAGCTTCTATATCAGTGAAGAAATGCCGAAACGTTGCGTGGCGGCTGGATGTTGTAATTGCTCCAGTGAATGTATAAGCCTGTTCTCATTCCCAAAAGATCCAGATCTTCTTAAAAAAATGGGCGAAGCAAGTACAGAGAACAAGGGACAAATGGCAACCAACACCATCTTCTGTACTCTAGCGATCATTTCACTGCAGACAGTTTTGAGGAGGCACCTGCTGTTGTGTCCATAATTATGAGAATGACGAGTAAGTCAAGACTCGGTTAACAGGGTTTATTTAGGATAACACGAACTATATACAAAGGCTTACGGCACTCGCCTGCATGCAAGGTGGCTCCATGACGAAAGAGGTAGAGCCTCTTCCGCCCACTTCCTTTATACCCCGGGTGGCATCACTACCGGAAACTGATAGTCAACCACCCCCGGTCCACCCACGTCCAACCCGGCCGCCATCTTGCTGGTACCAGCCTATTTACATATGTAACCCCCCCCCCCCCAAAAAAAAATAAATAAATAAATGTCAGGCACACAAATAACCCACCCAAATTTGTCACCCGACTCACACACTAACAGGAAAAACATATGTACAAAAATAAACAAACACCTATCCACTCATACAACTAAGGCCAGGGGGCCGGGTAGACTACCAGCGCCCCCTACATGGCTGAGCGGGTTATTCTGCTGCTAGAAGACAACTACAAAATGAAATAACATAAGGCCGTGTCTCTAACTGTAAAACAACCCCCATACTTATACTACACACAAATAACATACCAAACCACAATACATATACTATTGGCGGCCCCCACCCCAACTCCCACCCCACAATGGGCACACAGAGTAAAAAACAAGTTGGGTCATTCAATTAAAATAGATCAAATAAACAGGCAGGCTCAAATTCATCATAACCACAATCATTTACCAAGCCAACACCCTTCTAACTACAATTACTAATTGAATAAAACACCCTGAAACACAGTGCAAAACAGGCATAACACCACACAGGCCATTAAAATTGTCATGCAAGCACTCAGCCCAAGCTTGCAACTACACAAACCAATAAGCCTACCGCACTCACTCTCTTTTTTTTTTTTAATAAATCTACCGTGGCACTAAATGGTAAATAACACATACAGGACTAAGGAAAACACAACAGACACACAAAACCAAAACCCTCAGTCCTTGGATGGATCCCTCTCCAGGCATCTCTGTCTCTTCACCTCAGGGCTCCTGCTGCGCCGTCTCCTCTCGACCACTGGCAGCCGCAGATCCCTCGGGTGTCTCCAGACATGAATAGACCTACGCCCATCTGCCTCCATCCGGCCGGGCTCCACCTAGAACCGCCTCTGGTTATCCCGCTGCTCGCGTGGACTGTGATCTTGTCGTACTTGAGCATCAACCTTGGTCTTCGAGGGAGCCCTTTTCCTTTTATCCAGATCACTAATCCTGCGACAGGCCTCCGTCACCGATTGCTCCGGCTCGCGGGCTCGTCTCGGTCTCCTCTTGGCAGGCCGTTGCTGGGGCACTTTACGATCACCACGCTCAGCGGTCTAGCACCGTTTTCTCCCGGCCTTGGTGCCTTGTCCTGATGAGCCTCATCGGGGGTCCCGGCTTGTCATTCGGCACCCTTGTCCAGGGCAGCCTGTGTGACGGCATCTGGTCAAGTCCGAGACGGCTCCGCGTGGCATGGCGTGTGCTCTCCCTCTATCACTCTGTCCAACCAGTCTGAATTCCACACCTCAGCACCCTCCACGACCAGAACAGGTTGGCCCCACAGTCCACATCCAGACCATTTTTCACCCGACACGTTAGCGTTGGAGAACCCAAGACTGTAAAATAGGTTGCAACCCATAACGTTAACCCCGGATGCTGAAAAACTGATGCGAGGACTGGGTGCCACACTGTCCTTATACCGGGCCTCCATTTCCACATAGCCCAAAATAGCCAACCTGTTCCATCCATAACCATAATACTCTTCATATTGCCTTCTAATCTGTCGGTGGGGAAACAGTCTCTCCATGGTTTCCAGATTCAGGACAGAAATCACCGCTCCAGCATCCACCAAAAGTGGGATCTCAACGCCATCTAGTGTGACGGTGCAGCCGATCCTCCCTGTCGTCTCCGGGGAGACGGTATGCACCACTGTCAGAGTCTTCTGCGCAGCACCTGGTTCACCCCTACGGCTCCTACGTACAAAGTTTTCACACACCCTGGCAAAATGGTTCAAAGCACCGCACTTGCCACAATGCTTTCCTTTCGCCGGGCACATCCTGGACTTATAGCGGTGCTCAGTGGACCCACACCCATAACGTTTTGGCATACCAGGGGCAGACCTTATCCTGACCATGGAGGCAAAATCATCCTCTCCGCACTCGCCACCACAAGGGTCGGTGATCAGTGCCTTAGCACAAGACTCATTCTTCTCCAGAGAAGCTCCTTCAGTAAGGCCCCTCACGATGGTCTCTGCCACCTCGAACTGTTGGGCAAGCCTGACAGCTTCAGCTAACATCAACTCCCCTGGGTGTGTCAACAACCTGGACCGGGCCGCCGAGCAGCGGATGTGCTCTGCCAGCTGGTCCCGAATCATCTCATCCTTCAGGCCCCCAAATCTGCATTCCCTTGCCAGCTCACGGAGGTCCGCCAAAAATCTTCTTACTGGCTCTCCCGACCACTGGCGGCGCTGTCGAAACTGAATGCGCATCACAGTGACATTTTCCGGCACCCTAAAGTATCGCGCCATTAGCTGCACTGCCTCGTTAAAACTGTCAGCACCTCCAAGGTTCTTCAGAATCCTCTGCTCTTCCATTCCCAAATTACGGACCAACACAGCTCGCGCTCGGAGCGTCTCCATCTCGTCCAGGTTTAAGACAACGAGATAGTTGGTAAAGACAGCAAACCAACAAGGCCACGGCACGGGCGACTCACCCGGGGCCTCCAGAAAAGGCCGAAAGCTGGCAATGGAACGCTCTATTACCGCTTTTACCTCGTCGCCAAATGTTGTGTCCATAATTATGAGAATGACGAGTAAGTCAAGACTTGGTTAACAGGGTTTATTCAGGATAACACAAACTATATACAAAGGCTTACGGCACTGGCCTGCATGCCAGGTGGCTCCATGATGAAAGAGGTAGAGCCTCTTCCACCCACTTCCTTTATACCCCAGGTGGAGTCACTACCAGAAACCGGTAGTCAACCACCCCCCAGTCCATTCACATCCAACCCGGCTGCCCCACAGCTCAAGAGGATATCAACATATCAAAACAGCACAGAGAAGCAACAATGTCAAAACTCACCCGGAAAAGAGTTTGTGTAATTGATTTTTTTTTTCCACATAAGGCGATCGTGATTTTATTATATTTTTTCCGCTGAAAGTAAAATCCTCCCCTATGAATTTTGAACCCGAGTGTTGACTTTACTCCAAATGGAACGACTTTATAAATCTCATTGCCTACCGAAACTGAATATCTGAGCATTTTTTTTAATTTCCCCAACCACCCGATTGGGGAAATTTAGATCTATCTGTATATTACCACTCACTGTTTTGGAGGCGACCAATGTCCATCTCTAACCCTTCACTGTCGGACCCTTCATCCTCTGAAACGTGCGAGTCATTGTCGCTTTCTGAACGATATGGTTCAAATAAATAGGGCTGCAGTCCTTCGTTAGAACCAACTCACTCTTCTTCATCACTCGGTCCTGCTTCTTCCTCAAAAACTACTAACAAATCGCTCAAATCTTCACTGAAATCGCTCACAACTTCCTTCCCTTCAGTGTACTCAGCCATGCTTGTTTACATCTTTGGTTCACCTCATTACGTGACAAAATGGCGGCAGCGTTTGACCCAATTTCGACAAACGAACATCGCAATCATCTGCATCATGATGTAATTTATGGTAGTATATGGAAACAAAACTTTATTGAATTTTTTTCTCTACACAGAATAAAAATATAGTAGTTCTTCTTTCTAATGTCTTGGTTGAATTTTGTCACAGACTCTTTAAATAAGATGAGAACCATTTCAGAACTAATCCTGAAATACCAAAAGTGTCCTTCATCCTATTTATCAATATATTGCAGTCCACCATGTCAAAAGCAGCGGTGAGATCCAACAACACCAGGACCGAGTACTGACCAGAATCTGCTGCCATCATGATGTCACTGGAGACTTTAATTAGGACTGTCTCGGTGGAGTACATTTTATGGAAATCAGGCTAGAAGGTATCTAAGATTTTATTTCTCTCTATGAATGTAGTTAATTGCTCAGCTAATACTTTCTCAAGCATTTTGGATAGGAGGGGGAACTTTGAAATGGGCCTGTAATTGTTCAGTTCTGTAGGGTCTAAGTTTTGTTTGTTTAATTTGGGTTCAACCACTGCTTCTTTAAAAGAACTGGGAACAGTGCCTGATAAAAGTGACCAATTTATGATTTTGAACAATTAAAGGCCCGATAGAGTCAAATATTTTGAAAAGCAGTGACGTTGGGAGGATATCTACGGGACTTGAAGAGGGCTTCATAGAGGCCAGAAGACCATTTACATCCAGTAGCGTGACTGGAGTGAATGAGGACCACGTGTTAGAGGGGACCCAATTCAGGCTAAAGTCCTCAGCAGATAGTGTAGTGCTTGCTCTAATATCATTCACCTTATTCACCTTAAAATTTGCAAAGTCATTACATTCAGCATTAGAATAAGCAGGAACCATGGCTAAATCAGGTGAAACAATGGAGTTAATAGTGTCAAACAAAAACTTGGGATTTCCCTTGTTTACGGATATAAGCTGAGCAAAGTAGTTTGTTCTCGCATCCTTCATCATATCATTTAGTGAAGTTAAAAGGTCTTTGAGGTGGAGTCTGTGCACCTCAAGCTTGGTGGCCTTCCACAAACGTTCCACCTTATGGCAGCTTCTCCTAAGAGTACAGATCTCTTCATTTAACCAAGGGCATGGTTTCTTAGGGGAAGTACAGCTATATTTAATAGGAGCCACTTTATCAAGTACCAGTCGGCACTGTTGGATAAAGCAATCCACCACAGAATTTACAACCTCACATCCTGCAACAAGATGAGTGTCAAAAGCTGAAATAAATCTATCCACAGCCCGCTGGTTAATAATGCGCCTCTGTCTTAATGTTTTACATTCATGCTGTTCCACATTAACTGACAGCTCAAAGAAAACACAGCAATGTTCACTGACACAAACATCCTCCACTTTAACACTGTCCAAACGCAGACCCAGTGAAAAGACAAGGTCCAAGGGGCGCCCCTTTTTATGTATAGAGCCAGAGGCGTGCTGCCTGAAATTGTGAGTCTGTGGTGGACACAGTGCACATAGCACTCCACCCAGGACAAAGGGGTTGGTGGGGGAGAAGATAGTTAGGGATGCTAATGGATAAAGGTGAAGGGAGTCAGACAAACAAAGATGTGCCTTTCGCCCCTTGCCGTGACAGGTTGACACCTGAAGACGCCGGGGTGCGAATGTATGGTAGCGAGACCTGCTCTGTGATGTGTGTGTCAATGTTATGTTGACATGAGTGCATGTCTTTCACATCTGTATGTTAATGTGTTTACCCTGTGTGCCAGAGGCGGGAATAAAAGTTTATAAAAGAGTTTACTCAGGCACTCAGAAGTCCGAGTGCCGTCCAGCTCATTGTCTTGTCTGCTTTCATCTTCCACATTGGTGACCTTAAGATGTGCAATGGATGACGAGCCGAGCACCATCCCGGAGACAACCCAGAGGGAGAACACCAGCGTGGCATGCACTGTCACAGTCAAGCTCCCAGACTTCTGGCTTAACAATCCGACCGCTTGGTTACTACATGTGGACGCCCAATTCGCACTCCGTGGGATCACAACGGACGACACCAAATATTATCATGTGGTTGCTATGCTGGATGTGCGCGCCACGCAGCAAGTGACGAGCCTGCTCCAGGAACCGCTGGCCCAGGTGAAATACGACACGCTCAAGCAGATGCTAATTCAGTGGTATATCCTGTCGGACAGTGAGAGAGCAGAGAGACTCCTAACGTGCTCAGAGTTAGGTGACAGATCAGCTGTGTAGCTGATGGAGCGCATGTTAGCATTGATGGGGAAGAATGACAAATCCTTCCTGGTCACCCACCTCTTCCTCAGGAACTTACCTGTTAGAGCGAGGGTGATCCTGGCCACCTCGCCACTGCTGGTAACCAAGAACTACTGCGCTCTGGTGCAGGAAGTGGACCACATCATCCTAGTGACCAGAACTCTCAGTGTGCACGTAATGACACCAGCATCCGGGAAGGCCTCCAGCGAAGTTGAGGAGCTGTTGGCGGTGGCGGAGACGAATGCCAAGAGACGCAGGAATGGGACGCTCTGTTTCTATCACTGCCACTTTGGCTCAAATGCCCAATGCTGCCTGCTGCCGTGCCAATTCAGGAAGTCAGTGAAATGGCACGGCCAGCAGTCAGTAGCAGCTGCGACTGCTGGCGACAGGAACAAGCTGCTTTTCATCACAGACACATGTTCGGGGAGACGTTTCTTAGTGGACTCTGGCTCCCAGAAGAGCCTCATTATGCCGGTCAGCGCAGACAGATCAGCAGGACGCAGCGGTCCTGAGCTCACGGCCACCAATGGATCCAACATCAGGACGTTTGTCGAACGGACGTTGATGGTGTGCTTACATGGACGCAATTACCAATGGGACTTGCATGGTAGCGGCATGTTGTGTCCCCATTTTAGGCGCAGATTTTTTATGTGCTTATGAGTTGTTAGTCAATGTTGCCAGGCTAACGTTATAGCTCCAGGGGGTTAGTACCAGCATTTACTTTCACAGTTTCCAGCACTCACGGTTCCAACATTTCCTGCTACAGCAACCAAACATTGAACATTTCATAACCACAAAAGGCCCGCCAGTGTTCATGTGACCTTGGCACCTGGACGCGGTTAAACTGGCCAGCGTGCGCAAGGAGTTTACCAACTTAGAGCAGCTGGGTATCGTTAGGCACTCCAACAGCCCGTGGGCATCCTCACTACACATAGTGCCTAAGGCCAATGGGTTGTGGCGACCGTGCAGCGATTTCCAGCACTTGAACAACGCCACGGAACATGATCAGTATCCCATCCCGCACATCCAGGATTTTTCCGTGCACCTGGCCGAGACGCGTGTCTTTTTAAAAGTGGCTCTGGTCTGCAGTTACCACCAGGTCCCGGTGCACGCGGAGGACGTTCCCAAAACAGCGGTAATAACTCCTTTTGGCCTTTTAGAGTTTTTACGCATGCCGTTCGGGTTAAAGGGCGCTGTGCAAACCTTCCAAAAGATGATGGATGCGGTGCTCCGTGACCCGCCTTTCGTTTTTGTCTACTTAGACGACATTCTGGGGGCTAGCGCATCCGAGGAGGAGCACCTCGCCCATATCAAACTAGTTTTCCAGAGGTTGGAAGCACATGGGCTTATTGTAAACCCGGCGAAGTAGCAGTTCGGTGTGCCAGTGATTGATTTCTTGGGTCACCGCATTTTGCTGGAGGGCACGATTCCGCTGCCTGATAAGGTGCGTGCTGTGTCGGATTTTCTGCGTCCGCAGACCGTGAAAGCCCTGCAGGAATTTTTGGGCTTGGTCAACTTTAACATCCATTTCCTCCCCCGAGCAGCCCAGCTGCTGCAGCCGTTGAATGCTGCGCTCAAGAAAAAGAAGCCCACGGAAAACATCGACTGGACCCCTGAGCGAGTCCAGGCTTTCGTAAACACTAAAACAGCGCCCGCTAATGTTGCTTTGCTAGCCCACCTTGCCCCATCAGCGCGGATAGCACTCACCACTGATGCATCTGACTTTGCCATAGGAACAGTGGTGGAGCAGTACATTTCCAGTGCGTGGTAACCGTTTGCATTTTTCAGCCGTACTTTGCGTGACAACGAACACAAATACAGTACGCTCAGCTCACTCAGGCTCGCTCAGGCACTCAGAGGACAGTTGTTTTGTGTTGACTGTTGGAAGTTGAATAAAGTTCAAGTGTCATCCAGCTCGCTGTCTCATCTGCTTTCATTTTCCACAAGTCTGTGTAATAGTTAAAAAGTCTGCAGCAGCATTAGAAGATGTATCATTTACATGTATATTAAAATCACCTAAAATTAAAACTCTTTCTAGTTTAATAATGGAAGATAAGAAGTCTGAGAACTGTGATAAAAACACACCAGCAGGGCTGGGTGGGCGGTAGATTAAAACACTATAAAAAGGAGTTGAGGCACTTATCTTCAATATCTGAAGTTCAAATGATGAGAAACGCTCAGAGTTCACAGACCGGCATTTGAAGCGGTTGTGGAAAATGACGGCCAGGCCACCTCTGTGTCCACTCAGGCAAGGGGTCACAATGAAGGCACAGTCTGTAGGGCAGATCTCCTTCAGGTGAGTGAATTCAACCTGTCGTTGCCATGTTTCAGTCAGAAATAGAAAATCCAGGTTTTATCTCTCAATCAGATCGTTCAGAAAAAACGATTTGTTTGAGATGGAGTGAGTGTTCAGCAGAGCCATTTTAATCCGTGACGGCAGCGCAGCGTCATGCCCAGCTGACTGAATTTTGACAGCTGTCCAACAGTGGTACCGTGGAGTAGAAATTCTCTGACAGCGAAGGCGACGGTAGAACAAGTCATATCGGAGCGGTGGCAAGGGGTTGCAGTCCTCCCCAGGTGTTTGCACGTGGATGGGACACAGACAACTCATATATTCTTCTCAGCTTAGGTGACCGGTGTGCCTCAGCCTCACCTGGACACCGGCTCGGGATCCACACTTCCGTGGCCTTCTACCCAGTGGAGGCAGCAGCAGTAGGCTTCCAAGTGACAGGTCAGCACAAACAAATGGTGGCGCAAAGAAGCATCGGCCCCACTTCGCACTGTGTTGTTCCATAGATGCCTTAATTTGCATCAGTACGATTGTACGATCATAACGTAGCTCAGAAGGTTTTGTTGACATGGCTTCAGATAGACATAGTAGGAATAAAACCGCCTACAGCGAAAGAAATTTACAGGTGAAGTGTTTAAAAACCAAGGTGTTAAGTCAATATTTTCCCCTAAACCTAGCCAAATAGTATTTTTGAGCCTAAACGAGTAAATAAAAGTGAATTAGTCTGTTGGCTCTGGCTACAACCTTTATCCAGTTTTCTAAGACTCTTAACAGAAGCTCAGATGTACATTAAGTGGAGGACAAAGGCATTTAGTGTCCCTCATAAGATAAGATAATGCTGAAAACTGTTTTGGCTACATTCTGGTACATTTGGTAAAAGTGCTCTTGAGATTTTTATGCCTTACTAACTTAAAACAAACAAAGAAATTGAGAATTGCTCATATACAGAGAGCAATGCACAAGTATCATTATTAATTCTTAAATTGTATAGCACGTGTCTTCTCTACACAGGAGGTTAGGTGCATAGGTTAATCCCTGTAGTCTTAACTTCAGAGGAACTGAGGCAGCTGGCATTTATGAATGCCCCTGCTCAGTCCATTACTCACATTACTGTGCAGTAAAGGGAAGCAGAAAGGGTAATTGGCAAGAAAAGCACTAGCAAGGGAGAAATGAGAGGGGATGGTCAAGAAGAAAGAAGCGATTCATCAGATGCTTTCAGACTTAATGCTGTGATAATGCACAGAGGTTCACTCAGATTACTAAATGTGTCTGACAAGGAACTGGATTGAAAGAGACAACTAATATGTCCAAGGTCATACAAAGATGTAAAGACAATTGGGAATTCACCACATCATTCTTCCATCGGAGACAAACACACATTAAGAAAAGACTTCCTAATACACATTGTCATTGGTAAGACTGATACTTCAACAACTGAATATAGTTGGACACACTTGTAATAGTAAAAAAAGATTTGATTCAAATAATTATTTTCTTAGACTATTTCACATTTACTTAAACATAAATTTGAAACAAAAATTAAGGAAAAGCAAGACATTTTTAACTAGAGGGCGCTCAGAGAACGCATACCTCTGCCAAGGCTCCCTCCCTCCCTTTGTCCTCCTGTCCATCCCTTTGTCCATCCATATCACCATCCATCTTCTCACTTCCGCCTCCCAAAGAGAGCAGACGCTTTTTTCTTCTCTCCAGCTCTGACTTTTCATCTCCTCCCTCCTCTAACTAACTGGATCCCAGCTTGCTATCGTCTGTCTGCGTGTCTCTACTGCTGATTATCGAACGAAATTATGGATTTAATAAGCTGGGCTTTGAACGCAATTGACACTATTTTTTCAACGAGGAAAAGTGCCCCGGGGGAGGTTGTTTGCCCTGCAGGAACGGCTGCTGCGGGCTATTTGAGGGACACAAGTAATTGGAAACTCTTGTGCCTGTCTGATCTTTCCATCGAAGATGTCGAAGATTTGTACGTCTTCGCAGTAATGGTCATCAGGATCGTTCTGATTGGATCTGGGATTGTCCTGGTGTACCGTAAATTGATGAAGATGGACATAGCCTATCAAAATGCTGGCCAGGCGAGGCTTAACCATCAAATTGAAAAAATGGAGAGGACTCTGACAGCGGCAAATGGAGAACTGTCTAGGAAAATGGATTACATCATGATCATGCTGAGAGCCGTCCATGAAGGATTCAACATCCAGCACTGAAGGATTAAAGTAATGAATCTTTAAGAGAATATAAAGTTTCTTTCTCTGGGATCAGTACTATTCGACTAATCTGACCCCCTCACACAAGTCCTCCAGATTATCTGCAGTTTTTTGTTTCCAAAACATTTGAGCTGCATTGACTCTACAGACAGTCAGCTGCATGGCTCAAGGACAAATGCCAGCAGCTAAGACAAAACATGTCCTGCCAAAGAGACTTTGTTGTTCTTAACTGATACAACACCTACACTCAACACTACACCCACACTGACTCAAAAACTGATGAAAAAGATCACTCACTCACTGCTCTCTTTGTGTCCTTGTGTACATTCTTGTCTGCTAACTGTGCATTGAGGGCTTTTTTTCTTGTAATCATAATATTGATCATATATGACCGGTATTCTGACAATCAATGGTTTTTTGCTCTTTCCTATTGTGTTATCCTTTTCCTCCCTATGCATCCTGTACCCATCTGATGACAGGCGCGTTTTTCAGATGCTGCCGCGTCACCAGAAATGCAGGTCGTTTTCTGTGTCAAGTCAAATCCCTCGTATGTTATCAGTTGTTTACTGTTAATGTACTTGGCAATAAATCTTTTCTGAGTTCTGAGTTCTGAGTTTCTGAGTTCTGATCTGCACTCACGGATCACCTCCAACATGTAATGAGTTCATCTTTGGGCCAAGGGCCACCTCTGGTGAAAATGTCAACCAAATCCATCAATGAGTTTTTGCGCAAGAGGAAGAGACACACAGGAGACGAAGGTGGGTTTTTATCTTTACTCCCCAACTGCCACCAAACAACTGACAATAACCACTCCCAGACTCCAACACCAGGAAACACTAACCACGCCCCCCAACCCTAAGACCCACTGGGTGAGAGGTACCTCTTCAGTCTGCCACACAGCCCCCCCCTCCCCGGAACACCCAGAGGGGACTCCTGTAGTCAAAATCAGTCTATCATTGGGGGCCTGATGAGCCTGCCATAACGGCTGTGCCGTCCTCCAACCGGAGCCACCAGAGAAACCAGTTGTGGGGGGCGTCCTCGTGGACAACGGGCAGGTGAAACACAGTCCATAGCAGGCTGGAAACCAGAAAACTCATCTAGTGCAGACTTAGCTGGGGTCTTAGAAGGGGGGCAACCAGAGGTACCTCTTCAGTCTGCCACCCAGCCCCCCCCCCCCCCCAGGAACACCCAGAGGGACTCCTGTAGTCAAAATCAGTCTGTCTTTGGGGGCCTGATGAGCCTGCCATAATGGCTGTGCCGTCCTCCAACTGGAGCCACCAGAGAAACCAGTCGTGGGGGGCGTCCTCGTGGACGACGGGCAGGTGAAACACAGTCCATAGCAGGCTGGAAACCAGAAAACTCATCTAGTGCAGACCTAGCCGGGGTCTTAGAAGGGGGGCAACCCTGACAGGGGACCTGGGCTGGAACCGTAAGCTCATTCGGCACAACGTGTGCCGGCTTCAGCCTATCTAACGTGACCTGCTCTTTACGCCCACCCATCTCTAGCACAAAACTCTTAAGGCTCGTCTCCAGAACCCAAAATGGACCATCGTAAGGGGGGTTGGAAAGGTGAGCGGTGTATGTCATGTCACACTAAAACGAAACGGGCCACACTGAGCTCAGTAGGCACAAACGATCGTGGAAAACAGTGGTGAACGGGGCTCAGAGCAAGTGTGCTGTCAGACAAAAAAAGGGTAGACGGTGGAGCCGGCCTGTGGGGCGGAACTTTTGGGCAAAAACCCTCCCGGAATGCGGAGCAGTTGACCGAAAACCAGTTCAACAGGTGAAGCATTGAGATCTTCCTTAGGAGCTGAACACAATCCAAGTATCACCCAAGGCAAACAGTCCACCCAATTACCATTGAAGAGTGCAGCACGCAACGCCGCTTTCAGCAACCGGTGAAAACGTTCACACAAGCCGTTAGCCTGAGGGTGGTATGCTATAGTACGGTGTACCTGAACTCCCAAGGACCTTGCAAGTGCCGACCAGAGCTCCGACATGAACTGGGGGCCCCTATCGGATGTAATATCTGATGGGGTGCCAAAATGCTCAACCCAGGAAGAAAGAAACATGTGTGCCACGTCCACGGCCGAAGTGGAGGACAGAGGGACTACCCCTGGCCACCTAGTGGTCAGATCCACTATGGTGAGCAGGTGCATGAAACCCTGCAAAGGGGGTAGAGGACCCACCAGGTCCACATACACGTTGTCAAAACGTTTAGCCGGTTCAACGTTTAAACGGTTCAAGGGGTGCTTTGGTGGGCTGGTGGACTTTAGTGCGTTGACACGCCACACATGCAGCTGCCCACTCCTTGATATCCCTGCGGAGGCCGGGCCAGACAAACTTGGCTTTAACCAGTTTTACTGACACCTGAACTCCAGGATGAGAGAGGGAGTGAATTGAGTTGAAAACTCGACGGCGCCAGGTCGCAGGGACAACAGGGTGGGGGCAGCCAGCGGAGACATCACAGAGGAGAGTAGGACCACCCTCCTGCATCACCACCTCCTCGAGTTTGAAGGCTGTACCTGTAGACCAAAGGACCAGAATGACCGGGTCGTTGGGCTGCTCAGCGGCCATGGCAGAAAAATCTATCCCGAGGTGCACCGGACACACCAGCACACATGACAGGCAATCAGCAACAGGGTTGGACTTGCCAGCCACATGCTGAACATCTGTTGTGAACTCAGAGATGGCCGCCAGATGGCGTTGTTGATGAGCAGACCATGACACGGTCACCTTGGACATAGCAAACGTCAGTGGTTTATGATCTATGTACATAAAAGAATGACCCTCCAATAAGAAACGGAAATGACGGGTAGCCTGGTACAGTGCCAGCAACTCCCGATGAAAAATGTTGTACTTACGCTTACCATCCAGTAGCTTGCAACTGAAAAACACAAGGGGCTTCCATGCCCCTGCCATGTGCTGCTCGACCACTGCTCCCACGGCTATGTCGGAGGTGTCTGTTGTCAAAGCTATGGGCGCCGTGGGCACAGCGTGAACGAGTAGTGCTGCGTTCGCAAGGGCAGGCTTAGCTCTGTCAAAAGCACGGACCCGTTCGGGAGTCCAGGTGACAGGGTCGTTGGCTTTTTTAAGCCTCAGAGCCTCAAAGCGGCTGCAGGAGGTGGGCAGCGCATGGAAGGAAGCAATTGTAAAAATTTACCATGCCCCCAAATTCCTGCAGTGCCTTAACGGAGTCCAGACGGCGAAATTCCGCCACCGCTTGAACCTTTGAAGGCAACGGAATCACGCCTCATGATGAAATGCAGTGGCCTAGGAAATCAATCACCGGAAGCCCAAACTGACATTTAGCAGGGTTGATGATCAGGCTGTGTTCTTCAAGGTGCCCAAAAACTTGTTTTTAGTGTGACAGATGCTCTTCGGCTGATGGACTGGCCACTAATAAGTTGTCGAGGTAGACAAATATGAATGGGGGGTCACGTAACACCGAGCCCATCAACCTCTGAAATGCTTGGGCCATGCCTTTAAGGCCAAACGGCATGTGCAGGAACTCAAAAAGCCTGAGCGGGGTAATTAAGTCTTGGGGATGTCCTCTGCATGCACGGGGAACCTGGTGATAACCACGCACCAGATCCACTGTTGAAAAAATAGCAGAGCCCGCCAAACGCACAGAAAAATCTTGGATGTGTGGAATAGGATAACGGTCATTAGTGGTGATGTTGTTAAGCCAACGAAAATCACCACATGGCCGCCACGACACATCCGCCTTAGGTACCATGTGAAGCGGCGAGGCCCATGGGCTGTTAGAACGCCTCACCATACCCAAACGTTCCATAGTGGCGAACTCCTCTTTCACTATGGCCAACTTAACCATGCTGAAGCGTCGCACGTGGGCAAAAACCGGCGGTCCCGCGGTGGGGATGAAATGTTCCACCCCATGCTTAGTAGCCATGATGGAAAAAGCAGGCATTGTAAGCGATGGAAAATTTGTCAGTAAATGCAGAAAAACATTATCCAACGCTAAAAAGTTAGTGTGTGACAACAGCCCAGCTCCCCCAGCCTCACAAAGAAAAGTGGCAAAAGACACAGCATCAATCAAACTGTGGTTAGCAACATCAACAAGCAAACCATTTGCACACAGAAAATCCGTGCCAACAATAGGTACTGTAATGGAAGCAATTATAAAGTCCCACTCAACACTGTGCCCCTGGAAACAAAAAGTCACAGACCTGGTGCCAAATGTCTCAACGGGAAAACCTTTAGCTGCACTCAAATGCAGGCCGTTGCTGCCGCTGGTCTGTAAGCATTGTAAGATTTATTGAAATAACAAATAAATAGTATTAGGTAACTTAGCTACAGAAATTCTGGTGTACCAGCAAAAGTAAAATTTAACCAAGTTGACATTGATTTTTCCTAAAAATTCCTGGATCCAGGTGGTGATCCGGATCACTCCAAAAATGTAGTCATCTGTTCTCCATGCCATTACACACCTTTCATGAAAATTTACTCAAAATACATTCATAAATTTTGGAGTAATGTTGCTCAGAGACAGACAGACAAAGCAATGCCGGTGTCATGGTATAAAGTGATCAGCTGCCAAAAATTCATCACCAGGTGCCATATTGTAGTTATGGGGTTATATTAGCCATAAAATATATATTTCAACAGGTAAACAGTACTGAGTTAGGTATAATAATATTTAACACTTATGATGCATTTTGAATCGGAAACAAACTTGATGTAGGACTAAAAGCAATTAAAATAATGCAGTCAGGCAACGCGGTGGCGGAGTGGTTAGCACTGCAGCAGCACAGCAACGCATTGTTGGCCGGGGGATCTCGGGTTCGATCCCAGCCCCTGACCAACAGTGATCTGTGTGGAGTTTGCATGTTCTCCCCGTGTCTGCGTGGGTTTACTCCGGGATTTCTCTGGTTTCCTCCCACATGCCAAAAAACACGCAAGTAAAGTTAACTGGCATCAACTGGGGATTCTAAATTGTCCTTAGGGATGGATGTGACCATGAATGGTTGTCTGTCTCTCTGTGTTGGCCCTGCAATGGACTGGCGATCTGTCCAGGGTGTACCCTGCCTCTCGTCCAAAGATGCAGGGATAGGCTCCAGCCCCACCCCCTCACCCCCACGACCCGAAAAGGATTAAGCGGAAGAAGATGGATGGATGGATGAAAAATAATGTAGTCACAAGGTTACATGGAAAATACATAGATTTACTGGATATATACATGTAGATACTGTATAAATACACATTCTATGCATCAACAATGGGCAATTACAGTGTACTTTTTGGCACAACACCGACAAAAACATTACCTCCTCCTCTTGGCAGAGGTAATAAAAATTAAACATTGTCCAGTGCTGTGTGTTTACATACCATGTGGGGAACATGCCTCGCAAGACATCCTTAGCTTGTCTGCCAGTACTCTGTCCCTCATGCCATTACACACCTTTCCTGAAAATGTAATCAAAATCCGTTCATAAACCACACAGATTGCTTGCTTTTTCTTGGCGTCTTCGGATGAAATAACGTCAACCATCACATACCGTGTATGGGTGCGGAGGTGAATGTAACTCCATGGACATGTTTTAAAGGGGTGGACACGTCTTAAAGGGGAAGCTCAAAATTATTATTACCCCTCCCCCCCAATTCCTGCATGCACATCATGATACGGATCATCACCAAAATCTAATCATCTGTTCCCTGTGCCATTACACACCTTTCCTGAAAGTTTCATCAGAAGCTATTCAGCACTTTTTAAGTAATGTTGCTAACAGACAAACCAACCTACCAACCAACATCAGTAAAAACATTACCTCCTCGGTGGCCGTAATAACTAGTGATTTACTTTAAAAGAGGAGGAAAGATACTTACATTTCCTGATGTTTCTAATTAATACAAAAACTATTAACGTGCAGATGCTATAGGATGTTAGTCTGAGTTCTGTTTATGTGTTGTTGGACTTGATATCATGATTTGCTGTTTTTTTTAGATCCAGGTTTATGTTGAAGGTATTTCCTCTATTATTCTCACCTAGTTTTGTTTCCCTTGATCCTAGTTTATTTTGAAAGTATCTCCTGTTGTGTTCTTGGTTTGTCTAATGTTATGTGGTTTCCTGTTTTAGTTTGAAAATAATTTCCTGTTGTCCCTTATGATTTACAGTTTACTTTAGTTTTAGTTTTAGGTGTTTTCCTGAGTTTCTTTATTTCTGGTTTCCTGGTTTTCCCTGTACCTCATCTGTTATGCCCTAGTTCTGTTTATTTCTTAGGTCCTGTTTTCTAGTGTTTGTTCTTCCTTCATGTCTGTGTTTTCTTCCATTTGTTTTTATCTGTGCAGTCTCTTTTTATAGATTTTTTTTTTTTCAGATTTTAGAATCCTTTATTAGTCCCACAATGGGGAAATTACAGGGCATCCACATGAGTGGATGAGGCAGCCACTGGTGCGGCGCCCGGCCCTTTCACCATTCACACACACATTCACACCTGGGGCCATTTTAGAGTCTCTAATTAACCTAACCTGTAACTCTTGTCTCCCTAATTAGTGTGATTCCCTTCACCTGTGTGTCCTCACCTGTTTTTGATTTCCCTGATCACCTCCCAGTAAAACTCAGTCTTGTCTCTCCCCTCATTGTGATGCCATTGTTTGATGTCAATGGATCTGTTCTTCCTGTGTGCCTATGTTCCCCCGCTCCTCACTTCCCCATGGTTTGTCCTGTAGTTATCCATTCTCCTTAGTTTAGTCTTCCTTGAGTTTAAGTTCAGTTTAGCATTGTGTTTTCCAGCCACAGAGCCTTGCCGTTATCCTTTAGATATCAAAGTATTTCAGTTATTGTCCAGTTTTCGAAATTTGTTTATTTTAAAAAATCCTCACTCATTCTGATTTCTGCCTGCATTTGGGTCCTCTTTGCCTACTCCGTGCTATGATCCATAACAGTGAATAACACTAAAAAGGACACTGATTTCATATTGCTTCTGTAGCAGATACCTTTTTCTAAAATAATTAAAATTAAATGCGTCCTTTGCATGCAAAGAACTTTTCAGGAATTAAAGACAAGATAGGCATTATTATTTAAAGATGCACTGCAGTGGATATGAACTCCCTTAAAAACAAATCTACATTGTCTTTTTTTCCACAAAGAAAAAAAAAACACGTTTAGGGTCTTACAGTTGCTTGTGAAAATCTTTTCCCCTTTCCTACTCCTCCAAATGTCAGGATCCATGAATATTTTGATTAGGATCACCCACATCCCACCCACGAGAATTCTGACGCATTGCCTGTCATTGAGGACCAAAGCACACAGAAGTCTGCAAGCTGGCAAATTTGACCAGAAAATGATGATACTGAAGATTTAGGGCCCTATTATGATGGTCAACAGCAGATTTTTGCACCGCCCTTTACACCTTGCACCAGTGCTTTTGTTAGTTTCTATCAGTGCATTTTCAGTTTTTTACACTTTGTGTCACACCATCTACTTATCAGAAGTCAGTGCGCTGGGAGGAGTGGGCTCATTTCAAAGTGGTGTGGTAGTGCGCAATCTCATGTGCATTAGTCTTTTGGTGCATTTTATGACAATGCTCCTCAGCCAAGCAGCATTGAGCATTGCAGCAACATGCTGTTGTCAGGTCAGGCACTGGCTTGTTTGCTACCGGATAACCATGAAAACCGGTACTACCTGTCTCATGGGTTGGGTCGTCGGTGACTCAACCGGCATCCCCGCCCTTCCGAGGGCATGGAGGGTGAAACTGGGCATCCTGGCAGAACTAAAAACAATATCTGCCACAGGTCTGTGGTGGACCACTCCCAGTTACACAGGGTGAGACTGGACATCCTGGCAGATAAATACATCTGTCGCAAGGTGTGTGGTGAACTGTCCCAGTCGGTGGATCGTGACATGCACTACACAAAGAGCAGAGATAAACAAACCTATCATCCGATCATTCACTGCAACAGATACTGGAGTCAGTTTGTCTTGGCCTGTCCTTGCCACTGATAATACCTTTATCTGCCAAGAATGTGCTGCTAGTCCAGCAAAAGCTAGCAGTACTCAAATACTTTGCAAGCAGTTTCATGAAATGGTCAGTCAGAAAGCAACTCATACCGGCTCGGACGTCGCCTGGGCTAACAAGGTCTGCACTGATCTGTTCACACTCCGACAGGCAGCGAAAAGTAAGCTAAGAGCAGGAAGACGAAAGAAGAGGAAAACAGAAGCATTGTGTGTACCAGAATGGAATGTATGCACTCTGTTGGACAGAACAACATCACAGCGCCCAGAAAGACAGACCGTGCTTGTGGCCCTGGAAATGAACAGGTACAATGTAGACATAGCTACACTTAGTGAAACAAGATTGCCTGGACATGGCAGCTTGGAAGACCATGGGTACATCTTCTTTTGGAGTGGGAAATCAACTCAAGAAAGGAGAGAAGCAGGAGTGGGCTTTGCAGTTAGAAAGGAGATAGCAGCAATGCTTGATGAGGAACCAGTGCCAATCAACGACAGGATAATGACTATGAGACTCCCACTACAGTGGAAGATGTATGCCACACTCATCAGTGTATATGCCCCAACAATGACCAACACAGAGGAGGCAAAGGAAGAGCTCTACAGTGATTTATGTAAGACTATCAAGTGTGTACCAACTGATGACAGGCTGATACTCGTTGGAGATTTTAATGCCAGAGTTGGTTCGGACACTGAGAAATGGAAAGGAGTGTTAGCCAGTCATGGAGTAGGCAAGTGCAATGCTAATGGAGAACTTCTACTTGCACTATGTTCAGAGTACAACCTTGTGATAACCAACACTCTATTTAAGCACAAGGACACACACAAGAAGACATGGATGCACCCAAGATCCAAGCACTGGCACTTGTTAGACTACATCATAGTCAGGCAGAGAGACATAAGGGATGTATTGGACACCAGAGCAATGAGAGGTGCGGACTGTGGTACTGATCATGTTATGCTGAGATCTAGATTAAGGATTTGCAGACTAAACAGCACTGCAGGATGGGTGCGAAGCCACCACAGAAGCTAAACACTAGTGCACTGAAAGGCCAAAAGAAGCAGGAAGAACTTACACAGGAAAAGGATGAAAACTTGAAAGACTGGGACAGCAACAACTTAGTGAATGACATAGAAGAGAAATGGGCAACACTGAAGGATACGGTGTATCAGACTGTGAGTGATGTATTAGGCCACCTTGAGAGGAAACATCAAGATTGGTTTGACGAGCATGATGAACATCTGAAGAAACTACTAGAAGCGAGGACTACAGCTAAGCAGGAAAACCTACAGTGTAACACAAGGTCAAAGAAGAAGAAATACTCAAAGGGTCAGAGTGAGCTACAGAAGTACACCAGAGAGATGAAGTCCAACTGGTGGGATGAAAAAGTGAAGGAACTTCAAACTGCAGCAGACAGGAAGGATATGAAAACATTCTTCACAGGTTTGAGAGAAATCTATGGCCCTAAACCAAGAGGATTGATCCAACTAAAGGCTATGGATGGTGAAACGGTTTTGCAGGAGAAAGACAAGATCCTGGACAGATTTGCAGACCACTTTGACCAACGACTAAACAACCCTGGAGATCTCACTAAAGAGGCTAAAGAAGCTCTAGTGCAGTGACCAGCTGTATCAAGTCTGGATGAACCACCAAATCTTGATGAACTAATGGCAGCTATCAGGACAACACAGGATGGTAAAGCTCCAGGAAGGGATGGAATTCCAGCAGAAGTGTAGAAATTTGGTGGTGTTCAGCTGATCAACTGCCTGCACAAGCTCATCCAAGAGATATGGGATGTCCAGAAAGTACCTGAAGACTGGAAGGATGCAAGCATTGTGCCTTTGTTCAAGAAAGGTGACAGGAAAGATTGTGGTATTGTGGTTGTTGAGGTATATCACTGCTAGCCACTGCTGGTAAGATTCTGTCACATGTGCTAGTGAACAGACTCAATGAACACATCTCACAGAATATACTATCGGAAACCCAGTGCGGCTTTAGAAGTGGAAGAAGCACAATGGACATGATTTTCTGCTTGAAACGGGTTCAAGAAAAGTGTATTGAACAGAACATGCCGCTTTATGTAGTCTTCATAGACTTCAGTAAAGCCTTTGATACTGTTTCGCAACAAGGACTTTGGCAGGTACTCAAGAAATATGGCTGTACAGAGAAGTTTGTCAGCCTGATTGAGGCACGCCATGCAGGTATGCAAGCAAACGTGGCAATAAGTGGTTCAGTATCTAAAGACTTTTCAGTAAGCAACGGGGTGAAACAAGGGTGAGTGCTGGCGCCTACACTCTTCTTGCTATATCTGGCAGCCATGCTTGAGGTGGCCTTCAAAGACACTTCAGAAGGAGTATACATTCAAACAAGGAAAGAAGCAGACTTGTTCAATGTGGCACAGTTTAAAGCCAAGAGTAAGACATCGATAAAGGTAATAAGAGAAATGCTGTTTGCCAGCGACAGTGCTCTAGTTGCACACAGTGTGGAAGATATGCAATCTTTAGTGGAGAAATTTGCAAGAGCAGCTAGCCAATTCAGCCTCAAAATCAACATCAAGAAGACAGAGGGCCTTTATAAGAGCAAGCACTGTGTTTGGAAACTTGAGGGAGAGACTGTGGAACAATCGACATGTGTCTATCCGTGTGAAATGCAAAGTTTACAGAGCGACAGTACTGGCTACTCTATTGTACGGTGCTGAAACTTGGACTATCTACAGAGTGCAGGTGAAGAAACTCCATGTGTACATAATGAGACACCTTCGAGCCATAATGAATATCTCATGGAAAGACAAGATAACCAACATAGAAGTTTTGAAATGAGTTGGTCTACCATCAATGGAGGACATACTAATACAGACGAACCTGAGATGGCTCGGACATGTTGAGAGGATGGACCACCAGCGTCTCCGTCGGCAGTTACTCTACTCACAGTTATGTGAGGGCAAACACAATCAGGGTAGACCAAGGCTCAGATTTAAAGACACTGTAAAAAGAAACTTGAAGAAGGTGAATATAGACAGGAGTTCCTGGCAGCAGAAGGCTAAGGACAGAACTGCATGGAGGAATCTGATCAGACCTAAATGAAACAGTCATTGTCGCCCACGACAGACTGCTATGATGCGATGATGATGACAATGCACTTTGATCAGGAAAAAGGAGGTCTGTCATCAGAAGCACATTGTTAAAGCATATTTCACAGGGGGTGGCTGTGGCACAGGTGTAGTGTGGCTGACTCCTGATCGGAGGGTCAGGGGTTCGATTCCTGCTCTGTCTGCAGTCTTCATAACAAAGTGACCTCGAGCAAGACACTGAACCCCCAGTTGTTCCTGGTGGGTCAGGCCAGTGCGGGTGCATGGCAGCCCTGCTACCCATCAGTGTGTGAATGGGTGGATAGCAGGATCTGTAAAGCACTTTGGTCATCTAGAGATGAGAAAAAGTGCTATATAAGTGAATGCCATTTCAGTGACATGTTTTGAAATTGCACAGTTCCTACTGACAAGAGGACACGAGGAAACACAGCATGCACTAGAATCTTCAGTTATTTTCATAGACAGTCCTAGCAATTATAATCTAATCACCCATTTTAATTAGAATATGATCACACACTTAATAGTTTTTATTCCATTCACATTTTAATTTTAATTGTGGACTTACCGTTGGAGAATAACCTATAGATTAATCATTAATGTATTCAGTTTTTAGAGGAATGAATGGATGAACAGGGAGTGTGTGTGTGTATTTTGGTGTGGATGCAATACACTGAGGCATGGTGGGATACTGTCAGTCTGAAGATTAAACTATAACCCTCTCTTTTGTGACAAAGTATTCTGTCCACTAATCTATTGTGTCTGTCATCATATTACATCCTCACATCTTATGTCCATTCGTGTGCTTCATGATTAATGAAAAACACATACTCAGCAATTGTTTTCTGTTAAATGAGGACAGTTAAATATGAACTATTTGAAGACACAGCAGACATAAGGCCCTTTTCCACTAGTACCCACTCAGTCCTACTCTACTCTACTCGGCTCAGTTTCTGGCCTTTTCCATTAGTACCTGGTACCCTGGTACCAGGTACTTTTTTAGTACTGACTCAAGGCCAGGGTACAGCCGCGTTAAGTCAGGCCGAAAATGTGACGTCAACAGACTGCAGGCCACTGATTGGTCAGGGTGTAACGTCATGAAACGTCATGAGCTGCACGGTGGCGCAGTGGTTTAGCACTGTGGCAGCACAGTTTTACCCTCGGCCGGGGGACCGCGGGGATCATGAGATCGTGGGTTCGATCCCAGCCCCCGACCAACAGTGAGCTGTGTGGAGTTTGCATGTTCTCCCCGTGTTGCGTGGGTTTACTCCGGGATTTCTCCGGTTTCCTCCCGCATACCAAAAACATTTAGGTTTAGGGCGCTCGCGCACGCAGCGACCAGCAGCCGGTGGCTTGTCACCAGACTGCAAACCAAATCTACCTACGGGTACAAATAAGTAACAAAAAAAAAAAAAGCGGCCGTCTTCTGAAGAATCTCCAAACCGCCATTTGCAAAAGTTCACGGGAGTAAACTCAGTCACCGAGTAAACACGATATTAATAGAGATGGCGTTTCAGGTTTGGCGGAAATCTACACCATGGCCCAACAAAGAGGTGCGGAGTTTTCTGTGCTTGGTGGCAGATATCAGTATCCAGAGCGACATGGAGTGACCCGCAATGAAACAGATGGCAGCCCAGCATACGACTACGGACAAGCTGAAGATGAAAGTGAGAGAACCATCAATGATGAGTGATTTGTGACATTGTGCATCTTTTCGCTTATTTATCCTGTTGGTGGTAAGCTCACTTTTTTTGAGCAATACAAAGCCGTCCTGTGCTGGCTAATGAGTGTTAGCTAGTAACTAGCTAGCTAGTAGCGAACTCTGTTGATTCGCGCTTGCTTTGTCGAAGTATTCACTTGTGAGAGCAAAACGATGAAATATGCTAATCCTGATTAAAGTCCTGGTTTGTGTACGTGTTGCACTTTGGTGCTGTGCATTAAGTTGTGTGCAATTTCTTTCTAGAATGTGTTTCCACATGCCAGGGGTTAGCCGCCCTCAGCATGTTGTGTTTATATTTTGGATACAGGTCAAGAGGACCCCAGGATCCAAAATCTCAACATATTCAAGTGCATTTTCAAACCAGTGATTTATAAAGTGATTTATAAAGTGATTCATATAATTTTCTAAAGCCTCATAATAGACCCACACACCTATTCTGTGGATTTTCAAAAAAAAAAAGTGTTGGAACAGTGTTGTGCTGTTTCTGTTCCACCATAAATCCCTGGATTGAAAATGTACTTGTACATGTACAGAGTGGATCCTGGGGTGCTCACTGGTCAGGGAAACAAAGCATTTTTATCACATCCCACCACTGACTTTCACAAGTGTATTTCCCTAATACAGGTACATCTCCAAAAATTAGAATATCATGAAAAAGTTCAATATTTTTTGTCACTCATTTCAGAAAGTGAAACCCATATATTATATAGATTCATTACACAGACAGTGATATATTTCAAGCATTTATTTATTTTAATTTTGATGATTATGGCTTATAGCCCATGAAAACCCCAAATTCAGTTTCTCAAAAAATTAGAATATTACATTAAATTAATTTTAAAAAATAGTTTTTAAATAGAAATGTTGGCCGTTGAAATGTTGGTTAACATGGGCTGTAGCCATAATCATCAAAATTAAAATAAATAAACACTTGCAATATATCACTGTCTGTGTAATGAATCTATATATAGGTTTCATTTTCTGAAATGAGTGACAAAAAATATTGAACTTTTTCATGATATTCTAATTTTTTGAGATGTACTTGTACTGTATATGTGTTGAACTTGCTTTAAAGTAGAACTGAACTGAACGGCATTGAACGGCACTGGGTGATAGTACATACAATTATAAAGATAATTTATCATTGGCACCCCCTCCACAAATCCTGGAATCTTGGAGAAAATCGCGATTTTGAATTTCCCGCCCTGAAAAATCAGACGAATCCGCCGATTAACCGGAAGTGCAGCCGGAGTTCCGCGTGATGTCACGAGTGTGACCCAGTCCTCATGTTTATCATTGCGAGCACGTCGACACTGGTTGTTTTTGGTGCATTTTGTCGTGATAGTAGACTATTGTCTATGTTTATTGCACTGTCCCTGTCAAATAAACTAATCTACTACTACTACAAAACACTTCCAACACCTGGGAAGATCTGTTCAGTGGCCAAGGAAAGCTGTCATGGCGACGAAAGAAAAGAAAGGGGGAGGAAAAGCGACCGGGAAGTGATGCGTTTCTAGATATACAGTGATCCCTCACTTATCGCGTTTAATGGGGACCAGAACCGACCACGAAAAGTGAAAACCCGCGAAGTAGCGTCACCCCCCCCCAAGGGCGTCACAAGCACTATTTTGCACAAAAAGGCACAAGAGAACAGCGAAAAGTGCCACTAAGCAACACGAGCGATAAAGAACAATGAATGCGGTCTTCCTTCGCTGGGTAAAACGTCTCGGCCAATCAGCTTGCAAGGTAAAACGTCTCGGCCAATCAGCTTGTGAGATTCCCGAGCGGTGAAGAGGTGGGCGGAGAGGAGTGGAGCGGTGGTCAGAGAGGTGGATTTTGAGTTGTGCGGGCTCTCTGTGTTGATACCTGATGTTCTAATGTAGTCTCCCTGCCTTCTACATTAGAACATCAGGTATCAACACAGAGATATATACCTAACTCAGTACTGTTTACCCTTTGAATATATATTTTGTGGCTAATATAACCCCATAACTACAACCTGGTGATCAAGTTGTGTCAGCTGAACAGTTTTTGCCATGACACCACCACAGACTCAGTGCTGCTGGAGCAGCTGCATGACATGATGTCTCAACAGTCTCTCCATGATTTTCACACAGATCAGAGCAATTTGTTGAACAGGAAGCTAAACGTTTCTATAGACATTCTTAAGCTCTATAACCACTGATCGTTTGTGAAGCTGGGGTGACATCAGTGAGAGGCTATCTTGAACCCCCAGACCGACGGTTTGAAGCGGTAATTTTCCCACAACAGAGCCATCTGAAACACACACACACAGCATACATATTTTAGTACCTAGTAGCGATAACTTGCAGACATTACAACGTAGTACGGCAGACTTAAAGCAAACTAGCATTAGCAATCATTACCGTCATATGTGGTCTAGTTCGTATCCTCACGTCTTCCGCTCTATGGCTTCCTAGACACTCCAGTACTTTTCCAGAGTGTTTTGTCTCACTGCCTGTCCCCTTCTCTAGTGGTCCTTTTTGGCCTTTACTGTGACAAAAAGCCAGAGACTGAGGAGTCGCCTTGTTCAGCCGCCATGTTATGTTTTGCTTGGGTTGTGTGTTTTATGTCACGGGAGTGTGGCGCTGCCTTGCTGTAAAAAAATCCCACCCACCCCAGGCGTACCCAGCTGTAACGGAAACAGAACCAAACCGAGCAGAGTAGAGTAGAGTAGAGTAGAGTGGAGTAAGGCCGACTGGGTACTAGTGGAAAAGGGGCAATAGTTTTTTACTGTACAGAGAAATAACGGTGCCTGGGTTTACAATAAAATGGATCATTCTTTTTTTTTAAAAAAAATTTAGCTATTGGAAAAACATTCATCATTACCTAATGACAGTTTTTTAAAACAATTTTCTAACCTCATTCACTGTCATTCTTTTAACAGAATGATTCAAAATAAAAGTGAAAGTGTACAGCCTCTTTGCACTTTGTGCCTGGCACATATTTCATCTTCTGTAAGTCCAAGTCCATTTCTGCTGTAGCAGCGAAATGGACTTGGAAAAGCCCATAAATGCTTCACATGCCTCAGACAATTGATTATGGACTGCACCACTATAATACATCCCCTAATGTATAGGAAATTACAATACAGTGCTGCTGTGACTGTGGACTGTCCAAACCTCCACTCAGCACTTCCAGAGTACACAAACACCACAGCAAATGCAGGCTGCCTCCTCTGTCAGGATATGAGCTACATACACCCACCCAAAAGCAGAATGCGAGTCCCCAGTAGTGTTCATGCACCAATAGTAATCAAAACTTTAAAGGTAACACCACCATGACTGTTTAGAGTAGTGACCAGATTGATCACATGCAATCACATGTACCAGGGCAGCATGCAACAGAGCGGAGAGCCAGCCAGAACTGCCAGAGCCAGAGCTCCTCTCAGCAATTACCAAACACTCCACATTAATTCCATGCACAATCACCTCTGCATGATCTCACATTCAAAAAACATTTACTTTGCTGTGCTGGATCAGGCAAAACTGTCAGAAATCATCTCTGATTACATCTTGTTTCTCCTCCTGTCTTTAAAGTGCAGAAGCATCTCTCCTAAAAAGTCTGAACAAATAAATCAACAAATTAAATAAACCAGCAAATAAAATAAATCAAATTGAAAGGAGCCAGTTGAGGTGGTATGGGCATCTGATCAGGATGCCTCCTGGATGCCTCCCACTTGAGGTGTTTCGGGCATGTCCCACTGGGAGGAGACCCCTGGGCAGACCCAGGACTCGGTGGAGAGACTATGTCTCCCAACTGGTCTGGGAACGCCTTGGTATCCTCTCTGAAGAGCTGGAGCAGGTGACTGGGGAGAGGGAAGTCTGGGCTTCTCTGCTTGAACTACTGCCTCCGCAACCCGGACCTCCGGAAAAGCAGTAGAAGATGGATGGATGGATGGAAATAAATCAACATGTGTAACATCTAAATATATCCAGACTTATCTGTATATTTGTGGGCCATTTTCTCTCTAGCACGTTACTTAGCAGATACAAGGCTTTGACATTTACTTTACATAAAACCATGCTGTTTGTAGGCTACTGCATTAAGCCCATTAAAGGCTAATGGTGGTTAGCGCTACATTACACAACGACAATAAATCCTGTGAAAAAATACAGTCTTACTGGTTGAACGACATGCCCACTTGTATGCACAGTGGCCCAGGATAATGATTGAATGAATGAATGAATTTATTTTTCGGATAATACAGTACAGGTTAAAAGAAACTGTATAATATAACAACAAGGTCAAATTAGACAAAGACTCCTTCTACTAAACAATTCCACGTGAGTTATCCGAAATGGGATTGAAACTGCATTGGTCCTTAAAAGCAGTTTAATGGTAAAACCCATCACGAGTTAATGTGGGTCAAGTTTTCAAGGCAGCTGTTGAAAAATGCTAACTGGCACTGGAGGCTCAGTTGACTCTTTAGGTCTGCCTTCTTCCTCCAAGGCTATAGCCAGTGCCTAATCCTGATTGGTTCAACTGTTATAGTGCCATCCCAAAAAAAACAACAACAACAAAAAATACTGTCTGTCTTAAACTTGCCTTTTTGAAGGGGGGGGAGCTTAACTGAACTTTAACAGCACAAACACACAGACATGACCTATAAGTATGAGTTTGCTCTTGATATGTTTTGTAAGTCATGAAAAACATGTTACAGACATGTTAACAAGAAATAAAAAATATTTCTCACCAGTGTGTCCCTTTAAATAAACTTTTTGAAGGCTATAATATTTTCCACACCTATTTTCCATGGGCACAGTGGAAAAAATACCATTCAGACTGAAAGTTAATGAAATTTGTTTTTATCTTTTTTATGTTCTCCAACACCTGACCAGTTCTTTCTCCTACATCAAACTGATGTTTCAATATAAAATCTGATGCTGTAGCAGGACCAGTCCAAGCATGCCACCATTTAGAAGAAAGAAGAAAATAATATTTCACTTATGAATTATTATTATCCATGATTGCTACACCTCCAGTGGTAGGTGTTAGTTAACAATGAAAACAAAAGCAATGCAACAGTGCTTTAAACACTACAAATGGTGTATCAGGAAAAGTTGACTGTCATCCCATTAAATACCCAAGTCTATCACTTTTTAGTGATTTATTTTATGATGATGACGTACATCATTCAAACATACACCAATTTTATGTCTGTTATCCTCATGGCTTCATTCAGCCATTCATGTGGCAGGGAGTGTGAGATTTACAATACCTACAATAAGAATTTGGCAATTTGGCAGATGATATTAGACATTAGACCTATGTGAAGATATTTTAGACTTAAACAAAAAGATAAAAGAAATTGCAATAGTTATTTGGAGTTCCTCTGGTCGTGTTCATGTAGCCTGACATCCTATGTCAGCATGCAACAGTCCCGACTCTATATCTGTAAGGGGCTCAAGAAGAACAGTACCTGATAAGAAAAAAAATGGAGGTGCAACCCATCCTGGCAAACAACCCGCAGAATGATCAGTGGTACTTATGTTTTAAAATTGAGCTAAAAATAGACAGAGAATGATGGCGTGTCGGGTAGCTGATGGACATCCAGTTGAAGGGAAAAATGACAGTGTGTCATAGTGATGGACACAGAAGAACAAACAGAAGACAATTTAATTATGCCTGCTGTTCCGGTGAACTTACCAACCTCTGCAGCCATCACTGTGATATTATGCCACGCTGTGTCCTCTCTATCCAGAGCCCGGGTAGTCCTGATGATGCCGCTGTTGACCCCAATGCTGAAATACAAAGGCCTTTCTTCTTCATTTTCGATGAAGTACCTATGATGCAGAATGACATTAACTTTAAAAAAGGATTCTCAGTCAGGCAAAACATTAACACAGCTTAGAGTCTAATATAGTACAAGAGACAGCACCACAGGATTTACTACAGATAATAGTCACAACCATAATATAGATGCTGTTATGAATCACGTCTTTTTGAAGTGGGAGGATTAGGCATGGATATTTGAGGCTTATCCAGCAGACAGAATTTTTTTTGGGTTTTAGATTCAATTTTATATTTCAGGGAAGTAATATGATT
This sequence comes from Pholidichthys leucotaenia, assembly GCA_020510985.1. Taxonomy (NCBI): domain Eukaryota; kingdom Metazoa; phylum Chordata; class Actinopteri; order Cichliformes; family Pholidichthyidae; genus Pholidichthys; species Pholidichthys leucotaenia. Next base: position 139,923,250 of record CM035846.1, on the reverse strand, counting down.
AAAGTTAAACTTTAAATGAAACAACAAACTGGGAAAATATGTAGAGTCTTACCTATCCCAAGGTCAAAGCTGAGGTCAGAGTTGATGTTAGTGTTAAATTCTGGGCATAACAATGCTGCCACACAGCACCTTGCAGTCTAATTGGTACCTCACATTGCACCATGTACTTGATAGTCTTGCATTGTACAGTGAGTATGATTCATGTATCTATACGGGTCATCATCTATTCATCTATGATGCATACAAGTTATCTAGGCAGTTTTACTTTCCATGGGTAATTCCTTTTTCTTTATAATGTGTGTGTTCCTGTCATTTTGGTCGTCTACTGTCATGCTGCTGTTACACTGTAATTTCCCAGTTTGGGATCAATAAAGTAAATCTATTTATCTATCTAGAGTTATTTGGCACAAAAGTTTCACAGTTGGAGGGCTTTGGATTCAGCTCCCTTGGCCAGAAGTGATCTCTGCATGCATATTACTTGTTCTCCCTGTGCCTGTGAGGGCTTACTTTTGGTTCTCGAGCTTCCTCAAACAGTCTAATGGTATACTGCACATGTTAGGTTAACTGGTGATTCTAAATTCATCATAGATGTCATTGTCTTAAGGTATGTTCAGACTAAACTTCTTCTTCTACTATCTATTTCCACGTTCTGGTGGGGTCACTGTGGCTGACACCGATATATCTGCCATATCCATATAGGATATAGGTTGGAGTTGAGTTTTATGCTGGATGCCCTTCCTGATGCAACCCTGCCCATTTCATCCGGGCTTGGGACTGGTACAATGAGTACACTGGCTTGTGGACCTGCTGTGGCTGGGTAACCAACATTTCCCTTGTCCATGCCATTTTTGCTGTGCACCAAACTGGACAGCAGGAAGTTGCATTTTTATATGGTCTTTGGCATGACCTGGCTGGGAATTGAACTCCAACCTCCTGGTTGTGGGGCAGATGCTTTACCTCTAGGCCACCACTCCGGTATGTTCTTTGAAAGGTGCGATTACGTGTAAAGCCAATTTAAAGATGCAAATAAACACAAATTTGCATCCATGTGAGTTGCAGAGGGGTGGGGTTATTTTCATAACTCCTGCAGCTGCTTTCTCCCTGCTGTGGAAATTCCCAAAACACCATCATGTTTAGGATTAAAGTGTTATCCGGCGGGGCTCACGGCTGGGAAAATGTCACTGCCTCCTTCAGAAACTGCACCTGGATGATGGTCATTTACACTGCTAGCTTGCTAGCTCTTGTTAGCACATTGGCAGCAGGAGTGTGTAGATCGATAAACTACAGACACTCCATCTCAGCTGCAGAGCTCCCAGTCTTTTTGTCTGCAGCTGAGTGGCAGTCTCATTTTCAAATGATTTTACTCTCCAGTGTTGATACTTTTATTCTGGTGATGGTGGAATCTCAAAGCTGATTAATTATCATGACTAACTTGCTCGGATGTGAATTTGCATATATTTGCGTATTTACATTGATTTTATACGGTACGTCTGAATGTACCTTTAAGCTCATAAAATGGGGTGATGGGTGGGAGGCTGAGTATTTGAAAAAAGCTTTTGGTGGTCATTAATAAATAGTGTTCAGGTACTTTCTCACATGTGCTGAAATGTGGTGAGTTTACCTCCTCTTAAAAAGTCCAGCCTAAAATCCATTTTGAACTATTTTGACCCTGTTATTTTGACCTTTGATCTGTGAAACCCTAAAATAAAACCATCATAAAGATGCACAGACACAAAGTCAGATTCTTTACATGATAATTTGTACTAAAAAAATCTTTAAACAATTTTGTGCCTATATCCAAGAAAAATAACTATTATATTAGTCTTCTAAGAGTTGACTTTTCTTAAAACAAATCTCAATTTTGCATATTTCATTGTGTGGTCAGAGTTTCTATCAGGGTAAAAAAAATAGTGTAATCATAATTTAGATTTTTAAGAAAAGTTGTCTGTGTCTTGTAGGCAAAACTCAAATACAGAAGCTATGAGGAATAGATATGTAGGTTTCTTTAGTTCTTTCTTTCTTACAATGTCACAAATTGATTGGTCCATCCGTAAACATATGTATTCTTCCCTAAACATAAATCTGTTAAATGTGGGTATCATTCCTGTAAACCAGTTCTTTTCAACCAGGGTTCCCAGGAACATTCAGATTTCTGTGGGAAATGTTCTAATTTGAATGAATGAATGAATGAATCTTTATTTCGGATAGATTAAAAGTACAGGTTAAAAGAAACTGAATAATATAACAAAGGGGGAAAGAAAATCCAACAAGGTCAAATTAGACAATAACTCCTCTGATTATACAGTTCAACATAAGTTATCCGAAATGGGTGATGGCTGAAGCCGCAGCTTATATTGCCCACCCATATTCCATCCAAGAATTCAAAAGAAGAACAAAACAATTTCACTTCTTAATTGGTCAAAAAAATTTGCCGTTGTTGTGCATGGTGCATGGGTGCCTACAGAACACACACAAAACAATGGCAAATTATTTGCAATCTTTTGGACCAATGAAGAAGTGAAATTAGAAAATTTCCCACAGAAACCTGAACGTTCCAGGGAGCCACGGTTGAAACACGCTGCTGTAAAGCAGCCCCCTAACCCAGTCTACTGGCTGTAAGGGTAATTCCAATCAGAAGTTGCAGATCAATAGACCAACAGTAGTGCAGCTTCTAGAATCGCTAGCTGCTGCATCTTAAGTCCAGATGGCTGGCAGGCTCTGGCCACTTAGGCAATGGGAAACTTAAGAAGGATCTATGAGATGTACAAACTAAAAAGGTCTCTGACACCAATCTGCACACTGAGTTGGTGTTCCAGACACTCAGTGTGGCCCAACACCCCCACTTGGGGTATTAGCAAGTACTCAAGTGCTTATTTGTGTGACACGTTTAAGGTAACTGCTACAGTGCCCAAGAGTCTGTTAAGAAAGGACGATGTGTCAGAGCTCACTGAGCTTCACTCGGCTTAATAAGAGTACATTCTCCGTTCCACGAGATACGAATACTATGCAAGGTGCTAGAGTTTGAAATAAATAGGATATTCAGTAGTTCAGTAGAGCAGAGGTCTCTCACCTTTATATATGTGGGTTACATGTATTAAAATGAATACTGCTGAGAGTACTTGGTTATTATGCACTTGTAGAGACTGCAAGTTAGGAAATCTTCAGGCAGAATGCATACTGTACAAGTATTAGTTTGGCAGAAGATGATTAAAACTATTTTTGTCACGAGCATGGTGGCTTTTCACCCATGAGTTTTCACACAGGTTGATCCGCACTAATGATCACAACATAGAGTAACTCTTTCTACCTGCCAGGCCTGAGGGGCATGATGGAAATCAGCGCTGTGCCTCTGCTGCTTCTCATGTGCCAAGGGACTCATAAGCAGCTAAGTGAGGAAAATATGGGATTTTTTTTTATAGAGTGGAGCTTTCACAAAACTGTAAAATTCTTCACTGAACCTGCAGTTCAGGATAGCTCTCTGATGTAACTGCAAAGCTGCTTTTCTTGGTGGGAAACATCCACATCCAACGAATATCCAACAACATGTCACAAAAATGCCTGAACGCACTGGATCCGACTGCACCTCTTACCTGATGGCGCTGTTTGTGCTGTCAGGGTCCACGGCAGTCACAGTGCCGACCTGGGCACCAGCGGGTGAGTTTTCATACACGTCAAAAATGTAGTAGTCCATAGAGAAGACAGGAGGCTCGTCCACATCCCCCACAATTACTCTCAGTGATGTGGAATCTTTAAATGGGCCCAGGTGGGAGAAGCGGGAGTCTGGATAAGTGTTGGCCCCTTCGATATTGAGTGTGTGAACTTTTCTCTTTTCATAGTTCAGGCGCTGTGAAGACACAGAAAGAAGCTATCGTATTACACATGTTTCAATGACTGCGCCTTAGATGTTAATATCTTCACATAATGATATGAAGTTTAATATTTTTCGACCATTTGTGCTTTAATTTTTTATTTCCCAGAAGTATAGTCAGATGCCTGCTTCTTAGCTTGGTTACCCTGACAAGCACATACACATGTTCATGTGAAAATGACAGTCATTAAACCACAAACTTGCCAATTTGGAGACATGCAGGCAGAAAATGTGCCCTGAGGTGTCCTGATATCAGCAACAGAATCAACTCCACACTTTGGAGTAACCTAAACTGCAGACAGAGTGCTTTGCTCACATTAGGCAAAGAACAGTAAGAACTACAGTTAGGTCCATGTATACGTATTTGGACACAATTTTATTATTTTAGCTGTTTACCAAAACATATTCAAGATACAGTTATATAACCAATATGGCATTAAAGTGTAGATGCTCGGCTTTGATTTGAGGGTATTCACATCCAAACTGGAGTTCCAGTTTAGGAATTGTAACCATTTTTATACAAAATCTCATTTCATGGGCTCAAAAGTAATTGGACAAATTAACATCACCATAAATAAAATCTTAATTTTTAATACAAATAATCCTTTGAAAGCAATGACTGCCTGAAGTCTGGAACCCATGGAGATCACCAAAATGCTAGGTTTCCTCCTTTGTGATGCTTTGCTAGGCCATTACTGCAACTATCTTCAGTTGTTGCTTGTTTGTGGGTCATTATGTCTTAAGTTTAGTCTTAAGCAAGTGAAATGCGTACTCAAGGGATTGAGATCGGACATTGCAGAATATTCTACTTCTTTGCCTTAAAAAAAAAAGTCCTAGGTCACTTTCGCAGTATGTTTTGGGTCATTGTCCATCTGTACTGTGAAGTGCTGACCAATCAACTTTGCTGCATTTGGCTGAATCTGAGCAGACAGTATATCCATATACACTTCAGAATTCATCCGGCTGCTTCTGTCTTCCGTCACATAATCAATAAACACTAGTGACCCAGTGCCACTGGAAGCCATCCATGCCCATGCATCACACTGCCTCCACCATGTTTTACAGAAGCTGTGGTGTATTTTGGATCATGAGCAAATTCCATAACTTCTCCACACTTTCTTCTTCCCATCATTCTGGTACAGTTTGATCTGTTCAAAGAATGCTGTTCCAGAACTGGACTGGCTTCTTTAGATTTTTTTTTTTTTTTGGCAAAGTCTAATCTGGTCTTTCTACTTTTCAGACTGATTAGCAGTTTGCACCTTGTGGTGAACCTTGTGTATTTGGTCTAGTCAATTTTTCTATTTATGGTAGACTTAGATACTGACACACCTACTTTCTGGAGAGTGTTCTTCACTTGGGTGGATGTTGTGAAAGGGTTTTTCTTCACCATGGACAGGAGCCAATGATCGTCCACCACTGTTATCTTCCGTGGATGTCCAGGCCATTTTGAGTTCCCAAGCTCATCAGTGCACTCTTTTTTCTCACAATGTACCAAACTGTTGATTTGGACATTCCTAACATTTCCATCTCTTTGACTGATTTCTGCTTTTTTCAGCCTAATGATGGTCTGTTTCATTTCCTTTCAGAGCTCCTTTGACCGCTTGTCTGTCAATCAATCAATCAATCAATCAATCAATCAATCAATCAATCAATCAACCTTTATTGTCATGATGCTATGCATACAACTGTAGTGCAAGCAAGATGAAATTGCGTTTCTCTAGGCATCCGTATTGTAAAGAGAACATAATTTAAAAACACACTCACACCCCCCCCACACCCCACCCCGACAGCCATTCACACATCCTTGAAACACATTTGGATTTTACAGTAATGTTAACTTATTACAGTTGCAGTTAAAATGATAACTGCCTATGTATATATAAAACAATTAAAATAGCTAAGTGAATCTAAGTAGCTAAGAGAAATAAATACTTAAAACTGACTAAAACTATAATATACATATAATATACATAATATCCATAAAGTGCAGTAATATGTATAAAAGATTCCGGATCAGCTGTTCAGCATCCTAACAGCTTGTGGAAGGAAGCTGTTGATCAGTCTGGTGGTTCTGCCTCTGATGCTCCGGAATCGTTTGCTAGATGGCAGCAGTTCAAAGTGTTTGTGCAGAGGGTGAGAGTGGTCCTTAACAATGTTCCGTGCCCTGCTCCTACAACGGCTCTGATAAAGTTCTTGAACAGAGGGGAGAGAAACTCCAGTTACCTTCTCAGCTCCCTTAACTATCCTCTGCAGAGCTTTTTAGTCTGACATACTGCAACTGGAGTACCATGTTGCAATGCAGTACGTCAGAACACTCTCCACCACACCTCTGTAGAAGGTCCTGAGGATGCAGATGGGGAGAGAGGCCTGTTTGAGTTTTCTCAAGAAGTACAGTCTCTGCTGGGCTCGCTTCCTGATCCCCAAGGAATTCTTGCTCCAGGTCAGGTCCTGCGAGATCTGCACTCCGAGGAACTTGATGTTCTCCACTCTCTCCACCCAACGGCCGCTGATGCAGAGAAGGACGTGTTCAGGCCATGACCGCCAGAAGTCGATAATCATCTCCTTCGTTTTGTCCACGTTGAGCACCAGATTGTTCTCCCTGCACCAGCCCTCCAGGTTTCTAACTTCTTCCTTGTACACTGATTCCTCATTCCTCATGTTGTGGGTTCACAGCAACAGCTTCTAAAAGCAAATGCAACACCTGAAATTAATTCAAGATCTTTTACTCGTTTGATTGATGATGGATTAATGAGGGAATAGCCCATGCAGCCCATGAAATAGCTTTTGAGTCAATTGTCCAATTACTTTTGAGCCTCTGAAATGAGGAGTTTTTGTATAAAATGTTTACAATTCCTAAACCGTAACTCCAGTTTTGGATGTGAATACCCTCAAATAAGGTCTGAGAGTCTGCATTTTAAGCCTGATTATATAACTGTAGCTTGAATATGTTTTGGTAAACAGCTAAAAGGCTCCCACATTGGTAAACAGCTTTTTTTTCCGGTTCCGGTTCCGCCGGACCGGCGGCGCCACACGAGTTGGCTGCCTTTTGCAACTGCCTTTTTTTTTTATCTTCCTTCTTCTTTCTACACCTTTCACTCTATATACTGTATATATCACGGACACACAGATCGCCCCAAAGGTCTCCTGAGTCGGCGGACGGAGCCACTGTTTACAGCAGGAGACGATACAGCAGGGAAGAGCTAGCTAGCACTCAACCGCCACCCGGTGCTAACGGAGAAACTCGACATACCGAGGAACTGTAGCGAAAATGACGCAGGTGCCGGGCTGGAGTTTAGGCGGCATGCAAGAAATATAAGACAGAATAATAAAGAGCGATGGCAAGAACCAAGCAGACCGCCCGTAAATCTACTGGAGGAAAAAGCCCCCCAGGAAGCAGCTAGCCACCAAGGCTGCTCAGAAAAAGCACTCTGGCCACCGGCGGAGTGAAGAAGCCTCACCGTTACAGGCCCGGTACCGTGGCTCTGAGAGAGATCTGTCGCTACCAGAAATCCATGGAGCTGCTCACCCGTAAGCTGCCCTTCCAGCGCCTGGTGAGGGAGATCGCTCAGGACTTCAAGACCGACCTGCGCTTCTAGAGCTCCGCCGTCATGGCTCTGCAGGAGGCCAGCGAGGCCTACCTGGTGGGTCTCTTCGTGGACACCAACCTGTGTGCCATCCACGCCAAGAGGGTCACCATCATGCCCAAAGACATCCAGCTGGCTCTCCGCATCCGCAGAGAGAGAGCTTAGACTTTCTGCTGCACATTCACCAACCACAATGCTCCGCACTGTGTGTCTATATATATATATATATATATATATATATATATATATATTATATATATATATATATATTTATAGCAATATGTACATATGTATACTAGCTGTTCATGTTTTTTCTTGCCTTCTGATTGTTGCTCTGAGTGTTGCTATCCCTGTGCTGTTGCAATCCTGGAATTTCCCCATTGTGGGACTAATAAAGGCTTATCTTATAAAGGCTTATCTTAAAATAATAAAACTTTAGTAGTTAATGTCCAAATATACTGTATATGGACCTAACTGTAAATGGGCCCAATTTATGTACTTTCTAAATCTTTCACGTTGTTAACCTTCTTTTCCTCTACTTTTCAGGTTGCTGCCACCATGTAGGTGTGTCACCGGGAGTGTGCGCGCTCTCCTGCTCCACCTCACTACCCATCAGTGACTTCATTCCCCCGGTCAGGCACCATCAGCTCCACTACTCCCCCTTACCCTACTGGTTCATCTATTCCCCGCTGAGTCCTGCCGGTCATCCCTGGATTTCCCAAGTAAGTGGCAGTTTGGCTTGCCCATTTTCCCCTTACTCCACTCCTCAGCTCACGGCTCTCGTCTTCTCTCCACAGGTCCTTTCCTCTGGCAAGTGACTGTTTCTGTAGCTGTGCGCTGCTGTGTTTTTGCTATTAATAAATTGTCAAACGTGCCCGTCTGTGTGGCTCATCCTGTGTTTGGCGTCGTGCGCGTGAGCTGTCAAAGAATTTAACACGGCATGACAGAAGGTCCATCAGGTTGGATGGGAAGCGTCGGTGCACAGCCATTTTTAGATCTCTCCAGAGATGTTCAATTGGATTCAAGTCTGAGCTCTGGCTGGGCCACTCAAGGACATTCAGACTTGTCCTGAAGCCACTCCTTTGATAGTTTGGCTGTGTGCTTAGGGTTGTTTTCCTGCTGAAAGATGAACCGTTGCCCCAGTCTGAGGTCAGGAGCGCTCTGGAGCAAGTTTTCATCCAGGATGTCTCTGTACATTGCTGTATTCATCTTTCCCTCTATCCTGACTAGTCTCTAAGTTCCTGCCACTGAAAAACATCCCCACAGCATGATGCTGCCACCACCATGCTTCACTGTAGGGATGGTACTGGCCTGGTGATGAGTGGTGCCTGGTTTTCGCCAAACATAACGCCTGGCATTCACGCCAAAGAGTTCAATCTTTGTCTCATCAGACCAGAGAATTTTGTTTCTCATGATCTGAGAGTCGGCGGTGCGGTGGCGGAGTGGTTAGCACTGCGGCAACACAGCAACTCACCCTTGGCTGGGGGATCCTGGGTTCAATCCCAGCCCCCGACCAACAGTGATCTGTGTGGAGTTTGCATGTTCTCCTCGTGTCTGCGTGGGTTTACTCCGGGATTTCTCCGGTTTCCTCCCACATACCAAAAACATGCAAGTTAGGTAAATTAAGATAAGATAAGATAAGATAAGCCTTTATTAGTCCCACAACGGGGAAATTCCAGGATTGCAACAGCACAGGGATAGCAACACTCAGAGCAACAATCAGAAGGCAAGAAAAAAAACAAGCAAGCAAGAGCAGCTAATAAACATATGTACGTATTACTATAAAATATATATATATACACACACACACAGACACACAGTGCAGAGCATTGTAGCTGGATGGAATAAATATATGAATATGTGAACACACAGTGCAGAGCATTGTAGCTAGATGGAATAAATATGTAAATATATAAACACCCACAGTACGGAGCATTGCAGCTAGGTGGAATAAATATGCAAGTATATAAACACACACAGTGCGGAGCAATGTAGCTAGATGGAATAATATGTAGATATATAAATATATAAACACCCACAGTACGGAGCATTGTAGCTAGATGGAATAAATATGCAAATATATAAACACACACAGTGCAGAGCATTGTTGCTAGATGGAATGAAACAGCATAACCGTCTACTTAGTTATCCTACATGGTATGATTATGTGCCCATACATATTCTCACCCTCCATAGCGACTGGTATGTTCCTAGTTGTATGCCGGAGAGGACCATTGTGTAAGTCTATTGCATCTTTTGCATTCAAAAAACTATTAGTTTGTTACGTCTTTTTGCTATCTCTGCGAGCAGCCCTGCTTAGGTTGTACAGTCTGACAGCCGTTGGTAGGAAGGACCTAAATTGGCATCAAACTGGGGATTCTAAATTGTCCTTAGGTAGGAATGTGAGAGTGAATGGTTGTCTGTCTCTCTGTGTTGGCCCTGCGATGGACTGGCGATCTGTTCAGGCTGTACCCTGCCTCTCGCCCAAAGATGCTGGGATAGGCTCCAGCCCCCCCATGACCCAAAAAGGATTAAGCGGAAGAAGATGGATGGATGGATGGATGATCTGAGAGTCCTTCAGGTGCCTTTTGGCAAACTCCAGGTGGGCTGCCATGTGCCTTTTATGAAGGAGTGGCTTCCTCTGGCCAGCAGAGATGTTTGTCCCTCTGGAAGGTACTCCTCTCTCCACAAAGGAATGCTGGAGCTCTGACAGAGTGACCATCGGGCTCTTGGTCACCTCCCTGACGAAGGCCCTTCTCCCCCAGTTGCTCAGGTTAGACGGCTGGCCAGCCCTAGGAAGAGTCCTGGTGGTTCTGAACTTCTTCCATTTATGGATGATGGAGGCCACTGTGGTCATTGGGACCTTCAAAGCAGCAGAAATTTTTCTGTACCCTTCCTCAGATTTGTGCCTCGAGACAATCCTGTATCGGAGGTCTATAGACAGTTCCTTTGACTTCATGCTTGGTTTGTGCTCTGACATGCACTGTCAACTGTGGGACCTTATATAGACAGGTGTGTGCCTTTCCAAATCATGTCCAATCAACTGAATTTACCACAGGCAGACTCCAGTTGAGCTGTAGAAACATCTCAAATATGACCAGTGGAAAAAGGATACACCTGAGCTCAATTTTGAGCTTCATGGCAAAGGCTGTGAATACTTATGTACATGCGATTTCTTAAGATTTTTATTTTTAATAAATTTGCAAAAATCTAAAAAAAAAACAAAAACAAAACTTTTTCACACTGTCATTATGGGTATTGTGTATAGAATTTTGAGGAAAAAAAAATGAATCCATTTTGGAATAAGGCTGTAACATAACAAAATGCGGAAAAAGTGAAGCGCTGTGAATACTTTCCAGATGCACTGTACTGTAGGCCCCAAAATAGGGTAGCATGTTGGGACAAACTAGCAGAAAATGAAAAGGAAATGGACAGAACTGTCAGTGGACAGTCATGAAAGAAAGAAAGAAAGAAAGAAAGAAAGGACACTGTCAACATTGTGGCTTAGGACTGCAATAGAACTAGTCCACTATACATGCCTCTGACCAGCACAAATGTTTCCTTGCATTTTCATCTTTATTTTTCTCATTTTTATTACCACATGTTGATATGCTTTTGTTTCTCTAGACAACATTCACTGCAACTTAAGCTGGGTTCACACTGTAGTGTCTGGACTGACTTTTACAGACATTTTGAAAAATCAGAGAAATCAGTCCAAACGTCGGTGAAATTACGTTCATGAGTAGGTTTTTTTAATCCAGCGCACACCAACTTTTACGAACTTTTGCTAGAATTTGCTAGCGTTGCATTCAGTGTTGGCAAACGTTTGCCAACTTAGGCTAGTGTATGTGTAGCCGTTGCCAACTTCGGTTAACTTAAGCAAACGAATACTCAGAACAGGTCAGCTGACATCAGCGTCAGGCGACGCTCACATAAAGATCAGCCTTTGTGGAGGCTTCCTGCCATTCTGGACCTGCTTTTGGAATTAACACATCTCCCTTGGGCATATGTTTCAGCATTATATTTTGACTTACATCTCTCTCCATTAAAATAACATAACCTCCCATGGTCATTTACGTTTTGACATCACATCAGCGCTTTTTGATTCCACACAATGGAAGCTGAACCAATAAATCCTGGAGAATGATTACGCATGGAACAGAAAATTAAGAACAGTAAATTTTGCAATGAGATTTTTTTTTTTTTTTTTTTTTTTAGGCTGTCACATTTTTGGGAGATTATGTACATTTTTTCTTTTTTAAAATCCCCCCTTCTCTCCATTTCTCTTGTGTCCCTGTGTCTCTGAAGTGAGTTTTGGTCTAAAAACATCTGCTTTTGCCAGCATTTCAGTCAGTGTTTGCAGTGGAGCTTAACTTAGGCTGACTTAGGTGAGCTCTGCATAACTTAGCCCAGCACTCAGGAACTTTTACAAACTGAGACAGCTTCCACCAATGTGCATTTCCAAATACAAATTTTCAGCATGTTGAACATTTTCAAAGAACACAATTTTCGCCAGCATTTAATAAATCACCTTTTATTGTCATTCAATCCATACAGCCAATCATGTACAGTAGAAAGAAATTGTGTTTCTCTTATCTACAGTGTTAATCATACCCACACCCATATATAGAATCAGAGGGGTCGCTGCCATGCAAGGCGCCGCCACAGATTTCCCTCCTCCATTCCATTATTGCTGAGCACCAAGCAGGAAGTTCCGCTTTTATATGGTCTTCGGCATGACCCGGCTGGGATTTGAACCCCTGCCTGCCGGGTGTGGGGCGGATGCTCTACCAATTGATCCACCACTCCAGTAAGTTTGTCATTTGCCAACAAACACCAACACCATTAACTTTTACCAACTTTTGCCAACAGAGCCAGACGTTTGCCAAAATGTCAGTAAAAGTTGTTCCAAATGTTGTAGTGTGAATCCACCCTTAGGGAGCAAAACAGATTGCTTACAAGTGAGTCGAAAAAAGAGATTGCAAATCAACAACAAAAAGTTTTGGTTAAACCTAGAATCCAATATCCTACAGGCTGAAGAAGGTTTTGCACCATAATACATAAAATTAGCAAACTTTTCTTGTGAACCAGTTGGCAAGGAAATGTGAAGTTTTTGTCCCAAATGGTTTCTAAAGGGATTTGTCAGATTATTGCAGTTTGACAGATTATGAGCTTCATTGCTTGCAGTGAAAGACATTTGCACTGGGTTGATGTTTAAGTCACTGGCAAAGCTGTCATCATCATCATAAAAATGTACCACAACTTTATTGTTATCAAGAACCAAGCGTAGGTCAAAAACACAAAGGCGTGCACAACAAGTGGGTCCAGACTGTACTTGATTCTGATTGCATGTCTTAAGTCAGCAGGATAAAAGGCAAATGTGAATAGTAGTTTATAGTACTTTGAGCGGTCATTGAGTATAGAAAATTGATATTTAAATATAGTTCATTATATTTCAATTTGATATTCCTCTGAATTTTCTCCATGGTCTCAGCAGGATGGAACACATGAAGCACATGTGAAATGAGGGCAATATTCTTTATTTTAAACCCCATTTAAAATGAATTAACCAGGCTGATTTGGCATACAGAATAGGCTCTTTGGTATGCTTTATGTTTTGGGGAATGGACTGGCAGCTGCCCTGATTTCACATAACTATCATTACAAAATCACTGCTTAGATAAACTAGACAAAGTTGCTGTTGTAGCTGATGCTTTGTGAAACACAGCCAAGGATGAGGATGGCTGAATCAGGAAAGGGACTATTATTTAGGCAGTATATTGCTGAGTGCAGTTGTTTCTGTCAACTAATTAATTTTGCCTGGAAATAGGCTGCTGTACGTTTTGTGCCCAGGCAACCAAAAATGGAGCTTTGACGTTAAGTAGCAATCATTTGATGTTTACCCAGGCAACATATCAAGTTAAAGTCATAAAGCTCAGTCACAAGATGTTGTGAAATAACCTTGAAGCAAAAATATAGGAGCATAATCAGATGAAGACAGACTAAAACACAAACCGCAGCATTATACAAGGAATCACAGAGATTAATAAAAGCTAGATACAAGACTCATTCCTCGTGTCATTTGTGATCTTCCCTGCTGTAAGACCTACAAAAACCAAGAGATTAAATCACAGAAACCCAGATGCAACCCTCCCTTTACCTTGGACCTGCACACGGAGTACACTGGGGCATGCACCCATCATGCCTGGGTAACTGACTTTCCCTTTTCATTATGCTGAGCACCAAGCAAGAAGGTGGAAAGTACCATTGTTTGTATAACACAGCCATAATTTAACATCCCTACTCTCACCTTCACACTTCTACCTTTCCTTTTCGCTCTCTCCCTCCTAACATGCCTTCTCCCTCTCTTCCTCCTCAATCTTCGACCAACAGTAGCCCAATTTCCACCGGGACCCTGTCAGTTACCAGCACCAGTGGCGGTCGTTGTTAACTTGGGCCTCGACTGATCCAGTATGAAAGTCTCATTTGTCATGATCTGCATGTTTGATTTGGCAAAGGTTTCACATCAGATGCCCTTCCTGACACAACCTTCCCCATTTACCTGGGCTTGGGACCGGCACTAGGAGTACACTGGCTTGTGCACCCCCTGTGGCTGGGTTCACTCACTCACAATTACTCCTTCCTTTTCTTCTGATCTGTTATTCTTTTACATCTAACTTTATTTTTAACCTTGACTTCAACAGAGGACAAATTTATAACAGGCCCAACTTCATTTTTTTCTCACTAAACACTTTTCAGTTTTTTTCTTTTGTCTTAATTTCACCACTTCTGCCATCAAAATGTTCCCTCATGTGGAGAAATGTGGGTGGTCCATTGTGCAAATTTGCAAACCACAGGAACAGACCACTAAATTTAGATTGACTCTGATGCTCAACATAGTGACATTTCTGTTTACAAAAATGTTTAATGAATCCGACTGTGACTCTGCATGCAAACATTTCTACACAAATATTTTATTTTGTATATAATATTTTATATAAACACAAAGGCAGACTTCAAACAAAGGGGTTGGGGCAAACATGGACTCTTCTAGTGCTGGACGCCTTTTTATTTTCAAGTTAGGCAGCTGGAGAAGAGGTGCAAAGAAAGAAAAACCTTTTAAAATTGCAGTTCTAAAAAAAAAAAATCTGTAATACACACTTCTGCCAGGTACGGGCTTCCCTGTTGTCAAAGTTCAAAGACTGCAGAGGAAAATCAGACACACTAGACTGTCTCAAACGATTGCAGCTTGGCTCTAGATAGCTGTACTGTCCATGCATGCTGGATTTAATCCAATTTCCTTCCCTGTACAGTTCAGTTGAGTGTTTTTGAAAGGATGAAGAAATCTCTTTAAACTGTAACCTTAAACCTAATAAATCTGGTACTGGTGTCAGCCATAAAAGAAAATCAGTGGTCACACAGTCTAATGAAACTTGAGCAGAATTCACCAATGTATATCATGCTAAAATTCAATTTAATGTAAATGTCGTTCACTTATATAGCACATTTTTATTCATCTCTGGATGACCAAGGCACAGATCCTGCTATCCACCCATTCATACACTGATGGCAGTGGAGCCGCCATGCACAGGCACTGGTCTGACCCACCAGGAGCAACTGGGGGTTCAGTGTCTTGCTCAAGACCACTTTGACAAGCAGACTGCAGACAAAGCTGGAATCGAACCCCTCACCCTCCGATCAGTAGTCGGCCACACTACACCTGCACCACAGCCACCCCCATGTGTAACAATACTTTATTTGCTCACGTCTACATGAGTTTGTTCACCTTCTTGTGAGATACAATATTGACTTCACTTGATTCACAAATTGATTCCTGTTAGAAATAAAACTTGTGCATACTGGACAACAGTAGATGAAATGGGTGAAGTATAAACAGTAGCACAAGCTGTTCATTTACAGTTTAAACTAGAAGTTTACAGGTTTGAATCAGGTGTGTAGGCTGCCTTTCTTGCACATGTCTTTTCAGCTCTGCCCACACAAATTTTCTATGGGATTGAGATCAAGACTTTCTTATGGCCACTCCAAAATATCGACTTTGTTGTCCTTTAGCCACTTTGTAACTAATTTGGCGGTATGCTTATGGTCATTGTCCATTTGGAAGACCCATTTGCACCCAAATTTTAACTTCCTGGCTGATGTCTTGAGATGTTGTTTCAGTATTTCCACATAATGTTCTATCCTTGTGATGCCATCTATTTTGTGAAGTGCACCAGTCCCTAATGCATCAAAACACCCCCACAACATGATGCTGCCACCCCCGTGCTTCACAGTTGGAATGGTGTTCTCATGCTTGCAAGCTTCCCCCTTTTTCCTCCAAATGTAATGATGGTCATTATGGTCAAACAGTTCAATTTTAGTTTCAGCAGACCACAGGACATGTCTCCAAAAATTAAGATCTTTGTCCCTGTGTGCATTTGCAAACTGCAATCTAGCTTTTTTTTGTGTTGCTTTTGGACTAATGGCTTCTTCCATGCTAAGCGGTCTTTCAGCCCATGTCGGTACAGGACTCGTTTCACTGTGGATCATGACACTCTTTTACCAGCTTCAGCATCTGATTTAATGTCAGACAGTGAGGAAAAAGAAAGGTTATGCGTCTTTTTATACAGTGTATGCAACCTTCTGGTTTCAACTGTATCAGTATTGCATTCAGTGTGTCATAGGAAATAAATCACATATGCAGAATTTTCAACTCATTGCAAAATTTCAGCAACTAAGATTTGCTCAGTCTCAGCAATGGTTAAAAAATGGCTGTACAAGAGAACTGGATTTTAATGACACTTTGACAGTGCATATTGAAGAGAACATCACTTGCTATTTCAATGTAATTCATACTTTTGCATTTGTACTTTATAACATTTAGGCACTTAGAATCCATGTGCATGACAAATGGAGGGTGGCTGATGAGTGCCACAACTTAGGCTTACAACATTTTATGGTAAACAAGTCACAATCTGAGTTTTAATCTGAGACAACAGTAACCCATCCTTTTTTGGCATCCCATGCATTTAAGTGTGCGTTATTAAGCATTATACAACATTTAGTTCCAACCGAGCAATTTAATTGGACAATAGAGATTCCAGGAGTTACTATATTCCACAATAATTGCACTCCAGCTGGATATGTATCACTCCACTTCAAAGGTGTTCATGTAACCGCTAATTACTAACAGTAATTTACTATCAACTCTGTGAGAATTTCAGTATTGTTTTGGATACCTTAATTTCCACAGTGAGGCCCTGTTTGACAAGAAATTACATATCTGTGACCCGGAAGTCCTGCCCTTTTGAAAAAACTGTTTCCGTCTGCCGGTCATTAAGTTTAAGCTATTTCACATTGTGCTGACCTGTCAGATATTGGGTGGGGTTATGTTCCCTCTAGTGGTGGTTTGCGTTACTGCACCTTTAATTGTAGCTACTTCCTGTTTCCTGCATAAACCCTTTTTCTTTGTTCAATCTGCCATGATGAAAGCAATGTGAAAATGTGCTCGCCAGAAATTTGGTTGTACTAACCTAGGAGTGGAACCAACATTTTACAAGAAGAAAAAACAACAAGACAAAAACGATTTCAGTAAATCAGCCAACCTGGAATCAGCCTGCTGTCTTTATTGTTCGCTATCTGTCTACAATACCCAGCCGTATTACCAGGACAGAATAGTAAAATGTTGACCACGCAGCGGGGATAGGCAGCTGAAATACGGTGAACAGCACACAGAAGCAAGCCAAGATGAGCCACGCTGGTGAGGAGGACCGTCCGTCTCAGTTGGAGACAAGGTCTCAAGCCTCAAATTCACACAAGTCCTCCAGAGCATCAACCCGGTCATCTGCCAGCATCGTTGCAGCAAGAGCCAGAGCTAAGGCTGAAGCAGCTAAAGTCAAAGTATCCTTTGCAGAGAAGGAGGCAGCCATGATGAAACAAAGGGCTTCAGCAGAGGCTGCCATGATTAGAGAAAGGGCTTCAATAGACGCAAATCTTAACGTGCTACAACAAGAGAAAGAAGCAACTGCAGCATCAAGAGAGGCAGCTATATTGGAAGAAGCTGCAGCAGCAGAGCTCGATCCAAGACACAGCGACTCTCTTGGTGAGCTACAGAATCTAGCCCTTGATGATCCAGTGAGACGCACACAACGCTACGTGGAAACACAGCCATTCGATGCACATGCACCACAGTTGCAACCAGGCCCAACTCCACAGCAACAAATTGATCATCAAGCACCGGTGAATTCACACCTCTTTAGCATTAAAGAACAAAATTCACTGTATGAGTCTTTCGTGGACAGAAATGAACACAAGCCCATGATGGTTGGACACAACGTTCCTCATTCTGCCCCAAGGCCATTTGTTCCAAGGCAGGAACATTCACCTGTTCTCCCTGACATTAAAAGGAAAGACACTGCAGCTAACCCTCCAGCCTCTCATCCCAACCAGGGAAACAAATCCTCACCTCCATCAACACAAACCCAGGTCTTGGCCCAGTATCTCATGAGAAAAGAGATGGTGAGCTCAGGACTCCTTACCTTTGACGACTGTCCAGAAAACTACTGGGCCATTTGTTCCAAGGCAGGAACATTCACCTGTTCTCCCTGACATTAAAAGGAAAGACACTGCAGCTAACCCTCCAGCCTCTCATCCCAACCAGGGAAACAAATCCTCACCTCCATCAACACAAACCCATGTCTTGGCCCAGTATCTCATGAGAAAAGAGATGGTGAGCTCAGGACTCCTTACCTTTGACGACTGTCCAGAAAACTACTGGGCGTGGAAGGCCTCCTTCCTAGCAGCCACAAAGGAGCTTAACCTCTCGGAGCAAGAAGAGCTCAACCTACTGATCAAATGGTTGGGGCCCAAGTCGTCAGCTCAAGCCATGAGGATCAGGTCTGTGCATGTAAACAATCCTAGACTAGGTGTGTGGACGGTATGGGAGCGCTTGGAGGAAACTTATGGAAGCCCAGAGGTGATTGAAAGTGCCCTAATGAAAAAATTGGACGCCTTCCCAGTCATCTTTAACAAAGAGACACACAAGCTCAGAGAGTTAGGAGACTTGTTAAAAGAGCTACAAGCTGCTAAGTCAGAGGGATTCTTACCTGGGCTCATGTATCTTGATACAGCTCGAGGGGTAAATCCAATTGTGGAGAAGCTTCCATTCTCACTTCGTGAACGCTGGATGACACAGGGATCCAGGTACAAGGAAGTTTATCATGTGCCTTTCCCACCATTCAGCTACTTTGTGGAATTTGTATGTTCTCAAGCTAAGACTCGCAATGACCCCAGTTTCGCATTCAACCTTTCCTCTACTCCCAATCAGTCAAAAGGTGAGAAAGACCAAAAACACATCTACAAATCCGCTGTAACAGTGAGGAAAACTGATGTCACAGCCGCAGGTGGTGCATCTCGGGACAGCACATCTGTGAAGAAAACTGAACCGGACAAAGAATGTCCAATCCACAACAAACCACATCCGCTCACAAAATGCCGTGGGTTCCGAGGAAAGCACCTGGATGAGAGGAAAGCGTACTTAAAGGAGAACTCGATCTGCTTTAGATGTTGTGCCAGCACCAAGCACATTGCCAAAGACTGTAAGACCGCACTCAAATGCAGAGAGTGTGAGAGTGACAAGCACACTTCAGCGATGCATCCTGGTCCAGCACCATGGTCGCCTCATGGGCAGGCTGGGCACTCACCTGGGAATGACCAGAGCGGGGAGCAAGGAGGGGAGCAAAGCGGGGAGAGTGAAGTTGCAGCAACTCCTGTTGTCACTTCTAAGTGCACAGAGATATGTGGCGATGCACCCCAGCCTAGATCCTGTTCTAAAATCTGCTTGGTCAAGGTTTCCCATGCTGATAATCCAAGCAAGTCTCACATAGTATATGCTGTACTCGATGACCAAAGCAATAGGTCTTTAGCGAAATCTGAGTTCTTCAGTCTGTTGGGTATTAACAGCAGGGCATCCCCCTACACGCTAAAAACATGCTCAGGCAGAGTGGAGACTGCAGGAAGGAAAGCAACCAACATCATTGTGGAATCTCTCGATGGGAAGACCAAGGTCACACTGCCCACATTGCTGGAGTGTGAATACTTACCTGGTGACCGGTCAGAGATCCCGACCCCTGAGTGCGCACAATATTTCCCTCACCTCAGACCAGTGGCCGACAAAATCCCTGCACTTGACAACAGTGCACCCATTCTTCTGCTACTAGGCCGAGATGTTTTGAGCTTGCACAAGGTGCGAGAGCAGCGCAACGGACCACACAACTCGCCATACGCTCAGCGCCTTGATCTCGGCTGGGTCATAGTGGGAGAGCTGTGTCTGGGTGGCGCTCACAAGACTCAGGAAGTCAATGCTTATAAGACCCATGTCCTCCAAAATGGACGCCCTTCCTTCTTTAAGCCCTGCACTAACAGCATTCACATCAAGGAAAGACCCAGTGAACCGATTCAGTGCAGCCTTCAGTTCCCAACTCGCAGTGAGGAAGCCATTCCAGAGACATGTAGGGATGGTCTTGGTGAAAGTGTGTTCCAGACAACACCAGCCGACAACAAACCAGCCATGTCAGTAGATGACAGTGAGTTTCTGAGAATAATGGAAGACGAGGTGTATATGGACAATGAAAACCACTGGGTGGCGCCACTACCCTTTCATACTCCTCGTAAGCGTCTTCCGTGCAACAGAGAGCAGGCTGCTCAAAGACTCCAATCCCTCCAATGCTCATTCAGGAAGAAACCTGATATGAAACAGCACTTCTTTGATTTTATGCAAAAGGTCATTGACAACCAACAGGCCGAGCCAGCTCCTCCACTACAGCTCGGGCAGGAGTGCTGGTATCTGCCGACATTTGGCATATACCACCCCCAGAAGCCGGGGAAAATAAGAGTTGTATTTGACTCCAGCGCGGAGTACAAGGGGACATCATTGAATGATGTGCTTCTCAGTGGACCCAACCTGAACAACACACTAATAGGAGTCCTATTACGGTTCAGAAGAGAACAAATTGCTGCTACCGCCGACATAGAGCAAATGTTCTATGGGTTCAAGGTCAGAGAGGACCACCGCCACTTCCTCAGGTTTCTCTGGCACAAAGACAATGATCCAGACAAGGACATCATTGACTACTGGATGACTGTGCATGTATTCGGCAACAGCCCGTCTCCAGCAGTAGCGACTTATGGGCTGAGGAGAGCTGCAGAGCAAGGAGAAGCTGAGCATGGTAGTGATGCAAAGGAGTTCATCTTCAGGAACTTTTACGTCGACGATGGGCTCACGTCATTGGCCAAGGAGCATAAGGTGATCGATCTCCAGCAGCGAACCAAGGCTCTGCTAGCTGAGAGCAACTTAAAACTCCACAAGATCGCCTCAAACAGTCCGAGGGTCATAGAGGCTTTCCCAGTGGAGGAACGAGCAAGTGACCTGAAAGATCTCGATCTGGGAGCAGACCCATTGCCCCTTCAAAGGAGCTTAGGCCTGAACTGGGTGCTCCAGACTGACAGCTTCACATTCCGAGTCTCAAGAGACATTAAGCCATTTAGTCGGAGAGGCATGCTGTCCACCATAAACAGTCTTTACGATCCCCTTGGATTCGCTTCTCCCATCACTGTCCAGGGAAAGGCATTGGTGAGAGACATCTCCTCTGAACAGTATGAGTGGGACACGCCTCTCCCACCAGAGAAGGAGGCACACTGGAGAACATGGATCAACTCCTTAACAGACCTGGAGCAGCTTTGCATTAGCAGATCATACCTACCTACCTCCTTGTCATGCTGTAACAGGATAGAACTCTGTGTTTTTGCAGATGCTTCAACTCTAGCAATAGCTGCTGTAGCTTACCTGCGTGCCTTAGATTCTGAAGGAAGATGGCACGTAGGATTTGTTATGGGTAAATCAAAACTTGCACCTTACCCCATGCACACCATTCCACGCCTGGAGTTGTGTGCAGCTGTCTTGGCAGTTGAGCTGGTAGAAGTGATCCAGTCTGAGATAGACATAAAGCTACAGGCAGTCAAGTTCTTCACTGACAGCCGCATTGTGCTGGGCTACATTCACAACAGTTCACGAAGGTTCTACACCTACGTAGCTAACCGAGTAGCTCGCATTCGTGGATCTACTGAACCAGAACAGTGGCAGTACATCTTGACAGACCAGAACCCTGCAGACCAAGGAACCAGACCACTTTCAGCAGCTCAACTTTCATCTTCCAGCTGGTTGCTCGGTCCCCAGTTTCTCAGGTAGTCAGCCACGGATAAGGTTGAGGAGGCTGAAACGTTTGAGCTTGTTGATGCAGACACAGACAAAGAAGTTAGGCCACAAGCCACCTGTCTACTTACCAAAGTTACAGAACAGCCTCTTGGCTCAGAAAGATTTGAACGCTTCTCTTCTTGGAAGAGCCTAGTAAGAGGTATGGCACTTCTTGTTCATGTAGCCAAGTCTTCCTCTGGAGAGAATAGAGATGGTTGCAAGGGATGGCATCAATGCAGCCAGCTTCTCGCCACAGAGCGGTCCCAAGCAAAGACGAAAATCTTCAAGGCTGTACAGGAGGATGTTTATGAAGAGGAGCTGAAATGCTAAATTCAGGGTTCAACAGTGCACTGTCAAAGCTCCCTTGCAAAGCTTGACCCCTTCATCGATGACAATGGATTGATCAGAGTCGGAGGTCGGATACGCAGGGCAGACTTGGGAGACCAAGAGAAACACCCACTCATCCTACCAGCCGGCCATCATGTGACCACTCTCCTGGTCCGACACTACCATGACAAAGTAGCCCACCAGGGTCGGCACTTCACAGAGGGTGCACTGCGTACCGCTGGTGTTTGGATAGTAGGAGGTAGGAAGCTCATCTCCAGTATCATTTTCAAATGTGTTACTTGTAGGAAGTTGAGAGGACGGAGAGAAGTGCAGAAGATGTCAGATCTGCCGGCAGATAGGCTGGCAACGGATCCCCCCTTTACTCACGTAGGGCTCGACGTCTTTGGCCCATGGACTGTCACCACTCGGCGGACATGAGGTGGTGCCGCTGAGAGCAAAAGGTGGGCAGTCATCTTTACTTGCTTGAGCACCAGAGCGGTGCACCTTGAGGTTATTGAAGCCATGTCGACCTCAAGCTTCATCAACGCCATGAGGCGTTTCCTATCCATCCGTGGACCTGTCAAGCACTTAAGGTCGGATAGAGGCACTAATTTCATTGGTGCATGCCGTGAGCTTCAAATCAACACTGACGATCCTGAGATCAAGAACTATCTGCAAGAGCAGGGATGTACATGGACCTTCAATGCTCCCCATTCTTCACACATGGCTGGAGCCTGGGAGAGGTTAGTTGGAGTGGCAAGACGCATACTGGATGGACTGCTTGCGAAGGATGGTGCTACCCGACTGTCTCATGAAGTCCTTACAACCTTGATGGCTGAGGTTATGGCTATCATGAATGCACGCCCGCTAGTCCCAGTCTCCAACGATGCAGAGGTACCTGAAATCCTCTCACCTGCCACTCTGCTCACCCAGAAGGCGAGTGTCAGTCCTGCACCCCTGGGAGACTTCAACCTGGATCACCTCAGCCAGGTCCAGTGGCGCCAAGTCCAGAGCTTGGCGGACTCCTTCTGGAAGAGGTGGCGGTCGGAGTACCTGGCCACACTTCAACCACGGAGGAAGTGGACCTCCGAGAAGTCCAGTCTCCAGGAAGGTGACATTGTTTTGATAAAGGACAATCAAGCAAAGCGCAACACATGGCCTCTAGGGCGAATAGTTAAGGCCATTCCTAGTTCAGACAACAAGGTCCGTAAGGTCACAGTTAAGACCTCTAGCCAAGGGGTAGTTAAAGAGTACCTTAGACCCATCTCTGATGTTGTGCTATTGATGTCACTAGAGAAGAGTAAATAGTGGTATACATGTATACCAAGCGGGGAGTGTGCTGACCTGTCAGATATTGGATGGGGTTATGTTCTCTCTAGTGGTGGTTTGCGTTACTGCACCTTTAATTGTAGCTACTTCCTGTTTCCTGCATAAACCCTTTTTCTTTGTTCAATCTGCCATGATGAAAGCAATGTGAAAATGTGCTCGCCAGAAATTTGGTTGTACTAACCTAGGAGTGGAACCAACATTTTACAAGAAGAAAAAACAACAAGACAAAAACGATTTCAGTAAATCAGCCAACCTGGAATCAGCCTGCTGTCTTTATTGTTCGCTATCTGTCTACAATACCCAGCCGTATTACCAGGACAGAATACACATCTTTTGAAAAAAACAGGCAGTGCTAGAGTTTGATTTATTGTCTCAATTAACAAACCACAATACCTTTGTGGTGAGGGACTCTTTGTTTCATCTGAAAATGTGAAGAAAAGTGAGCGAAAGAGTGCTAAATCACTAGCATGCTAACTACTAGCTACCGGCTAGCTACCAGTGTTCTGACTCCTGGCATTGGATATGTTTTGATCTGGGGTCTTCTGCAGTACCGACTCAACAGGTATATATTTTATAAACACTTATTATGTTTGCACTTGACAATATTTAATTTGCTTGCATCGCATTACATACAATCTTGCCAGAGTGGTGGCCTAGTTGAGAGAGCATCCACCCCACAACCGGGAAGTTGGGGGATCAAGTCCCGGCCGGGTCATACCAAACTGTAACTGCTGTACATGATTGGCTGTATGGACTGAATGACAACAGAGATAACTTCACGTCTGTAAAATGACAATAGACATCCTCATGCTGATTGAGATGTTTAGCAACAGTTACTGGCTACATTTAGATGGGACTATTTTTTTTCTCAGCTGCACAAAATAGCTGGTTAAACAAACAAATCATAGTATTTTGTCCAGTATTGCTGTCATTTAATAAATTGTGCTTGCAGAACTGTTGTATAAAAACCGGAGTGGTGGCCTAGCTGATAGAGCATCTGCCCCACAACCGGGAGGTTGGGGGTTCAACTCCTGGCCGGGTTATACCAAAGACCATATAAAAATGGTACTTCTCGCCTTCTAGCTTGGTGCTTAGTGTAATAGAAAGGGAGAAAGAGAAGTTGTTTGTGGCGGTGCCTTGCATGGCAGCGACCCCTCTAATTCTACATGTGATCAACATTGTAGATAGGAAAAATGTAATTTGGATCTACTGTACATGATTAGCTTTATGGACTGGATGACAACAGAGATAGCTTCTTCTTTTAAAAGCAATATTACACTCAACGTCATTACTGTATCATAAATATACTAACTACGAGGAAGGCATTACACCGCATTCCAAATTATTATGCAAATGATGTTTGTCACAAATTTTCCTAAATAGTTGATGCAAATGACAATCAGTATAATTTTCAAGTCATCAAACGTTAGAGCATAATTCAGATTTTATTGAACAAACCTCCCAATCAGGGATTGACATTAACAGGAGAAACTGCCAATGCTGTGCTCCGCAGGTTGGTTCATTTTGTGGCCAGAAACGATGCCGAACTGACAGCAGGCCAGCAGAACACAGCTGTTCTTGCTCTCAGTGATCAGATCACCAGGGCAATGCCACCTGGTCCTCTATTGTCACAGCATGAGTAGTTAAACTGTGCTCTCCCCCCACATTAGCTTCTACCACTGTGGTTCAATATGATTATTTTTTGAGCAAGAAGCCCCCGTTTACTGTCCACAGCTGTGCAAATTTAAGCTTTCATATGACAGAGGGAAAAAGTGATTAATCCTTATGTTGCTGTAAAGAGCAAATGACGCTTCTTCTGAGGTGAACTTTCGTTTATCCGTGATTATCTATGATTGTCATAATTGGGGAATGGCCAGGGACCTTGCCCATGCTTTATGCTCATTTTAGTCTTTGTTTTGTCACAGTATCATTATTATTCTGATTATCATTATTATTATTATTAAGGGCTCCTGTATTCCCTGATCGTTGTTGTCATGTCTTGTCATCCCCTGTCTGTCCTCACTGTCATCATTTTAGTCTTGTGTACATATTTGTTTACCTTGTGTTCCTCAGCTCCTCATGTTTCTGTACCCACCTCCCTCATGTGTGCTCCTGTGCAGCTCTTGATTGCCTCCCAGCTGTCCCTTGTTCCTCTGGTTAGTGTCTTTCCTATTTATGTTGCCTTTTGCTTTCAGTTCATTGTTGGGTCATTAACGTGGCTGTCGTGTTTCTCTTGCCTGGCTCCCTGCGTGTTTTCCCTGTGAGTTTTGCCACAGTGACTCCTGAGTTATTTGAGCCCTCGTGCTGTGTTTTTGCTCTTTGAGGTTGTTGTTAAAAAATTATGAGTTTTGCATCAAAGTCCTGCCTGCACTACTGGGTCCTATTTAAAACTACATCAGCCTCCCAAAGCAGTTCATTGTGACGATGATATCTTTCATATGTAACTTTTTCATGGAAGTAAAACCTCTAATTTTGTATTTTTAATGTGCTGGTCCAGGGGTGTCAAACATGTAGCCCGCGGGCCAACAACGGCCGACCAGGGGGTCCAAGGTTTTCTCTGAATTTACAGCTTTCTTTCTAGTAAATGTCTGACTTTTTCTATTGATTAGAATTGTTCATGTAAATTAGAAACATTTTTCTCCTTAAGCTGAGAATTTTTTTCCTCATCAGTTTTACTTTTTCTTTTTCTTTTGGTGAAAACAGGTAGTGTCGATGTAGAATAAATCCATCAGCAACTACTAATGACCTCGTGCAGCCCTGAATAGGTGTCCCAATTCATAGGGGTAAATTTCCACCTCTATCAATGGTCAAAAGGTAGGAGCAGGCAAAGGGGAAGGGGTCGGGATACAAATGAGAACTGGGACAGACCCCAAATCTACCTGTATTTATTCTTATATTGCAAATATCTTTCTGGACTGTTTTACAGCATTTACTGGTGCTAATAAATAATTCATCTGTGTTTCTCTTGCTATTTTTATGTATCTATACGGGCCATTTACATATAAAATGATTGTAAATTAAGTTCATGCAAATTTTAGCTTGCGATGCTCAAATTTGATCATATTAAACATAATTTTTTAACCACAAAATTGTGGTTAGTGAAAAAGCTGAGTGGCTAGTGACGGGAAAATCACTAGCTTCAGTGGCAGTGGCAGTGAGCAAAAAAGTTAATGTCAAGCCCTGCTCCCATTGATAATTATTTTTTGCAAAAATAAACTCAAAATGCACTCTTCCAAATTATTGTGCACAAGCGTTTCAAAACATTTTATTGGTTGTAAAGAACTGAAAATGGTAATTTGTTGAATTTGCAGCGTTAGGAGGTCATATTTACTGAAATCAAAAGCAATTTCAATCAAAAACTGTCATAACTGGCCCTTTCTGGGCAGAAATAAGGCACCAATCGCCTACTGTGAGTTTGTTCTTTTAATAATAATAATAATAAACACAAATACTAGCCATGAAGGCAACTTACAAAAAGGCAATCAAAAGAGGACCATGAAGGGTGACTACAGAAAAATACAAACAAAGAAACAAACACGAAAGGTAACTTAAATACAGTGGGGTAAAAAAGTATTTAGTCAGCCACCAATTGTGCAAGTTCTCCCACTTAAAAGGTGAGAGAGGTCTCCAATTTTCATCATAGGTATACCTCAACTATGAGAGACAAAATAAGAAAAAAAAAATCAAGAAAATCACATTGAAGGATTTTTAATGAATTAATTGGTAAATTCCTCGGTAAAATAAGTATTTGGTCAATAACAAAAGTTCATCTCAATACTTTGTTATATCCCCTTTGTTGGCAATGACAGAGGTCAAACGTTTTCTGTAAGTTTTCACAAGGTTTTCACACACTGTTGCTGGTATTTTGGCCCATTCCTCCATGCACATCTCCTCTAGAGCAGTGATGTTTTGGGGCTGTCGCTGGGCAACACGGACTTTCAACTCCCTCCAAAGATTTTCTATGGGGTTGAGATGTGGAGACTGGCTAGGCCATTCCAGGACCTTGAAATGCTTCTTACGAAGCCACTCCTTCATTGCCCGGGCAGTGTGTTTGGGATCATTGTCATGCTGAAAGACCAAGCCACGTTTCATCTTCATTGCCCTTGCTGGTGGAAGGAGGTTTTCACTCAAAATCTCATGATACATGGCCCCATTCATTCTTTCCTTTACACGGATCAGTCGTCCTGGTCCCTTTGCAGAAAAACAGCCCCAAAGTATGATGTTTCCACCCCCATGCTTCACAGTAGGTATGGTGTTCTTTCTCCTCCAAACACGACAAGTTGAGTTTTTACCAAAAAGTTCTATTTTGGTTTCATCTGACCATATGACATTCTCCCAATTCTCTTCTGGATCATCCAAATGCTCTCTAGCAAACTTCAGATGGGCCTGGACATGTACTGGTTTAAGCAGGGGGACACGTCTGGCACTGCAGGATTTGAGTCCCTGGCGGCGTAGTGTGTTTCTGATGTAGCCTTTGTTACTTTGGTCCCAGCTCTCTGCAGGTTATTCACTAGGTCCCCCCATGTGGTTCTGGGATTTTTGCTCACCGTTCTTGTGATAATTTTGACCCCACGGGGTGAGATCTTGTGTGGAGCCCCAGATTGAGGGAGATTATCAGTGGTCTTGTATGTCTTCCATTTTCTAATAATTGTTCCCACAGTTGATTTCTTCACACCAAGCTGCTTACCTATTGCAGATTCAGTCTTCCCAGCCTGGTGCAGATCTACAATTTTGTTTCTGGTGTCCTTTGACAGCTCTTTGGTCTTGGCCATAGTGGAGTTTGGAGTCTGACTGTTTGAGGTTGTGGACAGGTGTCTTTTATACTGATAACGAGTTCAAACAGGTGCCATTAATACAGGTAACGAGTGGAGGACAGAGGAGCCTCTTAAAGAAGAAGTTACAGGTCTGTGAGAGCCAGAAATCTTGCTTGTTTGTAGGTGACCAAATACTTATTTTACTGAGGAATTTACCAATTAATTCATTAAAAATCCTTCAATGTGATTTTCTGGATTTTTTTTTTCTCATTTTGTCTCTCATAGTTGAGGTATACCTATGATGAAAATTGGAGACCTCTCTCATCTTTTAAGTGGGAGAACTTGCACAATTGGTGGCTGACTAAATACTTTTTTGCCCCACTGTATAAACACGCGAGGCTGAGTACAAAGCAGAATATAAAACAGGAATCAGATTGGGGGATTCCTGTCTACACGATGCAATGTCGCATTGAGGAATGAACCTCATCAGCAAGCTTAAATAATAATAGGGGAAGACCAAAATGTGAACCAGGTGTGGGTGCATGAGTGAGAAGTAATTAAATATAACTAACAGCTGTGACAGGTCGCTTACAGATTTGACAGGCGGAAGTCACATCATGGCACTGTCAAAATAAAAGCACAAATCAAAATGGAAGAAAAATCAAGAACAAATGCATATACAGAAAAAAAGTAATAACCAAAAGACCCGAGCACAGTACAGACCCGCGATCAGCTACATGACAGGGCCCCTCCCTTAAGGGGTGGATCCAAGACACCCCACCATAATATTGAAAGGGATGAAAGTACACCCCCACCCCAACAGAAAAAAACTCAAAAAATAGACCCTGGGAGGGTGGCGGGGGGATCCAGGCCTGGAGGGAGAGACACAAAAAACAAACCAAACAAACCAAACACACATGACCCACCATACTGAAAAAATAAGGTGCTCGGGTGACTAGGCAAAACTGGGTAAACAATAGTTCAGTTCAGGTGGCCTTCCGGAGTCTCGGCTCCACCCGGCCATCAGGTGGAAAAGGTCGGGCAGCCTACCAGGTCTCCAAAGCCACCAAAATGGATGAAAGAGTCCATCGGGTGGTCTTTCAGGACTCAGAAGCCACCCAAGCAATCGAAAAAGTTCAGGCGGTCTCCCGCATCTCAGGACCAGCGGGTCGTGGAGCACCACCCCCACCTCCCCGGAGGCGGCAGCTGGAACCAGTGCTTACTGCTGGCCCCGGAACCAAAAGATGGGCACCCAATGAATGAGATGGCGGGAGAAGAACCACAATGGACCCGGATGTGGACAGAGCACCCGCCACAGCCTTGGACATAGGCGCAACACCCTCAGTAACCCCAGACTGGGGTGAAGCAGCACCCTCGGTAACCCCGGACTGGGACAAAGCAGCACCCTTGGAAGCCCTGGACTGAGACTTCGCTGTACCCTCGATGGACCCGGACTAGGACAGAGCTGCACCCTCGGTGGACCCGGACTGGGATAGAGCTGCACCCTCGGTAGACCTGGACTGGGACAGAGCTGCACCCTTGGTGGACCCGGACTGGGACAGAGCTGCACCCTCGATGGCCCCCGGGCTGGAGCGTAGCACCCACAGTGGACACACACTGGAGCGCAGCACCCATGTACGATTCAAGCTGGGACGCAGCACCTATGACAGTCCCTGACTGGGACATAGCACCCATGGAGACCCGGACTGAGGAGAAGCTGCACCCTCGGAGGTCCCGGACTGGGATGGAGCCTCCATGATGACCTCGGCCGGAGGAGCTGGACCCACGAAGACCTCTGATGTAGATGGATGATCCTCGGTGACCCTGAGGGAAGACTCGGATAGAAGAGGAAGGGAAACAGGGTCAGGGTCACCAGTGGCAGTGGAACACGGCGAGGCGAGCTCAGGCGCAGCTGACGGCTGCACCTGGCTCTCCCCACCAACAGCCAGGTAAGATTGCTCCAATACAGAAACAACAAAAACAAAAGAGAGTACTCGCCTGAACTCAAGTTCCACTGCCATCCAGGACTCCATCGATCCAGATGACGATGTCACAGGCCCTGCCCTCTGGAGGTCCAGCTCAGACTCTGCTGTGGTGGCCCCAGCAGCAGGCATGATGGACAATGCAGTCCCGGAACCCCCCAACATTGTGACCCCCACAGGTGGCTCGCATGGTGTGGTGACAGGACATCTGCTTCCTGTTGGCGCTGTATCCTGCACAGTTGAAGCCCTGGGATGCTTTCTTGTTGGCACAGGCTCCGGATTGCAGACAGCCCTCCTCCTCCGTCCAGCCCTGAAGGAACCAGGTTTCCCAGGGCCGCAGGCTTCCACTCCATCCAATGCCTTAATCCCGGAACAGGCGGACACTCAGGGGGTGTTGGAGGAGACACAGAGAGAGCAGGTGAGGTCTTGGTGGCTACAGCAGACAGTGAGGGCTCAGAGGACTGCAATAATTGAGCCTCACCCTCGGGATTAAGACAAGATAATTCATGTGATAATGTTGGAGAAGGAAAAAACACATGCCTGTGCTCCCGGGGCCTGATGTCTTCTGCTGCAGCCGGTCTGGAATTGGCCCTCTCTGTGATTACAGTTGTAGTGGGCCCCTCAGAAAAATGTTGAGGATCCGCCCCTGCAGGCACGGTGGCGGGTGGAGCCGGGGAGGAGACGACCGGAATCTCAGCTGTGGGAGGAGACACCGTGGTGGAGAAGGGGACAGCAACGGCCCAGGAAGAGTAGCCTGATGAGACAGCCGGCGAGGATAACCTAGAGGAGGATGCTGTTGTAGTTCCTTCTTGACACGGCGATGGGGACGCAGCTGGCTGAGAGGTGGGGAATTTCCTCTGATGGCCTGTGGCTGGGTAATGGTGGGAGAGTTGCGGCGTCTGAATCCGGTGACTCTCCTCCATCTGATTCGGTACAGCCTTGTCTCGGGGAGGAGTGGCGGTCTGCGCTTGGAAGCGGTGTCTATGGGCTGGAGACGAGCCTATCGCCAACCCAGGGTATCACTGCTGGAGAACGGAGACGGTAGACAGCAGTTCCGCAAACTCCGGATAATTCCCTAAACTGGGACGCACCTCCACGATCTTGACTGCTGCCACCACGTTCTATAGAACCTTCTTCGGCCTGCGGGAGGTGAGGGCTTCAGCCACATAGCTCTGGATGAATTCAGCTGCCCACTGTTCATCCATGCTGGGGCCCCCGGCTGCCAACCTCCTCCAGGAAACTGAGTCTCGGCGCGCAGAGGACATACTGACAGCTCTCCCTCCGGCCACAAAAAAGGTGAGTGAAAAACAAGAAAAAGAAAAAAGGCAAACACACAGCCACTGGCGCCTACTGGCTGCGACCTACTGTCATAACTGGCCCTTTCACGGCAGAAATAAGGCACCAATCGCCTGCTGAGAGTTTGTTCATTTAATAATAATAATAAACACAAATACTAGCCACGAAGGCAACTTACAAAAAGGCGATCAAAAGAGGACCATGAAGGGTGACTACAGAAAAATACAATGAAAAAGCATGAAAGGTAACTTACATATAAACAGGTGAGGCTGAGTACAAAGCAGAACATAAAACAGGATTCAGATTGGGGGATTCCTGTCTACACGATGCAAGGTCGCAGTGAGGAACGAACTTCGCCAGCGAGCTTAAATAATAATAGGGGAAGACCAAAATGTGAACCAGGTGTGGGTGCATGAGTGAGAAGTAATTAAATATAACTGACAGCTGTGACAGGCCGCGAACAGATTTTACAGGCAGAAGTCACATCACGGCGCTGTCAAAGTAAAAGCACAAACCATAACAGAAGAAAAATAAAGAACAAGTGCATATACAGAAAAAGAGTAATAATCAAAAGACCCGTGCATGGTACAGACCCGCGATCGGCATCATGACAAAAATATCTGAACAGGCCCAGTTACATGTTAACATAGGACTCCTTCTTTGATATAACCTTCACAATTCTTGCATCCATTAAACTTCTCAGTTTTTTTGAGAACTTCTGCTTGAATTTCTTTGCAAGATGTCAGAATAGCCTCCCACAGCTGCTGTTTTGATGTGAACTGCCTCCCACCCTCTTTACCTTCTTTACCAGAACAAAGAAGAGCTCATGTCACTCCTAACAAAAATGGAAGATCTCAGTCGAAAGAAAGGACTCTTACTAAAGGCAAAAAAGACAAAGGTCATGGTCATCGACAGGCACAGAACAGTTTTCAATCATTTTAATGGACAACATCTGGAAGAGGTTAAAAAAATTCAACTACCTGGGGTCAATGATAAATATCAAGGCAGACCTTATGCAAGAAGTAAAATGGAGAGTAAGCACTGCTTGAACATCAGTACACAAAATGGATAAGATCCGGAAGAGTGGAGCTGTCAATAATGACCTCAAACTTTGACTGGCTCGGTCTACTGCCTTCTCCATTGCATCTTATGGAAGTGAGTCATGGACCATCTCCAAGAAAGTGGCAAATAAGATCAGTGCCTTCAAGATGTGGATCTTTAGATGACTGCTTCGAGTATCTTGGAGGGACAAGCGTACCAACCAATGGGTATGCTTGAACTGAAAACAAAGAGGACGCTCTTCCAACAAATTGTTGGGAGAACATTGTGATTCGCCGGCCATGCCATATGACATGAAGACCTTGAGAAATCTATCATCCAAGGCAAAGTGGAAGGAACCCATGGAAGGGGAAGGCCCAGAAGAGCATGACACTCAGACATTAAGGAATGGCTGGGATGCAGTCTGGCTCAGGCATCACAAAATTGGGATGAATGACACATATCCATGAAGGCCATAGCAGCTCATCTTGAGCCACCTGACTAAGAGAGAGAAAGAGAGAGAGAGCAGCCAATGACACAGAGGTATTCTTTGCAGCATGAAATGGTGCATTGTCATGCATGAAGATAATTTCGCTACAGAAGGCACGGTTCTTCTTTTTATACCATGGAAGAAAGTGGTCAGTCAGAAACTCTATATACTTTGATGAGGTAATTTTTACACCTTCAGGGACCCTAAAGGGGCCTACCAACTCTCTCCCCACGATTCCGGCCCAAAACATAATTCCACCACCTCCTTGCTGACATTGCAGCCTTGTTGGGACATGGTGGCCATTCATCAACCATCCACTACTCCATCCATCTGGACCATCTAGGGTTGCACGACATTCATCAGTAAACAAGACTATTTGAAAATTAGTCTTCATGTATTTCTGGGCCCACTGCAACCATTTCTGCTTGTGAGCATTGGTTATGGGTGGCCAAATAGTGGGTTCATGCACAACTGCAAGCCTCTGGAGGATCCTACACATTGAAGTTCGAGGGACTCCAGAGGCACCAACGACTTCAAATACCTGTTTGCTCGCTTTGCAATGGCATTTTTTCTGATGAATTTGTCTGGCAGAAACCTTCCTCATTATGCCTTTATTTGCCTGAACCCGTCTGTGCTCTGAATCAGCCACAAATTTCTTCACAGTATGATGATGCTTACTTTTCATGAAATATCTGATGTTTTCATACCTTGTCCAAGGCATTGCACTATTTGATGCTTTTTGGCAGCAGAGAGCTCCTCTTTCTTTCCCATATTGCTTGAAACCTGTGGCATGCTTAATAATGTGGAACATCCTTCTTAAGTAGTTTTCCTTTAATTGGGCTCACCTGGCAAACTAATGGCAGGTGTCTGAGATTAACAGTGATCCAAAGAGCCCTGAGACACAATATCATCCATGGGTTTAATTGAAAAACAAAAAATTGAATGCTTATGACACTAAAATTCTATTTGCATAATAATTTTGAACATGGTGTAGACATATCACACTCACAGTTACTATATTCATTGATACCGTACTATTACCACCGTATTATTGCTTAAATATGGAATGACTTGGATGGTGTGATATTGCTTTTATACAACAGTTCTCAATCCATCTTCTTCTTAACTGCTTAATCCTTTTTGGGTCGTGGGGGATTTGGGGAGCCTTTCCCAGTGTCTTTGGGCGAGAGGCGGGCTACATCCCGGACAGATCACCAGTCCATCACAGGGAAACCGCTCTATAACTGCCATTTATTATTTGACATTAATAAGTGATAACAGATTAAGAATCATTTATTTAATCAGTTATTTTGCTCCATCAAGAATAACATCCACTGACAAAACTGACACTGAAAACTGACACCAAGCCCATATCCCGCAAAGAATGACTGCTCTTTGGTGGCCCAGATCTGGTTTGCCAGCCACCTCTGGCAAACCAGATCTGGGCCACCAAAAGGGCAGTCATTCTTTGCAGCACGTGGGTTGAGTGTAAGTACATTGTGTGGGCCAGAACCAGGCCAGACCAATTTTACTGTGTGGGCAGGTTGACAAATGCACTAGCACTTAACTGTTGCGGCGTAAAACAAAAACACTGAACATATTCTTGCATTGTTGCTTACTTTACTAGCTTAATTTAACTTTTTGTTAAAGTCTGAAAACAGCTGAAAGTTAGTAATATCATATAGGCACACAAGGTGATTTGTACAGAAGCATCCTTTGCAGTGTTGTCCTCCCAGGATGACCAGGGATTTAACCATTTTGACAAGCTCAGTATATGAGATGAGATGAGATTCAGATTCAACTTTATTGTCATTACACATGTATGAATACAAGGTAACGAAACGTGACTTGGCATTTGGGCACGCTCTGCAGAGCGCATCCAAGGCCGGGGCAGCCGCTAGGCGCCAGTCATAAATATGACAATTGGCATTAAACTCCCTTATATAATAAGAAGATTTATCTTACAGCAATAAATTAGTAAATTATTTCAGATGCAAGCACTGATCTTTATTTACTCTTGCTGGTGTCTTGATTAAGTTCACTTGGACCAAATCATCCCTCTCTACTCTGTGTGTGTGTGTGTGTGTGTGTGTACCTACACTATATCCGTTTTTCCTCAGTGTTTCTCATCTTATCGTCACTTTACACCAGGGTGTTCTGTGCCTCTTGTCAGTGGTTGCTGTTGAGTTATTTCTATCAAGCTACCACACCACCTTAGCAATTTGCATTTAGACTACAAATGTGTTAGTAGTGTGACATTTGGCTATCTTTAGTATACTGAAAACTTTTAAGTGTATCACACATACCGCTCTGGAAATGAGAGACCACTGCAAAAGCTTTCCTAAATTACCATTTCTACATGTATGGCAGCCATTCAATTTGAATATCTGTTGAATTCCAACACAAGAACACTTCAGTCTACTTAAGGAGGTACTGATTAGGTGATCATCTAAGCATGGTAAGATGCATGAGAGATATGAATAAAAATCAGAGTTACTCCACAAATACAGATGTCTGAGTTCTGAATTAAAACGTAAGTATTGTAGTGTTTAAGAATGGTCATGAACTTTACTTTCTTTGCATTATTTGAGCAAAAAGTACATCTAAAAGCAACATCTTTTTTGCTGTTTTAGCCAGTTGTCATTTTCTATAAATAAATCCTCTAAATGATGATATTTTGACTTGGAATTTGAGTGAGCTGTTTTAAGTAGTTTAGAGAAAAACAAAAGAAAACAAAATTGTTCATTTTACTAAAACACATACATATAAATAGTAAAACCAGATAAAGTGACTAACTTAATTTTCCAGTAGTCTTTGTGGTCTCTTAATTTTTTTTTCCAGTTTAGCATTTGATTCGTAGTTTTAATCAATTTTTATGCACAACTGATTAATATCTTGATTAATATCTCTACCATATTACCACAACAGGCATTTTACATTCATGACATAGATAAGATGTTGTAGCCTAAATTAATTTACATTATGTGACTAAGTATTACATTAAGTGACTGAACTCTTCTTTTTCGACTGCTGAAGATTTGATCGATAAAGAGCTGTCAAGAAAGTCATAATGCATTTTATGGTGATACTAAACCTATCTATGTATACTGTTTTGCATTTTATAATTTATGTGGGCCTTATCACCCCCCAGAATTGGTGTAGAATAATTTATACAACTAAAATACACACTTCAGAACCAAAACCTTGCTGTGAGCAGACTGTGAATATAATCTAGAAGTTTGTGCAAAATCAAAGAAGACAACACTACTGTGCAGCACATGCTGCCACTGTGCCATAAACAAGGATAAGGTCAATTATCAAAAATATTCCATCTGACTAACAGCACTGTACTTGAAAGGAGCAGGGCTTAGCATGATTTTTATTTTTTATTTTTTTGTCCTCTCAGGTTAGTCATCATCATCATCATAGCAGTCTGTCATGGGCGACAATGACTGTTTCATTTAGGTCTGATCAGATTCCTCCACACAGCTCTGTCCTTAGCCTTCCACTGCCAGGAACTCCTGTCTGTGTCCAACTTCTTCAAGTTTCTTTTTACAGTGTCTTTAAATCTGAGCCTTGCTCTACCCTGATTGCGTTTGCCCTTGCATAACTGTGAGTAGAGTAACTGCCGAGGGAGACGCCGGTGGTCCATCCTCTCGACTGTCCGAGTCATCTCAGGTTCATCTGTATTAGCATGTCCTCCATTGATGGTAGACAGCTCGTTTCAACACTTCTATGTTGGTTATCTTGTCTTTTCACGAGATGTTCATTATGGCTCAAAGGTGTCTCATCATATACGCATGGAGTTTCTTCACCTGCACTCTGTAGACAGTCCAAGTTTCAGCACCGTACAATAGAGTAGCCAGTACTGTCGCTCTGTACACTTTGCATTTCACACGGATAGACACATAAGATAAGATAATATAAGCCTTTATTAGTCCCACAATGGGGAAATTCCAGGATTGCAACAGCACAGGGATAGCAACACTCAGAGCAACAATCAGAAGGCAAGAAAAAACAAGAGCAGCTAGTATACATATGTACATATTAATATATATATATACATATATATATATATATATATATATATATATATATATATAGACACACAGTGCGGAGCATTGTGGTTGGTGGATGTGCAGCAGAAAGTCTAAGCTCTCTCTCCGCGGATGCGGCGGGCCAGCTGGATGTCTTTGGGCATGATGGTGACCCTCTTGGCGTGGATGGCGCACAGGTTGGTGTCCTCGAAGAGACCCACCAGGTAGGCCTTGCTGGCCTCCTGCAGAGCCATGACGGCGGAGCTCTGGAAGCGCAGGTTGGTCTTGAAGTCCTGAGCGATCTCCCTCACCAGGCGCTGGAAGGGCAGCTTACCGATGAGCAGCTCCGTGGATTTCTGGTAGCGACGGATCTCTTTCAGAGCCACGGTACCGGGCCTGTAACGGTGAGGCTTCTTCACTCCGCCGGTGGCCGGAGCGCTTTTTTTGAGCAGCCTTGGTGGCCAGCTGCTTCCTGGGGGCTTTTCCTCCAGTAGATTTATGGGCGGTCTGCTTGGTTCTTGCCATCACTCTTTATTATTCTGTCTTATATTTCTTGCACGCCGCCTAAACTCCAGCCCGGCACCCGCGTCGTTTTCGTTTCAGTTCTCCCAGTATGTCGAGTTTCTCCGTTAGCACCGGGTGGCGGTTGAGTGCTAGCTAGCTCTTCCCTGCTGTATCGTCTCCTGCTGTAAACAGAGGCTCCGTCCGCCAACTCGGGAGACCTTTGGGGCGATCTGTGTGTCCGTGATATATATAGAGTGAAAGGTGTGCCGGATCAGAAAGAAGAAGGAAGATAAAAAGACTCAGAATTGAGCCACTGTTGCAAAAGGCAGCCAACTCGTGTGGCGCCGGAACCGGAAGATGTCAATTGTTCCACAGTCTCTCCCTCAAGTTTCCAAACACAGCGCTCGCTCTTCCCATTCTGAGAGATAGTTCATCCTCCAGACTAGCATTCTCTGAAACAGTACTCCCTAGATACTTGAAAGTCTTGCACTTGACTAGTGGCTCTGTACCAATGCTGATCTCTTCTGGTAGTGATGTTGGTAACTGGAACTTTGATGGTTGATAAAGGCCCTCTGTCTTCTTGATGTTGATTTTGAGGCTGAATTGGCTAGCAGCTCTTGCAAATTTCTCCACCAAAGATTGCATATCTTCCACGCTGTGTGCAACTAGAGCACTATCGTTGGCAAAGAGCATTTCTCTTACTACCTTTATCAATGTCTTACTCTTGGCTTTAAACTGTACCACATTGAACAAGTCTGCTTCTTTCCTTGTTTGAATGTATACTCCTTCTGAAGTGTCTTTGAAGGCCACCTCAAGCATGGCTGCCAGATATAGCGAGAAGACTGTAGGTGCCAGCACACACCCTTGTTTCACCCCTTTGCTTACTGAAAAGTCTTTAGATACTGAACCACTCATTGCCACGTTTGCTTGCATACCTGTATGCAGTGCCTCGATCAGGCTGACAAACTTCTCTGTGCAACCATATTTCTTGAGTATCTGCCAAAGTCCTTGTCGCGAAACAGTATCGAAGGCTTTACTGAAGTCTATGAAGACTAAATAAAGTGGCATATTCTGTTTGATACACTTTTCTTGAACCTGTTTCAAGCAGAAAATCATGTCCATTGTGCTTCTTCCACTTCTAAAGCCGCACTGGGTTGCCGGTAGTACATTCTGCAGAATGTGTTCACTGAGTCTGTTAACCTCTTGCACTCCGGGATACCGCGGGTGGTCACGTCTCTGCGTCCTAGCGTGCCCTCGTGCGCTCTAGGACGCACACTGTGCGTCTCAGAGCGCACTGAAAAAAAAAAGCTGCATTTCCGTTCTTCCACTACAGACACAGCCACAAACAGAAAGCCAAAGGAGCGCTTTGATTGGTTTAGATTTGATTGACCTCTCATTCGACTAATAAGAGCTTTGAATTGGGTTTCTGAAACCTTGAAGAACCAATGACTGAAAACCTAGCAAGAAGGACCCGCCTACCAACGGCTGCGAATACAGCGAGCCAATTGAAGCAGAGAAGTTCGACGGTTGAAAGCATGCGTCCCGTGCGTAAAATCTGTTTTGTCTAAGCTGCTGGGTGACACACACGCGTTCGCCAGTCTTTTTTTCTTACTACGGTTCTTATTTGTTTTGAAAAATCGTTCACCAAAACCGCAATCATGGAAGCGCAAAACCGCAATAATGGAATCATGGTTTGACCGGGTCGCGTGACCAGAACCACGAGTTGTAACAAGCGGACCAGCTTCATGTTCGTCTGACAATGAGGAAGAGAAGTTCGCCAGCAACACTGCTGCTGTGGACAGGTAAGTGTTATAAGCTAAATTATTCTTTATCCCTGAAAATTGTAATCAAAATGAGTTTTGACCGATCGGTAAATTACAACTTTGCGTCATCACCACATGACGGAATGGTCCGTGCGCCGCGTCCGGACCGTGAACGCCCCCCCCCCGACTCTTCTGTAGCGGATTGCAGATATATTGCAGATATTTTAGTACAACTGTGCGTAGTAGACCGCGGCGCACGGTCCGTCATGTGGCGATGGACGATGTCCGTCCTCTGTAGTGGGGGGGTGGGAGTTGTTATCCTCTACATTACAGATATTTTAGTATAATTTTTAGTGCAATGTAGGTTATTTTTTCTTGTAAAAAAAAGCCATACATTTTTTACGTGGCATGCTTCTTTGTGTATGGGGGCTTGTTTGTTCATTCATTCATTCATGAATGAATAAACAACCCCCCCCCCCACACACACACACAGCCCTGAGTGTCACCTTTCATTAGAGCCCAAGATCAAACTTCTATATTGAAGCATTCAAAAGTTATAGACGTTTTTCCAAACTGTGCCATTTTGGCACAATTTGGCACAGTTCAAAAACGCCTGGGAACAACCTGACAAAAAAAGCTGTGTAATATATTCATTTTTTGTGGTATTGTTACAAAATTTTGACCTCAGCTGGATAACACTTGGTTCTACATTTCTGTTCCATTTTCCAGCCCGGATCTGACAGCTGTGTGTTATTTGCAAGCATTTGTATCCAAAAAAGCACCCAGGCGAACTTTATTTTCTTCAAGTTCAGTATGTTTAGATGACTGTTACTCAGTGGCAGGAGGACTTAGAGAGATTATGACTGTTTTGCCAAAAAAATCAATGTGTTTTCTTTTAAATGAGACCAACCCCATGAAGATGCTGCAAAGGGTTGAAGAACAGCTTCTGATTTACTTTGGGCACGTTATTTTTAGGTGTTTTTAGGGAAATTGACCAGAGTGCAAGGGGTTAAGTAGTACACGTGAGAGAATCTTACCAACAGTGGCTAGCAGTGATATACAGTGGGGCAAAAAAGTATTTAGTCAGCCACCAATTGTGCAAGTTCTCCCACTTAAAAGATGAGAGAGGTCTCCAATTTTCATCATAGGTATACCTCAACTATGAGAGACAAAATGAGAAAAAAAAAATCCAGAAAATCACATTGAAGGATTTTTAATGAATTGATTGGTAAATTCCTCGGTAAAATAAGTATTTGGTCACCTACAAACAAGCAAGATTTCTGGCTCTCACAGACCTGTAACTTCTTCTTTGAGAGGCTCCTCTGTCCTCCACTCGCTACCTGTATTAATGGCACCTGTTTGAACTTGTTATCAGTATAAAAGACACCTGTCCACAACCTCAAACAGTCAGACTCCAAACTCCACTATGACCAAGACCAAAGAGCTGTCAAAGGACACCAGAAACAAAATTGTAGACCTGCACCAGGCTGGGAAGACTGAATCTGCAATAGGTAAGCAGCTTGGTGTGAAGAAATCAACTGTGGGAGCAATTATTAGAAAATGAAAGACATACAAGACCACTGATAATCTCCCTCGATCTGGGGCTCCACGCAAGATCTCACCCCGTGGGGTCAAAATGATCACGAGAACGGTGAGCAAAAATCCCAGAACCACACGGGGGGACCTAGTGAATGACCTGCAGAGAGCTGGGACCAACGTAACAAAGGCTACATCAGAAACACACTACGCCGCCAGGGACTCAAATCCTGCAGTGCCAGACGTGTCCCCTTGCTTAAGCCAGTACATGTCCAGGCCCGTCTGAAGTTTGCTAGAGAGCATTTGGATGATCCAGAAGAGGATTGGGAGAATGTCATATGGTCAGATGAAACCAAAATAGAACTTTTTGGTAAAAACTCAACTTGTCGTGTTTGGAGGAGAAAGAACACCATACCTACTGTGAAGCATGGGGGTGGAAACATCATACTTTGGGGCTGTTTTTCTGCAAAGGGACCAGGACGACTGATCCATGTAAAGGAAAGAATGAATACGGCCATGTATTGTGAGATTTTGAGTGAAAACCTCCTTCCATCAGCAAGGGTATTGAAGATGAATCGTGGCTGGGTCTTTCAGCATGACAATGATCCCAAACACACCGCCCGGGCAACGAAGGAGTGGCTTCGTAAGAAGCATTTCAAGGTCGTGGAGTGGTCTAGCCAGTCTCCAGATCTCAACCGCATAGAAAATCTTTGGAGGGAGTTGAAAGTCCGTGTTGCCCAGTGTTCTGTTAACTATTTAATGTTAAAGTTAAAGTGGAATATTATTTATATTCTTAATTAATTTTGAATAACCTGTTGTAATGTTGTGTTGGGTTCACCTTGAAATCGGCATGGTTCGTAGCCGAAGGTGACGTCACCTTCGGCTCCGACTAACTGTAAACAGGAAGTCAGTCGGAGTATTGAGGAAAAGTCCGTTGCGTGTGTTTTACTGCCTCAGTCAACTCCAGCAGCAGTCACATACATCCTCTGCCTTTGGTAGCATCGTGGGTATGTATTTACTGTTGTTGTTTGTGTGCATTCCTAGACGGTTTATTAAGGTTACGTTGGGTTTAATAACTTTAGACGCTAAAGTGGTTTTCCCGCGATTTACGCTAGCAACGGCCGTTGTATTGGTCGGAGGACGTTGATAGGTAATTTGGAGGGAAACAATTTATTATGGCGGCGGGAGTTGTTGTAAATATAGTTTTATACCGTATTTAAGTTAAAAGTAAGCAATTTATGTATTTTCATTGTAATGTCTGTATGAAGGTCAAGAAGTGATTGTGCCTTGTATTATGTGTTACAGTTTCACACTTTCCTTGTGTCATTAAACCTGTGGACTGAGAGCTGTGTCTTCAGAGTCTTGATGTGAGGAAGGAGTTTAGCTGACTGTCCAATCAGCAGAGGCAGTACAGTGAAACCATGGCTTCCTAGCGGGCATGATAACGTGAACGTGCTGGCAGACAGTGAGTAGATCATCGTCACACTCGACCAGTAAACGGTCAACACATAAGTGTCTATTCAGAAGTACGCTTGCAACTGTGCTAGTCAGAAAAAAGAGCCATGTCAAAGACACACTCACACGCTCCTTCTGCGCACTCCAGTGTGTCATCTACAGAGTCTGCTGCAGCCAAAGCAAGAGCACGAGCGGAAGCAGCAAAAGCTCGCCTTTCCTACGCTGAAGAAGAAATAAGCCTAAAACTAGAAAAAGCTAAGTTGGAAGCATCAATGCAAATTCTACAATATAAGAAAGAGACTGCTGCAGCTGTTGCTGAAGCAGAAGTGCTGGAAGCTGCAGTTGTCAGTGGTGAAAGACGAAGTCGAGAGTTTGTATTATTAGATTCTGCCTCCTTGACAGCCACACAACGCACTCAACAGTATGTTGCTGACCAAGCCAAAGTGTTGGAGACAGAACACCAGCTATGTGTAGATGATGCCTCAGTAAAATCAGACTCACACCCCAGTCTACAGCGGGTTCAGATATATAAGGATGAAAATGTTTGTGACCCACGACAAGTGAAATTTGAAAGCAGCAATATTACTCCAACACAGCACTCCAGATTTCAAAATTACTATTGTGGTACATTTCCCCCATCTTATCCTGTACCTCCTAATTCCAACCATAACAGCTCCACTCCAAATGACTTTGCGAGGTACCTTGCACGCCGTGAGCTTGTGTCTACAGGCTTACTTCAATTTAGTGATAAGCCTGAGAATTACAGAGCTTGGAAACGCTCATTTCTGTCTGCAATCAGCGGCTTAGATCTAACAGCAAGTGAGGAGATGGACCTTCTTTTAAAGTGGCTCGGCAAGGAGTCAAAAGAACATGTTGAGCAGCTCAGAGTAATTCACATCAATCATCCGGAAGCAGGCCTGAATATGATTTGGGATAGACTCAAGCAAACTTACGGCTCGCCAGAGGCAGTAGAGGACGCTCTTTTCAAACGCATCGACACTTTTCCAAAGATAGGAAACCGAGATTACGCCAAACTGATTAAGTTGAGTGATCTTCTGATGGAACTTCTATCAGCAAAGGATGAAGGAGACTTACTTGGTCTCTCCTTCCTCGACACGGCAAGAGGTGTCAACCCAATTGTGCAGAAACTCCCCTTTCGTCTGCAGGAAAAGTGGGCTTCAGCTGGTGCATCTTATAAGCGACAAAAGCACGTGCCTTATCCTCCCTTTGCCTTTTTTGTAAAATTCATTAGTCAGGAAGCTAGCATTGCCAATGACCCAAGCTTCAACTTCATCACTCAGACAGACACTGTTCCCAGGGCTGAAAAGTTAGCATGGCAGCCAAACAAACATCAAAGAGTCTCAGTCTGCAAAACCGAGATATCCAACAGAGGTAGTTCTGATTCTATTGACTCCTCATTAAAATCTGATGGCTGTGATAAAATGTGTCCTATTCATGGGAAACCACACCCTTTAAGTAAATGTCGTGCTTTCAGAGAAAAATCCATTGAAGATCGTAAGATGTTTTTGAAAGAGAACAATCTGTGTTTTAAATGTTGTTCATCTTCATCACACATCGCTAAAAACTGCAAAGCCAAAGTTCAGTGTTCTGAGTGCAAGAGCGAAAAACATAACTCAGCCCTACATCCAGGACCCGCACCCTGGACAGAAGTGAAGGATCCCGATCCAGAGCATGGCGGGGAGGAGGTCGAAACTGTGCCTCAACCTCAATCTGATATTACGAACAAATGCACAAAGGTCTGCGGTGGAGATTTGACAGACAGATCCTGTTCCAAAATATGCCTCATGAAAGTATATCCAGCCAGTCACAGAGACAAAGCAGTGAAGCTCTATGCAATTCTGGACGAGCAGAGCAACAGGTCACTGGTTCGTTCACAGTTCTTCAACGTGTTTGGTGACAGAAGTCCAAGTGCTCCTTACACACTGAGAACATGCGCAGGAAGGAAGGAATCATCAGGAAGAAGGGCAAGCGGCTATGAAGTGGAATCTCTGGATGGGACAGTCCGCATTCCATTACCCAGCCTCATAGAGTGCAACGACATTCCCGACAACAGAGACGTGATTCCAACCCCTGAGGTTGCTCTTCATCATACACATCTAAAGACAATGGCGCACTTCATCCCAGATATGGACCCAAATGCCCAGATCATGCTTCTCCTCGGTCGGGACATTATTAGAGTGCATAAAGTTCGCAAACAGGTGAACGGCTCACACAACCAGCCCTATGCACAGAAATTAGATCTAGGGTGGGTTGTTGTAGGCAATGTGTGTCTCGGCAGCGTCCATAGACAGGTAGTACCAGT
The DNA here is from genome assembly GCA_020510985.1 of Pholidichthys leucotaenia. Taxonomy (NCBI): domain Eukaryota; kingdom Metazoa; phylum Chordata; class Actinopteri; order Cichliformes; family Pholidichthyidae; genus Pholidichthys; species Pholidichthys leucotaenia. The sequence goes on along the minus strand of CM035846.1, from coordinate 139,878,716 downwards.
TTTCATGGTTATCCGGCAGCAAGCAAGCCAATGCCTGACCTGACACAAAAGGTTAGTAGGCTCAGGTTAGTAGGCTACATCATATTATTAAATCCACACTGAGCAAAGCATAACAAAACAGGCTAAAGCAGTACTAACTTCCATGTTCTGTACAAACACTGAAAAGACTACAACTATGGTGTCTATGACATCAGTCCTAACAGCCAATCACAGGGTGTTTTGTTGTTGGTGGCTACAGCTGTGTCTTGTGATTGGCTGTTGGGACTGAGGCCATAGTCATCAGTGTTGTAGTCCTTTCAGGGCTCCTACCAACAATAGAGTTGCTGCAGGCAATGTGCATCCACTCAGGCCATGGAAGAAGAGACATTCACCTGGTCAAAGTTAATTACTATCAAAATAATTTTGGAAAATTTTTACATAGTGTCGCTTTAACATATAGTGGGGAAAATAAGCATTGAACACATCAACATTTTTCTCATTAAATATATACTGCTCAAAAAAATAAAGGGAACACTTTGAAAACACATCAGATTTTAATGGGAAAAAATAAGCTGGATATCGAAATTGTGGCAGGCTAGTCCAGTTTACTCAGATTAAAGGAACACTTTTTAATCTGAGTAAGCTGGACTAGCCTGCCACAATTTCGATATCCAGCTTATTTTTTCCCATTAAAATCTGATGTGTTTTCAAAGTGTTCCCTTTATTTTTTTGAGCAGTATATTTCTGATGGAGCCATTGACCTGAGATTTTCACCAGATATCAGTAACAACCCAAGTAATCCATACATACAAAGAAATCAAGGCAACTGTGTTCACAGAACAAGCTATATTTAATAAAGTACAATGACACAGGGAATAAGTATTGAGCACATGAAAAGAAAAATGTGCAAAAAATGTGCAAAAAGGTGTAGAAAGCAAAGAAACCAGCTGAAATCCATCAGAATTTAGGAAGCCATCCCATCCCCCAACAGTGCAAATTAATTTTAGCTGGTTAAATTAAAAAGGTCTGTGAATATCACATTGTCACACCACAAAGAACTCATGATAGGTAGAAGCAAAGAGCTCTCTCTAGACCCTTGCAACCTTATTGTTGCAAAACATAATGATGGCACTGGTTACAGTTGCATTTCTAAATTGCTGAATGTTCCACTGAGCACTGTTGGAGCCATCATTCGGAAGTGGAAAGAACATCATTGTACCATAAACCGGCCACGACCAGGAGCTCCTCGCAAGATTTCTGACAGAGGAGTCAAAAGAATTATCAGAAGAGTTATCCATGAGCTAAAGACCACTTGTGGAGGGCTCCAGAAAGACTTGGAGTTAGCAGGTACTGCTGTTTCAAAGGAAACAATAAGTAATGCACTCAAACAACATGGGCTCTATGTCCACTCACCTTGCAAGACTCCATTGCTGAAGAAAAAGCATGTTGAAGCTCATTTGCAGTTTTCTGCACAACATTTGGGCAAGCCAGTAAAATACTGGGAGAATATAATCTGATCAGATGAGACCAAATTTAAACTTTTTTATTTGGAGAAGAAATGGCAGTGCACATCCCATTATGGCGTGGGGGTGTTTTTCAGCACATGGTACAGGAAGACTTCATATAATTGAAGGAAAGATGAATGGACAAATGTACAGAGACATCCTTCATAAGAACCTGTTGCCATCTGCCAAGAAGCTGAAGCTGAAAAGAGGGTGGACATTTCAGCAAGACAATTATCCCAAACACACAGCAAATGAAACTCTCAAGTGGCTCCAGAGAAGAAAAATAAAGCTGCTAGAATGGCCCAGTCAGTCACCTGACCTGAATCCAATTGAAAATCTATGGAACAAACTGAAGATCAGAGTTCATAGAAGACACCCACAGAACCTTCAAGATTTGACAGTTTGCGTGGAAGAATAGGCTAAAATCACTCCTGATCAATGCCTGTGCCTAGTTCAGGAGTTAAAGCAAAAAAAGAAGCCTGAGCCTGAACTTTTTACTGGGGGCAGGGTCACAGGGGTGAATGCACGCGTGCGTGCGCGCACACGCACACACACACACACACACACACACACACACACACACACACACACACACACACACACACACAGAATCCTTGCATTATAATATAACTGCAGTTTTTTTAAAAATACAGTGGTACCTCTACTTACGAACGTCTCTACATACGGAATTTTCAGGTTACGAGACGCCATCCATCCATCCATCTTCTACCGCTTTTCCGGAGGTCCGGGTCGCGGAGGCAGCAGTTCAAGCAGAGAAGCCCAGACTTCCCTCTCCCCAGCCACCTGCTCCAGCTCTTCAGAGGGGATACCAAGGCGTTCCCAGACTAGCTGGGAGACATAGTCTCTCCACCGAGTCCTGGGTCTGCCCCGGGGTCTCCTCCCAGTGGGACGTGCCTGAAACACCTCAAGTGGGAGACGTCCAGGAGGCATCCTAATCAGATGCCCATACCACCTCAACTGACTCCTTTCAATGTGGAGGAGCAGCGGTTCTACTCTGAGCCTCTCCCGGATGACTGAGCTCCTCACCCTATCTCTGAGGGTGAGTCCAGCAATCCTACGGAGAAAGCTTATTTCAGCCGCTTGTATCCGCGATCTCGTTCTTTCGGTCATTACCCAAAGCTCGTGACCATAGGTGAGAGTAGGAACGTAGATTGACTGGTAAATCGACAGCTTTGCCTTAGAACTAAGCTCCCTCTTCACCACAACAGACCGGTACAACGTCCGCATCACTGCAGATGCTGCTCCAATCCGTCTGTCGATCTCTCGCTCCATTTTCCCCTCACTCGTGAACAAGACCCCAAGATACTTAAACTCCTCCACTTGGGGCAGGAGCCTGTCCCCGAGACGCCTCAACGGGAAAATATTGCCTCTAGTTACGAACGAAATTTCAGGATACGAAAGGCAAAAAAGTATGCGCTCCTCGCAGCTTCCGTAGTTTACCGAACGTAAACATACCTGTAGCTGCTCTGCCATTGGCTATCGCCTAGCATCTTCCTGGTATCCCATTGGCCACAATTTTTTTTTTTTCCAAAACTTTATGCGTTTGGTTGATCTCGCCAAAGAATATGGCCGTAATACATCAACGATCAGCATGGTATTAAAACAAAACGAAGCACTTACAAGCCGACAAAAGCAAACGTCCTTGGATCAGAACATGAACCAAAGAAGGCAAAACGTGACGACGTCGACGACGATAGCAGTTAAAGGGTAAATGAACATAATTTTTATTATTCTTTCTCTTTTATTATTCTCTTTTATTATTCTTTCTCTCATTTTATACTCTCATTTTATGTTTATTGTGCAGTAATCTAATTGTAACATGTATTTGTTACATGTTTTGATGCGTTTTTACGATTTATAAAAAATTTATGCCCGAATTTTGGGGGCTTGGAACGGATTACGGCATTTACATGTAAAACGCACCTCTACTTACGAATTTTTCACGTTACGAGAATTCTTCCGGAACGAATTAAATTCGTAAGTAGAGGTACCACTGTATCTGCTTAAATCTGATTTATCTGCCACAGTGACAAACATGTAAAGAACGTTTATAATAAGTAAAAGCAGCCTCGTTAATTATTAAGACTCTCATGTAAATATAACACAAGTCAAACATATGACACAGCCAGGTTTCTCTGCTGCACTGCACTTAGCCAGAGACTTGAAAATTTACACAAGAGTACACAGTCTTAGACCTGTTGTGAGATTTGAGCGTATCTGTAGCATCATCTCACTTTGGCTCATCAATAAAATTATTCTTCAGCTACAGACACTGTTTCACTCAGGAAAAGGACAGCCAGGAAACTGCTCTTTCATCCCCAGGCCACAACTGAACTCACATTTCTTTGTTAAACCAGTCTCAGGAATTCACCCTAATGTACTTCCTCTTGAACTTTTATGGCCCATAAACTTGGAGACATAGAATAGGCTCTTGTGGAGTACCTCATGGCCTACAAAGATCCACAGCTCAACATTGCCCTCTACTGGCAACTCTGGAACATGCTGGAGTTAACTAGGGAAGCTTTTAATCACATCTGTGTTAACTCACTTCTCAACATCTTCCCCTTTTTCCAGGGCACCAGGAAAAGCAAATGGACTCTGATGTTTAATCTGGACAATCAGTAATGGGTTTGAAATATATTAATCCTTGATTTTAAATATGTGCATGCTCAGATGTTTAAATGAATGTTTATTCTTGCATATTAATTTAAAAGCACTAGCTATAAGTTGCATGGACACTGGAATAGGTTAGAGTATATACATAAGGGTATAGAGGAATAGTCCAGTATTAAAACTTGTGTTAAGATTTGTAAAAACGTATCTCAAATCATGTGACCGCCAGCAGCCAATCTCTGCTTGACAACAGCTCTCTCAAGGTTCAGACAAAAGACTGTTTGTTCATAGGACTAAAGTTCGCATGACAAACTGCAAAGGGGGGACAAGATCTTCCACCCCACATTTGTACCGCAAACAACAAAAATCAAGTTACAGGAAAGGAAAATCGCTCCTACATTCCTGCCTGAGTGGATGAATCCACACATTGTCAACAACAAACTTTGGCCACTCAAGTGCCAAATCCAGGACCCCATTTTCAAATGGGCTCACCAAAATCAGAGTAACCTTTACCAAAACCCCATTGGACTTGTCGGGTACAACACTGTCAAATTAAGTCCATAAATAAGATTAAAATCAAGCCTACATCCAAGGAATAACTGTAGCTAACTACTAGCCTCAGGTACACGCAGTCAAATTTCTCCAAACAATCAGTTAACTGCATCAAAACTTCCAAAAAGGAAAAGGGTAAATTAAAAACAAATTATCCCTTAAACTAATTTCAAAGGCCTCTGTAATGTTATGACCCGAGCGTCGGTTCTGATCGCGCTCGGGTTAAAGTTATGTCTCGCTGCCGGCCTTGACAGCTGCGGGCGGTATTTTGGCCTCTCCAGGCTCTTATTGTGAAAGTGCTCGGAGGGGTTTCCGCCTGTCAACGGTCGGTCAGCTGTGTGTCATTCTGTCAGTCCCTGGTTATTTAAGCTGTGTGCTAGCGTCATTACGACGCAGCAGTGTCTGATCGCATGATCGTTATTTGATCGCTATTCTGTTCACCCATCGTCACGGATGCCTGGACTATATTCACACCTTGGCTGCCTTGGGGCTTGACCGTCTTTCACCGGGACCAGTAAGTGAGCTCGTTAGCCTTATTCCCCCCGGGTGTTAACTGTTCTGTAAGTCCCTGCCTTAGCAGCCCGTGTGGCTAATTATTACCAAGCCTGACTGTGTGTGACTGTCTCCTGCTTTGGACCTGTAGTGTGCTGTATAGCCCTATGCTTCCTGTTCTGCGAAGACTCTATCATTATCGCAGCAGCTTGTGTAAACACCTTTTTCACCGTAATAAACTCACTGTAAAACTCACTGGTGACTTGTGTGCATCTTATAGGTGGCTCGCGAGGGCCACCGCATGACAGTACACTGCTGCCCAAACGGCGTTTACGGTGACGCCATTTTGAGACGCTTTTCACCGGTGAGTTTGAGTTTTGGACGTTGCTTGTCCCTGTCTGGGACCTGTGTATGTGAGGAATGCCATCACCGAAGAGCCACGTATTGACGAGTGTTTTGGAAGCTGTGGATGAGCTACTCATCTCCGCTTCCATGTTGGACTATAACCACGGCATACATTGGTACCTGGACGCCGCCAAAGATGTGCTCTGTAATCTCTCTCCCCGCTACGCCAACCACCCGGAAGTCGACACGAGGAGGGAGGACATCGCTGCACAACGCGAGCTGTTCCTGATGATGGAGGAGGAACGCGGCATGAAGCAGGTGAAGAGGCACTCCTGCTTTTCGCCTATGGATCCTGATCCTGCTTCCGATCCATTTTGGGAGTTCGCACCATCTGGGGGCCGGCGAAGGCGTCGGCGTCACGGCCGGGCGCATCTTCGGCAAGCTCCAGCTCCGGATCCAGTTCCGGGCCGCCGGGATGACCCCCTCAACCAGCCAGCTGCTAAGAGTGAGCTGAGTCCTGTGCCGGTGGGCTCTGTTCTTGGATCCTTTTCCATCCAGCGAGCGAGGGAAGGAGCAACGCCCGCTACAGCTGACAACATCCTCCCCCCGGGAGACAGGCAAGTCCAAGTTCACTGTCCTAGTAATAATAGTGATCTGTCTTGTCTGACTCCTGGGGGCGAAGCTCAGGGTTCGCAGCTCCCTGAGTTTCTTTCCCCAGCTGTAGCCTGTTATATTAAACCTGCTGCCTCTGTGTCTCCTCCTGCGGAGCGGTCCTCAGCGTCAGTCCCACGCCGTCGAACGAGGGGGAGGCCTGCAGCTCTGGGAGATGTCCCGGTCCTGCAGCCTTGCTTTGGACAAAGGAGGAGAACGGACTGCTGTGAGGAGCCAGAGCCGACGAGAGAGCGTCCCCAGGGTTCCTCAGGGATGCAGCCCGAGTCAGCAGGTCCAGGGTCCTCTACCCCCACGCCATACGGGTTATTGGTGTGGACGCGAGCGCATGAGGATCCAGCTGCAGAGACCATCAGGCCGGCTGTGGAACCCGACACAGCCGAGTGGGAGCCCGATGACGAGTTTCTTCATGAACCTGGATCGGCGAAGTCCTGGACGGCTCCAGAGCCCGAGTGCAGGCAAGTGCTCTTTCTTGTTTTCCTGTATGGTGTGTTAGAGCATTTTTACCTGCCTCATGGGGAGGCGAGTGAGGGGCAGCCGGCCGCTGCACCCGAGCTCGTCTCGCTGGGCTCTGGCGCTGCCGGTGGAACTGATCCCGGTTCTTCCTTGTGTTCTGAGCACCTCCACAGCATTGCCGGTTCGGAGCCAGTCAAGGTTACGGGACCGGGGGTTCCAGGTTCGGAGATGGAGGTCGTCGCCGGAGCAGTCCTGACCCAGTCGGGGTCCGACGCGTGGGCCGAGGTGACCCGGTCGGGGTCCGACGCGTGGGCCGAGGAGACCCAGCCGGGGTCCAACGTGGGTGCAGCGGTGACCCAATCTGGGCCTGTCCTGACCCAGTCGGGGTCCGACGTATGGGCCGAGGTGACCCAGTCGGGGTCCAACGTGGGTGCAGCGGTGACCCAATCGGGGCTCGTCCTGACCCAGTCGGGGTCCGACGTATGGGCCGAGGTGACCCTGTCGGGGTCCAACGTGGGTGCAGCGGTGACCCAATCTGGGTCCATCCTGACCCAATCGGGGTCCGACGAGGTCCAGTGGGGGTCCAGCGCAGGTGCGGCTGCGACCCAATCAGGATTCGAGGGGGCCCAGGGTTTTGGTTGTCCCCCTCTCAGGAGCCACCAGCTGGGGGCCATTAGTGGGGTTTGTTTGACGGATCGGCGCTCTCCTGTTTTGTTTTCAGGTGAGCGGCTGCACGCAATCCCTCCACGGTCCTGCTGGTTGTGGTATGCGGGTCGGCCACCCGAAGAACTGCTTGGAGCATTCGGCATCTTGGGTTGGCTACCCAATATACTGTGTGGGTTACGGGGTGACCTGGTTCGGCCACCAGAGGACGTATTCCTGGGGGCATGGGACTGGGGCAGGCCACCTGACCGTTCATGTACTGTGTGATTTTTCTGTGGGCCCATTTGGTGCCAAATCCTGTCTTGTACATCTTGTTTTTCTTGTTTCCATAGTCTTAATCAGGTCAAGTTCGAGCAATTTTTTTTAATTGCCTCGTGTTTTTTTGTTTGTCATAGCCTTAGTCTGAGCAATTTTAGATTGCCTCTTGTTTTGTCTTGTTTCCTAGTCATAGTCTTAGTCTGAGCAATTTTAGATTGCCTCTTGTTTCCTAGTCATAGTCTTAGTCTGGTCTGAGCAATTTTAGATTGCCTCCTGTTTTTTTTTCTTGTTTTCTAAGTCATAGTCCTAGTCAGGTCATGTTCGAGCAATTTTTTTTAATTGTCTCGTGTTTTTTTTGTTTGTCATAGTCTTAGTCAGGTCTGAGCAATTTTTAGATTGCCTCTTGTTTTTTGTTGTAGCCAAAGTCTCAGTCTTGATCACGGTTAAGTCCGAGCAATTTTTGTTTTTTCTTGTTACCTTGTGAGTCCTTGCCATAGTCTTGTTAGAGCATTTTTTTGTCTCTTGTTTTTTTTTTCTCCCTTGAGTCTCAGTCTTGTCATAGCCTTGTTTTGTCATGTATTTTCTTTTCCTAAGTCTTGTTTTTTTCCCCAGAGTCATGTATTTCCTGTATTGAGTCTTAGTCTTGTCATAGCCTTGTTTAGTCTTGTTTTTCCTAGAGTCATGTATTTCCTGTATGTTTTTCTTGTCTGGTCTTAGTTTTGTTTTTCCCCAGAGTCATGTTTTTCTTTTCCTAGTCTTGTTTTTTTTTTTTTTTTTTCCCCTGAGTCATGTGTTGTATGTATTTCTTGTTTTGGTCTTGTCTTGTTTTTGTTGGTTGGTTTCTCTCCCTCCGTACCTGTCCCCCTACCTCCCACCCTGGGGGGGGGGGGGGCAGGGTGGTTCCTTGGGGCGTCCGGAGTCCACCCGTGGAGGGAGGGTACTGTTATGACCCGAGCGTCGGTTCTGATCGCGCTCGGGTTAAAGTTATGTCTCGCTGCCGGACTTGACAGCTGCGGGCGGTATTTTGGCCTCTCCAGGCTCTTATTGTGAAAGTGCTCGGAGGGGTTTCCGCCTGTCAACGGTCGGTCAGCTGTGTGTCATTCTGTCATTAGTCCCTGGTTATTTAAGCTGTGTGCTAGCGTCATTACGACGCAGCAGTGTCTGATCGCATGATCGTTATTTGATCGCTATTCTGTTCACCCATCGTCACGGATGCCTGGACTATATTCACACCTTGGCTGCCTTGGGGCTTGACCGTCTTTCACCGGGACCAGTAAGTGAGCTCGTTAGCCTTATTCCCCCCGGGTGTTAACTGTTCTGTAAGTCCCTGCCTTAGCAGCCCGTGTGGCTAATTATTACCAAGCCTGACTGTGTGTGACTGTCTCCTGCTTTGGACCTGTAGTGTGCTGTATAGCCCTATGCTTCCTGTTCTGCGAAGACTCTGTCATTATCGCAGCAGCTTGTGTAAACACCTTTTTCACCGTAATAAACTCACTGTAAAATTCACTGGTGACTTGTGTGCGTCTTATAGGTGGCTCGCGAGGGCCACCGCATGACATGTAAAATCTAATAAATTTCAATCAACTTACTATTATCAAATAGTACACACAAAAGATTCAACACCATTAGCTTGAGCTAATAACATCAAAATTCCCATCAAAGGTGAAAAACAATCTAAGGTTTAGAGTTCAATCTCCAAAAAGAATTGTTCCTCCTCTGAGAATAATTTTCATTTGCCAAACAGGTATCTAAAGAAAGATCAACAGGAAGATTAAGATACAAAACCACTCACTTTTCTGTTTGCCAGGATGATGGCCCTCCTGTTTATCAGTTTAGCCATCTGCCTAGCAATCACACCCACTGTTACCCAGTCAGAACTGGGCCAAGTCAAGACAAAAAGTCAACAATCCTTAGGTGGATTCTCAATAACAACCTCATCATTAGAGCCTCTTGTTAGCCTTACGTTTACTGTTAACTCGGTCAACACCGCTAAACTGAAACGTCAGGTCGTCGAACCACAAACCGTTACCAAAATCTTACAAGACACTGTGTTGGTTTTGAATGCTTGCTCCGAAGCTTCAGTCAAACTCAACAAGGTCTTGAACTTTTGCTCTTTGTGTTAAAGGTTGACTATGCTCACACACAGCCAATGTCTATGTTACTCTCAGAAGTAGCTAGAAACATTAGCTTTTCAGTTAACACTTTAGCAATGAACATGCTATCACATCATCTTATCCTTTTTGCAGTAAATCCAAATTTACTTCTCGTTGCCCTTCAAAGAATGATGACGACATCCCATGTCTACTCAGTTTTTCTGAATCAAAGCCTCAAACACCCTATGATTTGGACATCCGTGGAACCATAGTTTAGTCTAGCTAAACCAATTCAATTTGAACCTCCTTGAGTTACTTCAATATTGATTAGCCTAAATCTCTACCTCAAATATGAGCAAGAATTTTTGTAATTTTGCTTTTGATCTGGACTCCTAAGATTTTTGAATACATGCATGTGTATAGACAAATATATATCCTTTGCACTCCGTTTAGATTTTATGCACATTTAAACTACTTTTGAAATTTTGAATAGATATTTTACGGCAAATCCAAAACATTTATATCAAGTATGTCAAAACCCACATACTTCTAGTTCACACTTTTGTACTCAGGATTTTTAAGTGTTTACAGGCATTTACAGAATTTTAGCATATCCTAGACAAGTACACAATGTTTATATTTGGTCATACCCAAATTATTGTTGAAAATTTCTAGAAGTTTTCAGAAAACCAAATTTTAAGGATCTACACTTTGGAATATATACTGTTTACTAGCTTAAGACTTATGGACATCAGAACCTTTAGTTCAGCATTTGGATCAAGAATCACCAAACTGGAATTTGATGCCTAGGATTGGTATCAACGCTGAATAAAACTCACCGTTAATACCAAAGGGGGGACTGTAGCATCATCTCACTTTGGCTTATCAATAAAATTATTCTTCATCTACAGACACTGTTTCACTCAGGAAAAGGACAGCCAGGAAACTGATCTTTCATCCCCAGACCACAACTGAACTCACATTCCTTTGTTAACCCAGTCTCAGGAATTCACCCTAATGTACTTCCTCTTGAACTTTTATGGCCCATAAACTTGGAGACATAGAATAGGCTCTTGTGGAGTACCTCATGGCCTACAAAGATCCACAGCTCAACATTGCCCTCTACTGGCAACTCTGGGACATGCTGGAGTTAACTAGGGAAGCTTTTAATCACATCTGTGTTAACTCACTTCTCAACATCTTCCTCTTTTTCCAGGACACCAGGAAAAGCAAATGGACTCTGATGTTTAATCTGGACAATCAATAATGGGTTTGAAATATATTAATCCTTGATTTTAAATATGTGCATCCTAAAATGTTTAAATGAATGTTTATTCTTGCATATTAATTTAAAAGCACTAGCTATAAGTTACATGAACACTGGAATAGGTTAGAGTATATACATAAGGGTATAGAGGAATAGTCCAGTATTAAAACTTGTGTTAAGATTTGTAAAAACGTATCTCAAATCATGTGACCACCAGCAGCCAATCTCTGCTTGACAACAGCTCTCTCAAGGTTCAGACAAAAGACTGTTTGTTCATTGCACTAAAGTTCATAAAGCCCGCCCACGAAGGAAGGCTATTGGTCTGGGCATCTGTCAACCCGGAAGCCCGTGAAAACTCGACTGAAGTTATAAAAGGAGGGAGACCCCTCACCTCTCCCTCTCTTTTGGCTCCGCTCTTTTCTCTTACTCCTTTTGTCTTGTCCACTTCACGTCTCGTCTACACAGCAGAGAACTTTTCAGGAGAACAAAAGACTGCCGAACAAAGACGCCTTCTCCCACGTGTTTCTTTTCTATGATCACAGAGCCTGACGTATCATGTTTTTTTTTGTAACTTCTTTGTATCTTAATGCTTCTTTAAACGTCTAGGAATTAATTCTTTCTTTCTTGAGGTCAATTCTAATTAAGAGTTAAAAACTCCAATCCTAGACGTCTCTATTTCTATAATTTTTTACCTGTTAAACTTTCTGTAAAACCACCGTTTTAATTTTAAGTTTTAATCTTGACTTTATTTTTTATAATTTTTTTTATTGACCATTCCCACACCAGAAGTTCTTTTATCTAAAGTCTGAAACTCTTTTGATTTGATATCTGATTAGATATTTCAAATTATTCTCAAATTCCCTGGGAAGAGCTTGCCAATGGAGAAGAAAGAAGATGCCGTCTCATTACCCAGCGCTGAAGAAACCATCATCGCTATCTTTGTTTCTACCTAAGCCCCAACTGTGATTTATATAGTCAAAATCCAGCCTTGTTGACTGCTTAGCAGAAAAGGTCGAACTGTGGACCCTGAAATATCTGCGGGCAGATATTTCCCTTTAACATCCACGAAATCTTGAGCTGAGGATGCCGCCGAGAGAAAACCGACCATCACGCCAGTCACGTGAGCCATATTCTGATTCATCTGCTGAGTTAAACGTCTGGGGTTTGATAATAATTGAGTAGCTAATCAGATGCAAATTAAAGAGCGATTAACATAACTTTTCTTTTCATTAAAATCCTGTTTTCATTTTCTTAAGAGTAATCCAGAACTTTTCATATAATTAATTTAATTTTCCCCATAAATTTGCGTTATGTTTTCCATAATCTGTTAACTCAAACTGATCTAAATTCAGTTTACTTTTTTAACCCTGGTTCTGCAAATGTTTACATGGCTAATCTATCTTTTACAAGTATAATTTAATGATTAATGCGAATCATTGCAATGTCTTTTAATCGTCATTTCATTTAATAAATATGTGAAAATGAGAGAAGTTGTTGAGAATTTATTTCATTCTGAGTCTGGTCAAAGTCCCCAGTACCGAATTCACTAAAATTTTGAGACTGATTATTAATTAATTTATTGAGTGATTAAACAGGTATAAAGTGAAATTAAAGATTAAATTGCTCCTTAGAGAGAGGAACTGGTGCCCCATGAGTGTATATTAATTTTTCCTGTGTGTATGAACCGATAATTATCTCAGGTTCCAATACATTAATAATAAATTAAATAATTTTATACCTGATCATAATTGAATCGGTGAATTCCAAAAGGGCCCAAGTCCACACTTTTTCAAAGGGGACTTGGGCCCCTTTTGAATTCACCGATTCAATTATTAATCACCATATTGTTACAGTATCTTTCGATCATGTCCAGATTGGTAAATACTGATCTCTGCTTTGAAATGATTGTATGACTACTTTTCTGTCTTAGGCACATTTGGTAAATGAGGGCCAGTGTGATCTGTAGTGACAGTAGAGTGCAGGTGGAAGAGAACCTGGAGAGGTGGCGCTATGCACTGGAGAGAAGAGGAATGAAATTCAGTACAAGCAAGACAGGATACTTGTGTGTGAATGAGAGGTAGGTAGGTGCAATGGTAAAGACGCAAGGGATAGAGGTATTGAAGGTAGATGAGTTTAAATACCTGGAGTCAACCATCCAAAGCAGTGGACAGTGCACAATAGAGTTGAAGAACAGCGTGTGGGCAGGGTGGACTTGGTGGAGATAAGTGTAAGGGGTGATCTGTGACAAAAGGATTGCAAGTGTAGCATCAGCTTCCTTTGACTATAATCAATAAAATCACTCTTCCCCTTTAAAGAAATTGTTTCACCCAAAAAGCCTGGCCAAGAATTGTTTTTCTTTATCTAAGGACCCCTGGTTTGAAAACACATTCCATGGAGAGAGGTACGATAAGGATCACATTTCGTGCCAGGAACAGAGTAGTTTGCCATCATAAATTAACTGGAGCTTCCTCCCAATCAGACAGTTTTATGATTTAACAATCTTTGAGACATTTCAAGACTCCTCAGGTGCATTCCACAAGTTAGTTAGTTAGTTAATTCCCTTCACACCATGATGATGCATGGGGCGGCGCCAATCTCCGTTTCTCTGACCCTAGGCCGCACAGCTACTGTAAGTAGTGAAAGCTACAGTGGGGGGTCAGTCCTCTGGTAGCTCTGTGCGTAACTTTACTTTCCCCGTTCCATTATGCGGAGCACCACACTAGAAGGCAGAAAGCACCATTTTTATATGGTCTTTGGTATGACCCGGCCGGGATTTGAACCCCTGTCTCCCGGGTGTAGGGCGGATGCTCTACCAACTGAGCCACCACTCCGGTATTCCACAAGTCACTAGGAATTATCCACAGCTCAACATTGCCCCCTTCTGTCCACTCCGAGACATGATGGATTTAATCAATCTTGGAACTTTTTTTTCCTACTGAACTAATCCTTTCCCCGTCAAGACTTTATCTTTCCAGAACACTGTTGAAGATGACTGCCTTTGTGCTGGACAATAATGGGTTTGAAATATTTCATTAATCCTTGAGTTTAAATGTGATCGCATGTTTGAAATTGCTTAAATGAGCCTTATTCCAATGCATGTTAATTATAGGACCAGATTATGCATGCTCACTGAAATTAGTCTTGAATCACTGAAGTTAGCTTAGATTTCATATTAAGTATATAATGAATTTCACTGAAAATGTGTGGATGTCTTTTGAAACTTGTGCCAGTAATCTGACTTGAACCAGCCAATCACTAGCCAGTCTCTGTTGGGCAACGGCCCCTTTCATTTTATTGGTCGGTTACAGAAAAAGAATTGTTTTCTTATTGGACCAGAGTTCATTCAACGCTCCTGCGATGGAAGACAACTGGTTCTCTTTTCATGTCAGTCAAGCTTTCCCTGGGAAAACTGGCTCAGTTAAAAAGAGGGAGAGCCGCCCTAGTTGGAGAGTTTTTCGTTTCTGTTCAGCTTTGTTTTCGTCTTTGTTCAGTGAAGTTCATTTGTTCAACCTTCTGTAAGCCTTTTTCTGTTTTTCTTGGCATCTGAGGAGAGCTCATCCTGTCCTGTTTGAGCTCAACCTCTTTATGGGAGTAAAACTCCAAAACACCTTTTTTCTTCCTCTCCTCAGAAGCTGTGTTTATTCTGCTGAGCCTTTTCTATTGATTTTATCTCAATTCACTGTTAAAGTGGACTGAAAGTGAATTTTGAACCTTTTCTAGAGACTGCCTCACCCACGTCACATGACGTCAGAAGAACTAGGATCTCATGGGTGTAACCATCTAAATACAATTTTCCTTCAGCCTTGGGTTCTTATCAGCTGGTGGATACCCTAAATTTTCGGACCCGTTGCAGTAAAAACGTCACACCTGACACCGGGCCAGGCATGTCATTCTGCCACCGGCTCCATTCCCCAGATCCCCGCCGATGAGTCCAGGCCATTACAGCTGAACTGAAAAGGACTGTTGGCAGTTGCTTTTCTTATTTGCCACCTGTGGTTTCAAGCTCAGTGCTGGAATCTGAAAACAAAGCTGTTTTGTAAGCCAGACTTTCACTTACTGTCTGCTGAGCTAAATGTGATGTCTAATTATTATTGAATATGACTGATTCTCCATGTTAGAGTAATCCATAAGCTACGAGTTGAGCTATAAGCTGAAGGAAAATTAATCTTCCTTTTTCAATAACCTCCGTTCTTTTGGTAGAGTAACTTAGAATTTCTTTTTTCATATAATCAGCTTATGTCATTTTCTTCATAAAATTACGTCCAATTTTATGCATATTTTTGTGACAGTTATTTCACAGTTTTCCATTGCATTACAGTTAAAATTCAAAATCTGGTTTCTCTTGGTTCCACAAAGGTTTGACTATAGACTTTATGCTCAGGAATCCATTAACAGTTAATATCATATTTGAGACCTGTTCATCATTTGAACCTGCTCACAAATCATTTGAATGTTATGTCATTTAACCTGAATCTGATTACACTGGTCAACACCAAATTTATTGTTTAAGTTTTTTTTTTTTAGCTGATTTAGGACAATTTTGATGTGCTGAATCCAAAAATCACATTGGTTTTGCTCAATCAGGTCAACTTTTTGAACTATGGCCACATGTTTTCTTACGTTTTTGTTTACATGTACGAGTATTTTCACTTTATATGATGCAAAATTCTTTTTTATTTCTTGAAATTCTCTGAATTTTGAACAATGATGGCATAACATTCAATTTACATGTACTTACCTTTATCAGTGTCTACTATTCAATTTACAGTACAACTGTACAGCTGCTGTACAACTGCTTATAACTTAACATAAAAACCTGACCTGATTGAGAGAAATGGATGTCATTTTCGGATTCAGTGGTGCAAAATTGTCTTAAATCAGTTGATAAAACACAGACAACTTACAAAAAAATTATTTTTATGTTGTGTTATTAAAACTTGTTAACGGTAGAGAGAAGTTTCTGCTTGATTCCTTTTGTGTGTGCATTTCTGGGTCACTGCAGAAGAACTCACGAATATTGAGACTGGTTTAATGACAGGTTCAAGGATTAGTTATTAATAAATTGTCCATTATCTGGACTGGTGCCCCTTTCGAGTGTTTTTCTCTCTTGTTTGTGTGTGTTTGTGGTGAGGGATAACCCTTCACCCATACACACACACACTTATAATTATAAAATAAGTAATCATTGAACCTTATCACACTTATGTGATGTCCATTAAAAGGCTGTGTGATGTGTCTAGTGCGTTATAGAAGTGTACACTTCTGTCCCGCCGCTAGCTAGCCTGCTGTTTACAGCAAGCGAAAAGGGAGCCGAGTGCGTAAGTCTCCTCTGCTAGTACATAGCCTCTCCACAGCAAGCCCCATGCGTACCTCCTTGTGGTAATGGATGGAAACTGGGTACCGTGAGACCCCAGGCTAAAATGCAGGGACTCGGAGGAGGTTTGGCCCCCAGACTTGCGGTACTCACGGCCCACTGGCGTGTGGACATGCCCTGATACCCATGAACCAAATCCCCAACTATGGGTTAAATAGTATACGGACTACATAGTCCGTTAGGAAAGTCCCCAACGGCGAGTAGTCTACTACTTCAGTGGATGAGGGCAGTGCCTGGCGGGCAGATGCTAGAGAGGCGGGCCTTGATAAACAAAGCACCCGGCAGCCCATTGCAGCCAACTTCATGAAAATTGCACGTTTCGGCCTGCCGAACCGCGTTGGACATGCTGATGGCCAAGAGCGTGTGCGTGGCCCTTGCGCAGCCACGACCACCCTAAACAAATTCACAAGCGATTGGCCTTTGTCTTCAACTCGGATGATCCCTTCAAGCCCAATGGCGATGGAACTGTGAGTAATGGGGGCAGGTTTGGTATGACTGGAAGCCTCTAGCTCTCAGCCACACATTGGCGGCGGATCTAAGATGATCACCTTCCAATGAACTCTGCGGTGACATTGGATTTCGGTAGCTGGATCCGCGACTGGGCTGGCCTATTTAGGACTCCCACAGCCCACCCCATATGGGGAGGCCCCTAGAAAAGGTGGGGCAAACATCGGACACTGCAGCCTTATCTGGCTAGCATGCCGCGGCTGGCAGATTGCCCATCACAGCGGTCGACCTACATATCAAAACCATAAAAACTCAAACTCAACCGCTCTCGACCATTGCCTGGATTCTCAACCACCGATTGGATCTCTCATTACAAAACCCTTCATCCTGGGTGCTTGGAACATCCGCACACTGCAGGACACGAGGAGCAGTGAGCGCCCAGAACGTCGTACAGCTCTGGTATGTAAAGAACTTGCACGCTTTAACATCGACATAGCAGCTCTAAGTGAGACTAGACTTGCTGAGGAAGGCAACATCAAGGAAACTGGATCAAACTACACCATTTTCTGGAAGGGAAAGGATACAGAAGATCCACGTATCCATGGTGTAGGCTTTGCCATCCAATCCCAGCTTGTGGACCAACACAACCTTGTCCCAACTGCAATCAATGAGCGAATAATGACCATCCGAATCCTGCTCACCCAAAAACGTTTCCTCACTCTGATCTCAGTGTATGCGCCTACACTTACATCTGAAGATGAAAGCAAGACCTCCTTCTATGAACAGCTCACACATACCATTCTGACAGTCCCAGAATCCGACAAGCTTGTTATTCTGGGTGACTTCAATGCCAGAATTGGCAGTGACCACCAGCTGTGGAAAGGAATCATAGGCCACCATGGTATGGGAAAATGCAATGCAAATGGGGAACTTTTACTTGGCCTTTGTGCCGAACACAATCTTATTGTAACAAACACTCTTTTCCAACTCCCCCATCGCCAGAAGACAACCTGGAAACACCCTCGCTCCAAAAAGTGACACACCCTCGACTATGTCCTCACAAAAACAAGAGATCGAAATGATGTCCGCATCACGCAATCCATGCCTGGAGCAGATGACTGCTGGACAGATCACCGCCTCCTGATCTCCTGACTCAATATTACGATCTGGCGACCACCAAAGCGCATTTTAGCAAACATTCCTCACCATCGCTTTGACTGTGACAAGCTCCGCAATTCCCAAATGTTGCAGTCCTTTAGAGAGGCCATTGGTAGAAACATGAATGAACTGAGCCTTCCAGACAATGCCTCAATTGAAGACCGATGGACCACTCTCCGTGATGCATTGACTGCTGCCGCCAAAGAAACGATTGGTCACAGACACAAGAAAAACCAAGACTGGTTCAACGAGAATGATGAAACAATCACGGACCTCATAGAGGCTAAACACCATGCATGTCTTGCGTTTGAAAATGATCTGTCTGCAAAGAATCAACAGAAACACCAGCAAGCAAAAGCGGCATGCCAGAGAGGGATTCGTAAAGCCCAAAACACTTGGTGGCAGCAAAAAGCAGAAGATTTGCAAAAATATGCCAACCAACGGGATATGCGCCATTTTTATGCTGCAACAAAGGAGATCTTTGGCCCCACCAGATCATCTGTGGGCAGCCTAAAAGATGCAAATGGCTCCACCATTATCACAGACACCAAGGGGATCCTTGACCGTTGGAAGACCCACTTTAAGAGTCTAGTCACTTTTGCACCCCTAGTGATCTCCTCTGCAAGACCCCACAACGGCCCACTCGCGAGTGGATGTCTACACCACCTTCACTACATGAGCTAAATAAAGCTATAAAGCACATGAAGACAGGCAAAGCACCAGGACCAGATAACATCCCGCTGGAGTTCTATCTTCATGGAGGTCCCGAGGTGAAAAACTATTTAATGCAGCTTCTACTTAAAATATGGGAAACCAAGACGTTACCAAGTGACTTTTTCAAGAAGTTTCCAAGTTACATTTTCAAGAAGGGAGATAGAGAGAACTGCAGTAACTACCGCAGCATCTCACTACTGAGCATTGCAAGCAAGATCTTTGCTCGTATCCTTCTCAACCGTCTTCTTGTAGTAGCCGAGGATGTACTTCCTGAGTCCCAATGTGGCTTTAGACCCTCTCGTGGTACAGTAGATATGATATTCTGTGCTCGACAACTCCAGGAAAAGAGCCAAGAACAACAACAACCACTTATGTTCATCTTCTGGGCCCTCAAGAAGGCCTTTGATCGAGTTCCTCGCCCTGCTATGTGGGCTGTTCTTGCTCGTTTTGGATGTCCAGATGATTTCTTCGCTCTCGTTTGCGTTCTCCACAATGGCATGATTGGTAGGGTTTGCCACCAGAATACCCTCTCAGACCCTTTTCCCATCACTAGTGGTCTCAAGCAAGGATGTGTCCTTGCTCCAACCTGCTTTTCGTTGTATATGGCTGCAATGCTAAATGAAATACCACCAACAACCCCTGGTATCAATCTGCAATACCGCTTGGATGGGGGGCTTTTTAATCTTGCTCCCTTTCGCGCGAAATCCAAAACCTCAGTCACCAGTGTTCATGAATTGCAGTTTGCAGACGATAATGCCACACCAGCTCAGACTGTTGATGACCTCCAGAGGATAGCTATCATATATAATGACTCTTATGAGCATTTTGTAATGGAAGTTAACACTGACAAAACCAAAATCCTCAACCAACCAGCACCTGGTCAAACTTCCTCAAGGATCAACCTTAAGATTAACGGAAATCCTGTCGATGAAGCGGAGCATTTCTCTTACCTTGGTAGCATCCTCTCAAAAATACCAACTTGTGCAAAGGACATCGAAAACCGCATAAAAGCTGCACACTCCGCTTATGGATGCCTTTGTCATCGAGTCTTCAATAATCATGCAATAACCATCCGCACCAAAATCATGGTTTTTCGGGCCGTTGTTCTTTCCACCCTTCTATACGCCTGTGAAGCCTGGACCTTGTATCGTCGCGATATCAAGCGCCTTGAGAACTTCCAACAGAGAAAGCTCAGACAAATACTTGGCATTCGTTGGGAGGATCGACTTTCAAACAATGAGATTCTCAAGTGTGCTCTGCTGCCTAGTGTGGAAGCTACCATCTTGCAGCACCGCCTTTGATGGACAGGACATGTTGTACGGATGGACCCCACCAGACTACCACAAATCATGCTCCAGGGGGAGCTTGAGACAGGAAAAAGACCCCATGGTAGGCCAAAACTGTGCTACAAGGACCAGCTAAAATGTTCCCTGAAGCAAGCCAACATAGACAAAAGATCTTGGGAACAACTTGCCACCGACAGAGCAGCCTGGAGAAGAAGAACTTGGGAAGGCACAGACTCATTTGAGAGGCACAGAAAACAACAGGATGATGATAAACACAAATGAAGACAAGAAAAACAAAACCAACCACGTCCCCCACCCACAATAAAATGTGACTTCTGCCCACAACAGTTCTATCATAGGCTGGGCCTTCAGATCCACATCCGCCATCGACATCGATCACAGATGGCACCGTCCTGAAAACTAAGACGAAACCAATGCTCGGACACGAGCTGGAGCCGCTGCCGCCGCCGCCGCCAAATTAATTGTTAAGCGCTACACAAGCTAGAGTGAAAAGGAAAATTTACAAGATGGCAGTGTCATAAATCTGCTCCTTGGCAGATGTAGTAAAGGATAGGACCCAGTTGAAGGCAGGAATAGGATGCAAAATAATAATTCACAAAAACACTGAAGCAAATAAAAGGTGTAGTATGAGGGCTGGAAAATAACTCAGGACTATCAAGCTAAAATAAACTCACAGGATAATATAGTGATATTGAGATAAGCGGGAAACACAGTGGAGAACACAACGATGAAGCTACAAGAAACACAATTACAGACCAACATATATGGGAAACTACTTATTACAAACACAGGAAAGCTTGGAGACCAATCAAGGGCAACATGGTAACACATCAGGGGAAAGTGGCTATGGGTATGGAAACACGTGAGGGCTGGGAAACAATAGGGAAACAAATACAGGGGATACACAAGAGATATGTATGAAGGACCAAGGGAGACACAGAGGATAATAAATGCAAATAATAACAGTTACAGGGGCAACCAAGGGATGATGCAGACATGACAAGAGACACCAGGGAAACATAAAAGGCAATAACTGCAACAGCAATAATAATAATAATAATAATAATAATAATAATAATAATAATAACACAGAAGACACTACTGATAATAATCCAGATAATAATACATAGGGAGCAACCACACAGGAACCCGGGGACACAGAAATGCAAATAATAATAACCATAGCATCAGGGGTAAAACACAATGACATAAAAAAAGACTTAAAGCATGGGCATTGTCCCTGGACCATGCCCCATTCATGACATGACCCCCCTCCCCCCAAGAGGTGGATCCAGACAGCCCTAGAAAACATAAAGAACACCAAAATGGGCGGGAGGAGGGGGAAAGGGGCATGGTGGGAAAACACAAAGAGAAACTCACAGGAAAAAAAAAATGTCCATTGGGTGGTCTCCCAAAGTCCCTAGAATGCCAGACTGGGGAGCACGATGAGTTGGGGGACCAACCAAAAGTCCAAGGACCCCCAGGCCATGAGATGTGGGGAGTCAGGCGGCCTACCCCAGTCCCTTGGCCACCCGTCCAGGGAGCACGGCGAGTCCAGTTGCCTACTACAGTCCATAGGACAACAGGCCAGGGAACACAGTTCTTTGGCATGGGGGGGGGGGGGGTTGCACCAAAGTCCATGGCCCACCCAACGGGGAAGTGAACACTGCCAGGAGGCAATGGAGACTGTAACTGGGAGGCTCTAAGGTAACAACAACATGTGAGCTTGAAAAACTGGATATAATAACTTCGGAGTCTTAAACTCAGGAGACTCAGGAGACAATATTCGGGGAGCTTTTAGCTCTGAGGACAGTAACAGAAAAGCACTGATGGTGGAGCGACTGCTCAGGCGACCACGGTGGAACGGGCTGCTCCGACGACCATGGTGGAGAGGACTGCTCCAACAAGGCAGATGGAGAGGACTACTCTGACACACCAGGTGGAGCAGATTTTCCCGGTGAACCAGGTGGAGCGGACTGCTCTGGCGAACCAGGTGAAGCGTTGATCATGGAGAGGACTGGAACTAATGTGTACACCTCGGGGGCAGCTGAAGCAGAATCATGCACCTCGAAGACTGCTGGAGCTGCTGCATGCACCTCAGAGAGGACTGGAACCGGGGAGTGCAACATGGGGACAGCTGGAAATGTAGTGTGCACTTTGGGGAGAGTGGAAGCTATGATGTGCACCTTGGGGGCAGCTGGAGCAGAATCATGCACCTCGGAGACTGCCAGAGCTGCTGCGTGCACCTCGAACACAGCTGGAAATGTAATGTGCACCTTGGAGACAGCAGGGGCTGTAGCGTGCACCTCAGAGGAAATAGGAGCTATAGTTGAAGGGTGGTCCTCCATCCCCGACGGAGCCACCTTGGACGGAGAGGAGGAAACTCATGTTGATATCATGACCATAACACAACTAATAGCAGAGGAGCTCAACAGTGATAGCTCAGAAGCAGATGGGGACTGCAACTGGGTCTCCCCATCAGGAGCAAGACAAGTCCTCTCTAATGAAGATGAGGAAGAAACTAAAAGGACTTTTCCTTAACTCTGGCTCCTCCGCTGGCGAGGTCCCTGGTGGCTCGGCTGCTGGAGAGATGACCCCCATCGTAGCTGCTGGAATAACTACTCCCTCGGGGAACGCTGGAGGGACAAAAGTCGAGGTGGTTGAAGGCTCAGCAAGAGGAAAAGACACCATCATGGCAGCAGACGCGGGGACTGATGAGGTAGCTGAAGCGGAAGTGTCATGGCTGCCAATTTGTCACACCTGTGTGCGCACCTGCCTGCCATCTCCCTCTGCCTATTTATTCCATCAGGTCCAGTGCTCGGTGCGGAGTCGTCTGGTCCTCTACCAAGAAACCTGCTAACGCCAGCCTTCGAGCTTCCCAGCCTCGTTGTGTGTTTCCACATCGGCTTCCAGGCCAACTATACTCTCTGTCCGGGCCTGCGCCTTCCGGACCACCAACTTCCAAGTAAGCCACCACGATTCTTCCTGACCCTGTCAGCTTCGCCTGTGCACAGGCGGAGATCCGTGGCGGCGGACCTCTCTCTCCCTGGTGGTGGATTATCTGCCTCCCTCACCAGCATCCAGCTCCCCGGCCACCTGCGGGCACTGTCCTCCTGGCTGCAGCTTCAGCGCTTCCCTGGGCTACTCTCCACCACCTCAGACAGTAAGCACAATTCCACCAAAGTGCCTATCGGGCTTGAACTGCCATTGACGCCCTCTGTCTCTTCCCAGGGTTGCCAGGTCGTATGGTGCTCTGCCGGCCCCAGCTGGAACTCCTGATTACACTACACTACACTACACTACACAACCCTGCATACACTCATCCACTCATGTACACTTTATCAATAAATGGTTAATTGTATCTGCCTTGAGTCGTGTCTGCTTTATGGGTCACTGAAACCATGTCAGGAGGTCCCCGACTTGAAGGTGTGGGAGCATCAGCAGAGGGGATGGCCTCGAGCAGAAACAGAGGGATGAGGGTTCGTGACAGCACACACACAGGGGTGACAGCAGAAGCATGGGGTGGGAGCTCAGCAGCAGAAGGGGGCTGCTAGTGAGACCCTTCACCCAGAATGAGGCAAGATATCTCATCAAGTGGTAAAGAGAAACGAGTATGTATATTGCCTTTTCTGCTGCTCTGCTGTCACTGATCGAGATGAGCTAAGAGTGGAAGACATGGCCGCTGGCAGGGCAGCAGGCGTGGAGAATGGCGTTGCAGCTGCCATGGGAGCAGCCACTGAGGGGCCCGGCGTCAAATCTAACATGGGAGCTGAAGTGGAAGGATGCTCTGGGACTGGTGGGCTCCGCAGCATTGGAACGGAGTGAGGAGGTGTGGAAGCAGGAGCTGGGATGGAGTGCCGAGAAGAGCTGCATTCCCTGGAGCAAAGAGAGGAGGGTGCCGAAGTCAAGGAATGCTGCATCATCGGTGCAGACCCTGGCGTCCCTGAAGAGATCTTCATCAGCTCCTGGACAGCCCAGTGGAGGTTGGTGACAAAGGCCCCTAGATTCACCAGCTCAGGGTAGTTCTGCAGGCCAGGGTACACTCCCAGTAACCCAACTGTGATGTCCAGGCACCCCAAAGCATCCTCCAGTGTGCAGGAGGTGTGGGTGTCCGAGACGAGGCTCTGGATCATCTGGACCGCCCATAGTTCATCTGGGCCGGGAGCCCCAGTAGCCAACTTCCTGCCTGCTGGGTCCTTGTTTGGTGGCTTCATTCTGTCACAAATCTGCCCCTAGGATAGGACTCAGTTGCAGGCAAGGATATGATGCAAAATAATTTATTAACAAAAACACTGGGAGCAAACAAAAGGTGCAGGACGAGGGCTGGAAAATAACTCAGGAGTATCAAGCTAAAATAAGCTCACGGGGTAATATAGTGATGTCGAGACACACGGGAAACATACAGGAGAACACAACGATGAAGCTACAAGAAGCACAATTACAGACTAACATATAAAGGGAGACTACTGATTACAAACACAGGACAGCTGGGAGAACAATCAGGGGCAACATGGCAACACATGAGGGGAAAGTGGGTATGGGTATGGAAACACACAAGGGCTGGGAAACAATAGGGAAACAAATACAGGGGATACACATGGGATATGTACGGAGGACCAAGGGAGACACAGAAGACAGTAAATGCAAATAGGACAAGCAAGGGATGGCACAGGAATTACAGGAGACACCAGGGAAACATAAAAGGCAATGATGATGATGATGATGATAATAATAATAATAATAATAATAGGGGATGACACAGAAGACACTAATGATAATAATACAGATAATAATACACTGGGAGCAACCACAAAGGAACTGGGGGACACAGAAATGCAAATAACCATAACATCAGGGGGGAAACACAATAACATAAAAATAAGACTTAAAGTGTGGGCATGGTCCCCGGACCATGCCCCAAACATCACAGGTAGTAAGACCTGCTATGATGTATGGTTTGGAGATGGTGGTGCTGACGAAAAGACAGGCGGTAGAGTGAAAGGTGGCAGAGTTGAAGATGCTGAGATTTTCTTTGGGAATGGCTAGGTTCAATTCAATTCAATTCAATTCAACTTTATTTATATAGCACCATTTCACAACAACAGTCATCTCATAGCACTATCAACTGTAGGGGGGGAATCCCCACAGTTGCAGAAAGACCCCAGCAATCAGGCGATCCCCTGTGAGCAAGCACTTGGCGACGGTGGAGAGGAAAAACTCCCTTTTAACAGGAAGAAACCTCCAGCAAGAACCAGGCTCAGGGAGGGGCAGTCATCTGCTGCGACTGGCTGGGGGGTGAGGGGATAGAGAAGAAGAAAAGAACAGACATGTAGAGAGCAAACAGCACGATGGGGACTCAATCTATGGGAGAGAACAAACAGATGTTAATGACCAGCAAAAAAAATATTTCATAGAGAGTGAGGAAAGGAGTGAGGCCCAGTGCATTACTGGAGGTCCCCCGGCTGACTAAACCTATTAGCAGCATAACTAAGGGAGGGTTCAGAAACACATGATCCCTCCCTAATTGTAGGCTATATCAAAAAGGTAGGTTTTATCTCTATTCTTAAAAACAGAGATCGAGTCTGACTCCGGAATTAGGTGGGACAACTCAGGATGAGTGGTATGGAGATAAAGTCAGAAAGACATACCCAAGATGGTTTGGACATGTACAGTGGAGGGACAGTGGATACATTGTTAAGATAGTTAAGTTATTCCCATGCTAATGGCGTAGGGTGGTACCTATCTCCATTTCATGACCCTAGGCCACACAACTACTGTAAATAGTGAAAGCTACAGCGGGGGGTCAGTCCTCTGGTAGAACTGTGCATTAACTTTCCTTTCCCCATTCTATTATGCTGATCAGCAAGCTAGAAGGCGGAAAGTACCATTTTTACATGGTCTTTGGTATGACCTGGCCGGGATTTGAACCCCGGCGTCCCGGTTGTAGGGCGGATGCTCTATCAGCTATGCCACCACTCCGGTTACATTGGGCAAAGGATAATGGAGATGGAGCTGCCAAGCAGGAAGAAAAGGGGAAGACCACAGAGAATATTCATGGATGTAGAGAAGTGTACTGAAGACATGAAGAGGGTTAGCATGACAGAAGAGATTGCGAGAGAGTGGGAATCAAGGGAGATGATTTACTGTGGTGACCCCTAAGCAGAGCGGCTGAAAGAAAAAGCTATTAGGAGTATATTGAGGAAAAAGTCTAAAACTTGTAAAATATGGCCATGCACAATGATGGATCAATAAGTACTTTATAACAACTAATAAAAATCCATTAAGCTATGAATATTCATAGATATTCCTCTCATGGATCATCACATTATCCCCTCATGGATCATCCCCTTATCAGGTGGGGGGATTTGCGTGCCCTAGTGATCCCAGGAGCTATGTTGTCCAGGGCAATTTGCCTCTGGTAGGGTCACCCAAGATAAAGAACGATCCAATAGACTCTCATGATGAATGCTAGAACAAGGATTCAGTGGACCCCGCCCGGTATGGGTTTACCGGGGCCCCACCCTGGAGCCAGGCTTGGGGGAGGGGCTCGATGGCTAACATCTGGTGGCCGGGTTCCCGCCCATGGGACCCGGCGGGGCTCAGCCCGAAGGAGTTACATGGTTCCGCCCTCCAGTGGGCTCACCACATGCAGGAGGGACCATGGGGGTCCAGTGCTATGTAGATCAGGTGGTGGTCAAAGGCGGAGATCTTGGCGGTCTGATCCCAAGCTTCCTAAACAGGCTTCTGTGACGTGGAATGTCACCTCTCTGGTGGGGAAGGAGCCTGAGCTGGTGCATGAGGTTGAGAGATACTTGCTAGATATAGTCGGCCTCACCTCAACACACAGCTCTGGTAACGGAACCAGTATCCTGGAGAGGGACTGGAGCTTGGTCTACTCTGGAGTTGTCCCGGGTGAGAGGCGACGAGCAGGGGTAGGTATTCTTGTATCCCCCCACCCTGCTGCCTCTATATTGGAGTTTTCCCGGGTGGACAAAAAGTTGTTTCCCTGTGCCTTCGGGTTGGGAAACGGGTCTTGACCATCATTTATGCCTAGGCACAAAATGATGTTTCAGAGTACCCACCATTTTTGGAGTCTCTGACTGGGGTGCTGGAGAGTGATCCTCTTGGAGACTCCATTGTCCTACTGGGGGACTTCAATGCGCACGTGGGCAACAACAGTGAAACCTGGAAGGGGGTGACTGGGAGGAACAGCCTGCCCGATCTGAACCCGAGTGGTGTTTAGTTATTGGACTTCTGTGCTAACCACAGTTTGTTCATAACGAACACCATGTTCAAGCATAAGGGTGTCCATATGTGCACCTGGCACCAGGAAACCCTAGGTCGCAGGTTGATGATCGATTGTGTTATTGTGCCATCAGACCTGCGACCGTATGCCTTGGACACTCGGGTAAAGAGAGGTGCAGAGCTGTCAAATGATCACCACCTGGTGGTGAGTTGGATCCGATGGCAGGGGAGGATGCCATTCAGACCTGGTAGACCCAAATGTATAGTGAGGGTGTGCTGGGAACGTCTTGCTGAGGCCCCTGTTCACTTAAAAACTTAAACACTTAAAAACTTTCATCAGTATGTCTCCTGCCCAACCAGGCGAAAAAAGACATTGGACCTGTGCTGTGGATCCATAGAGAGGGCCTATAAATCACTCCCACTTCCTCCTTTAGGATCATCAGATCACAACTGTGTTCATTTGCTGCCCACATATAAAACTGCTCTCAGAAGAGGCAAGGTGGAGATGAGAGACATTGATGTGTGGACAGAAGATTCAGAGCACAGCCTCCAGGAATGCTTTGACTGTACAGACTGGAAGATGTTCATAATGGCCTGTGGGGATGACTTGGACTCTCTGGCTGAGCTCACATGCTCATACATGGCTTACTGTCAAAATAAGATTGTTCCACATAAACGTGTCAAAATATACCCCAACAACAAACCATGGGTTACTAAATCAGTTAAATCCTGCTTACAGAGGAAAGCTCTTGCCTTTAAACAGGGGTCTGTTTCTGAGCTACAGGTTGCCACTAAGGAGCTGAAGGCCGAAATTTTAAGAGCAAAACAGAATTATAAATCAGAGTTGGAAAGCAAGATGGCAGCAAATAAACTTGGTTCGGCCTGGGCCAGTATGAAAACTATTGCAGGTCTTCAGAGCACAGAGCGCAGTAATCGTGTGTTTTTAGATGGTTTAAGTTCAGACACAGAGTTGGCTAATGCTCTTAATTGTTTTTATGGTCGTTTTGACTCCTTTGATTTTAGCACAGAAATCCAAGATTTGAAACAGAAACTCAAAGACAATCAGCACTTTAATATTGAGATGCAGGATGTTAAAAGGGAGTTCCGCGCTGTAAAAGTGAACAAAAGTCAGGGCCCTGATAATATATGTGGGCGCCTGGTAAAGTCCTGTGCACATGAACTGAGTCCTATATTTCATTACATTTTCAATAAGTCCTTACAGACACAACATGTGCCTAAGATCTGGAAAGATGCCGTGGTTGTTCCCGTTCCAAAATCCAGCTGTCCTAAAACGGTAAATGACTTTAGACCAGTTGCTTTGACTTTAATTTTAATGAAATTTTTGAAAAACTGGTCAGATCTGAGGTACTAAAGCAGACTGAACATGCATTGGATCCTCTGCAGTTTGCCTATAGGCCTCACAGAGGAGTGGGGGATGCCACTGTCACTCTGTTTGACATGCTTTTCAAACATCTGGATTTTAATGGGACACACGCCAGGCTTTTATTTGTGGACTTTTCTTCTGCCTTTAATACAATCCAACCTCATATTTTAGTTGAAAGGCTCCTGCAACAATTTGATTTAAGCAATAATCTGGTGGGTTGGATTCTGGATTTCTTAACCAACAGGACGCAGAGAGTAAGGGTCAATGGCACATTGTCTGACCTAAAGTGCTCTTCTACTGGCTCTCCTCAGGGGTGTGTGTTGTCACCACTACTCTTCATCCTGTACACAAACATGTGTCGGAGCAGACATGACAACAGACACATTATAAAGTATGCTGATGACTCAGTCATTGTCAGTCTCCTCCAGGATGGTGAGAGTGGCCACGGCCCAGTAGTTGATGACTTTGTTCACTGGTGTGAGGATTCCTACCTGCAGCTGAATACAACAAAAACGAAAGATATGATTATTGACTTTAGGAGGAAAACTCCCAGGCACAAAGTCACCATACTAAAAGGCCAGACCACCGAATGTGTACAATCGTACAAATATCTTGGGACGATTATTGATAGTGGATTGAACTTTGAGGTGAACTGTGAAAGGGTGTGCAAAAAGGGTCAGCAAAATCTGCATTGTTCGAGGAAACTTGCACACTTTCAAATTGACCGAACCATAATGACTATGTTTTATCGGGCTTTTATTGAATCTGTTTTATCCTTTTCTTTAATGTCATGGTTTGGTCAGATAAAACTGAAACAGAGGAAATCCTTGGATCAGGTAGTCAGATGGTCCAGTCATTTGCTTGGTGAGTCACAGCTGAGCCTGACATCCCTGTACACCAGACAAGTACAGAGGATGGCCGACTCGATTTTAAATGATGACTCCCACCCTTTGCACTGCAACTTTCAGCTTCTTCCCTCCAGACGGAGGTTTGCTGTCCCAAAAAGTAGAACCCAGCGCTACAAAAACAGCTTTGTCCCTGCTGCTGTCAAAGAGTTGAACAAGCTATAAAAATTATATTGTACATATTTTATATTTACCTATTTTGTAAGATGTGTGCCTGTGTTTGTGTCTATGTTGAATGTAATTAGTGGCTTGTAAATATGGATGTCACCAACTGCAAAACAAATCTACCTACGGGTACAAATAAAGTAACCTGAACCTGAACCTGAACCTGTTCGAGAGGTCTTCGACTCCTACCTCCGGAAGAACTTCAACCACATTTCGAGAGAGTCTGGAGACATGGAGTCTGAATGGGCCATGTTCTCCACCTGCATTGTTGAAGTGGCTGCCCAGAGCTGTGGCTGAAAGGTCGTCGGGGCATCTCGTGGTGGCAACCCCCGTTCTCCAGGATTTATTGGTTCACTTGCATTGTGGAAATCAAGCAGCACTGATGTGGTGTCAAAATGTAAATGACATTTAACAAGATTTTATGTTATTTTAATGGCGAGAGGTGTAACAGTCAACATATAATCACATAATCACCCATCATTTTATTTATTTGATGATTCCCTAAATATTTTTTTTATTCCATCCACATTCATATTTTCATTGCGGACTTAGTGTTGGAGTCTATAGCATGAATGAATGAATGAATGAATGAATGGATGGATGGATGGATGGATGAATGGATGAATGAACAGGGGAAAAGGGTTTGCAGAAGTAACTACACAGGAATATCAAACGAAAATGAATACTGAAACGTATGCCCAAGGGAGATGTGTTCACTCCAGAAGCAGGTCCAGAATGTCACGCCGCGCCATTCATCAGCGGCGCCACCTGCTCACGCACCTGATCCTCATCAGCGGCGAGGGATAAAAGCCGTCTCGCCCAGAGGCTCGGCCTGAAGCTGTCAGACTTCGTCCCTCACCGTTGTGAGCATACTTCTCTTCAGCATCAACATTATTTGGGTAAGAACCCTTACCTCTCTTTCCCAGTCTGCTCCCCTGTGCACAGGTGGATTCCCCGGCGGCGGACATCTCCACTCCATCGCCAATCCTCGCTGCTGTACGGAGCTCTCCAGGTGGCTGTCTTCCGGGCTTCGCCCCCTTGTTGTGCCAGCTATCCTGACAAACCAAGTAAGTCCTTCTCTCGCCATAAATCCCTCCTGTGTTGGTGTATGCCCGTCACCCTCTCCCTGTGCTCTCTCCATAGGGTTGCTCGGCTGAACGGTCACCTGCCTCTGTGCCTGAAGCAGACGCCATCACCAACACATTTACATCCCGCAGACACGCACTCATTCACTCCTGCTGTTAATAAACTCTTTGAACTACTCTAAGCCTGTGTGTGTGCGTCTCCTGAGCCGTGCGTTATGTCACAGAATGGCAGGAAGCCTCCACAATGCTGATCTTTATATGAGCGTCACCTGATGCTGATGTCAGCTGAACTGCTGAGTATTTCTCTGATTTTTCCAAATGTCTGTAAAAGTGAGTCCAAATGCTATAGAGTGAACTCAGCTTTAACTTAGGCTGACTTACGTAAAGTCCGCATAACTTAGTCCAGTGCTCAGGAACTTTTAAAAAATGAGCACAACGTTCACCAACGTGTATTTCCAAGCGTCGGTAAATTTTCTGCAGGCTAAAAATTTTCAAAGAATACAAGTTTTGCCAGAGTCTGCCAACAAACACCAGCAATCATTAACTTTTGCCAGCAGAGCCACACGTTTGCCAAAACATCAGTAAAAGTTGGTCCAAACGTTGTTGTGTGAATCCACCTTTACCACCAATGAAGTAATAAAAAAACCCACAACTTACAGTTTTATATGCAAACATCATCTAACTTGCACGCTGTGTTTACAACAGGAAATACCAACCAAGTCTTTTCTTAAAAACTGCAGTAATGTTCTGTCAATCACAGCACTCTAGCTGCAAATATCCAGATGCAAACAGGGAAACCCAAAGAAACAAAGTGTGTTATAGGCTGATTTTTAGATTTACATCAAACAGCTCTGCTATTGCTTAAAGACAAAATGAAGGACAAACCACTTGAAATTTCAGCTCACACGTAAAGAGACAAACATTCTGTACTCGTACAAGCATCAGTGCTGCGATTTATACCTGCTTGAGGGAAATGATCCCCTCCCGGTGGTCGGCGGCAGTGCTGATGGTGAAAATGGCAGCTGCGTCTGCATTAGTGATGCTGTAGGTCATCTCAGCATTCTGTCCTTCGTCTTCGTCGTTGGCTCTGATCCGACCCACTGCCTTACCCACTGGAGCCAGTTCTGGTACAAAAATCTGGTAGCCCTCTGCAACACACAAGCACAATGGGTTTCATTAAACCCACTTGAAAATAATATTTAGTGGTTTTTAAAATGGTCTTTCATTATCTAAGATGGAGGTTTGGCCTGCTCACCCCAAACAAGTAGTGTAAACAAAAACATTAATTTACATCCCCCCCCCCAAAAAAAAAAATAAATAAAAAATTGAAGTAAAGCACATCATACGTGTGGAAATGCTTTTGAGCACATTTCAGTTCATGCAGTTGATTGGAATTGTCGAAGAGTAGGTTTTAGCTTTTATATGGCACACTTCATAACATGTCAAGACATTCAAGTAAACACACATGAAAAAAAAAAAGAAATCACAAACCCGGGTAGGAAAGGGAACAACCTGTGGGCCTAGCTGTTGATGCACATAATATTGAGGTGTCATGCCTGTGTGATGGAGATGCCCAGTTTGAATTTTATCCAGTTCAGTGTTTGCTCCGTGTCTCATTTGTAATGTTTTTGGACTTTTGCTCCCTGTTCAGACTGTTCCTGTTGTATGTTGAAAGTGTTGTTCATGTTAGTTGTACTTCCAAACTTTTTTCTGTCCACCTGTGATAAATAAGCACATTTCTCTACACTATTAGGCCTATTTGACACATACAGACATGGACAAAATTGTTGGTACCCCTCTGTTAATGAAAGAAAAACCCACAATGGTCACAGAAATAACTTGAATCTGACAAAAGAAGTAATAAATAAAAATTCTATGAAAATAAACCAATGGAAATCACACAATGCTTTTGAATTGTGGGTCAACAGAATTATTTTAAAAAACAAACTCATGAAATAGGCCTGGACAAAAATGATGGTACCCCTAGAAAAGATTGAAAATAATGTGACCATAGGGACATGTTCAACCAAGATGTGTCCTCTAATTAACATCACAGGTGTCTACAAACTTGTAATCAGTCAGTCGGCCTATTTAAAGGGTGACAAGTAGTCACTGTGCTGTTTGGTGACATGGTGTGTACCACACTAAACATGGACCAGAGGAAGCAAAGGCGAGAGTTGTCTCAGGAGATTAGAAAGAAAATTAAAGACAAGCATGTTAAAGGTAAAGGCTATAAGACCATCTCCAAGCATCTTGATGTTCCTGTGACTACAGTTGCACATATTATTCAGAAATTTAAGATCCTCAGGACTGTAGCCAACCTCCCGGGACGTGGCCGCAGGAGGAGAAGGATAATACGAAGGGTAACAAAAGAGCCCAGAACAACCTCTAAACACATTCATGGTGAACTCCAAGGTCAAGGTACATCAGTGTCAGATTGCACCATCCGTCGTCGTTTGAGCCAAAGTGGACTTCATGGGAGACGACCAAGGAGGACACCACTGTTGAAAACCAATCATAAAAAAGCCAGATTGCAATTTGCCAAACTGCATGTTGACAAGCCACAAAGCTTCTGGGAGAATGTCCTATGGACAGACGAGACAAAACTGGAACTTTTTGGCAAGGCACATCAGCTCTATGTTCACAGATGCAAAAATGAAGCATACCAAGAAAAGAACACTGTCCCTACTGTGAAACATGGAGGAGGTTCTGTTATGTTCTGGGGTTGCTTTGCTGCATCTGGCACAGGGTGTCTTGAACCTGTGCAGGGTACAATGAAATCTCAAGACTATCAAGGTATTCTAGAGAGAAATGTGCTGCCCAGTGTCAGACAGCTTGGTCTCAGTCGCAGGTCATGGGTCTTGCAACAGGATAATGACCCAAAACATACAGCTAAAAACACCTAAGAATGGCTAACAGTGAAATATTGGACTATTCTAAAGTGGCCTTCTGTGAGCCCTGATCTAAATCCTATTGAACATCTGTGGAAGGAGCTGTAACATGCCGTCTGGAGAAGGCACCCTTCCAACCTGAGACAACTGGAGCAGTTTGTTCATGAGGAGTGGGCCAAAATACCTGCTGAGAGGTGTAGAAGTCTCATTGACAGTTACAGAAATTGTTTGATTGCAGTGATTGCCTCAAAAGGTTGTGCAACAAAATATTAAGTTAAGGGTACCATCATTTTTGTCCAGGCCTGTTTCATGAGTTTGTTTTTTAAAATAATTCTGTTGAACCACAATTCAAAAGCATTGGGTGATTTTCATTGGTTAATTTTCATAGAATTTTTATTTATTACCACTTTTGTCAGAGTCAAGCTATTTCTGTGACCATTGTGGGTTTTTCTTTCATTAACAGTGGGGTACAAACAATTTTGTCCACGTCATTGTTAAAACATAGCTTTTTATATACTGTCCTGGCCTTCCATCTCCATGCAAACAGTTTTGGGCACAAAAAATAATCTTTTTGAAAAACTACTTCCAGGTTGAAGATTTTCACTGACTCCGGTGACAAGGTTCGCGTGTGGACTAGACAACAGTAGGTTTTCTCATATGTTTCCATGGCAACAGCTGATGCAGCCATTGCTTCTTTTAAGTTTGTTAACAGGATTTTTTTTTATGTTTGCACATAATAGAACCTCTCAGTATGTTAGAATATTGTGAAAAAGTGAATGATTTTAGCGTATGAAGTGCATGCCCTCAGCATTGCTCAGTAGCGGCAGCTGGGGAAAGCATGAAGTCAGTGCTCATATTAACGTGACAAATACTCGAAAATGCCCGATACAACTATTTTATGTATCGCAGGCGGCCAAAGGTACCGATACAATGAATTTTATTGGTAAACCGCCCAGTCCTACTTCAGATCAAGAGTTACATTCTAATTTTTAATAAAAGAGTTAATCATGACTACTCTTTCACAGAGTTAAAAGCAGAGACAGGCTTTATACACTTATCCATAATCTAGCGATTAGACTACTCTTGACTCAAGCCATCTACCTGTGGGAGTTAGTTTGTAATCCAGGTTCGGCTTTCCTATACAGACATTTTCTGAGCAAAAAGAAATGATAAATCAAATTTCAATGCATAGAAATGAGGCCCCTGAATCCTATTGCTGTCCAGTTAGAGAACCACCAGCTAATGACCCGGGGAGGTGTGACTGGACTGTAATGGTGAGAAATGTACTGTGGAGCTGAAGCATTTATTGCTTTAGAATTTGATTCTACAATGCTCCGGGATCCTTCAGAGTGATTTAAACACTGAAGGAATATGATGTTGGTTGACCTGAAGCCTTTCTATTGTTTGGGTGTCTCAACCCTAAACTCCTGTGTGGAATGCATACAGTATGTGGATA
This sequence comes from Pholidichthys leucotaenia, assembly GCA_020510985.1. Classification (NCBI taxonomy): domain Eukaryota; kingdom Metazoa; phylum Chordata; class Actinopteri; order Cichliformes; family Pholidichthyidae; genus Pholidichthys; species Pholidichthys leucotaenia. The sequence continues at coordinate 139,843,672 of CM035846.1, read as the reverse complement.
AACACACACACACAGCTCAAAATGTAAATGCATAAGAATCGGTTTCACATTAAGTTCCCTTGGTTGATAATGAGGTCAGATCACAACCATCATCACTTTGAATCCAATTCATATACAGTCGTGTGAAAGAGTAATTGCCTCCTTCCTGATTTCTTATTATGATAACTCTGTTACGCTATTCCAGAATGACAAGATGAGAATCTTAATTGGTGTTTTACCACTTTGCTGATCACAAAAAAGTAAGTACAAAGGTAGCTAAAGTCAGGAAAACTGCTGCTTAAAGTCAATTGGTAGTTGTTAGGGGCGGCAGTGGCTCAGGAGGTAGAGCATGTCGTCTAATAACCCGATGGTTGGCGGTTCGAATCCCGCTCTCTCCAGATATCCTGCTGTTGTGTCCCTGGGCAAGACACTTCACCCGCATTGCCTCCAGCGCCCATAACACTGGGTATGAATGTGTATAAATGTATAAATGTTCGGTGGTGGCCGGAGAGGCCGTTGGCGCGGATTGGCAGCCATGTTTCCGTCAGCCTGCCCCAGGGCAGCTGTGGCTACAGTAGTAGCTTGCCACTACCATTGTCTGTCTGGAGTGAATGAATAATGTATCTACTTGTAAAGTGTCTTTGAGTGTCTATGATAAAGCGCTATATAAATCTGATGCATTATTATTATTTGTAGCTCTAAAAAAATCAGTTGGTAACTAAGAACCTGTGGTAGCAGCATCTTAGCAACAAAAATGGTTAAAACTGGGGATTCTCTGTATCTTGTAACCCTTTTTGCTGTTAAACAAACCAAACTATCAAATTATACTGCACAAACTTCAAATAGTTACAATACTTATATGTTTGCATATTTGTCACAATTGAATATTCCAGATTCAATTCAATTCAATTCAACTTTATTTATATAGCACCATTTCACAACAACAGTCATCTCATAGCACTCTCAACTGTAGGAGAAATCCCCAAAATTGCAGGAAGACCCCAACAATCAGGCGATCCCCTGTGAGCAAGCACTTGGCGACGGTGGAGAGGAAAAACTCCCTTTTAACAGGAAGAAACCTCCAGCAGAACCAGGCTCAGGGAGGGGCAGTCATCTGCTGCGACTGGCTGGGGGGTGAGGGGATAGAGAAGATGAAAAGAACAGACATGTAGAGTGCAAACAGCACAATGGGGACTCAATCTATGAGTAAGAACAAACAGATGTTAATGACCAGCAAAAAAAATATTTCATTGAGAGTGAAGAAAGGAGTGAAACCCAATGCATTATTGGAGGTCCCCCGGCTGTCTAAACCTATTAGCAGCATAACTAAGGGAGGATTCAGAGACACATGATTCCTCCCTAATTATAGGCTATATCAAAAAGGAAGGTTTTAACCCTACTCTTAAAAACAGAGATCAAGTCTGACTCCCAAATCCAGATTGGCAGCTGGTTCCACAGGAGAGGAGCTTGATAACTGAAGGTTCTGCCTCCCATTGTACTTTTAGAGATTCTAGGTATTAGAAGCAATCCTGCATTTTGGGAGCGTAGTGCTCTGTTAGGATAATAGGGTAGTATCAGATCTTTTAAATAAAAAGGGTTCTGACTGAAAAGAGCTTTGTAAGTGAGAAGAAGGATTTTAAACTTAATTCTAAACTCTATGGGAAGCCAATGAAGGGAGGCCAGAACCGTAGAGATATGATCTCTCTTTCTAGTTCCTGTTAAAAATCTTGATGCAGCATTTTGGATCAACTGAAGTGTTTTTAAAGATGTTTTAGGACAACCTGATAATAAAGAGTTACAATAATCTAATCTAGAGCTAACAAAAGCGTGGATCAGATTCTCAGCATCACTCTGAGACAAGATGTTCCTAATCTTGGCAATATTACGCAAATGATAGAAGGCAGTCTTAGAAACAAATTTAATATGTGAATTGAAAAACAGATCTTGATCAAAAATAATTCCAAGGTTCCTCACAGAGCTATTAAGAGAAAGAGTAACTGCATCCAAACTGAAAGTTTGATTTGGAAAGGTATTTCTAAGGTTTTTTGGACCAACAAGAATGATTTCAGTCTTATCTGAATTTAATAGCTGGAAATTACAAGTCATCAAAGCTTTGATTTCCTTAAGACAGGCTTCTAACTTGGCTAATTGATTACTATCATCTGGCTTCATTGACATGTATAATTGTGTGTCATCTGCATAACAATGAAAATGTATACAGTGCTTTCTAATAATGTTGCCTAACGGAAGCATATATAAACTAAAAAGAGTAGGGCCTAGCACATATCCCTGTGGAACTCCATGACTGAGCTTCGAGTTGAAAGAAAAGTAATTATTGACATTAACAAACTGGAACCTATCAGATAAATAAGATCTAAACCACTGCAAGAAAGTTCCATTAAGTCCAACATAGTGTTCTAATCTAAAGCAAGCATTGGCTTGCTTGCTACCGGATAACCATGAAAACCGGTACTACCTGTCTCATGGGTCGGGCCGTCGGCGACTCAACCGGCATCCCCGCCCTTCCCAGTGCGTGGAGGGTGAAACAGGGCATCCTGGCAGAACTAAAAACAATATCTGTCACAGGTCTGTGGTGGACCACTCCCAGTTACACAGGGTGAGACTGGACATCCTGGCCGATAAATACATCTGTCGCAAGGTCTGTGGTAGACTGTGCCAGTAGGTGCATTGTGACAGGCACTACACAAAGAGCGGAGATAAACAAACCTATCATCTGGTCAGTCACTGCAACAGATACTGGAATTAGTTTGTCTTGGCCTGTCCTTGCCGCTGATAATACCTTTATCTGCCAAGAATGTGCTGCTAGTCCAGCAAAAGCTAGCAGTACTCAAATACTTTGCAAGCAGTTTCATGAAATAGTCAATCAGAAAGCAACTCATACCGGCTCGGACGTCGCCCGGGCTTACAAAGTCCACGCTGATCTGTTCACACTCCGACAGGCAGCGAAAAGTAAACTAGGAGCAGGAAGACGAAAGAAGAGGAAAACAGCAACCTTGTGTGTAGCAGAATGGAATGTACGCACTCTGTTGGACAGAACAACATCACAGTGCCCAGAAAGACAGACCGCACTTGTGGCCCTGGAAATGAACAGGTACAATGTAGACATAGCTGCACTTAGTGAAACAAGATTGCCTGGATATGGCAGCTTGGAAGACCATGGGTACATCTTCTTTTGGAGTGGGAGATCAACTCAAGAAAGGAGAGAAGCAGGAGTGGGCTTTGCAGTTAGAAAGGAGATAGCAGCAATGCTTGATGAGGAACCGGTGCCAATCAACGACCGGATAATGACTATGAGACTCCCACTACAGCGGAAGATGTATGCCACACTCATCAATGTATATGCCCCAACAATGACCAACACAGAGGAGGTGAAGGAAGAGTTCTACAGTGATTTACGTGAGACTATCTGGCGTGTACCAACTGATGACAGGCTAATACTTGTTGGAGATTTTAATGCCAGAGTTGGTTCGGACACTGAGAAATGGAAAGGAGTGCTAGGCACTCATGGAGTAGGCAAGTGCAATGCTAATGGAGAACTTCTACTTGCACTATGTTCAGAGTACAACCTTGTGATAACCAACACTCTATTTAAGCACAAGGACACACACAAGAAGACATGGATGCACCCAAGATCAAAGCACTGGCACTTATTAGACTACATCATAGTCAGGCAGAGAGACAGAAGGGATGTATTGGACACCAGAGCAATGAGAGGTGCGGACTGTGGCACTGATCATGTTATGCTGAGATCTAGATTAAGGATTTGCAGATGAAAACAGCACTGCAGGATGGGTGCAAAGCCACCACGGAAGCTAAACACTAGTGTACTGAAAGGCCAAAAGAAGCAGGAAGAACTTACACAGGAAATGGATGAAAACTTGAAAGACTGGGACAGCAACAACTCAGAGAATGACATAGAAGAGAAATGGGCAACATTGAAGGATATGGTGCGTCAGACTGCGAGTGATGTATTAGGCTACCCTGGGAGGAAACATCAAGATTGGTTTGATGAGCATGATGAACACCTGAAGAAACTACTAGAAGCAAGGAATATAGCTAGGCAGGAAAACCTACAGTGTAACACAAGGTTGAAGAAGAAGAAATACTCAAAGGCTCAGAGTGAGCTACAGAAGTACACCAGAGAGATAAAGTCCAACTGTGACCAGCTGTATCAAGTCTGGATGAACCACCAAATTTTGATGAACTAATGGCAGCTATCAGGACAACACAGGATGGTAAAGCTCCAGGAAGGGATGGAATTCCAGCAGAAGTGTGGAAATTTGGTGGTGTTCAGCTGACCAACTGCCTGCACAAGCTCATCCAAGAGATATGGGATGTCCAGAAAGCACCTCAAGACTGGAAGGATGCAAGTATTGTGCCTTTGTTCAAGAAAGGTGACAGGAAGGATTGTGGAAATTACCGAGGTACAGTATATCACTGCTAGCCACTGTTGGTAAGATTCTCTCACGTGTACTACTTAACAGACTCAGTGAACACATCTCGCAGAATGTATTACCGGAAACCCAGTGCGGCTTTAGAAGTGGAAGAAGCACAATGGACATGATTTTCTGCTTGAAACAGGTTCAAGAAAAGTGTATCGAACAGAACATGCCGCTTTATGTAGTCTTCATAGACTTCAGTAAAGCCTTTGATACTGTTTTGCGACAAGGACTTTGGCAGGTACTCAAGAAATATGGTCGTACAGAGAAGTCTGTCAGCCTGATCGAGGCACTCCATACAGGTATGCAAGCAAACGTGGCAATGAGTGGTTCAGTATCTAAAGACTTTTCAGTAAGCAACAGGGTGAAACAAGGGTGTGTGCTGGCACCTACACCCTTCTCGCTATATTTGGCAGCTATGCTTGAGGTGGCCTTCAAAGACACTTCAGAAGGAGTATACATTCAAACAAGGAAAGAAGCAGACTTGTTCAATGTGGCACAGTTTAAAGCCAAGAGTAAGACATCGATAAAGGCAGTAAGAGAAATGCTCTTTGCCGACGACAGTGCTCTAATTGCACACAGTGTGAAAGATATGCAATCTTTAGTGGAGAAATTTGCAAGAGCAGCTAGCCAATTCAGCCTCCAAATCAGCATCAAGAAGACAGAGTGCCTATATCAAACACCAAAGTTCCAATAATCAACATCACTGCCAGAAGAGATCAGCATTGGTACAGAGCCACTAGTCAAGTGCAAGACTTTCAGGTACCTAGGGAGTACTGTTTCAGAGAATGCTAGGCTGGAGGATGAACTATCTCTCAGAATGGGAAGAGCGAGCGCTGTTTGGAAACTTGAGGGAGAGACTGTGGAACAATCGACATGTGTCTATCTGTGTGAAATGCAAAGTGTACAGAGCGACAGTACTGGCTACTCTATTGTACGGTGCTGAAACTTGGACTGTCTACAGAGTGCAGATGAAGAAACTCCACGTGTACGTGATGAGACACCTTTGAGCCATCTTGAACATCTCATGGAAAGACCAGATAACCAACATAGAAGTGTTGAAATGAGCTGGTCTACCATCAATGGAGGACATGCTAATACAGATGAACCTGAGATGGCTCGGACATGTTGAGAGGATGGACCACCAGCGTCTCCCTCGGCAGCTACTCTACTCACATTTATGCGAGGGCAAACACAATCAGGGTAGACAAAGGCTCAGATTTAAAGACACTGTAAAAAGAAACTTGAAGAAGTTGAACATAGACAGGAGTTCCTGGCAGCGGAAGGCTAAGGACAGAGCTGTGTGGAGGAATCTGATCAGACCTAAATGAAACAGTCATTGTCGCCCACGACAGACTGTTATAATGATGTTGAATGAATGAGTGTTCTAATCTATCAAGTAGAATATTATGATCGATAGTATCAAAAGCTGCACTAAGGCCTAATAGGCCAAGTACAGAAACAAGTCCATTACCAGATGCAATAAGGTCATGAGTGACCTTCACTAAGGCTGTTTCAGTACTATGATGAATTCTAAACCCAGATTGAAACTGTCATGGTCTGAGCCGGCTTGGCTTTCCCCGGCTCGGTCCTGATCTCTTTGTGGGTTTTGGCTTCGCTGTTTGTGTGCATTTTGGATATTTTCCCTATCCTTAGCCACTGCCTGATCGGTAGCTGTTTATCAGCCTCTGGTCTTCTTCCCACGCTGTTGACAGTCTGCCAGTCCTACCATGCCCCCTTGTTCTCAGTAATTCCACCAGCTGCTCCCAATCCCGGTAATTATCCTTGCCCGGGTGCTGCCTATTTGTGAGGCCGGCGGTGTTTGTATAAAGGCAGCCTTCAGCTGGACAAATACTGCTGGTTCATTGAGTGAGTCACCGGTTCTCCACAGAGTGATCGCCATGTCTGAATGACTTTCGTATGACGCTCGCTGGAGACTTTGGACTTTTGGGACTGTTGTTACTCGTGAGTAAACTGCTAGCATTTCCCTGTGTTGCCTGTATGCTGTGCCAGAAGCGTTCCTTTTCCGGTTCAATCCCGTTTCACTTCTGGCAGTGTTTTCTCCCAGCAGCATTTCTACTACGCTTAGGCTGTAGCCCAGTTTACGTTCCTCCCGAGTCATTTTACATCCGTAGTCTTCCCTGCTCTCCTGAGCGCAGCCTAACCCTATCATTACTCACTGTAACTGTCACTGGTTGTAAATAAATGTGTGTGTGGTGAATCCCTGCATTTAAATTCTCGTCCTTTTTCTCCTCCTCAGTGCGCTGTTGGAGAAGCGCATGGAGAGTTCATGACAGAAACTCTTCAAATAAACCATTTCCCTGCAAGTGGTCAAATAATTGTGTAGCAACAACTCTTTCTAAGACTTTTGAAATGAAAGGGAGTTTAGAGTTTGGTCTATAGTTAGTTAAAACTCCTGGATCCAGCGTTGGCTTTTTGAGTAAGGGTTTAATTACAGCAGTTTTAAAAGCCTGCGGTACATGGCCTAAAGTTAATGAAGAATTGGATATTTGAAGAATAAAGATACCAATAAATGGGTAGACTTCTTTAAATAACCTGGTAGGAATAGGGTCTAAAAGACAAGTTGAAGGCTTGGATGAGGAAATTATTTTGTCTAACTCTAAAAGGTCAGTTGGAGTAAACTCATCCAAACAGATATCAATTGAAGCAGTTGTAGTAGTAACTGTATTTAAGTTAACAGTGGGAAGAATCTGACTGATATTATCTCTGATAGATGAAATTTTATTATTGTAAAAGTTCATAAAGTCCTGACTAGTAAGCTCTAAGGGAATGCTAGGATTGACAGAGTCCTGACTCTTTGTCAGCCTAGCTATAGTGCTGAAAAGAAACCTGGGATTATTCTTGTTCTCTTCTATTAATGCGGAATAATAACTTGTTCTAGCTTTTCTAAGAGATTTTTTATAAATTAAAAGATGATTTCTCCAAGCTAAATAGATTTCATCTAAATTAGTGGAGCGGCATTTTCTTTCTAATTGACGAGTCTTCTGTTTTAAGCTATGAGTTTCTGTGTTGAACCAAGGAGTTAGAAATCTCTGATTAGACTTTTTCTTTTTTTAAAGGGGCCACCATGTCTAGAGTCTGATGCAGAGAAGCTGTAACACTATCTACCATGCTATCAATTACAGAAGGAGCAAGCTGTCCATAGCTTATTTCCGTTGTGTTGACACATGGCATAGAGGAAACAATCTGCATAAATTTGGTAACAGCATCATCTGAGAGGCATCTACTGTAGTAATATTTTTCTTTAGGAGCCAAATAGTCAGAAATAGTAAAATCAAAGGTTAACAGACAATGGTCTGACAGTACAGGGTTATGAGGAGACACTACAAGATTTTCTATTTCTATGCCATATGTCAGAACAAGGTCCAACGTATGGTGGAGATAATGGGTAGAATTTCCTACTTTCTGAGAAAACCCCATCGAGTCTAATATTGAATTAAATGCCACGTTAAGGCAATCACTATCTACAGCTACATGTATATTAAAGCCCCCTACTATAATTATTCTATCTGACTTCAGCACTAAATCAGCTAAGAATTCGGCAAATTCTGATAAAAACTCTTAGTAGGTAGATGGAGGATGATAAACCATAGCAAATAAAATTGGGTTTAGCCTAAAATTGCTAAAATGCCCAATACTGAGGACCAGGCCCTCAAAGGAATTAAAGCATGTTTTTTGCTTTACATTAACTAGTAATTTGGAATGGTAAATTGTTGCTACTCCTCCTCCACGACCAGAACTTATGGGATTTTGACAGTTTAAATAACCAGAGGGAATTGATTCATTTAAACCAACATAATCCTCTTGCCCTAACCAAGTCTCTGTAAGGGATATTAAATCAATCTGATGATCAATTAACAGATCATGGACTAGCAGAGACTTGAGAGTTAGAGACCTAATATTTAACAAACCGCATTTAATTTTTAAATTATGAGGAGGAACAGAGGCCAAATCATTCAATTTAGAGGCTTCATGTTTAATTTGAGTTTTACCAATTTTTTGTTTAATCACTTTGGGATGCTTATACATTATATTTTTATTTACTTTGGGGGGAGCAGACAATGATTCTCTGATGGGGAAGACAGGGGCTAAGTTGAGGGGTGGCGGATGAAGAGGAGCTGCAGAGAGGCGTGTAAGACTGCGACTCTGCTTCCTGGTCCCAACTCTGAGTTGTCAAGGTTTTGGAAATTTGGATAAAAATGATGCCAGATTGTTAGATAAATGAGATGCACCATCCAAAGTGGGATGGACGCCGTCTCATCTAATAAGACCAGGTTTTCCCCAAAATGAGTTCCAATTGTCTATGTAGCCCACATCGTTTGCAGGACAGCCAGAGGTTGAAGGATGACAAGCGGCTAAACATGTCCTCACTAGTCAGATTGGGAAGGGGCCCAGAGAATACTACAGAGGCAGACATTGTTTTGGCAAAGTCACACACTGATTCCACATTAAGTTTTGTGACTTCCGACTGCCGGAGTTGGATGTCGTTAATGCCGGCATGGATAACAATTGTGGAGTATTTACAGTTTCTTTTAGCCAGCATTTTCAAATTTGACTCGGTGTTGCCTGCTCTAGCCCCAGGAATGCATTTGACTATGGCTGCTGGAGTCTCTAGGTTCACGTTTCTGACTACAGAGTCGCCAATGATCAGAGTTTTTTCCTCAGCGGGTGTGTCGCTGAGCGGGGAAAAGCGATTAGAAGTATGAACAGGTTTGGTGGTGAACTGGGGCTTTGTGGCTTGGCTTCCTTCTCACCGTCACTCCACTGCAGCTATGGGGCGTCCGTCATTATTAACTGGCACAGACGGTGTTTCAATGCAGCGGAGCCGGGATCCCAAATCAGACAACCTCGCCTTGAGCGCCTCAAAAAGACAACATTTATTACATTTACTGTTATCACTAAAAGAGGCAGAGGTGTAGCTAACATCTGACACAGAGAGCACACCAGAGGAGGAGGGGAAGGAGCGCTAGTAGCCATAGCTAGTGGCAACCCAAAGCTAACAAAAACACAGATGAAAGGTGAACAGAAGGCTAAAGAGGGTGATTAGGTGACACTGAATGTGCACACAGGTACAAGAGGCTTGATAAACGGAAGTGAGAGCTAACGGTAGAAGGAAAAAAGTGATTACAATACAATTAAAGGCAAAAATTCTCAGGAGAATGAGGAGAGCTAACCACAGAGCAAACCACACAGACAGCCAGCAACACAGGAAGTGACGATACGTTACCACAGGAAGCCGCCAGGAGCTCCCCCCAAAAAAATATACGTATAAATACAGTTTTAAATGATAAAATTCATTCATAAAGGGAAAAAAAGCTATCCAAACCTAACATGATTTTTTTGCTTTTTCAATTCTTTTGGCCTACTTCACTTTGTCAGAGAGATTCTATTTAAGTGATTTCTTGATTCAACAGATCTAGCAGTAATCAGATCTGGGTGTGGCTCGTGAACTTGAACTCAGATTTCCAAAAATGTGGTTAATCACAGTTAATTCATGATGTAATAAGTGAGGCAATTACTTTTTCACATAGGGCCAGGTAGGTGTGGAAAGCTTTTCCCTTAATAAATGCAATCGTCATTTAAAAACTGCATTTTGTATTTCCTCGGATTTTCTGTGTCTAACATTAATATTTGTTTGATGATCTGAAACACTTGTGTTACCAATTTGCAAAAATACTGTATAAGAAATCAAGAAAGAGGCAAATACTTTTTCACAGCACTGTAGCACAAGACCCAGTTTCCAGATCCATATGTGCACAGTCCATGTGACCATTTTAGCTCGACCCCCATGACCAGGTATTTTGGTACCTTGTTTATGGTCACTGAAACTGCCGCTTACCCAGGACTCGTTTGCTTCAAAGAATGCTATCAAGAGAAAATATTCTTTCTTTCATATGTCATTCCAAATATATCAAACACAAGTGGTAAACACATCTTTGTAATTTATTTTTCAATTTTTCTTATGAATCCTCTTCATCAGAATAATGGCGTGTACCTGCTTTTTAATTTTAGCTGTCGGTAATCAGCATTTGGTGTGCAAAATTAACATATTCTCATCTGTCCCACTGAGTCTTTTGAGCATTGAGGCAGGAATACCTCATTTTGGATATTCATAAAGGCAAAGGTACAAAATCCACAGCATAGGATATTTTGCTCATATGGCCAGCACAAACTCCACTGTGTGGCATTAATAAATTACATTGTTCCTTTTTTTGGCCATGTTTTGCATTCTGCACGTTTTGTTATATGCAAACCTTTAGTAAACCAAGCCATTTGCTTTAAAAACTCTTTCAGCATCAGAGTGATGTGCATTGATTGATCTAGAGTTAATAATTCTATCAGCATGCTTTGGTACGCTTCCACCATTTAGAGGAAAACAGCACCAGACTTTGCACTACATTATCAATCTAGGAAATCCAATCTCATGCCACTCTCTGACAAACTGGGAATTAGAACGTGCCATGAAATGATGCCATGAAGAGATTTTTTTTAACAGTTCTGCCCATGACCAATGATCACTTGGAATGCAAATTTGCTTTCTATCCATTTTCTGTTACTCTGTTTTTTAAACAAACTATTTGTTTGTGTGCTGATGCACGAATTGGATTTTGTGTCCTTGTGCCCCCCCAAAATGTACCAGTGTGTTAAATAGGTTTAGCTGCCATGCCATTTATGATGTTACACATTCTGATATGTTTACTATGCTCATTAACATAATACTGTATTCATGCTGGCCTGAAGCTGTAATTGTAAAACATGATGTGTCTCTTTGTGAGTTACTTCGTGTTTAGGTTATTAATCATGGTGCATGGGCACACACAGAACAGTCAGAACTACAGTAACTATACACCAAATATGAAATAGAAAAATTTAGAGCAGTGTCCTACAAATAATTTTTAAAAATATGGACAAGGTCAAAAATAACTGTCACGATGGGTGCACCGATGGGGCAGAAAGCTGGACTCATTTGCAGGGCGAGCAATTGGCATTTTATTAATAAACACAAAGTAAGAGTATAATAAATAAAATTAATTAAAAAAAGGGTAGCTCGGTAGCGCAGTGGTTAGCACTGTGGCAGCACAGTAAGAAGGTTGTGGGTTCGATCCCACCCCCTGACCATCAGTGACCCTTCTGTATAGAGTTTGCATGTTCTCCTCGTGTCTGCGTGAGTTTACCCCGGGTACTCTGGTTTCCTCCCACAGGCCAGAAGCATGCAAGTTAGGTTAATTGGAGGCTCTAAAGTGGCACTAGGTGTGAATGTGTGTGTGAATGGCGAAGGGATGGTGACGTACTGTGGATGCCCTGAATTTCCCCTCTGGGGATCAATAAAGTACACAAAATAAAATAAAAAATAGGCACCACATGGAAGTAAAACACTAACTCGATATTTCAAAGTACAGTTGATAGCGGCCTTCAGCTTGTCTGCATTGTTGGACCTGGTGTCTATAATCTTCCTCTTGGCAATACTCTGCAGATTCTCTGTGGGGTTTAGGTCAGGCCAATTTGCTGGCCAATCAAGCACAGTGATGCCATGGTCCTTAAACCAGTTTTAGGTATTTCTGGTAGTGTGGGGAGGTGCCAAGTCCTGCTGGAAAATGAAATAAATAAATAAAGCTTGTCAACAGAGGGAAGCATGAAGTGCTCTAAAATTTCATGGTAGATGGCTGCACTAACTTTGGACTTGACAAAACACAGTGAACCAACACCAACAGATGGCACGTCTCCCCAAATCATCAGCAGCTGCGGAAACTTCACACTGGACCTTAGGCAATTTTGATTCTGTGCCTCTCCACTCTTCCTTCAGACTCTGCGACCTTGATCTCCAAATGAAATGCAAAATTTACTTTCATCTGAAAAGAGGGCTTTGGACCACTGAGCAGCAGTGCAGTCTGTTTTCTTCTTAACCCAGATAAGACACTTCTGCCACTGTCTCTGGTTCAGGAGTGGTTTGACACAAGGAATGCGACAGTTGTAGCCCATGTCCTGGATACGTCTGTGTGTGGTGGCTCTTGAAGTACTGACTCCAGCTGCAGTCCACTCCTTGTGAATCTTGCTCAAATTCTTGAATGGTGTCATAATCTCCCCGTGTGCTGCGGAGAAGCGCACAGAGGAGGGATGAAAGGATGAGGATTTACGCGCAGGGTTATGCACCACGCGCATTTATTAAATCCAGCAACACTGACACACAGTTTCAACAATGGTTTCCTATGAAGCTCAAGGAGTCCTCAAGGACGCTCAACAGTTTACAGGTGAGGACGACTGGGGAAAACACACACAGTGAATACTCACAGACCTGGAGCTGTCTGAGTTAATCCAAATAGACAATGAGGGAAACACAGTCTGTAGCGACTTTGATTACCATGCAGCGATTAACGACCACATGACAAGTGCAATGACCCAGCAAGGCGTGACTGGAAAAAGGCTCCTTAAATACATGCATTGCTGGGGATGGTGGATTGGAGGCACCTGGGCGAGGCCCAGGAAAGATGATCAACGGGGCTGGAAACAGCTGATGGCCGGGCCATCTCCGCTGCACCACGGTGACCTCTGGCTGAGGCTCGGTTGCACCCACAATGACCTCCAGCTGAGGCTCGGCTGCACCCACGGAGACCTCCGGCTGAGGCTCAGCTGCACCTGCGGTGACCTCCGGCTGAGGCTCGGCTGCACCCGCAATGACCTCGGGCTGAGGCTCGGCTGCACCCGCAGAGACCTCCGGCTGGAACTTGGCTGCACCTGCGGTGACCTTCGGCTGGAGCTCGGCTGCACCTGTGGTGATCTCCCCAACGAGGAAGGTCATGCTCCCCTTGACCCCTGGCGCTGACCTCCAATCCTCTGAGGCCTCTGGTGGGATCAGCTGCTGTCCGGTGACCCTGTCAGGGGGCTCCAAACCCAGAGAAAGAGAGACCGGGTCAGGGTCACCGGCAGCGGCAGAGCCCGGTGAGGTGGCCCTGAGGGCTACTGTGAGCTGCCCTGGGTCCTCCTCACCATGAGTCGGGCAGTGTGACATTGACATTGACACTATTGACATAATGGCGCACACTTGCCTGAACTCGGGCTCCACCGCTGTCCAGGACTCCGGCGATTTAGGGTGCGCAGGTTCCTCCGGTCCGTCGGGTGCTGCACCCCCGTTGACCTCCTCTGGGACCACTGGGCCCGCGTTGTCATCCCGGATTGTGGCAGCTCCTCTCCGGCGACCCTAGGAAGGAGCTCGAAGGGGATAGGAGAGGAGGCACGGTCAGGGTCGCCGGCAGCGGCAGAGCCTGGTGAGAGGAGTCCAGATGCGGCCGGTAGCCACACCTGGCTCTCCTTCCCCAAGAGCCAGACAAAATCCCTCCATCATTGACAAATGAACTACCGGAGAGGTTACTTGCCTGTGCTCAAGCTCTACAGCCGTCCAGGACTCCGGCGATGCCAACAATGGTGTTCAGGGTCCTGTCGGCTGGAGGTCTGGTCCGGGGAATGATTCTGCTGTGGTGGTCCCCGCTGCAGGCATGACAGTGGTAGCAGTCCTGGCGCTCCCGTGCGCCGTCCTCCTCACTACCAGCTCCTCTGGCATGGCGGCTGAGGACGACCTCTCCACTGACCCATGAGCTGGACCCTCCTGGGCCTCTGGTTCCTCTCCCCTCGAGTGACCTGGATCTGGTGCCGGCAAGCTCATGGAGGTACACAGAAAGGGTTGGGTGAGGTCGGGTATGGGGGCACTACGTGACGCTGGGGCGGAGCACTCAGGGGGCTGCTCACCCTGAGTCTCCTTGCCAGGAGGCAGGCAAAATTGTTCATCAGACATAAAAGTTAAATGAGAAATAACTTGCCTGTCCTCCTGACACGAGATGTCCTCAGCGGCCTCCGAGACGTCTCCCCCCTCCGGGCGTTCCTTGTGCAGCGCCGGCAAAACCAGAGGCCTCTTCCGGTGGGAGTTCCTCCTCCTCTTCCTCCCGGATGGCTCAGGGACCAGATAGTTCGGGATGCAAAGCGCCGCACTGGGCAGCGAGTCAACCATGCTGAGAAGCTCCGTCTTCTCCAGAGAGGGGGGTGGAGCAGTCACGAGGAGCTCGGGTGCTGGGGAATCCTCATCCGACTCCTCCTCAACCCCACGGTTGAGCGCGGTGAGCAGGTTTGACCACTCCTCGTCTGACGGCACGCCCAGGGATTGAGCAGGCACGGGGGGGTGGAACCTTCACAGTTGGGTAAGTGCATCCTCAGGCCTCCCTCTCGCGGTGCTCCTCCTCCATCTGACGGTTGAGCAGGGCCAGTCTTTGCTCCTCCCTCTCACGACGCTCCTCCTCGACCCGGCAGTTGAGTGCGGCGAGCAGGTTCGGCCACTCTTCGTCTGTCGGCAAGCCCGTAGATTGAGCAGGCGCAGGGGTGGAGCCCTCACCGCCAGGGAAGTGCGTCCTCGGGCCTCCCTCTCCCGGTGCTCCTCCTCGATCCGGTAGTCTATCATGGCCAGCAACCCCAGTCTCTCCTCCTCCATCATGATGTCTGAGGATTGGGTGTCCGCCAACCCGGGAGAAGATGCTGGGGACTCCACCGGCGAGGGTGCAGGAGAACGCCTCCGTGCAAACCCCTGGGCAGGATCATCCAGGGCCCCAACCTCCTCCACTGCCTGGCGGCTCGGTTCTTGGACCAACAGGCACTCTGGGAAAGAGGGAGGAGACACGGAAAGCGGAAGCAAAGAATTATTATATGCAGCTGGAGGACAGGACCCAGCGGACTGCTGAAATCAGGCCTCTCCCTCAGGAGACAGGCAAGGTTTGATGTTATTAGATTGTACAGAATGAAAAAAAAAACACTTGCCTATCATCCCGGTGTTTGAAGCTGACAGTTGCAGCCGGCGAACAGCCAACCTTCTCCGTGTCTGCTGAGATCTGGCTCCTTTCCATGGTTTGTGGAGGAGCCGTCTCCATAGCTACGGAGGTGGGCGTTCCCGGGGCGGCCCTAGCAGACCTCACGACAGCTGGAGGGGAGGTGATGGCTGCTGAAGACAAGGAGGGCTTCTCCCGGCATCTCCTCGTGGGATGACACTGATTCTGGGCAGCCGACGCTGATGGCGAAGCGGGAGAGAGAATGGCTGCAGACTGTGGAGCGCATTCCTGCTCCGGCTCCGTGAGGAAAGCCGTTGTCCCGACACCAGGAAACATGCGCTGGAGTGCAAAGACCGACGTGATCAGGTCTGCGTACTGAGGATAATCCCAGAGACCAGGACCCAGAGACCAGGATGCGCTTCCAGAATTCCCTCGGCTGCATCCAGGCTGCTCCACTTCGCCTTGGGTCCATGGGCTTTGTGGGCCTCATCCATAAAGTCCTGGATGAAGGTCGCCACTCATTCCTCTTCCACCGTGGTATGCCTCGCCGCTGAATTCCTCTGGCCGGCGTGGGAGTGGCGTGTCGAAGGCATAGTGGGGCAAACCGATGGGTGAAAAACAGTTAAAAAGCAGAAAAAGAGTGATGTGTGGGTGTACTTGCTAAATCCTCTTTTTTGGCTGGGTTATTCTGTCATAATATAAGCTCAAGGAGTCCTCAAGGACGCTCAACAGTTTACAGGTGAGGACGACTGGGGAAAACACACACAGTGAATATTCACAGACCTGGAGCTGTGCGAGTTAATCCAAATAGGCAACGGAGGAAGCACAGTCCGTAGCGACTTTGATTACCATGCAGCGATTAACGACCGCATGATAAGTGCAATGACCCAGCAATGCGTGACTGGAAAAAGGCTCCTTAGGTACACGCATTGCTGGGGATGGTAGATTGGAGGCACCTGGGCGAGGCCTGGGAAAGATGATCAACGGAGCTGGGAACAGCTGATGGTGATCAGTGAGGGGGGCGTGGTCGGACAGGCAGACTATCAGCAGACACACAGCTGCCGGCCCCAGAGCAGTGGCTATGGGCACGGTACACACTGGAAATACATACTAAACATGTATACACAATGGCCCCGAGACCCACAGAGAGATCAGGACCGAGCCGGGGAAAACCAAGCCGGCTTGGCTCCTGTCAAATGGGCTTTGCTTCACAATCCTCACAAGGCTGTGGTTATCCCTGTTGCTTGTGCACCTTTTTTTTGCCACACTTTTTCCTTCCATTCAACTTTCCATTAATATGCTTGGACACAGCACCCAGTGAGCAGCCAGCTTCTTTAGCAGTGATCTTTTGTGTCTTACCCTCCTTGTGGAGGGTGTCAATGATGGTCTTCCCCATGATTGTGTCAACTACTGAACCAGACTGAAAGACCATTTAAAGGTTCAGAATCCCTTTGCAGGTGTTTGTTTGAGAAACTGAATTTGGGGTTTTCATGACCTATAAGCCATGACCATCAAAATTAAAAGAAATAAACACTTGAAATATATCACTCTGTGCAATGAATCTATATAATAAGAGTTTCATTTTTTTGAATTGAATTACTGAAATAAATCAATTTTTATTTGACATTCTAATTTATTGAGATGCACCTGTCCATTAGTTTAAAAAAAAACAACAGCACCGATACCATAGTTTGTAATGCATGATTGTGTCCTGTTGAGACTAAGGTGAAGGTAGAAAATAGCAGTGAAGAGTTCACAGACTACATTTGCCTCTGTAAAGAACTCGACTAAAAATAAGGTCTGAGCACACCTGCAGGTTAAAAGGGGAAGAGGAGCTGAAGCATAAACATGAGGCAACACTTGACCTGCTGCTGTCAGAAACAAACACGAAGCGTGTATGAAGGGGATCACTTACTCTGTGTAAACTTTGGAGGGTTGTCGTTGACATCGGTGAGGGTGATGTTGATGGTAGTAGATCCTGACAGTCCTCCGACTGAGCCTGCCATGTCTTTGGCCTGGATTACCACGGCGTAGTGGTCCCTCGTTTCTCGGTCCATGTTGGACACAGCTGTACGGATGACACCTGAGGTAGAGAGAAAACATCAGTGTCAGGGCAGTAGCTACTTGTGAAAGGGTCTGTTTGCCTGCAAGTCAGAGGACATAATGATTTCACTGCCACCAACACCTTTCGAGGCTAATTGACAGCAATGATTTTTAACAAGGGCAGGGAAATTGTGCAAGTGTTTATCTAATATTGCATACTCAACGCTAAGAAAAAAATGGGTTTAACAGTTGTCTAAAACTATACAATAATATAGGGCATAAAGGTTTTTACAGCTGCTTACACTATATATTAACTCTCCTGAGGGTAGAGCTCTTTAACTAACGCTCTTTCTCTTCCCCCCAGATTTGTTCAGATCATCCAACATATTAGGAACATTAGAACATAGCAACGTTTGTAACACCTATACTAAAACCATATTTTAACCCAATCCTTACATTTTTTTATGCATTTCCGCAAGTAAGAACTTAATTGGTGATGTTTGTCATCAGTAAGAATGCCTACACCATGTCTTCTTTTGGAGGAGTATTTACTTTTTTTTTTTTTTGACTTACTGCAATTATTGACACTTTTGGATGGTTGTGGCTCTTCCCAACTTGTTGTTTGCTGTGTTTCAACTCGAACCTGCGGCTCTGGAGTAGCATGCTGCACATTAGTCCATCTGCACTGCCTCTTTGCAGCACTCACAAAATTAATATTATTGTCATTATTTTTTAATTAAAGGAGTTGTCACAATTTTTCACTACCACTGGATGTCACACTTGAACTCTGCTCTCAAACCAAAACAAAGGTGTAGGTTCACCTCCTAACATCAGCCGTCACCGCCTATCTTCCACTTTCAGATTCTCTGCCAGCCCCACTTGAAAAAAAAAAAAAAAAATATATATATATATACACCTGTCATGAAAATTTTGAGTACCCCTGCTATAGTTTTTAACTATACACACAACTTTAAATACTGAAATCTTTATTTCAAGGGTCAAATAGGTTTTGTGGCTCCAGACAAACTTCATTTGGTGGGACAAGGGGCAAATGTGGCTATTTTAATAGTAAAGGTTGCAGACCTCTGAATTTGGTGAACTGAAACGCAAATATATAACTCACGTAATCACTCACTAAAACTGAGTTAATTTCTACTGTTTTCATAAAAGTCATACGCATGAAGCCCCAGCTGGCACTGCATATACTGTATGTCCATGTGATGGTAGACCAAATGAACACATTGGTGAGGGCTGCTGGCGTCATGGGAGGAAAATCTGAAAGAGAAGGTGCTGTTTCAAGTAAGCATAAAAAATGAGACTGAATCAGAAAAAAAAAAGTGAAGCAAGAGTGTCACAACACAAGAATAAAACCTGTGTCCATACCTGGACAAACCTTTATGTTATCTGAGGGAACCTTGAACTCAAGAAATGACACAACATGGGAGATACAGTAGCTGAGTATTTATACACATGATGGCTGATAATACACAAGTGACCTAGATCAAGTGGGAAGAGTGGGACAAGGTGCAAGAGAAGGGAATTAAAAAGGCTGAGTCACATAAAAATATAACAGTGCAAAGAAATACACCCAGTCTGGTTGGCAGCATAAAGAGAAAGGGCATCACAATTAGTCATAAACCAAACCAGACCAACTAGCTGATGCTCTAAAATGTCTCTTACAGTCTTGTTATTTGGTGTGAATGAGGAATAATTCATTTGCCACTTATCACATTCCCTGTTAAAAGTTGACTATTAGCCCCGGCGCAACCGGCACAGCGCTCTCTGAATGAAGTCACTGTGAGGCTATTTGACAGTGATTGTCCAAATGCACCGCAATTATTCTGTAAACGATTAAAACTGTTTCACCGCACGCAATGTCACTAATGCACAAAACTGGGAATGAGGGGCAGAGACCGTGTGTCTGAGCTGCTGTGAAATTCTTAAGAGTGCTGTCGTTCTCACAACACAAAAATGAAATAATAGACATGAATTCAAATGAGAAAGACAACGGAGTGAAATCATGCCGCACTGAGGGCTGCTGCAGAGTTTGGGAGCATTCCACAGGAAAAATAAAGAGGCTGAGCTCCCCAGTCAGCATCCTGACTGAAGCATGAGCAGTGATGGTGTGCAGAGGTATAAGTGGCTGCTGCAATGTTACAAAAAAATGATATGATTTGACCACAGAGAGTGATATCTCGGCTTTATAGCTACTTTACATTTGGCAGTAAAATTCTTGTACACACTCCACCAAACTATGATATAAACACATACACATGTGCAATAAACTGCCTCAAACACACTAAAGTAAAGTAACCAATCACATGGTGTAAAGTGAAACAGGGTTCTAATACCTATAAATTAAATTCAACTGTCCCAGCCCCCGACCAACAGTAATCTGTGTGGCGTTTGCATGTTCACCCCGTGTCTGCGTGGGTTTACTCCGGTTTCCTCCCACATGCCAAAAACATGCAAGTTAGGTTAATTGGCATCAAACTGGGGATTCTAAATTGTCCTTATGTATGACTGTGAGAGTGAATGGTTGTCTGTCTCTCTGTGTTGGCCCTGCGATGGACTGGCGATCTGTCCAGGGTGTACCCTGCCTCTTTCCCAAAGATGCTGTGATAGGCTCCAGCCCCCCCCACGACCCAAAAAGGACTGACTCCAGTCATAAATTATCAGATGGATTCTTCCTTCATTTTTTTACAGTACATTTTCTTACTCTTTCTTTTTTCCTACTACTTGTCTTATCTGATCAAACAACTTACAGGCCAAACCCCCCCCCAACATATCATCAGTAATTTCTGGGTCTGCAACTAGAGCTTCTCCCTGCTGGCCCAAAACTGGGAACAATTTTGACTTATTCCTGGCAGCGTGTGAACAAAACTCTTCACTCTATGCATACTGGAACCTATACATGCAAAAGAACTATCAGCAACCCATTTAGGAATTACGTCGTTTTCAGGCCTTTTCTCTTGTGTCACTTCCACCAAGAAAAACAGCTGCTTGTTGATGTGATCCCCTAAGGATGGCGGTATGTAGGAGTGACACAATTGGGGGTGGGGGGGGGCAACATTATCAAAGCTGAGAATTTATGTTAAAATGGTTTACTAGTAAATGAATAGTTAGAAATCAGAGTTTGTTTTTTTTCTTCAAAAGCAAAAAGGTACATAGGTATGAGGTATTTTGTGGTAGATGGTAGATCAGAGTAGTGGAGAGTAGCCAGAAATTGTACTTGTGTAAAAGTAGCATTACCTTATTGTGACCAAGGGGACGGGCTGTTAAGTTAAGCCCAACTGGTGGTTTGAACTCCCAACCTCGTGTGCTGGACTCTGGCGCTCTACCTGTATCACTAAGAGGGTTAACCCACTTGGTAAGCCAAGTAGGAATGCTTTCAGTGACTCTGTTACAATATGTTAATGACACAAGTAAAAGTGACAGTAGTTATGAAAGAAATTACTCAAGGAGGAGTAAGAAAGTATCTCTTAAAAATTAGTGGAGTAATGAATTTACTCCAATTTGTGAAGTTTTTCTCTTCTTGTAAACTGGTGACATTTTTCTAGCAAATTTGATTTTTTTTCCTGGTAAATTTAAAATATTTGTCACAAATGTGACTTTTTAAAAATAATAAATTACCTTTTTTTTTTCTTCCCCTCCATGGATCACCACCACCAACTTTTTCAGAACCGTTGTAGGAGCAGGGCACTAAACATTGTCAAGGACCGTTCTCACCCTCTGCATAAACACTTTGAACTTCTTCCATCTGGTAAACGATTCCGGAGCATCAGAGGCAGAACCACCAGACTGATCAACAGCTTCCTCCCACAAGCTGTCAGGATGCTGAACAGTTTACCCGGAATCTCTCATAAGATAAGATAGATAAGATAAGATAAGCCTTTATTAGTCCCACAACGGGGAAATTCCAGGATTGCAACAGCACAGGGATAGCAACACTCAGAGCAACAATCAGAAGGCAAGAAAAAAAAAAACAAAAAAAAAAACAAGCAAGAGCAGCTAATATACATATGTACATATTACTATAAAATATATATATATACACACACACACACAGACACACAGTGCAGAGCATTGTAGCTGGATGGAATAAATATATGAATATATGAACACACAGTGCAGAGCATTGTAGCTAGATGGAATAAATATGTAAATATATAAACACCCACAGTACGGAGCATTGCAGCTAGGTGGAATAAATATGCAAGTATATAAACACACACAGTGCGGAGCAATGTAGCTAGATGGAATAATATGTAGATATATAAAAACACAGTGCGGAGCATTGTAGCTAGATGGAATAAATATATAGATATATAAATATAAACACACCCAGTGCAGAGCATTGTAGCTAGATGGAATAAATATGTAAATATATAAACACACACAGTGCAGAGCATTGTTGCTAGGTGGGATGAAACAGCATAACCGTCTATTTAGTTATCCTACATGGTATGATTATGTGCCCATACATATTCTCACCCTCCATAGCGACCGGTATGTTCCTAGTTGTATGCCGGAGAGGACCATTGTGTAAGTCTATTGCATCTTTTGCATTCAAAAAAAAACAAAACTATTAGTTTGTTACGTCTTTTTGCTATCTCTGCGAGCAGCCCTGCTTAGGTTGTACAGTCTGACAGCCGTTGGTAGGAAGGACCTACGAAACCTCTCGGTTGTGCACCTGGGATGATGTAGTCTGCTGCTAAATGAGCTCCTCAGTGCATCCAGTATGTCCTGCATAGGGTGGAACTCGGACTCCAGCAGAGATGACAGTTTAGCCACCGTCCTTCTCTCTCCTATCTCCTCCATCGGATCAAGGCGTCATACACACTACTGCACCTACGGTCATTTTGTATATTATAGTTAGTTATTCTTCTTTTTCCCCAAGTATGTCTCAGAGATGTGTGAATGGATGGGGGGGTGGGGGTGGGGGGGGAGCTATGTGGGAATGTGTCTTAAATCATGCTGCTTCTTATATGGATGCCGAGAGAAACGCAATTTCATCTTGCCTGCACTACAGTTGTATGTACAGCAATATGACAATAAAGTTTGATTTGATTTGATATTATGATGGAGGGGTTTGCGCACCCTAATGATCACAGGAACTATTTTGTTGGGGGTAACTTGCCCCTGGTAGGGTCTCCCAAGGCAAATTGTTCCTTGGTGAAGGGCCAGACCAAGAGCCTTCTAGTGGATCCCCATGAAAAAGTTGCAGCAAGGATCCAGTGTACCCAAAGGAGCCACATGGTTCCACCCTCCAGTGGACTCACCCCCTGCCAGAGGGATTATGGGGATCATGGTACTATGTGAACCAAGTAGCAATCTGAGCTTCTCTACTTGGACTGCAACCCCTGTGACCCGGCCTCCTGGTAAGTAGTAGATGATGGATGGATGGATGGATGGATGGATAGCATTTTTTTCTTGTATATTTGCAACGATTCTCTTGTAAATTCACATCATTAGTCTCATTCACTTTTAATCAGTGAAGTCAAAAGTAACTCAGAGTAATATACACTCAGAAAAAGTACAAGTTTCATGCAATAACACTACTCACAAAGTACAATTTTGGAGTTATTTGGGTACAATTACTTGAGTAAATACACTGTAATGCATTGTTACCCACCTCTGATGCAGCCCAGATTCAGTGAAAAGCACAAGAACATAAACAGAGGAGACTGTAAATATTTTACCAATATGATGAGCAACAGTTGTTGTGGTTGTGACCCAGATGCAACAAGTGAAGTATCAACCATCATTTCTCTTTAGACCAGTCACACACCAATGGTGTCAGTACTGGAGAGTCCTTGCTGTCCAATCAGAGCTAAAATAACAGTATAAAATGGTTCCTGAAAAGACTTCTCTGAGACTTGAACTCTGAATGGAAATGCAGATAAAACAAAAACTACTGGTGCTCAGAATATTCCTGTGATAGGATTGTGTTGATGGTACATACAGTGGTGTGAAAAAGTGTTAGCCCCCTCCTCGATTTCTCATTTTTTTCTATGTTTGTCACACTTGAATGTTTCAGATCATCAAACACATTTAAATATTAGACAAAGATAACACAAACAAAAAATGCAGTTTTTAAATGAAATTGTTTGTTATTAAGGTTAAAAAACATCCAAACCTATATGGCCCTGTGTGAAAAAGTGATTGCCCTCGCTGTTAAAATATAAATTAACCATGGTTTATCACATCTTTGGAAAGCTAATTTCAATTTCTCTAGCCACACCCAGGCCTGATTACTGCCACACCCGTTCACAATCAAGCAATCACTTAAATAGGACCTGCCTGACAAAGTGAAGTAGACCAAAAGATCCTCAAAAGCTAGACATCATGCTGTGATCCAAAGAAATTCAGGAACAAATGAGAAACAAAGTAATTGAGATCTATCAGTCTGGAAAAGGTTATAAAGCCATTTCTTTCTTTCTTTGGGACTCCAGCGAACCACAGTGACAGCCTTTATCCACAAATGGCGAAAACACGAAACAGTGGTGAACTTTCCCAGGAGTGGCCGGCCGACCAAAATTACCCCAAAAACGCAGCGACAACTCATCCAAGAGGTCACAGAAGACTCCACAACATCCAGAGAACTGCAGGCCTTACTTGCCTCAGTTAAGGTCAGTATTCACGACTTCACCGTAAGAAAGAGACTGGGCAAAAATGGCCTGCATGCAAGAGTTCCAAGATGAAAACCACTGCTGAGCAAAAAGGACATAAAGGCTTGTCTCAGTTTTGCCAGAAAACATCTTGGTGATCCCCAAGACTTTTGGGAAAATACTCTGTGGACTGACGAGACAAAAGTTGAACTTTTTGGAAGGTGTGTCTCCCATTACATCTGGTGTAAAAGTAACACAGCATTTGATGGTCTGGGGCTGTTTTGCTGCTTCAGGACCTAGGAGACTTGCTGTGGTAAATGGAACCATGAATTCTGCTGTCTACCAAAAAATCCTGAAGGAGAATGTCTGGCCATCTGTTTGTGATCTCAAGCTGAAGCGCACTTTGGTTCTGCAGCAGGACAATGATCCAAAACACACCAGCAAGTCCACCTCTGAATGGCCAAGTCCTGACCTGAATCCCACTGAAATGATGTCGCATGACCTTGAAAAGGCAGTTCATGCTCGAAAACCCTCCAATGTGGCTAAATTACAATAATTCTGCAAGGATGAGTAGGTCAAAATTCCTCCACAGCGCTGTTAAAGACTCACTGCAAGTTATTGCACATGCTTGATTGTTGTTGTTGCTGCTAAGGGTGGCCCAACCACTTATTAGGTTTAGGGGGCAATCACTTTTTCACACAGGGCAATTTAGGTTTGGATTTTTTCCCCTTAATAATAAACACTTTATTTAAAAAAACAAACTGCATTTTGTGTTTACTTGTGTTATCTTTGTCTAATATTTAAATTTGTTTGATGATCTGAAACATTTAAGTATGACAAACAAAATGAGAAATCAGGAAGGGGCAAACACTTTTTCACACCACTGTAGATGGAAAAGACTGTAACAGAGTGTCCAGTGCCCCATACCCCCAGAACTATCCTCCACATGACTTCCCAAGTGACATTTTCCAAGACTACCTAGCACAAGTACCCAAACAAACCCTCAATGCGCCAGCATTCTGCAACCGGGAAAAAGACCTTGTTGTTCCTCATGAATCTGAGGGATGATGGAGGGTAAAACACTTACATTACATACTCTTAATCTAAATATTTCAATCTTGATATGAAAAGCATATAAGGTAAGGTATAAAATGGACACCAACTCACTATAGAAAATTTACATTTATTAATGCAATTTTCAGAAATCAGAATTACTAAAATGGGGTTGTACGATGTTTTGTTCCAACCAGATCTTTGTCCAGACCACAAAATACAGTGTAAACATTCAAAGAGTTAATGATTAACTGATACTTCAGCAGGACATTCATGAAAATTTAGAAGGAATTTATTGTCATGTGGCTTCATGAAAAAAGAGAAAACAAACAACAACACTACTGTCAAATCTTAGAGCCAGTGCTGCAATTTGTTAAGTGTTTCCACGAGCAATATTGGATGTAGACAGGGAGTAAAAAGTAACCTAAGTGCTAACACATTTAAGACATAAGAGTCAATACATTACTTTTTCAGAGTAACAAATAACATGATAAGTAATGCATTATTTAAAAAAAATACTAGGAATGTCCCCTTGTGGAATAACAGATTTCCTGTCTTCATCCACTCACTGCATGGTGGTGTTAAGCTGCTCATTATGGTAGTTACCAGATGTACTGTAACTCCTGTTCTATGAATGTCTTCACATCCCTCTAACAGAACTGTGCAAAAAGTTGTCTCAACTTAAAAAAGTTTGTGTTTGGGCTGCTTTATAATTTTAAGTTGACTAAACTTGAGAAGAAAAGTGGTAAATGTTATGTATAGAAACAGGCTGGTACTAGTAAAATGGCTGCCGGGTTGGACGCGGGTGGACTGGGATGGCTGACTGCCGGTTTCCGGTAGTGACGCCACCCGGGGTATAAAGGAAGTGGGCCGAGGATGCTCTGCCTCTTTCATCGTGGAGCCACCTGGCATGCAGGCGAGTGCCGTAAGCCTTTGAATATAGTTATTGTTTATCCTGAATAAACCCTGTTAACCGAGTTCAGCTTGACTCATCATTCTCAACATTATGGACACAAGATTTGGCGATGAGGTAAAAGCAGTAATGGAGCGTTCTGTTGCCAGCTTTCAGCCATTTCTTGAGGCCCCGGACGAGCCATCTGTGCTGTGGCCTCGTTGGTTTGCTGCTTTCACCAACTATCTCATTGTCTTAAACCTGGGCGAGATGGAGAAGCTCAGAACATGAGCTGTGTTGGTCCATAATTTGGGAATGGAAGGGCAGAGGATTCTGGAGAACCTTGGAGGTGCTGACAGTTTCGACGAGGTGGTGCAGCTAATGGCATGGTACTTTAGGGCACCAGAAAGCTTCACCGTGAAGCACATTAAGTTTTGACAGTGCCGCCAGCAGTCGGGAGAGCCGGTGAGAAGATTTGTGGCGGACCTCCGTGAGCTGGCGAGGGAATGCAGATTTGGGGCCCTGGAGGACAAGATGATTCGGGACCAGCTGGCAGAGCACATCTGCTGCCCGGCGGCCCAGTCCAGGTTGTTGACACACCCAGGGGAGATGAAGTTAGCTGAGGCTGTCAAGCTTGCCCAACAGTTTGAGGCGGCAGAGACCATTGTGAGAGGCCTTACTGAAGGGGCTTCTCTGGAAAAGAATGAGTCTTGCGCTAAGGCACTGACCCTGGACCCTTGGGATGGTCAGTGCGGAAAGGAGGATTTTGTCTCCGTGGTCAGGGTAAGGTCTGCCCCAGGTACGCCGAAATGTTATGGATGTGGGTCCACTGAGCACCGCTATAAGTCCAGGGTGTGCCCGGCGAAAGGAAAGCATTGTGGCAAGTGCGGTGTTTTGAACCATTTTGCCAGGGTGTGCGAAAACTTTGTACACAGGAGCCGAAGGGGTGAACCAGGTGCTGCGCAGAAGACTCCAACGGTTGTGCATACCGTCTCCCCAGAGACGACAGGGAGGATCGGCTGCACCGTCATACTAGATGGCATTGAGATCCCGCTCTTGGTGGACACTGGAGTGGTGATTTCCGTCCTGAATCTGGAAACCATGGAGAGACTGTTTCCCCACCCACAGATAAGAAGGCAGTAAAGAGAGTTTTATGGTTATGGACGGAACAGATTGCCTATTTTGGGCTATGTGGAAATGGAGGCCCGATATAAGGACAGTGTGGCGCCCAGTGTTCGCATCAATGTTTCAGCATCCGGTGTTAACGTTATGGGTTGTAACCTATTTTACAGTCTTGGGTTCTCCATTGCTAACATTTCGGGTGAAGAATGATCCGGATGTGGACTGTGGGGCCGACCTGTTCCTGTCGTGGAGGGTGCTGAGGTGTGGAATTCAGACTGGGTGGACAAAGTGACAAAGGGAGAGCACACACTACGCCACGCCGAGCCGTCTCGGGCTGGACCCGATGCCGTCATGCAGGCTGCCCTGGACGAGGGTGCCAGACGGTAAGGCGGGACCCCCGATGAGGCTCGTGAGGACGAGGCGCCAACGCCAGGAGAAAACGGGGCTAGACCGCGGAGCGTGGTGATCGTAAAGTGCTCCCAGTGACGGCCTGCCAAGAGGAGAAGTAGACGAGCCCGCGAGCCGGAGAGATCGGTAATGGAGGCCTGTCGCAGGATTGGTGATCTGGATAAAAGGAAGAAAGCTCCCTCGAAGACCAAGGTTGAGGCTCGAGTACGTCAGGATCACAGTCCACACGAGTAGCGGGATGACCAGAGGTGGCTCCAGGTGGAGCCCGGCCGGATGGAGGCAGATGGGCATAGGTCTATTCATGTCTGGAGACACCTGAGGGGTCTGCAGCTCCCAGTGGTGGAGAGGAGACGGCACAGCAGGAGTCCTGAGGTGAAGAGGTGGAGATGCCTTGAGAGGGATCCATCCAATGACTGAGGGTTTTGATTTTACATGTCTGTTGTGTTTCCTTCAGTCCTGTGTGTGTGTTGTTTACTATTTGGTGCCCCGGTAAATTGATTTTAAAAAAAAAAGGTGAAAGGAGAGTGAGTGTGATAGGCATGATGTGATGTTTGGTTGCAAACCTGAGTAGTATGTTTGCATGATAATTCTAGTAGCCTGTATGGTGTGGTGCCTATTTTAGTGTTTGGAAATATTTTATTCGATTGGTATTTAAGTGTTAAATTTTACAGTCAAACGGGTGGCGGCTCTGTGAGTGTTTAGTACAATAGTAAATTTGGGCCTGCCTGATTTATTTGGTTTATTTAATTGAATGTCCCAACTGTGCTTTCTTTTGTGTGCCCAGTGTGGGGTGGGAGTTGGGGGGTAGTATATGTCTTATGGTTTTGTATGTGTGTTTAGTGTTAGTATGGGGGATTATTTTATAGTTAGAGACATGGCTTTTATTATTATTATTTTTTTTTCAATTTAACTTTATTTATATAGCGCCATTTCACAACAACAGTCATCTCATAGCACTATCAACTGTAGGGGGGACCCCCACAGTTGCAGAAAGACCCCAGCAATCAGGCGATCCCCTGTGAGCAAGCACTTGGCGACGGTGGAGAGGAAAAACTCCCTTTTAACAGGAAGAAACCTCCAGCAGAACCAGGCTCAGGGAGGGGCAGTCATCTGCTGCGACTGGCTGGGGGGTGAGGGGATAGAAAAGAAGAAAAGAACAGACATGTAGAGAGCAAACAGCACGATGGGGACTCAATCTATGGGAGAGAGCAAACAAATGTTAATGACCAGCAAAAAAAAAATATTTCATAGAGAGTGAGGAAAGGAGTGAGGCCCAGTGCATTACTGGAGGTCCCCCGGCTGACTAAACCTATTAGCAGCATAACTAAGGGAGGGTTCAGAAACACATGATCCCTCCCTAATTGTAGGCTAGATCAAAAAGGTAGGTTTTAGCCCTATTCTTAAAAACAGAGATCGAGTCTGACTCCCGAATCCAGATTGGCAGCTGATTCCACAGGAGAGGAGCTTGATAACTGAAGGCTCTGCCTCCCATTGTACTTTTGGAGATTCTAGGTATTACAAGTAATCCTGCATTTTGGGAGCGTAGTGCTCTGTTAGGATAATACGGTAGTATCAGATCTTTTAAATAAAAAGGAGCCTGATTGTTTAGAGCTTTGTAAGTGAGAAGAAGGATTTTAAACTTAATTCTAAACTCTATGGGAAGCCAATGAAGGGAGGCCAGAACCGGAGAGATATAATCTCTCTTTCTAGTACCTGTTAAAACTCTTGCTGCAGCATTTTGGATCAGCTGAAGACTTTTTAAAGATGTTTTAGGACAGCCTGATAATAAAGAATTACAATAATCTAATCTCGAGCTAACAAAAGCGTGGATCAGCTTCTCAGCATCACTCTGAGACAAGATGCTCCTAATCTTGGCAATATTACGCAAATGATAGAAGGCAGTCTTAGAAACAAATTTAATATGTGAATTGAAGGACAAATCCTGATCAAAAATAACTCCAAGGTTCCTCACAGAGCTATTAAGAGAAAGAGTAACTGCGTCCAAACTGAAAGTTTGATTTGGAAAGGAATTTCTAAGGTTTTTTGGACCAACAAGAATGACTTCAGTCTTATCTGAATTTAATAGCAGGAAATTACAAGTCATCCAAGCTTTGATTTCCTTAAGACAGGCTTCTAACTTGGCTAATTGATTAGTATCATCTGGCTTCATTGACAGGTATAATTGTGTGTCATCTGCATAACAATGAAAATGTATACAGTGCTTTCTAATAATGTTGCCTAACGGAAGCATATATAAACTAAAAAGAGTAGGGCCTAGCACAGATCCCTGTGGAACTCCATGACTAAGCTTTGAGCTGAAAGAAAACTCATCATTTACATGAACAAACTGGAACCTATCAGATAAATAAGATCTAAACCACTGCAACGAAGTTCCATTAAGTCCAACATAGTGTTCTAATCTATCAAGTAGAATATTATGACCAATAGTATCAAAAGCTGCACTAAGATCTAAAAGGACAAGTACAGAAACTAGTCCATTATCAGATGCAATGAGGAGGTCGTTAGTGACCTTCGCTAAGGCTGTTCCAGTACTATGATGGATTCTAAACCCAGATTGAAACTCTTCAAGTAAACCATTTCCCTGCAGGTGGTCAAATAATTGCGTAGCAACAACTCTTTCTAAGATTTTTGAAATGAAAGGGAGATTAGAGATTGGTCTATAGTTAGCTAAAGCTCCTGGATCTAGCGTTGGCTTTTTGAGTAAGGGTTTAATTACAGCCGTTTTAAAAGCCTGCGGTACATGGCCTAAAGTTAATGAAGAATTGATTATATGAAGAATAAAGCTACCAATAAGTGGGAAGACTTCTTTAAATAACCTGGTAGGAATAGGATCTAAAAGACAAGTTGAAGGTTTGGATGAGGAAACTACTTTGTCTAACTCACAAAGGTCGATTGGAGTAAACTCATCAAGACAGACATCAATAGAAGGAGTTGTAGTAGTTACAGTATTTAAGTTAACTGTGGGAAGAATCTGATTGATTTTATCTCTGATGGATGAAATTTTATTATTGAAAAAGTTCATAAAGTCCTGACTAGTAAGCTCTAAGGGGATGCTAGGATTGACAGAGTCCTGACTCTTTGTCAACCTGGCTACAGTACTGAAAAGAAACCTGGGATTATTCTTGTTCTCTTCTATTAATGCAGAGTAATAACTCGTTCTAGCTTTTCTAAGAGATTTTTTATAAATTAAAAGATGATTTCTCCAAGCTAAATAGATTTCATCTAAATTAGTAGAGCGCCATTTTCTTTCTAATTGACGAGTCTTCTGTTTTAAGCTACGAGTTTCTGTGTTGAACCAAGGAGTTAAAAATCTCTGATTAGACTTTTTCTTTTTTAAGGGGGCCACCAAGTCTAGAGCCTGATGCAGAGAAGCTGAAACACTATCCACCATGTTATCAATTACAGAAGGAGCAAGCTGTCTATAGCTTATTTCCGTTGTGTTGACATATGGCATAGAGGAAACAATCTGCATAAATTTGGAAACAGCATCATCTGAGAGGCATCTACTGTGATAATATTTTTCTTTAGGAGCCAAATAGTCAGAAGTAGTAAAATAAAGGTTAACAGACAATGGTCTGACAGTACAGGGTTATGAGGAGACACTACAAGATTTTCTATTTCTATGCCATATGTCAGAACAAGGTCCAATGTATGGTGGAGGTAATGAGTAGAATTTCCTACTTTCTGAGAAAACCCAATCGAGTCTAATATTGAATTAAAAGCCACATTAAGGCAGTCACTATCTACATCCACATGTATATTAAAGTCCCCTACTATAATTATTCTATCAGATTTCAACACTAAATCAGCTAAGAAATCAGCAAATTCGGATAAAAATTCTGAATAGGTTGATGGGGGACGATAAACAATGGCAAATAAAATTGGGTTTAACCTGAAATTGCTAAAGTGCCCAATACTGAGGACCAGGCCCTCAAAGGAATTATAACATGTTTTTTGCTTTACATTAACTAGTAATTTGGAATGGTAAATTGTTGCTCCTCCTCCTCCACGACCAGAACTTCTGGGATTTTGACAGTTTAAATAACCAGAGGGGGTTGATTCATTTAAACCAACATAATCCTCTTGTCCTAACCAAGTCTCTGTAAGGGAAATTAAATCAATCTGATGATCAATTAACAGATCATGGACTAACAGAGACTTGGGAGTTAGAGACCTAATATTTAACAAACCACATTTAATTTTTAAATTATGAGGAGGAACAGAGGCCAAATCATTCAATTTAGAGGCTTTATGTTTAATTTGAGTTTTACCAATATTTTGCTTTATCACTTTGGGATGCTTATACATTATATTTTTATTCACTTTGGAGGGAGCAGACAACGATTCTCTGATGGGGAAGACAGGGGCTAAGCTGAGGGGTGGCGGATGAAGAGGAGCTGCAGAGAGGCGTGTAAGACTGCGACTCTGCTTCCTGGTCCCAACTCTGAGTAGTCATGGTTTTGGAAATTTGGATAAAAAAGATGCCAGATTGTTAGATAAATGAGAAGCACCATCCAAAGTGGGATGAATGCTGTCTCGTCTCATAAGACCAGGTTTTCCCCAAAAAGAGCTCCAATTGTCAATGTAGCCCACGTCATTTTTAGGACACCACACAGACAGCCAGCGGTTCAAGGATGACGAGCGACTAAACATGTCATCACTGGTCAGATTGGGGAGGGGCCCAGAGAATACTACAGTGGCAGACATCGTTTTGGCAAACTCACACACCGATTATTTTGTTTCACTGTTCTCCTTCAGCGGCAGAATAACCCGCTCAGCCGTGTAGGGGGCGCTGGTAGTCTATCTGGCCCCCCAGCCTTAGTTGTGTGAGTAGATAGGTGTTTTATTTGTTTCTGAACATATGTTTTCCTGATTAGTGCGTGAGTTGGGTAACAAATTTGGGTGAGTTATTTGTGTGCCTGACATTTTTTTTAAAGGGGGGAGGAATGTTATGTATAGAAACAGGCTGGTACTAGTAAGATGGCAGCCGGGTTGGACGTGGGTGGACCAGGGTGGCTGACCGCCAGTTTCCGGTAGTGACGCCACCCGGGGTATAAAGGAAGTGGGCGGAGGAGGCTCTGCCTCTTTTGTCGTGGAGCCACCTGGCATGCAGACAAGTGTTGTGAACCTTTGTATATAGTTATTTTTTATCCTGAATGAACCCTGTTAACTGAGTTCAGCTTGACTCGTCATTTTCAACATTATGGACACAACAGTAAAGACACATAAAACACATAAACACATAAACTCAAGTTCAGTCAACTTAAAATTTTAAGGCACTAACACTAACTTTTGAAAGTATAAACCCTAGTGTGGTGCACATATGTAGTTTCACAGGCTCACATGTATATGACTGTTCATATTCTCTCATGTATATTCCTGTGTGCTTATTTTGGCTTCACGTCTGAAGAGGAACAAAGGTCTGGACCTCCTGGAGATAAGAGGAGGACGAGAGAGTTGGCCTTTTGATATGCAAAGAGATGGACATGAATGGTTTCCTGACCACCCAGGTTTGGGTGGAAGAGAGAGGAACTGCAGGGGGAATGCATTGTGTTTGGGATTTAAAGACAATGGGATTTTGTACTTTGATGTCAGGGGTATAAGACTGGCAGATGTTGGGGGTTTTTCCTTCTTCTGCTTTTGAATGTTGGAGAGTGTGTTGTGAATAAAATGGAACCTGAGTAATAACTCTGCCTCATCCTTTCCACACAATCTCCACACTGGTGACCTTAAGACGTATTATGGCCGGAGACGATTCTCCTGCACTGGACTCATCAGGAACCAGCCAAGCTAATGCAGCTACCACAGTCCAGCTTCCAGACTTCTGGCAGAACAGTCCACGTTCCTGGTTTAACGCAGTCGAGGCACAGTTCCATCTTCAGAAGGTTTCGGCAGACGCCACGAAGTTCTACCATGTAGTTGCAAAGCTGGACAACCACACAGCCCAGCGTGTAGAGAGCCTGATCAACCACCCGCCAGACGACGACAAGTACGGCACTTTGAAGGCTGCTCTCATCCGTTTTTTCACCCCCTCGCTGGGAGAGCGAGCAGAGAAGCTCCTGGCGTTGACTGAGTGTGAGGTCGGCAGACCTGCAGACCTGATGGCGAAGATGCTGAGTTTGAGAGACGCCAAAGATGATGGCTTTATTTTCGCCCACCTTTTCCTCAGGACACTACCGCCAGCGGTGAGAGTTACCCTGGCCAGTTCACAGCTGCTGGCCCACCGAGACTACCACGAGCTGGGCCAGGAGGCGCAACGACTCGTCGACGCCCATAGACGACACACGGCCACGACCGCAGCAGCGGAGCTGGGCGCAACATCCAGAGATGGCAGGGGGCCAGAGGCTGCAGCACCAGACTCACCGACGACGGCAGCGACGGGGGCCAGGAGGCGCGGAGCGGACAACGTCCTTTGCTTTTACCATGGCCGTTTCGCCGAGAGGGCATGCAAGTGCATTCCACCGTGCCAATTCAAGCGCTCGGGAAATGCCAAGACCGGGAGTCGGTAGCAGCTGCGGCTCTCGGTGAGGAGAACAAGCTGCTCTACTTGAGGGATGCGCGATCGGGGAGGCACTTCCTCGTGGACAAAGGCTCCCAGCTGAGTTTCATCACACCTTCCTACGCTGACCGGCTGGCGTCTTCCAGTGGCCCTGTGGTGTCAGCAGCGAACGGCTCGGCGATTAAGACCTTCGGGGAGAAGACCCTGTCTCTGCCGTTACACGGCCGCACATTTGAGTGGACTTTCGTCATAGCGGCAGTCAATTTCAACATGTTAGGTGCTGATTTTTTGTGCTCACATGGTTTGTTGGTCGATCTTGCTAACAGACACCTGGGTAATGGTCTTTTTCTTCTATTCCCTGTACAGTGCGAGTGGCCCCGCCAACAGCACAAGCCAACGTCACAGCTGCAGGTGGTAAGTTCCACACACTCCTCACTCAGTGAGTTATTTCTCAGAACCTGAGAAATAACTCTGCCTCATCCTTTCCACACAATCTCCACACGTTATTTTTTTTACAGTGAGGCTTCAAAATGCAAATACAATAGAATTGCAGAAGTGTTTGTTATTTCTTTTAACCCAGGTGACAAATAAATGTCTTTTAGCTGCTAAAGAGCTCTACTTAATGGTGCGTTCCAGGTCAGACGGTCACTTACGAAACGTTTTGAATGGCACTTGCCCTGAAGTCAGATTTCCAGTTATAAATGTGCTCCAGCACAACATTTTCACAAAAACTAAGATGGACACTTCCATGAGAGCTTTTACTGTGCTTGCTCTGTCAAAATACAAACAATTACAGAACAAATATGTTGTGCACACCTCCAAATTATTGAGAGGGAGAAACAATGCACCAAAGGCATACTAGTTTTTCAGCATGTTTCACTCCTATGTTCCACCTTCAGGGGGCATACCATTTAAAATTTCTGGAGAGTGACGAGGGCAGTCTGACCTAGGATCCCCTGGGCACCATAATATCTTCATATGAGGTGGATCAGAAGATTTCATCATGCTACTAATGCCACAATGCTGCATTTAGTGGTATATTTAGTAAGTGACAGTCTCTAGTCAGCATCAGCTAATGACAAATGAGTGGTAACTTCCAGTAATGGAAAAGTATTGTAATATATTACTTCAGTAGAATGTAACAGATTATTTGTGATAGTTCTAAAGTCACAATGTGCCATAATCCAAAAATGTTTCTGACACATTGTAGTATTGCTCCCATAACTGTAACACAGTACACTGTACACAGAACGTGAATGAGCTGAATCCAACTGAGCATGGTTGGTATGCACGGGAAACTGAGTTTAGTGGAATAAATGTGCTGCAGTATGCAAATTATGTGATGAATCATTTCACCACAGAGCTGAATCTCAAAGGAAATATTCTTACATCTTGTGCAGCCTTTCATTCAATAAGCTAATCTTGTTTAAGAGCAGAAGGAGGTCTGCCTAAGACAGCCTTTCATTCATCAAATTTATAACTTACCACAAATCTCATGTAAATCATGTTCATGATAGTATAATATGAAATCTAAGAATAAACAATACTCTTTTTTGGAAAAAAAAACCTGTGATTGAGTGACGATGTCAGCAGATCTACTACTGAGCCTATGATATCATTTTAGAGTTCAAGGTAAACCTACAAAAATGGAAACCAAATGATCAGGAGGGTCTTCATGAGCTGGCAGGTCATGCACAGTCTCATCGCTTCCAATAACTGGGAGCTCATCATTAGCAGGTTTCCCGGTTAGTACTCTATTGTGTGTAGACACAACATTCAGATTAAAAGTGCAAGAACAAACACAGATATCACAGAATAATGGCAGAAAAAAGCAGATAATGCACTGTATGCCAATTTCTTAAAAAAACTCTTAATCAGCGCTGTTCTCCATCAGCTAGCGACATCATCTGTCTGGCTATTACCTGTCCAGCAGAAAGCAGGCAACTTTAACATCATTTTGAAAACCTTTGTCCCTCATCAGCAGATTCCATGTGCCAAAGGCCACACTGATGTTTATGCTGTGGGGGGGGGGGGGGATGCTGAAAAGTTCATAGTGGTCAAATTTGACCAAATGTGGTTTATTTTTCAACCGCAGGAATCCGAGCGCTGCAACACCGATGGAAGAAGTGTGTGGACCGAAGATGAGACGATG
Organism: Pholidichthys leucotaenia; assembly: GCA_020510985.1. Classification (NCBI taxonomy): domain Eukaryota; kingdom Metazoa; phylum Chordata; class Actinopteri; order Cichliformes; family Pholidichthyidae; genus Pholidichthys; species Pholidichthys leucotaenia. Next base: position 139,807,606 of record CM035846.1, on the reverse strand, counting down.
TTGAAAAATTAACCACATTTGGTCAAATTTGACCACTGTGAACTTTTCAGTCCCCGTCATAGTTTTTGTCTTTGTCTGTTCTGGTGTTATGTAGTCTCTTCATGTTTTTGCTTTTGTGATGCTAATGATTTTGTGGTTGATTCTAAGACATACAGTACCATCAGACATTTAAGAGATGGCGGCTGCCATGAGATGGGACCTGATTGCTATGTAGATTAAAAAAAACTGCTTATTCTAGTAAAAAGCAAAGATAATCAATTTTTTATGGTTATACACTATTAAAAGCATATTTTTTTTCATAAATCTGCCACAATTTTTCACACTCTTCCTTTAAAAAGTTGCATCTGCACAGCACTGCTTAAACAATTGGCATAACTACAACTGAATAAAAAAGGCTTGAAATGTTTTCCTGTGCATGTAATTAATACCGAATACATGAATGTTTTTCTTTTTGAATTATACTGCAAAAAATTAACATTTTTTTTAGAATATTCTAATTTACGGAGATATATTAGTATGTGCAAATAAAAAGTCTTGTTAACAAAGTAAAACCATCAGCCCAGTCTTAGCTGCATCGTCCACCGTAGCAGATATGAGCCAGTTTGAACTTTCCAAAGGCTGTTTAAGCCTGTGGTAGCGTCACCACTTCAAAGGATCCCAAGATGCTTTTTGGGTAAACAGAACTACAGTCAAAATATGGCCAGACCGCATGACCCTCTTCCTCCACCAAGGCAGGCCTGACATCTGCATACTAAAAGGGCTGACCTGCATCCCCCGCAGTGAAGGGGACGAGGAGAATCCCATACACTTTGGCGGCTGTATCTGTGCGACAGAGAGAGTCTCCTGAACTTTTCCTGGGCCCACAATACCAGACAAACAGAACTAATATCTCATCTTATATTGACATTAACCTGGCTATCTCCACAGAAATTAAGGAGTCTCATCCGCACAAACTACCCAGTGAATACTAGGAATCAGACTTATTTAATGATTCATGCTGTGTTGGGTTTATTGTCTGTCTGTCATAAGTACCTGCACATGCATTCATCTTTGCTTTTGGGGACTTCTCTTGGTAGATCAGACAAATCTGGGGAAAGTTTGAAATACCTCTGTAGGTAAACATGTATGAACATCTATTTCAAATTGTGTTTAGTCTTTTTAATAATTATTTTATTCATATTAGGCACATATTAGTAGACTGATAAATGATTGTTGAACTTTATTAATCCTTGATAATTCTTGAGTTCAACAGCTGATGAGTCCTCCACTCTCTTGACGGTGGTGCCCCTAAATAATTGAAACAAGTTATTTAAATGAAATGTTAAGTATTAATAATTACAATCATATAATTATAACACTATTGCTACACAACTGCCATGTAAATAAAGGATATGCCGGTGCATTATTGTAGGTTTAAGCACTGCAATGGCTCAGTTAGGGTTGGGAAAAGAATGCTTTTGCTTTATACTCACCCCTTTTCCTTTCATGTCTGCAATGAGATCAGACTGAAAAGTCTGAGGGTGGCTGAGCCAGACGTTTATCTCTTTATACTAGTGTGTCAGAGCAGTTGCTAAAAATGTTCCCCACTCTACTGATGGCTACTACTAACAATGCAGTCAAAAACACATACGCAGCATTGTTCTTATTTTATTTTGAAAGCGTATGACATCCTGCCATCACACATATGACATCCTACCATCATACGTTACTCTGACCAAAACACAAACTCACAGCCCAGGGGGGTGACAGCTAGTCTTAGTGACCTCACTTTGCAAAGATTCCACACTTAGATGGTCTGAACCTCAACTGGCTCTAAGAAGGACACAATTGCCACCACCCACACACACACACACACACACCCCACACACACACAGTTATATGCACACCTCTCCCACATGAGAAGCACACAGCGTTTAGCCTAGAGGCTCTGCTCCACTGCATTATTCGCTTCATGGACTTACAAAGCACAGAGCCATCTGGCCTTATCAGCCTCTTTAGACTGAGCAGAGAGACACGGTGCAGGCTGGACAGGACAGGCAGCACACATTATGCACCTGTATCAGGCAGAGTGAGCAGGAAGGAGGAAAATATAGACCAGAGCAAGGGAAGGGGGGGATATGAGTGCAAGCAAGAGGACAAAATGATGTTTAGAAATGAGTTGAGGGGACTGGCATCCAGAGGGAGTGGAGGAATTCTGCCTTTCTCAGAGCCATGAAGGCAGAGATTAACTGTCCTGAGCCAGGGACAAAAATCGACACAATTTCATACTGCTGGAATTAGTTTTCCTTTTTTTATTCTTTGTCACCAGTACTTCCATGCCAGTGCTGAATTTGATTGGAAGGAACATATTGGAATGTCTCATCCCAGGCTGCAGCATAATCTGTGCTGCAGCTCTTTTGAAAAGAATGACACAAAACTGGCCTCCACCAGCAGAAATCCCAAAGACCTCCAAGCTGTGCACATTCAGAGTGAAATGAGAGCAGCCCAAATAGAGGGGGGATTGTAGGGAGGAAAACATATTTGATCATGAATATTCCCAGCAAAGGCTGTTTGACATTATAAATGCAGCTTTCTTCTGCATGCCCTCATCTCATTTTTCACTGTAATCCCTCACATACAGACACAAGAGGGGAAGGCAGAGAGGGCAGATAAGAGCGGGATATTTTTCTCTTGCTTTAGCTTTTAGAACCAGAGAGAGATCAGAAAGCAAGGGGATGGAAGCAAAGCATACATATTAGGACTCAGTGGATGTTTCTGCATTCAGAAACCCAGGCCATCATCTGTTCTAGCATTAACCATCATCCCATTTGACCAAAGTTACATAAATCTTTCAGCATCTTTTTCCTGATTAGAATTTCAACTTTGGTAGTAGTAATAATGATAATACATAGGCGCTTTTCTAGACACTCAAAGATGCTTTACAGAAAACCAGCAAAATAAACTTAATCAGGTGCTATAACCCCACCTGTTCAAGGTGCTACCTTGAACAGGTGGGGTTTGAGTTGGGTTTTGAATAAATGCAGTGAGTCTGAGTTGCAGATGTTTGAAGGGAGAGAATTCCAGAGGGCTGGGGCAGCAATGGCAAAAGCTCTATCACCCATGGGGCAGTGCTTGATTCTGGTGACGGGGATCAGAAGGTCAGAATCAGATGATCTGAGACAGCGAGTTAAGAAGTGACATTGGAGGAGGTCCATGACGTATGGAGGAGCAATGCTACTGAAGGCTTTGTAGGTTATGAGAAGGAGCTTGAAGTGAATCTGGTACTGTATTGGGAGCCAGTGTAGCTTCAGAAGGATGGGTGTGATGTGGTCTCTGAAACGGGAGTGGGCAAGCAGCCTGGCAGCTTAGTTCTGGACATATTGGAGTTTCTGAAGGTCAGAGGAGGGTAAGCCATAGAGGATGCTGTTGCAATAGTCCAGTCTAGAAGATATGACAGTGTGAATGAGAGTTTCAGCAGCAGATGAGGAAAGTGTGGCACAAAAGCGAGCAATATTACAGAGGTGAAAGAAAGATGTTTTAGTAATATTTTTGATATGCAATCTCAACTAGAGAATGGGATTCATGATAATGCAAAGGTTAAAGATGAGTGACACTGTAACCATCAATGCTGAGCGCAACATCCTTGGAGTAGTGAAGATGGGATTTGGGGCCAGTGATGAGGATTTCAAATTTATTGCAGTTTAGTTTGAAGAAGTTGTTGCTCATGCAGGCTCTTATTTCAGTGAGACAGTCAGTGAGCATGGAAAGAGTGGTAGAGCTAATGACTTTAGTGGAAAGTACAGGATGAGGAAATAGTTTCCTCATCCAAACCTTCAACTTGTCTTTTAGACCCTATTCCTACCAGGTTATTTAAAGAAGTCTTCCCACTTATTGGTAGCTTTATTCTTCATATAATCAATTCTTCATTAACTTTAGGCCATGTACCGCAGGCTTTTAAAACGGCTGTAATTAAACCCTTACTCAAAAAGCCAACGCTAGATCCAGGAGCTTTAGCTAACTATAGACCAATCTCTAATCTCCCTTTCATTTCAAAAATCTTAGAAAGAGTTGTTGCTACGCAATTATTCGACCACCTGCAGGGAAATGGTTTACTTGAAGAGTTTCAATCTGGGTTTAGAATCCATCATAGTACTGAAACAGCCTTAGCGAAGGTCACTAACGACCTCCTCATTGCATCTGATAATGGACTAGTTTCTGTACTTGTCCTTTTAGATCTTAGTGCAGCTTTTGATACTATTGATCATAATATTCTACTTGATAGATTAGAACACTATGTTGGACTTAATGGAACTTCGTTGCAGTGGTTTAGATCTTATTTATCTGATAGGTTCCAGTTTGTTCATGTAAATGATGAGTTTTCTTTCAGCTCAAAGCTTAGTCATGGAGTTCCACAGGGATCTGTGCTAGGCCCTACTCTTTTTAGTTTATATATGCTTCCATTAGGCAACATTATTAGAAAGCACTGTATACATTTTCATTGTTATGTAGATGACACACAATTATACCTGTCAATGAAGCCAGATGATACTAATCAATTAGCCAAGTTAGAAGCCTGTCTTAAGGAAATCAAAGCTTGGATGACTTGTAATTTCCTGCTATTAAATTCAGATAAGACTGAAGTCATTCTTGTTGGTCCAAAAAACCTTAGAAATTCCTTTCCAAATCAAACTTTCAGTTTGGATGCAGTTACTCTTTCTCTTAATAGCTCTGTGAGGAACCTTGGAGTTATTTTTGATCAGGATTTGTCCTTCAATTCACATATTAAATTTGTTTCTAAGACTGCCTTCTATCATTTGCGTAATATTGCCAAGATTAGAAGCATCTTGTCTCAGAGTGATGCTGAGAAGCTGATCCACGCTTTTGTTAGCTCGAGATTAGATTATTGTAATTCTTTATTATCAGGCTGTCCTAAAACATCTTTAAAAAGTCTACAGCTGATCCAAAATGCTGCAGCAAGAGTTTTAACAGGTACTAGAAAGAGAGATCATATCTCTCCGGTTCTGGCCTCCCTTCATTGGCTTCCCATAGAGTTTAGAATTAAGTTTAAAATCCTTCTTCTTACTTACAAAGCTCTAAACAATCAGGCTCCTTTTTATTTAAAAGATCTGATACTACCGTATCATCCTAACAGAGCACTACGCTCCCAAAATGCAGGATTACTTGTAATACCTAGAATCTCCAAAAGTACAATGGGAGGCAGAGCCTTCAGTTATCAAGCTCCTCTCCTGTGGAATCAGCTGCCAATCTGGATTCGGGAGTCAGACTCAATCTCTGTTTTTAAGAATAGGGCTAAAACCTACCTTTTTGATATAGCCTACAATTAGGGAGGGATCATGTGTTTCTGAACCCTCCCTTAGTTATGCTGCTAATAGGTTTAGTCAGCCGGGGGACCTCCAGTAATGCACTGGGCCTCACTCCTTTCCTCACTCTCTATGAAATATTTTTTTTTTTTTTTGCTGGTCATTAACATTTGTTTGTTCTCTCCCATAGATTGAGTCCCCATCGTGCTGTTTGCTCTCTACATGTCTGTTCTTTTCTTCTTCTCTATCCCCTCACCCCCCAGCCAGTCGCAGCAGATGACTGCCCCTCCCTGAGCCTGGTTCTGCTGGAGGTTTCTTCCTGTTAAAAGGGAGTTTTTCCTCTCCACCGTCGCCAAGTGCTTGCTCACAGGGGATCGCCTGATTGCTGGGGTCTTTCTGCAACTGTGGGGGTTCCCCCTACAGTTGATAGTGCTATGAGATGACTGTTGTTGTGAAATGGCGCTATATAAATAAAGTTGAATTGAATTGAATTGAATTGAATTGAATTGAATTGAAAGGTACAACTGGGAATCGTGAGTGTAACCGTGTTATTGGAGTCCATGGCGCTGTATGATGTGACCAAGGGGCAGCATGTACTGTACATCCACATCGCTATGAGGGGGGCCTAAAAAGTTCATAGGCTAAAAAGTTCCTCATGGTCAAATTTGACCAAATGTAGTTTATTTTTTAACCGCAGGGATCCAAGCGCTGCAACACTGATGGAAGAAGTGTGTGGACTGAAAGGGAGACTATGTTGAAAAATAAACCACATTTGGTCAATTGTGACCACTATGAACTTTTCAGCCCCCCGCCCCCCCTCACATAAGTAGTTCTATAAAAATTACGGTGAAATATGGAAACAAAAACAAAAAGGCTGTCATGGCGGCCTCTGGGCCGTCATTGGCATCATTAGCTCCAGCTGCACACAGATCCACAGGTGTAAATCAGCAGCTGTTAAAAGCCAGCATTGCTGACAGCTCAGTACGGAGTCGTCTGTCCTCCTCGTCAGAGAAAGAACCAGAACTCCGCTCTCTGGCCTCGTCAAGGTATTCTCTTGTCTCGTCAGAAACTGTCTCGTCAAGTACTGTCTTGTCTAACACTGACTCGTCAAAGTCTGCCTCGTCAAGAACTGTCTTGTCTAACACTGACTCGTCAGAGTCTGTCTCGTCAAGAACTGTCTTGTCAAAAACTGTCTCGTCAGAAGCTGCCTCGTCAGGATCTGTCTTGTCAGGAACCTCTCTGGCCTCGTCAAGGACCTCTCCTGCCTCGCCTAGGACTTCTGTTCAAAGTCAAGCACGTAAGAGAGCTGTTTGTTACTCTACACCCAACCTCTATTCCTGTGCACAGGTGGACCCCCTTGGCGGCGGACCTGCGTCCCCAGCTGACGGGGTAACGCCAACATGCTCACGTAGCAGTTCGCTACCACCACGACTACCGGTACGTCTTGCTCCACAAATTCCTGAACTGTTACTGTATCAGTTACAGGAGTACTGGCCACCGTTACCGGTGGAGTTTGTGTCATCGTCATCTGTCATGTCATCGTCACCACGTTCTGTGGAATCACTCACCTCGTCATCATCTGGATTGTCATGGTCACCACGCTCAGTGGAATCACTGGTCTTGTCATCAGCTGGTTTGTCATCGTCCCGGTCTGTGGTGTCACAGCCGGAGTCTCTGGAAGACCTGTCCTCGTCACAGTCACAGGTGGAAGCCTCAGCACGTTCACGGACGCCTTCACCTCCACGTTGCACGGCCGCTGGTTCTCAGCAGGACGTAACCTGTGCTTCTCCCAAGTAAGCCTCACTACTGTTAGTCTGTCATTAGTGTGGGACAAAAGTAATTGTCTGTGCTTATTTCTTCCAGGGTTGCCGGGTCTCCGTCCAGAGTGCTCAGCTCCAGTGACCAGGATACTATCCACGCTCTCACATTTGCACTACACACCCTTTCACTATAATAAAGATTATTGTTCACTAATTTACCCGTGTCAGTGTCTGTCTCCTGGGTCCCGAAACATGTCAGTACGACTCCGTCACGTTGACCCAGCGGACAGCTCACTGTCGCGCTTAATTAACACTCTTAGCGCCCGGGTAGATTTGCTAGCCCACCAGCAGACAGTAATCTTGAATCACTTGACTCAAATTAATGGTCGGCTGGACCGTTTGGAGGGACACCAAACGATTCCCCCGACCGCAAGTACTTCAACCCCTGCAGGCTTGGCGTCAGGACTAGCTAACACCTCCTCGTCCTCTCGCCTCACTCCTATTCCAACACCTGCCCGGTTCAGCGGAAAACTCGGGGAAGCTCGAGGATTCATTTTACAGTGTGAATCACTTTTTCTGCGTGTGCCTGGGGATTTTTCCCTCGACTCTAGCCGGATAGGCTATGTCATAAATTTGTTGGCTGGTAGAGCCTTGGATTGGGCTTATTCGATCATGGCTAGACCTAGCTATTCTTTGCTTACCTACCAGGAGTTTGTGACTGAGTTTCTGTCTGTATTTGATCACACGGATAGGGGAGAGGTGTTGACAGAACATTTTTTAAGCCTACAGCACGGAAAGAGATCAGCTGCAGATTACGCCATTGACTTCCGGGTCTTAGCCGCAGAGATTGGGTGGGGGGAGCCATCTCTTTGTGGTATTTTTCTACGCAGCCTTAACGACAAGCTAAAGGATGAGTTAGCGGCACGGAATAAACCAGATAACTTGCACGATTTAATTGCTTTAGCAGTTAGTATCGATAGTAGGTTAAAGGAACGAGCGGCTGGTCGGCGAGTTACTTCCCGTCCGGTTAAACCCCGCCCTCGTGTCACTGACTCTCTTCCTCTCATTTTACCCGCGTCAGAGAAGGCCCCGGATCAGGAAGCCATGATTGTTGGTCATTCTAAGGTGTCTGCAGCTGAGAAACAACGCCGTAGGGATCAAGGCCTGTGTTTTTATTGTGGGAAGGAGTCACATGAGGTTTCTGAATGTCCTAGTAAGTTAAAAGGGAAGGCCCGTGGATCGCAGTAGGGGGATTCACGGGCAAGAATACAGAGGAACCCCTTACTTGTTGTCATTTACCCCTCAGACTCATTCATACTCACACAGAACACTCCACACTAGCGTTAGTCGATTCTGGGGCTGAGCAAAATTTCATTTCTAGAGACCTGGCAACCCGGATGGGCCTTAGTTGTCAGACTTTAGAACCCCCTGTCAGATTGATTACCCTGTCCAAGGCGTCGTTGACTACCATTAACCTTCAGACAGCGCCTGTGTCCGTTATTGTTTCAGGAAATCACAGGGAGGAGATTCAGTTCCTAGTGCTCCCCGTTTCCTCTTCGCCCGTTATTCTGGGATATCCCTGGCTGCGCCTACATAACCCCACTATTGATTGGCAAACTGGGAGAATAACGGCATGGAGTACGTTCTGCCTTAGTGCCTGTCTCCAATCAGCGGCATGCGCCCCATCTGTGAAAGTGCCTCTGCCCGATTCATCTCCACCGGATTTATCTAAGGTACCTGAGGTTTATCACGATTTGGGGCAAGTGTTCAGCAAATCTCGGGCGTTGTCTTTATCCCCCCATCGTCCGTATGACTGCGCCATTAATCTGAAGGCTGGGGCCCCACTACCTGCTAGCCGCCTTTACAGCCTGTCAGCCCCGGAGCGCGAGGCCATGGATACATACATTAAGGAATCCTTGGCCTCTGGTATCATCCGCCCGTCATCTTCGGCCGTGGGGGCCGGTTTTTTCTTTGTTGGTAAGAAGGACGGTTCACTACGCCCCTGTATTGACTTCCGGGGGCTGAATGAAATAACGGTCAAGGATAAATATACACTGCCCTTGATGAACACTGCGTTTGACTCCCTCCAGGGGGCATCATGGCTTACTAAACTGGACCTCAGGAATGCCTACCATCTAGTGCGCATTAGAGAAGGAGATGAGTGGAAGATGGCTTTTCGGACCCCCAGTGGTCATTTTGAGTACCTGGTAATGCCGTTTGGGTTGACTAACGCCCCAGCCGTTTTCCAGCGTTTGATTAACGATGTACTACGGGATTTTTTGAACTCATTTGTTTTCGTTTATCTTGATGATATCCTCATCTTCTCCCGCTCACTAGAGGAACATCGAGTGCATGTCCGTAGGGTATTACAGCGCCTCCTGGAGAACCAGTTGTTCATCAAGGCCGAAAAGTGTGAGTTTCACACTGATCAGACCTTCTTAGGATTTATTATTGCTCGTAACCAGGTGAGTCCTGACCCTGCCAAGGTCAAGGCAGTGGTGGAATGGCCTGCACCCACCTCCAGAAAGCAGCTTCAAGGGTTCCTGGGGTTTGCTCATTTTTATAGGAGGTTCGTGCCTAACTTTGGTAATATTGCTCGTCCTTTGACTACCCTCACCTCCCCTAAGATTTCATTCTGCTGGAGTAAGGAAGCAGCCGATGCTTTTGAGAAGCTCAAGAGGGAGTTCACCTCGGCCCGAGTCCTTACCCAGGTGGACCCGAAGCTTCAGTGCTTGGTGGAGGTGGACGCGTCTGATGCGGGAGTTGGAGCAGTACTCTCCCAACGATCTCCTGTGGATGGTAAGATTTGCCCTTGTGCTTTTTTCTCTCATCGTCTTTCCCCTGCAGAGAGGAATTACAGCATCGGGGACAGGGAGTTACTGGCTGTGAAATTGGCCTTGGAGGAATGGAGACATTGGCTGGAGGGGGCCGCTCAGCCGTTCGTGGTTTGGACTGATCACCGTAATCTGGAGTACCTCAGGACGGCTAAGCGTCTGAATGCACGCCAGGCTCGCTGGTCCCTTTTCTTCGGCCGGTTTAATTTTACCATCACGTACCGGCCGGGAAGCAAGAACGGTAAGCCGGACGCTCTCTCCTGGCAGTTTGACCCCCCATCCTCCGAGGACCAGGAGACCCCTATCCTGCCGCCTTCCTGCGTCGTGGGCGCCCTGTCCTGGGGAATCTGCAAGACGGTTCGCCAGACCCAAAAGACTGAGCCGGACCCTGGGGGGGGGGGGGGGGGGGGGGGCCCGGGCCGCTTGTTTGTTCCACGCGCTGTTCGAGGCAAGGTGATTGAGTGGGGTCACGCTTCCAAGTTGGCTTGTCATCCTGGAGTGGGTCGGACTGTGGATCTCCTCCAAAGGACCTTCTGGTGGCCAGGGTTGCGGAAGGACGTTGTTGGCTATATCCGGGCCTGCCCTCAGTGCGCCACCGGGAAGACGACGTCATCTCCCCCGGCGGGCTTACTTCATCCGTTACCTGTTCCTTCACGCCCCTGGTCTCATGTAGCTATGGACTTTGTGACTGGGTTACCCACTTCATATGACTACATCACAGTGTTAACCATTGTTGACCGGTTCTCGAAGGCGGCCCATTTTGTGCCACTTCGGGGTCTGCCTTCGGCCCAGGAGACTGCGGACCTCCTGGTGCAACATGTGGTACGTCTTCATAGCATCCCTGCAGATATTGTGTCTGATCGAGGACCCCAGTTTGTATCTCAAGTTTGGAAGGCCTTCTGCACGGCACTTGGAGCCACTGCCAGCCTCTCCTCTGGCTATCATCCCCAAAGTAATGGTCAGTGGGAGAGGGCTAATCAGGAGCTGGAGGCCACCCTCCGTTGTGTCATCTCCTCCTGCTCATCCTCCTGGAGCAAGTTCCTGCCCTGGATTGAGTACGCTCACAACGCCACGATCTCCACGGCCACGGGCGTCTCCCCGTTTAAAGCCTCGTGTGGGTTTGATCCTCCGTTGTTTCCTGAGGAGGAAAAGGAGGTAGCGGTTCCTTCAGTCCAGGCACATATTAAGCGCTGCCGGCGTGTGTGGCTCCTCGCTCGCCAAGCTTTGTTGAAGACCACTGAACGTAATATCCAGGTGGCCAACTGGCATAGGAGACCCGCCCCGGACTACAAGGTGGGTCAGAAGGTTTGGTTATCTACTCGGAATATTGGTGTGCCGGCTGAAAAGCGTAAGCTAACTAAACGCTTTATTGGTCCCTACACCATTAATCGGATTGTTAACCCTGTGTCTGTGCGCTTGTCTCTCCCCTCTTCGATGCGTATCTGCCCCACTTTTCATGTCTCTCAGGTCAAGCCGTACGTCTCTGACCCCCTGTGCCCTGCTTCCGCGGCACCCCCACCCCCAAGGATGATCGATGGCCATCCGGCCTGGGGGGTGACTGCCATCTTGGATGTTCGCAGGCGGGGTCGGGGCCTTCAGTATTTGGTGGACTGGGAGGGCTTTGGACCGGAGGATCGGCCTTGGATTCACCCAGCGTTGATCTTGGATAAGCAGCTGATTCCCGACTTCCACCGGGCGAATCCAGGTAGGATTGGGCAGGTGCCTGGAGGCACTGCTAGAGGGGGGAGCACTGTCATGGCGGCCTCTGGGCCGTCATTGGCATCATTAGCTCCAGCTGCGCACAGATCCACAGGTGTAAATCAGCAGCTGTTAAAAGCCAGCGTTGCTGACAGCTCAGTACGGAGTCGTCTGTCCTCCTCGTCAGAGAAAGAACCAGAACTCCGCTCTCTGGCCTCGTCAAGGTATTCTCTTGTCTCGTCAGAAACTGTCTCGTCAAGTACTGTCTTGTCTAACACTGACTCGTCAGAGTCTGTCTCGTCAAGAACTGTCTCGTCAAAAACTGTCTCGTCAGAGTCTGTCTCGTTAGAAGCTGCCTCGTCAGGATCTGTCTTGTCAGGAACCTCTCTGGCCTCGTCAAGGACCTCTCCTGCCTCGCCTAGGACTTCTGTTCAAAGTCAAGCACGTAAGAGAGCTGTTTGTTACTCTACACCCAACCTCTATTCCTGTGCACAGGTGGACCCCCTTGGCGGCGGACCTGCGTCCCCAGCTGACGGGGTAACGCCAACACGCTCACGTAGTGGTTCGCTACCACCACGACTACCGGTACGTCTTGCTCCACAAATTCCTGAACTGTTACTGTATCAGTTACAGGAGTACTGGCCACCGTTACCGGTGGAGTTTGTGTCATCGTCATCTGTCATGTCATCGTCACCACGTTCTGTGGAATCACTCACCTCGTCATCATCTGGATTGTCATGGTCACCACGCTCAGTGGAATCACTGGTCTTGTCATCAGCTGGTTTGTCATCGTCCCGGTCTGTGGTGTCACAGCCGGAGTCTCTGGAAGACCTGTCCTCATCACAGTCACAGGTGGAAGCCTCAGCACGTTCACGGACGCCTTCACCTCCACGTTGCACGGCCGCTGGTTCTCAGCAGGACGTAACCTGTGCTTCTCCCAAGTAAGCCTCACTACTGTTAGTCTGTCATTAGTGTGGGACAAAAGTAATTGTCTGTGCTTATTTCTTCCAGGGTTGCCGGGTCTCTGTCCAGAGTGCTCAGCTCCAGTGACCAGGATACTATCCACGCTCTCACATTTGCACTACACACCCTTTCACTATAATAAAGATTATTGTTCACTAATTTACCCGTGTCAGTGTCTGTCTCCTGGGTCCCGAAACATGTCAAAGGCAACCTTTTATTCATTTTATTACTGTGTTTGGAACCAGTTCAGGACTCATGGGTGCTGGAGTTTGTTCCATCTGACTGCAGAATCAACAGTTAAACCAACTGGTGAAAACATTAGCACACATACAGCTGGGCAATTGGAAGTATACTCCAAGTTTTTTATTTGTGTAACCAATGAAAGCAGGTCTGTACATTTATCTGAATATGTCAAAATGACATCAAGATATCCTGATAGTGATTGCTGCAGCAGTTGGAGAACGTGAAAACCTTGACATTTAAAAACTGTCTAGAATACTGCTTCTGGCTTTGACATGAAGGAGAATAGTACAAAACATCAGTGCCACCTCAGAGCTCTATGTGACATCATAGCTAATGTGGGAAATGCAGATGAAAGAGCTTCCTAGATACAGTATTTGTTCTTGTTATATTTGCTCATTCATAGGTCTGTGGGGCTTGCTTGCATTCGGAGCAAGCGCTAAAATGGTTCTGGAACTGACATCTGTGGTCCCTCATTCCTATGCTGTCCGAACACAGTAAAACCGGCCCTATGTAGTTAAAAGGTTATGGTACTGCAAAAGGTTCCTACAGTGCGAAAGTGCCTAATGTCAGGATCTCGGATATACAAGAACACTCCAAGGCAATAGTCCACACACGCTATTTTTCTTTCAGGTCTCAACCTTCTGATACTGTAACAGTCACTGAGAATAGCAGAAGTGTTGAGCACACATATCCGTCCCTAATTTACAGCACAATTAAAATGATTTGCAAAGGAAATATAGTCAGGAATCAAAGAATGAATAGCTCATTCTGGCCTGATGAAATCACCCCAAGAGTGACCAGACCTCCTGACCTTTGACCTTGACCTTGAGCACAGCCAAGATGCAGACCCACTTGAGGATCGTTGTGCATGAGTGTACCAAACATTGGGGCAATTACTTAGGAAGAGTAACAATTTTCATGAAAACATAAATGCCCAAATCTTGCTTCAACCTTTGACAATGACCTTGACCTTGAGCTCAACCTGGATGCAGACCTATCTGAGGATTACTGTGTATGAGTTTGGTGAGCGTCAATGCAATTTCCTAGGAGCAGTAACTATTTTTCTGACATCATACAAGGTCCCAGATCTACTGACCTTTGACCTTGACCTTGAGCATACCCTGGATGCCGACTCATCTGAGGATCAGTATGAGTGACTTTGGTCACCATTGGTGCAAATTCCTAAGAGGAGTAGTGATTTCCATGAAATGTGGAAGGATAGACAGAAATATGGACAGACAGATGCCACGTCACCCCATTAGGTCCTTTCGGCTTCACCAGAATGAGCTAAAAAACATTGTAAAAACAATCTAAATCCCAAATTTGAAAACATAATTCTTCTTTTGGCTGTTCCTTCAGGGATCACCACAGTCGATCATCTGTCTCCATCTCACCCTATCCCTTGCATCCTCCTCTGTAACACCAACCCTCTCCATGTCCGCCTTCACTACATCCATGAATCTTCTCTGTGGTATTCTTCTTTTCCTTCTTCCTGGCAACTCCATATTCAACATCCTTTGTCTAATATATCCACTATTCCCTCCTCTGCACATGTCAAAAAAATCTCAGCCTTGCCTCTCTTACTTTGTATCCAAACCGCTCAACCTGAGCTGTCCCTCTGATATACTCATTTCTAATCTTGTACCTCCTAGTCACTCCCAATGAGAATCTTAGCATCTTCAACTGTGCCACCTCCAGCTATGCCTCCTGTCTTTTTGTCAATATAACCATCTCCAAACCATACATAGCAGGTCTTATTACCCTCTTGTACATCATCCCTTTCACTCTAGTCACTATCCTTCCTTCAAAAATCACCCCTGACACTCGTCTCCACTGAACTTTAACCTGCCTGTACCTGCCTGTATTTCACCTCTCTTGTGCCTTTTCCATTGCTTTGGATGGTTGACCTCAGGTATTTAAATGCATCTACCTTCATTATCTCTACTCCTCGCATCTTTACCATTACAGACGCCTCCCTCCCATTCACACATATGTATTCTGTCTTGCTACAACTAATTTTCATTCCTCTTCTCTGCACTGCATACCTCCATGTATCGAAGTTCTATTCCACCTGTTCCCTACTCTCGCTACAGATCACAATGTTGTCTGCCAACATCATGGTCCACGTAGACTCCTCCAAATAAGTAAAATAGATTTTGCACTTAAAAATAAGTAAGATGCATTTACTGCACAAGTTATCAATTAGATTGAAGTGTAGTACATGAGTATTAGTCAGTCCCTCCAGGATTTCACAGGATGTTTTTATGATTGTGGCCCAAAAAAGCCTGAATTTGTTTGAAGCTTTTCTTAAAAGTTGCGATAAAAGTTGTAAAGTTTGAGAGTTTTTTTTTTGCATTAAAAGTTGTGGGAAGAATTACAAATTTTAATTTTAATTTTACTGCGATGATATTCTATAACACCACAAGAAATGTACAGGATTGTCAAAAATCCCCTATCAAACAGTGATTTGTAAATTAAGCAGAAACTTCCGCTATACAGAAAACTCTTTTGTGCAACAGCAAATACAGACTTTAACATAGCATCCATTACAACAGCTAAATTGCATTGAATACATGTTAAAGAGTAGAATTTGGAAATTATTGGCAGCACTTTCAGCTGAAAACTCCCTAACTGCTGTGGTCCCCAACCATTCGGTATTGAGTGCAGAGAAAAAGAAATAATTTATTCCATTGCTCTTTATTATCTATCTATCGAAGTCTGTGTTTTTCTAGGAAAAAATATTGAATATTTTCTCTTTCCTTGCCT
Organism: Pholidichthys leucotaenia; assembly: GCA_020510985.1. Lineage (NCBI taxonomy): Eukaryota > Metazoa > Chordata > Actinopteri > Cichliformes > Pholidichthyidae > Pholidichthys > Pholidichthys leucotaenia. The sequence goes on along the minus strand of CM035846.1, from coordinate 139,792,042 downwards.
AACTCCTGCCAGTCTGTCTATCTGCTGCATCTTCACACACAGTCATACTGGAAGGAGGGGTTTTCTTGGGGGAGTGTTGGCTCATGTCCAGACTGGAGATTCACAGCTTTAAAGCTCATTGACTAGATGTAGTAAGGTGAGGTTGTGGTTTTATGGCATCTTTCCTTACGCGCGCCCCCACGACGGGGTAGTTATTAGGCAAGCAGGTGTTTTTCAACACAAACCCGGCACTTCATACCCGCGGTCAGGACGGAGATGTGGGGAGACATTCACCAGCGAGCCGGGGGAGATGGAGGAAAGGATGGTATGCAAAAACTCATGGGTGAGTGCTTTTTAAAATCACACACTGGTTTTTGCTGATGTGTTCCATTAATACTGGAAACACAGAAGTGAATGTGGTGCGGTGACACATCTGATTGATTGGACAATGTTTGAGTGTCACTTAGCGACAAATTTGATTGGTGAAAATGGCAGAAGTTGATGAGGATTGGCCAAAATTGCCAGAAAGTTGTGGCGATTGGACAAAGTTGCAAGGTCATGCAAAAGACTCGATGACGGCTTGATCTCGCGTGAACTGGTGCGATCGCAACATCGCAAAATCCTGGAGGGACTGATTAGTAGTACATTACCATCTCTTTCCTTAATCAACCTAACCTGCTGCACATCCTTTCCAGCTCAATCTCTCTGTCTAGCCAATCACAAGTCCTTTTCTCCTTCCTTAGTGTTTAGCCTCTCATACAACTCACTATATACATTTTCCTTTGCTATCTCTCTCTTTGCCATGCACCTAGGCTCCAAGCACTCCTGTCAACTTCATTCATCTCCTTGACAATCCAGCTTTTTCTTTGCCAACCTCTTTCTTTGAATACTTTCCTGTATCTCCTCATTCCACCACCAAGTCTCCTTGTCTTCCTTCCTCTGTCCACTGGATACACCGCATACCTTTATACCTGTTTCTCTCAATACTTTTGCTGTACTTTCCCAGTCATCTGGTAATTCTTCCCTACCACCCAGAGTCTGTATCATCTCCTTCTTGAACTCTGTGTGACCTTCTTCCTTCTGTAACTTCCCTCACTTAATCCATGGCTCTGTCTTCACTCTCTTCCTCTTCTTCCTTTCCAAAGTCATCCTACAGACTACCATCTGATGCTGCCCAACTACATTCTTCCTTGCCACCACCTTGCAGTCTCCTATTTCTTTCAGATTTTGTATTCTGCATAAGATGTGGTCCCCTGAGTGCACCTTCCTCCACTCTTGTAAGTCAAGCGATGTTGCTCTCTCTTCTTGAAGCATGAGTTCACCACAGCCATTTCCATCCTTTTAGTAAAATCCAAAACCATGTGTCCTTCCACATTTCTCTCATAAACACCAGACCTACCCAGCACCTCCTCATCACCTTAGTTTTCTTCACATACAGTACATGCCCATTAAAGTCTGCTCCAATCACCACTCTCTTCCCTGTGGGAAAGCTCTCTTCCACTTCATCCACCTTATTCCAGAATTCCTCTCTCTTCTACCTGGCATCCAACTTGTGGGGCATACACACTGACAACATTCAACATCACACCTTCAATTTCTAGTTTCAAACTCATGATTGTGTCTGACTCCCTCTTTACCTCCTGAACACTCTTCACATACTCTTCCTTCAAGATTACCCCTAATCCATTTCTCTTCCTAGCTACACCATTGTGGAACAGTTTAAATCCACCTCCAATGCTCCTAGCCTTGCTTCCATTCTACCTGGTTTCCTGAATACACAGTATATCTATCTTTTTTCTCTCCATCATATCAGCCAACTCTCTCCCTTTATCCGTCATAGTCCCTACATTTAAAGTCCCTACTCTCACCTCAACACTTCTGCCTTTTCCTTTCTCTCTCTGCTCCCAAACACACCTTCCCCCTTTCCTCGTCCTCGATCACTGATCAACAGTATCCCAATTTCCACCGGCACCCTGTCGGTTAACAGCATCGGTGGCACTTGTTAACCTGGGCCCCGACTGATCCAGTATGGAAGACTCATTTGTTATGATCTGCATGTTTGGCAAAGATTGACAAAGACCAGATGCCTTTCCTGACACAATCTTCCCCATTTACCCAGGCTTGGGACCAGCACTAGGAGTACACTGACTTGTGCAGCCAACGTGACTGGATTCCAACTTTGAAAAGAGAATATTAAAGTATAACAAATATATTTGGATAATTTAATGTTTTGGTACAGTCCTAATGGTTTGAAAATATCACTCTTGAACTGTAGTATTATGGTTTATTGCTAGTGATTATATTTTATGTGTAGTTGTTGGATTTATTCTTTGCTTTTTTATTATCCTGCTTCTGGTTTATTTAATGATATATTCTTTTCTGAGTTCTTTCTATTATGTTTTACTTATTGGTTTTCATTTTTTCCTGTCTTTATCTCATAAACTTTCTATGTTTAGTTTCCAGTTTATTTCTGTAGCTTTGTATTTTTATTTCTGTTAGGTTGATCTCGTGTTTATTTAGACTGTCTTTTCCTCCCTTCTGCTTGGGTGCTGAATTTCAGTTTGTACTGTGTGTTTTATTTTTCCTGATTCTTTTTGACTGTGCTCGTGCGTCTGTCCTATTCCACACTTGCATGGCTATTTTTAAAAACTGAGATTTTCCTTCTCCATTTACTAAAAAAACATTTTGTTTATTGCTTCTTTAAAAAAAAAAAACCCAGTCGACATAAAAAAGCACAAAAGGGTACTGCCACCTCCATCTCACAATATAGTGAGTGACTGTACAGTGAATACAGTACAGTGAATACGGTGAGTGACTGTACCTTTACTAGTACACTTCAGTAAATTAGACTATCATGACTTGTAATCTAATTTCAGAATATATAACATAAAGTTATACACAATCAAAATTAAATAAAAACGGCTTGGCAATATTTCGTTGTGTTATCAATACTGAATGCATTACAGGCTTACAGTATATTGCAAAAAACAAAAAAACAAAACAAAAAAAAACATTACTGATGTTACAGTTGGGATGGAGCCCCCCAAAAATGATACAATGTAGTATCACAATACTTTGTGTCCACATGACTGAATCAATTGAGAGAAACCAGTGTTGAGTTACTTACTTAAAAGTATTAGTAATTGCTGCAAATACAAATTCAGTTTTTTTGGGTACCAGAGTAATAAAAAACAATTGACTTTTCAATCCACTAGATGGTGCTAAATGCTCTCTGTCTAGTTAGGTCAGTACAGCACAGGAGGGGCTCATAAGATCAAGGCAGGTGTTGAACAAGACACAGATTCGGACGGGAAATCATAAAATATTTTATGGCAATACTCGTGATATGGTATTGCGGCCCAAATATCATGATAATATCATATCATTGTGCCTCTGGTGAGTCCCACCCCTAACCCTTTAAGGTCCGCACCAAGAAAAAAGCAATGAAAAAAATTTTTCTTTGCATTTTTTACTCACTTAGGATAGCAATAAAAACAATCAACTGTTTTTCCAAAATCAGACCCCACAGTTTTTTAGATATAGGCCTCTACCAAACGGTTGAGAGGTCTGTTCATAGTAAAAGTATTATATACTGTACCTTTAAATGCATACAAAAAACACTGAGAACAAGTCAAATAAACTGCTAATTTTCTTCAACAAATGAGTAGAATTTGCTCATGGGTTAGGGTTAGGGATTGCTCAAATACGCAGTGCCATCTAGAGGATTTTTTTAGCATAGCGCAACTAAACCAAGTGGCAGAGATGGCTCATTCAGGTTGAGTTAAGCTCAATGCATTATTCAATTAGATATTGTGACTCAAAGTGTGGTCGACCAAACGGTTGCGCAGAACCTTAAAGGGCTAGTCACAATATTTTAATTTACTGACATTCGCCAATATGTGCAAACATGTAAAAAACATTCTGTTAAAAAAATAGCATTAGCACAATCTTGGCTGCATCCACCACTGCCATATAAACAAAGAAGATAGTTTGATGTGATTTTGTGTACTTTATTGATCCCCAGAGGGTAAATTCAGGGCATCCACCTGGATGGATGAAGCAGCCACGGTACGGCGCTATCTCATCACCATTCACACACACATTCACACCTAGGGCCACTTCAGAGTCTCCAGTTAATCTAACCTGCATGTTTTTGGCCTGTGGGAGGAAACCGGAGAAATCCCGGAGTAAACCCACGCAGACATGAGGAGAACATGCAAACTCCACACAGATCACTGTTGGTCAGGGGCTGGGATCAAGCCCGGGATCCCATGGCCAAGGGTGAGTTGCTATGCTGTCACAGTGCTAACCACTGCACCACCACACCACCCAAAAAATGGTGCAGTATAGTGCATACTGTGTTTTTTTTCAAAATCATGAGCACAAGGCCTTGGACAGCCAGCTGCAGCGCCAGATAAGACTGGGCGCCAGACAGACAAAACATCTTCTGCCAAGGGTCCTTGGGTCTCTCTTATTATCATCAACACTGCTCAACACCGCACACACATTGATTCATGAACTGATTAAAGATACTGTACACTGCTCTCTTGTGTCTTGTGAATTCTATTGTATGCTAATGCATGAGGGTTTTTTTCTGTGTAGTCAAAATTTGGCTCACATATGAGCGTTTATTCTGATTACTATGTTTTTTCTCTCTCCTATTGTGTTTTCCTCCCCCTCCTCCCCCCTCTTTACCTCCACTGTTGACAGGCGCCTTGTATGGCGACGCGTCATTGGATGCGCCTAACGTGCGCGTCTTATGTCAAGTCAAATTCCTTGTGTGTTTACTTGTAAATATACTTGGCAATAAAGCTGATTCTGATTCTGATTCTGATTCTGAAAGGAGAGAGATAGCTGACACCACAAGCCAGAGCCTCCCTTTTTCCAGTCCACACGAAAATGTTGTTACTGGGGTCCGTTAAAATATTCACTCTGGAAGGAGTTTTTCAGAAAGTTTGTTTTTAGTGCCCCAAAACTATGCTGGCGTACGGTTAAAAGGTTAAATCACATACAGTCATGTGAAAAAATTTGGACACCCCTTTAAATATTCAGTTCTTTCACAAATTCCTAGTTTGTGTACTACATGAACAATGGCAATAAATCTGATTCTGATTCTGATTCTTTATTAAGAAATGTTCACATATCTATATCTAACCTTGTTTTTGTTTTCATTAGCATTTTTTTTACATTTATTTTAGCCATTTTAAGTGTGAATGAATGTGAGGGTGTCCTATAAAGATGGGGGGTGTCTTAATTTATTCCTTACTATTTGTTTAGAATTACATTTTACAGAAAATTTGAAAAAAGTCTTTCATTTTTAATTGCTTAGTTGTATTATGTGAATCTCCCAGTATTTTTAACATTGATATTATATTTAACATTGAGTTGCTAGCTGTTAGCATGAGGCCTACATATCTCCCGAGAGAACATTCACACGTGATCTGCATTGTTGTTTATGCAAATCCGACGGCGAACGCTGGGACAGCGCGTGACGTCATCCATTCAGTAACCAGCAGGCTGCAGACAGAACACCCAGATGCTCTTCTCCTCATCTCAGGCAATTTCAACCACGTTTCACTGTCTCCCATTCTGCCCACTTTCACCCAGTATGTCACATGCCACACTAGAGACAATAAAACACTGGATTTGTTCTACGCAAACACTAAGGAGGCGTACACCTCATCACAACTCCCCCCACTTGGGAGATCGGATCACAACTTGGTTCATCTCCGACCGGTGTACAAACCCCTAGTGCACAGACAACCTCCGGCCATGCACATTGTGGAGTTATGGTCTGAGGAGACAATGGACACTCTAAAGGACTGTTTTGAAGCCACTGCCTGGAAGCAGCTCTGCGATCCACATGGTGAGGACATCGATGGCCTCATTCACACCTTCACGGGCTACCTCAGCTTCTGTGTGGACAAATCCGTTCCCACCAAGACCATACGGCGTCACTCAAACAACAAACCCTGGATCAACCCTGAGATAAAAACACTTCTGAGAGAGAAGAAGAGGATCTTCAGGTCGGGGAACAGGGAGATGCTGAAGTCTGTACAGAGGGAGCTGAGGAGAAAGATCAGAGAAGGCAAGGACAGCTTCAGGAAGAAGATGGAGGACAAGCTGCAACAGAGCGACATCAGCGGGGTCTGGAGAAACCTCAAAACCATCTCGGGGCTCCAGAATACCTCCCCCCAGGCCACGGGGGGCAGGGAGTGGGCGAACAACCTGAATCTGTTTTTCAATAGATTTGACCAACCGCCCTCCCCCCTGTCTGCACACCAACCACTGCTGCCTCTAAGAAATCAAGTCCTGCTGCCCACTCCCCACTCCACCAACACCCCCCCCACTCCCAACACACAGCCCCCCATCCTGACCCTGACCAAGACCCAGGTGAGGACGGAGCTGAGGAAGATCAAGGCGAGGAAGGCGTCGGGACCGGACGGCATCAGCGCAAAGCTCCTCAAGTCCTGTGCAGACCAGCTGTGTGGGATTGTGACGTATATCTTCAACATGAGCCTGAAACTGGGGAGGGTACCACAGCTGTGGAAAACATCTTGTGTGGTACCTGTACCAAAAACTTCCCACCCCAAAGACCTGAACAGCTACAGACCGGTGGCCTTGATGTCCCACTTGATGAAGACCCTGGAGAGACTGCTCCTTGCTCATCTCCGCCCCCTGGTGGAACCAGCGATGGATCCACTCCAGTTCGCCTACCAGCATGGCATTGGGGTGGAGGATGCGGTGATCTTCCTCCTTCACCGTTCTCTGTCCCACCTGGAGAAGCCCGGGAATATGGTGAGGATCATGTTCTTTGACTTCTCCAGTGCTTTCAACACCATCCAACCGATGATCCTGAAGGACAAGCTGCTGCGCGCAGGGGTGGACCAGCACCTGTCATCATGGATCCTGGACTACCTCACGAACCGGCCTCAGTTTGTGAGAACCCAGGACTGTGTTTCCGACACGATCATCAGTAGCACGGGGGCCCCCCAGGGAACGGTGCTGGCTCCCTTCCTGTTCACTCTTTATACTGCGGACTTCTCACACAACACAACACATTGCCATCTACAGAAGTTCTCTGATGACTCTGCAATCGTTGGTCTCATCTCCAACGGAGATGAAGCTGAGTACAGAGGGCTTATCCAGGACTTTGTGGACTGGTGCCATCGGAACTGCCTCCAGATCAACGCGAGGAAAACTAAGGAGCTGGTGGTGGACTGCCGCAGGCATGGGCAGCCCCTCACAGCACCAGTAAATATACAGGGAACAGACATCAAGATGGTGACATCCTATAAGTACCTGGGTATTCATCCGAACAATAAACTAGACTGGTCACACAATACTGATGCACTCTACAAGAAGGGACAGCGCAGGCTGTTCCTGCTGAGGAGACTCAGGTCTTTTGGTGTACAAGGGGCGCTGCTGAAGTCATTCTATGACACGGTGGTGGCATCAGCCATCACTTTTGGAGTGGTCTGCTGGGGCAGTGGCATTACAGCAGCCGATAGGAAGAGACTGAACAAACTGATTAAGAAAGCTAGCTCTGTCCTGGGGCAGCGCCTTGATCCGATGGAGGAGATAGGAGAGAGAAGGACGGTGGCTAAACTGTCATCTCTGCTGGAGTCCGAGTTCCACCCTATGCAGGACATACTGGATGCACTGAGGAGCTCATTTAGCAGCAGACTACATCATCCCAGGTGCACAACCGAGAGGTTTCGTAGGTCCTTCCTACCAACGGCTGTCAGACTGTACAACCTAAGCAGGGCTGCTCGCAGAGATAGCAAAAAGACGTAACAAACTAATAGTTTTTTTGAATGCAAAAGATGCAATAGACTTACACAATGGTCCTCTCCGGCATACAACTAGGAACATACCGGTCGCTATGGAGGGTGAGAATATGTATGGGCACATAATCATACCATGTAGGATAACTAAATAGACGGTTATGCTGTTTCATCCCACCTAGCAACAATGCTCTGCACTGTGTGTGTTTATATATTTACATATTTATTCCATCTAGCTACAATGCTCAGCACTGGGTGTGTTTATATTTATATATCTATATATTTATTCCATCTAGCTACAATGCTCCGCACTGTGTTTTTATATATCTACATATTATTCCATCTTGCTACATTGCTCCGCACTGTGTGTGTTTATATACTTGCATATTTATTCCACCTAGCTGCAATGCTCCGTACTGTGGGTGTTTATATATTTACATATTTATTCCATCTAGCTACAATGCTCTGCACTGTGTGTTCATATATTCATATATTTATTCCATCCAGCTACAATGCTCTGCACTGTGTGTCTGTGTGTGTGTGTGTATATATATATATTTTATAGTAATATGTACATATGTATATTAGCTGCTCTTGCTTGCTTGTTTTTTTTTCTTGCCTTCTGATTGTTGCTCTGAGTGTTGCTATCCTTGTGCTGTTGCAATCCTGGAATTTCCCCGTTGTGGGACTAATAAAGGCTTATCTTATCTTATCTTATCTTATTAAATATCCATGTCCAAATATGTTAAAAAAACCCCACAGGCTTATACAGGGTGTCCTAATTTTTTTCACAGGACTGTAGATAAGCTAAATGCTTAACTGAAGTCATTACGCGCATGTGTTGGCACGCATGTGTCGGTGTTGGTGTCTGTTTGTAAACTGTCACGACGCTGTCAAAGCGTTAACTTCTCTGTTTTTTTTTTGTTGTATTAGCTCGGTTTTAAATTTTTATCTTTTTATCTCTTGTACTGATATTAACTTTTTATTTACTGTTAGCTTAGTAAATACAACAGCCCGATCAGGCACACAGGTGAGTCAGACCCCGGGCAGGGCTGTTCACAGGATTAGGCTCACCTTTTTTAGCTAGCTAGCTAGCCACTTCTGGCCTGGAAAGCCATGGCTCCATCCCCAACTTGTGTCAGCTGTGTTTCCCTTTCTAAGAAGGTTTCTGAGTGGAATTGAGACTCTTTAACACTAGAAGACCCAGACATTAGCCCTCTTGTGGCCACTTGATGGTCCCCCTATGGGTTTTCTAGCCAAAAAGGCCAAATGGCCCCTCTCTGGTACTTCTAGTGTTCTTTAGTTGCTATACAACTATTTGACCACTTGCAGGGAAACGGTTTATTTGAAGAGTTTCAATCTGGGTTTAGAATCCATCATAGTCCTGAAAAAGCCTTAGTGAAGGTCACTAATGACCTCCTTATCGCATCTGATAATGGACTTGTTTCTGTACTTGTCCTTTTAGACCTTAGTGCAGCTTTTGATACCATCAACCATAATATTCTACTTGATAGATTAGAACACTATTTTGGACTTAATGGAACTTCACTGCAGTGGTTTAGATCTTATTTGTCTCATACGCTTCAGTGTGTTCATGTCAATAATGAGTTTTCTTCCAACTCAAAGCTTAGTCATGGAGTTCCACAGGGATCTGTGCTAGACCCTACTCTTTTTAGTTTATATATGCTTCCGTTAGGCAACATTATTAGAAAGCACTGTATACATTTTCATTGTTATGCAGATGACACACAATTATACAGTACATGTCAATGAAGCCAGATGATAGTAATCAATTAGCCAAGTTAGAAGCCTGTCTTAAGGAAATCAAAGCTTGGATAACTTGTAATTTCCTGCTATTAAATTCAGATAAGACTGAAGTCATTCTTGTTGGTCCAAAAAACCTTAAAAATACCTTTCCAAACCAGACTTTTAGTTTGGATGCGGTTACTCTTTCTCTTAATAGTTCTGTGAGGAACCTTGGAATTATTTTTGATCAAGATCTGTTTTTCAATTCACATATTAAATTTGTTTCTAAGACTGCCTTCTATCATTTGTGTAATTTTGCCAAGAATAGGAGCATCTTGTCTCAGAGTGATGCTGAGAAACTGATCCATGCTTTTGTTAGTTCTAGATTAGATTATTGTAAGTCTTTATTATCAGGTTGTCCTAAAATACTACTTCCGGCGCCACACGAGTAGGCTGCCTTTTTGCAACAGCGGATCAATTTCTTCCTATTTCTATTTACTATCTGGCTCTCTTGCTAGTCTTTTTGATTCGGTGACACCTTATCCATCACAGACACGTAGATCGCCCAAATGTCTCCTGAGCCAGCGGACAGAGCCACTGTTTATTGCAGGAGGCAGTACAATAGAGACCAGCTGTTAGCACTTTACCGGCCCACGATGCTAACGCAAAAACTCGACATACTGGGAGAAATAAGACAGAAACAGCGTGGATGTCGAGCTGGAGTAAGACGGCGGGCGAGGAATATAAGGTACAGACCCGTCCTCCCATCCGTTATTATGGAGAATGTACGATCGCTACTCAATAAGACTGACGAGGTAGTGGCTATCTCCCGCTACGAGAACATCTTCAGACAGATTAGCTTGATGTTGTTTACTGAGACGTGGCTAACAGAACTAGCAACAGATGCTAACATCGAACTGGAGGGTTTCCATGCAATATGGGCAGACTGGACACCAGTCAGTGGGAAGGCAAGGGGCGGAGGAGTGATAATGTACTGTATGTCAATAACAGCTGGTGCAGACCGGAACATATCACGGTTAAACAACAACACTGCAACAAAGACATTGAGTTGCTAACTGTTAGCATGCGGCCTACCTATATCCCGAGGGAATACTCACACGTGATCTTCATTGTTATTTATGCAAATCCGGCGGCGAACGCAGGGACAGCATGTGATGCCATTCACTTAGTAACTGGCAGGCAGCTGACAGAACACCCAGATGCTCTCCTACTCATCTCAGGTGATTTCAACCACATTTCACTGTCCCCCATTCTGCCCACGTTCACCCAGTATGTCACATGCCACACTAGAGACAATAAAACACTGGACTTATTCTATGCAAATACTAAGGAGGTGTACACCTCATCACCATTCCCCCCACTCAGGAGATTGGATCACAACTTGGTTCATCTCCTGCTGGTCTATAAACCCCTAGTACACAGACAACCTCCGGTCATGCGCACGGTGAAGTTATGGTCTGAGGAGGCAATGGACGCTCTAAAGGACTGTTTTGAAATCACTGCCTGGGAGCAGCTCTGCGATCCACATGGTGAGGACATTGATAGCCTCATTCACACCATCACGGACTACATCAACTTCTGTGTGGACAACACCGTACCCACCAAGACCATACGGTGTTGCTCAAACAACTAACCCTGGATCAACCCTGAGATAAAAACACTTCTGAGAGAGAAGAAGAGGATCTTCAGGTTGGGGAACAGGGAGATGCTGAAGTCCGTACAGAGGGAGCTGAGGAGGAAGATCAGAGAAGGCAAGGACAGCTTCAGGAAGAAGATGGAGGACAAGCTGCAACAGAGCAACATCGGCGGGGTCTGGAGAAACCTTAAAATCATCTCTGGGCTCCAGAATACCTCCTCCCAAGGCATGGGGGGCAGGGAGTGGGCAAACAATCTGAACCTGTTTTTTAATAGGTTTGACCAACCGCCCTCCCCCCCTACTGCACACCAACCACTGCTGCCTCTAAAGTCATCGAGACCTGCTGTCCACACCCCACCCCACCAACACCCCCCCCACTCCCAGCACACAGCCCCCCAACCTGACCCTCACTAAGACCCAGGTGAGGACGGAGCTGAGGAAGATCAAGTTGAGGAAGGCCTCGGGACCGGACGACATCAGCGCGAAGCTCCTCAAGTCCTGTGCAGACCAGCAGTGTGGGATTGTGGAGCACATCTTCAACCTGAGCCTGAAGCTGGGGAGGGTACCACAGTTGTGGAAAACATCTTGTGTGGTACCTGTACCAAAGACTTCCCACCCCAAAGACCTGAACAGCTACAGACCAGTGGCCCTGACGTCTCACATGATGAAGACCCTGGAGAGACTGCTCCTTGCTCACCTCCGCCCCCTGGTGGGACCAGCGATGGATCCATTCCAGTTCACCTACCAGCATGGCATTGGGGTGGGGGATGCAGTGATCTTCCTCCTTCACCGTTCCCTGTCCCACCTGGAGAAGCCCGGGAATGCGGTGAGGATCTTGTTCTTTGACTTCTCCAGTGCTTTCAACACCATCCAACCAATGATCCTGAAGGACAAGCTGCTGTGCGCAGGGGTGGACCAGCACCTGTCATCATGGATCCTGGACTCCCTCACTAACCGGCCACAGTTTGTGAGAACCCGGGATTGTGTGTCCGACACGATCATCGGTAGCACGGGGGCCCCCCAGGGAACGGTTTTGGCTCCCTTCCTGTTCACCCTTTATACTGCGGACTTCTCACACAACACAACACACTGCCTTCTACAGAAGTTCTCTGATGACTCTGCGATCATCGGCTTCATCTCTAACGGAGATGAAGCTGAGTACAGAAGACTTATCGAGGACTTCGTGGACTGGTGTCATCAGAACTACCTCCAGATCAACGCGAGGAAAACTAAGGAGCTGGTGGTGGACTGCCGCAGGCAAGGACAACCCCTCACAGCACCAGTAAACATACAGGGAACAGACATTGAGATGGTGACATCCTACAAGTACCTGGGTGTTCATCTGAACAATAAACTAGACTGGTCACACAATACTGATGCACTCTACAAGAAGGGACGGCGCAGGCTGTTCCTACTGAGGAGGCTCAGGTCTTTTGGTATACAAGGGGCACTGCTGAAGACATTCTACGACACGGTGGTGGCATCAGCCATCACTTTTGGAGTGGTCTGCTGGGGCAGTGGCATTACAACAGCATTAGGAAGAGACTGAACAAACTAATCAAGAAAACTAGCTCTGTCCTGGGGCAACGCCTTGACCCAGTGGAGGAGATAGGAGAGAGAAGGACGGTGGCTAAACTGTCATCTCTGCTGGAGTCCGAGTCCCACCCTATGCAGGACATACTGAACGCACTGAGGAGCTCATTTAGCAGTAGACTACATCACCCTAGGGGCACGACCGAGAGGTTTCACAGGTCCTTCCTACCTACGGCTGTCAGACTGTATAACCTAAGCAGGGCTGCTCGCAGAGATAGCAAAAAAACGTGACAACCTAATAGTATTGAATGCAAAAGATGCAACAGACTTACACAAATGGTCCCCTCCAGCAAACAACTAGGACAATATCAGTCGCTACGGAGGGTGACAATATGTATGGGTACATATTCATACCATGTAGGGTAACTAAATAGACGGTTATGCTGTTTATTCCATCTAGCTACAATGCTCCGCACTGTGTATATATATTTATATATTTATGTGTACATATGTATATTCACTGCTCTTATTTTTCTTATCTTCTAAATTATTGCTCTGAGTGTTGCTATCCCTGTGCTGTTGCAATCCTGGAATTTCCCCATTGTTGGGCTAATAAAGGCTTATCTTATCTCTTATCTTAACCTGTTGAACTCTGTTCAACTTCCCTAAAAATGCCTAAAAATAACATGCCCAAAGTGAATCAAAAGCTGTTCTTCAACCCTTTGCAGCATCTTCATGGGGTTAGTCTCATTTAAAAGAAAACACTGATTTTTTTGGCAAAACAGTCATAATCTCTCTAAGTGCTCCTGCCACTGAGTAACAAGAAAGTTTGCCTGGGTATTTTTTTTAGATACAAATGCTTGCAAATTACATACAGCTGTCAGATACTGGCTGGAAAACACAACAGAAATGTAGAACCAAGTGTTTTCAAGCTCAGGTCAAAATTTTGTAAAAATACCACAAAAAATGAATATATTACACAGCTTTTTTTCTCAGGTTGTAACAAGGCTGTGTCTGTACTGGAAGACCGGAAATACAGCTTTTTTTTCAGTGCGGACTGAGACGCACTAAGATGCAGAGACGTGATCACCCGCGGAATTCACAGAGTTCAAGGGGTTAATATCTTTAAAAAGTCTTCAGTTGATCCAAAATGCTGCTGCAAGAGTTTTAACAGGTACTAGAAAGAGAGATCATATAGTATCTCTCCGGTTTTGGCCTCCCTTTACTGGCTTCCCACAGAGTTCAGAATTAAGTTTAAAATCCTTCTTCTCACTTGCAAAGCTCTTAACAATCAGGGCCATTTTTTTTAAAAAGATCTGACACTACCCTATCATCCTAACAGAGCACTACGCTCCCAAAATGCTGGATTACTTTTAATACCTAGAATCTCCAAAAGTACAATGGGAAGCATAGCCTTCAGTTATCAAACTCCTTTCCAGTGGAACCAGTTACCAATCTAGATTCGGGAGTCAGAATCGATCTCTGTTTTAAAGAATAGGGTTAAAACCTTCCTTTTCGATATAGCCTACAATTAGGGAGGAATCATGTGTCTCTGAACCCTCCATTAGTTATGATGCTAATAGATTTAGACTGCTGGGGGACCTCCAATAATGTACTGGGCTTCACTTCTTTAATGTTTGCTCTCTACATGTCTGTTCTTTCCATCTTCTCTATCCCCTCACCCCCCCAGCCAGTTGCAGCAGATGACTGCCCCTCCCTGAGCCTGGTTCTGCTAGAGGTTTCTTCCTATTAAAAGGGAGTTCTTCCTCTCCACCGTCGCCAAGCGCTTGCTCACAGAGGATCGTCTGATTGCTGGGGTCTTTCTGCAATTGTGGGGGTTTCCCCTACATGTGAAAATGCTATGAGATGACTGTTGTTGTGAAATGATGCTATATAAATAAAGTTCAATTGAATTGAATTAACAATAGTTGTGTATGTGTGGACAAGGCTATGTCTCTGTGCTCTGCTCTCTTTATCCCCCTCACCTTTGCTCTGCACCAACTGTCTTCAGTCTCCCAGTTACCTTCTGTGTACTGAACCTGACCTGCTTCTTTGTCTTTGTGTTTTGATTTTGATTTTACTTTTCTACTCTGCCCTTCAGTCCGCCAAGGTCTCCGCCTTTGACCACCACCTAATCCACATAGCACCGGACCCCCACGATCCCTCCTGCAGGTGGTGAGCCCACTGGAAGGCGGACCCATGTAACTCCTTCGGGCTGAGCCCGGCCGGGTCCCATGGGTGGGAAGCTGGCCACCAGACGCTAGCCATCGAGCCCCTCCCCCAGGCCTGGCTCCAGGGTGGGGCCCCGGAAACCCCGTACCGGGCGGGGTACACTGAATCTTTGATCTAGAATTTATCACGAGAGTCTGTTGGACCGTTCTTAGTCTGGCCCTTCACCCAGGACCAGTGGTGGTTCCACTCTTCAAAAAAGGGGACCAGAGGGTGTGCACCAACTTTAGGGGGATCACACTCCTCAGCCTCCCCGGGAAGGTCTATACCAAGGTACTGGAGAGGAGAGTCCGGCTGTTGGTCGAACCTCGGATTCAGGAGGAGCAATGTGGTTTTTGTCCCGTCTGTGGCACATCGGAGCAGCTCTTTACCCTCTCGAGAATTCTCGAGGGTTCTTGGGAGTTTTCCCAACCAATTTACATGTGTTTTGTGGAGTTGGAGAAGGCATTTGACCGCGTCCCTCATGGATTTTTGTGGGGGGTGCTTCGGGAGTATGGGGTATTGGGCTTGTTGTTATGAGCTATTCGGTCTCTGTACGACCATTGTGAGAGTTTGGTTCATATTGGCAACACTCGGTCGGACTCATTCCCAGTGAGAGTTGGACTCCGCCAGGGCTGCCCTTTGCCACCGATCCTGTTCATAATTTTTATGGACAGGATTTCTAGGCGCAGCCAGGGAATGGAGGGTGTCATGCTTGGTGACCACAGGGTCTCATCTCTGTTGTTTGCAGATGATGTTGTCCTGTTGGCTTCATCCAGCAATGACCTACAGTTCTTGCTGGGACGGTTTTGCCGCTGAGTGTGAAGCGGCTGGGATGAGAATCAGCACCTCCAAGTCTGAGTCCATGGTCCTCAGCCGGAAAACGGTGGATCGTCCTCTCTGGGTTGGGGACATGCTCCTGCCCCAAGTGGAGGAGTTTAAGTATCTTGGGGTCTTATTCACGAGTGAGGGGAGAATGGAGTGAGAGATTGACAGACGGATCGGAGCAGCATCTGCAGTGATGCGGACGTTGTACCGGTCTGTTGTGGTGAAGAGGGAGCTGAGTTCTAAGGCAAAGCTGTCGATTTACCAGTCAATCTATGTTCCTACTCTCACCTATGGTCATGAGCTTTGGGTAATGACCGAAAAAACGAGATCGCGGATACAAGCAGCTAAAATGAGCTTTCTCCTTAGGATTGCTGGGCTCACCCTCAGAGATAGGGTGAGGAGCTCAGTCATCCGGGAGAGGCTCAAAGAGGAGAACTGCTGCTCCTCCACATCGAAAGGAGTCAGTTGAGGTGGTATGGGCATCTGATTAGGATGCCTTCTGGACACCTCCCACTTGAAGTGTTTCGGGCACGTCCCACTGGGAGGAGACCCCGGGGCAGACCCAGGACTCGGTGGAGACACTATGTCTCCCAGCTGGTCTGGGAACGCCTTGGCATCCTCTCTGAAGAGCTGGAGCAGGTGGCTGGGGCGAGGGAAGTCTGGGCTTCTCTGCTTGAACTGCTGCCTCCGCGACCCAGACCTCCGGAAAAGTGGTAGAAGATGGGTGGATGGATGGATGGATACTCTGCCCTTTTGCAGCTTTTGCTTGTATTTTCCAGTGTTTGTGGTGTCTTTTTTCCAGCTGCCATGCCTTACATTTCAATTACTTGTTCTTGCCAACCAGAAGCCATGGATGACAGCAGATGTCCACAGGCTCCTGAGGGCTCGGGACGCACCCTTCAGGGCCGGTGACACTGTAGGACTAACAACAGCTAGGGCCAACCTGTACCGTGGTATCAAGGAGACAAAACAACAGTACAGCAAGAAAATATCCGGCCACTTCAGCAACTCCAGAGATGCACGTACTCTCTGGCGTGGCATACAGACCCTCACCAAGTACAAACCTCCACCTCAGACCTGTGCAAGTGACATCACACTGCTTAACATCTTAAATGACTTTTTTGGCTGCTTTGAAGCACAAAACAGCACATAAGCACAGAAGACCACTCCTCCCACAGACGAACAGGCTATAAGTCTCGATCCGGCTAGCGTGAAGAGCACCCTCTCCAGGATCAACCCACGCAAGGCAGCTGGATCAGACAACATACCAGGTTGTGTTCTGAAGGACTGTGTGGAGGAGCTCAAGAATGTCCTGGCCGACATCTTCAGCATCTCCCTGAGTCAAGCTGTTGTCCCCACATGTTTCAAAACTGCTACAATAATACCAGTCCCAAAGAAGCCCGTCCCTTCCAGCTGCAATGATTACAGGCACTGACCTCCATTATAATGACCTCCATCATAATGAAGTGCTTTGAGCGGCTGGTCATGCAGAACATCAAGTCCACCCTTCCTCTCTCCCTCCCACGACCCATCTCAGTTTGCATAAAGGTCAAACAGATCCACAGAATACGCTATCACTGCTGCTCTCCATCCAGCCCTCACCCACCTGGACTGAAAGAACTCCTATGTGCAAATGCTGCTCTTGGACTTCAGCTAAGCATTCAACACAATCCTCCCCTAGCATCTAATACAAAAACTCAGACACTTGGGACTCAAAACCTCTCTCTGTAACTGGGTGCTGGACTTTCTCAAAGGGAGGCCACAGAACGTGTGGGTCAGCAGCAACAACTCCAAGACCATCAGACTGAGTACATGAGCCCCACAAGACTGCACGCTCTGCCCACTTCTTCTTCAACTTGCTGACCCATGACTGTGTACCAGCCTACAACACCAACCACATCATCAAGTTTGTGGATGACACAATGGTGGTGAACCTCATCACAAACAATGAAGAAGCCAACTACAGAAATGAGGTGAGCCACACTGGTCCAGTGGTGTAAAGACAATCTCTTCCTCTATCCATCCATCCATCCATCCATCTTCTACTGCTTTTCCGGAGATCCGGATAGTGGAAGCAGAAGTTCAAGCAGAGAAGCCCAGACTTCCCTCTCCCCAGCCACTTGCTCCAGCTCTTCAGAAAGGATACCAAGGTGTTCCCAGACCAGCTGGGAGACAAAGTCTCTCCAGCATGTCCTGAGTCTGCCCCGGGGTCTCCTCCCAGTGGGACGTGTCAGAAACACCTCAAGTGGGAGGCATCCAGGAGGCATCCTGATCAGATGACCAAACCACCTCAGCTGGCTTTTTTCAATGTGGGGGAGCAGCACTTCTACTCTAAGCCTCTCCCGGATGACTGAGCTCCTCACTTTATCTCTAAGGGTGAGTCCAGCAACTCTACGGAGAAAGCTCATTTCAGCCGCTTGTATCTGTGATCTCATTCTTTTAGTCATTACCCAAAGCTCATGACAATAGGTGAGGGTAGGAATGTAGGTTGACTGGTAAATCGACAGCTTTGCCTTAGAACTCAGCTCCCTCTTCACCACAACCGATCAGTACAATGTCCACATCACTGCAGATGCAGCTTCAATCTGTCTGTCAATCTCTCGCTCCATTCTCTCCTCACTCGTGAATAAGACCCCAAGATACTTAAACTCCTCCACTTGGGGGAGGAGCGTGTCCCCAGCCTGGAGAGGACAATCCACTTTTTTCTGGCTGAGGACCATATACTCGAACTTGGAGGTGCTGATTCTCATCCCAGCTGATCTTCCTAATCTCTTCCTGAACATGAGAAAAACCAAGGAGTTTGTGGTCAACTTTAGGAGAGGACACACACAGCATGCCCCTCTGATCATTGATGGAGCAGCTATGGAGAGGGTTAGCAGCACCAAGTTCCTGGGGGTGCACATCTCTGATGACCTCTCCTGGTCTAACAACATCACATCACTGGCCAAGAAGGCTCAAAGTTCCTTCTATTTTCTCCGCAAACTGAGTACTGCACGAGTACCACCCCCCATCATGTGATCATTCTACTGGGGTACCATTGAGAACATCCTCACCAGCTGCATCATGTGGTATGAAAGCTGCCACTTTACCGTGGCAAACAAGAAGGGACTCAGAGAGAACCCTGATGTGCGTTGTAGTATTTTCCTGCCGGAAGACACTACAATGCACAGTGAAAGCAGCCAGCAAGGTCATCAGTACCCCTCTGCCCCCCCCCCCCTCGGACATCCACCACACCCACCTCACCTGCAGAGCTATCAACATTGCAGTCAACACCTCCCACCCCTCACACTCCCTCTTCAGCCTTCTGCCCTCAGGGAAAAGGTTTGCACAGAAAGACTTGGCACACCAACAGTACATCTGCTGCTGTATGTCTCTGCACTTTACTGCAACCATTTGCACAAATGCCATACCTGCTGCTGTCTGTCTGTTTTTGAAATATTGATCATGTGCAGTCCAATCTGTCACTGTCTGCACCTCCACTACCACATTGAACTTGCAATTATGGGTATTAGGGCTCCACTTTTTCTGTATATAGGATTGCTTGGTGTTATTGTTTCTCTTTATTTGCACTATGGGATTGCTGGGTTTTATCTTTTTTCTTTATTTGCACTATGGGTAGCATTACTGTACATAGGCTGCTGTTGTTGTTTTTCATCCTTATTCCTTCTTTTCTTATGTATTGCGCACACCACTAAGAGCGAGAAACGGCATTTCAATTCTCCTGTATGTCTTGTACGTATAGAAGTACTGACGAATAAAACTCTTACATTTACTTTAAGTTCACCATGCCATGCTTGAGTTTGAGTCCTCTGTCCTCCAACTCCTAACCTCACATGACATGTAGGTATTCTGACTTAAAATTTAAAGTGTCTTGAGATAGCTAATGTAAAAGCTACAGGCGTTCAATAAAACTGATGTGAAATAGAAATGAAATTACTTCAAAAGCCATCTTGCTTCTGTGTTGATTTAGAGTTGAATCTGAGGAATATAACAAACTCATGTCAGCAGTTCTGGTCTACAGCAAAACAAATCACTGGTGTTGAAAGTATAGTTAGACTTTACTGGAGTACATAATAGCTGCACGTTGCACCTGCAAAAATGAGCCTCATGTGATTTATATTAATAAACAGTAATGTATCTTGTCATCTGTAGGTAAATTACTTATACCTCCATCTTTTGAAAATGATGTAATCTTCCCACACAGTCTGACTGTAGCAGTGATGAGAGGCTACAGAGTCAGTTACATTACACTGAGCAGTTTGATCCTTCATCCTATACTGCACACATTGCACCTGCGTCCATGGAACCATGTGCCCCAAAGCACACAGGACTGCAGTACTGATTTGTAGAGATGGATGCTTCACATGATAAAGGTTAAACAAAAGTCCTGATGATAATCCAATCACATATTTTCAACTGCATTATGCCAAATGCATGTTTGACCTTGCAACTTTTGACTGCAGTATAGGTTTTTGCCACAGCGGGGGCAAATGGGTTTAAAAAGGGGCCGGGGACACTGAAGGAATACAACTACAAACAAAGCATTAGTAGACATGCGGAAACCTCAAAGCCACTAAAACCTGTATAGTGCTGCTTTTCTTAAGTATAATGGGTTTCTCTATTTTTTTTCTCTCCATTACTGAATTTTCATCACCAAAGTAAAATTTGTTTTGCCATGGATGTATTATAAATGATCTCATACACAGACAAATGTACAGACCGGAGTGGTGGCTCAGTTGGTAGAGCATCCGCCCCACACCCGGGAGGCAGGGGTTCAAATCCTGGCCGGGTCATGCCAAAGACCATATAAAAAAGTGGAACTTCCTGCCGTCCAGCTTGGTGCTCAGCAATAAATGGAATGGAGGAGGGAACTCTGTGGCGGCGCCTTGCATGGCAACGGCCCTCTGATTCTGCACTTGGGGTGTGTGTGATTTACACTGTAGATAGGTAAAGCACAATCTCGTTCTGCTGTACATGATTGGTTGAATGACAATAAGGGTGATTTAATTTAAAATGCATACACGCACGCACGCACACACATGCATACATACACTGTATTAACAATAAAGTACTACAGGTGTAAAGGCAACACAATGTAAGATTTTTCACCTAACGACACCTAACTGGATGAAATGTTGGCAGATTATGTAAACACACACACACACACACACACACACAAATGGTGAGTTATCGTGGCCAAAAAACTCATTATGGTCATTTTTTTTTTTTTGTCATACGATTGAGTTAGCCTTTATCATTACAGGCCTAACTGGGATAAGTACCAGTGCGGACTCTGACTCTCATTGGCCAGCTGTGGAGGTTCAAATCCCAGTGAACGACAGCAGTAGCTGCCAGTGTTATGTACCGTACCGCTCTGCTGTAATGCTTGTGTACTCCACCTATGCCGAATAATCGTTTAGGCCTTCCGCTATCAAGGCAGAATTATATTATACATTTTTAATCATTAGATCTTCATTATTATGTTTTTCTGGTCAAATTTGGCACTTTTCATCTCTGTGTTTCGTTAACGTTTGTGCTGAGTTTTATCCAGTCAGCAAAGAGTCAATCCTAAACCCCACCCAGTAGTTTTCAGGACCGCTCTGAAGTGCTTACCCCTGACCAGGGCCTTATTTCAGTCACTATACAAGTTCCTGAAACCTTCCCCTTTCGGGGGGGAGGGGGTGTTCCTGTAGTGGAGACTCACACCTGCAAGTTCCCATAGTGGTGATGGGGCTTATGAACTCAGTCCCAACAGCCAGTCACAGGCCAAGAACAACAAAGAACCCTGTGATTGGCTGTTGGGACTGAGGTCATAGTCACCATAGTCTTTTCAGTGTTCCAACCCAGAACAAAAAAAGTCACATTGTGTTGCTTTACGTTTATTATTAAACTGTTTTGACCACAAAGAGAGACTTACATTTTCTTTTTCTGAAGAACATGAGTACATGAAAAAAGAAAGTGATTTTATTTGTTCCACTTTATTAAATATAACTTGTTTTGTGAACACAGTTGCCTTGATTTATTTGTATGTATAGATTACTTGGGTTGTTTCTGATATCTGGTGAAAATCTCAGGTCAATGGCTCCATCAGAAATATGCTTAATGAGAAAAATGTTGACATGTTCAATATTTATTTTCCCCGCTGTAAGTGAACGAATAAAATCACTTTCTTTTTTCATGTACTCATGTTCTTCAGAAAAAGAAAATATAAGTCTCTCTTTGTGGTCAAAACAGTATAATAATAAACTTAAAGCAACACAATATGACTTATTTTGTTTCAACCTTGATGTAAGTGAAATGAAAACATTCAATAGAGTATGAATGGTATATTGCACAGCAGTGGAAAAAGAATTTATAATGTATTATTTTCAACACGTGAGGATTCAAACCAGCAAAGAATATCAATATGAAATACAACCAAAGCCCATCTAACACCAAAGAAATCAGCAGTATCTCAGACTACTAGCACCTGAGATTTGTGGCTGCATGCAGCAGAACATGTTTGGATAGTGTTTTTGAAACCAGATAAGATATGGAGAAGTACCACTATCTCTGTGGAATTAAAGCATCTCCTATTCTGAACATCCTTTCTCTTCACCTCTTTTTTGCCTCATGCAACTGAATCATGATTTACACTGTCAGGGTTCCCAAATGGGGGCGGCGCGGTGGCGGAGTGGTTAGCACTGCGGCAGCACAGCAACTCACCCTTGGCCGGGGGATCCTGGGTTCGATCCCAGCCCCCGACCAACAGTGATCTGTGTGGAGTTTGCATGCTCTCCCCGTGTCTGCGTGGGTTTACTCCGGGATTTCTCTGGTTTCCTCCCACATGCCAAAAACATGTAAGTTAGGTTAATTGGCATCAAACTGGGGATTCTGAATTGTCCTTAGGTATGACTGTGAGAGTGAATGGTTGTCTGTCTCTCTGTGTTGGCCCTGCGATGGACTGGCGATCTGTCCAGGGTGTACCCTGCACCCACCCAAAGATGCTGGGATAGGCTCCAGCCCCCCCGCAACCCAAAAAAGGATTAAGCGGAAGAAGATGAATGAAAAGGGTTCCCAAGTGCACAACTATGCAAAGAATTGATGGCTGAACCTCGCCTCAGTATTGTCTGTAGATCAGGGGGACTTGTTGGAAGCTGTGAAGTGGCTGTTACCAGTAGACCAAAGGTAGCATACAAAAACATGTGGGTCAGCTGCCACCCCCCCCCCCCCCATATCGTAGAAAATGAAACTTATACAGTAAAACTTTATGGTGAATTACAAATTTTGGCAGATTATTTGTACAGGCAAAAATGGCACCTGTTTTGATACTGGATTGGTCAGAGATGAGCAAGAGGTTTATTCTCATCCCACCCATGGGCCCCACCAAAGGCTAAATCTGGACTGTCATACACATCCCAGATAGCTAACGGAATTGGGCCGATTCTGGCCAATTGTGGTTGAGTTCCGGCACCTTCGGCTGTGCTCCGGCAACAACTCACCAAACCCAGCCCGATCTTGGCCATTAATGGTTGCCGGACCCGGCACGGCTTTGGGTGCCCGGATCAGGCCCAGTGAGGGCTGAGATATGGCACATTTAGAACAGAAGACTGTGGTCACCTTATTTGCTCAAGATACAGATACTACTGTATATTTATGTACAATTTAATCAGTATTTATAATGTAAATTTAGTTTTAACTTAAATTTATAAAAATAAATTATAACTTCTATTAGTTTCAGAACATAATTCTTAAAATAATAATAATAATAATAATAATAATAATAATATTACTACTACTACTTTTTATCATTATTATTATTATTAATACTTGCCCGCCAGATGCAGGCGGACTCAGCCAGCATCTGGCCCGGTGTGTCAGACAGATTCTGGCAAGTCATTCACGCCCACAGCCCACATCTGGTGTGACTCCAGCAGCCAGACTCAAGCTGAGTCAGTTTTCTGGCCTGCTGGATTCAGACCAGATTTGGCCTAAAACTTTTGGCTACCTGTGATACCATATAGTTTCATGTTGTTTTTGCCAGCATGGACTTTACCGATGGTGTCAGCGTTACTAAAACCTGCATTTCTAACCCCTTTAAAACCTTGTGGGGTCCAGAGTGGGTTAAAGCGGGTAAACAGAGTACAAGCTTTCATCTGCCACAGGTAGAGTCCATGCGGGCAAATGTAGATGGGACCAACATAGACATATCCACGAAACTGTGACTTTAGATTTAAAGACAAAACACTGACACATACACACTGTTGCTATAACCCTTTTTTAGACATGTAAAACCAAACGGATAAACTGTAAGCTGAATATAGCACTTTTACTATGCTGTCTAATTACTGGTCTAAATGTGTAAATGAGGAGATGATTTTCACAGCTGCATAAATACAATATTTAGAATCCATCCAAACTTAAAGACTGGCTACTTTTAAGGCAACATATGCAAAGTAAATGTGAATTTAATGAATTTAAGTCTTTAAAGGTGAACAGGACTGCATTTTCATGAAAACAAATAAAAAAATAAAGTATTTGTATTCTTCAAAAAATAATATATTGATGAAAAAATATTTTAATAATTTTTACGGGTCCTAAATCATCATAACATTTACATCTAAACAGTTGGATGATGAAACGGCAGTCTATGCTCCAGTGGCTGGTAACATACGGAGATATACAGTATAATACCCTAGATAGGACATGGCTAACATTTTTATGGCAAAAGGAGGCGCCATATTGTCTAGGTAATTGTAATGGTTGACAGCACCCTCAGCATTGTGATAACAGGATACACAAACAATTGTTCATTGTATTTAATGTAACCATATGTTAGTTATGTATATGAAACATGGCTCGCTTCGTGGTTAGCCTTATTCTATCTAATGTTTACGTATCTATGGCCAGTAAAGATGTCAGCCAGTCACAGCCAATAGCATAATTGGGTTGATGCCACATGCTTCTACCAACCAGTTAGTGCAAGAGTAAGTCTGACACCTACTGGCCAGGAGGTCAGAATGTTGTCTCTTTTGCCTTTAAAGAGTGGTAGATTATAAATAATCTTCAATATTAATATTGATTATGTTTATACATATTTACTCTATAAATTACAAGCTTAAGTGCCAAAGGCTTGATCACAAACTTGGAAGATATTTTGTTCATTCCCGTACATGTGGGAAAACAAACAACTAGTGGATCAAACGGTGGTTTGCTGCTGATTTATGCTGTCACCGCCATTCTAACATCTTTATCAAGAATTTGTGGCTTTCTTAAAGAATAAGTGTAAGCCCTCACCACATTGGTTGGCACTCTAAGCTTCAGATAGTGATTTGATGGGTTTGCAATGCCACCATTATAAACCCACAGTGTCGCAGCCCCCTAACACTTGTGGAAACCATATACTGTATATCCATGATGCAACTGGCTTTGCCTAAACAGCATCTTAGTACGCACCTAGAATAAGAACAGATTGCAAAATTCTATTAAATCATTTCAATTTTTCCCTTTTTTTTTAGCCTGAGTGCAGTGTTGTACCCTGCATGTGGCACCCATTTCTGTCATGATATTGGCTAGCACTGTTTACTGTTTAACCTTGGATGGGAAGATATGTAACAATGTTAAAAACGATAGTCTCTGACTACTTGGGGAAGATCTATTCAGTATCCAGTTAAAGTCTTAAGGGGACAATGGAAATATTTTTATATACAGAAATACTAAAGTATGTTGAAGAGCATCAATTCAATCTCACACAATCACTGATTTCTTCTAACTCAATGCCATATTGGAAGAAGTAAGAGAGACCAATTAAAAAAAAATGTCTGTTTTCTACTGCAAAGAGCCAAAGAAGGAAAGCAAGAGTGAGATACAGAGAGATAAGAGGCACACACACATCACACACACACATTCACACAGTCGTTTTGTCAGTCTGAATGTTTGGCTTTCATCCTGTGATTCTCTTCACTTCAGAGAGTCCAAGGTTAGCCATCTTTTTCTCTCCTGATAATTCATGTGCTCATGCAAGCATGAAGGCACAGAGCCGGTGCCTCCTTTCCAAGGCCACCAGAGAGCTGCACAAAAAGGAAATTACTGTATAATATCAGCGTGGCACAGATAAGACCAGGAAAGAATGGATGTTTGGTGTAGCTTATGACAACAACATTCATGGGCTGTTTTTATTTTTTTTTTGTGGCACAGACAGATAAACACGAGCTGTTCACATGCTAGCAACTAGCTGGTGTGAATCTCCTTAATAATGATTCAAAAATTGCTTCCGTTGCAACAGACATCATGCAGGTAACAGTCACTCAACTGTACTGGAGTTTTATTTATTTAATATATTAAAGCCAGTTACTGGTTGGGTTCAGTTTTGGAAATATTAGATGTTTAAAATAGACCAGCCACTTTGTGGAGCATCACCTTATTGTGGTGGTAAATTTGCATGCCATAATGATCCCAGGTGCTACAGTATGTTGTCGGGGCAACTTATACCTAGTAGGGTCAATTGATCCTAGGTGATGGACCACATTAAGAGTGGTCCAGTGGATCCCCATGAAAAAGTTACACCAATAATTCTGTATACCAGCTCGGTATGGGATTACCAGGGACCTGCCCTCGAGCCTGGCAGGGAGGAGTTGCTTGATGGCAAGCACTCTGTGGCCAGATTTGTACCCAGAGGAAGGGCTCAGCTCAAATGAGCCACATGGGTCCACCCTCCAGTGGGATCACCACCCTCAAGAAGGGATCATGAGGATCATGGTGTTATGCGGACCAAGCAGCAACCGGGGTTTCTTTGCTTATGACCCTGCAACCTTGACCCCCAGATAAGTGGTAGAAACTGGTTGGCTGGATGGATGGACACTAGACCAGAGGTTAGCAACTTGTTTCTTGCTTCGGCAGTATATGGTGTTGAGCTTGGTACTGTAAGCTATCCGGTCTCTATATGACTGTTGCAAGAGTTTGGCTTGTATTGCCAACAAACAGTTAAGAAATTTAAAAGGCTCTTTAGGTAGTCAACAAACAATAGATAGATGTACTTTATTGATCCCAAACTGGGAAATTGCAGTGTAACAGCAGCATGACAGGAGACAACAAAACAACAGAAACACACACATGACAGACAAAGGGATTACCCATGGAAAGTAAAACTAGCACTACTATAAAAGTCTGTATACATCATAGCTGAACAGATGGTGACCCATATAAACACATGAATCATACCTGCTGCACAATGCAGGACTATCGGAGCAGAGTGAAATGTGAGGTATCAGTTAGACTGTAAGGTGCAATATGGCAGCATAGTTATGACCAGAATACAACATCATAATGAGTTATTGTACAGTGAAACGGCATGCGGAAGGAAAGATTTCCTGTACTTGGCCGTTCGACGGTGAAGCTGTAGTAGTCTACTGGAGAAAGTGCTCCGCTGTCTGTCCAGTTTGTGGTGGAGAGAGTGATCACCATTGTCCATGATGGACAAAGGTCTCCGGCCTGAGACCAATTACAGAGCCAGCTCTCTTGATAATCTTGTCAAGTCTGTTGGTGTTGCTGGTCCTGATACTGCTACCCCAACAGACAGCAGCAAAGAAGATGGCGCTGGTGGCAATGGTCTGGTAGAAAAACTCCAGCATCCTGCAGCACACGTTGAAGAATCTCAGCTTCCTCAGGAAGTAGAGTCTGCTCATCCCCTTCTTGTGTGCATCATCAGTGTTGGATCTCCAGTCCAGCCCGTTGCTGATCCTGACACCCAGATATTTGTAGTCCTCAACCACCCCCACATCCTCCCCCTAATCTGCAATGGCTTAGAAGGTGTCCTCTTTTTCCTGAAGTCAATCACCATCTCTCTGGTCTTGCTGACATTCAGCCTCAGGTGATTCTGCTCTGTCCACTCCACAAATCTGTCTACAAGTACCCTGTAATCCCCCTCCTCTCCCCCTCTTATACACCCTACAACAGCTGAGTCGTTAGAGAATTTCTGCAGGTGGCATGACTCAGTGTTGTACTGAAATTAATTGAAGGTATTAATTGAATTAATTGAAGGTATTGTATGTTTGAAAGTATGTCACACAAAACTTGATTCAATGCATGCTTATCATGAATTGCCCCACGGGCCAGAGAGGTCAGATCCACGCGCTGAACTGTGAGTTTGTGAGGTTTATTGAAAACAGCAAAACATAAGTCCAACCAGTGCTCAACACAAAATTCCAAACAAACGAGTAACTTACAGATTAGTGCACCAGAATGAGAGCAGCATTCAGGTGGGGATGAGGCAAAGGAAACTCAAGACTGCGGCGATGGAAAATGAAAATAATTGTCCTTCAAATAGGATTAGAAACAAATCACATAAGTACTGACAGGTGTGGGTCACATGAGTGGGCCGAAGGAAACAATGATCCATAATTGTACCAGCTGGGAGCAATGAGAGGGGTGCAACCGGCTGACAGCTGACAGGGGCTATGCCCACATGGAGCACAAACCAGGAAATACCACTGACAGCTGTCAAACAAGAGAGAGAACGCAACAGTAAGGATATCCATCCATCTTCTTCCGCTTAATCCTTTTCGGGTCGCAGGGGGGCTGGAGCCTATCCCACCATCTTTGGGCGAGAGGCAGGGTACACCCTGGACAGATCGCCAGTCCATCGCAGGGCCAACACAGAGAGACAGACAAACATTCACTCTCACAGTCATACCTAAGGACAATTTAGAATCCTCAGTTTGATGCCAATTAACCTAACTTGCATGTTTTTTGGCATGTGGGAGGAAACCGGAGAAATCCCGGAGTAAACCCACGCAGACACGGGGAGAACATGCAAACTCCAGACAGATCACTGTCAGCTGTCAACCCAGAGAGAGAACACTCCAGTAAATATATAAAGATTAAAATACCAACAAATGCAGACTGAGATCTAAGTACAGATTAATACAAAATAAGAGCGAAACAAAACTAAGACATCAACAGGAAAATGGAAAACAGTGCAAGAATAACAGAAACCAAAAAAGCACAAAATACAACAAATATATAAATATTGAGAAAAAGCCATGAGATTGAGCATGGCGGAACGTCCTGTGCTCAGTTAATGACAGAGCCCCCCTCTAAAGGGGTGGATACTAGACACCCCAGGGAAACATCAAAAGAAAAAGAAAGACCCCCTCCCCCCATAGGAGCACAACAATAACCAACCCCGGGCGGGTGTTGGGGGGACCAGGTTAGGAGGGATCAAAACAAATAAAAACCCGCTCAGGATCCACACCAGGAAAAACCCCAACCATCTAAGCCCCCTGGACCGAAGAGCTGGACAGTTCAGGTGGGCGGCAAAAGTCCCAGGCCTGCCAGACGGCATGATGGAATGAGTCGAGTGGCCTCCCATAAAACGTGGGCCACCCAACTCTGCGGAACAGTCTGGTGGGTGGTCTGCCAGAGTTTTTCAACCACCTGAACAGAAGGAGTGATCCAGGAGGCGGCTGCCCAACGGGAAGAACTAATAGCGTGCACCACAGAGGAGTCGGGGGAACCATGACAATGTCAGGTGGAGGGGAGGTAACCACAACAACCTCGGGCAGAGGAGAGGGAACCATGATGGCCTCGGGCAGAGGAGAGGGAACTACGACGACCCTGGGCAGAGGAGAGGGAACGGCGACGGTCCCGGACAGAAGAGGGTGAACCACAACAGAATCTGGCAAAGGAAGGGGAACCACGACGGCATCTGGTAGAGGAGAGGAAACCACGATGGCCACGGGCAGAGGAGAGGGAACCATGACAGCCTCGGGCAGAGGAGAGGGAACTACGATAGCCCTGGGCAGAGGAGGGGGAACCACGACAGCCCCAGGTAGAGGAAGGGGAACTACGACGGCCCTGGGCAGAGGAGGGGGAACCGCGGCAGTCCCAGGCAGAGGAGGGGGAACCACGATGATGTCAGGCAGAGGAAGGGGAACCACAATGGCATCTGGCAGAGGAGGGGGAATCACGACGGCGTCAGGCAGAGGAGGGGGGACCATGACACCCTGGGACTGGCCTGTAGCATCCTCGATGTGTCCCAATTGGGACACAGCACCCACGGAGGCCTGGACTGAGGAGGAGCTGCACCCACGGAGGTCCTGGCCTGGGATGGAACACCCACGGCGACCTCAACAGGTGGGGAAGCAGCACCCTCAGAGGCCCTGGACTGGGATGGAGAACCCGTGAAGACCTCATCCGGAGGGGAAGCAGCACCCACGGAGGTCCCGGGCTGGGACGGAGTACCTATGACGACCTCACCGGGAGGAGCTGGACCCATGGTGACCTCAGGCGGCGAGCCTGGACCCACGGAGACTTCTGGCAGATCCTCGTGACCCTGGGGGAAAGCTCAGGCAAGAAAGGAAGAGAAACAGGGTCAGGGTCACCAGCGGCAGTGGAGTCCGGCGAGGCAATGATGATGGTTCCTTGGGCCCAGCCCTCTGAAGGTCCAACTCCGGCTCTGCTGTGACAGCCCCTGCAGCAGGCATGGTGGTCAATACAGCCCTGGGACCCCCAGTGAGGTGACCCCCGCCGGTGGCTCGTCCGGCGTGGATTCAGGAGGTTGATTTCCTGCTGGCACTGGATACTGCTCAGCTGAGGTCCGGGGACGCCCCTTCATCGGCGCAGGCGTCAGCTCGGTCTCAGTGCTCTCCCTCCATCCAGAGCGTAGCTGCGGGGCAAAAACCAGGTCCTCCAGGACTGCAGGCTCCTCCAACATCTGGCGGCTCAATCCTGGGGCCGGTGGAAACTAAGGGGGCAGAGGAGGAGACATGGAGAGAGCAGGTGAAAAGTCTGAAGCTGCAGCAGGTGGTGAGAGCTCACAGGACTGCAGAGGTTGAGCCTCACCACCGGGAATCAGGCAAGATAATTTATATGTTGGAAATAGAGAGTGAAAAGACACTTGCCTGTGTTCCCGGATCAAGATGTTTTCTGCTGCAGCAGGTGTAGAATCCGTCCTCTCTGTGGTTTCAGCGGTTGTGGGCCCATCAGTGGAATGTGGAGGAGCCGCCCCTGCAGACATGGTGATGGGCGGAGCCGGGAAGGAAACAGCTGACCTCTCAGCAGCGGGAGAAATCGCCGAGGAGGAGCAGGAAACAGCAGCTGCGGAGAGAGAGGAAGCTGGCGGAACAGCCGAGAGGAAAAACACAAAGGGGGCACTGCTGCAGGAGTCTTCTGCCTCGGCAAAGGAAAAACTGCTGCCTGAGAGGTGGAGGTGTTCCTCCAGCGGGATTTCCCTGGATAGCGGCGTTCTGGAGCAGGTGGAGTGGGAGCGGGAATGGGTGCCGTAGCCTGGTGAGAAGCCGATACCACAGAGGCCAGAGAATGCCTCCCCTTCGGCGCGGGCCCAGGTTTCCTCGGGGAATTCCTCACCATCTCACTGTTCTAACGTTACAGTGCCGCCACCAGAAAAATCCTCTCCACCCCCTCAGCATCCTCCTGAAACTGAGGGCACTGGCGAGCAGCTGCCTCCGTGAGACCCAGGTACCATTATGCATCTTTCGGGGTTGGGTCAATGCGTGCTGCAGAGATTAGCCCATCCATCTCCATCAAGGCTTTGTAGCACTCCCAACCCAGGCTCATCCGGTAGCTGCACCCACCTGCAGAGTCCGTATGGACTGGGGACATGATTCGTTCCAGAGAAACAGGTGAGTGAAACAAAAAAGCCCAAAATCGACAAACTCACAGCAGCTGGGTCTTTTACTGGCCACAGTCTTCTGTCATGAATTGCCCCACAGCGCAGAGAGGTGAGACCCACATGCTGAACTGTGAGTTTGTGAGGTTTATTGAAAACAACAAAACATAAGTGCAACCAGTGCTCAGCACAAAATTCCAAACAAACGAGTAACTTACAGATTAGTGCACCAGAATGAGAGCAGCGTTCAAGTAGGGATGAGGCAAAGGAAACTCAAGACTGCAGCGATGGGAAATGAAAATAACTGTCCTTAAATAGGATTAGAAACAAATCACTTAAGTACTGACAGGTGTGGATCATATAAGCGGGCAGAAGGAAACAATGATTCATAATTGTACCAGCTGGAAGCAATGAGAGGGGGGCGACCGGCTGACAGCTGACAGGGGCTACGCCCACACGGAGTACAAACCAGGAAATACCACTGACAGCTGTCAACCCAGAGAGAGAACCCTACAGTAAGTATAAAAACAATAAAATACCAACAAATGTAGACTGAGATCTTAATACAAATCAATACAAAATAAGAGCGAAACAAAACTAAGAAATCAACAGGAAAATGGAAAACAGTGCAAGAATAACAAAAAAACAAAAAAGCACAAAATACAACAAATATAGAGAAAAAGCCATGAGACTGAGCAAGGCGGAACCTCTTGTGCTCAGCTCATGACAATGTTGATATAGAAGTGCAAGTTTATGGAAATGTATGTTATTGTGTCAGTAATGAAAAATAGTCGTGAATCACTCAAGTTTAGTTTAGCTTATATATAATGCAAATTCCAGTTTAATCATTTTTTTCCTTTCTTCATGAAGCTCACATAAGCCATCTGACTAGCATCAGCCCATCACTGGTCTAGTTTGTGTGACGCCTCCTTCACCCTACTGGTCAGTTTCAGACAAAGAAACTCTTCCTGATTAGACAAGAGTCCATTCTAGTTTCCCACTCTAAAAGGCAATTATGACATGATTGCTTAACCCAGGAGACAGACGCTGACACGAGTAGAGTGATTAGACAATTATTTATTAACTCAGTGATGTTTGGTGGGTGAGTGCGATGCTGTCCGACAGCTGGAGCTGAGCGAGTCTTGCTGCAACCTGGCAACCCTGGAACACACAAGCACAAGAGATTAATGCAGCTCGTAGGAATGGGAAACTGAGACTTGTGCTGCTTACTTGCAGGTGCCGCTGTGAGACTTCAGTCTGCTCCGTGACTTGGCGTGACTTGGTGAGAGTGGCGCTTGGCGCTGTGAAGATGTGGAGGAGATCTGAGGAGGAGGAGGTGACGTCCCGTTGTCTGGGGAGACGAGTCCGCCGCCAGGGAGGTCCACCTGTGCACAGGGGAAGGTACTTTGACAGGGTAAGATTTGCTGCTGCTTACCTGATGTGGCTTGACGAGGAGGCTTGGTATTAGCTCCGACTTGAGGTCGTGTCCTTGATGCGATGCGTGGTGAAGATGACAGACGACTCCATGCAGAGCAGTCAGAGGCACCGGCTTTTAAAGCCTGCTGATTATTGGCGGCAGGTGTATGGTAAATGGTAAATGGCATTCACTTATATAGCGCTTTTATTCTCATCTCTTGATGACCAAAGCGCTTTACAGATCCTGCTATCCACCCATTCACACACACATTCACACACTGATGGTGGCATCAGGTGTATGCGCAGCTGGAGCTGATGACGGCCCAGCGGCCGCCATGACAGTACTCCCCCCTCTAGAGGTGCCTCCAGGCACCTTCCCTATCCTACCTGGATGCGCCCGATGGAAATCGCGGATGAGCTCCTTGTCAAGGATCAACGCTGGGCGAATCAAGTAGCGGTGCTCAGGGCTGAATCCCTCACAGTCCACCAGGTACTGAAGGCCCCGGCCCTGCCGGCGGACATCCAAGATGGCAGTCACCCCCCAAGCTGGGTGGCTGTCGATCATCCTCGGAGGGGAAGGAGCCGCGGGGGGCGGGCACAGAGGGTCGGAGATATAGGGCTTGACCTGGGAGACATGAAAAGTAGGGCAGATGCGCATGGAAAGGGGAAGAGCTAGGCGCACAGACACTGGGTTAATGACACGTGAAATCATATATGGGCAAGGCGAGCTTCACAGCCAGCAGCTCCCTGTCACCGACGCAGTAGTTCTTCTCAGCCGGTGTTAGGCGGTGGGAAAAGAAGGAGCACGGCCGGATCCTACCATCTACCGGGGAGCGTTGGGAGAGGACCGCCCCAACTCTAGACTCCGAGCCGTCCACCTCCACCAAGCACTGCAGGGCCGGGTCCACCTGGGTCAGGACGCGGGCAGAGGCAAACTCCTCCTTCAATTTCCTGAACGCCACAGCTGCTTCCTCGCTCCAACGAAAGGGGATCTTGGGGGACGTGAGGTCGGTCAGGGGCCGGACGATGATCCCAAAGTTCGGCACAAAACGGCGATAGAAGTTGGCGAATCCCAAGAAACCCTGCAATTGTTTCCTGGATGTGGACATGGGCCAATCCACCACCGCCTTGACCTTGGCCGGGTCGGGGAGCACCTGATTGTGTGCGATAATGAACCCCAAAAAGGACGTCGAGCTGGTGTGAAACTCACACTTCTCGGCCTTGACGAACAGCTGGTTCTCCAGGAGGCGCTGCAGGACCCGTCTTACGTGCACCTGGTGTTCCCCCAACGTGCTTGAAAAGATCAGGATGTCATCCAAATAAACAAACACGAAGGAGTTCAGGAAGTCCCGGAGGATGTCGTTAATTAAGCACTGGAAGACAGCTGGAGCATTAGTTAACCCAAACGGCATCACCAAGTACTCAAAGTGGCCGCTTGGGGTCCGGAACGCTGTCTTCCACTCATCGCCCTCCTTAATGCGCACCAGGTGGTAAGTGTTACGGAGGTCCAGCTTCGTAAACCATGATGCCCCCTGGAGAGAGTCAAAGGCCGAGTTCATTAGTGGCAGCGTGTACTTGTCCTTGATGGTAATGTCATTAAGCCCCCGGAAGTCGATACAGGGACGTAGCGAGCCATCCTTCTTCCCCACGAAGAAGAAACCTGCCCCCACCACCGAGGAAGATGGTCGAATAATTCCAGAGCTGAGGGACTCCTTAATATATGTGTCCATGGCCTCACGCTCCGGGGCAGACAGGCTATACAAACGACTTGCCGGGAGGGGGGCCCTGCCCTGAGGTTGATCGCACAGTCGTAGGGGCGGTGGGGTGAAGGGACAGCGCCCATGACTTGCTGAAAACTGCTCCCAGATCGTGGTAGCCCTCTGGTACTTTGGACAGGTCCGGGGATGGCGTCGAGGGCGGGGTCATCAATACCGAGGGGGCACACGCTGCAGACTGGAGGCAGGCACTGAGACAAAAGGTGCTCCACGCAGTGATATTTCCTGCTTGCCAGTCGAACGTGGGGTTGTGGAGACGTAGCCACGGGTAACCCAGGATCACAGGCGAGGAGGAGATGGGCAACACCAAGAACCGGATCTCCTCCCTTTGATTTCCAGAAACAATCACCGACACAGGGGCCGTCTGGTGGGAGACGTTGGTCAGTGAAGCCTTTGACAGCGTAATGAGGTTGACAGATGGGCGAAGGGGTTGACAGCTGAGGCCCAGATGGGTTGCCAGGTCTCCGGAAATGAAGCTTTGCTCAGCTCCAGAATCAATAAGGGCATGTGTTGTGTGTTCCCTGTGTTTATAAATTAGTCTGATGGGGATACGGCAACTAGTGAGGGGTTTCTTCTGCTTAACGTCCGTGAATCCCCCTACTGTAACCCACGGACCTCCCCTTTTAACCGGTTGGGACACTCAGCTACCCCGTGAGACTCATTGCCATAGTAAAAACACAGGCCCAGATCCCTTCGGCGCTGTCTTTCAGCTGCCGAAACACCCGATTGCCCAATAACCATTTCCTCCTGCCACAGAAGTTCCTCTGGCGAGGGCAGAGCCAGGAGAGGCGGCCGGGAGGAGCGGGGGCATGGTTTACCCAAACGGCTGGCAGCCCTACGTTCGGCCGCCCGCTCCTTCAGCCTACTGTCCAAACTAAGGGTGACAGAAATTAGTTCACCTAATCTGTCTGGCTTATCCCGTGTTGCTAGTTCATCTCTTAGCTCCGAGCTAAGGCTGCGGAGAAAAATACTGCAAAGAGCTGACTTCTCCCACCCAACCTCTGCAGCTAGCACCCGGAAGTCCACGGCGAAATCGGCGGCAGATCTGCTGCCCTGCCGAAGGCTAAGCAACCGGTCAGTTAACACCGTGCCCCGGTCAGTATGGTCAAAAATCTCAAGGAACTCTGCCACAAATTGCTGGTAAGTTAAGTGGGAGTAGCTGGGTTTAGCCATAACTGTGTACGCCCAAGCTAACGCCCTCCCTTCAAGCAGGTTTGAGATGTACCCAATCTTGCTGTGGTCCATGGGAAAATCTCCCGGAACGCGGTGAAAAACTGTCTCACATTGTAGCAGAAAACCCCGTGCCTCCCCGTGTTTTCCGTTAAAGCGGGCGGGGGTGGTCACAGGAGTGAGGCGAGGTGAAGGAGGCTGGTGTGTTTGACTAGCAGGTGGGTTTACAGGGGCTGGTGAGGCCCCAGCGACCGGGGGGAACACCTGGCGTCCTTCCAGGTGATCAGCTGGCTGTTAATCTGAGTTAATTGACTGAGAATAACTGTCTGTTGATGGGCAATTAAATCTACTCGTGCGCTAAGGGTGTTAATACGGCGTGCCAGCGCGCTGTCTGCTGGGTCGTCTTGACGGAGTCGTACTGACATGATTGCTTAACCCAGGAGACAGACGCTGACACGAGTAGAGTGATTAGACAATTATTTATTAACTCAGTGATGTTTGGTGAGTGTGTGAATGTGTGGGTGAGTGCAATGCTGTCCGACAGCTGGAGCTGAGCGAGTCTTGCTATGACCTGGCAACCCTGGAAAACACAAGCACAAGAGATTAATGCAGCTCGTAGGAACGGGAAACTGAGACTTGTGCTGCTTACTTGCAGGTGCCGCTGTGAGACTTCAGTCTGCTCCGTGACTTGGTGAGAGTGGCGCTTGGCGCTGTGAAGGTGTGGAGGAGAGCCGAAGAGGAGGAGGTGACGTCCCGTTGTCTGGGGAGACGAGTCCGCCGCCAGGGAGGTCCACCTGTGCACAGGGGAAGGTACTTTGACAGGGTAAGATTTGCTGTTGCTTACATGACGTGGCTTGACGAGGAGGCTTGGTATTAGCTCCGACTTGAGGTTGTGTCCTTGATGCGATGCGTGGCGAAGACGACAGACGACTCCGTGCAGAGCAGTCAGAGGCACCGGCTTTTAAAGCCTGCTGATTATTGGTGGCAGGTGTATGCGCAGCTGGAGCTGATGACGGCCCAGCGGCCGCCATGACAAATTAGTCCTTTTTACTGCCAGTCAAGTTTTTTTTTCTTTGGAAAAGCTCTCACTTTAAAAGTCAGGAACGCCTAAGTTTTCCTTTTTTAGAGAGGTTCTAAGATTTTCCAGTCTGAGTCCTGTCTGTTCTGCACCTTTTTCTCTGGGGAGAGACCGTTTCTTTCTTCCTTCGTTTGAGCTCAAAACCTTCTTTGCCTTGAGTGAAACTCCATCTTTCTCTCCTCAGACAAACTTTTAATAAGTTGTTAAGCTTTCTCTAATTTTCCCCTTAAAGGCCAAATGTCACGTAATTTTTTTTTCTAAATGACAACGAATTTAGATAAAATACACATAGCTTAAACCAAATATTCATACCGGAGACCATATCACCCACCTGTATTTACATAATTGCACAAAATACACCAGGTGAAGGCCCCACCTTGCTTGCTGGCTTGTGACAGCCAGTCCAGACCACGCCCATGTTTTTGACATCACCAGTTGTACCCTGGCTGCCCTGCCTATCCACATTCACACTTATCAACATTGGACAATCATGACGGAAAGTGACAGCGATTGTGAACAAATTAGTTTTGTCTTTTTTTTTTTGTCTTTTTTTTTGTCAGTGGTTCAGACAGTGACAGAGGCATAGAACCTTACAGGTTCGAGCCGTCCGAGACGGAATCAGATGCTTTGTCTGATGACAACAGTTCCAACGATGACCAGAGAGCAGAACCAGTGGAAAATGTCATTGAACTGGACATTAATCGCCTCCAAAATTGCGAAGCCGAAGGGGGTCTGTCGAGGGCGCCCCATAAATATTGATTTTTCGGAAGCCATTATTATTACAGTGGAGGAGAGCCGCTGCTGTCAAGAAATTGACCAGATCAATATGAAAATGGAGGCGCATACCTGTCAAGTGAGACGTTTTCGCCGTATTTTGGTGCCAAGCGCGGCTGTGGGGGACGGCGGAGTGGTGGGGGACACTTTTCTGGGAAATGTTTTAAATGTAGTTCGTGTTGTTATTGTCAAATATTTTAAGGAAAATACGGGAAAAATGCAATTTTAGCAAAAACGGGCGTATTGCCATTTCTGTACGCCCAAAAGAAAAATATACGGGAAAAAAAATTGAGTGTGTTGAGGAGCACGTCCTGTGTGTGATCCCCCACAGCTGGTACTGGCAGATGGCTCAGCGGGAGCTATTATCACTACAATGAGAAGTGTGGACTCAATCAGTCTGATGGCCGCGGCGGGCAGATCGCTCAGCGGGAGCTATTATCACTACTGTTCGAAGTGTGGACTCAATCATTAGTCTGATTGTCGGGGCGGGCAGATCGCTCAGCGGAAGCTATTCTCACTACAATGAGAAGTCATTAGGTTTAACACTTTCAGCTGTGCAGCGGTTGCGGAACAGAGAGAGATCGCCTTACAAATACAGAATTCTGCTTTTTTTTTTTATTTTGCGCCGGACGCTGAGTTGTGTTGTTATTGTCAAATATCCATGAATCCTTAAAATATTTGACAATAACAACACGAGTTACATTTGGGGCATTTCCCAGAGAGGTGTCCCTTGTTGCTCCGCCGTCCCTTATAGCCGCTTTTTACGGTGTTGAAGTACGGCGAAAACGTCTCACTTGACAGGTATGAAAACATTTCCCAGAGAAGTGCCCCTTACTACCCAGCTGTCCCTGATAGTCCCGTTTTAAGGTATGGGTGAAATATCCAATTTTTTCTTTCTTGTTGCTCACTTCAACCTTCCAGTCTCCATATAAACAATCAATTGAAATACCCCAAGCATCAAACTAGGGTACAATCTATTTCGTCACTTCCGCCTTCTTCCCCAGGCGATTCCAGGGGCCGTGTCAGGCCAAGCGCGGCAGTTTTAAATTAACGAATATTCCGTTGTTACTGAAGCATATGCACCAAGACCCGAACGGATCGGTTCCCTTTTATATCTAGTTTCAAGATATTTAAAGTACCCTGTTACGTGACATTTGGCCTTTAAATCACCGTGTCAAAGAAGACTGAGTTCGATTTTTCTCACATTTAACTAGAAGCTTACTCTCACTCAATTACCACGACATCGGAAGAACTCGGATTTCGAGGCTTAAAGATTTTTATTCTTTTCTTCAAGTTTTGTAACTTTGATCGGACTTTGGATGACCTACAAACTCCAGGGACCAGAGTGATTCCACTGAAATCCCGTGTTGTCCCATCCGGATGACATACAAATCAACGGAGCCGACCACACCTCTCATCGTCCCCGGGTCGCAACTTCAAGACAGTTGAGTTTTGAGAGATGTTACCTGCGGGCAGATAATTCCCATGCCATCTGATGATCAGCTAGATCCAGCTGAAATCAACTGATCAACTGTAAGCATGACACATTTTCTATCTGCTGGGCTAAATATGATATGTCCATCCCAACTGAAGTACTGTATGTCAAAATTTCTCATGTTGAGACCTAGGCCATAAACTCCGACCAGAGTTATAAAATTGAGGAAAAGTAATATCCACCTTTTCATTAACATCCGTTCCTTTTCAGAGTAACACACATTTTCCTTTTTCATATAAATCAGCTTTTATCATTTTCTTCATAAAATTGTATCCAATTTTCCTCACCATTCTGTTACAGCTGTTTTGCAGTCCTTTCATTTTCCATCACGGTGCCAATTTAAGCTATGGTTTTCCTTGGTTCCACAAATGCTTAATAATACACATTATGCAGTAATGCCTAGACAGTTTAATGTGGTGCTTTATACTTGTTGATCATTTCACATTACCTTAAAAGTCATTTGAATGACTTTATCTTTACTTTATCTAAGCTGAGTTTAATCATTAAACTGCTAAAGGTACATTGAAGTTTCTGCTTGGATTTTTGTGTCTGTTCTCTCGAGTCATTTTTTTTTTTGTACTTATTTTGTACCCGTAGGTAGATTTGTTTTGCAGTCTGGTGACAAGCCACCAGCTGCCGGTTGCTGCGTGCGCAAGCGCCCCGTATCCCTAACCTGCATGTTTTTGGCATGCGGGAGGAAACCTGAGAAATCCCGGAGTATGCAGAAGAATTCACAAATGTTTGAGACTGATTCATAGCAGGTACAAAGTTTAATTATTAATAAAAGTGTCCACTCTTTTTGACTGGGGCCCCATGAGCTTATGTGTGTTGGTAATGAAGGAAAACCTCATTCCCACCCACACATATATGTATATAAATTAAATCATCTTTGTCAGAATCAGAATCAGAATGAGATTTATTGCCATTGTTCATGTAGTACACAAACTAGGAATTTGTCTCGGTGCAATGCTGCAACATTAAACATGGAGTAGCACTAAAGATAAAAATAAAAAACTATGCATGCAATAAAATGTAGAATATGAATGAGTAATACTAATCTATGCAATTTTTAAATATATTAACAAGCAGCAGATATTGTGGAGTTCCACATAGTGCAGTCGGTAGTGCAAAAGAAAACAGTGATAATTACCATGAGTCCGGTTGAGCTGCTGTACGTAGTGCACGAGAGTCTAATAAGTCACTTAGTGTTCAGCAGTCTGATGGCAGAGGGGAAGAAGCTATTCATGTAGCGGGAGGTTTTAGTCTGAATGGACCGAAGTCTTCTGCCTGAG
This sequence comes from Pholidichthys leucotaenia, assembly GCA_020510985.1. NCBI lineage: Eukaryota > Metazoa > Chordata > Actinopteri > Cichliformes > Pholidichthyidae > Pholidichthys > Pholidichthys leucotaenia. The sequence goes on along the minus strand of CM035846.1, from coordinate 139,751,697 downwards.
GGGAGGGGGGCAAACAGTGCGTGTCCAGGGTGTGAAGGGTCGGCTATGATCTGACCTGCACGCCTCCGGGTCCTGGAGATGTACAGGTCCTGGAGCTTGCAGCCGATCACCTTCTCAGCAGCGCGCACAACGCGCTGCAGTCTTAGTCTGTCCCTGGCGGTGGCTCCTGCGTACCACACAGTGATGGAGGTGGTGAGGATGGACTCGATGATGGCCGTGTAGAGCTGCACCAACATCTTGGTGGGTAGCTTGAGCTTCCTCAGCTGCCGCAGGAAGAACATCCTCTACTGGGCCTTTTTGATGAGGGAGCTGATGGTTGGCTCCCACTTGAGGTCCCTGGTGATGGTGGTGCCCAGGAAGCGGAAGGAGTCCGCAGTGGTGATGGGAGAGTCTGTGAGGGTAAGGGGGGGCAGAGGGGCTGTGACTTTTCTGAAGTCCACGATCATCTCCACTGTCTTCAGAGCGTTCAGCTGCAGGTTGTTGTGGCTGCACCAGGACGCCAGCTGGGCCACCTCTCTCCTGTAGACGGACTCGTCGCCGTTGGAGATGAGCCCGATGAGGGTGGTGTCGTCCGCAAACTTGATCAGCTTGGCAGACTGGTGGCTGGAGTTGCAGGAGTTGGTGTACAGGGAGAAGAGCAGGGGGGAAAGTACACAGCCCTGGGGTGATCCGGTGCTGATGCTAACAGAGTCTGAGACAGTCTTTCCCAGCCGCACATGCTGCCTCCGGTCCATCAGGAAGTCGGTGATCCACCTGCAGAGGGAGTCAGGCACGTTGCGCAGGGACAGCTTGTCCTGGAGCAGAGCGGGGCGGATGGTATTGAATGCAGAGCTGAAGTCCACAAACAGGATCCTGGCGTAGGTTCCCGGGGAGTCCAGGTGCTGCAGGATGGAGTGGAGGGCCAGGTTGACTGCGTCGTCCACAGACCTGTTGGCTCTGTAGGCAAAATGCAGCGGGTCCAGGAGGGGAGTGGTGATGGTCTTGAGGTGGGGCAGGACCAGGCGCTCAAAGGACTTCATGACTACAGAGGTGAGCGCTACAGGTTTGTAGTCGTTAAGTCCAGTGATCCGTGGCTTCTTGGGGACAGGGACGATGGTAGAGGTTTTGAGGCAGGCCAGCACGTGGCATGACTTCAGGGAGGTGTTAAAAATGTCTGTGAAGACAGGAGTCAGCTCCTCCGCACAGTGTCTCAGGGTGGAGGGAGACAGGCCGTCCGGACCGGGGGCCTTGCGCGGGTTCAGTCTGGAGAACTGTCTGTGCACGTCCTGCTCACTGATGGCAAGGGCAGGGGGGAGGGGGGCGCCTTTGATGAAGTGGGGACCATGGAGGCAGTGGCGCTGGGGGGGAGGGGGGAGTTGGACACAGCTGACGAGGTGTCAAAACGGGCATAGTGTTGGGACAGTCTTTGACAAAGGGCTTTGTCATCCTGTCCCTTAGAAGCCTGAGGCCGATAGTTGGTGATTTGCCTCAGTCCTCTCCATACAGAAGCAGAGTCGTTAGCAGTGAACTGTTGCTGGAGTCTCTCAGAATACACAGATTTAGCTCTCCTCAGCTGTCTGCTAAACCGGTATTTGACCTCCCTGTAGCAGTCCCTGTCTCCACTTTTCAACGCTGCTTCCTTCTCCTTCCTGATCTGTCTGAGCTTAGCTGTGAACCAGGGCTTGTTGGAGTAACTCACCCTGGTGCGCGATGGAAGAATGCTCTCCTCACAAAAGTGGATATATGAGGTCACAGTGTCCGTGTACTCATCCAGATCATGCGTGGCTCCTTTAAACATGCCCCAGTCAGTTGTTTCCAAGCACGTGCTCAGCTCCTCCCCAGCTTCACTGGTCCATTTCCTCGTAGTGCTCACAACAGGTTTTGTGAGCTTCAGTCTCTGTCTGTATGTGGGAATCAGGTGGACCATCACGTGATCAGATAGTCCGAGCGCAGCGCAGGGAACAGCGCGATACGCGTCCTTCACTGTAGTGTAACAGTGATCCAGCGTGTTCTCTCCTCTGGTGGGGCATTTAATAAACTGTTTGTATCGGGGGAGTTCGTGGCTCAGGTTGCTCTGGTTAAAGTCGCCAACCACAATAACCAGAGAGTCCGGAAAAGTCCGCTCCGCTTGCTGAATGTGATCCGCGAACGCGCGCTGAGCCTCGCGCATGTCCGCGTCGGGCAGGACGTAAACAGCGGCCAGGCCAGCGGCCAAATAATCTTTGTACCTAAAAACAATAGATTCCTACAATTATTGTTCTCATGGTTATAATCAAACCCATGCAAGGAAAACCAAGGAACTGGTGGTGGACTGCTGCAAGTGAGGACAACCCCCCACAGCACCGGTAAACATTCAGGGAACAGACATTGAGATGGTGACATCTTACAAATACCTTGGTGTTCAGCTGAACAACAAACTGACCTAGTCACACAACACCAACATGGTCTACAAGAAGGGGAAGCACAGGCTGTACCTCCTGAGGAGACTCAGGTCTTTTGGAGTGCAAGGGGCACTTCTGAAGACCTTTTACAATTTGGAGGTGGCATCAGCCATGGCATTTGGAGTGGTCTGCTGGGGCAGCGGCATCACGGCAGCCAACAGGAACAGACTGAACAGGCTGATCAAAAATGCCAGCTCTGTTCTGGGGCGACACCTCGACCCAGTGGAGGAGATGGGAGAGAGGAGGTCGGTGGCTAAGCTGGCATCTCTGCTAGAGTCTGAATTCCACCCCATGCAGGACACGCTGAATGCACTGAGGAGCTCATTTAGCACTAGGCTGTGCCATCCTTAGTGCTCGACGGAGAGGTTCCGAAGGTTCTTCCTACCTATGGCTGTCAGACTTTATAATCTAACCAGGATTCTCATAGAGGTCATATTAAACGTACTAAATGTCACAACTTTGCACAGTAGAGATTGTCCCCTCGAATACACAACTAAAACAATTACAATTATTATTGAGGGTGGCAAACCACTGTTGATTCAAATGGGAAATATACTGTCTGTGTACAGATGTATATTCTGCTGGGTAATTTAACTAACCGTAATGCTCTTGATACCATCTAGCTGCAATGTTCCTGCACTGTTTATATAACTGTGTACATACGAAGAGTTCTTTTGCAAAAACAGATAAGTCCAGTTGTGTTCAAAATGAGAAAAAAAAAACTTTTTCATCTGTAGGTTTATAGGTGTTAATATTTCCAAATCAAATATGAGTATCTCAGACATAATAAAACAAAAAATCAAACATCAACTCATTGTTATTTTTTTGGCAGTTTATTAGTACTTTTTTTTTTTTTTTTGCAAAAATAGATAAGTCCACAAGCCATTCTTTTGCGAGAACAGACAAGTCATGAAAACCATGCTATTTTGTCTGGGACATACAAATGAATGTCTATAAGCTTCAATGTAGTATGATTGACACACTGATTCAGGCATATCCACTCAGTAAAATGGTACTGTATAATATAGCTATTATAAAGCTACAATTCAAGATTCAAATATTTTATTGTCACTACTACTATATGCACAAGACATACAGGAGAATTGAAATGGCATTTCTCTCTCTCTTCATTGGTGTGCACATTATAAAAAGTAAAGGAATAAGGCTGGAAAAAAATGAAACTCCTTCCCCATATAGTGTATATAGTGAATGCGCAGCCAACGGAGCAGTGAAAGAAGAGCTTCACATCACATCATAAACTACCTTAAGGTATTTCTATTTAATAATTCAGCAAAAATGATTTGATTTAATACATGTTTACTACAAATTACATGCAGGTATTCATTTTTTTTAAAAATTTTTTTTACCACTGTTAGTCTGTTACATTTTACTGTCTCACATGATGACGTCATTAACCGTGCTGCGAAAACAAGCCCAGTAGTGTCCGAAAGTGGTTAATTTTATTGTTATATTGAGTTATGTATAATCCACTGTATCTAAATTCACTATAAAGCGAGTAGGGAGGGAGTGAGTGAGTGAACATTCCGAACACAGCCAGGGAAATCAGTCAGAGTGAGCAGACTGGGAAGTCAGCCAAAGATGAGTCACGTGACCCAAATACCAAGCGCTGATTTGCCCTGTGGAGTTATCTGCTTTTGTAAATGAAAAAAAAAAAAAAACCCGCTCCCAGTGTTTATTGGCTCTTGAAAAAACAAAAAAACAAAACATGAATTGGTAGTGTCTATAACATCGGACATATCGTCTTTTGAGACAAAACGATTTGAACTTCTATAAGTAGGTAATGTTAACAGTTGTTTGATGTTTGATGTGTGAAATTTTCACGGAAGTGGCATTTATCGTTTTTTTGGCATACAAACTCTTCATATGTATATTTTTTACTTCTTTGGCTAACCTATTCTTATCTTATTATCTTATTTACTATTGCTCTGAGTGCTGCTATTCCTTTTGCTGCTACAATCCTGGAATTTCCCCATTGTAGGACTAATAAAGGCTCATCTTATCTGATCTTGCTGGAGTGGTGGCTTAGCTGGTAGAGCATCTGCCCCCACAACTGGGAGGTTGTGGGTTCAAATCCATACCAAAGACCATATAATGGTACTTTCCACCTTCTAGTTTGGTGCTTAGCATAATAGAATGGGGAAAGGAAAGTTAATGCACACAGCTACCAGAGGACTGACACCCCCCCCCCCCCCCCCCCCACTGTGGCTTCCATTACTCACAGTAGCTGTGTGGCCTAGGGTCAGTGAAATGAAGATAGGCGCTGCCCCATGCACCACATGGTGTCCCACATGCTGTGGAAGGGATTATCTTATGATTTGTTTTGGGGGTTTTGTTTTGACAGTGCCTTGTGTTTACTCCCTGTTTTGTGTTGTGTGGTTTTGCTTTGTTAATTATTCACGGCTGCTTTTGATTTCTTGATTATTCATTGTTCACAGGTTCAATTCAATTCAATTCAATTCAATTCAATTCAACTTTATTTATATAGCGCCATTTCACAACAACAGTCATCTCATAGCACTATCAACTGTAGGGGGGACCCCCACAGTTGCAGAAAGACCCCAGCCATCAGGCGATCCCCTGTGAGCAAGCACTTGGCGACGGTGGAGAGGAAAAACTCCCTTTTAACAGGAAGAAACCTCCAGCAGAACCAGGCTCAGGGAGGGGCAGTCATCTGCTGCGACTGGCTGGGGGGTGAGGGGATAGAGAAGAAGAAAAGAACAGACATGTAGAGAGCAAACAGCACGATGGGGACTCAATCTATGGGAGAGAACAAACAAATGTTAATGACCAGCAAAAAAAAAAAATATATTTCATAGAGAGTGAGGAAAGGAGTGAGGCCCAGTGCATTACTGGAGGTCCCCCGCCTGACTAAACCTATTAGCAGCATAACTAAGGGAGGGTTCAGAAACACATGATCCCTCCCTAATTGTAGGCTATATCAAAAAGGTAAGAAAGCAAGATGGCAGCAAATAAACTTGGTTCGGCCTGGGCCAGTATGAAAACTATTGCAGGCCTTCAGAGCACAGAGCACAGTAATCGGGTGTTTTTAGATGGTTTTAGTTCAGACACAGAGCTGGCTAATGCTCTTAATTGTTTTTATGGTCGTTTTGACTCCTTTGATTTTAGCACAGAAATCCAAGATTTGAAACAGAAACTCAAAGACAATCAGCACTTTAATATTGAGATGCAGGATGTTAAAAGGGAGTTCCGCGCTGTAAAAGTGAACAAAAGTCAGGGCCCTGATAATATATGTGGACGCCTGGTAAAGTCCTGTGCACATGAACTGAGTCCTATATTTCATTATATTTTCAATAAGTCCTTACAGACACAACATGTGCCTAAGATCTGGAAAGATGCCGTGGTTGTTCCCGTTCCAAAATCCAGCTGTCCTAAAACGGTAAACGACTTTAGACCAGTTGGTTTGACTTCAATTTTAATGAAAATTTTTGAAAAACTGGTCAGACGTGAGGTCCTAAGGCAGACTGAACATGCATTGGATCCTCTGCAGTTTGCCTATAGGCCTCACAGAGGAGTGGGGGATGCCACTGTCACTCTGTTTGACATGCTTTTTAAACATCTGGATTTTAATGGGACACACGCCAGGCTTTTATTTGTGGACTTTTCTTCTGCCTTTAATACAATCCAACCTCATATTTTAGTTGAAAGGCTCCTGCAACAATTTGATTTAAGCAATAATCTGGTGGGTTGGATTCTGGATTTCTTAACCAACAGGACGCAGAGAGTAAGGGTCAATGGCACATTGTCTGACCTAAAGTGCTCTTCTACTGGCTCTCCTTAGGGGTGTGTGTTGTCACCACTACTCTTCATCCTGTACACAAACATGTGTCGGAGCAGACATGACAACAGACACATTATAAAGTATGCTGATGACTCAGTCATTGTCAGTCTCCTCCAGGATGGTGAGAGTGGCCACGGCCCAGTAGTTGATGACTTTGTTCACTGGTGTGAGGATTCCTACCTGCAGCTGAATACAACAAAAACAAAAGATATGATTATTGACTTTAGGAGGAAAACTCCCAGGCACAAAGTCACCATACTAAAAGGCCAGACCACCGAATGTGTACAATCGTACAAATATCTTGGGACAATTATTGATAGTGGATTGAACTTTGAGGTGAACTGTGAAAGGGTGTGCAAAAAGGGTCAGCAAAATTTGCATTGTTTGAGGAAACTTGCACGCTTCCAAATTGACCGAACCATAATGACTATGTTCTATCGGGCTTTTATTGAATCTGTTTTATCCTTTTCTTTAATGTCATGGTTTGGTCAGATAAAACTGAAACAGAGGAAATCCTTGGATCAGGTAGTCAGATGGTCCAGTCGTTTGCTTGGTGAGTCACAGCTGAGCCTGACATCCCTGTACACCAGACAAGTACAGAGGATGGCCGACTCGATTTTAAATGATGACTCCCACCCTTTGCACTGCAACTTTCAGCTTCTTCCCTCCAGACGGAGGTTTGCTGTCCCAAAAAGTAGAACCCAGCGCTACAAAAACAGCTTTGTCCCTGCTGCTGTCAAAGAGTTGAACAAGCTATAAAAATTATATTGTACATATTTTATATTTACCTATTTTGTAAGATGTGTGCCTGTGTTTGTGTCTATTGAATGTAATCAGTGGCTTGTAAATATGGATGTCACCAACTGCAAAACAAATCTACCTACGGGTACAAATAAAGTAACCTGAACCTGAACCTGAACCTGAAAGGTAGGTTTTAGCCCTATTCTTAAAAACAGAGATCGAGTCTGACTCCCGAATCCAGATTGGCAGCTGATTCCACAGGAGAGGAGCTTGATAACTGAAGGCTCTGCCTCCCATTGTACTTTTGGAGATTCTAGGTATTACAAGTAATCCTGCATTTTGGGAGCGTAGTGCTCTGTTAGGATGATACGGTAGTATCAGATCTTTTAAATAAAAAGGAGCCTGATTGTTTAGAGCTTTGTAAGTAAGAAGAAGGATTTTAAACTTAATTCTAAACTCTATGGGAAGCCAATGAAGGGAGGCCAGAACCGGAGAGATATGATCTCTCTTTCTAGTACCTGTTAAAATTCTTGCTGCAGCATTTTGGATCAGCTGAAGACTTTTTAAAGATGTTTTAGGACAGCCTGATAATAAAGAATTACAATAATCTAATCTCGAGCTAACAAAAGCGTGGATCAGCTTCTCAGCATCACTCTGAGACAAGATGCTCCTAATCTTGGCAATATTACGCAAATGATAGAAGGCAGTCTTAGAAACAAATTTAATATGTGAATTGAAGGACAAATCCTGATCAAAAATAACTCCAAGGTTCCTCACAGAGCTATTAAGAGAAAGAGTAACTGCATCCAAACTGAAAGTTTGATTTGGAAAGGAATTTCTAAGGTTTTTTGGACCAACAAGAATGACTTCAGTCTTATCTGAATTTAATAGCAGGAAATTACAAGTCATCCAAGCTTTGATTTCCTTAAGACAGGCTTCTAACTTGGCTAATTGATTAGTATCATCTGGCTTCATTGACAGGTATAATTGTGTGTCATCTGCATAACAATGAAAATGTATACAGTGCTTTCTAATAATGTTGCCTAACGGAAGCATATATAAACTAAAAAGAGTAGGGCCTAGCACAGATCCCTGTGGAACTCCATGACTAAGCTTTGAGCTGAAAGAAAACTCATCATTTACATGAACAAACTGGAACCTATCAGATAAATAAGATCTAAACCACTGCAACGAAGTTCCATTAAGTCCAACATAGTGTTCTAATCTATCAAGTAGAATATTATGATCAATAGTATCAAAAGCTGCACTAAGATCTAAAAGGACAAGTACAGAAACTAGTCCATTATCAGATGCAATGAGGAGGTCGTTAGTGACCTTCGCTAAGGCTGTTTCAGTACTATGATGGATTCTAAACCCAGATTGAAACTCTTCAAGTAAACCATTTCCCTGCAGGTGGTCGAATAATTGCGTAGCAACAACTCTTTCTAAGATTTTTGAAATGAAAGGGAGATTAGAGATTGGTCTATAGTTAGCTAAAGCTCCTGGATCTAGCGTTGGCTTTTTGAGTAAGGGTTTAATTACAGCCATTTTAAAAGCCTGCGGTACATGGCCTAAAGTTAATGAAGAATTGATTATATGAAGAATAAAGCTACCAATAAGTGGGAAGACTTCTTTAAATAACCTGGTAGGAATAGGGTCTAAAAGACAAGTTGAAGGTTTGGATGAGGAAACTATTTTGTCTAACTCACAAAGGTCGATTGGAGTAAACTCATCAAGACAGACATCAATAGAAGGAGTTGTAGTAGTTACAGTATTTAAGTTAACTGTGGGAAGAATCTGATTGATTTTATCTCTGATGGATGAAATTTTATTATTGAAAAAGTTCATAAAGTCCTGACTAGTAAGCTCTAAGGGGATGCTAGGATTGACAGAGTCCTGACTCTTTGTCAACCTGGCTACAGTACTGAAAAGAAACCTGGGATTATTCTTGTTCTCTTCTATTAATGCAGAGTAATAACTCGTTCTAGCTTTTCTAAGAGATTTTTTATAAATTAAAAGATGATTTCTCCAAGCTAAATAGATTTCATCTAAATTAGTAGAGCGCCATTTTCTTTCTAATTGACGAGTCTTCTGTTTTAAGCTACGAGTTTCTGTGTTGAACCAAGGAGTTAAAAATCTCTGATTAGACTTTTTCTTTTTTAAGGGGGCCACCAAGTCTAGAGCCTGATGCAGAGAAGCTGAAACACTATCCACCATGTTATCAATTACAGAAGGAGCAAGCTGTCTATAGCTTATTTCCGTTGTGTTGACACATGGCATAGAGGAAACAATCTGCATAAATTTGGAAACAGCATCATCTGAGAGGCATCTACTGTGATAATATTTTTCTTTAGGAGCCAAATAGTCAGAAATAGTAAAATCAAAGGTTAACAGACAATGGTCTAACAGTACAGGGTTATGAGGAGACACTACAAGATTTTCTATTTCTATGCCATATGTCAGAACAAGGTCCAATGTATGGTGGAGGTAATGAGTAGAATTTCCTACTTTCTGAGAAAACCCAATCGAGTCTAATATTGAATTAAAAGCCACATTAAGGCAGTCACTATCTACATCCACATGTATATTAAAGTCCCCTACTATAATTATTCTATCAGATTTCAGCACTAAATCAGCTAAGAAATCAGCAAATTCGGATAAAAATTCTGAATAGGTTGATGGGGGACGATAAACTATGGCAAATAAAATTGGGTTTAACCTGAAATTGCTAAAGTGCCCAACACTGAGGACCAGGCCCTCAAAGGAATTATAACATGTTTTTTGCTTTACATTAACTAGTAATTTGGAATGGTAAATTGTTGCTACTCCTCCTCCACGACCAGAACTTCTGGGATTTTGACAGTTTAAATAACCAGAGGGAGTTGATTCATTTAAACCAACATAATCCTCTTGCCCTAACCAAGTCTCTGTAAGGGAAATTAAATCAATCTGATGATCAATTAACAGATCATGGACTAACAGAGACTTGGGAGTTAGAGACCTAATATTTAATAAACCACATTTAATTTTTAAATTATGAGGAGGAACAGAGGCCAAATCATTCAATTTAGAGGCTTTATGTTTAATTTGAGTTTTACCAATATTTTGCTTTATCACTTTGGGACGCTTATACATTATATTTTTATTTACTTTGGAGGGAGCAGACAACGATTCTCTGATGGGGAAGACAGGGGCTAAGCTGAGGGGTGGCGGATGAAGAGGAGCTGCAGAGAGGCGTGTAAGACTACGACTCTGCTTCCTGGTCCCAACTCTGAGTAGTCACGGTTTTGGAAATTTGGATAAAAAAGATGCCAGATTGTTAGATAGATGAGAAGCACCATCCAAAGTGGGATGAATGCTGTCTCGTCTCATAAGACCAGGTTTTCCCCAAAAAGAGCTCCAATTGTCAATGTAGCCCACGCCATTTTTAGGACACCACACAGACAGCCAGCGGTTCAAGGATGACGAGCGACTAAACATGTCATCACTGGTCAGATTGGGGAGGGGCCCAGAGAATACTACAGTGGCAGACATCGTTTTTGCAAACTCACACACCGATTCTATATTAAGTTTCGTGACTTCCGACTGCCGGAGACGGATGTCATTAATGCCAGCGTGAATAACAATTGTGGAGTATTTACAGTTACTTTTAGCCAGCATTTTCAAATTTGACTCGATGTCGCCTGCTCTGGCCCCAGGAATACATTGGACTATGGCCGCTGGAGTCTCTAGGTTCACGTTTCTGACTACAGAGTCGCCAATGATCAGAGTTTTTTCCTCAGCGGGTGTGTCGCTGAGCGGGGAAAAACGATTAGAAACGTGAACAGGTTGGTGGTGAACCGGGGCTTTGCGACTAGGCTTCCTTCTCACCGTCACCCACCCAGTCTCCTCGCTGCTGAGGAGAGCCGGGGAACCGCTGACAGTGGGGCCTAAGCTAGCTAGCTCCGCTGCAGCTAATGGGCGTCCGTCAAGATTAACTGGCGCAGATGGTGTTTCAATGCAGGTGTTCTTTATTTTTGTTTCCTTATTAATAAAGGTCAGACGCTGCTTTGGCATGGCAGCCTTCATGCTATCACGCTATCTTGCTCACAGTTTTACATCTTGCTTCTCGTTCATGTTTGGAATTTAGTTTTGTTAACCACTTGCACTCCGGGCAATTTTCCTAAAAATGCCAAAAAATAACGTGTCCAAAGTAAATCGAAAGCTGTTATTCAACCCTTTGTAGCATCTTCATGGGGTTGGTCTCATTTAAAAGAAAACACTTTGAATTTTTTGGCAAAAAAAACATAATCTCTCTACGTGCTCCGGCCACTGAGTTACAGTCATCTAAGCATACTGAACTTGAAGAAAAAAAAATTGGACACAGTGTTTTTTTGGATACAAATGCTTGTAAATAACACACAGCTGTCCGATCCGGCTGGAAAATGCAACAGAAATGTAGAACCAAGTGTTATCCAGCTGAGATCCAAATTTGGTAACAATACCACAAAAAATGAATATTTTACACAGCTTTGTTCTCAGGCTGTTCTCAGGCTGTTCCCAGGCGTTTTGGAACTGTGCCAAATTGTGCCAAATGGCACAGTTTGGAAAAACGTCTGTAACTTTTGAATAATTCAATGTAGAATCTTCATTTTAGGCTCTAATGAAAGGTCACACTCAGGGCTGTGTCTGTGTGTGTGTGTGTGTGGGCGGGGGGTCGTTCCCCCCCCCCCCCGCTACCAAGGACCGACTTCGGCCCTCGCTACAGACGGATTACACTCCTTGCATGTTTTCACAGCGGCTCCCCCCCCCCCCCTCGCTACTGTGTGTGTGTGTTGGGGGGGGGGGAACCGTGAACGGACCGTGAACGCCCCCCCCCCTCGCTACAGAAGAGGGCCATCGCTACATGATGGAATAGACTGATATGCTTCCCCCTGCGGACCGGGGGGCGTTCGGACCGTGAATGCCCCCCCGCTCCTCTTCTGCAGCGGGGGGGGGGGGGGGAGCGTTCACAGTCCGAACACGGCAAATGAACCGTTTATTGCGGCGCATGCACTTCGTACTTCGTACGCAGTACAGTTGTAATTTACTGATCGGTCAAAAGTCATTTTTGGATTACAGTTTTCAGGGATAAATAATAATTTAGTTTATAACACCTTACCTCTTCAAAGCAGCAGAGTCGTGGCGAACATCTCTTCCCACGCGTCAGACGAACGCGACGCTGCTCCGCTCGTGGATCCCGATCAACATAATTCCATTATTGCTGTTTTGGCGAATGATTTACGACTTTTGTCGTCGGCCTCCGTCTATTCTGCTGGAATGAGTGCAGGTCCCACTTGTGGGTGTTCTCCATGCTGCTGGGTCTGTGTCCAGCGTCCTTTGTTTTCATCTGTTGCAACAGTAAATATCTCTTCACCCTGCCTGAATTTCTGTGCTTCAATTGGCTCCTGCGTTCACAGTAGGCGGGTCCTCCTTCCTAGATTTTCATTCATTGGCTCCTCAAGGTTTCAGAAACCCAATTCAAGGCTCTTATTAGTCGAATGAGAGGTCAATCAGATGAACTAATCTGTTCGCGGCTGTCTCTGCAGTTTTTTTTTGAGTGGCGCTTGGACGCTACTACATCACCATCACCACCATCATGCGTCATGCGTCCAAGCGCGCACGAAGGCGCTCTCGTGCGCCCTCGTGCGTCATAGGACGCAGAGACTTGCCCGCCCGCGGAACAACGGAGCGCAAGTGGTTAATAAATCATGCCAAGAAACTGTTCTGCACATGGGTCCAATCCTTTGCCCCGGAGGAGCATTCATGACACATAACAGGAGGGTTTAGTTAGGTATGACCTGTAAAATTTTGGGCTAGTCTAGACAAAAGATGAACAACATTAATGAATCACACTGACTGTAGCTGTTTGTGGGAAGAAACCATTCACATAGGCATTGTTGTTCAAAGTTGGCCAGCTTGATCATTTTGTGACAGAACATAACTGGGATGAAAAAACGCTACCAGAAATTAGACTTGAAGAGGATTATTTTGAAGGGGAAAATTTGTAGTTTGCATTTGAAATACATTTTTGTGACCCCAATCCTGTTTCTTTTCTGACACACTCCGTATATAAATCCTGTTAGTTTGTTGTTAACCTGGCCTGTGCCAAAAAAAAAAAAAATCAGAAAAGATGACTGGGTTTAACCCCTTGAACTCCGGGATTCCGCGGGCGGTCACGTCTCTGCGTCCTAGTGCGTCTCAGTGCGCACTGAAAAAAAAAAAAGCTGCATTTCCATTCTTCCAGTACAGACACAGCCGCGAACAGAAAGCCAAAGGAGTGTTTGATTGGTTTAGATTTGATTGACCTCTCATTCGACTAATAAGAGCCTTGAATTGGGTTTCTGAAAGCCTGAAGAACCAATGACTGAAAACCTAGCAAGAAGGACCTGCCTACCAACGACTGCGAATACAACGAGCCAATTGAAGCAGAGAAGTTCGACAATTGAAACGTGTGCATCCCATGCGTAAAATCTGTTTTGTCTAAGCCGCTGGGTGACACACATTGAGACCTGTGCGTAACGGTAGCGTTCGCCACTCTCAGCTGTTAGCCAGTCTTTTTTTATTACTACTGTTCTTATTTGTTTTGAAAAATCATTCGCAAAAACCGCAATCATGGAACCACGAGTCCATAACAACCGGACCAGCTTCATGTTCGTCTGACAATGAGGAACAGATGTTCGCCAACGACACTGCTGTTGTGGACAGGTAAGTGTTATAAGCTAAATTATTCTTTATCAATGAAAATAGTAATAAAAATGACTTTTGACCGATCGGTAATTACCGTTTTTTGTGCGCCAAGCTCCTCTGTAGCGGGGGGAGTTGTTATCCTCTATATTGCAGATATTTTAGTATAATTTTTATTGCACTGTAGGTTATTTTTTCTTGTAAAAAAAGGCCACACATTTTTTACGTGGCATGCTTCTTTGTGTGTGGGGGGCTTGTTTGTTCAATCATTCATTCATGAATGAATAAACAACCCCCCCACACACACACAACCCTGAGTGTCACCTTTCATTAGAGCCCAAGATGAAGCTTCTATGTTGAAGCATTCAAAAGTTATAGACGTTTTACCAAACTGTGCCATTTGGCACAATTTGGTACAGTTCAAAAACGCCTGGGAACAACCTGAGAAAAAAGCTGTGTAATATATTCATTTTTTGTGGTATTGTTACAAAATTTTGACCTCAGCTTGAAAACACTTGGTTCTACATTTCTGTTGCATTTTCAAGCCAGTATCTGACAATGTGTGTGCAAGCATTTGTATCTAAAAAAAAACCCAGGCAAACTTTATTTTCTTCAGATTCAGTATGTTTAGATGACTGTTACTCAGTGGCAGGAGCACTTAGATTATGACTGTTTTGCCAAAAAAATTCATAGTGTTTTCTTTTAAATGAGACCAACCCCATGAAGATGCTGCAAAGGGTTGAAGAACAGCTTTTGATTTACTTTGGGTATGTTATTTTTAGGCGTTTTTAGGGAAATTGACCAGAGTTCAAGGGGTTAATGCACTCCTTTAAAGAAGCAACAGAAAAAATCAGAAACACTGCGCATGGGAGTTCATCCCATTTTAGAGGTTTACAGCTGATATGTGACTGAAGCAAGGATGAATTTGGTGCCCTGCTCCACCAGTATCTTCCCCCATTTTCCTCACTCTTTGGAAAACAAATTAAAATTTGACAAGACTTCTTATGATCCTCTGTGAGGTGCACTTCTTATTTTGTTCATCGGGATAGTCGCTCAATCAGCAGAATCAAGCAAACAACATCCCTGAATCTCACCAATATCAATAGCTTTGCCTACAGTGCGGGTCCATAAGGTGCAATGAAAAGTTAGGCAATACAAATAATTGATTACATAAAATGAATTATTTATTTTACAACTACAGAGAGACCTACAGTGTTGCTGGAAATATTTGTGTAATAATTACCCACACGGTAGTCATAGAAAACACAGTTTCCATAAAAGAAGCAGGGGCTGAACAAAACATTTCCATAGGCCTCTTCAATTAATAATACCATTATAATAATGAAATTTCACACCCTACTTGTTTGGTAGAGAAGATCATTCATGCAAGAAACCTTCACCAGTGACCACATTTACATGCACACAAATAAAACGGTTATGATTGGATTTCTGTAGTTATTTGATTATTTAAGTGGCCATGTAAACAGAATAATCCATTAAAGGTCATGTAACCGGGGTCATTATTAACTCAAGTGGTTTACCCTCTAATAATCACTTTATTCAGTGCATGTAAACACGACAAAACTGATTTTTGCCATTATAGTTTTATTCCAAGTAATTGGTTGATTGTGACCATTTCAAACAATTATCAAGCTTGTCCTGACATTTTATAATCTGAACAGGCATAAATGACAAATCACCACTATAGGAAATGTAGATGCAGATAGCTTTTTAGTTAAAAAAAAAACAACAAAAAACAAAACAAAAACAGATTAAGCATGAACAGCATTAAATCATTTCACATTATTTAAAGTATGGTGTTAATTTACCTTCAAGGACAAATTAACTCAGCAGTTGTTATAATACATAAAATAAAAATCACAACCTTATCACATGATTCCTCCATTATAAAACAATATAGTTTACCTCGACTTTTTTAAATCACTGACAATATTTGACTAGAAAACATTGATGAAATACAAAAAGTCCTGACTAAAAAC